>CAMTDV010000022.1:38358780-40758780 GCA_947069175.1 Scalesia atractyloides | reverse complement strand
ATTATCCAATGAGTGTTAGGACAAATACCAAATTTTGGTATGAATAATGCAATTTGCACATTTAAATGACTATCTAGGAAAGCTTCTTCAATTTTTGGGATTTGGCATTTTTGCTCTTTTAAGATATCCTGGTTGTGCCTAGGTCAGCATATATCTGGATCCACTAGAAGGACAACCTTGATACCCCGGATGAATAAACAATATAAAGACCTAAAACCTCAGATTTTGGCAATCTATAAACGCAAGATTTAAGGTTATAAAACCATACGCCACTGATATGTTACCCACTCCTACACAGTTTAGTTTATTTGTATCACAAAGGTAAGTTGATTATTTCATGCCTTTTGCCTACTGGTACATCATATGATGAAGCTGCAATCACACTTAAGCAATTTTCTTTTAATTTCAGTGTGACAGTCTAACTTGCTAATGTACTATCATTTCTTCTTTTTCACACAGTGAAACTCATTTTTTAAATTTTGAAAAACTTTAAAATTTTCAACTTACTCCCTTAAACTCACGCACTAACTAAAACTCTTTTTGGCTTAGGGAAATTTCTCCCCCTAAATTTTTGTTTTTATGGAGTAAAGTTTTAAAACAGAAATTTGAACACAAACAAACTCCCACTTCAACCTGGCAAAAAGGTTTTTCACTATTAGTAAACCAATATCTAACTTAGAAGTAAATAATTCGTTACCATGTGTAACCTACTATTCACCTCAGATGATTTACAGGAATAACCACTGTTGAACACATCAACAGTCCTTCTTGGTCATCCTGCATACACTCAACAACTTAGTTAGACTGGGGAACCCAAGCCTTAAAGGTCTTGGGTCATCCAGATCCATCAACCATTGGAACATCCATCCAATATCCATCACACCCTACTAGTGTCTTGGATGTCTTCCAAGTTGTTGGACACGTTTTATAATTTTCACGAAATCTTTGATCATTAGAGTTCTTGTAAGTCCCATGAACGGATCAAACAGGTATCACTAACCTAATCAATAGCGGAAATTATGATTAGGAAGAAGAACAACTTGAATAACTTGAATAATATAACTTACATACACCAAAAGATATCAGATACATGTTTTTGCTATCAATTCTCTAACCCCTACTAAATGACCTAACCCATCTACTTATAACCAGCACAAAGCCCAAAAGTACAACCCTAGGCCCACTAGGCACTAGGAAGCCCAATCTAATCCCAAAAGCTCAAATATACTATAAATCAATAAACCTTTAAAGTTCCAAGTCAAACATTCTCCCCTTAGGTTTCGTCATTTGTCCTTTGGTGCCGCATCAACACCCAAACGCCCAACAATAATACCAGCAACTACAGCCGTCCAATCTTTAGCACACACCTCATATAGCTCTACAGTACGTATTTGATGAGAAGCCAGAACTTGTAAATCTTCATCATGAAAGTTAACCAGATCCACCACATCGTTTACCCTAAACGCCTTCTATTTTGTTACAATAGCAACACTTCCGACTTTCGGATCGTACAACCAAAAGTTGAAGTTCTTCAGAATTCCCTTTGGAAAGGTAGGAGCAACGGGAATAACTAACTTTTTATCTGTATGCGGCCACATCATAGATTTAAACCTTTTGCCCGTATGCGCATCGCGAACACTCTTAGCTGCTCTCAAGTACGGTTCAGCAGTCTTCATACTCTTAAATCCGCTCCTAACCTCACGTTCAAGCTTCTTAAAGAATTTCCAACCTGGTCCACGCTCTGTAGTGTCGTCGTCAGTGTATGGAGCTCTTAAAAGATCAGTCAGTGCAACTTTAGTCCATGTCTCAAACTGCGATTCTTTTGAATAATATTCCCTCATTCCATCCTGGCACACAATGATCCACATGTTTTTAACATGATCATACATCCAACTCAGCACCTTTGACTTGTTGCCCACCTTACTATAATAACTGGATCCCAACTCCATCACGTATCTCTCAGATTGATTGGTTGGATCTTTCAGCTGAAAATTTTCGTCCAGAGGATTCACGTTAACATTCTTCATCAATACCATTTGGTTCTTCTTCCTCTGGTCTGCAGTACATTTCTGACTGGCAGTGAACGTTTTACGTGGATCGCTTAAGTAATCATCGAGACCGGCTTGACGTTCGGCTGCTAACTGCTCAGCTGCCAACCTCTATTCTCCAGTTTCTTTTGCCATATGCTACTGTGTTGCACGATGTCTAGTTTCAACATTCATTGGATCATCGGTAGGATCGCTAAACTCCCTGCCAAACTTGGTCTCCAGTTTGCCCCTTAAATCAAACACAATAGTCATAAGCATCGTTACATCCCCCTGAAGGTGATCGATAGTTTGATCTCGAACATCTAAGTGATTCTACAGAGAGGCAATCTGAGCATCCTTTAACATTACCTCCGATTAGAGACTACTATCCGTTTCTCCAAATCAACTACATCCACCTCTGTATCATTATCATCACTGTCCAATCCCCTAAACTCGAATGCCCTCTTCTCAGATCTACACATATAATCGTCAGCAGCAGCATCAGAATAACCAACTCCACTACCACCCGCTTCCAAACCACCGGCACCAGACGAACTACCTCCAAATTCCATCATTTGCAATGTTGTGTCAACAGGAACTGATACAACTGTGGACTGTGTAATGATAGTAGCGGTTTGCTGTTCAGAAATAATAGGCGTGTCAACCATCGATGTACGAGCAACAGAAACCTCAGCAGCGGTAGATGTAATCAAATCAGAAGCAGCAACAGTAACAACAACAAGAACTTCAGATATACTACATGAACTGCTTGGCCCAGTTCTTCGCCTCTTGATCAACGGTACTTTCTTCTTCGTCTTCGTCATCTTCTTCAGTCTGAACGGTTGTTGCAATAATAGACGGAATGTCAAGTGGGGATCACCTTGTTTCTCTTGAATATCCTTCAATTGAGCGATCAAGGCAGCTAGGTTCTCAGGCGACAACTCTGGTAGAACAGGAGTTAAAGTAGCATTGAACGCATCAAGATCATCCAGAAAGGCTTGGCTAACATCATCCTCATCATCTGAGACTAAATTCTCTACTTCTATCTCCTTTTCCTTTGCCGGTATATCGTGTTCTTCAACCAAAATCGCATTTACTGGAGGAGGAGGAGGTGGTGGAGCATGCAAACCAACAACTTCAGAAAACATTCCAAAGTTCTTCAGAGGAAACCTACCTACAAATACCGTCTTTGAGGTAGAGCGGTTCTTCTTCATAGTTTAAAAAAATAGTAGGCCCCATTGGCTTCATATTCAATAGATTAGCGTCAGTAGCATCCTTCGCTAAATCTGGATAATGGGCATCAAGTATCAGCTGGATAAAACGTGGGTATAACAGAAACATCCGTTTCTTGGACTACTCTAAGATTTTCTTCATGTTATCGAAGATATAACCAGAATAGTTATACTTCCAGTCCATGACTAATGAAACTATCGGAGATGTCCGTGCCTAATTTGGCTGATCCAGTCCGCCTTTGTTTTCCGACACACACTGCATGAACATGTGTATGAGTAACCTCCCCATCTCCATGAGTACCGGCAGCACCTTTTCTTTGATGTACATTGTTGGATCACTGAAGGTATCTGTTAAGTGTAGCACCTCCCTCACACAGACCTCATTTACCACAATCTCCTTCCCTTGAATCTGCGAATGTATAAAAGGTCTACCATCATCACCCCTCGGTTGTATCCGTGCTCTTTTCCAAAACGAGTGCACTAAATCTCTGTACATCACGGGGTTCGCACGGAGAGCATATGGAATTCTGCAAGTGTTGAGCCCCACGATCATTGGCTGAAATTCCTGAAAATACTCAGCTGGTGGGTCTCAGAGATACCCAGCCTGGTTATGAAAATGTTCGTCAACCAGCATCACTGCGTCAAAAGCTTCTTCCACCATATCTATCAAAAATCAACAAAGTTAAAAACCAACTAACGGAAGTTAACTAAGTTTAGCTATATGGCAGTCAAAACTAACTGGACAGGTCAAACAGAAGTCAAGGTTCAAATTAATACTAGTTCAAATTAGTTAAGGGGTTCAAAAATTGAAAAGGTCCAAATTTCACATCCGGATTACTAACAGTTCAGAATGAATCCAGAATAAACTTTCATCAATCCGGATTGAGGAGGTCAAATAGCATGGTCAAAGATACAATCCGGATTATGTATATCGGATAAATATGCATCCCGGATGAAGATCCAATCCGAAATGATATCCGAGTTCATCATTTCGGATGAATACCAATCCGGAATATAATCCAAAATGCTTAGTATTTGAAGATTAATCCGGAATGTAATCTGAAATGCATTAAATATTCATTAAATTCATCCGGAATACACATGTACTTAATCCGGAATAAGCTGTCCGAAATGCTTAATTCGAGAGAGAATCAGAGAAGACAATTGTAATTCGGATTTCGGATAATCTGAAATGAAAGCAGAGATGCCAATAAATATTTCTGAAATGGGCTTGGGCCTGGAATTTTGAATCTGGATTGGGCTTGTGACAGGCCCAATCTGGAACAGTAACACAATGGGCCTGTCCGGAAAGATCCAAATGGGCCTTTCCGGACAAGTTCAATCGGAACAGTAACCCTTTGGCCCAAGTGAGCCCAATTCATTAGGCTGGCCCAAATCCGAAAGCACACTAGGCCAGTCCAATATCTCTTGACAGAAAAACATCCTACCAAAATTCATCAAGTAAACTAACCAAGCATCCAATCATCTTTTAACATTTCACAAGGAAAACTTATTAAAACAGACATAAACAATTAAAACAGCCTTGCTAAGGGATCAAATCGTTTCAAGCACTGACTAAGGAACATTTTTCAGTATGAGCAGGTTCAGTTGGTCTAAGCAATTGTCAATATACTTGTCCACTTAAATCTAAAACTCAACCCTTGTAGTTCAGACATCATGATATGCTTAAGGTAATATTATACTAAGATACTCATGTGTCCCATACCATGACATACCCCTGCGATCAAGGTAAGCACAACAGCTCAGCGTAGCAGGTGAGTATATCGTGGTCATCCTTTATTGTACAACCTCGGACTATTGGTGAACAAGTCAGTACTTCCGTACAGCAGAGAGACCATTAGTGACTGATGAGGGTTAGGCAAATACCTTTTGAGGTACGTAAGAACTTAGAAAGAAACTTTTGTTCTCTTAGGTTTTGTCCTTTCCATGTTGGCTCTTTTATAATGATATCCTGTCTGTGCCTAGGTCTGCATATAATCTGGATGCAACAGAAGGGCAGTCAAGATATCTCCGGATGACTCAGCAGTATAAAGACCCAAAACCTCAGATTTTGGCTATGTATCAACGCAAGATTTAAGACCATAAAATCATACGCCTACAGTAAGTGACCCACTGAGTACAAAATTCATTATGTTTATATCATTTGACTTTCGCCATCCGGTTGAGTTTTAGACCTACTGACACATCACTTTCGATCCAAATCTTTTCCGCTTCTTTACCTTACATGTGTTAGTCAAACATTCTATCACGAATATTCATTTCATTTCCCTATCCATGCAAATATTCTTTTTTTTTTTAAGATTTCTCCCCCTAAATTTGTGCATAGAGATATGAACAAATTTATGAAGCAACGAAAAGAAAAGGAAAATAGTAAACAAACACGAAGGTAGTAGATGCCTAGGTAAAAAACCGAATCATTTTGAGACGATCCACAAGCACTTGAAAACGTATGTTGCTAACACGTTTTGTGAACAAATCCGTCACATTTGCATCAGTGTTGATTTGCTCAAGCTTTACGAGACCCTTCTCATAGCAATCGCGGATAAAATAAACTTTAATGTTGATGTGCTTGGTTTTGGAGTGGAAAACAAGGTTTTTAACGATTTGGATTGTGGCATCATTATCATAATAAATTGTTGTGTTTAGATAAGTCAAACCGTAATCCGCAAGCTGATGTTGCATTCATAAAACCTGGGAGCAGCAAGCAGAAGCTGCAACATATTCTGCCTCTTCAGTGGAAAGCGAAACCGTCTGTTGCCTCTTGCATTGCCACGAAATTAAGCGATCTCCCAGAAATTGGTAACCAGCTGAAGTTGAGCGCATGTCCGTATCTATACCTCCAAGATTACTGTCAGAGAAAGCAAACAATTCAAATTCAGAATTTTTAGGATACTAGAGGCCCAGTGATGGAGCCCCTTTGAGGTACCTAAAAATTTGTTTAACAACATGTAAATGAGAAAGTTTAGGAGTAGCCTGATAACGAGCACACTTGCAGACGGCAAACATGATATCTGGCCGACTAGCAGTGAGATACATGAGTGATCCAATTATTGAGCAATACATGGTAGGATTAACAGGCGTTCCTTCAGCATCTTCATTTAGTAGAGGTCGTTCTGCAATAGGGGAAGCCATTGGCTTGGAATCTGTAAGCTTGAATTTGGCAAGAACGTCGTTTATGTATTTTCCTTGATGAATGAGTATACCTTGTGGGCTCTGACGAACTTGAAGTCCTAAAAACATGGTCATCTCCCCCAATGAGCTCATCTCAAATTTCTTCTTCATGATCTCTTCGCATTCGTGGCACAAACCATCATTGGTGGAACCAAAAATAATATCATCAACGTAGATTTGGACAAAAATAATGTCCTTATCAATGCATTTGATAAACAGAGTTTGGTCAATGGTTCCCCGTGTGTAGTCATGAGCAAGCAGATGCTTTGTAAGAGTAGCGTACCATGCGCAAGGCGCTTGATGCAACCCGTACAAAGCCTTGTCTAGTTTGTAGGCATAATCTGGCTTGTCAGGATCAGTAAAGCCCGGTGGTTGTGCCACATATATTTCCTCTTTCACCTTGTCGTATAGGAACGCAGTCTTGACATCCATTTGATAGACAGTAAAATCCATGTAAGATGCGCATGCCAAGAAGATACGTATAGCCTCCAAACGCGCGACAGGTGCATAGACCTCATCATAATCTAAACCTTCGATCCGTCGAAACCCCTGAACCACCAGACTAGCTTTATTCCGAACGATAACTCTAGTGTCATCCTGCTTGTTGCGAAAAACCCAGCGAGTTTCAAGAGCGCGCTTTCCCTAAGGCAGCTTCACCAATTGCCAAACACCAAGCTTTTCAAATTGATTGAGTTCTTCGTGTATGGCATCAACCCAGCCTTGTTCCTGCAAGGCAACATCAATACTTTTAGGTTCAATTTGGGAAATAAGCAAGAATAGAGACATGTATTGATATCCCAAGATTGACGGTGTGTGCAAACAGCAACGTTTACCGGACCAATGATATTCTCAACGGGGTGATCACGCTGTAAACGATGTGGTATTGGTGTAGCGGAAACCATAACATCTGTTAGCAAGTTGGTGATACTAGCTGAAGCAACTCCAGATGTCTCCCCCTCAACAGAGGCACCAGTAGAGGTATGTGGTGAGGAATCCACTTCACAATCGAGGGGAGTAGGCTCAGGAAACAAATAGGAGCCCAAAACATCAGGAGGAAGGCCTTCATTTGTCGTAGATGGCTCTGGAGAAGAAACCACATCTTTAGTAGAATTCGACTGAACAGGCGAAGAGATAGGTGGGTCTTGATAAAGTGAAACTGTGGAGGATGGCAATACAGTGTCATTGAATCCAGGAGGATCCATACTTAGCTTCTTTAGAGTTTCATTTAGTGCGGTAGCGTCAGCATCATCTTCAAAAGTAATGGGCACCGTTGGAAGGAGAGAATTCGAACTATTTCTTGTAGGCACATTAGAAGACACATAAAAATGATTAAATAAGGTAGAGTAGTCATATAACCAGTCAGGACCAATGCATTTGTCTTTGGGATTTTCCTCCAGCCAACCCACATTGTAGGTTTCAACTACCATCTTCTTGATCTTGTTATAAACGTGATATGTCGTATTTATCGAATAACCAACGAAAATGCAAGGATCCCCGCGTGCTTCAAACTTTCCTTTAGCGTCCATGAGCAGGAGTACACAAGGACATCCAAATTTGCGGAAATTCTTGACCGATGGTTTGCGACCTTCAACCACTTCGTATGGAGTCTTCATGTGGCGATTGTTGATCAGGGCATGATTCTGAATATTGCATGTAGTGTTAATTGCTTCTGCCCAGAAGATGAGAGGTAGCTCGGATTCAACTAGCATAGTTCGTGCAGCCTCAATAAGGGTGCGATTTTTGCGTTCTGCAACCCCATTTTGTTGTGGGGTTCTGGCTGCACTGAACTGTCAGTCAATCCCCTTAGAGGAGCAGAAAGAGTTTAAGGTAAGATTCTTAAACTTTATCCCATTATCACACCGAATAGCCTTCACCGTAGAATCTGTCTGGTTTTCCATAAGTGTGACAAATTGTTTGACTAACTCAGTTGTTTCACTTTTATGTGTGAGAAAGAAAACCCAAGTGAATCGAGAGTAGTCATCAATAATAACTAGATAGTAAGCCTTCCCTCCAATGATGCGGATGTCTGTTGGATCGAAGAGATCCATATGGATCAATTCTAAGACCTGAGAAGTAGAGGGTATGGCTTTGGTTTTATGCGGCTGACGATGTTGTTTCCCACGAGCACATGATTCACATTTTTCGATCTGCATGAAGTCACGAACTGGTAGATCTCTGACTAAACCACCTTGTGCAAGACGATTTAAATTCTTCATGTTGATGTGACCCAGTCTGCAATGCCATAGTATGGCGTCATGTTCGGCTGTCGAAGAGAAAAGGCATGTGAGCTTGTCAGAAGGAGCCTGGTTCATATCAATGACGTACGCGTTTCCTTTTCTTGCAGCTTTCAGAAGTATCTAATCATCTGGAATGATTAAACCTGGTTTTAGCACATAACATCCTTTCTTTGTGAAGAGAACATCCAGATGATTGTCGCAGAGTTGAGACACACTCAACAGACTGTGCTTCAATTCTGGTACATAATTGGCATTCTTAAAGCTCAGGGCTCCATTGCAAACAGTTCCACTCATTGTGATTTTTCCGGTTTCTCCACCCGCGAAGGAAACAAACCCGCCATCGAAAAACTGAATGTCATTCAACTACGAGATGTCTCCTGTCATGTGTCTGGAACAGCCTATCAATATACCATAATCGAACAAGAGTGCACCAAAGCTATTCCTGTATATTTCAACAGTTTTAGTTAGAAACGGGAACCCAGGCCATGGAAGATCTCGGTTTGCCTTTTGCATCAACATAAGTAACCTCACAAAGATCAAATTAGTTGAGGATGAGGTTGATGATGCTTTTGATTCATTAGACAAGGGGAAGCAGGCTGATTCTTGGCCACTAACTTAGGCCTCCATGTCACCAAATCAGACCTCTGCAGAATCCTAGGACTACTAGAGGGATTCTAGGAAACTGAAGGTCTCAAGGATTTAACAGTTTGTTTCTTGGCCAAGTTCCAGTCTTGATCAGAAGACTTAGCCACAAATCAAGCCTCAGGTGGGCGATTAGGCATGGCCTTCTGATGTCTGGAATACAAAGTTTTGAAAAAGGTAAAAGTCTTTTGACAATTTCGAGCAATGTGCCTGGGAGATCCACAATTGAAACAGGTATGCCTCTTCTAGAAGAAAACAGTCCGTTCAGCTTGGGAAATTTAGGCAATTTGTCTGTCAGTTTCTTACTGGCGTTACTGACGGCTAATGCACGGTCTTGGTCTTGACGGTGTCTTGCGCACAACCATCAGCACACTTGTTAGTTTTGTGATTTATATTGAAAGATTTTGGACATGGAGATTTTGACAAAATTTTAACTGATATCTGTTTAGCTGGTTGCTTAACAGATTCAGCATGCGACTACTAAGTTAATTCCTCAGTTTGAAGAGAAAACTCAGCTGTTGTCGTTTTGGCTTTTGTAGATGCTTGTTTAGTTTTCTTCTTTTTAGAGCGACGTGTTCTCTTCTTTTTAGTCTTACTCTTCAAATCACACTTCGTGACAGATTCTGTAGACGAAACGAGTGGCTCTATAGGGACATCCTGTTCTGAAGTTTCAGCAGATGACTGTGGAACCTCGCAACTTTGAGAAGTTTGAGGTTCCGATTCAAGATCATGTTTAAAATTTTCGTTTGATTCAATTGGAAAACTGTGGTCATCTTCGGTCATTTCAGAATCAGTCCCTTGTGTTAAGTCGCCCATGTCTTCTAGAATTATGTCACCATCAACGTTGACAGAAACAGTTGGTTGGTCGTCGTTCACACTGTTAACCCTAGGAGAGGCATCAACAGATGCAGCCTCTGAAGATGAACGTTCAGTATCCTCAGTTGAAGGTGAACATTCGGTATCCTCAGTTGAAGATGATGAAGCTAATTCATCTGTTGATGCAGATCCTGTAGCTAAATTCATTTTCTCATCACACAAATCATCACAGTTATTAGCATTGTTCAAAACATCAGGATTTGATGAAAAACCAAGATTAAAACTGTCTAAATTCTCAACACAACCAATACTGTTTGAGCATGTAAACTGTCTAAATTCTCAACACAACCAACACTGTATTCAGACATTCCTCTTCATCACTCTGTGTGGTATCCTCAACTAAATTTTCTTCTGCACATGAATTGGACACATTAGTATCGTTTACAAATTTGGTGTGAGTATCTGAAGATTCTTTTTCGTTAGATTTTGTGGAGGATGTTTCTCCCTCAGGCACTTCTGTCTCCAATCCATCTATACTTTTAGAGGGACAATTATCGGTCTCACGAGGAAGTGGTGTAGAAGCCAAAAAGACATCATCCCTCTTGAGTTCAGTGGGTTTGGAGAACTTAGGGTAATAGGGCGTCCATGGTTTGGATAAGTAATCTAATGGTTTACCATAATCTTTTTTCCAGCATTTTATATTCTTCCTCAGATTCATGCATTCTAGTGTAGTTATGATTATATGGTGGAGGCGCCCTATTGTACCCAAGGCCTTTTGTAAAGTTCGTTTGATAATTAAGCTGGGGGTCACATAAGTCCTTGACTAGTTTGCTGGAAGTTTCAAATTTCTTAATGTCTATTTCATTTTCGTGAAGCTTCCCTGTCAAGGAATTCAGCTTGGCTAAGGCTGCTTGATGTTCTACGTCCTTTTCAGCTAATTTTAGCTTGTAGTCGTAGACCCAACATTGATGTTGGTTCAAGTCTAGCTTTAGCTGAGCCACATCCTGTTTCTGCACTTCAACCTTCTCCATAAGAAGCTTGTTCTTATGTTTAAGGGCGATGTTCTGTGACGCAGCTTGTTGATATTCAGCCACAAGAGTTGAATTGTGGGCGCGCATTTGTGATAATTTAAAACGACAACTATCAAAACAGAGTATTCGATTTACCGTTTCGAAAGATCGGGTGTCTCAGTTGTCTGCGCCATCATGCAGTGGTTGCTGTTCTTGCATAGATTCAAGGTTTCCATTTGAGCTGCAGCATCTGCCCAGTTGAAACACTCATGTTGTTGGGCCACCAATGATGTGGACTTCCCGCATAAGCTGTCTGATGGACTCGTAGTTGACTTGGAAGGAGAGACGGGAACCAACTGTCTGTCACTGCTCTGTATATTAGCGACCCTGGATGATACATACCCTGACGGTGGCTTCTTGCATTCCCTAGCGAAGTGGCCTGGTTCGTGACATCGGTAGCATCTAAGTTTGTCCTTTGTGAGACCAGTCTCAAGTTTGACAAGGGTTGCCTTCCATACTATTTCTGAAACTTGTTGACCCAAAAAGCAGCCTTTGCTATGTTCCAAGAGACATCGATCTCGTCCAGGTCCTCCTCCATGATTTGATCAACTTCTATTGGAAGAATAGATGGAGGGTCAGATCACATGCCAGGAAGGCATTTAAGCTCTTGATCATTGATGCAGCAATAACCAATTTCTCTTCGTTTTCTTTAGTGAGAAACACAGAGTTGGGCGGAGTTGAGCAGGTCCAGGGACTGGTGCAGCAGTTTGAGGAATGACGCCTTGTTGCACTATTTGAGGAGTTGCAGGACTGAAAACCACATTAGGATACTGAGATGGTACTGTGTGAACTGAGCATGAAACGTTAGATTTGGAGATGAAAACATACACATACTGATGTTGTGAGCGTGGCAATAATGACACACATTTGATATCGTCTTGATCCTGCAGGGACTATAGACAATTCTTGACTAAAGTTGCATTGCCTTACCGTGCCATCAAATGCTTTGAGTTGATTCCCTCTGCTTGTGCATTTATATTGATAGTACATCTCTAGTGAAGTCACATCATTTAAGTTCTTGTCTTTTTGACATGCCACGTCTGCATCCCAACTTTGGACAGTGAATTCAATAATGTCGTTCATGGCCGCTGTTGGTGAGTGATTCGCGAAATATCTGAACTAGCTTGCTGCAACGTACGGTTTCGATGGTTTCCCCATATATGTGATTGAACGAGCTGAATTGCTGATTCAGCTGATTCTCCCTACTTGCTTTCATGTCGGCATTCCCTTTGTAGAGATTTTGCAACTCACTCCAAACCTCCTTTGCATTTTTACAGTTTCTGACCGCGATAGAAATATCAGGTCCTAGAGCCATGGTTAGTATTGCAGAAGCCTTCTTATCTTCCTCTATGATCTTGATGTCCTCTGGAGTCCATAGGTGCATGGGCTTGGGAATTTTCATTTCGGGATCTTGCTCTGTGTTGTACACTATGGTTCTTGGACCATTCATGATGCATCTCCACACGCCGGGTTCTTTTGCCTTGCATTACTGTTCGAAGCGGAACTTCCACTCGTAGTATTCATCTCCGTATAATAAACGTTGCACTTTAGTGGAAGTGCCAATCACCTTATCCAGCTCTTGGTGGAGGGCTAAAGTTTGCGTTTGCAGGGCTGCCAGTGTGGCATTTGTCAGGTCCTGTGCGGTCATGAATCCAGCCATTGAAATTAAATTAATTAAAAATTTACCACAATTGATTTAAAGTTCAATTAATTTAAGTGATTCTTATGCACAGTGCTGAGTCCGAAAAGGTCAATTCTGCAGTCAAGATGGTCAACCCAGAAAGTTGTTTCCGAAATGGCAATCCGGAAGTCAAAGTTGGTCAACCTGGAAGGATTATCTGAGATGAAGATCCAGAATAATTAACTCTGGATTTAAATCCTAAATCAAGAATCCGGAACGAGGAATCCGAGACGCCTGTCTTATCTTCTAGAAATCCGGAACAGTGACCCAATCCGGAACAGTGACCCAATCCGTAACGGTGGCCCCGCCTTTTCTGCAACCTAATTCCGGAATTCAAGGAAATCAAATACCAAAACAGTAACTTGGATCACAATCCGGAACAAGCCACAGTCATGGATCAATCCGAAATGGATGATCTCCTTCGTGTTCTTCGGAATCCGGAACAGTAGTGAATCCGAATTATGAGAACCTTCTTCGTGTTCTTCGGAATCTGGAACAGTGTCAGATCCAAAATCTTCACAAATTATTCAAGTTCTTCCGAACAGTATCCTCCGATGATGAACAGCGATCCGGAATACCAAAAACCGATCCAAACAACAGCAATACACTTCAAAAACATCTTCAATCAGCAATACCTGGAGCCTGTATAAGAACAGCAGGCTCTGATACCAATTGTAAGTCCCGTGAATGGATCAAACATGTATCACTAACCTAATCAATAGCGGAAATTATGATTAGGAAGAAGAACAACTTGAATAATATTACTTGCATACACCAAAAGATGTCAGATACAAGTTTTTGCTATCAACTCTCTAACCCCTACTAAATGACCTAACCCCTCTATTTATAACCATCACAAAGCCCAAAAGTACAACCCTAGGCCCACTCGGCACTAGAAAGCCCAAACTAATCCCAAAAGCCCAAATACACTATAAATGAATAAACCTTTAAAGTTCCAAGTCCAACAGTTCCAATAAGCTCTCGGATTTTCCGACCTGTGAAAATTATTATCTCGAAACCTTCTTCCCATTATTATAATCTGATCTTTGAAAATATTTTAGATTGTTTTGAACATTCGAGTTACTAAAACCCTTATATTCGTTCTTCTTTGAAACTTTCGCTTACCAGCAGTGTGGTATCGATTTTGATATCTAATTTTTTTCCTTGTAAAACAAATTGATTGTCCATTAACATGAGTTTATTTCGGAGAAAATTTTCTTGGACCATCAAATCTTCTTGATGTTTAGGATTTAGGTTGAAATCTTGGTTGATTTATCTAACACTGGATTTAACATTTTTCTTTGAACCAACCTGATTTCCATCCTTAACCTCAACCTCAGCCTCTACTTTCTTACCCTTTTTAAAAGGACAACAACTAGCCACATACCCTTTGTTGTGACATTTAAAACAGGATCTCTTCTTAAAAGTTTTCTTTCTGTTAGATCCCTTTTTAAATGTTTTGACCGTTTCGTCTTCAGTATCCTCATCCACTTTATGAGGTGTATTGTTTGACTTAACTGATTCTTTCAAAGAACCTGGACTATCAGGTATGTCAACGATTATCGGATCCACTACAGCTGGTGTAGTAGGAAAAAAATCTGTTAGCTCTTCTTCATTTGGTAAAAAGGAATAATCCTGATCCTCAGAAGATGGAACTTTACTAAACCCCACTCTTGTTTTATCACTACTCCTTTTCAAACTTTTTTGAATTTGAGTCCTGGCTAACGAGGATTCTCCAAATTTGTCTAACTTTCCATGAAGTTCAACAATTTTGGCCTGTGCACCAGCCAATTCTGTGCACTTTTCAGAAAGCTCGTTAGTCTTATCCTTCACAGTTTCATGAGCCAAATCAACGATCTGTAAAAGTTCATTGACTTTCCTAGTTAAACTGATGATTTCTTGTTCATTTGAATTGAGTGTATTTAAAAAATTTGACTCCCTTTTACTCAAAAGAACATTTGACTCTTTCAGGTTTTCGGATTCAACTAACAGAGTTTTGTTTTGCGCCGATAATTTGTCAACTTTACCCTGTAGTTCATTGCAATTATGACAAGTATGACTTACAGATTGAAATTGTACCTGTACCTTCGCTGTAAGCTAATCTGTATCATACATGCACACTGTAGTTTTGCATCCTTGACTTCCATTCTCTTCTTCTCAGCTTCCTTCTTCCCTTCTATCTTAGCAGCTTCTTCACCAGTCTTCACAGCTGTAGTCTCACTCACACAGGAATTTGTCTTAAAGTACTCTGATAACATTTTTCTAAAGCTTCCCATAGCTCTCTAGACGATCCATACCTATTACAAATGTTTTTCATATCAAATGGCAAGGACATCTTTATCGCTACTAAAGCCTTCTTCTCGGCATCATATATACGTTTCTCAGAATCTTCCATCTTCTCATATGAGAGAACCACAATTCTTCCATTCACTCAACGTGTGGGAGCAATATACCCATCAATCATACACCTCCACATCTTAGAGCCTTCACATTTAACAAATGCCTCAAACTTCTCTTTCCAGTCTACATATTGTTCATCATTCATAAACTTCGGGCAGTTATTAAGACACTCACTGCTATTCTTCATTCTGACCATCTTTACCACTCAGAGTATCAGTTTAAATGGATTTTGGTATACCCGTATCAAAACCCAAATCTAACCCGCAGCTTATCGTAAACAAACCGTTAAAACGTTCAATAATTTGTCCGAAAAGTGTGGTTACCAAATTGTACCGTTAAACTCGTCTCGACGATACGAATCCAATGATGTACATTGTCCGATAGTGATTTTAGGATTTTCCGTGCCTTTTTTTTGTCCTAAAAATCACACGAGCCTAACCGTGCAACCAGTTTGTCAAGAATGTTTATGGATCAACTTCTATGTCCGAAAACGATTAACTCTGGTTACGTCAGCTGGTTAACTTTCCACTTTCTTAATCCTAACTCGGAACAGTGTCAAATCCGGAACAGTAACGTGGGTTTACAATCCGAAATGACAATCCGGAACAGTAATTCGAAATGGTGATCCTGAATAGTGATCCGATATGAAATCCGGAATGCACTGATCTGATCCGAAATGGAAATCCGGAATAGACTATTCTGATCCGAGATGGAATCCGGAATAGTTCTGAATCCGAGATGGAATCCGGAATAGTTATGAATCCGAGATGGAATCCAGAGTAACTTCTGATCTGCAAAGATATCCGAAATGAAATCCGAAATTCAATCCGAAATGGACTGTTCTGATCGGAGATGGACTGCAGAATCCGAAATGCAATCCGAAATGAACTGATTGAATCCGAAATGCACTTTGTTGATCCGAAATTCAACCTTTTCTGATCCGAAATGCAAGCTTTAATTCCGAAATGCTTCACTTTGGATCCGAAATGCAAGTCTTCTATCCGAAATACCTGGTGTTTATCTGAAACAACAGCAAACCCTAGAACATCCATCAAAAACTTCGAACCAGCCCCCAAAAACGTCCAAAATTTCAACTTTTTCTGCTGAAACGATTCTGAACCGAGCAAAAACAAGAGTCGAATGCTCTGATACCAATTGTAGGTCCCCTAGTTCTTATGGATCTTGACAGAATCTATTCTAGAGTGCGGAATCCCCTAGATCAGATTTCACAAAAAACACAAGAACACGAACAAGAACAATTTCCTTTAAACAATCTTCTATTGATTATCCAACACTATGTGTTTACAACCAATTCAAGACTCTCTAGAAATCTCTCAGCCACTCTCTGTAGATTTCTTTCAACTAACTGTCTAACCAACAACCCTAAACCCTAATGCACAACATGTATATATAGTACATGTTTGCATACTACGCTTTATACTAAGCTAGGCCATTCTCCAAGCCCACTACAACTCTAAACAAGCTAAACACAAATGCTAAGTCCAATACAAAATATCCAAAGACTAAACTAGCAAATTATTAAGCTGTTGTCACCAATGTGCACCAACAACGTAGACTTCCTCTTTCACCTTTCCATATAGAAAAGCACTATTCACATCCATCTGAAACACCTTAAAGTTTTTGTAGGAAACATATGCCAAGAATATTCTAATAGCCTCCAAACGTGCTACCGGAGCAAAAACTTCCTCATAATCAATCCTTTCCTCCTGTCGAAAACCTTGAACGACCAATCTTTCCTTGTTCTTGATGACTACACCATGATCATCCATTTTGTTACGGAATACCCACTTAGTGCCAATGGGATACTTTCCATCTGGTAGATCAACGACTTCCCAAACTTTAAGCTCATGAAACAAGATAATTCTTCCTACACCTAGCAAGAATCCTGAATTGCTTCTTCGATGTCACTTGGCATGGACTGTGAAAGAAACGCAACATACAACCCTTTGTTGATGATATATGTTTGTCCACGAGTTCGTACTCCATCTTCCACAGGACCAATGACATTTTCAATCGGATGATTTCGATTTGTCTTGTAACTTGCATTGGTGTGGTTCTCAATTTGTTGAGGTAGATTGATGAAATGTTCATCGACTTAGATAATTGGAAGCCCGTCTTCTTTAGTTGGTTCATCCACATTCGACTATGAAGAAGAAGTATCATTTGCAGATGCATTCTCAGCTGAAGTGTCACCATTAACTTCTTCAACAGGAAGGATTGGATCGGCTGAAACTAGGGTGAAGCGAGTTTGTGAAAGGGGTGAAGCCAATGTTTGAAGGATCAAACAAGGGTTCTATAGGGGTTGTTTCTGTAGGTTAGGTTTCAATGAGTGGTTCAGGAATATCGAAAGTGTTGAAAACAACATCTATATCGTAAAACCAATTTGTAAAATTTCTAGTGTTGGTGGAGTTTCCATCTTGAAGGTCGACATAGTTGATTCAAGCACCATCTTGGTTTGTTGGTTGTAAACATGGTACGCCTTCTAAGTAGATGAGTATTCCATGAAGTAGCACACATCACCAACTTCTTCAAACTTGATAAGATTGTCTTCAGTGTTGAGGAGTGTATAAGGACATCCAAACGGTCTAAAGAAATCTATCAGAGGCTTTCTTTTGAAAAGAAGTTCATATTCGGTTTTCCATGAGATTTATAGATCGGAACTCGATTCAAAAGATAGCATGCTGTGTTGACTGCTTCTGCTAGAAGATGATAGGAAGTCTGGAGTCTACGAGCATAGTTCGAGCAGCTTCAATGAGTGTTCTATTCTTCCGTTCTGCTACGTCATTTTGCTGTGGAGTTCTGGCTACACTGTACTGAAGGTGTATTCCCTTTTCTTCGCAGAAAGAGATAAACTTTTGATTTTTGAATTCGGATCCATTGTCACTTTTGACTGAGTTTGATCACATTTTTTATCATGGAAATGAATGTCTTGAGAGTGGAGGCAGTCTCGCTATTGGCTTCAAGAAATTACACCCATGAAAATCGGGAGAAGTCATCTGTAATCACCAAGCAATACGATCTTTTAGCCAGACTTTTAACACTAACAGGACCGAAAAGATCCATATGCAGCAATTGCAATGGAGCGGTTAGCGTATTCACTGCTTTGGATTTGTGCAGGGCCTTTGGCGCATGCGATACATTTTTCTGAAAATGGAAATTCTTTTATAGATAACCTCTCACCAAATTTAACTTAGAGAGTTTATTCATATTTTTGAAGTTCACATGCCCTAACCGTCTGTGCCAAAGCAACGATTCCTATTCTGACGCTTTTGAGATTAGACACGTCATATGCTCATTGGATTTAACATTTTTCATATTGAGAACGTAGGTGTTTTTTGACGAGGAGCTTTGAGCATAATCATTTCAGGAAGACCAGAGTATTCAGGCTTGAGAAATAGGCATTCTACGTCGTTGAATAGCACCGATATTCCTTTATCGCAGACTTGTGATACGCTCATGAGATTGTAACACAATTCCGGTACATAATTGATGTTTTCCAATGTAAGTGCTTCAGATACGACGTCTCCCATTCCAACAACCTTCCCTCCCTTTTCATATCCGGAAAAAGATACGAAGTCAATGTCGACGAATCGAAAGTTCTTGAGGAGTTCCTTCAATCCGGTCATATGCCTTGAGCATCCACTGTCCACGTGCCAAATGTATTCCATGAGCATTCGAAGCCCTTTTTGCAATTTATTTTGTTATACAACAACAACAAACAAAAGTATATACAAATTAGCTAGCTTTCAGAACCCAAACTTGATTCAAGTTTAATCTATCATAATTTTGAACGAGAATATCTTCTTTTCTTCTCCAAAAACATGTTGAATTAACTATGTATTGGACAGGTTTCTTATATCAAATTGCTCGGTGAAACTTTTGATAAAATCTTGTTTAGGTTCAGAAAATTTCTTGCTCTTGCAATGTTTCGCCATATGTCCTAAATGACCACAACGAAAACATTGCTTGTAATTTGCTCTTTCCTTTTGGGAGACGCCATGTGTGAAGATGATGTATGTGATAAGAGTCTTGAGCTGCTTGAAGCGCTGTCTGCTGATGCAGTGTAGCTTGAACTTTCGACTTTCTTCATTTTTCTTGTCAATGCGGCTTTCATCATCTGAGCAATCTTGTCGGTGTCTGATGAAGAATCTGATTCTTGTTCTTTACTTGATTCATTTGAAATGAGATCATTAAAACAGCTGAGATCTTCTCCATCATCTTCCGAAGTTGTGGTGAATGAGTCCTTGATGCTGCTATCTTCATTTATTTCCATTTCTGTCTCTAATTTACCTGTGTGAGATGGAACAAATTTTGGAATTTTCCTCAGTGAGGAATTTTCCAAATCTTTTTTGTTTTAATTCAGGAACAAACAAAAGAGGTTCACATACAACGTTTTCATCACAAAATGCAGATTTTAAGTCATGACGTTCAACCACTACATTCTCGTGGTTGAGGGTCTTAAATGTTGGCACATGGCTATTACAGTCATCCTGAATATTAAATTTAGGCACATGGTCGTTACAGTCATCCATCCTAGTCAAACTATTACAGTCATCCTGACTAGAAGTACTGTTTTTCTTATTAAAATTCCAGGCGAACCAGTTAACAGTGAAATAACTGTCGCCTGAATATCCAATCGCTATTTTCGATCCTCCACAGTTATCATCCTCATCGCACACATCTTCCTTACGCTCAAACACATCTACATGACTTTCAGAAATGTTAGTATTTTTCTCATTTTCGTAAGAGACATTTTTAGCAAAAGGAACATTTTTATCAAATAAATCATTATTAAAAGACCAATTTACTCTCATTTTAGAGATGTATTTATGAATTAAAATGGAAAAGGTTTCTATTTTTATATCTTAAAATACCCATCACTCATGCATTATAATATAGTATAAATAGATTAAACATTAAGCATTTTTAACATATTTATTATTTTCTTATTTCAACTACAACATTAAATTAATAATCTTTATCCTTAACTAATTTATTTCGTTTTATTTTGTTAGTGTAATTTAGCAGGTATTAAAGTATTAGTAGTAATTCTTGCTGAAATGTTCTATGTAAATCTTTGACGTAGGGTCGTGATTAGATTGGAACGAACATACGTACATGCATTTCCATGATGCTAAGATGTTCAAACGCATCAAAACTTTTGTATTTGAAAATATTATGATCAAGGTCTTTTGTTAATTGTTTAAATTATTTTTTAAACTTGTTTGTGTAAGTATGGAATGTTGTGGACATCATGTATGCAACTAATTAGTCATGGACATGTTAAACTTGAATTTTATTTGATCTTGTTAACGTTGTTGAAAAAATTTAAAGTTGGACCATTTTCCTCAATTTGCAAGGTTCAACTTGACCTTAAAAGTTCGGGCGTTACGTTACTCTACCAATTTTTATGATTATCTTGGTGATAGAATCTTGAGTTTATTTTTTATTTCTTTGTTTAGATAAAATTTAACTAGGTTTCTTTAAGACGAGCGTTACGAGGAAAGGGAGCAAATGATAATGTATAACAAAAATTATTTTAAAATGAAGGTTGTTCTTTAGAAAAGCCAGCCATCATAATCGGTTTATTTCATCATCATACCATTACCATTTTATGATACAAAATTAATACTCCATTTTGAATACAATTCGTTTTTAACAAAATTTGTACCGGAATGCTAAGAAAAAAGAATTAAGCAAACTATGTACTTAGGTCTTAGAAAAGTGAACGAACGTAAGTTAAGAAATAGGGAACGAACGTAAGTTATTATAAAAATATAAAATTAAATCATAAAAAAATATTTAAAAAAAGAGATTTAAAAAAAGAAAAGAAAAATATTATTAAAATATGAAAGTCCATGTATTATTCATGGCCCTTCATCAATAATATATACAGTATGGTTTCTCCACGATTCGCGGCGGAATTTTAGTTGGTATCAGTACAGTCCATTAGAACACCTACAATCGTTATAGTAACCAAAAGAAAAAACACCAAAATAAAATCATGATATGCACACATGGATATCAACACTTGTTTTACATAGATCGAGATTCCGAAACCCAACTGTTTGCTTGGTCACAGTATTGGTACAATACTGACACTCACATAGCTTACGTTATCAAGTATTTACCATAAAAATGAATATTGTTACTAATTCAAATAATATCAATAACGATAACTTCATAGAAAAGCGCATAACAAAGATAATTTATATAAAATATGTATATGTTATTTTTGGAAAAGTGTTTAACTAAATGTATTATTATTTTTCCAAATTGATCATATGAAAAAAGAAAAATAAAAAAGAAGAAAGAACTATGATTATCATCCACGTTCCTATAGAGCTGTTATTAGTAAAATGAAAGGTTTTAAAAAAGAATAGAGCTATCAATGGGTGGGCTTCGAATTCTGTGACAAATGGTAAATAACCAGTAATTCCGTACAAGTTAATCACTAATTTTATTTAATATTAATAAAATGAAAGGTTTTAAAAAAGAATAGAGCTATCAATGGGTGGGATTCGAATTCTGTGACAAATGGTAAATAACCGGTAATTCCGTACAATTTAATCACTAATTTTATTTTATAATCTCATGCATAGTATCGTAGTTTAATTTCGTAACTGAGTCGTACGTCGTATTGAAAGCATTAGGGCAAGTAAATCTGATCATAACATATACTGGTTTCCGTTACGACGCGAAACAAACCAAAACAATGCTCTAAATGTGTTGGTAGAAAGTGTTGGGCGCACTAAATAAGGTGACACTAACCGTGACGGTAAATCCGCTAAAGCGAATCAGAACAAGGAATAACGGCATGTTAATGCCATACCTGAGTCCAAATATAAATGAAAACACTTACTTGAGAACAACTATTACAATAATACATAACTTTCCGGTATAACGCCTAACTTGCAAAATTGTTTGTTTCGACCAAAAAGGCGACAAATGTTGATTTATCCGCAAGACTAATTCGGAGGATTCCGGATGTAAGAATAAGAATAAAGCAATGTTAATTATCCTAAAACAATGTGAGAATAGCAAGAATGCACAAAAGACATCGTTTTCGGTCATTCGACGAACAATACACAATTCGACCGGAAGGCGATCGATTGTCAAAACGACGAGTATTTTAGTGGCCGATAGCCTTATCCGGGCATCTAGCGGACTAGTTAAACCTCATTTGGAACTCGGATTCCATTCAACTAACATGAGGCCACGGAAACACAACTTTCGGAAAAGTTCGACGGCGGAACATAAAAGTGTTTATATCGATCTAACGATCGAACGAAAGACATTTCGGCCATCCTAGCTCATCGTATATTTGTCTAGCGAACTAGTTCTACACATTTTTAGGTCGGAAGTGCACAAAGTAGACACCATATCAATTGTGGTGATCGAAACAAGATCATCAACTACATCAACCCTGAAAAATACAACAACACTAAAGGTAATTTTTATACATATGAATGATTTTTATAAGAAGTAAACATTTGTATTTAAGTTGTAATCATCTTAAAAATGTGTAGTAATCAAGGGGTTAAATGTATGAACTTGATTAAATAACATGATAAAAGTAGTGATTTGAAAATGTTAATAAAGATTAAAAACCCTCTTGATTTAATAGGATTTTTAACAATAAAAAGCCATGGATGATGATATTTTGATAATGTAAAATAAATATTAGATGGATTGTTGATGTTGATTATGACCTTAAACATGATTTAAATACGTTTTTGAACCGTGGAAAACGCCATAGTTTAGGGGAACTATGGCGAAATTTTCTAAAAATCTAATCGCGATTAAGACATGATTAGTGGGGTAATTAGTGGGACTAAACGTGATTAGTAACTTAAATCGTCATTAAGTAGGCTCTAATGACAAGGGTTAAACCCTAAATGCCCAAGTTCTAACAAAGTTATATATATATATATAATATATATATATATATTTATAAGTAAAAATAAATACCTTTTACAAATATATATTTTTACTTGGGAAATAATACAAGTATATACATTTGTTACCAATGAACTTGTATGAATACATATGTGTATTGTATGTGTATGTATTAGAAACTTAGGGCATTCACAAAAAAGTACCCAATAATATACAAAATACAAACACTTGAATATAATACAAAGTGCTGGTGGCTTAGCCAATATATCTTGAAATGCGTCGAAACAATAATCGGACAAACGAAACAATGCGAATATAGACGAACATTC
This sequence comes from Scalesia atractyloides, assembly GCA_947069175.1. Classification (NCBI taxonomy): domain Eukaryota; kingdom Viridiplantae; phylum Streptophyta; class Magnoliopsida; order Asterales; family Asteraceae; genus Scalesia; species Scalesia atractyloides. The sequence continues at coordinate 40,735,234 of CAMTDV010000022.1, read as the reverse complement.
AAGATTACACCGTCACGTCGATGATCAACGGGTGAATCGCCGGCACGAAAGGTCATTACGACAACGAGCGATTCTGGACGAAAACAAACAATAAATAATGACGCCGACGATGAGTCTAAATATATTTAGACGTTTAACATATATATATATATATATATATATATATATATATATTATTTTATCGAAATCAAAGTCCGGAAAGTTAAAAATATAAAAATGTTATAAACATAAGACTTATAATAATGGGATTTGGTAAAGTAAATGTGGGCTAGATTAAAGATCATGGGCAAGGCCCAATTCCATAATATTTATGGACAAGGCCCACAACGAATAAAAGCCCAAAAATATATAGAACCATAGGCTAAGCCAAAAAATATAAATTACATGGGCTAGGACAAAAAATATAAATTACATGGGCTAGGCCAAATGACATAAAACATGGGCTAGGCCCAAACACATAAATTACATGGGCTAGGCCCAATGACATAAAAACATGGGCTAGGCCAAAGACATAAATTACATGGGCTAGGCACAATGACATAAAAACATGGGCTAGGCCCAAAGATATAAATTACATGGGCTAGGCCCAATGACAAAAAAAACATGGGCTCGGCCCAAACACATAGATGACATGGGCTAGGCCCAATTACAAGAAAACATGGGCTAGGCCCAATGACATGTATAACATGGGCAAGGCCCAATGACACGCGTGCAAGGCACGAGGACATGTGAAGGAACAAAATATATATATATAACAATATTAATCGAACGAACAAACTGCTAACACTATGATAACATTGCAAGTTGTTCTATTATAACAAAAAAATACATCACAAGAATTCAAGAAGAACAACGAGTACAGGGTCCATTGAGGCCTAGGAGTCTAATAATACACTTGTAGGTTACATATGTGTGCGGACACCGATCGATAATAGTGCAACTTAACGGAACGCAAAAATAGTGAGTTCATGTCCCTCCTTTCAATTATTTCAAGTTTTATTTTAAACTATCGAGGGGAAATACATGTTATATCAAATAGTATGTTAGCTATGGGTTAGTCGATAACACGATCATTTGTGCATATGTAGGATGATGACAATAGTAACCATTAATCACTTAGTGACCAATGTGCAAAAGAAGTAGATCTATTGAGTTTGAGACCCGCTCCACTCCTGGTTGGTATACCCTTCGGAGTGCTTTTGTGATCCCAATGATGTCAAAGTTGTCTCAGTTTGATTACTTACTTATGACACATATATGTCAGGGTGCTCGCGACACACTGATAGATCCTTAATAACTCATTGATGCAAATAACATACTCGGATTTCAATACAGGATTTCAAAGATGACACTTTGATACAAAAACATGTAACTACATGAACTCGCCAACTTTATGTTGACTTTTTAAAATTACATGTATTTCAGGACGCAAGGCATGAACTGGTGATAGGATTCGGGTATGGGAATTTGTCAAGACAAAGAGGTACCACCTTTTGGAGGGTTTGCCTTTTATATCCCAACTTTGTATAGGTATATAGGGGACAAAGCCTCAATATGAATTTGTGATGAAAACAATGTCTTATTTTGGAACAATGTGTTTTAAATTATGTTTTGTAATGGCAATATGAAACTGATAACAATGTGATTTCACTTTTGATGGTTGTATGTATGGAATGAAATTTATTAATGGTATGGCAAAGTTGTTAATTTATATTGTTTACTAGATTGGATGCAATGATTGCCTAAAAGTCACACACTTGCGCTTCCGCTACGACAAGGGTGTGACAGGTTGGTATCAGAGCTTCGATAGTAGTGAACCGGGGAAAAACTTTTTATTAAAAGTTTGTTCTACAATCACCCGGGGCTCACACATGAAAACAAAGTTTAAAACATGATAGAAATGTTTTGGAATTATAACAAGCTAACAAAAAGGTTTTCATTGTGTCACGATAACACAAGGATCTATCACACGAGCTCAACTATAAGTAATGAGCAGAGTCAATACATGATTAATCAATAATGGATAGACACAAAACAGTAAGATTACATGGAAAACAAAAGAGAACAAGTCGTGCATGAGAATTGGTGATTAATATAAAATATATCATAAATTACTAACATGTATATATATGCATTGTACAGATTATTTGCCAGGAGTATGTCTTCCTCATCCAGTTACGAAGAGGACCCTGAGGAGTATGTATCTGATGATGGATATGACCCCGATGCTGAGGCCCTACCCCTTGGGTATGGAGCCAACCATGGAGGCTTTGAGGACCTTCAGCCGCTTGCCCTAATTGATCCTATGGAGGAGGATGCACCACCAGCAGACGACGTGCTAACCGTTCCACAGCCCCCGCACGATGTTATCGTGTATGGCCACCCAGAGGGCGAGCATGCGATTGTACATTTAGTTGTGCCCCTTGCTGTAGTTCCTCCAGTTGTTGATCAGGAACGATAATGATGACATACCAGTGTTCCATGTTGAGCCATATGGAGGATGACCTTGGTGACAGGGAGGTCTTTGATGATATAACTATACTTGAGATCCCATCCCCTGTATACCAGTTGTTGATAACTCATCATCCACAGATGCTGCTCAGAGTGAGCATATGGCAGACGATGCCTCATCTGCCGCCCAGATACACCTGTATCTATGTATTCACCCCCTGCAGCCTCACCGGCTCACGTTAGCTCATTTCCAGTCAGTACCCCGACCCCTGGACCCGTACCATATGCTGGACCCGCTCACTACTCTGGACCCGCCCGATACTATTCACTGAGCGGTACTCCACGTGCCCCAGAGCATCCACCACCATTTATCTATGGGAGGTCCACTTACCATCGTGTTTTCAACCCATCTACAGATGGACCTTCCCATATGGCAGGACCTTCTTTCTCTGGTGGATCACCCCCATGTATGGCCCACGTCCCTCACCACCTCCAGCAGGTATGTTTACCCCGACACCCCCACCGAGCATAAGCCCTTCTGACCCTTATCACCCCTCACACTTCCCTCCGATTCCTGTGGAGGAGAGGGTGACTTCACATGAACTACAACTCTCTTTGATCTTCCGAAGGATCTAGGAGTTAGAGACTCAGCGCACTACCCACGCCGCTGCCAGAGCCACACCCCCACCACCGTCATCACCAATACCACCCCCACATTATATCCACCACCATCACCACCACCACTACCCCTATCACCACCACCGACCCCACCTTTTTACTGCCCATTTCACCACTCGTCATGCCCATCTAAGGCATGAGTGTATGAGTTAGAGCAGTTTCAGACTGATGCTACTAGGCGCATTTCTAGCCTCGAGGAGGAGATGGCCTACCATGGTAGTTTGTTTCTCCGATCACCATTTCCACCACCCCCTCCACCCAAGTAGCATGTTTGTGAATATCTTTTGGGGATCAGATGTACTTTTGATGATTTGGCTCATGAAGACATAGCCTTGAAGATCCCAACTTTTGGAAGACAACTTGATGACGTGAAGAAGCAATGTAGAAGAAAATTGTACTTTTGTAATGTCACACCCCGACCCGCAGCGGAATAAGAGTCAGGGCATAATTGGGTTATCACCAAAGCTCATGATATTTACTAATATGTTTCATATTTATTAAAGTCAAAATTACATTCCCAATAATCCAAACATGTCCATACAAATACAAAGAAAAATAACCAACTAAACAATTCCAAGCTCTAAATCATTTTATTCTTCTAGGCCAATCCTATGTGTTTCTTGCTGCAGCTGGTTCACCTATATCATGTGTAAAAATGGGGGTTTTTGGGTCAACATAAGTTGGCGAGTGAACCTTGTTAGATAAACATTTATTATTGATTTTCTTGTTATTTTATCAAGGAAAAATTGTGCAATACTCATAAGTGAGCAAATGTAAATAATCAAACAGTAGCAATAACAACCACAAACTATAACATACAATAACATATCAACTTGCATAAATATATAACATGAATGAAACTGTGCGATCAAGGCTCAATCAAACGGAGCCGTTCGTATTGCATGTACTGAAAATGATAAATGTCTGTGCGATCAAGGTTCAATCAAACGGAGCCGATCGTATGTTGGCATGCCAGGTTCACGCTCATAATGTAATGGGGAACATGCTCAACGCTCATAATGTAACGGGGAGCGGCGGCCTATGAATTTGCATGTACTGGAAATAATAAATTAAATCTAACAATAACCACACAAACAGTTGAAACAAGCTGAATACACATTTGTTCATGATATGACGTATGTACAATGATTTAAATATAATAAATGGCAAGACACATGATACACCCCAAAAACGTGATTAAAACGGGGAATTTGTAAAGATTCACTCACATTGGGTGCGTTTGGTTGGAGATGATGAGATGCGCACGAATTGGAAGGATTGAACAACGAGTATTAACTAACCTAAATAATAACGGAAAATATAGTAAATGAGTGGATTTTATTGATAATTTTAATAGGATTTTTAGATATATTTTTGTGAGTTTAAGGCTATTTCCTAACTTTAAAAACATTATTTTTAAGTATTTTTAATTGATTTTTAAAATAAATTAAGTAAATAAAAATATAAAAATATGTTGACTTTTGCATTGACCGTTGACCGTTTGACTTGTTGACCGTTTTATTTGTAAATGTATGCGCCGGGTGAGGCTCGAACCCGAGACCTCCCGTTCGCGTGCACGCAGCTCTACCAACTGAGCTACGTGTCTAACTTGAAATAATTATGTTTTTAATTATACTTATATACTACTCAGTTTATTCAAAATTCTTTTATTATCAAAAATATTTTAAATCATCGAACCGGTGTCACTAACAGGTTTCGAACCCGGGACCTGTGCTTTAACGCTACACACAGTCCACCGCTGGACTGTGTGTCTAACTTGTTTAATATACAGATTTTTATTATACTTAACATCTAACGTAAGTTAATCCGGTTCAGTTAGAAAAACAAAACATTTTATTACAGAGCATACGTGTGTCAAGGATCGAACTCGCGGCGTGTGATTTGTATGTGCACACAGTCCACCGCTGGACTGTGTGACTAACCCGAGATAATATCCGTTTTTAATTAATCTTAACAACACTCACTACTTCGTCTTCTTCGTCTATAACACGGACAACGGTTATCTAACTGTTATTTTTTTAATTCGGTTAGCGAATAATATGAACAAGTTGAAAGGTGATGAACGGAGAAAGTTTGGGGAAAGAAAGTACCGGAACAGGTCGTCGTTCACAAAACTCCGGCAAGGATCGTCGGCTCTGTCTATGAGCTTCCTCTGTTCGGGTCAATTACCAAATTTGATTGATTAGTTATGAAAGTAGAGTACTAAGCAAGGATTAACAGAAGTTTTGAATGTTCATACCGATTCACCGCGTGAGATTGAAAATTTCAGAAGTTTTCCGGCGAGAGCTGAATATTCCGGCTATGTCGTCTAGGATTGATTCTGATTGTTGGTTTGAAGTTAGTAACAATCTATCAACGGACTGAAACAGAAATAGTCAAAGTATTTACCGTATCAATGAAGGTCTCGGTTTTCCGGCGACTTGCAGAGATTTTCCGGCGAGTTAAAAAAAACTTTTCTGATGAACTGAATGTATAACGAAAGTTAAATTGCAGGTTTGTAGAATGATTTTGAGTCGAGAGAGGAAACAATTGTGGGCGTAAATCAGATATTGAATATCTTCGGTTATAAAACCGATCATCATCAAAATTTAAGTTAATTCAAGTCTGAATTGATTAGGATCGTCGGTGCATCGGTTATAAACTAGAATTCGCGATTACTCAAACGTTTTGGACGGTTGAATAGCCGATTACGGTTTTCAGTTTGGCGCAACCGGTTGATCTATGATTGACTATAAAATTCATTTGTTTCCTAGAGTTGACAGAAAACAACAAGTGGCGGAGTGGTTATGTGTGTGTGTGATAAGGCTTTGAGTTTCAAAACCCGGCTGACCGGGTTCGAGTCCCGGCAGCCCATTTTATTTTTAATTATTTTATTTTTACTTTTTATCAATTATAACTTTTATAGTTTGGTTTGTTTATTAATTATGTATCATTAAAAATCAAAATAGACGTAAATACGCAACGAAACATTTATAACTTGATATTCGATTACAAACGGAGCGGGTTTGGAAAACCCGTTTTTGACAAATGTTACAGTATCCCCTACTTTTAGGAATTTCGTCCCGAAATTTAAGTAGTAGTAGGAAAAAGATGCGGGTATTTTTCGCGCATTGAGTCTTCACGTTCCCAAGTAAACTCAGGCCCCCGTTTCGTCTCCCAGCGTACCCTAACAATTGGAATGCGACTTCGTCGAAGACGTTTTTCTCGAAGTCCATGATCTCTACTGGTCTTTCAATAAAATGCATAGATTCATCAATCTGTATATCTTCTAGTGGAATATGGAGGTTTTCATCAGCGAGGCACTTCTTCAAGTTTGATACGTGGAATGTGGGATGAATCCTGTTGAGTTCTTCTGGTAGATCAAGCTTGTATGCTACAGGTCCTACTCTTTCGAGTATCTTGAAAGGTCCTTACGTAGCGTGGTGCTAGCTTGCCTTTTTGACCAAAACGAACTACTCCCTTCCACGGTGATACTTTTAAAAGTACATGTTCACCAATGTTAAACTCCAAAGGCTTCCGTCGTTTATCTGTATAACTCTTTTGACGACTTTGAGCCGCTAGAAGATTGTTTCGAATTTGATGGATCTTGTCTGTGGTTTCTTGAATCAATTCTGGACCAGTGATTTGAGCTTCCCCAATTTCGTGCCAACATACTGGAGATCGGCACTTACGACCATATAAAGCTTCAAAAGGTGCCATGCCGATGCTTGAATGATAGCTGTTGTTGTACGAAAATTCAACTAATGGTAGATGAGCGTCCCAATTTCCCTTGAAGTCTATGACACATGCTCGAAGCATATCTTCAAGAGTTTGAATGGTGCGTTCAGATTGTCCATCAGTTTGAGGATGATAGGCGGTACTGAGATCTAATCGCGTACCCAATGCGGCTTATACTGCTTGCCATGTTCGTGAAGTGAAACGACCATCACGATCTGAAATAATGCTTAACCGTACACCATGTCGGCTTACGATTTCGCTGATATAAATACGAGCTAGCTTTTCGTTCTTGAAATCTTCGTGGATAGGAATAAAGTGAGCTGATTTTGTAAGTCGGTCAATGATTACCCATATAGTGTCATACCCACCAGAAGTGCGAGGTAACCCGGTAATGAAGTCCATGGTTATGTTTTCCCACTTCCATACAGGTATTTCAGGTTGGACCAGAAGTCCTGAGGGTCTTTGGTGTTCAGCTTTCACCTTGGAACATGTAAGGCACTTGGAAACGAAAACAGCAATATCCTTTTTCATTCCAGGCCACCAATAGGTGTATCGAAGGTCTTGATACATCTTATCGGCTCCTGGGTGTATAGAGTATCGTGTTTTGTGAGCCTCATTCATAAGATTTCACGAAGGTTGTTGTGGTCAGGAATCCATATGCGATCTAGATAGTACAGAATACCGTCAGATTTAGTTTCAATTTTAAGTTCAGCTCCACACGACAGCTCCTTTCGTACATCATCCTCCATTATTGAAACATGTTGGGCTTCTCGAATTTGATCTTTAATGTCAGTTATGATTTGCGAAAATAGAAGACGAATGGAGTTCGCATAACCCTTTCGACTGAGTGCATCAGCCACCACATTTGCTTTGCCAGGGTGGTACCGAATTTCACAGTCGTAGTCATTTAGAAGTTCGACCCATCTTCGTTGCCTCATGTTTAACTCCTTTTGATTGAAGATATGTTGATGACTCTTGTGGTCAGTGTATATTTCACACTTAGTACCGTAGAGATAATGTCTCCATATCTTAAGAGCGAACACAACGGCTCCAAGTTCTAGGTCATGGGTGGTGTAGTTCTTCTCATGAGTCTTGAGTTGTCTCGAAGCATAAGCTATAACCTTTCCTCTTTACATTAGGACACAGCCTAAACCTTGCCCTGACGCGTCGCAATAAACCACGAAATCATCACAACCTTCAGGCAGTGTGAGGATTGGTGCATCACAGAGTTTTTGTTTAAGGGTTTGGAAGGCTTCTTCTTGCTTGGGTCCCCATATGAAAGGTTTTCCCTTATGAGTTAAAGCCGTGAGTGGTACAGCAATGCGTGAGAAGTTTGAAATGAAACGACGATAATAACCAGCCAAACCAAGAAAAGATCTTACTTCAGTTGGTGTACGTGGCGCTTGCCGTTCTTGTACCGCTTTGATCTTTGAGGGGTCGACATGTATTCCTTGTCATTGACTACATGTCCGAGGAATTGCACCTCTTTTAACCAGAATTCGCATTTGGAGAATTTGGCGTAAAGCTTTTCATTCTCTAGAAGTGTAAGGATGAGTCGAAGATGTCGCTCATGATCAGACTTAGACTTTGAATAAATGAGGATGTCGTCGATGAAGACTATAACAAAACGATCGAGATAAGGTTTGCAGACTCTGTTAATTAGATCCATGAAGACAGCTGGAGCGTTGGTTAAACCAAATGGCATGACCATGAATTCATAATGACCATAAAGAGTTCGGAAAGCAGTCTTTGGGACGTCTTCTTCATGTACTCTAAGTTGATGATAACCAGATCGAAGGTCGATTTTTGAAAAGCAGCTGGCACCTTGAAGTTGGTCAAGAAGATCATCAATGCGAAGTAATGGATAGCGATTCTTGATTGTTAACTTGTTGAGTTCTCTGTAGTCGATGCACATGCGAAACGATCAATCTTTCTTCTTCACAAGTAGGACAGGTGCACCCCAAGGCGAGGAGCTAGGACGTAGGAATCCCTTGTCAGTCAACTCTTGCAATTGACTGGCTAGCTCTTGCATTTCAGAGGGGGCTAACCTATAAGGAGACTTTGCAACTGGTGTAGCACCAGGTATAAGATCAATACGGAATTCGACTTCTCTAACTGGAGGAGTCCTGAAATGTCGTCAGGAAAAACTTGCAGGAAATCTTTTACTACTGGGATGTCTTCAAGTTTCTTCTCCATGGTTCCCTTTTTGATGATATGAGCTAAAAACGCGACATAATTCTTGCGAAGATATTTTTGAGCTTGGAGACAGGACATTAAGCTGAGCCCTTTCGACGAGGTTTCTCCAAAGATTCGTAGAGTCTGACCGTTTGAAAAGGAATGCGTATAAACTTTTCGCGGCATACAACTTCTGCCTGATGTTGACTGAGCCAGTCCATACCAATTATGATATCAAAACTTCCCAACTTCATAGGAATAAGGTCAACTGGAAAGTCGTGGTCGTTTAAGGTGAGGTGTACAGTTGCGTATTATAGAGTTTAATGAGACCGGTTTCCCGTCAGCAACTTCTACTGTTATGGATTCCATGAGCTTATCACGATTTTGGTTTAGGATAGGTTTAAACTCTAAGGACACAAAACTTTTATCCGCGCCAGTATCAAACAACATGGATGCATATCTACCATTGATAAGGAACGTACCGTTAACCACATTGCCGTCAGCTCTAGCCTGATTAGCGTTGATGTTGAAAGCTCTTCCTCTTGCAGGTGGAGGAGCTTGGTTCGCTTGATTCACCGGATTGGCTTGGGCCTAAGCATGAATAATGTTCACCAGCCTTGGACAAGTGTTTCTAAAATGGCTTGGGTCTCCACAATTGTAGCAAGCCCGCATAGGTTGTACCATGGGATAGTTGGGTTGGTAGTATGTTTGGGCTAAATGTTGGGTAGGTGGTAATAGTAGGGGTTGTTGGGCTTGACCCATTATTTGTTGGTGGGTTTGGGTTGAAGGCTGGTGGCGGTTCGTTCGCTGAGGCATGCGGCAGGTTTGAACAGTAAGACCTGCGCGACCACAGCCGGTGCAATGTTGGCAGGGGTGATCAGGAAAATGGTGGTATTGGCAACGGTTGCATTTTCGTAACGGGCCAGAGTATGGTCTTTTGTATGGTGCAGGTGAAGGGGCGACTTAGGTAATGGGTGCAGCAGGAATAGGGAAATTGGTTTGTGTAACAGCAAAGTTTCTGGTGTTACGCTTCCTCTTGTTTGCAAATTTAGAGGAGGAGGTGGAATGGTTTGATGTTTGGCCCTCAACGGGGGCTTTCTTCTTTTCCTCCTTAAACTTACCGTTGCTAATTCGATTCTCGGTCAGTTCAGTCGCTAGTTCCATAGCAGCTTCAAGTGTTGCTGGTGAAGTGCTGAGAACTGAATCTTGAATTTTCGAGGGAAGACCTCGAATATAATGCTCAATTAAGCGATAAAATGGGGTAAACAGGTTAGGGACCATTTGGTTCAACTCTAAGAACCTCTGTTTGTAGGAAGTATGATCTCCCTCCTTTTGCTTCAAAGAATGAAATTCGTCCTCTAGCTTCTTAATCTCACTTCTAGGACAGAATCGCCTCGTCATAATTTCCCTTAACTCCTCCCACGTTAAGGCCATTGCATCATCAATTCCCCTCTTCCCCTTTTCAGTATTCCACCAGGTGAGAGCTACCCCAAATAGTCTCCCGGTTGCGTATCGTACCTTGCGATCCTCAGGACAATCGCAGTTGAGGAAGGTGTTTTCCATTTCCTCAAACCAGTGGAGGAGAGCAGTGACACCTTCGGTCCCTTCAAATTTAGGTGGATCGCAAGACTTGAAATGTTTATATGAGCACTTGCTGGTAGGAGGGTTGCCGATGTTCTGGTCGTCTTGCTGGGGAGGGTTAGTGGGATTTGTGGCGAGAGCTTGTTGTACTTGAACCACAATGTCAGGAAGCACCACGGCCATTTGTTTCGCAATTTGTGCGGCCAAGCGTTCGTGAGATCTTCCTGATCTTTTACCCCCTCGTTGTTGTCTAGCCGACATCTACAGGAACATAAATAAGAAGATTGTGAGTTTATGGAGTCTTTTTAGGTGTCATATGTCTTAAAGAAAATGAAAATAACATAAATATCAATAATGCAACTACACCCATAGGATGTCTTGGGTTTGCTCATGTTGGGCCTCAAATGTCCCCCATACCTTCACCTGTATAGTCATGTGGGCCCCCATGACTATTGGCTTGGTAGGATTCACATTAGTATTGGCGATTTAACACTCACATCACCCGAATGCAAACCACAAAATATGTTTACGAGATGTATGGTCAGAATGTGTCCAGGTGTAGACACAGTGACAACTCAAAGTGGGGTTAGCTCACACGACGTTTGGTATAGCATGCTTTGGCCTAATAGGTACTTCGTACTCTCATCGTTAGTCCCCAGGTAGGCAAACTGGTCCTTTATTTTGGATTTATACGAATGCCAACCTAGACAGGACGTTCCGACTACCAGTACTTGGACCCTTCCAGTTACTACATGCCCGTCATGAGAACTCACTTTGATGAGATTTGAAAATACAAAAATCATTGTAAAAACAATCATGAAAATGATGTGATGTGTGCTTTCATGGATAAGATATGTTATGAGAATATGATTCATGATAGGCATTATATGAATATATGTACTTATGAACATGCTTGCATAATATTGAATGTAACATTAAACATAAAACATATAAGCATCATGAACTTTGGCATGTAACACACAAAAATCTTAAAAATTTCTAATCGACTATACTGTAGGCTCTAAGGGTATAATAACCTATCCTATATCCCTATAGTCATGGCTCTAATACCAATCTGTCACACCCCGACCCGCAGCGGAATAAGAGTTGGGGCATAATTGGGTTATCATCAAAGCTCATGATATTTACTAATATGTTTCATATTTATTAAAGTCAAATTTACATTCCCAATAATCCAAACATTTCCATACAAATACAAAGAAAAATAACCAACTAAACAATTCCAAGCTCTAAATCATTTTATTCTTCTAGGCCAATCCTATGTGTTTCTCTTGCTGCAGCTGGTTCACCTGTATCATGTGTAAAAATGGGGGTTTTGGGGTCAACATAAGTTGGCGAGTGAACCTTGTTAGATAAACATTTATTATTGATTTTCTTGTTATTTTATCAAGGAAAAATTGTGCAATACTCACAAGTGAGCAAATGTAAATAATCAAACAGTAGCAATAACAACCACAAACTATAACATACAATAACATATCAACTTGCATAAATATATAACATGAATGAAACTGTGCGATCAAGACTCAATCAAACGGAGCCGATCGTATTGCATGTACTGAAAATGATAAATGTCTGTGCGATCAAGGCTCAATCAAACGGAGCCGATCGTATGTTGGCACGCCAGGTTCACGCTCATAATGTAATGGGGAACATGCTCAACGCTCATAATGTAATGGGGAGCGGCGGCCTATGAACTTGCATGTACTGGAAATAATAAATTAAATCTAACAATAACCACACAAACAGTTGAAACAAGCTGAATACACATTTGTTCATGATATGACGTATGCACAATGATTTGAATATAATAAATGGCAAGACACATGATACACCCCAAAAATGTGATTAAAACGGGGAATTTGTAAAAATTCACTCATATTGGGTGCGTTTGGTTGGAGATGATGAGATGCGCACGAGTTGGAAGGATTGAACAACGAGTATTAACTAACCTAAATAATAACGGAAAATATAGTAAATAGTGGATTTTATTGATAATTTTAATAGGATTTTTAGATATATTTTTGTGAGTTTAAGGCTATTTCCTAACTTTAAAAACATTATTTTTAAGAATTTTTAATTGATTTTTAAAATAAATTAAATAAATAAAAATATAAAAATATATTGTCTTTTGCATTGACCGTTGACCGTTGACCGTTTGACTTGTTGACCGTTTTATTGTGTAAATGTATGCGCCGGGTGAGGCTCGAACCCGAGACCTCCCGTTCGCGTGCACGCAGCTCTACCAACTGAGCTACGTGTCTAACCTGAAATAATTATGTTTTTAATTATACTTATATACTAACTCAGTTTATTCAAAATTCTTTTATTTTCAAAAATATTTTAAATCATCGAACCGGTGTCACTAACAGGTCTCGAACCCAGGACCTGTGCTTTAACGCTACACACAGTCCACGCTGGACTGTGTGTCTAACTTGTTTAATATACAGATTTTTATTATACTTAACATCTAACGTAAGTTAATCCGGTTCAGTTAGAAAAACAAAACATTTTATTACAGAGCATACGTGTGTCAAGGATCGAACTCGCGGCGTGTGATTTGTATGTGCACACAGTCCACCACTGGACTGTGTGTCTAACCCGAGATAATATCCGTTTTTAATTAATCTTAACAACACTCACTACTTCGTCTTCTTCGTCTATAACACGGACAACGGTTATCTAACTGTTATTTGTTTAATTCGGTTAGCGAATAATACGAACAAGTTGAAAGGTGATGAACGGAGAAAGTTTGGGGAAAGAAAGTACCGGAACAGGTCGTCGTTCACAAAACTCCGGCAAGGATCGTCGGCTCTGTCTATGAGCTTCCTCTGTTCGGGTCAATTACCAAATTTGATTGATTAGTTATGAAAGTAGAGTACTAAGCAAGGATTAACAGAAGTTTTGAATGTTCATTGCGATTCACCGCGTGAGATTGAAAATTTCAGAAGTTTTCTGGCGAGAGCTGAATATTCCGGCTTTGTCGTCTAGGATTGATTCTGATTATTGGTTTGAAGTTAGTAACAGTCTATCAACGGACTGAAACAGAAATAGTCGAAGTATTTACCGTATCAATGAAGGTCTCGGTTTTCCGGCGACTTGCAGAGATTTTCTGGCGAGTTAAAAAAAACTTTTCTGATGAACTGAATGTATAACGAAAGTGAAATTGCAGGTTTGTAGAATGATTTTGAGTCGAGAGAGGAAACAATTGTGGGCGTAAATCAGATATTGAATATCTTCGGTTATAAAACCGATCATCATCAAAATTTAAGTTAATTCAAGTCTGAATTGATTAGGATCGTCGGTGCATCGGTTATAAACCAGAATTCACGATTACTCAAACGTTTTGGACGGTTGAATAGCCGATTACGGTTTTCAGTTTGGCGCAACCGGTTGATCTATGATTGACTATAAAATTCATTTGTTTCCTAGAGTTGACAGAAAACAACAAGTGGCGGAGTGGTTATGTGTGTGTGTGATAAGGCTTTGAGTTTCAAAACCCGGCTGACCCGGGTTCGAGTCCCGGCAGCCTCATTTTATTTTTAATTATTTTATTTTTACTTTTTATCAATTATAACTTTTATAGTTTAGTTTGTTTATTAATTATGTATCATTAAAAATCAAAATAGACGTAAATACGCAACGAAACATTTATAACTTGATATTCGATTACAAACGGAGCGGGTTTGGAAAACCCGTTTTTGACAAATGTTACATGTAATGTAGAAACTTGTATTGACTAGGGTAGTGTATCCCTAATTCCTTTTTGGCTCTTCACAAACAAATTGTAACAAGTTGTCATTGTATAAAAGTGTATTTTCTTTATTTTACATTGTATTTCTTTTATGTTATGGTTGATTGTGTCATAATGTGGTGATAGTGTGGTTGATGCATTGTGTCGTGGTGATATTATGATTTATATCTTATGATGTGGCGACTATGTATGTGATGAGCTATGTATATGATAACGATGGGTGTGCGTATGGCGTATACATATATTCATTTATTTATTTATCATGTACTGTTGTGCTATTACATATATTTTTGAAAGGAAAAAAAATATAAAAATAAATAAATAGTAATAATAACATGAAATTATTATTCGTCTAATTGTGAGCGACATATTGTATTTGAAGACCATGCCGCCTTGCAGAAGAAGTTCAAACAATAACACCCTACCAACAACACAAGAGGAGCTAAATGAAAGCATATCTCAAGCCATTGCGCAGTACGAGGCTAACCGCTCTGAGCATAGCGATGGTATTGGAGGTTCAATAGGAGTAAATCCTCCAACTAGTAATACACAGTTACTTATAAAACCGCGATACACTCTCATCCATCTTATTCGTGCTATTTGGTTACTCATGCTTAAATAGTGTATCCAATGATTTTAGGTTGCACGTATAAGCAGTTTCTTGACTGCAAGCCTCTGAACTTCGATGGTACCGGAGGCGCTGTAGCCTTCATACATTGGACTGAGAAGACAGATTCAGTCATCCAAATGAGTAAGTGCCCGACTGAACTAAGAGTCACCTATGTTACTGGACTCTTTGTGGATGGAGCTCTATCTTTGTGGAACCTTCAGGTCCAAACCAAGGGCGATGATGTTGCATACACCCTGACCTAGGAGGAACTTAAAGAGATGATGAGAAAGAAGTATTGCTCAAGATCGGAAATTCAAAAGTTAGAGACAGAATTCTGTAATCTTACAATGATTGGTTCAGACATTGTTGGGTACACGCAGCGATTCCATGACTTATCCCGAGTGGTGCCATACTTAGTGGAGCCTGAATTTAAGCGAATTGAGAGGTACATCTGGGGACTTGCCCCCGAGATTCTGATCCTAGTTACCTCTTCAAAACCCACTGAGATTGGTGAAGCGATTGATCTAGCTGTAAGCCTAACTGAGGAGGCTGTACGTCAGGGGAGGTTGCCTAAGTGTAGTGGGAACAAGAAAGAATCTACTGAAGAGACTGCTGATTCCAACAAACGAAAATTTTCTCATTTCAAGAAAGGCTCTCGAGGTAACAATAACAGTAACAAGAAACAAGCCGCGAGAGAGTAAAGAGAAACTAAGGCATATGTTACCACTACCACAAACACTGCTGTTAAGAAATCCTATACTGGGGACGCACCGAAATGCCCCAAATGTCCTTTCCATCACTATGGGGAATGTCTGGCCCTAAGTGTGGAAAAGGTGGTAAATTTGAACATCGCACCGATGTGTGCCGGGGAACCAACACTAGAGAACAAGGTTGTTTTAGATGCGGAGACAAAGGGCACTTCAAGAAAGATTGCCCTAAAGCGAATCAAGCACGAGGAAGGGCGTTTGTAATTGGAGCTAAGGATGCTCACCAGGATCCAAACGTGGTCACCGGTACGTTCCCTATCAACGATCACTTTGCATCTATTCTCTTTGATACGGGCCAGATTTCATTTTTATTTCTAAAGAGTTTAGAGATATACTTGGGGTAGCGTCGAGTAAACTAGATGGTTCCTACTCGATTGAGCTAGCTAATAGGATATTAGTAGAGTCGAAAGAAATAATAAAGAAATGTACGTTAGAACTGGGTGAACGAAAGTTTGATATAGATCTATTACCAGCTCAACTGGGTAGTTTTGATGTCGTTATTGGGATGGACTGGCTATCCAATAATCGAGCCGAAGTTATATGTCATGAGAAAATCATTCGCATCCCCTTATCCGATGGAGAACACTTGATAATTCACTGTGAGAAGCATGACACACCTCTACGAATCATAAACTGAATGGAGGATCATAAATGTTTGAGGAAGGGATAATCGCATTTCTTGCCCATGTGATGGATAAGAAGGCCGAGGAGCACACGATTGAAGACATACCAGTAGTGAGGGAATATCCTGAGATCGTTCCAGAAGACTTGCCTGGGCTACCTCCACAGCGACAAGTCGAATTCCGTATTGATTTAGTGCTAGGAGTTGCACCTGTGGCAAAAGCTCCATATCGACTAGCGCACTCAGAGATGCAGAAATTATCTACGCAGTTGCAAGAGCTGCTCGACAAAGGTTTCATAAGACCGAGTTTCTCGCCTTGGGGAGCTCGGGTGTTGTTCGTGAAAAAGAAGGACGGAACCTTTCGCATGTGCATCGACTACCGGGAACTAAACAAGTTAACTATCAAGAACCGGTACCCATTACCAAGAATCAATGATCTATTCAATCAGTTGCAAGGGTCGAGTTTTTACTCGAAAATGGATTTAAGAGACGGGTATCATCAGTTGAGAATCCAAGAGGAAAGTATTCCTAAGACAGCGTTTCGGAATCGCTACGGTCATTACGAGTTCCTTGTTATGTCCTTTTGCCTAACGGACGCCCTGAAGTATTCATGGATTTGATGAACCGGGTACGTAAGCCATACCTAGAAAAGTTCGTGATTGTTTTTATAGATGACATACTGATATACTCACGAACCGAGAATGAACATGGACAACACCTGAGAACTATTTTGGAGTTGCTAAAGAAGGAGCAATTATATGCCAAGTTCTCGAAATGCGAATTTTGGATTCGCGAGGTACAATTTCTCGGCCATGTGGTGAACGAGAATGGAATACATGTCGACCCTTCAAAGATCGAGGCTATAAAGAACTGGACCACACCAAGAACCCCCATGGAAATACGAAAATTCCTAGGATTAGCGGGATATTATAGGAGATTTATTGAGAACTTCTCCAAGGTTGCTCAACCGCTTACCTCGCTTACCCAGAAGGATAGAAAGTTTGATTGGGGAGAAAAGCAGGAATCGGCGTTCCAAGTTTGAAAGAGAAACTATGTAAAGCACCGATACTATCACTCCCGGACGGTACCGATGACTTTGTGGTGTACTGTGATGCATCGCATCAAGGCTTGGGTTGCGTGTTAATGCAACGTGAAAAAGTCATCGCATACGCGTCACGCCAGTTGAAAGTTCATGAGAGGAACATGACCTAGAATTAGGTGCAATGGTATTTGCCTTGAAAATGTGGCGTCATTATTTATATGGCACTAAGTGTACCATATTCACGGATCATAAAAGTCTTCAACATATATTCAACCAAAAAGAACTGAATATGCGCCAACGACGTTGGGTAGAACTGTTGAATGATTATGACTGTGAGATCAAGTACCACCTAGGCAAAGCAAATGTCGTAGCAGATGCTTTGAGCAGAAAAGAACGAGTCAAAACATTACAGGTGCGAGCTTTAGAAATGACGATCCAGACGAACTTCACAACTGGAGTGCGCGAAGCACAACAAGAAGCATTGAAACCAGAAAACATTCCAACGGAATCCCTAAGGGGAATGGAAAAACAATTGGAACCAAACAAGGATGGAACTTTATATTTCATGGGAAGGATCTGGATACCCTATGATGGTGAGTTGGAGACTTGGTGCTGGATGAAGCACACAAGTCCAAGTACTCGTTACACCAAGGATCGGATAAATGTCGATTTGTCCGCAAGATTGTCGTTTCTACCAACAAGGCGACAAATGTCGATTTGTCCGCAAGACTAATTCGAAGGATTCCGGATGTAGGAATAAGAATAAAGCAATGTTAATCATCCTAAAACAATGTTTGAATAGCAAGAGTGCACAAAAGACATCATTTCCAGTCATTCGACGAATAGTGCACAATTCGATCCGAAGGCGATCGATTTTCAAAACGACGAGTATTTTAGTGGCTGATAGCCTCATCCGGACATTTAGAAGACTAGTTAAGCCTCATTCAACTAACATGAGGCCACGCAAACACAACTTTCGGAAAAGTTCGACGACGGAACATAAAAGTGCCGATATCTATCCAACGATCGAACGAAAGACATTTCGGCCATCCTAGCTCATCGTATATTTGTCTAGCGAACAAGTTATACACATTTTTAGGTCAGAAGTGCACAAAGCAGACACCATATCAATTGTGGTGATCGAAAACAAAAGCTTCTGGTACTAAATAAATAAGTTCGTTTATTAGCGATTATTGCGACGATGAGCGATCAAACGACATTTCCGTCATCCGAAACTTATATTGCAGGACTAAGTGGGTATTAGCATGCAATAACACACTAAACCCTAATCTTATGCTAAGGATACTAGATCATAACCCCTAATCACAATACTTAATATAATGGCGAAAATATCTATATTTTTAACATGTGTTAAAAAAATAAATTACAATTTACCCCACCCACCCCATATGGATGGTTCAAGTGGGCCCCATGCCCACTTGATTTTGTTGAAAATCAAAGATTAGAAGTATGGTGTTTTGATTTGTTGTTGATCTTAAAAAGAATGACTTGATATATATAATAATTTCACATGATCCTTATCATTTTATCCATCAAAAATTGCAAAATCAAGATCACTAAAGAAGCTAGTAAGGATGGAGGATCATTAGGGCTTCTTAAAGAGCTTCATATTTCTTCAAAAATCATCAAGAACTTGTGCACCTATTGTAAGCCAAACTCATCCATAATCTAGCTTATTTTTATGCTTAGATTATTAATATACAAGTTGATCATCTTGAAAATGAAGAAAAGATAAACCAAAAACCCTAACTCACACAATAATAACAACACTAAATCTTGTTTATTTTGTGTTGATTCTATGTTTATATGGTAGTTAGTTAGCATGTTGAAGTTATTTATGTTAAAGTATGATATAAAAGTTGGATGATTTTGCATGGTTAAGTATAAAAATGAAGATTTAAACATGATAAAGTTTAAATCTAAACAAGATCATCAACTACATCATCCATGAAAAATACTACAACTTAAAGATAGTTTTTATACATATGAATGATTTTTATAAGAAGTAAAACATTTGTATTTAAGTTATAATCATCTTAAAAATGTGTAGTAGTCAAAAGGTTAAATGTTTGAACTTGATTAAATGACATGATAAAAGTAGTGATTTAAAAATGTTAATAAAGATTAAAAACCCTCTTGATTTAATATGATTTTTAACAATAAAAAGCCATTGATGATGATATTTTGATAATGTAAAATAAATATTAGATGGATTGTTGATGTTGATTATGAGCATAAACTGGTTAAATACGTTTATGAAACTTGGAAAACGCCATAGTTTAGGGGAAACTATGGCGAAATTTTCTAAAAATCTAATCGCAATTAAGACATGATTAGTGGGGTGATTAGTGGAACTAAACGCGATTAGTAACTTAGATGGTCTTTAAGTAGGCTCTAATGACAAGGGTTAAACCCTAAATGTCCAAGTGTGTAACAAAGTTATATATATATATATATATAAATATATATTTATAAGTAAAAATAAATACTTTTTCAAATATATATATGTTTACGTGGGAAATAATACAAGTATATACATTTGTTACCAATGAACTTGTATGAATACATATGTGTATGTATTAGAAACTTAGGGTATTCACAATAAAATACCCAATCATATACAAAATACAAACACTTGAATATAATACAATGTGTTGGTGGCTTAGCCAATATATTCTTGAAATGCGTCGAAACAATAATCGGACAAAGGAAACAATGCGAATGATATAAATGGTTACCCGGATCGACGACAGAGGATCCGCAAATATTACAATTTAGAAAACAAACATAATAAATGACTCGCATGGTCGAATATTAGATTAACATAATTATTCAAAATCAAAATCCGGAAAGTTAATAATATAAAAATGTTATAAACATAAGACTTATAATAATGGGCTTTGGTAAAATAAATGTGTGCTAGATTAAAGATCATGGGCAAGGCCAAATTCCATAATATTTATGGACAAGGCACACAACGAAGAAAATCCCAAAAATATATAGAACCATGGGCTAAGCCCAAAAAATAAATTAAATGGGCTAGGCCCAAAAACATAAATTACATGGGCTAGGCCCAAGACATAAATTACATGGGTTAGGCCCAAAAGACATAAAAACATGGGTTAGGCCCAATGACATAAATTACATGGGCTAGCCCAATGACATAAAAACATAGGTAGACCCAAAGACTAAATAATGGGCAGGCCCAAAGACATAGATTACATGGGCTAGGCCCAATGACATGGATAACATGGGCATGGCCCAGTTCACACACGATCTTAAAGCAACAATATATATATATATATATATATATAACAATATTAATCGAACGAACAAACTACCAACACTATGATAACATTACAAGTTGTTCTATCATAACAAAGAAATACATAATAAGAATTCAAGATGAACAACGAGTACAGGGTCCATTGAGGCCTAGGTGCCTAATGAACTCAATACACATGTAGGTTACATACGTGTGCGGACACCGATTGATAATAGTACACTTAACGGAATGCAAAAACAGTGAGTTCATGTCCCTCCTTTCAATTATTTCAAGTTTTGTTTTAAACTAACAGGGAAATACATGTCATATTAAACAGTATGTTAGCTATGGGTTAGTTGATAACACGATCATTTGTGCGTAAGTAGGATGATGATAATAGTAACCATTAATCACTTAGTGAACAAGGTGCAAAAGAAGTAAATCTATTGAGTTTGAGACCCGCTCCACCTCCGGTTGGTATACCCTTCGGAGTGCTTTTGTGATCCCAATGATGTCAAAGTTGTCTCGGTTTGGTTACTTACTTATGACACATATATGTCAGGGTGCTCGAGACACACTGATAGTTCCTTAATAACTCATTAATGCTAATAACATACTCAAATTTCAATACATGATTTCAAAGATGACACTTTGATACGAAAACATTTAACTACATTAACTCGCCAACTTTATGTTGATTTTTTAAAATTACATGTATTTCAGGATACAAGGAATGAGCTGGCGATAGGATTCGGGTATGGGAATTTTCAAGACATCGATGTACCACCTTTTGGAGGGTTTGCCTTTTATATTCCAACTTCATATGGATATATAGTGGACAAAGCTTCAATATGAATTTGTGATGAAACAATGTCTTATTTTGGAACAATGTGTTTTAAATTATGTTTTGTAATGGCAATCTGAAACTGATAACAATGTGATTTCACTTTTTATGGTTGTATATATGGAATGAAACTTATTAATGGCATGGCATCATTGTTACTTTATATTGTTTACTAGATTGGATGCAATGATTACTTAAAAGTCACACACTTACGCTTCTACTACGACCAGGGTGTGACAAATCCAGCCAATGTGGTTGTAGTTAGTGAAAGTTTGTTACCATTTAATATATATAAAGCAAATTAGTTTTTGAGTTTCTATTTTGATGGTTTCTAACAATTTAAGTTTAAAATTATAAAATTTTGATGTGGATTTTCATTTTATAACCTTTTGAATCCAATCTTTAACACCATTAGAATTTATTTGTTAAATGATTAAATTACCCCTATAGTTAAAAAATAAAAATAAAAATTTATTATTATTTATTATTATTATTATTATTATTATTATTACATCCTTTTCATTCGATGCTCCATCTCCTCACCTATTTAGCAGGTTCCGGCGCTGACTTACTCTTCACCGGAGATGGCATGGAAACCATTTTAGATCTGATAGTTTCACTAATTTTGAATACAAGTTTCAAAGAGACCGGTTTGACATCCGGTTAAGCTACAATGGACTTTTTAGGCGGTAAATCGGAATCCGTATCGGTATCAGATCTAGATCTAGACTCTTCCCGTGTAAAAACCGTTTTAGATTCGTTTTTTTACAAATTTTTTAATCCATTGTTTCGAAGAGGTAGGTTTGATATTCGGATCGGTAACAACGAACTTTTTAGGCAGTGAATCGGAATCCGTATCAGTTTCGGAACTGGAGTCTTCTGATTCGAATAGACTCAATCTGTCCGGACACCCTGATGCCTATATGGACACCCTTGAGCCCTAGATGGGTCGTCTAGGGTTAGACGACCCGTCTAGGCCCAGATTTTTAGAGGTCAGCAGGTGCATGGCAGAGTGTAGAAATTTATGTGTGGAGACGGGCTGTCTATGTAACGCCTCGCTTTTTCGTACTTTCCTTAATTAGAAAGTGTAATCGTATTTCTATTTATGGAAACTTGTATTCATTTCGCATTCGTATTTCATTTCCCAATCTTATAATTCGAGACTTTGATCATAATAAAATTCATACCTGATACTTACTTGTCTTACATGCATTTAATTGTTAAATACGTGTTTACATACAAACCGATATCGTTATACGTGAAAATACTCATACATTCATACTTGATACCTAAATATACTTACATATACATTATACACTTAAAAACATGCGAAAATATCAAGTTTTACCATGAAATGAAAGATAAACTAAGTTCAAGTACTAAAAGTGGCATAATCCGCAGATTCTTGTTCTAGCTCATGGGTTGGGCAAAAGTGTGTTTGTTGAATTGTGTTTCTTGCATTTAATACTCACCTAACTCAACCCCCAAATCTCAACTATAAATACCCACCCCCTCCCACACTCATTTCACACCTCAAACACTTTCTCTCTCTCTCTCTCACTAAAGCTCTCTCTCAATCACGAAAGTTCAAGACTTTCAAAAGACAGCTTGGTGTTCCTCCAACCCTCCAAACCCTTCGCGAAGTAACAAGTGAAAGCTTGCAAAACTGTGAGTACACTCGAACACCCATTTTACGCTTTACACTTTTGGGTGCAATATGTTAACCTATCAAAATACACGTAATCACACTTATACTTTTATACAATCACACAAACAATCCATCATATATGCTATAGTTACTTGATACATGATTCGTATATCTGGAACATTCTTATGTGATACTATTCGTCATTAACTTGGCTAAAGCCACCACCTTAACATGTATAGCGCTATAGGAGTAACGCACGGCCCGCATTCTAAGGTCATGTTAAGTTTTATTCTATTTTTGCGGTACACATGAGGGTTGACTTATAGATTGCATGCCATGTTTACATAAATCTTGTATGCTAGCTTAACATGTGGATTCGTTTAAACCTTTTTGTATTTATGCTATATCAAACTTGTGTACTCGCCAATACTTGTCGTCTTGAACTATACTTTTAACATGTTGCAGGTTAAAGATGTTGATCATGATGAATCTTACTAGGGATGGCATAGATACACACCTAGAATGTTAAGTCTATGTTGTTATTGTTGTATTCGAAATTTTGTGATGTACTTGACAATTGTGTTATGAAATGAAATTTGGTTGATTTAAATATTGTCGCAAATAGTGTTATGATGCAATGAGCAATCTATTTGGTCTCACTCCGATGTTTCCGCCATCGGTTGGGGTGTGACAGATTAGTATCAGAGCCATAACTATTGGGAATTAGGTAGAATTGCCATGTTCGACCTAGTCTATATTAAGTGACCAAACTTCACCATTCTTGATTCATGTTTAAAATTCTAATTCTCCCTACCTTGCTTCTATCTTTTTCTTTTGGTCTTAATATATACCATATATCTTTCCTAATACATTTACACAATATACACACATGAAGACTTGAAGACACTCATACTAACGAGACGATCTCACCAAAATAGGGTGAAACCCGCACTTTGGTGATCACTCTCAATCCGCGTATACGATGTTTCACGAAATTTTGCCATCAAGTTAGGAGTTATATCCATACCTTGATGGAAAATTTCCATTCATACTCTAGTGGACCCTTACCAACGGGTCGGAATTCGCTCCTCGTTTGGTAAGTACCAACCACGCTTAGGGTACGATGTTGTCAAGTTAGGGGTGAAACCCGCACATTGTCAACTAGTCCCACTCCTCGATTTATAATCTCGCCAAAATTTTGATTTTTCGATCAATTAGAGATGTGTAGTAACTGGAAGGGTAAAATACCGTTAATCGCTTCTCGACGAAAGCATTTTACCTATAGGCCAAAGCACGTTCCTCTAATTTAAAGGATCTTCGATTCACTTTGGAATAGTCGACGCTTCTCAACCCAAAGCACTCCAATATTTTACTAAGCCTATCTTTTATGTTATCTCAATTTCTATGTGTTTTAATACTTGTTACATTCATTTCGAACCCGATGTACAATTCGCACATCTTTCGCAATAAGAAAAAACAATATTAGTTCTCGCAAACCAACTAAATTTATATTCATTACGCAATAATATGTGTTTATACTTTTGAATACTTGTTATGCTTATGGAATCTATGTGAACTTGTAGTATTACTTACATGCTCAAACGTGACTTTAATGTCGATCACTTAGATAAGTTTTTCGTTAAACTCAAGCTGGAGAAATAAGTCAAGTCCAACTCCAACTCGACTATTTTGTAACAATCACTATATCAAAACTTATACTAAAACCTTTTATCATTGTTTCAAATTTTCTCATTTATGCACAAAAATCAAACCTTATTATTTTATCCAAATAATTTCTCACCCTACAATTTATTTACGAAAATTACGTACACGAAACTCCTAATGATACTTTCCCAAATTTTCAAAATCTTATGAAAAGCTATCTATCAAACTTAGACGGTCTAATGAACCTCTTGCCCATGATTTTCATAATCGTCCAATCACTAGAACACACTCACTTTATACTATCATTCTAAAGGCATTTGTTCCCAATGAAGAAACAACGAAAACTTTCTCTCACATACATACAAGTACGTTTTGGAAAAAAAAAAGTTTCTTTAAAAAAATCAAAGTTTATCCACGAAATTTTCAAACACAACTTCCCTATTTCAATATAAAACACCTTCAATGAAGCAAGCTCACTATTTTAAAGCCTTTTTCAAGATGTTAATAAGCAATTCTAAAACAAAACACGTGGGCATGAAAGACTCATTAGGTCGGACAAGCTTCGACATAATCAAATCCTAAACCTTTTTTGAAACTAAGGTAACATTTTTTTTCAAACCACATCTTACATCAAAAAGTAATACTATTCTCAATATTCACCGCCATTCACAATTTTGGTCCTTCATTCCCGACAAATCCAACTTATGTTATTTCAACCAACTCAATGTTTTGACTCAAGCAACCATACACATGCATATCGCCTTGCACGTTTCTATTTATACAGTCAATATTACATGACAATATCATACATATCACCATTACACTTCGTATTTTACACACTTGGAACTTCATGGTAGCTTATATATGCTAAATCCCATTTTATTCCACTTATACGCTCGATACTGCATAATAATGTTATACGTATTTGTCTTCAATCATACTCAAAATTTATGCGTTCGCACTACTTGGTAGTCATACTTGGAACCTATAAGTAAGCATAACCCGAGTGGTTTCGCTTACGTTCGACACACTCATACATACATACAATCATGCTTACATGCTTAATTTTTATATGCTATCTTACACACCTTTTGCTTGTAATACTAAATGTAACTTGAC
This sequence comes from Scalesia atractyloides, assembly GCA_947069175.1. Lineage (NCBI taxonomy): Eukaryota > Viridiplantae > Streptophyta > Magnoliopsida > Asterales > Asteraceae > Scalesia > Scalesia atractyloides. The sequence goes on along the minus strand of CAMTDV010000022.1, from coordinate 40,709,233 downwards.
CCGTACACTACTAGCACAAACTATGCGCATCATGCACAAACCAAAATAATCGCGGGTGCAACGGGATTATATTGGTAGGCGCATGAAAACCATAGTGGGTTCTACTATGTATCGTAACACGGAACGTAGCATGACTCCGAATGGCGAAACGGACGTAACATGATGTGAACATGGTGGATACGCCGCTGGTACTTCCTATATATAAGTGTCCTTACTATGTTACCAAACTTTCGTAAAACGTGCCATGAGAAATTCGGTGATTTCCCGGACCTTGATAAATACATTTGATTCATAACAAAATTTGGTGACCCCACTTCGAAATGATTAGTACTCGATTATTGTAACACCCTGTAAATCGTGTCGAATAATACAGTGACACGTGTTGTGTTTTTAATATAGTCAATTAAAGACTAATATAGACTAAAAGTGACAACATGCTCAAATTGAGCCTCTGAATGACTTTCTGATCTCAACATGCACAAACCTAGCCTCTGAACGACCATTAGTGTCGTCATACATAAAAACGTAGCCCCTGAACGACCATTAGTGTCGTTATGCATAAAACGTAGCCTCCAAACGACCATTAGTGTCGTTATGCTTAAACTCGGCCTCTGAGTGACCTTTATCTAAACATGCGTAGCCTCTGAGTGACATCGGAGTCAACATGCTTATGCTGAGCCTCTGGGTGATCCTTTACGTAGTCCTAACTCTCATAGGTCCTGTTTGTTGGACGAGAGTGATTAAATCCAATAATATATAAAAATTGGATAATGGAGGGATTAATAGTGTCAACAAGTTAATTTATACCTTTGAGTGACCTTTTAACGAACCGAGAGCTCGACAATGTCCGGGCATAATCCCGGGTATGCCAAGTATTGGCTACGGAGGGCTAAAAGTGCCTAAAAGGTGTTTAAAAAGGTTTTTAGAAGCTTTAATAAGTTAAGGGTTTAAAAGTGTCAAACTTTGAAACTGGCCATGGGGCGGTCGTAGGCCGCGAGAGACCTGGCCTGGGTCTCTCACGGGGCGCGAGAAGGGGTCTGCAGCAGAAAGTTTTTCTTGGCTACCACGCAAAGCTCCAAAACCATTAAAACCGAAACCATGGCTTCCCAAACTGCTATGCCACGTTTTAGGACACTTGTAAGCTTCCTCTTACACCCCTAAACACCTGGCTTCACCTCCTTTGAGCTTCCTCTTAGATCTGCCCTAAAGTGTGTTTTATATTCATTCTTGTACATTTTAATGATCCGCCTGTGGATCTTCTATTGCGAGCCTGTATATTATTTTATTTCGAATATTTGGTTTGTAATAGTAATTTTACTCCAAGACTTCCGCTGTGCCATGTTTAATTGACTATGACGTTATCAACTGATGTCACGATACTCCCCATCCGGGCCCACCGGTGTATGGATTTGGGATAGAAATCCAGGGTGTGACAGGTTGGTATCAGAGCCAACGTTTGAGAGAATTAAACACTATCCTTCTTGTGTTTAATCTCAAACTTACAAGAGCACATTCCTTAGACTTTCGAGTCTAGGCATTGACCTTGGATTATTCATTTCATTATTAAGTTATTTGTATTGTTTTGAATTGATTTTAATAGGAAAATGCCGCCACGTGTACGAGGACAAAGTGGGAGAGGAAAAGGTCCAATGAGGGGAGAATCATCGGGGCGCATTCCTCCTTAACCTCACAACTCAGATGACTACCAAGAATTAGGAGATTCGTATCCTTGGCAACCAGCGAGACGTTCTGTCCCTAATAGACACTCGCCCTCACATTCCCAAAATTCTTACCATTCTCACCACTCTTATCATTCACACCATTCTCACCATTCCCATTCTCATCACTCTTACCATGAGGAATTTAACCCTAACAATTATTTTAACACAGCTCCAGCCGATCAAAATCAGTTGGACCAGCCGAACCCTATGGACGAGGACTCCGACCCGGAGATGCCGCCGTCGGGATCAAATATGCATCCCATTGAAATTTCGGGCGATTCAAACTCATATGCCGGATCGCCTTACCAGGGTCCTAATGAGTGGGACCAATATTGGAACCAATTTACCTTCGCCCACACTCCTTCTCAACACTCTCAACCACCCCAATACAAGAAGATGTCCACATGGAACCGGTGGACCAACCTCAACCACTACCTGAACCACCAAGAAGGAAGCATGGAGCACGTATGTCAGTACGTACCGGACAAAGGTCGGGATCGCTGCCACCTTTGCCCAATTCCTACCTTACCATTTAAGAGGACCCACAAATGGGTGGACCCTCTAATGTTTCACCTATAGTGGAACCAACACCAACACCTGCTGTTCAACCACCATCGGGTTATACTAACCCAATCCCCACATATCCAGACACGTCTGGATACGATCCTTTTAACCAGTCTACACCGGTAGACTATCAAGCATGGTCGCAAGACCCCTATATGCAAGTAGTTAAGCACAATGTAGTTTACCCGTCTCCTTTTCCATCTACTTTTCCGCCGACTGGATATCCAACTTCTGGGTACCAGTGTCCGGCTATGCCACAACCACAACCTCCGCCACCACTTGAGGCCATAAATGAGGCCTTAGAAAGAATGGAGGAAATGCAACAGCAGGCGGAGAAAACGGAGAAGAAGACAAATAAGTTCTTCAAGAAACTCTCCAAGCTAGTTAAGGGAAAGAAGGACGAGTGAAGTCACTTTTATTATATGTAGTCCCTACGTGGACATTTTATTTCTTTTAGTCCTTGCATGGACAATTAGTTTCTTTTATTTATTTCAAGTATTGTACTTTCTAATTATCATATAGTGAAATATTTTTGAATTATGTATATATGTACTTATCCTCTTCAAGCAATCGTCTCGATTTTACTCGGAATTTTTGATCAGCTATATAATTCCAAAAAGACCTTAATGGTTTTGATTTGCCGAGTGGCACAGACCACATATTTGGACAAATATATAAATAAGAGTTAAGAACGGAAGGGTCTTCTATCATGATAGTTAAGGTAAGTTATCCTTCTATCTACAGGTGGTGGACTAAGTTCAAGCATCCAAGTCATTAAGGTCAATGCAACCGGGAGTATTAATCAACCATTAAGGTCCTCTTATGTTAACATTCAAGTAATGTTCAAACTCATGGTAGTGTGACTTGAGGAATCACACTAGCCTTCAAGGTAATGGACTATGTCCTAACCTTATATAGCCCATGTGATATGTTTGATTCCGGCTAAATATCACCAGTGCGGTGATTAAACATCCATTAGTGATGTATTGCCCTTTCGGGCTATGATTAATTTTATATAGCCTATGTGATCTATTATGATCCCGTGCGGTGATTAAACATCCACTTGTGATGTATTACCCTTTCGAGTTATGATTTATTTTCTATAGCCTATGTGATCTATTTGATCCCGGCTAAATATCACTAGTGCGGTGATGAATAAAACATCCACTAGTGATGTATTACCCTTTCGGGTTATGATTTATTTTATATAGCCTATGTGATCTATTTGATCCCGGCTAAATATCACCAGTGCGGTGATGAATAAAAATCCATTAGTGATGTATTACCCTTTCGGGTTATGATTTAATTTATATAGCCTATGTGATCTATTTGATCCCGGCTAAATATCACCAGTGAATAAAATATCCATTAGTGATGTATTACCCTTTCGGGTTATGATTTATTTTATATAGCCTATGTGATCTATTTTATCCCGGCTAAATATCACCAGTGTGGTGATGAATAAAACATCCATTAGTGATGTATTACCCTTTCGGGTTATGAGTTATTTTATATAGCCTATGTGATTTATTTGATCCCGACTAAATATCACCAGTGCGGTGATGAATAAAACATCCATTAGTAATGTATTGCCCTTGTGGCTATGATTATTTATATAGCCCATGTGATCTATTTGATCCCGCTAATAACACCAATAAGGTGATAAATAAAACATCCATTAGTGATGTAGTGCCTATGCGCCATGTTTTAAATATCCTATGTGACAAGCCTATGTGCTATACAATTGTCAAATATGACAATGACAGTTGTGACATTACGATCCACTGTCTAGTAATATATGGACCTTGTCCAGATCGTAAATTGCCTATAATGGTCCTATTATGACCTAGGCCAAATATAGATACTTTAAGCCTAAGAGTTGTGATGTTATTCACACTAGCATGATTAGGCGATGGATTTTTATATCCAATGTTTAAATCTAAAAAGATTGGTATACCATGGCTAAGGAAAATTTTATCTGGTATATAGAACCAAAGATCTGAAGAATGGTAATTCAAATGAGACACAAAGTAGCCGTCGGAACATCAACTCTAAGGACGCCAAAAATGTAGCCATAGATAATAATGATTTCCAAGAGCGTATTGATGCGGCTGTGGAATAGGCCATGGGTAAGGCCATAGAAAAGCTAAGAGAGTCGAGTGCTACTCGCTCTAAACCACTATCGATTACCCCATCCTCAGCTCATAAAGAGAGCTCTGTTCACTCATCAATTGCAAAGAGTGAATCTAAGAGGATAGACTATGCTGATAAGTCTCGTTCTTCTAAGGACGGACACACCTACAAGTACTTTGTCTCCTGTAAACACCGAGACTTTAATGGGGAAAAAGGAGCTGTAGAAGCCCTTAAGTGGCTAGATAAGATGGAAACAATTGTAGATATCAGAAACTGTGCTAATAAGGATGTGGTCAAGTATGTATCACAGTCCTTTAAGGGCAATGCCCGAATTTGGTGGAAGGCCATGATACAGTCTACAGGTAAAGTACACCTGTATAATTTGGGATGGTCCAAATTTGTGGACCTTGTTAAGGAAACATACTGCCCACCCCATGAGGTGGAGAAAATAGAAAAAGACTTCTTGTCTCTATCAATGAAAAACCTAGATTGTCAGAAATATGTTTCCGATTTCAATTCCCTATCTAGGTTAGTATCCTACCTAATCACCCCTGAATCCAAATGCATTGCGCGTTTTATCAATGGATTAGCACCCGAGAATAAGGGCATGGTAAAGGCTGCTCAGCCTACCACTTATAGGTCTGCTGTTGACCAATCTCTCTCCCTCACCTTGGATTTGGTGAAGCAAAAGTCAGTTAGATCTAAAACTGACGGGTAAAGAAAGAGGGAAGATGACAACTCACATAAGTTTAATAAGAAAAATAAATGGAGATTTGGGTTCAAAGGGAACCAAGGCAAGTCGGTTGTGATGCCATTTTGCAAGACTTGCAACCGCAGACACTGGGGACAGTGTAATTCTGATTCACAAGCTAGACCTTGGGTATTTGTAAAAGATGAGGGCATAAGACACTAGAATGTAAAGATCTTAAGGATGCTGTATGTTATATCTGCAATGAAAAATGGCACATTGCAACTAACTGCCCTAAGAATTGAAAGAATAATAATCCGAATCCTGGAGAGACCAAGAAGGGGAATGCACGCGTTTTTCGACTGACTGCTAAGGAAGCTGTTAATGACAATAACGTCATAACAGGTACTTACCCAATTAACGATATTTATGCTAGAGTTCTTTTCGATTCGGGTGAGGATAAATCATTTCTGATCATAAGTTTAGTAAGCTGTTCAATTTACCCTTAAGAACTCTTGATAAAATTTATGAGATAGAACTTTTCGATGGAACCTTAGAAACTACTTCTTTCATTCTTGATGGATGCTCTATATCCATTAAGAATCATTCCATCCCTATCTCTCTTCTGCCAATGAAATTGGTAGGATTCGATGTTGTCTTAGGCATGGATTGGTTATCTCATAACCAAGCCCGTATTGCTTGCGATAAAAAGCTCATTGAAATTAAAACCCCATCTGGTGAAGTGATCATCATTTCCAGAGACTCCCACTATGGATTGCCAGATAAGGTGTCGTTATTTAAGGCATCCAAGTGTTTGAGAAAAGGTTGTGTCATCTATATGGCACAAGTAACCATAAATGAACCCAAACCGAACCTTGAATATCAACCAATTATCTTAGAATATCCCAATGTATTCCCAGAGGAATTACCAGGCCTACCTCCAGATAGGCAAGTGGAATTTAGAATAGATATCCTACCAGGATCTGCACCAGTGGCTAGAGCTCCATATATGCTAGCACCAACGGAAATGAAGGAATTGAGAACGCAACTAGACGAACTTTTGGAGAAAGGCTTTATTTAGCCTAGTTCCTCGCCTTGGGGAGCTCCTATCCTCTTTGTAAAAAACAAAGATGGTTCGATGCGGATGTGCATTGACTACCGGGAGCTGAACAAATTAACAATCAAGAATCGATATCCTCTGCCCAGGATCGACGATCTATTCGACCAACTTCAAGGGGCTAGTTACTTCTCCATGATCGATTTGAGATCAGGATATCACCAGCTGAAGGTTAGAAGTGAAGATGTTCCTAAAACTGCCTTCAGGACCCGATATAGTCACTTTGAGTTCTTAGTGATGCCTTTTGGGCTCACAAATGCACCTGCAGCATTCATGGACCTCATGAATAGAGTCTGCAAGCCATATTTGGATAAGTTTGTCATTGTCTTCATAGACGACATACTTATTTACTACCGTAATCAAGCTGATCACGAGAAATATCTTCGATGCATCTTAGAACTGCTAAGGCAAGAGAAGCTCTATACTAAATTCTCTAAGTGTGAGTTTTGGCTTAGAGAAGTCCAATTTCTTGGACATATGGTAAGTGAGTGTGGTATCCAAGTAGATCCCGCCAAAATTGCGGCCATAATAAAATGGGAAATACCCAAAACCCCAACAGAATTCGTAGTTTTCTAGGACTGGCTGGTTACTACCTTTAACTACCTTAACCCGAAAGAATGTTAAGTATAATTGGGGTCCAAAGCAACAAGAATCTTTCGTGATTCTTAAACACAAGCTAAGCAATGCTCCTTTGTTATCTCTACCTGAGGGTATTGAAGAATTTGTAGTTTACTGTGATGCATCGCACACTGGCATGGGCTGTGTGCTAATGCAAAAAGGAAAAGTGATTGCCTATGCATCACGACAATTAAAGGTGCACGAAAGGAATTACACGACTCATGATTTGGAACTGGGTGCCGTTGTATTTGCACTAAAACTGTGGAGACATTACTTATAGGCACAAAGTGTATTATATACACTGACCACAAAAGTCTCCAGCATCTGTTCAATCAGAAAAATTTAACATGCGACAACGCTGTTGGATGGAAACTCTTAATGATTATGGTTGCGAGATTCGCTACCATCCCGGCAAGGCAAATGTAGTTGCTGACGCCTTAAGTCGCAAGGAAAGAGTTAAACCTATAAGGACTAATGCCAAGAGCATTGAACTCAGAAATAGCTTAAGTGAGAAGCTATTAGATGCGCAGAAGCAAGCCTTATTAGAGGCTAATATTCCTAATGAGGGATTAGGCAGAACTATTGATCAATTAACGCCTGCAAAGAATGGAATCCTTAGATTAAATGATAGAATTTGGGTTCCAGTCCTTGGAGGACTTAGAGATCTAATCCTCCGAGAAGCGCAATGTTCAAGATACTCAATTCACCCAGGAGGTGACAAGATGTATCAAGACTTGAAGAAAAATTATTGGTGGATGGGTTTGAAGAAATCCATAGCCACCGATGTAGCTTAATGTCTGACGTGATCGCAAGTTAAGGCTGAACAACAGAAACCATCAGGATTACTACAACAATTAGAAATTCCCACATGGAAATGGGAAATGGTAACTATGGACTTGATTACCAAGTTACCTAAGACCAAAAGTGGAAATGACACTATTTGGGTCATTGTGGACAGACTGACTAAGTCAGCTCATTCTTGCCAACAAAGGAAACGTATAATTCAGATAAATTGGCTAAGTTGTATGTGGACAAGATTGTGTCCCTACACGGTGTGCCAGTATCTATTGTATCTGACAGAGATACTAGATACACATCTCACTTTTGGAAAAGTTTCCAACAATCTTTAGGCATAAGATTAAATTTTAATACGGCTTACCATCCGCAGACTGGTGGTCAAAGTGAGCGTACTATTCAAACTCTAGAAGACATGCTTCTGGCATGTGTGAGAGATTTAGGTGGAAGTTGGGATGGCCACTTACCCGTAATAGAATTCTCCTACAATAACAACTATCATGCTAGCATCAAGGCTGCTCCTTTTGAGGCCTTATATGGGAGAAAAGTGCCGAACGCCCGTGTGCTGGGCAGAAGTTCGGGAAGCCCTCAAGACCAGAGATTGTCCTGGAGACCACGGAAAAGATTGTGCAAATCCGTGAACGTCTCAAAACTGCCAGGGATAGGCAGAAGAGTTATGCTGACAAGAGGCGTAAACCTCTTAAGTTCCAAGTAGGGGACAAGGTCATGCTGAAAGTATCACCCTAGAAAGGTGTGATTCGTTTTGGAAAGAAGGGCAAGTTGAGCCCAAGATATATAGGGCCCTTCGAGATAATTGAACGTGTCGGCTCTGTAGCTTATAAGCTCAGGTTGCCAGAGGAGCCTACTGGAATTCATGATGTATTCCACATATCAAATCTTAAGAAATGTCTAGCTGATGAGTCGCTAGCAATGTCGCACAAGGATGTGCAAATTGATGAAAGCCTAAGGTTCATTGAGAAACCAATTTCGATCGAGGATCGACAGGTTAAGAAGCTCCGAAGAAAATTGATACCTATAGTAAAGGTTTAAATGGGACGCCTTTATAGGTCCCGAATATACATTGGAGGTCGAGTCCACTATGCGACAAAAGTTCCCCGTGTTTTTAATTAAATCTCGAGGTCGAGAATTCTTTTAACGAGGTGAGGATGTAACACCCTGTAAAATCATGTCCAATAATATAGTGACACATGTTGTATTTTTAATATAGTCAATTAAAGACTAATATGGACTAAAAGTGACAACATGCTCAAACTGAGCCTCTGAATGACTTTCTGATCTCAACATGCACAAACCTAGCCTCTGAACGACCATTAGTGTCGTATACATAAAAACATAGCCCCTGAACGACCATTAGTGTCGTTATGCATAAAACGTAGCCTCCAAATGACCATTAGTATCGTTATGCTTAAACTCAGCCTCGAGTGACCTTTGTGTCAAGATGCCTAGCCTCTGAGTGACGTCAGAGTCAACATGCTTTATACTAGAGCCTTTGAGTGATCCATTACGTAGTCCTAACTCTCATATGTCATGTTTGTTGGACGAGAGTGATTAAATCCAATAATAAATAAAAGTTGGATAATGGAGGGATTAAAAGTGTCAACATGTTAATTTATACCTCTGAGTGACCTTTTAACGAACCGATAGCTCGACAATGTCCGGGCATAATCCCGGGTATGCCAAGTATTGCTACGGAGGGCTAAAAGTGCAAAAAATGTGTTTAAAAAGGTTTTTAGAAGCTTTAATAAGCTAAGGGGTTAAAAGTGTCATACTTTGAAACTGGCCATAAGGCGGTCCCAAGCCGCGAGAGACCTGGCCTGGGTCTCTCGCGGGACACGAGAAGGGGTCTGCAGCAGAAAGTTTTTCTTAGCTGCCACACAAAGCTCCAAAACCATTAATACCGAAACCATGGCTTCCCAAACTGCTATGCCACGTTTTGGGACACTTGTAAGCTTCCTCTTACACCCATAAACACCTGGCTTCACATCCTTTGAGCTCTCCAACTAATAATAGGTGATCAAGTTCACCATTTGAACTTGCACCTTTCTAAATCATAACTCTTCTCCCTCCTTTGGAAACAACATGGTTCTTTTGCACCTTAGGAATCACTGGTAAGTGTTCATTCTTTGTGGATTTTCGTTTATAGGCTTTTATAGCCAAAAGTCAAATGTTTTTTGGAAAACGCTTTGACTTTCGGTTAAGACCATTATGGTCCAGCCATTGTTCAAAATGAACATGGCTAAGTGATCGTAATAAGGTAGGTGTTAGTCCCTATAAAGGGCACCTCCTGAAGATTACGTTTGCTAGACCAATTGACGGGTTAAAGTTACGATATTAAAAAGTCAAACAGGCCATTTTTCGGAAAAAATCATAAGTTGATCTTATACATGTTATGAAACCTGTTTTGACACCTAAACAACTTGGTAATAATTATTAGAACATGTAAGAACATGTTCGGCTCGTCAATTTCAGTTCTAGGGTCGGTTCGCAACCGAAAGTGGTGAAGTTTGACTTCTGCTTTGAATTTCGATTCTGACCCGATTTAGATTAATTACCTACTGATCTAAAGGTGCATTATGATCATAATATAATGTAGAATAACCCTCTGAGGTTATATTACATGATCATAATCAGAATCCAAGTTTATGCGCAAGTTCCATAATTATGCCATCTTTGACCAAAATGCCCTTTTTGCATAAAACAAGGTTTTAAATAGTAATGAACTTGAAAATGAGTTTTCTACTGATGTTATATTATATGTAGGATTATTTGGAATGTTAAACCAAATTATAAACTGAGTTTTCAAGCAAGTCCTTAAACTATGTCGATAAATGACGATTTTAGCCCTTGTGGCTCATAAAATAGTTTAATCAAATCTTTTCAAGGTAAATCTTTTACCTACTGATATGTTATATTAAATTACATATCTAAGATATTTTAATCTAACCTTAACATCAGTTTTCGTAAAATTCACTTAAAGACGCCATTTTTCGACATAAGCGCCGTTTAGGCGCATAGTATGGTTTTGAACCATATTATTGATCAAGACTTGATACCTATTGATTTTAAAACTTATTTTAAATATATTTACAGTAGGTAATGTTATAAACTCAGAATCCTAAATAATTTATAAACTATGTGTAAAATGACCAAAATGCCCCTTCGGTACATAGTTTGGTCATAAAAGATAAATTACACATACAATTGATATCCTAATGATATTATATCATAAATAAAATATTTTCCAGAATACTCATGATTATAAACTTAAAATATGTTCAAGTTCCTTTTATATGGTGTATAATTACCGAAATGCCCTTATGAGGCATAATTTCGTTTTAAAACCATAACGGGCATACAAGTTGATATCCTACCGATATTTTAACTTATTTAAAATTAATGGCATATTAGAACTTGTCCATGACTTATCCGGTTACCCATTATCGCTTATAAGCAAACGGTTGATTATACGTAACTAGTTTACGGAATTTAACCGAAATGTGTTTACCCTTATCATTTTAATCTCAAAATCCAGAATGTTAATTGTTTACCATATTATGCAAGTAAAAGTACTTGTCGGGTTTAAACTGCATTCTATTCGATCATCGTTTAATCAAGCGTTATACGTTTTGATCATGTACACTACTCGGTCTAAGTCTATGAATTAAATAAATACCGATAGTATTTAATCGGTTAGCTTATGCCATAATCCAGATAGAGCCTTGACGGTAAATGCTACCTTCATGTTATTGCTTTTGTATACGGCTGAGTTATTGAATTTTGAAAGAAGACTAGCTCAGGTAAATACTCTCGACTTATTTTCCCTATATGGGCTTGGGATACGGTAAATTATTACCGCTTGGTCTGAAATAGGGTAAATCGAATGCCCGTTTGTGGCTAGTAAACCCGCATATTCCATTTCAATCAGTTTTGTTTGGTAACTTAAAAATCAGGGGTTAAATTACCGTGCCCTGGATATCCTCGGTTCAATACATTAGTTATTGGCCACGACCTTAGCGTGGGGTGTAGGCATACACCTGACAGACGCTCATATGCAAATTACCCAAGACATTGGGGATAACTCCTTCATGAGTTCGTAAGTGGTGTGTTTTTAATCAAGTCTCGGTTTCTATACTGGGTCATGTATGTATTGATAAACATGTGAATCTGATTCAAGGTTGCAAGGTCAACTTTCCCAAGTTAATAAAAGATTTTGTGCCGATTTGCACTTAAAAATCAGTTTAAAATGTTTTCAAAATGAGTCAATTGGATGTATTTACTAGCGAAAGCTAACGTAACGTCCAAAGGCTAACTGCAGGTACAATACGAAATAGGCTGGAAGCTGCTCGGTAGTGAATAAGAGGATCTTGTAAATCCTTAGATCTGCCCTAAAGTCTGTTTTATATTCTTTCTTGTACATTTTAATGATCCGCCTGTGGATCTTCTATTACGAGCCTGTATATTATTTTATTTCGAATATTTGGTTTGTAATAGTAATTCTACTCCAAGACTTCCGCAGTGTCATATTTAATTGACTATGATTTTATCAACTGATGTCACGATACTGCCCACTCGGGCCCACCGGTGTATGGATTTGGGATGGAAATCGGGGGTGTGACAATTATCCATGACAAAGCTTAATTCTCAAAATCGTTAGATTTAACCGCTACAACTATCACTAGCATCTCTTAACGTTCCATGTTCGAATTTATCCTATATTCATATCATTTTTTACCCCTCGAATCATTCACTACCATACCACGATTTTTCCCAATCAAGAAAGTTCAAGACTTTCAAAAGATAGCTTGGTGTTCCTCCAACCCTCCAAACCCTTCGCGAAGTAACAAGTGAAAGCTTGCAAAACTGTGAGTGCACTCGAACACCCTTTTTATGCTTTACACTTTTGGATGCAATATGTTAACCTATCAAAATACACTCAATCACACGTATACTTTTATGCAATCACACAAACAAAATATCATACATGCTATAGTTACTTGGTACATGATTCGTATACTTGGAACATTCTTATGTGAAACTATTTGTCATTAACTTTGGCTAAAGCCTCCACCTTAACATGTATAGCGCTATAGGAGTAACGTACAGCCCGCATTCTAGAGGTCATGTTAAGTTTAATTCTATTTTTATGGTACACGCGAGGGTTGAGTTATAGATTGCATGCCATGTTTACATAAACCTTGTATGCTAGCTTAACATGTTGATTGGTTTAAACCTTTTTGTATTTATGCTATATCAAACTTGTGTACTCGCCAATACTTGTCGTCTTGAACTATACTTTTAACATGTTGCAGGTTAAAGATGTTGATCATGTTGAATCTTACTAGGGATGGCATAGATACACACCTAGAATGTTAAGTCTATGTTGTTATTGTTGTATTCGAAATTTTGTGATGTACTTGACAATTGTGTTATGAAATGAAATTTGGTTGATTTAAATATTGTTGCAAATAGTGTTAGGATGCAATGAGCAATCTATTTCATCTCACTCTGATGTTTCCGCCATCGGTTGGGGTGTGACAGTCTAGACCTAGACGACCCGTCAAGGACCATGGTGTTTTTTTTGTTGGAAAAGGGGTGTTTTGGTAGGGTAAATAGGTTGTTGTTGGAGGTTGAAAAAGGGTGTTTTGGTGGGGTAAATTGGTTGTTGTTGGAGGTTGATTTTTTATGGTGTAATTTGAGATTTTTAAAAGGTTTTGTTTATTGTATGAAAATAAGTTAGCGTTTTCGATCATTTAAATATTTAATTGTATTTACATTGTATTTAAAAAAAATATATATTTAAATTTAATGCTGTTTTCAACATATTAAGAAGAATGCAAGAAGTATATGTGTGTTTCCGTATTACATTCCAACGTCGATTTAACACAAACAATCATCAAGTAATCGAATATCTGAAAACAAAGTTAATTATAACAGATATAACATATATAACATAACTTTGTACATCCATAACAATATGTATCTGTACAGCTGAATACTAAATACAAAACGTCTATGCATACGAGTTGGAGTCAGGATCTAGCTGCTGTGGCTGCGACTGCTGCTGCTGATGTGGTGCTCGAGGTTGTGGGAGCGGTATGGGAGGTAACCCGTCTCTCTCTCTCGTCTATCCTGTAACTCCAGACACACCCTATACCCTAAGCTCGACATGGCTCGTAGCATGTGTATGCTGCACCTCCCGGGCATGATCTGGAATAAGATGCGGAATCTGGGGCGCCCCGTGAGGTGGTGGTACGGTGGTGGTGCTGGTCTGTCTAAATCAACTGGAGGCTCCTGGACGACTACTGCCTCATTTGCCGATGGATAGACTGGATCGAACTGATCTGGCAGCGGCTCCGGAATCCATGGCTCACCCGCGCGGGTTTTAAACTGCTCAACTAGCCTGCCGAACCTCTTCACCAGTTTCATCCCCCGCAAGGTCTGAAAACTCATCTGCGTCGACGGTATGGCCGGCTGCAAGTGTGGATCTGTCTCCGGCAGAAGACCCAACGGCCGGGCAATCACGGTGACGTACGCCCCGTCGTACAAAAAGATGCGCTCCTACCGGTGATGGGCGGAGACGAAGTACTGGGTGAGACCGTGCGCAACTGTGCACGGCCTCCTGTACAATAGACAATAGTTGAAAAATAAATCGGTGCTTGGTCACCACTCACGGTTGTGTCCGCGAGCGACAATAGACGTAGCGAGCATCCGATGTAGATACATGCACATAATATTAGCGAAATATGGAAATTAATTCATACCAATAATAATCAAATAATTACTATAATAAACGTATGTACCTGTACAACGGGTCTGCAACGTGTGAAATCCTCCCCTTCGCCCTGACATGCTCCCAAGTGTCATGGCCTGCGACCACCTCCCAAAATCCCAGAAGAGTGGGTCTATCCACCACCACTAGCCCCTCCGTATAAACATCCTTAGCAATCTCCTCATGCAGTTATATACCGCTATGAATGGCAAACTCAGCAAGCATCATCGAACGCCACGCACCAGAAAGCCAAAATGAAACCTCAGGCAGAGGGGGAGGACCCTATGGCTTGGGAGGCGGCCGGCCGACCTGTGGAGGGTGAAACGTGAAGGTCGATAGGAACTCGATGAGCAGCTCCCTATAACTTGGCGTGCCAACCAAGTCAAACAGACGGTGCCAAGGGGAATCAATGGGAACGAAAAGCGCAGTCTCGACGTCTCACTAATCGCCTCGATGGCATCCTAGTCGACCGCCGCGTTCGATCCGACGTGCCTCCGGCGTAGCTTTCCGCAAAAACGGGTGGCCAAAGTGTCAGGTGGGAACTCAAGATAGGGTTGGCGCTGGCGGAGCCAGTCGCGGACCATGCGGATGTGGCTCGCCATGTATCAGATCTCCAATCTCCTCAATAACTAATCTGCGATTATATTAACAATGTAACACAAATACAAACAATAAACCAAATAATAACAATAAACCAAAAAGTATATGTTAATCAAAAGAAAATAATAAATTATGGTCGTCTATAGGGGTCGTCTAGGGGTAGACGCCCCGACTTGTTCATAAAAAACCCAAATAATTCAGTAGAACAGCCTCTGAACCTAAAAATTTATCAAATTCAAACACAATCTACAGTCTAAATGCATAATATACTAATTATTGAAGTATAGATGAAAATACGTACCATAGATGCTTGATTTAGCAAAAAAATACGGTCCAAATACGGTGAAATGATGAATATACGTATGTGTGTGTGTTTGAGTGTGTGTTTGTTGTGGGCGTATGTGGCTGGTCGACTATGATGGCCAGTCATATAGAGGTATAGACGGTCGTCTAGGCCTAGATGACCAGTATGGAATAACTGTGGAATTACCATTTTACCCCTGAATGTGCACCCGTCTAGGCTTAATTCAGGGGTAAAATGGTAATTAACCACGTGAGTCTTTTACAGCTCAGCGTGGTTAATTACCATTTTACCCTTGTATTAAGCTTAGACGGGTGGCAGTTTAGGAGTAAAATGGTTATTCGACGTAGATGTCCCGTACATGCCTAGACGTATCGTCTAGGAAGATGGATAATTACCATTTTACCCCTGAATTGCCACTCGTCCAGGCTTAATTTAGGGGTAAAATGGTAAATAACCAGATAGTTAATTACCATTTTACCCATGAATTAAGCTTAGAAATATGGCAATTTAGGCACTTCAAAATTCAAAAAGATGCCAGTTTCAAAGTTGCCGTTCAAATGGCATGCAGCGTCTAGGTCTAGACGGGAGTGCAATCCAGGGGTAAAAAGGTCTTTTGAAAATAAAATGACTAGTGGTCTAGGTCTATACGAGTCGTATATGACATATTTTTTTTTGTATTTTCCTTTTACATAAAAAATCATATAATTATGAATAAACTTATCAAATTTCATATTAATTATATAAAATCCTATTAATTATAAAAAATGTTATTAATTGTATAAAAAAACTTTGTATTAATTATCAAAAAATCGTATTAATTATTCAAAAAGTCGTATTAAATATACAAAAAAACGTATTAAATATACAAAAAATCGTATTAGATGTACAAAAACCCCCATTCCTCCGATTCACTGTCGACGTAATTAATACTCGGGTTTGGATTTGGTGGGGGATTCATTATCGACGTATACCATTCTAAACGGGGCGTGTACATGTATAGCCATTGTTCTGCAGCGGCGCTTTGGTAGGTCAACCATAGGCCGTTTATTTTCAGCATCGGAAACTAGCCTTCCACCTTAATATGTATGAAGTGGTTATTATTAACATGTGCAATCATTATCGTTCGTGGTTCTCGATCCATCAGAGGATTCATTTAACGGGAAGAACGTGGAACAACCATCGATGCTTAACAGGTGAACCACAATACCGTACCTTTGTTCGATGAGAAGCCCTGCGGGGGAAGTCCATCTAGTGAGTGGGGGGACAACGCTCCAGTGAATCCCAGATTAGGCTCTGACGATGCGTGTAAAAGTATCCTTCCTCCCATGCTTCAAATATTGGCGCCCAGATCGATGCGTTATGATCCATCTCCTGTAGAAGGTCTTTTCGAATGTGGCTGCATGCATGTTCTCCCATACCCAAGCCCACATCTACAGACCGAAACCCACAATGACCGTCTGGCCTTACATCTTGTATGCACAAGATGTACAGATGAAACAATGTCGAAAGGAGAGGCTTAAACCATTTGATTGTTGATACATACTCGTCGCCCACTATCAACGGAAAACCGTTATCGTCTCGAATATCTCTTTATTTAGAACTCGTTGAACGGCTTCGCCCCGCTTTGGGTTTTTGCGACTTGATGACCGATTGTTGAGTGGCCTGCGACAGAACATACGAGCTATGGCGGGGGGCATCATTTGTACTTTGTTGGGAACCTAGGACCGGAACGTACAAGCTATGGCGGGGGGCGTCGTCAAACCAAAGTTGTGCTTGCTTTGTTGTTGGTCGTCCACGAGTATTTTGTTGGACAACCGGTGGTTTCTTGGTGGATTTGGTTGGGGTCAACACCGCTTCAATCTTCCGAGCAAGCTTTTATTAGAGCAGGGGGTGTGACTCTAACTGTTGCCGAACAATGTTCAGCTCTTCTACTACGTCAACGTTTTTCGATGTCAATTTACATGGCTGAAAGTTAAGCTTCTGCCAGAAGATGTCTACGTCTTTGAGTTGAATCGGACGCCTGCACGGTTATAGTCACATGATACGGACAAGTAAAACATACATTACTTCACATTTAGCAAGTACTACCTGCACGTACGCACTTTTCCAGCCTGCAAGCACATGGCAACCCACAACTGTACCACATCTGACATGCACAAGATGAATGCAAGCGCCGCAACACGTCTAGTTTCCTAAGTAGCTCTCCACTAAACATTTCAAGCGTTGTATGGGAAACTTTTCCACGTAGGTGGTCAAATAACGAGTTTTTTTGGTGGTTGATTAGTTTTTCGATGCTTTCTCGAAAGTTCCTCCTTATTTCACCGTATAGTGTTTCAACTATATCCTTTACACAACCTACTATACGGTCCAGGGAGCTCCTATCTTGGACGTATCTCATTAAATTTACGTGTTGACTCTCAACTCTGTTTGTGGTACGCTGCCCGAAGTTGCGACTTTGATCAGTCCATGCAAAGACGAACATTTCCTTGTAGTCTTTCAGCCAGTTATCATACACGTACGTAAACACCCCTAAAAAGTATCAGTAATTAGTTAAATGTACATATGTAGGTCACATTTTATTACAAAAACTTACTTGAACATTTGCACTCCACAAGTCGCTTTTGCAGGTTGCGCAAGTTGTACTCGTATATGGGTATTGATGGAGACTCACATAATCTCCCCCAGGATGAAAATTTTTTTTGCTAGTCTTCTTCTGTGAATGCGCTCTTGCAGTGCTTACAAATATTCTAACCTAAAAATCAACAATTTAACTAATCAAGCAACCAACCACTCTTTACCAATTACAAAAGTAAGTAAAACATTTAAACAAAAAAAACACGTCCACAGTCTTGCTATGGGATCAAATCGGTTTTAAGCAAACTAAGGAACATTTTTCAGTGTGAACTAGGTCAGACTAGTCTAAGCAAATGCCAATATATTTGTCCATTTTAAGCCTAAAGCTCAACCTTCTAATTTTAGATTTATGATATACTTAAGGTAGTATTATACTATGATACCTGTGTGTCCCACTCCATGACATACCCCCATGATCAAGGCAAGCACAACGATTCGTTGTAGCAGGTGAGTATACTGAGATCATCCTTTATTTTTAAAATGTCATACTATTGGTGAGCAGGTCAGTACTTTTTACAGCAGAGTGACCAGTAGTAGCTGACGAGGGTTAGGCAAATACCTTATATGGTATTTTTGAATTAATGGAATTTTTCTCAAAATGAGATTTCCTTTCCTTTAAGGTTTTGGCCCTTCTAGTTTGGCTCTTTTAAAGATATTCTGACTATGCCTAGGTCTGCATTTAATCTGGATGCAACAGAAGGGCAACCAAGATATCCCCGGATGACTTAACAGCATAAAGACCGAAAACCTCAGACATTGGCTATCTATCAACGCAGGATTTAAGACCATGAAATCATACGCTGATGGTATGTTACCGACTGGATATATAGTTCTTTATGTTTATATCATTTGGCATACACTATCTGGTTGAACTCTAGACCCATCAACATATTACGTTCGATCCAAGTCGTTCCCGCTACAAGCATCTTACGTGTGTTAGTCAAAGCCTTTAGCATGAATAATTATTTCTTTTCCCAATCATTGCAAAACTTGTTTGAATTTTTTTTGTGTGTGTGATTTTTCTCACCCTAAATTTGTGCATACTAAATAAACAAATTTACGAGGCTAACAAATAGAGAATGCTCAGTTAGAAAAACGAATCATTTTGAGAAGATCCACAAGCACTTGAAAACGCGTGTTGCTAACGGGTTTCGTGAACAAATCCGCCACGTTTGCATCGTGTGGATTTGCTCAAGTTTAACGAGACCCTTTTCACAGCAATCACGAAAAATTGAACTTTGATATTTATGTGCTTTGTTTTGGAGTGAAAAATAGGGTTTTTGACAATTTGGATAGCGGCATCATTATCACAATAAATTGTTGTGTTTAGATAAGTCAAACCGTAATCCACAAGCTGGTGTTGCATCCATAAAACCTGGGAGTAGCAAGCAGATGCTGCGACATATTCTGCTTCTGCTGTAGGAAGCGACACCGTCTGCTGCTTGTTGCACTGCCAAGAGATTAATCTATCTCCCAAAAATTGGCATCCAGCTGACGTTGAGCGCATGTCCCTGTCTGTACCTCCAAGATTACTGTCAGAGAAAGCATATTGTTCAAATTCAGAATTTTTAGGATACCAAAGGCCTAGTGATTGTGCCCCTTTGAGGTACCTAAAGATTCTTTTAACAACATGTAAACGAGAGAGTTTAGGAGTAGCCTGATATCGAGCACACTAGCAAACGGCAAACATGATATCTGGCCGACTTGCAGTGAGATACATGAGTGAACCAATCATAGACCGGTACATGGTTGGATTGACTAGCGTTCCTTCAGCGTCTTCATTTAACAAGGGCCGTTCAGCAATAGGTGAAGCCATAGGCTTTGAATCTGTAAGATTGGATTTGGCAAGAACGTCATTGACATATTTTCCTTGATTGATTAGGATTCCTTGTGAGCTTTGACGAACTTGAAGTCCCAAAAACATAGTCATCTCCCCTAGTGAGCTCATCTCAAATTTCTTCTTCATAACCTCTTCAAACTCCCGACACAACCCATCATCCGTAGAACCAAAAATAATATCATCAACGTAAATTTGAACAAGAATGATGTCCTTGTCAACACGTTTGATGAACAAAGTTTGATCAATGGTTCCCCGGGTATATCCATGAGCAAGCAGATGCTCTGTTAGGGTTGCGTACCACGCACGAGGTGCTTGATGCAATCCATACAAAGCTTTGTCCAATTTGTATGCATAGTATGGCTTATCAGGATCAGTGAAACCCAGTGGTTGTGCCACGTATATCTCCTCTTTCACCTTGTTGTAGAGGAAAGCAGCCTTGACATCCATTTGATAGACGGTGAAGTCCATGTATGATGCATATGCCAAGAAAATGCGAATGGCCTCCAATCTAGCTACCGGTGCATAAACCTCATCGTAGTCCAACCCTTCGATCTGGCGGAAACACTGAACAACCAGTCGAGCTTTGTTCCTCACAATAACACCAGTGTCATCTTGTTTATTGCGAAATACCCAACGAGTTCCACGAGCACGTTTTCCTTGAGGAAGCTTCACCTATTGCCATACCCCAAGTTTCTCAAACTGATTTAGTTCTTCATGCATAGCGTCAACCCAGCCTGGTTCCTGCAAGGCGACATCAATGCTTTTAGGTTAAATTTGTGAGATAAAGCAAGAGTAAAGGCAAGTATTGATATCTCCTAAATAGACTGCGAGTTCGAACTGTAGCAGTAACAGGACCAATAACATTTTCAATTGGATGATCGTGTTGTAGACGCTGCGGTATAGACGTAGCAGGGACAAGGAGATCTGATAGCAAGTTTGTAATGCTCTGTGAGGCAACTCCAGATGGCTCCCCCTCATTAGTTGCACCAGTGAAAGTATTGACGAATTAATCAACAGAACAATCTGGTGGTGTAGGCTCAGGTTACAGAGATGAGCCTAAGACATCAGGAGTTGTAGCTCCTTCATTTGCCATAGGAGTTTCTGCATTTGGAACCTCAATTTCAGGGGAATCATCCTGAGGAATCTGTTCAAAAACAGTTTCCTCATTCTGCGATGCTGGTGTAGGTATAGATATAGCTTCATTGAATCCAGGTGGATCCACACTCAGCTGCTTGAAAGACTCTTGCAGCTGTTCAGCATCTTCATCATCTTCAGTTTATATAGGCATCGTTAGGAGGTCAGAAGTTGTGCTTGTACCTGAAGTCACATTAGAAGGGACATCAACATATTTAAACAAAGAGGAATAATCATAGAGCCATTCAGGACCAATGCGTGCGTCCTTGGGATTTTCCTCCAGCCAACCCACATTGTAGGTTTCAACTACCATTTTCTTGATCTTGTTATAGACACGATAGGAAGTATTCTTAGAGTAACTGATGAAGATGCATGGATCCCCGCGTGATTCAAATTTTCCCTTAGGATCCATGAGTAGAAGAACACAAGGACAACCGAACTTGCGGAAACGCTTAACCGAAGGTTTGTGACCTTCAACCACTTCATATGGCGTTTTCATGTGCCTTTTGTTGATCAGGGCATCATTCTGAAGATAACAAGCGGTATTGACTACTTCTACCCATAAAATGAGATGTAGTTCAGATTCGACCAACATAGTACGCGCAACTTCAATTAGTGTACGGTTTCGGTGTTCGGCAACCCCATTTTGTTGACGAGTTCTGGTTGTACTGAACTGTCAATCAATACCCTTGGAGGAGCAGAAAGAATTTAAGGTAGCATTCTTAAACTCTGTTCCATTATCACAACGAATAGCCTTTATGGTGGCGTCTGCCTGGTTTTCTATAAGTGTGATGAACAGTTTGACTAACGCCGTGATTTCACTCTTTTGTGCAAAAAGAAGACCCAAATGAATCGAGAGAAGCCATCAATCATAACCAGACAATATGCCTTCCCGCCAATGCTCAGAATATCTGTCAGGCCAAACAGGTCCATATGAAGCAATTCTAACACTTTTGACGTAGAGGGTGCGGGTTTTGACTTGTGCGGCTGTCGACGTTGTTTCCAAACAGATCCACATGATTCATGCTTTTCAATCTGCATAAAATACCGAACCGCTAGATCTCTGACTAAACCACCTTTTGCAAGTCTGTTTAACTTCTTCATGTTGATATGTCTGAGTCGTCTGTGCCATAACATTGCATCGTGCTCAACAATCAACGAGAACAGGTAGGTAAGCTTGTCAGTTGGGCTTTGTTCATATCGATGACATATGCATTTCCTTTCCGTGTAGCTTTGAGAAGAATCCATTCATCCATAATGATGAGGCCTTGATTCAGTATATAACACCCTTTCTTGGTAAAGAGAACATCCAAATGATTATCACAGAGCTGAGACACACTCATGAGACTATGCTTCAACTATGGAACATAATTCACATTCTTGAAACTGAGAGCTCCATTGCACATCGTTCCTCTCATAGTGATCTTTCCTGTTTCACCACCTGCGAAGGAGACAAACCCGCCATCAAAAAACTGAATGTCATTCAACTGCTGAGATGTCCTCTGTCATGTGCCTGGAACAGCCACTGTCGATATACAAGAGTCTGACGAGAGTTCGCCAAAGTTGTTCCTGCACATTTCAACAGGTTTTATTTAGAAGCTGCAACCCAGGCCATTGACAATCTAGGCGTGCCATTTGTATCAACATAAGTAACCTCACAAAAAAGTAAATTAGTTGAGGATGAGGTCGATGATGCTTTTGATTTGTCTGATTTTGGAACAGAAGACTGGATCTTGGTCAAGATCTTAGGCCTCCAGCCTAGCAAGTCAGACTTTTGCACAACTTTCAAAGTACTAGAAGGATTCAGAGAACCTGAAGGTCTTAGAGTTTTACGATTTGGCATAGCTTTCTGATATTTTGAGAATAGGGCGTTAAAAGGCATAAATCCTTTTTGACAATTTCGTGTAATATGACCAGGAAATCCACAGTTGAAACAGGTTTGTCTCTTCTGGAAGAAGACAGTCCGTTCAGCTTGGGAAATTCTAGGCAACTTGTCTATCAGTTTCTTGCTTGCTGGTACTGACGGCTGGTGCAAGGTCTTAGTCTTGGCTGTAGCCTACTCACAACCATCAGCACACTTGTAAGTTTTATGATTTGAATTAGATAATTTGGAGTTGGTTGACTTAGGCACAAATTTAACTGATTTTTGTTCAGCCGGTTGCTTAACAGATTCAGTTTGGGGCTGCTGAGTCAATTTCTTAGAATGAGGAACTAAATCAGCAGCAACCTTTTCAGTAGGTTGAGGTGCCTGTTTGGTTTTCTTCTCCATTCCTTTTTATTAGAGTTCAAATCATTTTTCTTGGCAGATTCTTCATAGGAAATGAGTGATTCAGCAGGGACATCCTTTCTGAATTGTCTGAAGATGAGCTTTGATCGTTAGTAGCAAAAGAATTCTCTATATTTTGAAAAGTTTGAGATTTCGATTCAGATTCAGTTTTAAAATTTGTATCTGTATCAGCAGAGGGAGGTTGCTCATTTTCTGCCATTTCAGAATCAGTCAACTGATCTTCATTCGAAGAATCTGATTCGCCCGATTCTTCTGATACTATGCTAGCATCACTCATCACAAATTCAGTTGGTTGGTTGATTTCCTCACTGGAAATCCTAGGATTAGCATCAACAGATGGTATTTCCTGAGAAGAACTTCCAGTCACTTCAGTAGGAACTGAGGAAACCGAATCATCTGTCGACGTCGTACCTGTAGCAAAATTTATGGTATCATCACAAGAGTTATCAATTCATTATCAGGATTCATAACATTAGCATTAGATGAAAAACCACAATTAAAAATATCTACGTTATCAACACAACAAACATTGTCTGAGAATGTAAATTGTTCAGCAAGAAATTGATTCAAAATGTCAAAAGCAGGTTTATAAAAATCATAATCAGCAGCTGAATTTCAAAATTTGAATTCGGACATTCTTCGTTATCACCATTTGTAATATTCTCAACAAATATTTCTTCTGCACACGAAGTAGAAACGTTAGTAGCGTTCACTGAGTCAGTTTTAATTTCAGGAGGATTTTCACTTTTTGATTTTGTGGGTGATGTTGTTACCTCGTCTTTAGGCGTCATTTTCTCTAAATTATCTGAACTACAAGAGGGATTTTCACCAGATTCGTGTGAAAATTGTGTGGAAGCCAAGAAAACATCATCCTTCTTGAGTTCAGTTAGCTTGGAGAACTTTGGGTAATAGGGCTTCCACGGTTTTGAAAGATAATCTGATGGTTTACCATACATCATAATTTCTTCATTTTCTAGTTCAGCCTCAGATTTAGGCATTCTTGTGTAGTTATGATCATATGGTGGAGGAGCCCTATTATACCCAAGGCTTTTTGTATAATTATTCTGATAGTTAAGCTGTAGATCACACAAGTCCTTGACCAGCTTGCTGGAAGTTTCAAATATTTTAATATTTATTTCATTTTCCTGAAACTTTCATGTCAAGGAATTTAGCTTGGCTAAAGCTGCTTGAAGTTCTACGTCCTTTTCAGCTAATTTTAGCTTATAGTCATATACCCAACATTGCTGTTCGTTCAAGTCAAGCTTTAGCTGAGCTATGTCTTTTTTTTTAGCTTTGACCTTTTCCATAAGAAGCTTATTCTTATGTTTAAGGGCGATGTTCTGTGAAGCAGCTTGTTGAGATTCAGCTACAAGAGTTGAATTATGGGCGCGCATTTGTGATAATTTAAACCGATAACTATCTGAACATAGAATGCGATATACCATTTCGGAAAGATCAGGTGTCATCTCAGTTGTCTGCGCCATCATGCAGCGATTGCTGTTCTTAGAAAGATTCAGAGTTTCCATCTGAGCTGCCGCATCTGTCCAGTTGAATCCTTCGTGTTGTTGCGCCACCAAAGTCGTTGATTTCCCACCAGAGCTACTCGAGGGACTTAAAGCAGATTTTGAAGGAGAGACTGGTACTAGTTGTCTGTCACTACTCTGTATGTTTGCAACTCTAGATGAAACAAATCTAGATGGCGGCTTCTTGCAATCTCGAGCAAAATGTCCTGGATCATGACATCTATAGCATCTGAGCTTATCTTCTGTAAATCCAGTCTTCAAGTTTGACAATGGTTACCTCCCGTACTTCTTTTGAAATTTATTGACGCGCAAAGCAGCCATTGTAAGATTCTAGGACACGTCAATCTCGTCCAAATCCTCCTCCATTATTTGATCTATTTAAGTTGGGAGAACAGATGGAGGAGTCAGTCACCTGCTAAGAAAGCATTTAAACTGTTAATCATTGAGGCAACTATGGTTAATTTATCCTCATTCTCTTTAGTGAGAAAAGCAGAATTGGACACAGCTTGAATAGGAGCCGGTGCAGGAGCAACAGATTGAGGAATGCCGCCTTATTGAGCTGTAGCGGGAATAGCAGGACTGTACACCATGTTAGGATACTGAACATGATATTATGTCTGAACCTGTGCCACAGAAATCATAGTAGGAGTCCGAGACTGAAGGCCATAGTCATACTGGGTCTTTTGTGGTGAGGCGAGAGGAATGTACACCAAGTTTGAGCTACCTGGTGTGTGAGAACTTCCTTGCAAAGGGCGGTAGACAAGATTTTGAGACATTAACGCTGCATTTTGCCCTGTAATACCAGCTGCCATCAGACTGCTTTGATGATTGATGTCTCTCTGCTTATTATCTATCTCACAAGATTTAATAGTTGCAATCATTTCTATGAGAGTGACATTGTTCAGGTTTTTTGTCTTCTTGATCATGCCAACATCAGCATCCTAGCTCCTAGGTAACGAATTTAATAGTTGTCTGTTCATGGCACTATTTGTAAGAGTGTTTTCGGCTGACATCATCTGAGAGACAAGTTTCACATATCTTCTGATTTGGTTATCAATGGTTTCCCCATAAATATGGTTAAACGAGCTGAACTGTTGATTCAGCTGATTAACTCTGCTTGCCTTCATATCAGCATTTCCCTCATAGAGATTCTGTAACTCGCTCCATACTTCTTTAGCTGTCTTGCAATTTCTGACAGCTATAGAAATATCGGGACCGAGTGCCATTGTTAGTACAGCTGAAGCTTTATCATCTTCTTCGATTATTTTCACATCTTCGGGAGTCCACAAATGACTTGTTTTAGGAATCTTTGTATCTGGATCTTCAGTGGTACTGTAAACTATTGTTCGAGGACCGTTCATAATACATCTCCAAACCCCAGGCTCTTTAGCCTTGCAGTACTGCTCAAATTTGAATTTCCACTCATAGTATTCATCTCCATATAGCGGACGAGGTATGTTAGTTGAAGTGCTAATGACTTGATCTAGCTCTTGATGAAGGGCTAGTGTCTGTGATTGCAGTGTTGCCAAGGTGCATCGGTGAAATCTTGAGCGGTCATATAACTGTTCATTATTATTAACTTAGCCTAGTAAATTAAAGTTAATTTTAAATTCTAATAATGAACAGTGGTCCGAAACTAGTCTTTAATGTAAGTCCGAGATGAGTCCGAGATGGGTCTAAGATGAAATAAGTCCGAGATGGTCGGATGGGACAAGTCCGAGATAAGAAAGCGAAATAATTCGAGATGAATATCCGGAAAGTGTCATACCCCGATTTTCGATGTAGTGGAAGCGTGTCGTAAGGTGTGGCTAGAGCGGCAATTGTTGCATTCAACCAAGTAAACGACAATTATATTACAAAACATTCATCCGGTACTTTTTATTTAATACATAATTTACAACCAACCTTTGTTTTTAAAACCATACCACAAGTTTAACAACATTATTTAAAATTTAGACATAAGTTTATAAAACATTACAACAAAGACTGGATGAAACCCAACATCTTGACTTCTCAACAAACGAACAAGATTATTTCCCGAAGGCCATCCACTAGTTTCCTGTAATACATGTTAGTTTTGAAAACAATGTCAACAAAAACTAGTGAATTCATGTTATAAATTTTGTATCAAATGAATTATCAAAAACATTTGACATAATAAATCCGTTTAATATAGCTTAATGAAACTTGTAAGATCATTAGTGTTTTGCAAGGACACTAATCTGTATGCCGAATAAGGTGGCAACCAAACCTTGACGATTTAATATGTCTGGCACACTCGTTTTAGACACAAAAACACTCTAATACGATCTGTTATTATTGTCGTATTAGAGTGGGGCTCGCCCAAACCCAATAGATCTATCCCCTTGTTCCTTGGTACTTGTTATTCATTAATGGCCCCAATGCTTGAGGCTTATTCACATGTGATCTAAATATTTTCATTTTCCCAGCTATATTAGTTGTAACATATATACATCCACATACGTTTAAAACCATAAAATTAAAATAAAAAGGGAAACATGATTTGCGTTCCGTGCAAATCTCTATTCGATTCTTGATACTTTGTTCGTTTCTCGACCTACAAGTGTTCTAATCTATTAGACACTTAGGCTTTTGTTTGTTTCTCATACAAGGATTTTATCTCGAATTTCATACTTGTAATTGTTGTTTTTTTCTTGGTTGTTATACATATATATATTTCATTCATATATATATTTTAGATTGATTATATATAAATGGAGCTAGTCAATTATTTAATTGTAAGAATTCAATCTAAGAGTTTATTACATATGGGCCTAGCCCAATAGTTTTTGTAAATATGGGTCTAGCCCAATTTGCTTACTTTGTGTGGGCCTAGCCCAACCTAATTTTGTTTATTTAGTAGGTTAAGCCCAATTAATTTATCAAAGTTTGATTAGCCCAAGTTTAATTTTATAAAAGTGGGCTTTAGCCCAATATTAGTTTTTATAAAATTGATTAGTCCAATTTATTTCTTTATAAAAGTGGACTTGGCCCAAGTTATATTTTATTTAAATGGGTCTAGCCCATGTAAACTTTTATAATAGTGGGCATAGCCCAAAGTTTATTTTTATAAAAGTGAGCCTTAACCCAAAGTTTGAGTTTATAAAAGTGGGCTTAGCCCAAGTTTGATTTTTTTATACAAGTGGGCTTCAACCCAAAGTTAATTTTATAAAAGTGGGTTAGTCCATATATTTTTATAAAAATAGTTTTAGCCCAATATAGTTTTTATAAAAATGGGCTTAATCTAATAATTGTTTAGTTGAGCTAATCCAAAATATTTACTGGTACTTGGTTTAACTTATAAAAAATTATTTATGTAAACTATTAGTTATAAGTTATAGATTTAAAAATTCTAGTAAATATAAAGTGTATGGATTTATTTGTTGGTTTTGACTGTTAGGTTCGCGTCGACTATTTTATTCATGTCTTTGTCGTTTGTTTCGTTTATACCACATATTTTATTTTGTGCGAATTGTCCGAGTTGTCGATTGTATATTTTGTTAAAATTTGAATACTTAAACATATTTTTATACAAAAATATATCTATACCCATATTTGGTGATTTTAAAATATATATTTTTATAAAAAATATATATTTATCTACTTTTTAGTTTAAGAAAAACTCATGTAATTATATTCTTAACTTTTTCGTCAAACCTTTATTTAAACAAGATTCAAGTTCCTAATCACTTTCACAAATTTTTTCGTTTAATCATATCTTAATCAAGATTAATTTTTATAAAAATTTTGCCATAGTTTCCATTAAAAATATAAGTTTTTCATGTTTTCTATAAACATGTTTTAAGTAATTAAACTAACTCAAATCAACATCAATCACAATTATTATATAAATGTATTAATAAAATGTCATGAACTTGTTATAATTTTAATCTTTCTTAAAATGGAAACTTTATTATCATTTTTAAACAAAATTTTTAAATCATATATTTTATTTAATGATCTAGTTCATGTATGACCATATTTAAAGTATGAGATTATGTTCATGACATATTTTGTTAGTGAATCTTGCTAATCTAAACATGCATGTGTTTAGATCACCTTTTTATTCATAATTTTGCAAGATTCAAGTTTATTAGTTCATAACAAGTTCAAGATCATAAAAATTATCAAGAAAGTCACATGATTATGTTAGTGATTTTAGATTTATTAGTGTTTTTCAAGTGGGTTTTTATACAATTTTTATGATGATCTTGTGAAATTTTATAAAATAAAAAGAATAACATAAGGCTTAAGATCTTACTACTAGCACAAGGCTAGGGATGATCTAAGAGATGAAGAAAATGAATTGATCAAGAGTTCCAAGCTTCCAAATTGAGCTCCTAATCCTTGCAAGCTTCTTAGGTCTTCATGCAAGTTTGAGATTCTTATGTTTGATTTTTAAAAAAGTGAAGGTGAAGATGATGAAGCTTGGCCTATTTTTGAGAGCAAAAGTGAGAGTAGTGTTCTTGAGTTTTTTTTTTTGTGTTGTGAAAATGAATGGAATGGAATAGCTAAGTGTTGATGATTATGTTCATGTTCTTACACTTCTAAGTACACTAATTAAACCACAAGGTGCCAACACATTTAATTAAGAGATTAGTGAAATGGTGGGTGGCATCATATGGCCGTGAGGTTGTGTTGTTTTTTTAATATATGTAATTTTTATAACTTTTATAAACTTTAATAAATTTATATATAGTTTTTATAAAAACTAATCCCCAATACTTTAAAGTGATGTTATAATATGCCAAAATAACTTACTAGTCTTATTGATTTGTTGTTTGGTTGATAAAGTTAGTTCGGGTCTTGTATCGAGTAATATACTGATATGTAGTGTTACTTATAAATTTTTTATGTTCATAATAATTCTAGTACAATTTTTATTGTCCCATTAATTAATCTAGCTCTTTAGACTAATAATGTTGTCATTTTGAGTTCAGTTCTGGTACCGGCTTTGTTGTCAGGTTTTACTGAACAAAACGTTTAGCTTTAAATAATAAGATTTATATATGGGGTTTATACTATTTCTAACACCCATTATTATTATTTAGTTAAAAATATTTATTTTTAGCTTTTCGGACAATTGCTGGATTTTGCTGCAGAGATGGACAATTTGGTAAAAAACATTTATGGTATAATAGTGCAGAAATATTTTATGTCTTACTTTTGAAATATCAGATTGTGCCGTAACTAGTTCTGATATTTATTACATGTTCGCGTCGTCGTCATCCGTCTAGGATATGGTTTTATATATTCGTGATCATGACGAATCTATAATCATACCAAGCTATGATTTGGTTAAATTCCTAGACATTTAAGACTTAAAATCAAATGTTAAGTCATACGATAAATAAACAATGTATTAGTTGTTCAAGTTGTATAGAATTACCAGAATTTTTCCAATTGTCACATTCTCCCGTTATTCAAGAAAATTCCGTACCGAAATTTAAGTTGTGTCATCCTTTGCGTAGGTTTTTTCGAATAGGTGGGGGTACTTTCTTTTGATTTCGTCTTCCCATTCCCAAGTGAACTCAGGTCCGCGCTTTGAGTTCCAATGGACTTGACTAATTTGATACAACTCCTCCTTGTTTTTTGAACTTTCGAATCTAAAATTTTGACAAGTTCTTCGATGAAATGGAGTTTGTCGTCTATATGAATTTCGTCAGTGGGGATAATAAGTGATTCGTCTGAAAGACACTTTTTAATATTTGACACATGAAATGTGTCGTGAACGTTACTAAGTGTTTCACGCAATTTCAGCTTATATGCGACTGTTCCAATCTTCTCCAAGATTTCTATATAGTCCTATATACCTCGGGCTAAGTTTTCCTTGCTTCCTGAATCTATCTATGCCTCTCCAAGGCGAGACCTTTAATAGCATTTTGTCTCCAATCTCAAAGGACAATGGTTTGTCGCGTGTATCCGCATAACTTTTCTGTCTATCCTGAGCGGCTTTAATACGGTCTTGGATTTTAAATATTTTATCTGTAGTTTCTTGAATTAATTATGGACCTATCATTTGTTTGTCGCCTATTTCCGCCCAACATAACGAAGATCGACATTTACGTCCGTATAACGCTTCAAATGGAGCAGCTTGAATACTTGTGTGATAATCGTTGTTATATGAGAACTCCACTAAAGGCAAGTGAGTATCCCAATTTCCACCCAAGTCAATCACACAAGCACGAAGCATATCCTCTAAGGTTTGAATGGTGCGTTCACTTTGGCCATCTGTTTGGGGATGAATGGCCGTACTTAGATCTAAACGAGATCCAAAAGCCTTTTGAAAAGATTGCCAAATTCGTGATATGAAACGACCATCTCGATCAGGCACTCCATATCTTGCCACAATCTCCTTAAGATAAAGTTGGGCTAACTTCTCGGTTTTATCTTTCTCACGTACCGGCAAGAAGTGAGCTGATTTGGTTAGTCGTTTGACAATTACCCAAATCATGTCGTGACTGCTTGAGGTCCTGGGAAATTTGTTATGAAATCCATAGAAATTTGTTCCCATTTCAAGTGGGAATTTCAGTTTGTTGTAACAATCCTGAAGGTTTTTGGTATTCGGCCTTAATTTTTGCACATGTTAAACATTTTTCTAACATAGGTTGCAATTTCTCTGTTAATATTAGGCCACCAATAAAATCCTTTAAGATCATGATACATTTTATCTGCTCTGGGATGTATAGAATATTTGGACTTATAGGCTTCATCTAAAATTAGGTTTCGCATATTACCAAAAAAAGGAACCAAATTCTATTTGCAAAATACAAAGTTCCATTCTCATATGATTCTAATTGTTTTTCCATACCTCTAAGTATTTCTGCTTTAAAATTTCCGCTCTTCAGGGCTTCCTGTTGAGCATTGTGAATTCGAGAGGTGAGATTATTGTGAATGGTGAGTCTTAATGATCGTACACGTAGGGGCTTTACTCGTTCTTTTCGGCTCAAGGCATCCGCGACAACATTCGCTTTGCCCGGATGGTATTTGATTTCACAATCATAGACATTCAACAATTCAAGCCAACGTCTTTGGCGCATATTTAACTCTTTCTAATTAAATATACGTTGAAGACTTTTGTGATCGGTAAAGATTGTGCAATTGGTGCCGTAAAGATAATGACGGCAAATTTTTAATGTAAATACCACTGCACCTAACTCTAGGTCATGTGTGGTACAGTTCTTTTCATGAACTTTTAAATGGCATGATGCGTATGCAATAACTTTCTCTCGTTGCATTAATACGCATCCTAAACCTTGTTGTGAAGCGTCACAATAAACTAAAAAGTCATCTACGCCGTCTGGAACTGATAAAATCGACGAATCTCAAATTTTGTCCTTAAGTAATTGAAAAGCTGCTTCTTGTTCTCTCCCCAATCAAACTTCTTATTTTTCTGAGTTAGGGAGGTTAATGGTCGAGCGATCTTTGAGAAATTTTCAATGAATCTACGATAATAACCCGCCAATCCCAAAAAGTGACGTACTTCGGTGGGTGTCTTAGGTGCGTTCCAATTCTTAGTGGCTTCTATTTTTGATGGATCAACATGTATTCCTTTTTCGTTGACTACATGTCCGAGAAATTGGACTTCACGAAACAAAAATTCGCACTTAGAGAATTTTGCATATAGTTTCTCCTTCTTTAACAATTCAAGAATGGTCCTAAGATGATGTTCGTGATACTTCTTATTTCGTGATTGTATCAATATTTCATCGATAAATACTATCACAAATTTATCAAGGTAAGGCTTGCACACACGATTCATTAAGTCCATGAACACTGCCGGTGCATTTGTTAGACCAAAAGGCATAACAAGGAACTCGTAGTGACCGTAACGGGTTCGGAATGCTGTCTTTGGAATACTATCTTCCTGCACTCTAAGTTGATGGTATCCTGACCTTAAGTCAATCTTCGAGTAAAAAACTTGATCCTTGAAGTTGATTGTACAGATCATTGATCCTCGGTAATGGATACGATTCTTGATCGTGAGTTTGTTCAATTCTCGATAATCTATAAACATTCTAAAGCTTCTATCTTTCTTCTTTACGAATAGGACTGGAGCTCCCCAAGGTGAGAAGCTTGGTCTAATATAACCTTTGGCCAACAACTCTTGAAGTTGTGTGGACAACTCTTGCATTTCTAAAGGAGCTAATCGGTAAGGGGATTTCGCTACAGGTGCAACTCCTGGAATCAAGTCTATGCGGAATTTGACTTGTCGTTGTGGTGGTATTCCTGGTAAGTCCTCTGAGAAGACTTCAGGGAATTCCTTAACAACAGGGATTTCTTCAAGTTTTGGCTCCTTGGATTTCTTGTCGACGACGTGTGCTAAGAATGCTATACATCCTTTTCGCAAGCACTTTTGGGCTTTCATACAGGAAATAATTCGTAAGGGTGTTTCGCTTTTCTCGCCATGTATAAGAAGTGTTTCATTATTAGGAAGAGGAATGCGAATAATTTTGCCGCAACACACGACTTCGGCTTGGTTATTGGATAACCAATCCATACCGATTACAACATCAAAACTACCTAATTGGATGGGTAATAAATCGATGTTGAATTTTTGTCCACCTAACTCAAAAGAACATTCATAAATAATTTCATCAGAATCAATTATCTTTCCATTCGCTAGTTTGATAGTGAATGGAATATCTAATTTATTTGAATTTAGTTCAACTATATCTTTAAATTCTAAAGATATGAAACTAAAATCTGCGCCAGTATCAAACAAAATAGATGCGAAATGGTTATTGACAGGGAACGTACCAGTGATCACATTTGGATCCTGACGTGCCTCGTGAGCTCCTATTACAAAGGCTCGCCCATGACCTTTGTTCTCATTTGGGCAGTTTTTTCCTAAAGTGGCTCAATTCACCGCAACCATAACAGCTTTGATTTCTTCCTTGGTCGTTTCCATTTCCATAACCTCCTTCTTTCTTGCCTTCGTTCCTTTTTCCTTTGTTATTATTCCAGCACTTTTCGGTGCGGTGTCCCAACTTCCCACACTTATCACATTTGGTGGTTCGACATCCACGATAATTGCACCTGTTGCACTTAGGTGCATTTCCAATATAACCTCTCGGTTCTGTCTCTGCTGTCACCACTAATGCTTTGTTCCTTTTTGCTATGGGGGTTTCTTTCTTCTTGTTACTCGGTCGGGAACCTTTCTTGAAGTGCGTAAACTTTCTCTTATTCCCATGTGACATTGACTCTACATGTGTTTCCTTGGGCATTTCTGCATTCTTCTTCGAAAACTTATTCATTCTTACAGCTTCTTCGGTAAGGCTTACTACAATCGTGATTGCCTCAGTAATGGTTGCTGGATGTGACGATGTAACCATACTTCAGATTTCTGGAGATAATCCTCAAATGTATCGTTCGATACATTTAAATTTGGGAGTTAGCATAAACGGAACGACTCACGAGAGATCGTGAAATCGCTGAGTATAGCCATAGATATCGGATCTAACCATCACTATATTCCAAAACTCTGTTTCTAACTTTTGTAGTCCGGCCCTTGAATAATACTTTTCACGCATCATTTCCTTCAGTCTATCCAAAGTGATAGCGTATGCTGCTGCATCTCCTAACGTTTATACTTGCAGATTCCACCATAATAAAGCTTCGTCAATGAACAATCCTGAAAAATACATTACAGTCTGGTTAAGGGAACAGTTACTCATGCGATTATGGAATCCGTCTTTTCGGTCCATCGAACAAACGCTACCGCTCCGCCAGTGTCGTCAAAGTTCAATGGTTTGCAATCTAAAAATTGTTTATATGTGCATCCTGAAATGTTGGTTCTCGAAATTGTCAGAAATATTTATTTTGCAAATAAAGTATTAATGAAAATTTCTTGTAAGGTTATGAGTAACCAACCATTCGTAGGATTTGTTACTGTTGGTGGGGCTTGAGCCCTATCTTCATTTCTCAAATTGGTGCGATTTGCATCATGTTGAGCAATCGCATCTGAAATGCGTTG
Organism: Scalesia atractyloides; assembly: GCA_947069175.1. Taxonomy (NCBI): domain Eukaryota; kingdom Viridiplantae; phylum Streptophyta; class Magnoliopsida; order Asterales; family Asteraceae; genus Scalesia; species Scalesia atractyloides. The sequence continues at coordinate 40,674,488 of CAMTDV010000022.1, read as the reverse complement.
ATTCAATAAAGCATCAAGCTCAGCTTGAGAAGCGGGTAGGGGAGTTTGGAGTTCATGGATGCTCCTTCTTCTTGGTGGCATGATCTTCATATATAAAATCATATTGAATGAATTAGACAAATATTTCAGATAAATATTGTCATTCATTGATCAAATAGAATAAAAATATATCGTAATATAATAAATATTGATCAAATAAATTGAATCATCTCTAACGTGGGATATTCTTACAAGTATCATTATGACACAAATATAATGAACAATCAACAATGCATGATAAAAGAAGGATAATCAACTATAAAATATATATACTATCAACTTGTTACATCATTTTTGCGAAGTACAAAAATATAATTCAGAGTTTCATCACTCCGACATACAAGTTTTATACAATATATAAACTAAAGTATATATTTTCTTTGCATCATTTCTTTAGAGTCTTCAAGTTGACTTATATATATCTTCAAAATTTCCTTCAATCTTCAACTATCCTTACACGGGTACTACCTCCAAAACCTAATTACATTCCAAGCTAGACTGACGGTGGGGGTGGGGGTGCAGATACGGGGATCACACCATAGAAGTATGCCATCTCATCCTCGATGGCACTAAGGTGTCTCTCAAAAGATGAGGACGTGGCATGGGATGAAGCAAGTGATGGTGCTAATGGAGATGGTGGTGGTGGAGGTGATGATGTGGGTAGTGGTGGCTGAGATGATGATGATGGAGCATTGTGTGATGCTCGGATAGCAGTGAGTTGAGCATTAAGCTCATGTAATCGTCAAAACAGAATATCAAGCTGTATCTCGAAAAATGTGAGTCTGTATTCAGTGGTGGTGAGTGGCAAATGGCTGGGGTGATACGGGTCGAATGGGCTCATGCCAAAAGGTGGCTGGTTAGGTGAAACAGTAAAGTAAGGTGAAGGGTACCTCACAGTACTATGCATATAAGGTAGGGGATGGGGCATATCTCCAGCAGTGGGGATCAGAGTAAAAGGAGGATACGGTGTATGAAACATGTGACGATCCTGCAGCGAATGGGCCTAGGTAAGAACTGAATGTCGGTGTAACGGTAGTACAAATAGATCCAGCAAAAGGATAAGAAGATACATGATCAGCGAACTAAGAGGTACTACCAAGAGTATAATGGGATGGTCCAACAGAAGGGTGATGAAATAGCTGATCAATGTGGTGTGTGACATCCCCTAAAGGATGCAATGGTGGTGCTGAATCAGATAAATGATCGGCGTAGAATGTGTCAGATAGAACGTTATCAACCTGTGTAGTTAAGATATCAGAAGATGGTGGTAAAGTGATATCTGATGAAGATATAGGTGATAGGGTCAGAGGTGTGGAAGGAGCAGACGGTGTAATGTCAATAACTATAGCCTCAGGCTGGGCTACCTCTAACATGGTATGTCAAAATCTTCGCCAATGCCAAGATCATCGTCAATATACCCAACATGTATAACTGGAAGGACGTCATCCTCAACATCATCAATAGGAGGTACGGGGTGTCTGTCCTCATCGACAACATCATCAAAAGGTGTAGGCAATAACATGTTCACCCTCAGGGTGGCCGAATATAACCATCTTGTGAAAATGAGGTACTGCCAATACATCATCCTCAAAAGGAATATCGGCATGGTCAGGCTCAGGTAAGGCAAATGGCTGGAAATTGATGTTCATCCGCTCATCATCCGATAACTCGTCATCAGAGATGATTATAATAGCAGGTGGAACAGGATCATCTAACGGTATGTAATCATTGTCTGAAGCATAACCCGTGGAATCCGTGTCGGAGTCGGAAGACATGCTCCTGGCAAAACAATCCATACAACTTATATTGTGAACAACTTATAATAAAATTTTGGGCAATTATATTTCAGTTTCATTGCACATCATATCATGTATCATTATGATTCATCTTACTGTTATCGTGTCTAATCCTCAAAGACTATCTCGAATAATGTCCTTGCATTATTGTTTTGATTTATCGTTTTGTACTAGTGGACCTTCGCATACATGCCATGGGAAAAACTCTTGTTACAATTTTGTAAACAATTTATGACTTTTATAAAATGACCATTTCGAAATTGTAGACCAGACACAAAAGAATCTTAGTTCACTACAATTGATTCTCTGATACCAGGTCTGTCACACCCCGATTTTCGATGTAGTGGAAGCGTGTCGTGAGGTGTGGCCAGAGCGGCAATCGTTGATTTCAACCATGTAAACTACAATTATATTACAAAACATTCATCCATACTTTTTATTTGATACATAATTTACAACCAACCTTTGTTTTTAAAACCATACCACAAGTCTAACAACATTATTTAAAATTCAGACATAAGTTTATAAAACATTACAACAAAGACCGGATGAAACACAACATCTTGACTTCTCAACAAACGAACAAGATTTTTCCGCGAAGGCCATCCACTAGTTTCATGTAATACATGTAGTTTTGAAAACAATGTCAACAAAGCTGGTGAATTCATGTTATAAATTTTGTATCAAATGAATTATCAAAAATATTTGAAATAATAAATCCGTTTAATATAGCTTAATGAAACTTGTAAGATCATTAGTATGTTGCAAGGACACTTATCTGTATGCCGAATAACGTGGACACCAAACCTTGACGATTTAATATGTGTCTGAGACACTCGTTTTAGACACAAAAGCACTCTAATACGATATGTTATTATTGTCGTAATAGAGTGGGGCTTGCCCAAACCCAATAGATCTGTCCCTTGTTCCTCGATACTTGTTATTCAATCGTGGCCCCAATGCTTGAGCCTTATTCACATGTGATCTAAATATTTTCATTTTCCCAGCTATATTAATTGTAACATGTATACATTCCCATATGTTTAAAACCATAAAAACATTAAAATAAAAGGGGAAACATGAACTCACTGATATGCGTTCCGTGCAAATCTCTATTCGACTTTTGATACTTTGTTCGTATCTCGACCTACAAGTGTTCTAATCTATTAGACACTTAGGCTTTCGTTTGTTTCTCGTACAAGTATTTTATCTCAAATTTCATACTTGTAATTGTGGTTTATTTCTTGGTTGATATACATATATATATTTCATTCGTATATATATTTTAGATTGATTACATGTAAATGGACCTACTCTATTATTTAATTGTAAGAATTCAATCTAAGAGTTTATTACATATGGGCCTAGCCCAATAGTTTTTGAAAATATGGGTCTAGCCCAATTTGCTTACTTTGTGTGGGCTTAGCTAATTTTGTTTATTTAGTGGGATTTAGCCCAATGTTAGTTTTTATAAAATGGATTAGCCCAATTTATTTCTTTATAAAAGTGGGCTTGGCCCAAAATTATCTTTTGTTTAAATGGGTCTAGCACATGTAAACTTTTATAAAAGTGGACTTAGCCCAAAGTTTATTTTTATAAAAGTGGGCCTTAGCCCAAAGTTTATTTTTATAAAAGTGGGCATAGCCCAAGTTTGATTTTTTTTATACAAGTGGGCTTTAGCCCAAAGTTAATTTTATAAAAGTGGGTTAGTCCATATATTTTTATAAAAATAAACTAAAATATTTACTGGTACTTGTTTTAACTTATAAAAAAATTATTTATGAAAACTATTAGTTATAAGTTATAGATTTAAAAATTCTAGTAAATATAAAGTGCATCGATTTATTTGTTCGTTTTAATTGTTAGGTTTGCATCGACTATTTTATTGGTTTCGTCTTTGTCGTTTGTTTGGTTTATACCATATATTTTATTTTGTCCGAATTATCCGAGTTGTCCGATATATATTATTTTATCAAAATTTGAATACTTAAACATATTTTTATACAAAAATATATCTATACACATATTTGGTGATTTCAAAATATATATTTTTATCAAAAATATATATTTATCTCCTTTTTAGTTTAAGAAAAACTTATGTAATTATATTCTTAACTTTTTCATCAAACCTTTATATAAATAAGATTAAAGTTCCTAATCACTCTTAATCAAGATTAATTTTTATAAAAAATTTGCCATAGTTTTCTTTAAAAATATAACTTTCCCATGTTTTTTATAAACATGTTTTAAGTAATTAAACTAACTCAAATCAACATCAATCACAATTATTATACAAATGTATTAACAAAAAATCATGAACTTGTTATAATTTTAATCTTTCTTAAAATGGAAACTTTATTATCATTTTTAAACAAAATTTTTAAATCATATCTTTTATTTAATGATCTGGTTCATGTATGATCATCTTTAAAGTATGAGATTATCTTCATGACATATTTTGTTAATGAATCTTGCTAATCTAAACATGCATGTTATTAGATCAGCTTTTTATTCATAATTTTGCAAGATTAAAGTTTACTAGTTCATAACAAGTTCAAGATCATCAAAAATCATCAAGAAAATCACATGATTATGTAGTAATTTTAGATTTATTAGTGTTTTTCAAGTGGGTTTTTATATAATTTTTATTATGATCTTGTTTAATTTTATAAAATAAAAAGTATAACATAAGGCTTAAGATCTTACTACTAGCACAAGGCTAGGGATGATCTAAGAGATGAAGAAAATGAATTGATCAAGAGTTCCAAGCTTCCAAAGTGAGCTCCTAATCCTTGCAAGCTTCTTAGATCTTCATGCAAGCTTGAGATTCTTGTGTTTGATTTTTAAAAAAGTGAAGGTGAAGATGATGAAGTTTGCCCAATTTTTTTAGAGCAAAGTGAGAGTAGTGTTCTTGAGTGTTTTTTTTTTTTTGTGTTGTGAAATGAATGGAATGGAATAGCTGAGTGTTGATGATTATGTTCATGTTCTTACACTTCTAGGTACTCCAATTTAACCACAAGGTGCCAACACATTTAATTGAGAGATTAGTGGAATGGTGGGTGGTATCATATGGCCGTGAGGTGGTGTTGTTGTTGTTTTTGTTTTGTTTTTTTAATATATATGTAATTTTTATAAATTTTATAAAGTTTAATAAATTTATATATAAGTTTTTATAGAAACTAATGCCCTAATACTTTAAAGTGATGTTATAATATGCCAAAATAACTTACTAGTCTTATTGATTTGTTGTTTAGTTGATAAAGTTGGTTTGGATCTTTTACTGAGTAATATACTGATATATAGTGTTACTTATAAAATTTTATGTTCATAATAATTCTAGTACAATTTTTATTGTCCCATTAATTAATCTAGCTCTTCAGACTAATAATTTTGTCATTTTGAGTTCGGTTCTGGTACCGGATTTGTTGTCAAGTTTTTATTGAACAAACTGTTTAGCTTTAAATAATAAGATTTATATATGGGTTTTATAGAATTTCTAACACCCATTATTATTCTTTAGCTAAAAGTATTTATTTTTGGCTTTTCGGACAATTGCTGAATTTTGCTACAGAATGGACAATTTGGTATAAAATATTTATGGTATAATAGTGCAGAAATATTTTATGTCTTACTTTTGAAATATCAAACTGTACCGTAACCAGTTCTGATATTTATTACATGTTCACGTCGTCGTCATCCGTCTAGGATATGGTTTTATATATTGGTGATCATGATGAATCTATTATCATACCAAGCTATGATTTGGTTAAATTCCTAGACTTTTAAGACTTAAAATAAAAAATTAAGTCATGTTATACGAGATGATGTGATCCAAAATAGAGAACCAGGTCCGGAATGAGAACTTGATCCAGAATGAAAGCTTGATCCGGAATAAGAGTCTTATTCGGAATGAAATCCTTATCCGAGATAAGAGTCCTTATCCAAAAACAACAGTATCCCGAGATTCCTATAACAGATAAACACAAGTTATTTTGAACAGTAATCCTTATCAGGAATATGAACAATCCGGATAAGGTTGTTGATAATATTGATGAACATTAGTCCGGGATCAATCCGAGATGGATGATCTACTTCGTGTTCTTCGGGATCATCAACAGTGCCCAATCCAAAATACTTGAATCTTATTCGTGTTCTTCAGAATCCACAACAGTACCGAATCCAAAATCCTTGAATCTTCTTCGTGTTCTTCAGAATCCGCAATAGTACCGAATCCGAGATGAGGACAACATCAATCTTCAACAGTAACAACCCGTGTTGACAGCAACGATTCTTGAACTTTGAACAATTCTTCGATCTGCAATACCTAGAGCCTATATTGTACAGCAGGCTCTGATACCAATTGTAAGTCCAGAAATCGGATCTAAAAAGTATCGCAAGACTAATCGATTGCGGAAATAAAGATTAGAATGAAGAACAAGAACAATCTTTAATCAAAGTAACATGGATACACCAAAATTGTGTCTAATACAAGTTTTTCAATTACAACTCACTAGCCCCAAAACCTTAACCTAATACATGTATTTATACTAATCACACAGCCCACTAGTTACAACCCTAGGCCCATGAGGCTCTAGGAAGCCCAAATCCCTTAAGCTTAGCCCAAATGCATCACTAATGTGTAAACCTTTAGTTATGAGCCCAACACCCCCTTTTATCCCCCATGTTTTAAAACGGATGCTCTCGCACAACCACCAGGTTAAACAGGCAACCGGTTTTCTTGCTTCCAGCTTTTCTAACCGTTGCTGTAGTATGGTACTCATCACCATAGTCACATTCAAGCCATACCCTCCCGGTCCTTCCACCAATTTTCTTTGATCGTCGGGTCATAATAACGAAACCATCCGCCTTTGCCGTTCCAGTGCCCAGTTTTTAGCTCATCTAGAGAGTTGAAACCTGTTAAATCGATAGCGTTATGCTAGATTTTATGTTTACTCAACTGCCCAACATAAATAAATAAGTTTTGATACCATCTTTGTGAGGTACGGATTGCCTCCGCATTTGGGTGCCTCACCACCATAACCTCCACCATCAGGATAGACTTCTTGACCGTACAAAGACTGTGTTGCATTATAACTTTCGTAACTGTCTCCTCCATATCCATCCGGACCCTGTTGTTGCACGTACGAGTATTCACACCCGTATCCATAATCTGGAAAGCCATTTTGCGCAGGATAACATGGTGCATCAACTTGGTACGAGTCGTCCACATGGGATATTTCATCAACGGGAGGACGCTCGTTCAAATCTAGAAATGGTCTGTTTTATTTCCTTGTACACTTGACACAACCTCCTCTTGCTCGTTAGACTCAGGAACGGCGGTCTCCCCTAACAACGGTAGCATCATTAGTAAATAATTAAAACAACGAGTAATTTAATCTAATAACTGTTATCGGATTGGCTTCAGGCACCCATGACTCGCCAGAATACGGCCCAAAGAAATAGTTGTCGTCCCAGTATGATGGCATTTCACCACCTTTGAATGATATCAGATGGAGTAATATAAGCCAAAGAAGAAGACGGAGAGAATTCCAACGAAGTTCAGATTGACTATGATATCAACTGCTCTGCATGGCTCAATTTAACAAAGAAATATATGCCCCGTCTAGGCCTAGACAGGGTGTATCACTTTACTCACATGCATGCAAACGACCAAAGTCAAAATCAACCTCCAAGACGGGTCGTGTAGGCCTAGACGACCTGTCTTGAGCAGGTCGTCTTCCGGCTGTGTCTAGGGCTAGACGCCCCGTCTGATGTCACTGATTTATCATTGTATGAGGGCAGGAATATGGTCGGAGAAAGGAACCCTAGACGCCCTGTCTAGGTCTAGACGACCTGTCTTGAAGGTGTGAAAATAGGCAGGTGGGTGTGTGAATATGTAGACCCTTCGAATATACCTGGATATGTGGCTTTTGATTTGTTATTATCAGACTAAAAAGATAGATCTTGAACTTGACTCTTTCGTTTCACATCTTCATTAGCTGAAATCTGCTTTAATTTCTTCTCATCCTTTGCAATGGGCGCTTGCTTTTCGCCGATTGTGGGTTGGGGGTGGTTTAGGTATGGCTTGTGGTAGGGGAAGGTTGTGGTGTTGTGGTTTAGGTACGACCTATGGTGGTAGTGATATGTGTGAGTGTGTGAGGCTTCTGGTGGGATGGTGGTGGTGGAGGATGTTGGTGGAGTGGGGGGGGGGGTAGTGGTGGAGGACGGTGGTGGTGGTTATGTGTGTTAACTGTCAGCTTTGTGTCTTTATATAAAATATATAATAATAATAATAATATTTTAATAATAAAAAAGGTAAATCACTATAATACCCTTAGAGTTAACATACTTGGTTGATAGTATTAGTAAATTGGACTTCATGGGTTATAAAATGAAAATATAAGTATTCAAGGGTGTTAAACTTTCTATTTTGGACTTAAGTGGTTAAAACCATTAAAACGCATGGACTCAAAAAGTAATTTATTTCATCATACAGACACTCGATATAACTTACGATACCAAAAAGTACTTTATTGTGAATATTACTTTGTGTTCAATGAATTTTTTACTACCACGTCAAGAATTTTATAAACACGAATACGGTACCATTAACGATGTTGTTTGGTTGGTATATGTTCGATTTGTGATTATAAAAAATCAACTATATATGGCCAGTTCGAATACCGATGTTGTTTGGTCGATATATTTCTGGTTTGTGATGATAAATAAAATCAACTATATATACCCCGTTCGAATACCGATGTTATTTGGTCATTATATGTTCGGTTTGTGATGATAAAAAAACAACTATATATGACCCGTTCGAGTAGAACTTTTATTGAATTCTACATAATAATAATAGGCACATGATGACGTTAATAACAAAAAAACTATACCGATGTTGTTATACAAAACCGTACCGATGTTAAGACAATCTCACTAATATTGAAAAAGAAAATCATTCAAAGTTAAAATTAAAGAAATATGTTTAAGATTAAAAATAAATATAAAATCTATAAATATATAATCTATATTAATATTGAAATGATACAAATATGAAAAAAACAGTACATATTATTATAAAACTCAAATTACTATTCATTATCACTTTCCAATTATGTATAAACTAGGATTTTCCCACCGCGAGTTGCGTAGGAGAATCTTTGTACGAACCAAACACTATGAAGTTTCAATATATAAATGTAATGACGGATGTCCATTGGACAACCCTCAAGTGCTTTAAAATGATCAATATTCCGCACTAAATTGGGTTAATTATTAGGATTTGATAACTATGGTGTATATGGTTTTGCGGTACCGAAGAGCATAAAGAAGCGATTTTGACGTGCTTTGATGGGAGCTTGCACTTGGCTAAATGAAGATGAAGACTTGGAGTATTGATAAAAGAACAAAAATGGAAATCTACTATCCACCATAAGCTACGGTGGGCATCGTAGCTTACGATGGTGTCTGATCCTTCTATGCATCGTAAGCCAGTCTCTTGGGGCTGTAAAGAAATTTTGACCACCGTAGCTTATGGTGACCACGTAGCTTACGGTGGTCAGCAGCAGAAAAGTGTAACTGCCCAATTTAACTCGGTTTTCAAAGGTCTTTTGGCATATCAATCATTCGGGAACGTTTTGCAGAGCTTAGAGGCGAATTTGTTCTTGTGGGTTCAAAACAATTTCTAAACATTTACTTTTGGTTTATGATTCATATGAACATAACAATTGAACGTGTGATGATTTGCAAGACGATGAGTAATCATTGTGATCATCCTAGGTGGAAGGTTTGCTTGAAACAATTGTGTTGTTATCTTTGATTTCTAGAATAATAGACCTGCAATCTTTGTAGTTTATTATGGTGTTTGGATATTTGTTGGTAAATTGTTGATTGATGTTTTGATCTTTGCCTTAATCGTACGTTCTTTGTGTCATTGACAATCGAGATATCACGGGAGGGTTTAAGGGTTAGATATTGGTTAATTGATCATCGGGTAACAACCTCGCATCGTAGTAATCCGAGTACTTAGTTCCCTTTTATCACGAACAATTAGTAAAACACGAGTCATGTCTGTGTGACTCTTTCTAGTTGGATTTGAAACACAAGTGTTAATTGAAACTGGAAAGTTAGGATGATTGCTTGCTTCTAATTTGTTAAACAACCAATATTTGAATTGCAATTAGTTTAAATCTAAAACCAAAACACTAAAAATCCTGAATTCAATTTCTTGCATTTTAGATAAATTAAACAACTTAGTATAAACTATAGATAGCACATATTCAACAAACTTCGTGTGTTCGATACCCACTTACCACTAGCTTTTAGTAGTATTTGGATTAAATTTATGTGAGACTACGACAATCACGTCAAATTTTGGCGACGTTCTCGGGGAGTAGTGCGCAACGTGTGTTATCTTTGATTGAGTTTAGTTTGTTAATTTTCCGGGTTTACACTGGTTGTATTAGTGTGCAGGTATTTACAAGAGCATGCATACTAGAGGCTCGCGCAGGCTATCACCAATGGCATTTGATCTGGAAATCGAACGAACTTTGCGACAAAACAGGGTATTGCTACGCGAAAACAAAATCATTGGTTCACTAACAACACCTACAACACAAATTTCACCAATTAACACCATGGATCAATTACCTACCACTACAAGCCAAACATCACCATCCATACCTCCACCAATCCCTACCACCCATCCTACTTCAACACATGAAGTTAACCCAACCAACACCACATCAATGGTTCCACCATTCTCATCCTTTTTCCCGACTTCCGGTCAATCATCCTCTACCCAACAACCATTACAAAGTCAATTTCCACCAAGTTCAACCATTGTTCATACCTCCTCTGCATTTCAACCACCAACCCAACCAGGTTTCCATTATCCTTCCTCTCAGTTTGTGCAATCTTCGGGTGTAGGAGGAGATGGGTTTGATGATGGGTATGCAGAATTTGGAGGATACGAGGAAGAGAGTTATTATTATGGAGGAGATGGAGGTAATTTGGGACCTCAAAGAGGAATGGGTTACCCATAAAGGCAACAAATGGAACAAGCTCAAGAAACGGTTAGGCAACCCACGAGAGTACAACCAATTCGTCATCAAGAGCCACCACTTCAACGACCAATGCCTTTACAACAAGTTCAAGTTCAACATCAATAACCTCAATTTCCAAGACCGATGCAACAACCTCAATACCAACAACAATATGCACCTCAAGGGCTAAGACAAGGGCAAGCGGGTCGACCAAGAGTACCATTGGGTGCTCCGCGAAGACATCACCGAGAGGTAGTAGGGGGATGGAAGGACATTTGAAGTTAGAACAACCGCACTTCAAAGTTTGCCGAAATACAAAGGGCTAGCAATGGAGGAACCGTACTTCCATTTAGAGACATATGACTCTATTTACAACACTATTGGAGGGCAAGGTTTTTCTTCAAATGATGTCAAGTTGGTTTTCCAATTCTCTTTTAATGATAAGGCAAAAAGATGGTTCCATACTTTACCCTCCGAATCAATCTACACATGGGCTGACATGCAACAAAGATTTTAGAAGAATTTTTCATGGCCCAAAAGACTAATGAAGCTAGGCGGAGCTTGAGAAGCTTTCAACAACAACCGGGTGAGATATTCCATGAAGCATTTGAAAGGTTTAACATGATGTTAAAAAATTGTCCTCATCATGGCATTGCACTTTGGGAGTTGCTGAATGCTTTTCACGAGGGGTTAAGTTTGGAAGATGCTCGTGACTTGATGTCCATTACTAATGGTACTTTTGATACAAATTTTGAGCAGATAATTAGGCATGTTTGGAGCAAATGGCAGTCACGTCTAAAAGAAAAGCGCAATCTTCAAGAAGGGCAAGGCATGTGATTACAATACTTCAAGTATATGTGGTAGATGATGGAGGGGTACAAGTAACAAATCAGGTATATGATGTTTGTACTAATTGTAATGAATTGGGTCATGTGGCGGATGTGTGTTTGGTGGGTGTGGTTGAAGGTCGAGTGGAAGAGGTAAATGCTATTCAAAGGGGTGGTCATAATTTTAACATGAACTCAAACACATACCACCCCAGGTTAAGGAACCATCCCAATTTTCGTTATGGGAACCCGACGAATCAAGCCAATCCAAATTTCCAAGGAGCTTAAAGAAATTTTGTTCCACAGCAGCAACCAACTTCATCAAGTGGGAATGAAGTTATGGATATGCTCCGGATCATGCAACAAATATGCAAAGGAGGAATCAACTGGATGATGTTCGGCACAAAAGGATGAGATTTTGGATAAAGCCATTCAATCATTAACCACACAGATGGGACAGCTTGCGAGTGAGGAAGCTTCCTAGTGATACGTAAACTAACCCAAATAACACAATGAACATACCGATTAACGGGGTAAGTTTCGTTCCTAAAAATGATAAATGTTTAACTGCTTCTGTTGTTCATGTGAGTGCAGGTGCGAATGAAACAAGTGTCGAGAGAAGTGGAAGTGATGTAGGGGAACCAGTTATCCCGATTCAAGATGGGAAGTTCAAGATACGCAAAACATTGTTGGAATACAGAGCAAGGATGAACGTTCTCCCGGGTAGCTTGTAAGACCAATACGACTTTGGTCCGTTACACGAGATTGATAGCACGGCGGTGTTCACGGATGCGAGTTGGAAGCAACCCCGAGGGGTTGTGAAAGATGTAGTGATACAATTGGACGAGTTTTACTGCTCGGTGGATTTTATGGTGATCGACTACGCACCGTCAAAGACTTATGAGCAGCCGCAGGTAGTGTTAGGTCGTCCGTTCTTGTATATGGCAAACGCTCAAATCGAATGCAGAAATAGAATGGTCACCATGAGCTACGAGAATCGTAAGTTGTACTTTAATGTGTTTTCAAAATCCATTTATTACGATCTTGTTAATGACTTGAGTCACACAGTTGCTACTAACGAACATGTTTCAAGTGTTAGCACAGTTAGGTCAATTGCACGTGGTGTGGAGTTGTATAAGTTTGAGTTGAAGAACGGTGAAAATCAGGCAAGGAAGAAGGCTAGTGTGAGCAGGAAAGCGGGCAAAGGAAAACCACCCGATGGTGGGATTAGATGGGTGATGAGGCTGAATTTGACCGCAATTGGCGTGAAACTGCAAACTCTCCAAGAAATTGGATGGAATATGGAGAGAAATGGGAAAGCAAGGGTTCATTTGAACCACCTTGAGTATGTCAGGTGGTGTTCTTCTTTTGTATATTATTGTAGACATTATTTTGTTTTGTTTATGGTTGGGTGCAAGGGTGGCGTATTTTGATTGGTATTCATGTTATGGGTTGGTGGTATATTGGTGGTGTTATATGTGTTTATAAAAAAAAGAAAGATGGGATTTGAGAGTGGAGCTAAAGGTGAGGTTGAAGTAGCTTTAGTGATCGTTTCCTTCAAAACCATACATTGGGGTCAATGTATCTCAAGTGTGTGAATGGGGGAAATTTTTGGGATTTTGAAAATTTTTAAACCAAGCCAAACAATTGTCAAATTTGAAATTTAACTTTAATCCACATGACACATTGGTATCCCTTTTTATCCTTTCATGGTTAGTTTTTGGGCCTCATGGATGCTTACTAGAAATTAATTCTTTGGTTTGAGTGGCAGTGTGTGATTTGTGTTAATAGAACTTGTGTAATATATGCTTGTCGAAACCTAAGTGTAACATGCTTATGAAGATGATAAGGGCATTTAGGTAGCCTCGTCTGGATGTGTGTTGAGTGTGGGTTTGGGGGGTTGGACCTCATAAGATAAATATATGAGCTTGGTAGTTAGAGGGATGGGGGTTTGGTCATTAGTAGCCAAAAATTTGAGCTTTATACCATTCATTTGTAACCCAAGCCTATGTCCTATAAAAATTCTACCTATTGATCGACCCGGTTTAGGAGCTTAGTATGTAGTGTTGATGTTGATGTGTATGTGTACTTTGTTCAATGTTTGTAGTTAAAAAAAGAAAAAAAAAGAAGGAAAAAGATAGTGAAGTTGTGTAAATAGTAGTGGTTGTTTTTGTCTATTTGTAATAATAAACCGGGTCGATTCAATGAGCTACATACATGCATATATCCCACCAATTCTAACCCTTACACATAGCCTCGTTACAACCCGAAAGTCCTTTTGATTTGCAAGCATATTAGGCAGTTTGTAGGTGGAGATTTGATTATTACACAAGCTTATTTTTGCACAATCACGCACTCGCATTGAGTGATCTAGCACAATATTGCTAGTACCTTCTTGTCACCGAGAGGAGAGTTATTGTGAGGGGTGTGTCATTTAGTATGATGGTAAATTGACAATTGGACGACATGTTTGTGTTTGGTTTACACTTTGATCACTTTTAATCTTGGAAATGGTTTTGATGTGTTGCTTGGGGCAAGCAATGGTCAAGTGTGGGGATGTGACGGATGGTCCATTGGAAAACCTCAAGTGCTTTAAAACGATCAATATTTCGCACTTAATTGGGTTAATTATTAGGAATTGATAACTACGGTGTATATGGCTTAGCAGGTACAAAAGAGCACAATGAAGCGATTTTAACGTGCTTTGATGGGAGCTTGCACTTGGCTAAATGAAGATGAAGACTTGGAGAGTTGATAAAAGAACAAAAATGGAAAATTTGCTTTCCACAGCAAGCTACGGTGGGCACCGTAGCTTACGGTGGTGTCTGATGCTTCTATGCACCGTAAACTAGTCTCTTGGGGCCGTAAGGAAATTTTGACCACTATAGTTTATGGTGACCACCGTAGCTTACGGTGATCAGCAGCGAGAAAAGTGTAATTGCCCAATTTAACTCGGTTTTCTAAGGTCTTTTGGCATATCAATCATTCGTGAACGTTTTGCAGAGCTTAGAGGCGAACTTGTTCTTGTGGGTTCAAAACAATTTCTAAACATTTACTTTTGGTTTATGATTCATATGAACATAACAATTGAACGTGTGATGATTTGCAAGACCTTCAGTGGCTAAACTCATTGTGATCATCCTAGGTGGAAGGTTTGCTTGAAACAATTGTGTTGTTATCTTTGATTTCTAGAATAATAGACTTGCAATCTTTGTAGTTTATTATGGTGTTTGGATATTTGTTGGTAAATTGTTGATTGATGTTTTGATCTTTGCGTTAATCGTATGTTCTTGGTGTCGTTGATAATTGAGATATTACAGGAGGGTTTAAGGGTTGGATATTGGTTAATTGATCATCGGGTAACAACCTCGCATTGTAGTAATCCGAATACTTAGTTCCCCTTTTATCACGAACAATTAGTCAAACACGACTCACATCTATGTGACTCTTTCTAGTTGGAGTTGAAACACAAGTTTTAATTGAAACCGGAAACTTAGGATGATTACTTGCTTCGAATTTGTTAAACAACCAATATTTGAATTGCAATTAGTTTAAATCTAAAACCAAAACACTAAAAATCCTGAATTCAATTCCTTGCATTTTAGATAAATTAAACAACTTAGTATAAACTTTAGATAGCACTTATTCCACAAACTCCCTGTGTTCGATAACCACTTACCGCTAGCTTTTAGTAGTATTTGGATTAAATTTATGTGAGACTACGACAATCATGTTACGTAACAACAAAAAACAAAATAAATTATAACATATAAAAAAAACATGGTGTCGTGAGAACGGGCGAAAAAATGATGGTGGTGACGTGGTGTTGCGCCCTTTAAAAAGAAATCATATTTTTTATTTAGTTGTTTTTTTCTAAAAAAAAAAGCTAATGAGCCAATGTTATAAGAGGAAAAAAATACATTAGCGCATATTATGTGCGTCCACCACTGTGCGAATAGGCTAGTTAGAGCGTGTGTTGAATATTGTATAGGTTTGAGTGTTTAAAATGGTAAGGAGAACACTAAAACGCACGGATAAGACATACGTGCGTATGAGGGACTCAAACTCGCACATGAGCCTCATGCTCATGAATGGCCTATATATACTAGGCTTATGCGCATGGAATGATTAAGTTTGTGAAATCCCATTTTAGAGGGATTCAAGCTAGAGAGATCTGTTGATGCTCAATAGCTTGTCAAGAATGTCTACTCTTTCTGTATGAAATGGATGCTTCTACTTATGATTATTCTACCCGAAATTTTTACTGAATTAGTTTTATCTTATCCAAACTTACGTCTAAATGCATAGGACACAACGGTCCATGTTCTAATAGTGGTATTAGAGCTACGGTACTGATTCAATCGAACTACATGATTTTATGGTTTAGACGTTAAAAACGAAGGTGCTAATACGTTTTTATCAAAACTGATGGTGAATTCAAAGAAAAAGTCAAATTGAAGCCATAGGATTAATCAAAATTGATTTCTGCATCTGTCTGTGGTGGAATCATAATGAAATTCGAAAAAATAAAGACTTTGGATTGAAAAATTGAATTCAACATGTAGGAGCGATGAGCCCATACGTGCGCATGAGTGTCACGCATGAGCTCATACGTGTAGATCAGCTATATGTCTGAGAAGATGTCAAGTGCATAAGCCTCATATTTGCGGATAGGCTTCATTCGTTCATCTCATGCGCGTAATGAGCTCATACGTGTGAATGAGCTCAAACGCATGTGTTATACGTGCGCATGAGCCAAATGCTCAGAAAAGACATTTTTTATCGTGGTGACGAGATAAGTGTCGAGGAAAATATTGGCGATAGAGAATTTTTTTCGAGATTTTAACGACAAATACGAGTTGTTCAGGGACACAATCGGGGATTCAGAGAATGGTAAAGATGATGAAATCATAGAATGTTGAAGATAATGGGGTAGTTAGAAACCTATGCAGAATGTTTATCATTTAGTGAATAATAGGCCAAAAAGTAAAATCCGCATTGATGAAAACGAACTTTTGTGGAGCAAAATGGCACATATTCCATGTAGTGAGTTTTTTTTAGAGAAAAGAGTTACTAGAATTTGCCAAATTGAAGGGCAAATATTTGGAAATTCAGAGACGATGATAAAGAGGTTAGAACTTACAAAAATGAGAAGGAATAGAATTTCAGAATGGCTATATATTGAAATTCCGGCATTTTTTAAAAATTCAGACGATATGAAACAGTATTCGGTGGCTCCGATCAAACTGACTAGGATGTATAGGATCTTAGATTCTATAGTCCATGATCATAAGAAGTTCAGATACTTTAGTTAGTGATCAAATTGAAGTCTTTGTCTTTGTACAAGCCGGTTAGCAGGATTAGCGTCAAAGGTATGAGACATCAGTATCGTCGAAACTTAAAAGATATCAGAGAGCTTTCAAAGATATCTGATATTTTTGTGATAGTCGTCAGAATGGTTAATTTTCAAGCATATGAGTTGTTTTCTAGACTAACTGTTGGGTAATGATGATGTTTGTTGATTAAGTTGCTGCCGGGACTAATGGAGAAGGCTATATATTTGTTATCGTGACTAAAGAGGAAGCATATGAATTTCATCGTTGGAAGAATGTTTCTTAGAGATCATAGTGTGTTATCAGATGATTCTTGATCCGATGAAGATTTCTAATTGTGGAATTATTGTTTACTCTGGTCAGTCATTCAAGTTGGGCATAAAGTTGATTATGGAAGACGGGATTTCAAATTTTTTTGGGTATTCACATATTTGAAGTTTACTAGTGTGTTGTTCGAAGTTTCTATCAATTACTGATAGGGTTTTTTACATCAAGGGATTGAGCTAAGCTAGGAATTATTTCAAAAACCAAACCCATCTGGTTAGCGTCGAAATGAAGAAGCTACATTGATTAATTTCAGATTGGTGATTATTCATGAAGATTGCGTTTAGCAAATCAAAGGATTGAGTAAGGAACATTACAAATGATAACTGAAGTGTGGAATCATTTCAGGGGGGACGCAATGCAAGCCCAAATCATCAATCAAGGGGGAATTAATTGAAGATAAATAGCACTTGATTGAAGTTACTATTATATTCAAACACGGCTCTCATATTTGAAAGATCAAGATTTGACAATGACGTACAAGAGGGAATTTGTTAGTGCATATTATGTGTGCCCGCCACTATGAGAATATGCTAGATAAAGCGTGTGTTGAATAATGTATAGGTTTGAGTGTCAAAATGGTAAGGAGAACACACATACGCACAGATGAGTCATATGTGCGTCAGGAAGTGCTCATACGCACGCATGAGCACATACGTTCATATGAGGAGCTCATACTCGCACATGATCCTCATGCTCATGAATGGCCTATGTGTACTAGGATCATGCGCATAGAATGATTAAATTTGTGAAATTCCATTTGAGAGGGATTCAAGCTGGAGAGATGTGTTGATGCTCTCTCTAGCTTGTCAACAATGTAAACTCTTTCTGTATAGAATTGAAGCGTTTACATTTGATGATGCTAAGCGTTATGATACCGAAATTTCTATCTAATTAGTTTTATTTTATCCAAACTTCCGTCTAAACGCATAGGACGCAACGGTCATTATTCTAACAAAATTATTATGCTAAAAGCCATTGTAGCAGCTATAACTATTTTTGTGATGTTATTTAATAGAAAGAAACAATAAAATAAATAAACGTGTAAAAAAGTAATATAAACAACATATAATATTAATAAATTAACACTTTCTATTTTTAATAAGTTATGTTTCACCAAATAATAATGATCATCAAAAATCTAACGCAGAAAAGATTTGATACATGAGCATGTTATTATTTATGACATTTATTTATAAAATACATATAGCAAACATACTACTTTGGTGGTAAAACATAAAATTTGCAACATGTAACTTTTCTTTTCATACAAAAATTATGCATTAACCATAACATTAGACCACCACCACTTTAATATATCGGCCAGATAAATACACGTCGCATCATCAACACCGTTCACCCTGAACCCCGCCCCCTTTTCTCCCTCTTTCTCTGATCTGAAACACACGCCGCACCATCACCAACGTTAACTCCGAACCCCCACCGTTCACTCCGTGCCACCTTCGCAAGTGTAAAATTCGCGAAAAAAGGCTTTAGAAAAACCCGACTCATTTGTAAAATCAGATCCAAAATGAAAGAAATGAAAATGCAAAACTTTACTTATTATTTATATTGCTGTCGTGTTTTAACTTAATTAATCTAATTATTTCTCAAGTTTTAAATATTAAACTTATAATAAACTCGTCAGATCTGTTAGAAAATATAAATGAAATTTTCATTATTTAAACTTATTCATTATTTGTTAGATCTGTTACATCCATCAATTTAATTAATTTAATAATTAATTAGAAATCGATGGCTAAACTTAATAAACACTTATGGACCATTATTAGACAAATTAAAAGAAAAACAAGGTATCATTTGCATCATTTAAAAACTCTAGACTTTATACTCAAAAGTTTCAACCACTTTGAGCAATTCTCTACAACCACATACAATCTACATCGAATTCTTAGATCCATCATCTACTTATTTGCCTCTTAAGTTGCAATTTGGAAAAAGGATTATCACCAAGAGCTTGGATATTTGCTATTTGATATCTTTTCCATATCTCCACTAAATTAGGCAATTCTAAAACCTATTTCCTTTGATTTTCAAAGTTTTATGAAAACCACTCTATCATATGATATAGGGTAATTGCTATGCAAATATTATTTCTTATGTTCTAGGGTTTTTAGTCTTAGAATTGGGTTTTGATGTAGGATTGTGTTTGATTAAAATTGGACATATGATATTGCTTGTCATCATTATAGATATGTTTATGTCAATTTTATGAACTTCTAGATATCATATAGATTTCTTTTGGATTGTCGATTACATTATGTTTTGTAGAGAATTATATAAAAATTGGTTTGCTTAAAATATAAAAGTCATGAAATTATATTTTTGAAATTTTTTAACATAAAGAGAGTATGGAATTTATAATGTGTTAGACCATTAGGGTTTATGCATTAATTACTTTATATGTTTGGGCTAGTTTGTATAATTTTGGGCTTGGGAAGGCTTATGGACCTAGGGTTTAGGGTATTGGTGTGCTAATCCCTTACTATATATAGTAAATGATGTATTAGGGATTGGGGGTTCTTTAGTAGTTTTCATTAGCTTGTATTAGACAAAAACACTTTTTGTATGCAAGTTAATCATTGAATCATTTCTATCTTCATCTTATTTCTTTCTTTTCGAATCTATAGCTTGGTTGTGTGATTTCGCCACCGATCAAGCTTAGTGTGATATTGTTAGATCCGGGTTTTTGAGACTTACAATTTGTATCAGAGCCTGTTGAACATGTTTCAAGGCTCAGATTTGATATCACACAAATTTATATCGTTACTGTTGCTGGTCTGTTGCTAGTGCTATTTGAAGGTTCTACTCGTGTTTCAGATCATCTGCTTGTGTTTCGAGTTCATTTTGGATCATCAGCTTGTGTTTCGAATTCATTAAGATCATCTGTGTGAACGGGGTATCGGCTCCTCCGATGAGCAAACGGTCTGATCTAACTCAACTAGCAGAGGCGAAATTCATTACTAGAGAGGATGACAAATGAACAAGAAAGATCTTACTGTTTAACAGCTCTGAATTGTATTAATTGACGTGCAAGTAAAGACGCGAGTAAACAAATCAGCAGGGTTTCGCCGTACCAACTGAACTAACACTTCTAGCTCTGACACAACACTCTTCTATTTATAAGTCGACATGACTCGCACTGGAGTGTGTGAAACAGACGCTGTGACTCGTGCAAGTGGTTGCTTCATACGAGTGACAGAGTGCCACTCGTACTGGCCAACTGACTCACTCGTACGAGCCAACTACAAAAAGTATAAAACATTTATTAACATATATATAAATGACGTTTAAGCCTATATACAATATCGACACATCCTTGACGTATGCAATAGACATAATGCACCAACAAACTCCCCCTTGGATGTTGCTGCAGTCTGGATGGTCTTCAAAAAATCTTCTCAACATATGACGTTTAGCGACCAAAAAATCTCTTCGTGGCTTTAATTGGCATTTGATCTATTAGAGGAGGTCAGTTCACTGTATTACCAAACTGAAATCTTCGTAGTGATGCTATGCGAGCACGCTCAGCTATTCTAGCTTCCTTCTTTTCTTTCTTCTTCTGCTCAGTCTCCTCGAGCTTCCTCGAAGATGTATTCCATGACGATCCAGAATGTATGTCATTAGCGTAAAGACATTAACAATCTTTTGAAACTGGAGAGCTTGCTCTTTATCTTTCTCTTCATAACTAATCTTGCAGTAGAACAAGCATTCTATGTCTTTCTTTGTGCAATTGACTAGCCACATCGGGTCTAGTACTCGAATGCCACGCCATAGCCCGTATATACGTTTGTGAGCGATGACGGCTTCGGTTAGTTCCTATGTGATCTTCCATGAGTCTTCATCTGGGTGCAAGCAAATAACAACCTCTCCTGTGTTCGAATCATAATGCCACCACTTGAAGCTCTTGTAGAAATCCTACTCCATCCGTAACATAGGCATGTTTTTCATTACTTTCGGCCTTTTTACGATGAGCGTCACATCTTTCTCTTTCGTAACTAGATCGATCTTCATGTTGCGTCTAGGAAAGTGAGGTTTCTAGTGAGTAAAACCATGTAAAGCCTGAAGCTTGATTAACTTCCAAAGCCTCTTGTCATGAAATTTCATCTTGAGATTTATCGTCTTTGTCTACACCAATTCTTTAATATCCCAGTAAGGCAAGGACTTGATGTCGCTTAGATATCAGAAATACTGAATACCAAACTCCCTTTTGATCGCATAGACATTAAGCTCTTCAATCCAACCCCAGCTAATGATGTCCCCTAGAGAAATATCAGTATCACGAGTAAAGAACGCTAGAGGATGTTTGAATTTACGCTCTGCTGGTGCATTCTTGAACCACTTCTTCCTCATCTCGGCAATCTCAACCCTTTCAACTGTTGAGGAATAGTGCCTTGCCTTGCAGCTTCTTCAACTTTACGTTCCAGCGCATCTGCATTTTCTGCTGCAAATAGTTCCTTAAAAGTTGGGGAGTCCTCTGTACCCTGATTGGCAATATTCGCATCGTCATCAGAATCATCCTCCACAACAACTCTATCATACTCGTTAGCATCTTCAACGTTCAAAGACATAATCATTTCGCTCGAACGCGCTAATCTCGTTTAGCTCATTCTCAAAATCAAACTAAAATTGTGTTTCATCCACACCTAGCATCTCTGCAATCTCTTCTTTAGAATAACTATGGATGAATTCGCTTTCTTCGACGTCATGCTCAAGATAGAAAACCTTTGGTGTTGGCATGATAGGAACGGTAGATATATCAATCACCGATAGGATTTCTGCCTGCTGAGCATCTGATGAACCTTCAGTCCTATCTTTAACACCTTCTTCAGTAGTTTGGTTTGCAGAATCATCAAGGTACACTGACTAATCAATCTCTTTATTCACAATAGAATCTGTTACACGAACACCGGTACCTCCAACATTATCATCATCATCATTACCTTTATCAGAATCTGAATCCGAATTACCATCAACATCTAAATCCTTATCTTCCTTTTCAGCATCCTTCTCGAAATCTTCAGCTGCTTTCTCAATTTCTTTCTTCAAAAGCCATTCACGGTGTCTTGCAGATAGATTCGATAAAAAACGATATCTATACAAGTAACTGGCACAGACTCATCTTCTGGCTAAGTTTCAACAATTACAGGATCCTCAACAACCTTCGCTTTTCCTTTTCCTTGCGCATCAGATAACTCTTTAGCAAGGCCTCCCTTTCAGCAACTTGTTCTTTTGCCTCTGCACACTCTATCTTGTCTATTTCTGCCGCAATATTCACTCCCCAGCTTTTTCACCAAAATCTTCTACGATCACTATGGATCTTCTTCCTTATATTCGGCCAAATGAAGACGTAGACATTCATTTTCAGACACAATACTCGCAAGCAATGGTTCAAATTGCGGTTTATCTTCAGAGAAAACATCAACCTGCTCATGCAACTCCTGTTTCTCTTCATTCAACAAACTAATCTATTCCTGCAACTCTGCTATCTTCACCGTATTCAACAAGACCTGTTTTTATAACTCGTCAACACGCGGTCGTTGAATGTAAAATCTTCCCCCTGGAATATCTCCGAAATCAAAGACAAAATTGAACTGAGATTGGGGTTGTGAAATGTGTGATTGCGGTTGCAGCGTAGCTTGTCTTGGTGTTGGCTGTGGAGGCGGTTGAGGTGCAGACTGTTGTGGCGGAGTAGCTTGTTATGGTGGGGATTATGGTGCTGCCTGACGAGGTGCTGATTTTGGAATATGCTGAGCTGGTTCAAGAATAACCTCTTCTTCGATTACAGTCTCTTTAGATCTAAAGGTTGGAGACTCAGACCTTCTTGCAGCTTGGCGTTTAATCCTTCGTGCCTTTTTCTTTATCGGTGCGTGAATAAGTGTATCTGGATCTGACCCTGAAGGTACATATGTTGTATCATCTTCTCCTGTCGCTTTACGCTTTCATTCTTCTCCTTTTCTCTTTAACTCAGCCTGACGCTTTGCTTCAATCTTTTTCGCTCTTTTACGTTCACCAGCACGTCTTTCGTCAGAGTTAGTGCTCTAAGACGATGCGTCTTCAGCTTCTTTTTCTCCCCCAAAAGCTTGTCGTTCGATAACTGCAGCGATGTCTTCAATGTTTTCCTCAACTACAGGTTCATCGCGCAACCCAGAACTTTCAGCAGCTTTTTTTCTTTGGCTTTGCAGTAGCAGAAGATGTAGCAGTTGCTTTCCTCTTAACACCCTTCTCACCTCCTTTCACAAACCATGAACTTCGCTTAGCAATAAAATTTTCAAGCGAATTTAGTTCTTCACTCTCATCTCCACTATCATCTTTTCTCCATTTACCCGACTCTGGAGAAATATAATCCTTGTCAACTATAGCACCAAACACGGGTTTAGCATTCAGAAAGTTCTTCAAATGTATGTTCATCTTCTTTAGCGTAGAAACATCCATCTGCTCTAACTTTAACCCATCATCTTTCTTCTTCTTCTTCTTCTTCTTCAGGTTCTGGTGTAAATAATCTAGGAACATCTGAACAAACCGAGGGTATTGCAAAAACTTTTCTCTCTGGATGTTTTGCACCATCTGAGTGAATATAACTTTAGAGAAGTTATATTGCAAGTTTAGGACCAGTGCTGTAATCATACACATTTGATAATCAACCAGATCATCAAATCCTCCTTTCCGATGGCTTAAAGCGTGAGCAACCACATGAGCAAGGTAACGAAAAGGTTCGCTGAGATTTCCTTTCTTGAACGGTGTTGCACTGACAAAACCAGCATGCCCCATCCTATAAAAACATCCTTTCAACCATGTATTCCGAAAACCCGGTAGGATCATCTGCGTTATCCTTGAAATCCAAAACCATTCGAATCAACTCTTCCGTTATCTTGACCTCGATATCTTCAACATCAATCTTCACTAGTGATGAATTTGAAACATTTGTTTCGAGTGATTCAGACAATTGCCCTAGTATGCCTGAAACCTCAACCGATGCTTCAGGACCCTTTGAACATTATGAAGTTGAAAATATTATCGTGTCTGATTGTGTGAATGAAATTGTTGATAAACTAGAATTGTCTAATAAATCTAACAATCAGACTGAAGATTCTGGTGCATCAGATAATGAACAATATGTGATGTGTGGTCGAAAACCCGGGTTCTTTTGTGTTTAAGTTGATTTTTTATATAACGTTTAGTTTTAAATAGCCTACTTTTGATTGGAGTTGTGTTATGCAGGCCTAGCAGAGTTTAAATAGCTATTCGGGAACTATACGGAGCACCGGGACGGAAATCTGGTCAACCGGGACTGAGAAATGAACAACTCAGAAAATGAGAAATGCAGGTGCCATCGTCGATGCTCTCTGGGGCCGTCAGGGATGCCCCTCATATACTCTCGTCACTCAGAAACCCCTGTAGATAGTAGATCAAGCCGTTGGAGGCAATCAGGAAATCCAAGGGCCGTCGGGGACGCCCTCTACTGCCACACTTCGCGTATTCTGTGATTTATTGTTTGGGGTACGCGTTATATGGATAGTTTTGATCATTTTTCAAGTTTTAAGAAGTTTTTGAGTTGGAAACACACCTTGGAGCCAAGAACCTTCATACCTACCATCCTCAATCCATACTAATTGATCCCATCATCCAAATCACAACCACCAATCTAAACCCTAATCCCACACCATCATCATCATCATCATCATCATCATCTAATCCACAATCCATTCATCATCACCATCAATCACAAACCCTGACATCATCTATTTCCATCTTCAAGCTTCAAGTTGTTCAAGTTCAAGACTTCATCATCTGTTGATCACGTTCCGTTCGTCATGAGCGGCTAATTCTCGCGGGTTTCCCCTCGGTGTAAACTTTTTTAAGGATTTCTAAGGTTTGCAAGTTGTTTAATATTTGGTTTGTGAAAATTGAATTACATTTGAATCATTATTTAATTGTCTTACGTTTGTATTGAAATTATGAATTGTCGAGTGAGTTATGAAATTTGACTTCGTGAAATGAATATCTATATTTATGCCTTGTCACCTTTCCTCTTTGCATTAAGACACCCCTAGTCCTTGCCCTGACGCGTCACAATAGACTATAAAGTCTTCACAACCGTCAGGGAGAGTGAGAATAGGTTCATCACAAAGTCTCTGTTTCAAGGTTTGGAAAGCCTCTTCCTGTTTGGGCCCCCAATCGAAGGGTTTGCCCTTATGAGTCAAGGCTGTGAGGGGTAACGCAATGCGGGAGAAATTGGCGATAATAATAACCCGCTAAGCTGAGGAATGATCTAACTTAGTAGGAGTGTGTGGCGCCTGGCATTCTTGAAGTGCTTTGATCTTTGCAGGATCGATATGAATTCCTTTGTCGTTGACGATGTGAGCAAGGAATTGAACCTCTTTTAACCAGAATTCACATTTTGAAAACTTATCATAAAGCTTTTCCATTTTCAAAGTGTTAGGATAAGTCGTAGATGTCGTTCATGATCTGACTTAGACTTGGAATAAAGGATAACGGTTCTTGATGGTCAGCTTGTTGAGTTCTCGATAATCAATATACATTCGGAAAGTCCCATCTTTCTTCTTGACAAAAAGAACAGGCGCACCCCAAGGTGATGAGCTAGGGCGTATGAACCCTTTGTCAGTCAGCTCTTGCAGCTGACTAGCTAACTCTTTCATTTCAGATGGGTCTAACCGATAAGGAGATTTTGCAACTAGAGTGGCACCAGGTACAAGATCGATTCGAAATTGGACCTCTTGAATAGGAGGAAGTCCTGAAACATCGTCTGGAAAGACTTGAGGAAAATCTCTAACAATCGGAATATCTTCAAGTTTCTTCTCCTTGCCTCCTTTCTTGACGATGTGGGCTAAGAATGCTATGTAATCTTTGCAAAGAAACTTTCGGGCTTGTAGACACGACATCAACTTGAGTCCCTTGGTTGGGGTTTCACCAAAAATACGAAGGGTTTGGCCATCGGCGAGTGGAATTCGAATGAATTTTTCATAACATACGATTTCGGCATGATGCTGACTGAGCCAGTCCATACCAATGATGATGTCGAAGTTTCCAATTTCATGGGAATGAGATCGATTGGAAAATCATGATCATCAAGAGTAAGAGTACAATCGCGAATGATAGTGTCCAACGTAATAGGTTCACCGTCTGCTACTTCCACTGTAAACGATTCGGCTAAACTAACGTGAGGTAAACCAAGAATAGATTCGAACTCTAGGGACACAAAACTCTTATCCGCGCTAGTGTCAAAAAGTATAGATGCATAGCTATCATTAATGGGAAACGTATCTTTGACCACATTATTATCCGCTCTAGCCTGGTTGGCGTTGATGTTAAATGCTCTACCTCTTGCTAGCGGATTGGCTTGATTGGCTTGGTTCACAGGATTAGCTTAGGCTTTCACGTTAATGATGTTCACTAAATGCCGGCAGGGGTTGTGGAAATGAGTTGGGTCACCGCAATTGAAACAAGCTTTGACGGGTGGCATCATGGGGTAATTAGGTTGATAGAAGGGTTGGGCTATGGGTTGAGCAGGTGGTAACATCAGTGGTTAATGGTAAGGAACTTGGCCCACCACTTGGTTGTTGGGTTGGGCTTGTGGTTGGTTGTGGGTTTGTCATTGAAGTGAGCGGCAATTTTGAATTGTATGGCCTACACGGCCACATCCTGCGCAATGGAGACATGGGTTCTTAAGACGGTGATGGTATTGGCATCGATTGCACTTCAGATCAGGTCTTGTGTATTGCTTCTTGAATGGAGCGGTAGGGGGAGCAACTTGGGTAATTGGAGTGGCTGCAATGGGTTGGTTGTGTTGAGTTTGCTGATTAGTTTGAGTGACGGCAAAGTTCTTCCCATTTCGCTTTCTCTTGCCAACGAATCGAGAAGAGGATCCAGCTTGAGTTGGGTTAGGGTTTCGGTTGGTTTTTTATCTTTCTTCTTCTCATCTTTGAAATCTCCATTCCTTACGTGGTTTTTCGGTGAGCTCAGTAGCTAGCTCCATTGCTGCTTCAAGAGTTGCAGGCGTAGTACTCATCACAGAGTCCAAAATCTTCAAAGGAAGACCCTGAATGTAATGCTTAATCAGACGGTAGAGGGCGTGAACAAATTTGGAACCATTTGTTTCAACTCGAGAAACCTCTTGTTGTAGGTTATATGATCTCCCTCTTTTTGTTTCAGAAAATAGAACTCATCTTCTAGCTTTTTTATTTCGCTTCTTGGGAAGAAACGACTTGTCATAAGCTCTAGAAGTTGTTCCCAAGTTAGGGCTACTGCGGCTTCAGCGCCTCTTCTGCCCTTTTCGGCATTCCACCATGTGAGTGCTACCCCAACTAGACGACCAATAGCATAACAAACCTTACGGTCGTTGCGACAGTCACAATTGAGAAAAGTACTCTCCATTTCTTCAAACCATCGAAGGAGATCAGTGACCACTTCAGTTCCCTCGTACTTTGGAGGGTCACATGAGTTGAAGTGCTTATAAGTGCACTTAGTGGCGTTTGTGGGAGGGTTGGCAAAATTTTGTCCCTCTTGGTTGATTGGGTTGACAGGGTTAATGGTGAGAGATTGTTAGACTTGAATTACAATATCGGGAATCACGGCGGCCATTTGTTGGGCTATTTGAGCAGCAATGCGCTTACCGGATCTTCCTGATCTCCTACCTCCATGAGAGTGCCTAGATGACATCTACTGGAAATACGTAACGAGATTATGAGTTTGGCGTATAGATGTCATGTGTGTCGTACTTAGAAAGAAACATCCACAAATCAAATGAGAAAATAAATTCAATACATCCATAGGATGTCTTGGGCTTTGCTTATGTTTGGGCCCCCCATATGTCCCCCATACTTGGCCTAGGTAGTCATGTGGGCCCCCATGACTGCTGGGCTTTGTAGGGTTCACACTGGTTTTGGCCTGTTAAAACTTGCACCACCTGAATGAAAATCGTAAAAACATGATTCCGATGTGTAAGGTCGGAAGGTGTCTTGGTGTAGACACCATGTCAACTCAAAGTGGGGTTAGTTCACATGACGTTTGGTGTGGCATGCTTTGGCCTAATAGGTCTTTCGCACTCTCATCGTTAGTCCCCAGGTAGGCAAACTAGTCCATTATTTTGGATTTATACGAATGCCAATCCTAGACAGGACGTTTCGACTACCGGTACTTGTACCCTTCCAGTTACTACATACCCGTCGTAGAACTAACTTCGATGATATTGAAAAATGAAAACATCACAAATGAAAGAAAAGCAAGAAAAAAAGTTTAAATATGTGAGAATCAAAACATGCGTTATGACGGTAACATATTCATATATAGATAAACATGTTATATGACAACATTTATAACACATTGAATGTCACACAAAATCATATAGTAATTAGAGTACTTGCATGTAATTGTGTGTGAGAGAAACGTAAAACGAGTAAATATCATAAGTTTGCATGCAACCAACTTAACATGTAAGCAATTTAATTTTAATTGACTATAGTACATGCTCTAAGGGTCTAATAACCTATCCTATATCCCTATAGTCACAAGCTCTGATTCCAATCTGTCACACCCTGACCCGCAGCGGATATGATAGTCGGGGCATGATTGGGTTTTCATCAAAGCTTATGACATTTACTATTATAAAAGTTTCATATTTATTATTTCAATGTTAAACGAAATATCCCAAATAACACATAATCCATAAAACACAAAATGTTCTAAACAAAGCTTTCAAGTAACGTTTATTTTCTTCTAAGGCCCATGTCCTATGTGTTCTTTGCTTCAAACCTGTTCACCTGTATCATAGTGTAAAAATAGAATTTTTGGGGTCAACATAAGTTGGCGAGTGAATCCCATTTAATCATTAGGAAAAATGATAATGTTTATTATCTTTAATAAAATGTGCATTAACCAAATATGAGAAACGTATATGCAATCTAAATCACAAACCACACAATCAACTAGCAATGTACATGTGAGCACCATAAGCGATGTGCTGTCAGATCAAGGCTCAATTAAACGGAGCCGATCTAATAATTAGGCAACGCTACGCTCCACCTGTAATTAACGGGGAACAAATGGGCCTAATGTGAGAGCTTGACTGTAATGAGAAATATTAACCATAAATAACAATAAGCAACAATATCACATAGCACGTTAGATCACATAATGGTAATAGCACGAGATTTGAATTAGTGAGATAAACAAAAGCGACACATGACACATCCAAAAAACGTAAATAAAAAGGGGAGTTGTAAGAATTCACTCACAGTGGGTGCGTTTATGATTTGATGAAGATTTCGCACGATTAAGCGTTTGAGATACCAAACGACGAGAAAGGCTAACCTAAATATTCACGTAATAAATTCGATAAGCATGTATTTCTATTGGTTAAAATTAGTATTTTTGATTAATTTGTTGCTTACACATTTTTATTAGATATTTTAGATAATTTTATTGTATTTATTACTATTTTTATTTACTTCAATTGATATTATTTGAGTATATAATTTTATATTTTTTTATAAAAATTGTTAAATGTTTAACTAAAAATATGTTTCTTTTCGGATTGAACCGGCTGGACATTATGCAGCGTGTGGGGATCGAACTCGTGACCTCTCGTTTACATGCACGCAGCTCGACCAACTAAGCTACGTGTCTAACCCGGAAATATTGAGATTTAATTATACATGTACACATACTACAGCTAACCATATTTTTATTTAATTTAAAAGGTTTGGATAATTTCAGGGACCGTGTAATGAACCGAATTCGAACCTGCGACCTTTGCTTCGTGTTGCACACAGCCCGACCAATTGGGTTGTGTGTCTAACCCGAAGAATATAGGATTTTAAATAATGTTATATACATACTACAACCAACAAAATTTTATTTAATTAAAAAGGTTCGGTTTATTATAAAAACAGTATACTGAACCGGTTTCGAACTCGTGACCTCTGTTCGTGTTGCACACAACCCGACCAATTGGGCTGTGTGTCTAACCCGGAGGATATAAGATTTTTATTAATCTTATATACTTACCAGCTCAGTTCACACTTGAGTTTAATTAAATAGGTTTGAATATGGAAGTGAATCCGAACATGTATAGACTCGAACCGGAGACCTTATGTTTCAAGTGCACACAGTCCACCACTGGATTGTGTGTCTAACCCGGTTTAAATACGGTTTTTAAATCATTTTAAACATCTGTTCAGTTCATCTTCTTTGTTTCAAGAAGACATTAAACTAACAATTCAGCTGGACTTGATTACTTTCTACTATTATTAGATATTTGCTTAATATATATAGGATTTGTAAGAATTAAAAGGATAGAGTAAAGAATTGTACGAAACGAAAACACTTAAAATTTCCGACGGAATTCCAGCGAGATTCAAACTTCCGGCGAGGTGTTTTTGAGGAACAGAAACTTGCAGAGAGTTAGAGTGTGAGTAGGTGTGTTCTTTTTGAGTTTGGAAGCCCCAATTTATAAAGTAAGGCAGTGACTTGGTTTAAGTTTTGGTTTCATGAGTTTCGATCAAGAATTAATTGCCGAAATGATTGTATAACCGATTTGAAGGTTTTTGACTCACTGATTGAGTCTATTACACGATTTGAAATCAGTTACATTCGTTAATTGCAGAGGAAACCGAGATCTTGATGATAGCCGGTGATTTAGCGCGGCTGTTTCTATTTGAATCCGGATCAAAGGAACGAGAATACAAGTGTTTAATTGGTTTGAGATATAACAGATGTGAGCAAGTGGTGTAGTGGTGTGTTGTGTGTTTGGTTTGGGTGGATACCCGGGTTCATTCCCGCGGTCCACCCTTTTATGTTTTTAATTTAATAGGCTTATATTTATTTTATATTTATTTTATATTTTATATTTTATATTTTAATATATTTATATTTTATATTTTTTTATATTTTATATTTTATATTTTATATTTTATATTTTATATTTTATAATTTATATTTATATTTTATATTTTATATTTTTATATTTTATATTTTATATTTTATATTTTATATTTTATTTTATATTTTTATATTTATATTTTATATTTATATTTTATATTTTATATTTTATATTTTATATTTTATATTTTATATTTTATATTTTTTTTTATATTTTATATTTTATATTTTATATTTTATATTTTATATTTATATTTTATATTTTATATTTTATATTTTATTTATGTTTATATTTATATTATTGTTATATTTTATATTTTATATTTTATTTATTATTGTTACTTTATTATCTTTATTATTTATATTACAAAAAGCTATTAGTGACTAACCTAAATTAGAAACAAAACATAATGAATATATACTTGATTACAAAAAAATGGAGGGGGTTTTAGGACCCGTTTTACGACAGATGTTACAGGTATTCTTCAAGTTTATTGATTTTCATCTTTTCTTAGTTTCTCTTAGTCTACATCATCGAAGGTATGAACTTTACTTGAATTTGAGCATGATTGTCATTAGATTTGTTAAATTCTTCTGAAATTTTGAACTTTTTGTTTGAGAGTAGCTTGCTTTATGATAATGTATGATGTTTTAGCTTGAATTTGTGGGCAAAGACTTGATTTGGGTGGGATTGAACATGCATCATGTGTCGGGATGTGAATACACCCACTTGTTTGAATGATTGAACATGAGCATAATGTTGAACTTTGTTGAAATCTTATGAACTTAGGATTAAACAGGAAAGATTAACTTTTAGATTTTATAATTTGCAACTTTAGAAGTTTAAAATCGGCTAGTTTGTGGTTCAACAGTACATCTTATGTTTAATGTTTGTGTTGATTTGAAGTTTCGAGTGGTATTGATTGTCTTCCTTGTGTTGTTGATTGTAGCCCTGGCAAATCGAAAGAGGAGTAAAACTTCCGATCAAGGCTCATCTTCGGGAGCCGGTTCGGGTTCTGGTATCTTTAAGAGAAAATGGGAACAATTAAGTAAAATGGAAGATAATGACAGGAGGTTATACCGTCAATATAACCTCAAGATTGGTTTTGGGAGAGGATTAGATTCAATGATGTTGGTGATCCATGGGAAGAGAATAAGAAGAGCCACTTTTGAAATTTATTGACAAACGCCTTGAGGTCAAATTGTGGAAGTGGAAGATGGAAAACGCCAAAACTACGATTCCGGAGAGAGTTGTGCCGGAACAAACAGTGAATGTAGCAGACTTCAGGACGATTAGGATTGTCCAGTTGTTTTAGAGGCTTTAATGCGAATGGGTCTTGGATTGGTGTGAGGACATTACACCAAGGGTTTATTTAACGGCGGTGTGTGAATGGTTGGCCTCGTTGAGGTTCAATAATAAGGATGGGCTGCCACACATGTGGTAGTTGGTTGGTAATATAAGGAGAGGTCAAATGGTGATGTCTTTCCAGACAAGGAACCTTATTGCACGGTTTGACTGATTGAGGAACGACGAGTACTTTTACTACATCATTAACCAACTCTTAGACAACAAAATGAACGGCGCAGACCTTGATGGTATGATTGGAGCAGTATTACCTTTTGCTGAGGGTGAGGTGGCTTCAAGGAGTGATTTGTCGGTTGAAGGGAAAATTCTTCAACCTATCTCGTTAGATTCGGGGATTAGGGTAAGATAAAAGCATCAGATTGTCGGGTACTTCATTCAGTGTTGTTCAGTTCACTGAAATTATCATGGCTATACATTATCATGATAAACACTTGCGATACCCATGAGTCAAATGCTCAAAGAATGATACCCTATGTGCGGTTGATTAGCTCCATGATTGTGCAGCAAAACAGGTTTGTGGGTTTCAAAACCTGTGGATCAGATTTGTTTCGCTTCAATGAAACAACATTGGAAAATCTCGGTTCAAGTTTACGGTCATCAGTACACTATATCTGATGACCAGGGTCATCGATTCCAATATATCGATACGAGTGTTACACAAGAAGGCACACAAGAAGAAGAAATAATGGACGAAGAAAATGACAATGAGCCTCAAGGTCCAAGGGGATCGCATAAGAGGTACACCCAACCACGCTGGGAAATATCAGCGGGCGTGGCTACTATTGTGACCAATCGTCGCATGCCGAGGCATTGTAACTTTAACTTGGGCCAACAGGACGTATATGATAATGTTTTTGCGGGTATCAGAGAAAATCGGGAATACGAAGAGCGAAGGAGGCAATGGGAGTAGGATTTTCAAGCTTAGCAACAAGTTTGTTGGGCTGAAGAAGCCGCTCACCGAGCTAGGGAATAGGAGCAGTGGGAAGAACAATAGGAAAGGTGGGCTATGCAGCAGTCTTAGTGGGAACAACAGGAGTTGCACCGGGTACATGAGTTGGCCTGAAGACGAGCTTGGGTGGACGAGCAAGACCGCCTCCAAATTGAACATAACGCGTTGGAGGACCGTCGATGGAGTACGACGGCTATTGCTCAATGAATTGCAACAAACAATGCCAAACATCTCCACGATGAAGAGAGGCATCATCAAGACTATATGGCAGGTCTGCAGTATCAAGAGCAAATTCCTTGGATGTGTTATGAGAACCTTCCCGTCCCTACCGGGCCTTTAGACCTATCTCCTCATTGGCACGAAGGAGTTGGCTCTAGTTATGTTCCGCCGCAATTTCAACAACCCGCTGAAGGGGAAAGGGGTCCCCTAGATGATTACTACGTGTGATATCCCGGGTTTTTCGGATAACTTAAACGTGATACTTGTCAAACTAATTACGTGCTATGTGTACGAACGTGTACGAATTAAATGAATACGTGATGTGTGTTGTGTGATTGTTTTAGTGATTGAATAATTAGTGTTGATATGTGCACGAACTAAACCCAACCGCAACACGTTCCAACCTTGGTTCATTGTGACTCTAGGAGTTCACAAAGTTTAAACCTTGAACCCAAGTCTTCGGCTAAAAGAAAACAACGATCAAACCTAGACTTAAAACTCTAACTATTCGGCCAAGACCAAACCCAAACCAAACTACTCTAATCCTTGGCCGCGATATTAAGCCCAAGACCGCAAAGCTATTTTGTTCAAAACCAAACCAAAACAGCCCAAACATGTTTCAGCCATAAGATCAAACCAAAACCTTAAATTAAAGCTATTGGCCGCAAGACCAAACTCAAACCCAAACCAACTCAACCTAATCGGCCACATGATCAACCCAAACTAACCCACCCTAGTCTCACGGCCACAAACCCAACCGTAACCTTGTTCTCTTGCGCCTATAAATACAAACTCATGCATGCTCCTTCTCAATGCACAAAACCCTAGTTCAAGAAATCAGCCGTCGGCAGCTTTGTCCCACTCTTGTGATCGCAAACACTGATCAGCCTTGTTCCTTGTATCCCTCTTGGTCGCAGCAACAGCAGCAGCCATCGCCATCCTTATCTCCTGACCGCAAACAGCCCTTGCACTCCTTGTCGATCACGAGCAGATTTCCTTTTCAGTTCCTTCAGTCGCGGTTTGCTGGAACAGCCGGACACTCCTTGTCCAAGACTCGGCTTGTTTGTCTAGTTATTCAAGGTTAGGACCATACTTGATTACGAGATCATGTTCGGATATATCGATAAATGTATGCTTGAATGATTTGTTGTGTCGGACATATGCTTGAATGATTAGTTGCTTCGGATATGTATATGCTTGAATGGTTAGTTGTTTCGGACGATAATTGCTGAATGAAATCGGCTGAGTTAATCTTTGTTTATATGTATGATAGTTTTCGGAACATATAAGCTTGCCAAGTATGATTGAACGAAACGTTAGACTAGCTGATTTGTTAATGATGTTTACATTAGATGATGGTATAGTTTCGGATTATGTGAGTGTTAAGAAATCGGCTGATTTGATCATTGTTCATATGCAGAATTGTTTTCGGAAATCACAAGTTACAAGTATGTTTTGTTTGTAAAAGCTAGAAGTAAGAACTAGGGTTTGCATGGATGAAATAGTAGTATTAATCTAGGATTAGAAATCGGTTTTAGATCGCCTAGATTAATCACATGAACGGGATTACACAAATTTATGATAAAGGTATGCTGAATCAGTTGCTGAGTAATAGTTACAGCCGACTTCATCAGGCTGTAACTCCGTCGTTAGTTGTCGAAAAACGGATTTTCTGATGTCTAGAACGTAGAAATTTGAATAAGGAATCTAATGGCGCCGGATTCATAATTTTCTGAAGTCGTTTGATATTTTTAAAGGGCTAAACAAGTTCAGTATCTAAACCTGTGAAAATTCTGGAATTTTGTTGGTTGTTTATCAAGCTAGATTTTAAAATCAGTAGAGAGTTGAGTCATGATTTTTGTACAGAAACTAGGTATGGAAATTTCCGGGCAACTCCAACTGGAATTTTGTTAATCGGACGATCAGTGATTTTTAAATAAATTCTTCCGTGGACTGCAGTCAGAAAGCGGTAAATCTGACTGCAGCTTAATGAATTAATATTTATGGCTAATTGGTAAAGATTTAGGACTTGGAAAAATTATATAAATTTCTATGGTATAAATGTCACCTACTGTAAAAATATGGGAATTTTTGGAATGTTAGAACTATTTTATAAAAATCCTAGAAGACAGCTGAATAATTGAGTGTTAAGCAGAAAGTGGATAACTTGTGATTTTATGCATTAAAGTGTTGCATGGATTTGGAATATGTTCATGATAAGTTGATTGTTTACTATGATCACATGAGAATACTTGCATGCATATTTGAGTGTTAGATATGTTGTTTGTGTGTATCACCTTGTGAGTAGATTGCGTGTGGAATTTGTATTGGTGTGATTACACACTGACGTGGAATTAATTGGTTTGTTAGGACGCAACTAGCGGTCCCATCTCTTATAACATCTTTGCTACACTAACCGAGCAAATAAAGGTGAGTTCACGGCCCCTAACTTTATCCAGTTTTTAAACAACAGGGGGAGAAACATGTATACACTCTCAAACTCAAACTCTTTACGTTATACGAATTTAACGTCACATAACTATACGGTAAATAAGTTAATGTTAATGTAATGTTATGGGCACTAAGCAGCTTTATCACTTAAGTCCTCGACAATCTCCTCGGATCGTTAGTATTTGGGTTAAATAGCGGGGGAATTATAAGTAGTACTACTGGGTCTGACGAGCCCCATCCGAGCTAGTCGCGCTAGCCGACCGGGTATGGTCAACGGGTGTATGATTGGCCTAACATCGCCATGGTCATGTGATAGGCCTGGCAAAACGGAGGCACAACTATCAGCTTCGATCGCGAACACTTAGTGACATGACTTTAGGCTAGCTACCTATATACATTAATATTGAACTTAATTACGGATCAACTTAATATTCCGGGTTTGGAATATTGGAAACATCAACTTATTATCCCGGGTTGGGGATAATGGAAACAACAACTTAATATTCCGGGTTGGGAATATTGGAAGCAACAGCTTATTATTCCGGGATTGGAATAATGGAACTGATAAGTTATCCCGGGTTGGGGATAACGGAGTAACAAACTATAACCGAACAAACAAATTTATGAAAACCTGTGAACTCACTCATCTTTAATGTTGACACTTGTTTCTTTACATGTTTCTCAGGACGCTAGGAGCTCTAGGTGCACGCACATGCATTGAACAAGACATCTTTATCGAGTCTCATTTATTAATATTGTTTTGGGATTTTTCATTTGTTTTGGCGTTTGTGTTGGCGCCCGCATCATCTACTTATTTATGCTTCCGCTCAAACTTTAAAACTGATGCTCATGCTAAATATTGGTAATATAAAATCGACAACAAATG
This sequence comes from Scalesia atractyloides, assembly GCA_947069175.1. Classification (NCBI taxonomy): domain Eukaryota; kingdom Viridiplantae; phylum Streptophyta; class Magnoliopsida; order Asterales; family Asteraceae; genus Scalesia; species Scalesia atractyloides. The sequence goes on along the minus strand of CAMTDV010000022.1, from coordinate 40,637,331 downwards.
ATTTTGGAAAACGTATTATCAAATCATATAGAGTCGTTCGACGTACTAGTGTTTTAGATTCTGGTTTGTTCACACGCCTCGCGGTAAAACTCCGCAAGTGGAAATTGAGGGTGTGACAGATTGGTATCAGAGCCACTAGCTATAGAGAACCAGGTTTGCATTAGAAGTAGACCTAAACTATAGCTGATATCACGACACTAGACTTAGTTTGGCACCGAATTATTATATCTTGTTATGTAATATACCACAACTGTGTTTGGTAGATTATGCCTTCATGATAAGGAATGAAAACAACTCATAACTAACTACACGACCTAAGAGGCAATGTCATCATCCTCATCGTCATCATCGTCCGACAGACTTACGCTACCAAGAGCACCAGGAAAGGCACCAATGGTGGAACACATACTACCTTATGGCGTAGAGACACGCTCAGCGGCGAGGAAGAGGCTCGCTCTGGGGGAGGAGTCGTCGTTGCGCCCAACTATTGCTGTACCGGTTGAACCGGTTAATCCTCTAGAAATAGGAATCGACATGCTTAGAATCCTAGTGCATACACAACAAAAACAGTTAGAAAGAATGCAGGAAACCATCTTAGCACGAGGATGGATGATCCGACACCTTACAGGAAAGACCGACTCGCTCGAGGAAGAGCATCGTACGAGTAAGATAGCTCGTAACACCATAGCCAGAGATCTGCGTGCTGAGCAGATAAGAGCTGACTGGCTTGAGGACAGAGTCCTGGAAAATAGTTGGAACATTCAGGAACTGCAAAATCAAGCACTTGAACCAGCACCGGCCCCTCCAGTGCCGGTAGAGGAGGATCCAAAGGAAGATCCAGAGGAGGATCCTGAAGAGGATCCGGAGGAGGACCCAGCTGAGGAAGCTGGAAATGCCGCACAGGATGACGGCAACGACAGTGACTTGGGGGATGGAGATGTAGACGACTGGCACGTCTCGTTTATATTATATGTTTTCCTTCAGTTTATTATTTTCCCACTTGTATTTAAACCTGAGACTTTATAGTGAATTCGTATGTTTGATTGCACTTTTGTAAGACGTTGAAATTCCAGTTAATCAAGTATTTCTTTGACTATTTAACATATTTAGTTGACCTAACTTAATAATTATTAAAGTACGAAGTAGGATAACTATATTGGATATATAGACTTATCAGGGTGTGTTTGTGTTGTGTTTCGAAGATCTAAATGGCGATTGGAAGACGTGGAAACCTTAACTTGACGCCCGAAGAGCTAGCTGCCATGATTCAGAAGCATGTGAACGCAGCTTTAGCGGGTGTTCAGAACCAGCCGGCAGGTAACCATTATTAAATTTTCGCGTGAAAATCTAATACTGAGGTTAGTACAATTCCTTGCTGACTTCCTGTTCTCTGTCAGCAGGAGGGGCTTTAACCCCTATAAGATGTTCCTTGACGCAAAGCCAAGCAAGTTCTCGGGGGCGGAAGGACCCATTAGACTGGTCCGCTGGATCGAAAAGTCGGAATCCGTTTTTGAAATGTGCAACTGCTTAGAAGCCAACAAGGTCAAATACGCAGCCTCAACACTGGCAGATGGGGCACTGACATGGTGGAATGCCCAAGTCCAAACACGTGGACTGTTAGCTGCAAATGCCATGGCATGGACTGAGTTCAAGGCCCTGATTAAAGAGGAGTACTGTCCACGAGACAGAGTGCAACAGTTAGAGCAAGCTCTATGGAACCACAAGATGGTGGGATCGGAAATTGAAGCTTACACTGCAAAACACCATGACATGGTATTTCTGTGTCCTGAATTGGCCAACACGGTGGAGAAAAGACTCGAGTTCTATCTCGGGGGTCTGGTTCCGGAAATTCAGGGTATGGTGATGTCTAGTAACCCTGTAACAGAACATCAAGCAATCCGATTGGCTCACAAACTCACCGATAAAGCGGTGGAACAGAAGAAACTGCTAGCACGGGGTACCACCGAAGTCGCTCCAGATAACAAAAGAAAATTTGAAGACTCCACTGTTCGACAATCTTCGTCATCACATCCGCAGCAAGGGAACCAGAAACGGTTCAATCATTACCACAGCCACCGGGGTCATCAAAATCATTCAACAACAACAACAACAACTACAACAACAACAAACCAGAATGCAGGCGGCTATGTAGGTCGAAAGCCGCAGTGCAACCGCTGCAATCTTCACCATAACGGCCCTTGTGCAGGAAATCGCTGCCAAAGATGTGGCAAGATGGGACATGCGGCAAAGGATTGTCGTGGGGAAATCGTGTCCCGACAAAATCAGAATCAGCCTCAGGGTCAGCAGCAGGGTATAAACCGGGGATGCTATCAGTGTGGTAGCACTGCTGATTTCAGAAGAGACTGCCCACAGTTGCGCAACAACAACAACAATGGTGGAAAGAACCACAACCACAACAACCACAACAATAATAACAACAACAATAATGGGAACGGTGGCACAGGAGGTGCCAAAGGTCGTGCATTTACATTGGGCCGCGGAGAGGCCAGAAACGACACGAACGTGGTCACCGGTAAGTTTCCCCTTAATGAACATTTTGCTACTGTGCTTTTTGATACGGGTGCGGATAGGAGTTTTATATCTGAGTCTTTTAGGAAGAACCTAAATCTCATGTCTAAACCATTAGAGACCCCTTATGTGATAGAATTAGCCAATGGTAAATCGGTAGATGTGACCCAAATCGTATCCGGCTGTCAACTCAAACTCGCGGGCCACACTTTTACCATTGATCTGATGACAACTACCCTGGGTAGTTTTGACGTGGTAGTCGGAATGGACTGGCTATCCGACGTCCGGGCTAAAGTTCTCTGTTTCGAAAAGTCTATCCGTATTCCACTCACGAACGACGAAATCCTGACGGTACAAGGCGACAAGGCAAGCGCCGTCACCAACATTATCTCATTTATGCAAGCTCAGAAGTATCTTCAGAAAAAGAATTCCTTCGCTTTACTCGCACTAATTACCGAACAGCCTAAGGACGAGAAACGTATAGAAGACATCCCTGTCGTCCGTGATTTTTCCGATGTATTCCCAGAAGAACTACCTGGTCTTCCACCACATCGACAATTGGAGTTCGAAATCGAATTGGCAAGCAATGCAACTCCCATCGCCAAGGCTCCATACCGCCTAGCTCCAGCCGAGCTGCAGGAGCTGTCTACCCAACTTCAAGAGCTGTTGGAAAAAGGATTTATCCGAACAAGCGTTTCGCCATGGGGAGCTCCAGTCCTGTTTGTCAAGAAAAAGGACGGGACTTTCCGCATGTGCATCGACTATAGGGAACTCAACAAGGTTACAGTCAAGAACCGATACCCGTTACCTCGCATCGACGATCTATTCGACCAACTGCAAGGGTCAAGTTACTACTCTAAGATTGATTTACGGTCCGGTTATCATCAGCTACGCGTCAGGGGGAGGATATCGCTAAGACAGCATTTCGCACTCGGTATGGCCATTACGAGTTTTTGGTCATGCCATTCGGTCTCACTAACGCACCTGCGGTGTTCATGGACCTCATGAACGCGTGTGTAAATCATACCTCAACAAATTTGTCATCGTGTTCATCGATGACATAATCATCTACTCCAAAAGTAAAGAAGAGCATGCTGAGCATCTACGATTACTGCTAGGATTACTTCAACAGGAAAAGCTATATGCCAAGCTCTCGAAGTGTGATTTCTGGATCCGGGAAGTTCAGTTTCTCGGGCACGTCGTGAATGAAAAGGGTATCCATGTAGACCCTGCCAAGATTGAAGCCATTAGAAACTGGGAAGCACCTAAGACACCGACGGAGATCCGCCAATTCTTAGGATTGGCTGGTTATTACAGACGCTTCATCGAGGGGTTTTCAAAGATTGCACAACCGCTCACTACCCTCACCCAGAAAGGCATCAAGTATGCTTGGGGTGAAAAGCAAGAAGCAGCATTTCAATTGCTGAAGCAGAAACTTTGCAGTGCACCCATTCTGTCCTGCCGGAAGGGACAGATGACTTCGTAGTGTATTGTGATGCTTCCATTCAGGGATTGGGATGCGTACTCATGCAACGCGATAAGGTCATCGCGTATGCGTCACGACAACTGAAGGTTCACGAGAAAAACTACACGACGCATGACCTAGAATTGGGAGCAGTAGTGTTTGCACTTAAGATTTGGAGACACTACCTCTATGGAACGAAGTGCACAATCTTTACTGACAACAAAAGCCTCCAGCACATCTTTGATCAGAAGGAGTTGAACATGCGACAGCGTCACTGGGTCGAACTCTTGAACGATTATGAGTGTGCCATTCGGTACCACCCAGGTAAAGCTAACGTGGTAGCTGATGCCCTCAGTAGGAAGGAACACTCGAAACCTCGTCGCGTACGAGCACTACAACTCACTATTCATTCGGGGCTACCCGATCAAATACGCGACGCCCAGTTGGAAGCAGTTAAGGAGGAAAACATCAAAATCGAATCAGTGGGAAAAATGGAACGCGATTGGGAAGTAAAGCCCAATGGAGCCCGGTATTTCATGAATCGCATATGGGTACCTCTCTACGGAAACCTCAGAGAGCTAGTCATGGATGAAGCTCACAAATCTCGATACTCCGTTCATCCGGGTTCGGATAAGATGTATCAAGACCTTAAAGCTGCGTATTGGTGGCCCAACATGAAAGCCGATATAGCCACCTACGTGAGTAAATGTTTGACTTGTGCAAAAGTCAAGGTGGAGTATCAAAAGCCATCGGGGCTACTCCAACAACCTGAGATCCCAGTGTGGAAATGGGATCAGATCTCAATGGATTTCATCACTAAACTCCCGCGAACTTTGGGTGGTTGTGATACCATCTGGGTGATTGTGGATCGTTTAACGAAGTCCGCACACTTCCTAGCTATTAAAGAAACGGATAAGATGGAGAAGTTGACTCGCATCTACATTAAGGTAGTAGTTTCTCGGCACGGAGTGCCAACGTCCATCATCTCAGACAGAGATGCTCGCTTCACGTCAAACTTCTGGCAGTCACTCCAGAAAGCGTTGGGAACACGCCTTGATATGAGCACAGCTTATCACCCTCAGACTGATGGTCAAAGTGAAAGGACCATACAAACCTTGGAAGACATGCTTAGAGCATGCGTAGTGGATTTCGGAAATAGTTGGGAAATCCACCTGCCTCTAGTAGAATTCTCATATAACAACAGCTATCATACGAGTATTTCGGCAGCACCGTTTGAGGCATTATACGGTCGCAGATGTAGATCCCGGTCTGCTGGGCAGAAGTCGGTGACAGTCAACTCACAGGCCCTGAGTTAATACTTGAAGCTACTGAAAAGATTGTACAAATCAGAAACCGCATGGCGGCGGCACGAGATCGACAGAAAAGCTACGCTGATCAACGACCCAAACCGCTCGAATTTCAAGTAGGCAACCGCGTCCTACTAAAGGTGTCACCCTGGAAGGATGTAATCCGCTTTGGAAAACGGGGCAAACTTAACCCACGGTACGTAGGCCCGTTTGTAATCTTGAAACGAATCGGACCCGTAGCATAGTAATTAGACCTTCCTGCCGAACTCAGTGGAGTTCACAACGTATTTCACGTGTCAAATCTGAAGAAGTGTCTATCAGATGAAACTTTAGTTATTCCATTGGATGAGATCCAAGTGGATGAACAACTACACTTCGTGGAAAAGCCTATTGAGATCATGGATCGCGAGATCAAGACTCGAAGGCACAGCAAGATTCCAATCGTTAAAGTTCGTTGGGACTCTAAGCGTGGACCGGAGTTCACGTGGGAAAGAGAGGACCAAATGAAAAGCAAATACCCACATCTCTTCGCAACTGAGCAGCAAACTAACGATACCAAATACCTAAATTTTCGGGACGAAAATTCTTTCAACATGGGGATGATGTGACAACCTGGAAATTTCTCATACTTTCGTGTACTATTATTGACTAAATTCTTGTGCATGGCACTTGGAAATCTTTGTGTATGACACTTGGGAACTTCTTGTAACTTGCGTACCATTATAAACGAACTAACTCTTTGTGCGTGGCACTCTGAACATGTACGCTACATGCTAAACCGCGTTTACTCAATTTTCGGGATGAAAATTCTTTCAACATGGGGATAATGTGATATCCCGGGTTTTTCGGATAACTTAAACGTGATACTTATCAAACTAATTACGTGCTATGTGTACGAACGTGTACGAATTAAATGAATACGTGATGTGTGATTGTTTTAGTGATTGAATAATTAGAGTTGATATGTGCACGAACTAAACCGAACCGCGACACGTTCCAACCTTGGTTCATTGTGACTCTAGGAGTTCACAAAGTTTAAACCTTGAACCCAAGTCTTCGGCTAAAAGAAAACAACGATCAAACCTAGACTTAAAACTCTAACTATTCGGCCAAGACCAAACCCAAACCAAACCACTCTAATCCTTAGCCGCGATATTAAGCCCAAGACCGCAAAGCTATTTTGTTCAAAACCAAACCAAAACAGCCCAAACATGTTTCGGCCATAAGATCAAACCAAAACCTTAAATTAAAGCTATTGGCCGCAAGACCAAACTCAAACCCAAACCAACTCAAACTAATCGGCCACATGATCAACCCAAACTAACCCACCCTAGTCTCACGGCCACAAACCCAACCGTAACCTTGTTCTCTTGCGCCTATAAATACAAACTCATGCATGCTCCTTCTCAATGCACAAAACCCTAGTTCAAGAAATCAGCCGTCGGCAGCTTTGTCCCACTCTTGTGATCGCAAACACTGATCAGCCTTGTTCCTTGTATCCCTCTCGGTCGCAGCAACAGCAGCAGCCATCGCCATCCTTATCTCCTGACCGCAAACAGCCCTTGCACTCCTTGTTGATCACGAGCAGATTTCCTTTTCAGTTCCTTCAGTCGCGGTTTGCTGGAACAGCCGGACACTCCTTGTCCAAGACTCGGCTTGTTTGTCTAGTTATTCAAGGTTAGGATCATACTTGATTACGAGATCATGTTCGGATATATCGATATATGTATGCTTGAATGATTTGTTGTCTCGGACATATGCTTGAATGATTAGTTGCTTCGGATATGTATATGCTTGAATGGTTAGTTGTTTCGGACGATAATTGCTGAATGAAATCGGCTGAGTTAATCTTTGTTTATATGTATGATAGTTTTCGGAACATATAAGCTTGCCAAGCATGATTGAACGAAACGTTAGACTAGCTGATTTGTTAATGATGTTTACATTAGATGATGGTATAGTTTCGGATTATGTGAGTGTTAAGAAATCGGCTGATTTGATCATTGTTCATATGCAGAATTGTTTTCGGAAATCACAAGTTACAAGTATGTTTTGTTTGTAAAAGCTAGAAGTAAGAACTAGGGTTTGCATGGATGAAATAGTAGTATTAATCTAGGATTAGAAATCGGTTTTAGATCGCCTAGATTAATCACATGAACGGGATTACACAAATTTATGATAAAGGTATGCTGAATCAGTTGCTGAGTAATAGTTACAGCCGACTTCATCAGGCTGTAACTCGGTCGTTAGTTGTCGAAAAATGGATTTTCTGATGTCTAGAACGTAGAGATTTGAATAAGGAATCTAATGGCGCCGGATTCATAATTTTCTGAAGTCGTTTGATATTTTTAAAGGGCTAAACAAGTTCAGTAACTAAAGCTGTGAAAATTCTGAATTTTGTTGGATGTTTATCAAGCTAGATTTTAAAATCAGTAGAGAGTTGAGTCATGATTTTTGTACAGCAACTAGGTATAGAAATTTCCGGGCAAATCCAACTGGAATTTTGTTAATCGGACGATCAGTGATTTTTAAATAAATTCTTCCGTGGACTGCAGTCAGAAAGCGGTAAATCTGACTGCAGCTTAATGAATTAATATTTATGGCTAATTGGTAAAGATTTAGGACTTGTAAAAATTATATAAATTTCTATGGTATAAATGTCACCTACTGTAAAAATATGGTAATTTGTGGAATGTTAGAACTATTTTATAAAAATCCTAGAAGACAGCTGAATAATTGAGTGTTAAGCAGAAAGTGGATAACTTGTGATTTTATGCATTAAAGTGTTGCATGGATTTGGAATATGTTCATGATAAGTTGATTGTTTACTATGATCACATGAGAATACTTGCATGCATATTTGAGTGTTAGATATGTTGTTTGTGTGTATCAGCTTGTGAGTAGATTGCGTGTGGAATTTGTATTGGTGTGATTACACACTGACGTGGAATTAATTGGTTTGTTAGGACGCAACTAGCGGTCCCATCTCTTATAACATCTTTGCTACACTAACCGAGCAAATAAAGGTGAGTTCACGGCCCCTAACTTTATCCGGTTTTTAAACAACAGGGGGAGAAACATGTATACATTCTCAAACTCAAACTCTTTACGTTATACGAATTTAACGTCACATAACTATACGGTAACTAAGTTAATGTTAATGTAATGTTATGGGCACTAAGCAGCTTTATCACTTAAGTCCTCGACAATCTCCTCGGATCATTAGTATTTGGGTTAAATAGCGGGGGAATTATAAGTAGTACTGGGTCTGACGAGCCCCATCTGAGCTAGTCGCGCTAGCCGACCGGGTATGGTCAACGGGTGTATGATTGGCCTAACATCGCCATGGTCATGTGATAGGCCTGGCAAAACGGAGGCACAACTTTCAGCTTCGATCGCGAACACTTAGTGACATGACTTTAAGCTAGCTACCTATATACATTAATATTGAACTTAATTACGGATCAACTTAATATTCCGGGTTTGGAATATTGGAAACATCAACTTATTATCCCGGGTTGGGGATAATGGAAACAACAACTTAATATTCCGGGTTGGGAATATTGGAAGCAACAACTTATTATTCCGGGATTGGAATAATGGAACTGATAAGTTATCCCGGGTTGGGGATAACGGAGTAACAAACTATAACCGAACAAACAAATTTATGAAAACCTGTGAACTCACTCATCTTTAATGTTGACACTTGTTTCTTTACATGTTTCTCAGGACGCTAGGAGCTCTAGGTGCACGCACATGCATTGAACAAGACATCTTTATCGAGTCTCATTTATTAATATTGTTTTGGGATTTTTCATTTGTTTTGGCGTTTGTGTTGGCGCCCGCATCATCTACTTATTTATGCTTCCGCTCAAACTTTAAAAACTGATGCTCATGCTAAATATTGGTAATATAAAATCGATAACAAATGATTTTGGAAAACGTATTATCAAATCATATAGAGTCGTTCAACGTACTAGTGTTTTAGATTCTGGTTTGTTCACACGTCTCGCGGTAAAACTCCGCAAGTGGAAATTGAGGGTGTGACACTACGAGATGATGGAGTCGTTCATCGGGTTGCTGTTCCAATCTTACCCGCCAGTCGACCTGAACAAGAGCTACCAAAGATAGTGCGTGTTATGTTTTCTCTTCCATACATGTGTTTTATTTTTATTTAGTAGTTAAATGAACTTTGTGGGTGTGTTCCGTGTATAACCCTCACGAGACCTACTCGTCCTCCCGAACTATCGGGAGGTTTAAAGGGCTTGCGTGCATATGCTAAATGCCACCATGATTCCTATGAAAGTGAGTTAGGATTGTTGTTGTTGTAAATTATCTTTTTCACATAAAAATCAAAGTTGAATAAAAAATATGGCTTGGTAAATTCTTTAGAAAAAATGGTAGAACTAGGTAAATAACAAATTTTGATGGTTGTGAGAAGCTTGCTTCTACACAAGGGTTAAGATTTGTAGGTATATTATGTTCGCGAGACAACCATTTTTATTGAAGAATTAAGAGACACAATGAATGAGCAAAAGCTAGGTGCATATGTTTCCTTTTAGCTTTGATTCTTAGTTATTTATAAGTGGATTGTATTTTGTATTATATTATATTTACTGGGGTGAAATTTCGGGAAGGTTAGCCGTGTCACAACCCTTGTGCATTTTATGAGCTCTATTCCTACACATTGAGGACAATGTTGACCTCAAGTGTGGGGTTGAGGGAGAAAAAGTTATTGATTTTGATCCATTCATTTAAACACTACACGTTGAGTACAATGTTGACTTCAAGTGTGGGGATGGGGAAAAGATTTTTTTTAAACTTTTCCAAAATGTATTTGTTTGAAGCAATCTAAAAAGCACAAGTAACCAAGTCAATGAGGGATGACACAACCCATGTGATCTTTTGTCATGGTCAAGTTCGAATTAATAACTTGATGGGTATTTAGCGGGTGGTTACTTGAGAATAATCCGCCTAAGAAAATTGTATTTTGTGCATTTCACAATCAATTTATATATCCTTACCTAAAATCAATCCCTTAGTCACCAACTTTGAGCCTAAACCTTTCGTTTGACCAACCCATGTAGCCTTTGATCGTTGAGCCTTTTATTTTAACCCGTGTGATAAAAATTCAATTTTAGGTTTAGTTGTTTGTAAAGTTGTTTGATTTTAAAAAATGAGAAAATATCATGATAAAGAGATGAGATTTGTTGAGAAAAGCACAAAAATATGTGTGATAGTTATTGAATAAAAGACAAACGCTTTTGCCTCTTAGTTTGTCAATTCATAGTTAGTCATGTTAGATTAGTTGTTTTTGTAATAAAAATCTAATTTGTCACCCTAGCCACTTAAAATATCCTTTTCCACACCCTTAGCCTAACCCCATTACAACCTGGAAAGACCTTTTGACTTATGCTTAGTATTTGTGTTTAGTTGTGGAGAATGATTGAGTTGCAAGCACATGCGGGTACGTGTTCTATTCGGTTTTAGTGAATACTTCAAAAGTGCTAATGCATCATCGTTTAGCCAATTTTTAAACCGAGTGGAGATGAAAGTCCAGGATCCGGTGGTTCTAGACGAAAGTTTTGGCATAATATCACTAATTCGGTACAATGTTACTAAGAGAGGAGTAGAAATAGAATCAGCGAAAGCTTCATTCATTCAAACCAAAAGAGTATACATCTTCTCAAGCTGGCGAAAATTTCGGCAGCGTTTCCCCTCTGGGAACTCCAAAACTTCCATCACAATGAACACATGACACTATTTATAGACACGTTTTACCCTCGTGCGAAATGAGGAAATTACCTTGGTGCGAAGGTAGCTTACGTTTCATACGAAGATAACCATTACCTTCGTTCGAAGTGAGCTATCACTTCGTACTAAGTGACACTATAAAACCATTCTCTTTCGCACTTGGATCGTGTATTCGTATTTATTCTATAAAATATTCAATGCACACTCTATCTAGCCTATTTTGTATAGTGACAGATAGAAAGTGCATCAACAATTTCCCCCTTGGACGTCCGTTCGAAGCTTGATGTTTATCTTGAAATATGAGAGCCGGGTTTGAATATTCTACAACTTCAATCAAGGAATTTATCGATGTCGTAGAACATGTCAACAAATTCCCCCTTAATTGATGATTCAGGTTTGCATTATCTACATTACACTCCCAGTGAAACAATTTCTCCAGTTCAGGTTATTGTTAGCACTGTTTCCAACCTTCTCTGATTTACTAAATCGACAAATTTTCTTGTATAATTACTAACTCAAAATTAATCAATGCAGCTTCTTCGTTTCAACTTTGACCACATCCGTGCTCGGTTTAGAGCACTCCTCCTATGCTCGATCCTGTGACCTTCAAAACCCAACCGATAATTGATAGAAACTTCGAATTACCACAACGATGAACTTCAAATCAATGAATATCCATGAAAATCTGAAATCCCAATTTTTTTAATGACGTTTAAGCATACTCCTGAATGATTGATTAGCAAATCGGTAATCTTCTTAATTAACAAATCTTCATCAGAATCAAATCATTTGATGACACACAGTAATCTTCTCTTCTTCGATCAAGATCAAACATGTAATCTTTGTCTTTCATAACAATCTCAAATGTATAGTCTATTTCGTGAGCAACTGGTACACTTCTTTGTCCGAAAGATCCATTATATCATCTTCTTTAGTCATGAATTGCAAGTATATATCCTTCCTCGTTAGTCCTCTAGCAACTGAAACACAAAACATCCTCATTTCATGGCGGTTAGTCCAAAAAAACAATTCATTTTCCTTACAGAGTTAAATTGGATACTTTGTACCACAAAGTAGTCGTGTGTGCAACCGGCTTGTACGAAGACTCAAGCATCAACATGACCACGACTACAGAATCCCATAAACAACTCCTCCAAGACTCAGTTATGCAACCCCACTTTTACAAAAAGTAGACATCAGCTTCATCTCATCACTAATGAATTCTAACTACACTTTGATCTCGTACAAAAAAATCTAAGATGCTTTGCATCAACAAATGATCTACAGTCGTAACCACCCGAATACAGTTGCACGGTCATGAATTTCAAAATTGCGGAAATTTTCATATATACGTGAAATTTTTATTCCCTTCATTTTTGCAAATTCTGACCGTACCAAATTTTTTACTGAAGTTCCCCATCAAATCTAGAACGGATTTAACGTTAAGGCCCATTGATAGTCACTATACATGAAGATCATCATTATGCATCTGTATCAGTCACTACCCCATTATCTTCAACCAATTGTGATCATATCATCAAATCTGTACTCTGAAGCTCTAGACGATGTCCTCAAACAACCCCAATTAGACATTAAAATATCGAAAAAATTTGCAATCACCAAATTTTTCTAGACATTGTCAGTACGATAAAAAAATGCCATTTTTTAGGCATTCTAGGTTACATTCGTACGAAGGTAACTACCTTCATAAGTCCACAATTCATGAGCGTAGGTAGAAAAAGAATCAGCGGAAGCTTTATTCATTCACACCAAAAGAGTATACATCTTTTCAAGCTGGCGAAATTCTGGAGAAATTTTGCCAGCGTTTCCCCTCTGGGAACTCCAAAACTTCCATCACAATGAACACACAACACTATTTATAGACACGTTTTACCCTCGTGTGAAGTGAGGAAATTATCTTCGTGCGAAGGTAGATTACCTTCGTACGAAAATAACTATTACCTTCGTGCGAAGTGAGCTATCACTTCGTACGAAGTGACACTACAAAACCGTTCACGTTCGCACTTGGATCGTGTGTTCGTAATCTATCCTATACAATATTCAACACACACTTTATCTAGCCTATTCGTATAGTAACGGACACAAAGTGCATCAACAGGAGAAAACATTGTGAGGGATGTGTATGAATTGTGAGTTTCAAGGGCGGGTTAATCTTGGTAACCATTCATATGTGATTAATCACTTTACCGCTAAATACTTTGAAAATTGTAAAAATCATGAACCGAGTTTGACATTAGACCTTAGCTTACGTCTCATGAATGGGAAATGTGTTTTTTGTTTGACCTACGTGAAAGTGAAAAAACAGAGTTACCTGAGGACAATCAAAAGACAAGTGGGTGGATGTGATGCGTGGTCGAAAACCAGTTTTCTTTTGTGTTTAAGATGATGTTTTTACATAACTTTTAGTTTCGAATAGCCTACTTTTGATTATAGTTGTGTTATGCAGGTCTAGAGGGGTTTGAGGAGCTATTCGGGAGCTATACGGAGCACCAGGACGGAAATCGGGTCAACCGGGAGTGAGAAATGGAAAAATCAGAAAATGAGAAATGTAGGTGTCATCACCGACGCCCTCCTAGGCTGTCGGGGACGCTCCTCAGTGTCACACCCCGAATTTCCAACCAAATCCCAGTGGGCCCAGGTGAGGAGTATCGTGACGTAAGATTGGTATCGCCATAGTCAAACAATCACTGATAGCACAGCGGAAGTCTTGAATTTAAAATACTATTACGAATTTCAAATGTCCAAATGTTCAAATATAATGCTGACGGAAAGTATATAGAAGATCCACAGGCGGATCGGATAGAATACAAATCGATTATTTAAACAAAGTACTAGGCTTCAATGCAAGGAGTTGCAAGTTCATCTTAAGCATTTACCAGGCAACTTCAAGCCTATTGACGTATCCTTGCAACCTACGCTTAGTCTTTTGAAGATATGTCAGTTTACACTAGTAAATACAAATAACCGACACATTCTAAAAATATTTCAAAATCATTTTATTTGGATTCCCGAAACTTAGGTCATTGATCCCATACACGACCATGCGGTAATAATATGCCGTACCCCAAGCCTGTATAGGGAAAATAGGTTAAGAGTATTTACCTAAGCTAATACTTGTCTTAATATGCAAGGTTTATAAATAAATCAGCCGTTAATCAATTGACAAAAGCAGGTGTCAATTTACTGGAATGCTCTAGTCTGGAATGAATGGTATAAATAACCAGTTAGAACGCTAACGGGTCCTATTCAAGTCGTAGACTTGGACTAGTTAACTTAAAATATCGAAAAACGGTACGATACGCTTGATTAAGCGATGACCGGAATAGAATGTAGTTTAAACCCAACAAGTACTAAGACTTGTATAATATGGGTAAATAGATAACATTCTGGAATTTGAAGTGAAAATGATAAGGTTTGACTTGTTTCAGTAAACTTACGTAAACTTGTTACATAAGCTTAATCGTACGCATATAAGCGATAACGAGTAACCGGATGAGTCATGAATAAGTTCTATATGGCAATATACATTAAATAAGTTGTAATATCAGTAGGATACCAACTTATATGCCCGTTAAGGTTTTAAAATCAAGCATGCCTCATAAGGGCGTTTTAGTCATTGCGTGACGTATTAAAAGAACTTTCTTATAAACTGATGTTATGTATATGATCATTCTGTAAAAAAATATTCCATTTATGATAAAATATCAGTATGTAATCAAACATATGTGAGTTATATGATTTAAGACCAAACTATGCACCATAGGGGCATTTTGGTAATTTCAAACATAGTTTGAGGACTTATTTAGAAATCTGAGTTATGATCATGTACCTACTATGAAAAATTTTAAATAAGTATCAGTAGGTATCAGTTTTTAATTGATAGTTATGGTTTAAAACCATACCATGCGCCGAAAGGGAGTTTCGATCATTAAATAACAACATTTGCGATCTTTAGTCAAAGCTTAGATTATGAATTGATTTGATATCAAAAAAAATTTCAATTATGATATTATATCAGTAGGTAATGAGTTTGATATGATTGATTATGTTTAAAACCATTCTAGGTGACGAAAGGGCACTTTGGTGATTTTAAAACACAATTTATGATCTTATATGAAAACTCTGTTTATGATCAGTTTAATAACATCAAAATATGTTAATTACATTAACATATCAGTACATAAGTCATTTGCAAGTTCGTTATTGATTAAAACCTTACGTCTTGCAAAAAGAGCATTTCGGTCAAAGTATGGCATAATATCGAAACTTGTACAAAAACTCTGAATATGATTATGATCACGTATTATAACCTCAAAGGGTTATGCTACTTAAATTATGATCATAATGCAACCTTAATTCAGTAGCAAACTAATTTAAATTGGATCAGAATCAAAAGTCAAAGAAGAAGTTAAACTTCGTGACTTTCGGTTACGAACCATCCTTAAAACTGGAATTGACGAGCTTAACATGTTCCCACATGTTCTAATAATTATTACCATCTTGTTTAAGTGTCAAAACATATTTTACAACACATATATAATCAGATTATAACATTTATGAAATCTGACACGTTTGACTTTTTAAACCTTAAAGTTTTGACTCGTCAATTGACCTAGTAAACTTGATTTTCGGGAGGTTTAGCCCTTCATAACCCTTCATAGCCAATATTTGGCACACTCGAGATTATGACCCAACATTATCAAGCTCTCGGTTCGTTAAAGGGTCACTCAGAGGTATAATTAACATGTTGACGCCTTTAGTCCCTCCAATGTCTAACTTTTATATAAATTCACAAATGGTCCCTCTCGTCTAACAAGTAGCTCATTTGAGAGTACGGACACCATAAAGGGGCACTTAGAGGCATAGTTTTAGCATGTTAACACCTTTAGTCCCTCCACATTCATATTTTTCATAATTTGGCAAAATTAGTCCCTCCCAGCCAACCATAGGCATAAATAGGAATAGGGACACGTGTTGGTACATTACTTAACACAATTTTACGAGGTGTTACATCCTTATCCCCTTAAAAGAAATCTCGATCTCGTGATTTTATTCAAAAAGATGGGGATACTTCTGTCGCATATTGGACTCTACGTCTCATGTATATTCGGGGCCACGATGGGCATCCCATTTAACTTTCATAATTGGAATCCTTTTCCTTCGGAGCTTCTTAACCTATCGATCCTCGATCACAATCGGTTTCTCAATGAACCTCAGGTTTTCATCAATTTGGACATCGTGATGTGACATTGCTAGCGACTCATTGGCTAGACATTTTTTTTTAAATTATAGATGTGGAACACATCGTGAATTCCACCAAGCTCCTCGGGTAGCTTAAGCTTATAGGATACTAATCCGACACATTAGATATTCTCAAAAGGTCCAATGTATCTTGCGTTCAAGTTGCCCTTCTTTCAAAATCTCATCACACCTTTCCAGGGTGATACTTTTAACAAGACTTTATCCCCTATTCGGAACTTAAGAGGTTTATGCCTCTTATCAGAATAGCTCTTCTGCCTATCACGGGCAGCTTTGAGCCTGTCACGGATTTGCATAATCCTTTACATGGTTTCTAGGAGAATCTCTGGTCCTAATAGTTGGGCTTCCCCAACTTCAGCCCAACAAACGGTCGTTCGACATTTTCCCCATACAAGGCCTAAAAAGGAGCAGCCTTTATGCTTGTATAATAACTGTTATTCAAGGAGAATTCAATTAGGGGTAGATAATCATCCCAACTGCCTCCCAAATCAATTACGCATGCTCTTAGCATGTCTTCCAAAGTCTAGATAGTACGCTCAATCTGTCTATCAGTCTGAGGGTGGTAAGCCGTACTGAAATTCAATCTCGTGCCTAATGATTGTTGGAAACTTTTATAAAAGTGTGATGTATATCTAGTGTCTCTATCAGATACAATAGATACTGGCATGCCATGCATGTCGGTCGTAGCGGAAACGCAAGTGTGTGACTACTAGGTAATCGTTGCATCTAACATAGTAAACATTATAAATTAACAACGATGCATGCCATTCATAAATTTCACTTCATATTTCCAATCATCAAAAGTAAAGTCACATTACTATCAGTTTCAGATCACACGTACAAACATAGTTTAAAAGGCATTTTTCCAAAATAGGATAGTGTTTTCATCATAATTTCATGCTGAGGCTTTGACCTCTATATACCCAAACAAAGTTGGGATATAAAAGGCAAACCCTCCAAAAGATAATGCATCGTTGTCTGGACAATTCCCAAACCCGGACCTCATCACCAGCTCAAGTCTTGCGTCCAGAAACACATGTAATTTTAAAAAGTCAACATAAAGGTGGCGAGTTCATGTAGTTTAATGTTTTCGTATGCAAATGTCATCTTTGAAAACCTGTATTGAAATCCAAGTATGTTATTAGCATCAATGAGTTAATTTAGGATCTTTCGGTGTGTCACGAGCACCCTTACATACTAGTGCCATAAGTAAGTAACCAAACTGAGACTTCTTTGACATATTGGGATCACAAAAGCACTCCAATGGGTATACCAACCAGGACTGGAGCGGGTCTCAAACTCAATAGATCTACCTCTTTTGCACCTTAGTCACTAAGTGATTAATGGTTACTACTGTTCTTTCCTACTTATGCACAATGATCTGTTATCTTCTAACTCATAGCTAATATACTGTTTTGACATGACATGTATTTCCCCTCGATAGTTTAAAACAAAACTTAAATAAGTGAAAGGAGGGACATGAACTTACAGTTTTTGTGTTCCTTTTAAGTCGTACAGTCTAACTCTCGGTGTTTGCAACGTAGGTAACCCACATGCGTATTGGTTTCATTAGACACCTAGGTCTCAATGGACCTTGTACACGTTGTTCATCTTGAACCCTTGTTATTTATTTACTTGTTGTGATTGAACAACTTAGAATGTTATATAGTGTTGGTAGTTTGTTTGTTCGATGAATATTGTTATATATATTTCTTAAAGTATATGTATATCATTGTTTTCAAACAATGTGTGAACTTGGCCTTACCCTTCACATGTCATTGGGCCTACCCCATGCTTTCTTGTCACCGGGCCTAGCCCATGTAATTTTGACTTTGGGCCTAGCCCATGTCTTTTTGTCATTAGGCCTAGCCCATGTCTTTTTGTCATTGGGCCTAGCCCATGTCTTTTTGTCTCTGGGCCTAGCCCATGTTTTTTTGTCCTTGGGCCTAGCCCATGTCTTTTTGTCCTTGGGCCTAGCCCATGTCTTTTTGTCTTTGGGCCTAGCCCATGTATTTTTATCTTTGGGCCTAGGCCAAGTCTTTTTATATCCTTGGGCCTAGCCCATGTATTTTTATATTCTTGGTTTTCAAGATGATCAACTTGTACACTAATAATCTAAGCATGAAAATAAGTTAGATTATGGAGGAGATTAGCTCACAATGGGTGTACAAGATTCTTGAAGATTATGGAAGAAATTAAGCTCCTTAGAAGACCCTAATGAACTCCATCCATGAAAGCTCCCTTAGAGGTCTTGATCAAGCTTCAAAGTGTGATTAAACTGGTGTTCTAAGGTGGCTTAATGGTGGTTATATGGTGGATGTATGGTAGCCATGGGGTAGGGGGAAAGAAAGAAGAAGAATGTTGCTACTTTTGTTGAAGGAAAAATGACGTATCTAGATAATGATCACTCATATATATCCATCATTTAACAAGTCCATCAACTTATCAAGATCCATACATAGAATCTCAATTTTCCAAACAAAATCAAGGGGGTGGTACCCACCTTGTGACCGTCAATTGGAGGGGGGGGGGTAAAGTGTAAGTTTGATTTTTACCACATGTTATATTATGAAATATTTTGGTAATTAAAATAAGTGTAGTGATTAGGGTTAATCTTCTAGCATCTTAAGCATATAACTTCTGTTTAGGGTGTAATTATATGGCATTTAATCCATATGATCCTCCAAAATAAGTTTCGGATGACGGATATGTGGCTAGAACGTTAATCATCGAAGTATTCGTTAATAAACCGAACTATATATTTATTACCGGAAGCGTTTAATTTTGATTACCACAACTAATACGGTGTCAAATAGTGCATTTCTGGTCCAAAAATAATCACGACTAATTCGCTAGATGAATACATGATGAATTAGGGTTGCCGATATGTCTTCCGTTCGACCGTTCGATCGATATCGGCACTTTCATGATCCGCCGTCGAACTTTTACGAAAGTTGTGTTTTCGTGACCTTATGTTAGTTGCATGGATTCCGAGTCCCAAATAATACTTAACTAGTTCACTAGACGCTCGGATGAGGCTATCGGCCACTAAAATATTCTTCGTTTCGACGATCGGCCGCTTTCCGGTTGAATTGTGCGCTATTTGACAAATGACCGGAAACGATGTGTTATGTGCATTTTTGCTATTCTCACATTATTTTAGGATGTCTAGCATTGTTTTATTCTTATCTTGGCATCCGGAATCCTCCGAATTGATCTTGCGGACAAATCGCTACTTGTCGCCTTTTTAGTCGAAACTGACATTTTTTGCAATTTAGGCGTTATACCGGAAAGTTATGTATTATTGTAACAGTTTTTCTCAATATGTGTTTTCACTGGTATATGGACTCAGGTATGGCATTAACATGCCGTCATTTCTTGTTCGGATTCGTTTCAGGGGGTTTTCCGACACGGTTAGTGTCACCGCATTTAGTGCATTCAGTACTTTCTACCAACACTTTCAGGGCATTGTTTTGGTTTGTTTCCCGTCATAACGGAAACCATTATATATTATGATCATATTTACTTGCCCTAATAATGTACGACCCAGTCTCGAATTTAAATTACGAAAATCATGCATGAGATTATAATATGAAATTAGTGATTACATTGTACGGAATTTCCAATTATTTGCCAGTTGGCACATACTCCCCCTGTTAAAAAGAATTTTGTCCCGAAATTCAGCTTGAGGCATCCACTGAAGGAGTCTTCTCGAACAGGTGGGGGTATTTTGACTTGATTTGATCTTCACGCTCCCACGTATACTCGGGACCGTGACGTGAATTCTAGCGAACCTTCACCTGTTTGATTTGGCTTCTTCTTGTCTTTCGGACCTTCCAGTCCAAGACTTCAATTGGTTCTTCGGTGAATTGTAATTGGTCATCAACCTGAATTTCATCTGCGAGAATGATAACGGTGTCATTTGTTGGACTTTTCTTCAGATTAGACACATGGAAGGTGTCATGTACATCACTGAGTTCCTTTGGTAGTTTTAACTTGTAAGCCACAGTACCAATCTTTTCCAGAATCTCGAAACGTCCAATATATCTTGGGTTGAGCTTCCCGCGCTTCCCGAACCTAGCTACGCCTTCCCAAGGTGAGATATTTAACAATACTTTGTCTCCCACCTCGAAGGATAATGGTTTGCGTCTTCGATCCGCGTAGCTCTTTTGTCTATCTCGGGCTGCTTTAATACGTTCACATATCTTGAATATCTTGTATGTGGTCTCTTGCGCTAGTTCGGGACCAATGAGTTGTCTGTCACCGACTTTCGCCCAACATAGCGGTGATCGGCACTTTCGTCCATATAGTGCTTCGAATGGCGCGGCCTTTATACTTGTGTGATAACTCTTATTGTAGGAAAACTCTACCAACGGTAAATGAGTATCCCAGTTTCCGCCTAAATCCATCACACAAGCTTGATGCATGTCTTCTAATGTTTGAATGGTTCGCTCGCTCTGACCATCGGTCTGCGGGTGAAAGGCTGTGCTTAAATCCAAGCGAGAACCAAATGAATTTTGAAATGCTTTCTAGATATGCGATACAAAGCGACCATCTCTATCAGAGATTATCGAGATTGGCACACCATGACGTGCCACAATCTCCTTCAGATACAGTTTCGCTAGTTTCTCCGTGTCATTCTCGTGGATGGGTAGAAAGTGAGCTGACTTGGTTAACCAATCAATGATAACCCAGATCATGTCATGACCTCGAGAGGTCCGTGGTAGCTTTGTAATGAAATCCATTGATATCTGCTCCCATTTCCAAACCGGGATCTCTGGTTGTTGTAATAACCCAGATGGCTTTATGTATTCGGCCTTGACCTTTGCACAAGTTAGGCATCTCCCAACATAGGTCGCAACATCTCTCTTGAGATTAGGCGATCAATAATATTCTCTCAAATCCTGGTACATTTTTTCCGATCCTGGGTGAATCGAATCCAGATGCTTCCCATGAAATATAGAGTTCCATCCTTGCTTAGTTCCAATTGGTTTTCAATTCCCTTTAACGATTCAGCTGGAATGTTTTCCGGTTTCAATGCTTCTTGCTGTGCTTTACGCACTCGAGTTGTGAAGTTCGTCTGGATTGTCATCTCCAAAGCTCGCACCTGTAATGTTTTGACTCGTTCTTTTCTACTCAAGGCATCTGCTACGACATTTGCTTTGCCCGGGTGATACTTGATTTCACAGCATAATCGTTCAATAGTTCCACCCAACGTCGTTGGCGCATATTCAATTCTTTTTATTCGAATATATGTTGAAGACTTTTATGATCAGTGAATATGGTACACTTAGTGCCATATAGATAATGACGCCAGATCTTCAAGGCAAATACCACGGCACCTAGTTCTAGGTCGTGCATGGTATAATTCCTCTCATGAACTTTCAACTGTCGTGACGCGTACGCGATGACTTTTTCTCATTGCATTACCACACAACCCAAACCTTGATGTGATGCATCACAGTACACCACAAAGTCATCGGTACCGTCCTGGAGGGATAGTATTGGTGCCTTGCACAAGCTTTTCCTACAATACTTGGAATGCCGATTCTTGCTTTTCTCCCCAATCAAACTTTTTATCCTTCTCGGTTAGCGAGGTTAACGGTTGTACAACCTTGGAGAAGTTTTCAATAAATCTCCTGTAATATCCCGACAATCCTAGGAATTGTTGTATTTCTGTTGGAGTTCTTGGCGTGGTCCAGTTCTTTATTGCCTCGATCTTCGAAGGGTCGACATGGATTCCGTTCTCCTTTACCACATGGCCAAGAAATTGCACCTAGCGAATCCAAAATTCGCATTTCGAGAACTTGGCATATAATTGTTCTTTCTTCAGAAATTCCAAAATGGTTCTCAGATGTTGTTCGTGTTCTTTCTCGGTGCGTGAGTATATCAGTATATCATCTATGAATACGATCACGAACTTTTCAAGGTATGGCTTACACACTCAGTTCATCAAATCCATGAATACTGCAGGGGCGTTTGTTAGGACAAAGGGCATAACAAGGAACTCATAATGACCGTAACGAGTCCGAAATGTTGTTTTAGGAATGCTTTCCTCTTGGATTCTCAATTGATGATAACATGATCTCAAATCAATCTTTGAATAAAAACTCGATCCCTACAACTGATCGAACAGATCATCGATCTGTGGTAATGGGTACCGGTTCTTGATAGTTAACTTGTTTAACTCCCGGTAGTCGATGCACATGCGAAAAGTTCCACCCAAGGCGAGTAACTAGGCCTTATGAAACCTTTGTCGAGCAACTCTTGCAGCTGCGTGGATAGTTCTTGCATTTCCGAGGCGCTAGACGGTATGGAGCTTTTGCCACAGGTGCAGCTCCTGGCACTAAGTCAATATGGAATTCGACTTGTCGCTGTGGGGTAGTCCCGGCAAGTCTTCCGGAAAGACCTCGGGGTATTCCCTCACTACTGGTATGTCCTCAATCTTGCGTTCCTCTACCTTCTACTCCACCACGTGGGCAAGAAAAGTGTTGCATCCTTTCCTCAAGCATTTATGTGCCTTCATGCAGTTTATGATTCGAAGAGGTGTGTCATGCTTCTCTCCGTGAATCAACAAATGTTCTCCGTTGGGTAAGGGGATGCGAATGATCTTCTCATGACATATAACCTTGGCTCGATTATTGGATAGCCAATCCATTCCAATGACAACATCAAAACTACCCAGTTGGACTGGTAATAGATCTATATCAAACTTTCGTTCACCCAAGTCTAACGTACATTTCTTTATTATCTCTTTTGACTCTACTAAAATTCCGTTAGCTAGCTCAATCAAGTAGGGAACATCTAGTTTACTCGACTTAACCCCAAGTATGTCTCTAAACTCTTTAGAAATAAAGCTGAAATCTGCCCCGGTATAAAAAATAATAGATGCAAAGTGATCATTGATAGGAAACGTACCAGTGACCACGTTTGGATCCTGACGAGCATCCTTAGCTCCAATTACAAACACTCTTCCCCGTGCTTGCTTCACTTTACGACATTCTTTCTTGAAATGTCCCTTGTCTCTGCAACCGTAGCAAACTTGATCTCTAGTGTTGGCTAGGCACACATCAGTGCGATGTCCAATTTTCTGAATTTTCCACACTTAGGGCCTCGACATTCCCCATGGTGGTGGAAAGGACATTTGGGACATTTCGGGGCGTCCCCAATATAAGCTTTCTTAACCGCAGTGTTCGTGGTTGTGGTAACATATGCTTTGGTTTCCTTAACTTCTCTCGCGGCTTGTCTCTTGTTGTTGTTGTAGTTACCACGAGAACCTTTCTTGAAATGAGAAAATTTTTGTTTGTTGGAATAAGTGGCCTCCTCAGTAGGTTCTTTCTTGTTCCCACCATTCTTAGGCAACCTTCCCTAACGCACAGCCTCTTTGGTCAGACTGACAGCTACCTCAATAGCTTCCCCAATCTCTGTTGGTTTCGAAGAGGTAACCAAACTCAGAATTTCGGGGGCAAGTCCCCAAATGTACCTCTCAATACGTTTAAATTCCGGTTCCACTAGATACGACACCACTCGGGATAAATCACGTAATCGCTGTGTATACCCAGAAACGTCTGAACTGACCATTTTCAGATTCCATAACTCTGTCTCCAACTTTTGAATTTCCAATCTGGAACAATATTTCTTCTTCATCATCTCCTTTAGTTCCTCCCAGGTCAGGGCATATGCAGCATCATCGCCCTTGGTTTGGACCTAAAGGTTCCACCATGATAGAGCTCCATCCACAAAGAGTCCGGTAACGTAGGTGACTCTTAATTCAGCCGGGCACTTATTTATTCGGATGACTGAGTCTGTTTTCTCAGTCCAGCGTACGAAGGCTACAGCGCCTCCGGTGCCATCTAAGTTCAGAGGTTTACAGTCAAGAAACTGCTTATATATGCAACCTGAAATCATTGGGTACACCATTAAAGCATGAGTAAGTAGCACGAATAAGATGTATGAGAGTGTGTTGTGGTTATGAGAAACCGGGTATTACCAGTGGGAGGAAGTACTCCTGTTGAACCTCCTATACTGCCACTATGCTCAGAGCGGTTTGCCTCGTATTGTGCAATGGCTTGGGAGATACGTTCGTTCACCTCCTCTTGTGTGGTGGGTAGGGTGTTGCTGTTTGAACTTCTTCTGCGGGGCGGCATTGTCTTCTAACACAATATGTCGCTCACAATTAGTCGAATTAATATTGTCATGTTATTATTACAATTTGTTTATTTATTTACTTATTTATTATTATTATTATTTTTATTTTTACATATGCAACAGCACGTCGGAACATGATAAATAAATAAATGAACATATGCAAACGCCATATGCACACCCATCTTCATCATACACATAGCTCGCCACATCGTAATGTATAAATCATAATATCACCACGGTGCAATGCATCAATCATAAAATCACAACATCATGACATAATCAACCATAACATAAAAGAAATACAATGTAACATCAAGAAAACACACTTTTATACAATGACAACTTGTTACAATTTGTTCGCGAAGAGACAAAAAGGACTTAGGGGTACACAACCCTAGTCAATACAAATTTTTACATTACAAAAGTACAATTTTCTACTACATTGCTTCTTCACGTCAATAAGTTGTCTTCCAAAAGCTGGGATCTTCAGGGCTGAGTTTTCATGAGCCAAAACAACAAAAGTATAGCTGATCCCCAAAAGATATCTACAAACATGCTACTAGGGTGGAGGGGTGGGTGGAAGTGGCGATCGTGGGAACATGCTGTGATAGTAGTCCATCTCCTCCTCGAGGCTAGAAATGCGCCTAGTAGCATCCGTCTGAAACTGCTCTAGCTCCTGCACTTGCGCCTCGGACGGGCATGACGAGTGATGGAATGGGCAATAGAAAGGTGGAATCAGTGGTGGTGACAGGGGTAGTGGTGGTGGTGATGGAGGTGGGTATGATGGTGGGGGTCGTATCGGTGATGACAGTGGTGGGGGTGTCACTTGGTAGTGGCGTGAGCAGTACGCTGCGACTCTATCTCCCAAATCCTACAAAAGATCAGAGAGAGCTGTAGGTCATGTGAAGTCACCCTTTCCTCCACAGGGATCGGAGGAAAGTGTGAGGGATGATAAGGGTCTGAAGGGCTCATGTCCGGTGGAGCTGTCAGAGTAAACATACCTGCTGGAGGTGGTGTGGGTCATGGGTCATACACGGGTGGTACTTTATCAGAGAATGAAGGTCCTGGCATATGAGAAGGTCCAGCGGCAGACGGGTTGAAAACAGGATGGTACGTGGACTTCTCAGAGAAGTAGGGTGGTGGCTGCTCGGGGGCACGCGGAGTGCCACTCAGAGAGTAGTAACGAGCAGGTCCTGTAAAATGAATGGGTCCTGAGGTCGGGACTCTGACAGGGAACGGACTGGTGTGAGCCGGTGAGGCCATAGGGGGTGAATACATGGATGCAGGGGTGCCCGGGACAGCGGATGAAGCATCGTCCGCCTCATGCTCGCTTGGGGCAGCATCAGTAGATGATGAGATGTTCACGACTGGTATATCTGGGGGTGGAATCTCGCTTATAGCGATCTCGTCGAAGACCTCGCCATCTCCCAGGTCATCCTCCATGTGTTCCACGTGGAACACTGGTATCTCGTCGTCGTCATCATCCAAATCAATCACGGGAGGGACCACAGCAAGGGGCACAGCCAGATGTACAATAGCGTGTTCACCCTCCGGGTGACCATACACTATGATGTCATGCGGTGGCTGAGGGACGGCCAATACGTCGTCTGCTGGAGATGCATCTACCTCCATGGGATCGATCAATGCTAGTGGTTAGAAGTCCCCATTGTTTCCATCTTTGGCTCCATCCCCAAAGGGTTGGGCCTCGGCCACAGGATCATATCCATCATCGGATATATACTCCTATGGGTCTTCCTCATAACTCGATGCTGAAGCCATAGTCCTGGTAAATAATCCGTACAATACATATATATACATGTTAGTAATTTATGATATATTTTAAATTAATCACCATTTCTCATGCAAAGCTTGTTCTCTTTTGTATTCCATACAATCTTATTGTTTTGTGGCTATCCATCATTGACTAATTATGTATTGACTCCGCTCATTACATATACTTGAGCTCGTGTGATAGATCCTTGGGGTTATAGTGACACAATGAAAACCTTTTTGTTATCTTGTTTTAATTTCCAAAACATTTCTGTCATGTTTTAAACCTTTGTTTTCATGTGTGAGCCCCTGGTGATTGTAGACCAACTTTTAGTAAAAAGTTTTTTCCCCGGTTAACTAAAATCGGAGCTCTAATACCAGCCTGTCACACCCGGGTCGTAGCGGAAGCGCAAGTGTGTGACTACTAGGTAATCATTGCATCCAATATAGTAAACATTATAAATTAACAACGATGCTTGCCATTCATATATTTCACTTTATATTGACAATCATCAAAAGTAAAGTCACATTGTTATCAGTTTCAGATCACCCGTACAAACATAGTTTAAAAGACATTTTGCCAAAATAGGATAGTGTTTTCATCACAATTTCATGCTGAGGCTTTGACCTCTATATACCCAAATGAAGTTGGGATATAAAAGGCAAACCCTCCAAAAGATAATGCATCGTTGTCTTGACAGTTCCCAAACACGGACCTCATCACCAACTCAAGTCCTGCGTCCTGAAACACATGTAATTTTAAAAAGTCAACATAAAGTTGGCGAGTTCATGTAGTTTAAGGTTTTCGTATCCAAATGTCATCTTTGAAAACCTGTATTGAAATCCAAGTATGTTATTAGCATCAAGGAGTTAATTTAGGATCTATCAGTGTGTCGCGAGCACCCTGACATACTAGTGCCATAAGTAAGTAACCAAACCGAGACTTCTTTGACATGTGGGGATCACAAAAACACTCCAATGGGTATACTAACCAGGAGTGGAGCGGGTCTCAAACTCAATAGATGTACCTCTTTTGCACCTTGGTCACTAAGTGATTAATGGTTACTACTGTTCTTTCCTACTTATGCACAGTGATCTGTTATCTGCTAACTCATAGCTAATATACTGTTTTGACATGACATGTATTTCCCCTCGATAGTTTAAAACAAAACTTAAAATAAGTGAAAGGAGGGACATGAACTCACAGTTTTTGGTTTCCTTTTAAGTCGTATATCTAACTCTCGGTGTCTGCAACGTAGGTAACCTACATGCGTATTGGTTTCATTAGACACCTAGGTCTCAATGGACCTTGTACACGTTGTTCATCTTGAACACTTGTTATTTATTTACTTGTTATGATTGAACAACTCAGAATGTTATTATAGTGTTGGTAGTTTGTTTGTTCGATGAATATTGTTATATATATCTCTTAAAAATATATATATCATTGTTTTCAAACAATGTGTGAACTGGGCCTTGCCCTTCACATGTTATTGGGCCTAGCCCATGCTTTCTTGTCACTGGGCCTAGCCCATGTAATTTTGACTTTGGGCCTAGCCCATGTCTTTTTGTCATTGGGCCTAGCCCATGTCTTTTTGTCATTGGGCCTAGCCCATGTCTTTTTGTCTTTGGGCCTACCCATGTCTTTTTGTCCTTTGGCCTAGCCCATGTCTTTTTGTCCTTGGGCCTAGCCCATGTCTTTTTGTCTTTGGGCCTAGCCCATGTATTTTTATCTTTGGGCCTAGGCCAAGTCTTTTTATATCCTTGGACCTAGCCCATGTATTTTTATATTCTTGGTTTTCAAGATGATCAACTTGTACACTAATAATCTAAGCATGAATATAAGTTAGATTATGGAGGAGATTAGCTCATAATGGGTGCACCAGATTCTTGAAGATTATGGAAGAAAATAAGCTCCTTAAAAGACCCTAGTGAACTCCATCCATGCAAGCTCCCTTAGAGGTCTTAATCAAGCTTGAAAGTGTGCTTAAAGTGGTGTTCTAAGGTGGCTTAATGGTGGTGATATGGTGGATGAATGGTAGCCGTGGGGTAGGGGGAAAGAAAGAAGAAGAATGTTGCTACTTTTGTTGAAGGAAAAATGATGTATCTAGATCATGATCACTCATATATATCCATCATTTAACAAGTCAAGATCCATACTTAGAATCTAAATTTTTCAAACAAAATCAAGGGGTGGGACCACCTTGTGACCGTCAATTTGGAGGGGGGGGGTAAAGTGTAAGTTTCATTTTTACCACATGTTAGATTATGAGATATTTTGGTAATTAAATGAAGTATAGTGATTAGGGTTAATCTTCTAGCATCTTAAGCATATAACTTGTGTTTTGGGTGTAATTATATGGCATTTAATCCATATATCCTCAAAAATAAGTTTCGGATGACGGATATGTCGCTAGATCGTTCATCGTCGAATTATTCGCTAATAAACAGAACTATATATTTATTACCGGAAGCGTTTAATTTCGATTACTACAACTAATATGGTGTCAAATTAGTGCATTTCCGGTCCAAAAATAATCACGACTAGTTCGCTAGATGAATACATGATGAATTAGGGTTGCCGATATGTCTTCCGATCAACCGTTCGATCGATATCGGCACTTTTATGATCCGCCGTCGAACTTTTCTGAAAGTTGTGTTTCTGTGACCTTATGTTATTTGCATAGCTTTCGAGTCCCAAATAATGCTTAACTAGTTCATTAGACGCTCGGATGAGGCTATCGGCCACTAAAATATTCGTCGTTTCGACGATCGACCGCTTTCCGGTCGAATTGTGCGCTGTTTGACGAATGACCGGAAACGATGTGTTATGTGCATTTTTGCTATTCTCACATTATTTTAGGATGTCTAGCATTATATATGGACTCAGGTATGCCATTAACATGCCGTCATTTCTTGTTCGGATTCGTTTCAGCGGGTTTTCCGACACGGTTAGTGTCACCGCATTTAGTGCTGTCAGCACTTTCTACCAACACTTTCAGGGCATTGTTTTGGTCTGTTTCCTGTCATAATGGAAATCAGTATATGTCATGATCAGATTTACTTGCGCTAATAACGTACGACTCAGTTTTGAATTTAAATTACGATAATCATGCATGAGATTATAATATGAAATTAGTGATTACATTGTACGAAATTTCCAGTTATTTGCCAGTTGTCACAATGCAAGGACACAATCTCGTCCACATATTACTTGGCCAACTTATTGGAACTATAAGTTTCTTTAATTGGTAGAAAATGGGCTGACTTAGTAAGTCTGTCAACAATCACCAAAATCGTGTCATTGCTACGTTTGGTCTTAGGTAACTTGGTAATTAGATCCATAGTTACCATTTCCCACTTCCATGTAGGAATCTAGCTGTTGTAGGAGTCCTGACTGTTTTTGGTGTTCAGCTTTAACTTGTGAACAAGTTAGACACTTAGCTACATAGGTGGCTATAGATTTCTTCATACACTTTGTCACCTCCACAGTGAACTAAATATCTAGAATTATATGCTTCGTGGAGAATCAGATCTCTGAGTCCTCCATAAATAGGAACCCACACACGATTATTTAATCTCAAGATTCCATCATTTCCAAGTGTTAACTGATCAACAGTTGCACCCAATCCTTCGCAAGGAATATGCCTCTAACAGGGCTTGCATTTGGTATTCAACAATTTCTCATTCAAACTAGACAGGAGCTCGATACTTTTGGCATTAATCCTTATCTACTTAATCCTTTCCTTGCGACATAATGCGTCAGCAACGACATATGCTTTACTGGGATGGTAACGAATCTCACATTCGTAATCGTTCAAGGTGTCTATCCAACAGCGTTGTCGCATGTTCAAATCCTTCTTATTAAATAGATGCTAGAGACTTTGGTGGTCAGTGTACATAATACACTTTGTGCCATATAAATAGTGTCTCCACAACTTTAGTGCAAATACAACAGCACCCAACTCCAAGTCATGGGTAGTGTAATTCTTTTCGTTTACAGTAAGTTGTCAGGAAGCATAAGCAATGACTTTGCCTCTCTGTATCAGCACACAGCCCATGCCGGTGTGCGAGGCATCACAGTAAACAACGAAGTCTTCAATACCCTCAGGTAGGGTTAAGACAGGAGCATTGCTTAATTTGTGCTTTAGAATTTCAAAAGATTCCTTCTGCTCGGGATGCCAGTCAAACTTAAAATTCTTGCAAGTCAAAGTAGTCAAAGGACTGGCAATACACGGAAATTTTTCATTGAACCTTCTATAATAACCGGCCAATCCTAAGAAGCTACGAGTCTCAAACGGATTCTTCGGTGCTTCCCAATTCATAATGGTTTCAATCTTGGCGGGATCCACTTAGATACCAAGCTCACTTATGACATGTCCAAGAAACAGGACTTCTTTAAGCCAAAACACACACTTAGAGAACTTGCATAAACTTTATCTTGCTTTAGCAATTCATAGATGCATCGAAGATGTTTCTGGTGATCATTCTGATTACAAGAATAGATAAGTATGTCATCTATAAAGACAATGACAAATTATCTATATACGGCTTGCAGACTCTATTAATGAGATCCATGAATGTTGCAGGTGCATTAGTGAGTCCATAAGGCATCACTAGAAATTCAAATTGGTCGTATCTGGTCCTGAAGGCAGTCTTTGGAACATCTTCATTTCAAACCTTCAGTTGATGATATCCTGATCTCAAATGAATCTTGGAGAAATAACTAGCTCCTTACAACTGGTCGAACAAGTCGTCGATCCTTGGCAATGGATAACAATTCTTGATAGTTATCTTGTTCAGTTCACGGTAATCAATGCATATCCACATTGAACCGTCTTTCTTCTTGACGAACAGAATAGAAGCTCCCTGGGCGAGGAACTCGGCTGAATAAAGCCTTTCTCCAAAAGCTCATCTAGTTGTGCCATCAGTTCTTTCATCTCAGTTGGTGCTAATCGCTATGGAGCTCTAGTTTCAGGAGCGGCTCCTGGTAAAATGTCGATCCTAAACTCTACTTGTCTCTCCGGGGGTAGACCGGGTAATTCTTCAGGGAACACATCTAGGTCCTTAGAAATGACTGAAAGGTCTTCAATCGTTGGCTTTGGTTCATTAGTCGTTACTTGTTCCATGTAGATGACACAACCTTTCTTCAAACGTGATTTTCGGGAGGTGCCCTTTTGAGGGATTAACACCTACCTAAGTACGACCACATAGCCATGTTCAATTCGAACAATGGCTGGACCATAAAGGTCTAAACTCGAATTGACGATTCGAACATGTTCCCACTTGTTTTAATAATTATTACCATCTTTTTTAAGTGTCAAAACATATTTTAGAACATATATATAATCAGATTATAACATTTATGAAATCTGACCCGTTTGACTTTTTAAACTTTAAAATTTTGACTCCATAAATAATTCTTCTTCAAATATTGATACACTTTGTCACCTCCACAGTGAACTAAATATCTAGAATTATATGCTTCGTGGAGAATCAGATCTCTGAGTCCTCCATAAATAGGAACCCACACACGATTATTTAATCTCAAGATTCCATCATTTCCAAGTGTTAACTGATCAACAGTTGCACCCAATCCTTCGCAAGGAATATGCCTCTAACAGGGCTTGCATTTGGTATTCAACAATTTCTCATTCAAACTAGACAGGAGCTCGATACTTTTGGCATTAATCCTTATCTACTTAATCCTTTCCTTGCGACATAATGCGTCAGCAACGACATATGCTTTACTGGGATGGTAACGAATCTCACATTCGTAATCGTTCAAGGTGTCTATCCAACAGCGTTGTCGCATGTTCAAATCCTTCTTATTAAATAGATGCTGGAGACTTTGGTGGTCAGTGTATATAATACACTTTGTGCCATATAAATAGTGTCTCCACAACTTTAGTGCAAATACAACAGCACCCAACTCCAAGTCATGGTAGTGTAATTCTTTTCGTTTACATTAAGTTGTCAGGAAGCATAAGCAATGACTTTGCCTCTCTGTATCAGCACATAGCCCATGCCGGTGTGCGAGGCATCACAGTAAACAACGAAGTCTTCAATACCCTCAGGTAGGGTTAAGACAGGAGCATTGCTTAATTTGTGCTTTAGAATTTCAAAAGATTCCTTCTGCTCGGGATGCCAGTCAAACTTAAAATTCTTGCAAGTCAAAGTAGTCAAAGGACTGGCAATACACGGAAATTTTTCATTGAACCTTCTATAATAACCGGCCAATCCTAAGAAGCTACGAGTCTCAAACGGATTCTTCGGTGCTTCCCAATTCATAATGGTTTCAATCTTGGCGGGATCCACTTAGATACCAAGCTCACTTATGACATGTCCAAGAAACAGGACTTCTTTAAGCCAAAACACACACTTAGAGAACTTGCATAAACTTTATCTTGCTTTAGCAATTCATAGATGCATCGAAGATGTTTCTGGTGATCATTCTGATTACAAGAATAGATAAGTATGTCATCTATAAAGACAATGACAAATTATCTAGATACGGCTTGCAGACTCTATTTTATGAGATCCATGAATGTTGCAGGTGCATTAGTGAGTCCATAAGGCATCACTTGAAATTCAAATTGGTCGTATCTGGTCCTGAAGGCAGTCTTTGGAACATCTTCATTTCAAACCTTCAGTTGATGATATCCTGATCTCAAATGAATCTTGGAGAAATAACTAGCTCCTTACAACTGGTCGAACAAGTCGTCGATCCTTGGCAATGGATAACAATTCTTGATAGTTATCTTGTTCAGTTCACGGTAATCAATGCATATCCACATTGAACCGTCTTTCTTCTTGACGAACAGAATAGAAGCTCCCTGGGCGAGGAACTTGGCTGAATAAAGCCTTTCTCCAAAAGCTCATCTAGTTGTGCCATCAGTTCTTTCATCTCAGTTGGTGCTAATCGGTATGGAGCTCTAGTTTCAGGAGCGGCTCCTGGTAAAATGTCGATCCTAAACTCTACTTGTCTCTCCGGGGGTAGACCGGGTAATTCTTCAGGGAACACATCTAGGTCCTTACAAATGACTGAAAGGTCTTCAATCGTTGGCTTTGGTTCATTAGTCGTTACTTGTGCCATGTAGATGACACAACCTTTCTTCAAACGTGATTTTCGGGAGGTGCCCTTTTGAGGGATTAACACCTACCTAATTACGACCACATAGCCATGTTCAATTCGGACAATGGCTGGACCATAAAGGTCTAAACTCGAATTGAAGATTCGAACATGTTCCCACTTCTTTTAATAATTATTACCATCTTTTTTAAGTGTCAAAACATATTTTAGAACATATATATAATCAGATTATAACATTTATGAAATCTGACCCGTTTGACTTTTTAAATTTTAAAATTTTGACTCGTCAATTGACCTAGTAAACGTGATTTTCGGGAGGTTCCCTTTTGAGGGATTAACACCTACCTAATTACGACCACGTAGCTATGTTTGATTCGAACAATGGCTAGACCTTAAAGGTCTAAACCGAAAGTCAAAGCAATTATCGAAATTGCTTGACTTTTGGCTTTAAAAGCCTAATAAACGAAAATGTAGCTGAAAGGAGCACTTACAAGTGATCGTCAGATGAAAATAAACGTGAATGGGAAGCTTCTAAGGACCAGGAACCTCCAGAAGTGATGAGAGGAGTATTTTTTTTCAAGAAGGTGCAACTTTAATGTGTTGCAAACACTTCTATTTATGGCGTTGGAGCTTGAAGGAGGTGGTTCCAGTTGTTAGCAGAAGTTTGAGGGTGAGGATAAGTGTCCTAGAATGTGGCATAGCAGTCTTGAAGCCCTGGTTTGGAGTTAATGGTTTTTCGCAGCTTTGTGTGGGCAACAAGCCAACAAAATTATTTTTTTTGTTAACTTAGCACATTTAGTCCCTTAACCTCCATACTTTATATATTAGCATGTTTAGCCCTTCATAGCTGATATTTGGCACACTCGAGAGTATGACCGAACATTATCAAACTCTTGGTTCGTTAAATGGTCACTCTGAGGTATAATTAACATGTTGACGCCTTTAGTCCCTCCAATGTCTAACTTTTATAGAAATTCACAAATGGACCCTCTCGTCCAACAAGTGGCTCATTTGAGAGTACGGACACCGTAAAGGGTCACTTAGAGGCATAGTTTCAGCATGTTGACACCTTTAGTCCCTCCACATTCATATTTTCCGCAATTTGGCAAAATTAGTCCCTCCCAGCTAACGATAGGCATAAATAGGAATAGGGACACGTGTTGGTACATTACTAGACACGATTTTACGAGGTGTTTCATCCTTGTCCCCTTAAAAGAAATCTCAACCTCGTGATTTAATTCAAAAAGATGGGGATACTTCTGTCGCATACCTCTCATGTATATCCGGGGCCACTACGGGCATCCCATTTAACTTTCACAATTGGAATCCTTTTCCTTCACAGCTTCTTAACCTGTCGATCCTCGATCACAATCGGTTTCTCAATGAACCTTAGGTTTTCATCAATTTTGACATCGTGATGTGACATTGCTAGCGACTCATTGGCTAGACATTTCTTTAAATTACAGATGTGGAACACGTCGTGAATTCCACCAAGCTCCTCGGGTAGCTTAAGCCTATAGGATACTAATCCGACACATTCGATTTCTCAAAAGGTCCAATGTATCTTGGGCTCAACTTCCCTTCTTTCCAAATCTCATCACACCTTTCCATGGTGATACTTTTAACAAGACTTTATCTCTTATTCGAAACTTAAGAGGTTTACGCCTCTTATCAGCATAACTCTTCTGCCTACGGGCAGCTTTGAGCCAGTCATAGATTTGCATAATCCTTTCCATGGTTTCTAGGACAATCTCTGGTCCTGATAGTTGGGCTTCCCTAACTTCAGCCCAACAAACGGGCGTTCGACATTTTCTCCCATACAAAGCCTAAAAAGGAGCAGCCTTGATGCTTGTATGATAACTGTTATTGAAGGAGAATTCAATTAGGAGTAGATGATCATCCCAACTACCTCCTAAATCAATCACACATGCTCTCAGCATGTCTTCCAAAGTCTGGATAGTACGCTCACTCTGTCTATCAGTCTGAGGGTGGTAAGCCGTACTGAAATTCAATCTCGTGCCTAATGATTGTTGGAAACTTTTCCAAAAGTGTGATGTATATCTAGTATCTCTATCAGATACAATAGATACTTGCACGCCATGCAAGGACAAAATCTCGTCCACATATAACTTAGCTAACTTATCGAACTATAAGTTTCCTTAATTGGTAGAAAATGGGTTGACTTAGTCAGTCTGTCTACAATCACCCAAATTGTGTCATTGCTACATTTGGTCTTAGGTAACTTGGTAATCAGATTCATAGTTACCATTTCCCACTTCCATGTAGGAATCTCAAGCTGTTGTAGGAGTCCTGGCGGTTTTTGTTGTTCAGCTTTAACTTGTGAACACGTTAGATACTTAGCTACATTGGTGGTAATAGATTTCTTCATACCCATCCACCAATAATTCTTCTTTAAATTTTGATACAATTTGTCACCTCAAGGGTGAACAAAATATCTAGAATTATGAGCATCCTAGAGAATCAGATCTCTGAGTCCTCCATAAATAGGAACCCACATACGATTATTTAATCTCAAGATTCCATCATTTCAGTTGTCAACTAATCAATAGTTCCACCCAATCCTTCGCTAGGAATATTAGCCTCTAACAGGGCTTGCTTTTGCGCATTCGACAGTTTCTCATTCAAATTAGACTTGAGCTCGATACGTTCGGCATTAATCCTTATCTCCTTAATCCTTTCCTTGCGACTTAATGCGTCAGCAATGACATATGCTTTACTGGGATGGTAACGATTCTCACATTCCTAATTGTTCAAGGTCCCCATCTAACAGTGTTGTCGCATGTTCAAATCTTTCTTATTAAATAGATGCTGGAGACTTTTGTGGTTATTGTATATAATACACTTTGTGCCATATAAATAGCGTCTCCATATCTTTAGTGCAAATACAACGGCACCCAACTCCACGTCATTGGTGGTGTAATTCTTTTTGTGCACCTTAATTTGTCGTGATGCATAAGCAATCACTTTGCCTCTCTGTATCAGCACACAGCCCATGCCGGTGTGCGAGGCATCACAGTAAACAACGAAGTCTTCAATACCCTCAGGTAGGGTTAAGACAGGAGCATTGCTTAATTTGTGCTTTAGAATTTCAAAAGATTCCTTCTTCTCGGGATGCCAGTCAAACTTAAAATTCTTGCAAGTGAAAGTAGTCAAAGGAGTGGCAATACACGAAAATTTTTCATTGAACCTTCTATAATAACCGGCCAATCCTAAGAAGCTACGAGTCTCAAACGGATTCTTTGGTGCTTCCCAATTCATAATGGTTTCAATCTTGGCGGGATCCACTTAGATACCACGCTCACTTATGACATGTCCAAGAAACAGGACTTCTCTAAGCCAAAACTCACACTTAGAGAACTTGCATAAACTTTCTCTTGCTTTAGCAATTCAAGGATTCATCGAAGATGTTTCTCGTGATCATTCTGAATACAAAAATAGATAAGTATGTCGTCTATAAAGACAATGATAAACTTATCTAGATACGGCTTGCAGACTCTATTCATGAGATCCATGAATGTTGTAGGTGCATTAGTGAGTCTACAAGGCATCACTAGAAATTCATAATGGCCGTATCTGGTCCGGAAGGCAGTCTTTGGAACATCTTCACTTGTAACCTTCAATTGATGATATAACGATTCTTGATCGTTATCTAGTCCAGTTCATGGTAATCAATGCACATCCACATTGAACCGTCTTTCTTCTTGACGAATAGAATCGGAGCTCCCCAAGGCGAGGAATTCCGCTAAATAAAGCCTTTCTCCAAAACTCATCTAATTGTGCCCTCAGTTCTTTCATCTCAGTAGGTGCTAATCGGTATGGAGCTCAAGTTTCAGGAGCGGCTCCTGGTAACATGTCGATCCTAAACTTGACCTGTCTCTCTGAGGGTGGACCGGGTAATTCTTCAGGGAACACATCTAGGTACTTAGAAATGACTGGAAGGTCTACAATCTTTGGCTTTAGTTTATTAATCGTTACTTGTGCCATGTAGATGACACAACCTTTCTACAAACACTTAGATCTCTTAAGCAAAGATACTTTTTTAGGCAATCCATAATATTGGCCTTTAAGATGGTGAGTATTACCGGATGGGGATTTAATCTTGATAAGTTTCTTATCCAAGGAAATATGGGCTTGGTTATGAGCTAACCAATCCATGCCTAAAACTATATCGAACCCCGCCAAATTCATTAGCAAAAGAGAAATATGAATAGAATGATTCTTAATGGATATATCACATCCATCAAGAGTAGTATAAGTGGTTTCAAAGGTACCGTCTGCCAATTCTATTTCAGATGCGATATCTAGAGTTCTTATGGGTAGGTTTAGTAGTTTACTAAACTTATGATCAATGAAGGACTTATCAGCTACGGAATCAAATAGAACTCTAGAAAATACATCATTTACGAGAAACTTACCCGTAATGACGTTTGTATCCTTAACTGCTTCCTTTGCAGTTAGTTGGAAAGCTCTAGCGTTGGTCTTCTTTGCCTCCCCAGTCTTAGTAGTCCCCTTAGCATTGCGTTTAGGGTAGTTGGTCTTTATGTGGCCCTTTTCACCACATCTAAAGCACACAACATTCTTTATGTCTCTACATTAATGGGACTGATGACCGGTCTTCTTGCAGATACTACACTACTTGGTTTTCTGATGAGTCCGACACTGTCCCTAGTGTCTTCTTCCACAAGTTTTGCATGCTGGTTTTTCATCAGACCTGTGTTGGTTCTTATGGAACCCAGACTTGCCTTTCTTAGAATTATGAGAGTTGTCATCCTCTTACTTTCTCTTCCCGTCAGTCTCAGATCGGACTGGCTTCAATCTCACCTCATCATGAGTGAGAGAAAGGGATAGGTCCACAGCAAACCTAAAAGTAGAGGACTTTGATGCCTTCACCATACCTTTACTCTCAGGTGCTAGCCCACTAATGAAACGTGCAATGCATTTAGGTTAGGGAGAAATCAAGTATGGAACCAGTCTCGACAGTGAATTATAGTCAGAAACATATTTTCGACAATCTAAATTTTTCATGGTTAGAGAAAAGAAGTTTAACTCTACCTTCTCCACTTCATGCGCAGGAAATTCGTTTCTTTAGTTAGGTCCACAAATTTGGACCATTTCATGTTGTATAGGGACACCTTTCTCGTATACTGGATCATAGCATTCCACCAAGTTAAGGCATCGCCCTTGAAAGATTGAGATACAAACTTAACCATGTCTCTATCAGCACAACCACTGATGTCTACAACAGTTTCCATCTCATCAAGCCATTTCATGGCATCGATGGCTCCCTTCTCCCCTGTGAAATATCGAGGTTTGTGGAAGATAAAATTATTTATATTGTGCATCCGTTTTTAATAGACTGGGTTTTCTTCTTGGCAACATGCTTAGACCCACTCCTCTCATTTGAGGAGTAATAT
Source organism: Scalesia atractyloides (assembly GCA_947069175.1). NCBI lineage: Eukaryota > Viridiplantae > Streptophyta > Magnoliopsida > Asterales > Asteraceae > Scalesia > Scalesia atractyloides. The sequence goes on along the minus strand of CAMTDV010000022.1, from coordinate 40,598,550 downwards.
GAGCTCTCAAATTTATTTGTGGAAGAATGTGGGATAGAGTGGGAATTTGGATGAGTAGAACTCGATCCTTTAAAATTTGCTATGAAATTTTCCATAGCTTTGCCGACCTCAGCGGCTATCATGGCCTGAAGGTTATTTCCTTCGCCTCATGGTTACTTATATTTTCATTCAGTCCATCATTGGCATTGTCCGAATTTAGATTTGCATCTCTAGGGACTTTAGGCTATAATTCAAAATAAATGATTGCTTAGTGCAATATAATACATGGTCATCGACTTTGATGACTTGACAGTAGTATTAGTCGTGATCTCAATAGATTACGTGGCTATAGGGTTTAGACATATGTCCTCCACCATATTTGGACGGTGTGTTATATGGTCACAATGGTCATTGTCTCAATGGACAATAAAATATAGCTCATAGGCAATTTATTTTTAACATTACATTGAATGTTAATGTAGAGTGAATGTCTTATTGGTTTGATAATATACATATTATTATCTGTAGTCTCATTAGACCATAGGAATAAGGAGGTTTGTTGTATGCCCTCCATATCTTTGGTCAGTATGTTTCCTCATTACCACACTGCCAATCATTGCTAATTTTTATAGGCTTGCCATATGGGCTAATCAAACCATTAGAAAGGTCTTATTGGAATTTTATTTAGGAGATCAATGGAAATTTGAATTAGAATCGAGACGATCGCTTGAGAAGGATGTAATGAATACATATGTATAAATAATTCCAAAATTTTCATTTAATGTTAGAAAATTACAATAATTGTCCTAAACAGGACTTTGAGATAACTTAGACTAATTGTCCATGCAGGGACTAAAAAGAAATACTTGTCCACGGAAAGACTTTTAAAAATGAAGTAGATTATAATACAAGATAAAGAAGGTCTTCATTCATCTTTCTTCTCCTTCCATATTTTGGTCAACTTCTTAAAGATTTTGTTTGTCCTCTTCTCGTTTCTTTCAGCCTTACGCTGAATTTGCTCTGCTAGCTCCAAGGTCTGACTAATGGACTCAAGTTGGGGCGATGGCTGAGGTTGTGGCTGAGGCATAACAGGATACTAGTACCCATAATTGGGATATCCAGTAATTGGATAGGTGGGATGGAAAGGAGATGGTAAAGTGCATTATGTATGACCGCTTGTACGGAAGGGTCGTATGATGGCGCTGGATAATGATAATCCATTAGCATTGTTTAATTTAAAAGATCAGATCCAGTTATATCTAAATACGTGGGGATTGGGTTATCAAAACCCATAGGTGGTCGTTGAGGAGATGATTGTGGAGGTGGCTAAACAATAGGTTAGTGTTGGAGGGTCCACCTATTTGTGGGTCCTCTAGAATAGTAGGATAAGTTGAAGGCAAAGGTGGTAGTGAACCCGACCATTGCCTTGCATGTACCGACATATGTGCATCACGAGGTTTCCTTGGTTGTGGTGGTGGTTGAGGTTGTTCCACAGGTTCCATCGGCTCATTCTCATGAGGAGGCGTCGGCCTTCGAGGAGGTGGGCAAGGCGGTGTGTTTACAAAGGTAAATTTGTTAAAATATTGGTCCCATTCATCGGGACCTTGATAAGGAGATCCTGCATAAGATGCAGTCCCGCTTGATATCTCAATCAGATTCATGTTGGATCCTGATGGTGGCATTTCCGAATCAGATGTCATCATCCTGCTGATTTTGACCAACGGGTGGTATCTCTATGTATTGGTTAGGGTTAAAAGAGTCGTGATATGATTGTGAATGATGATGATGTGAATGGTGCGAGTGATGTGAGTGAGAAGAATGGTGCGAATGTTAGAAGAATGATGCGAAATAGAATGTCTCGCAGGTTGTGACGAGTTAGACTCGTTCGAATGTTGCAGGTGATCCGAGCTATCGGATGGAGAGGGTATCTGTCTAGATGGTCCTCCCCTCATAGGGGATGTTCCTTTTCCTCTAAATCTTGGTGGCATAATATCTGTTAAATATCAGAAGCAAAAACAATAATGATAACTTAATAAGGATATGAGTGATCCTAAGTCAATGCCTAGACTCGGAAAGTCTAAGGAATGTGATATTGTGATGTTCGAGATTAAACACAAAAGGCTAATTTTTTATTCTCTCAAACGTTGGCTCTGATACCAACCTGTTACACCCCGAATTTCCAACCAAATCCTGATAGGCCCTGGTGGGGAGTATCATGACATAAGATTGGTATCGTCATAGTCAAACAATCACAGATAGCACAACAGAATTCTTGGATTTAAAATACAATTACAAATTTCAAATGTCCAAATGTTTAAATATAACACAGACGGAAAGTATATAGAAGATCCACAGGTGGATCGGATAGAATACAAAGCGATTATGTAAACAGACTACTAGGCTTCAATACAAGGAGTTGTAAATTCCTCTTAAGCATTTACCGGGCAACTTCTAGTCTATTTACGTATCCTTGCAACCTGCGCTTAGACTTTTGAAGATACGTCAGTTTACACTAGTAAATACAAATAACCGAAACATTTTGAAAATATTTCAAAATCATTTTATGTACACAATGGTACATATATTTTCATAAATTACTTGGGATAAACTATTTCTCATGTTATCAGTTTTACATGCTTGTCAATAGATATAGTTAACCGATTGGGTTATAAAAATTTTTTGGTTATAAATTTTTTTATTATAACATTAGCATTTGTCAGATGTATTCCTACACCCCGTGCTTAGGTCATGGCCACCTGTAATAAAATGAGCCGAGGAAACCCAAGACACGATCACATTAACCCCCAATGTTTAAGTTAATCAAGCAATATGAATTAAAACTGATTATTCTGATTCCCGACACATAGGTCATTGACCCCATTCCCGACCATGCGGTAATAATATACCGTATCCCAAGCACGTATATGGAAAATAGGTTAAGAGTATTTACCTAAGCTAATAGTTGTCTTAATATGCAATGTTTATAAGTACCTCAGCCGTTAATCAATTGACAAAAGTAGGTGGCAATTTATTGGAAGGCTCTAGTATGGAATGAATGGTATAAATAACCAGTTAGAATGCTAACGGGTCCTATTCAAGTCAAAGACTTAGACCGGTTAACTTAAAATATCGAAAAACAGTACGATACGTTTGATTAAGCGATGACCGGAATAGAATGTAGTTTAAATCCAACAAGTACTAAGACATGTATAATATGGGTGAACAAATAACAATCTTGAATTTGAAGTAAAAATGACAAGGTTTGACCCATTTCTTTAAACTTTCGTAAACTTGTTACATAAGCTTAAACGTACGCGTATAAGCGATATCGGGTAACCGGATGAGTCATGAATATGTTCAATATGCCAATATACTTTAAATAAGTTGTAATATTAGTAGGATATCAACTAATATGCCTGTTAAGGTTTTAAAATCAACCATGCCTCATAAGGGCGTTTTAGTCATTACGCGACGTATTAAAAGAACTTGCATATAAACTGATGTTATGCATATGATCATTGTGTAAAAAATAATATATTTATGATATAATATCAGTATGTAATCAAACATATGTGAGTTATATGATTTAAGACCAAACTATGCACCGTAGGGGCATTTTGGTCATTTCACACATAGTTTGAGGTATTATTTAGAAATTTTTAATTGATAGTTATGGTTTAAAACCATACCATGCGCCGAAAGGGCGTTTCGATCATTAAATAACGACATTTGCGATCTTTAGTCAAAGCTTAGATTATGAACTGATTTGATATCCCAAAAAAATTCAATTATGATATTATATGAGTAGGTAATGAATTTGATATGATAAATTATGTTTAAAACCATTCTAGGTGCCGAAAGGGCACTTTAGTCATTTTAAAACACAATTTACGATCTTAAATGAAAACTCAGTTTATGATCAGTTTAAAAACATCAAAATATGTTAATTACATTATCATATTAGTACATAAGTCATTTGCAAGTTCGTTATGATTAAAACCTTATTTCTTGCAAAAAGGGCATTTCGGTCAAAGTATGGCATAATATCAAAACATGTACAAAAACTTAGAATTCAATTATGATCATGTATTATAATCTCAGAGGGTTATGCTACATTAAATTACGATCATAATGCAACCTTAATTCATTAGCAAACTAATCAAAGTTGGGTCAGAATCGAAAGTCAAAGCAGAAGTCAAACTTCTCGACTTTGGATTACGAACCGTCCTTAAAACTGGAATTGACGAGTCGAACATGTTCCCACATGTTCTAATAATTATTACCATCTTGTTTAAGTGTCAAAATATATTTTAGAATATATATATATATATAATTAGATTATAACATTTATGAAATTGCTTGACTTTTGGCTTTAAAAGCCTAATAAACGAAAATGTAGCTGAAAGGAGCACTTACAAGTGATCGTCAGATGAAAATAAACTTGAATGGGAAGCTCCTAAGGACGAGGAACCTCCAGAAGTGATTAGAGGAGTATTTTTTTCAAGAAGGTGCAAGTTTAAAGTGTTACAAACACTTGTACTTATAGTGTTAGAGCTTAAAGGAGGTGGTTCCAGGGGTTAGCAGAAGTTTGAGGGTGAGGACAAGTGTCCTAGAACGTTGCATAGCAGTCTTGAAGCCCCTGGTTTTGAGTTAATGGTTTTTGGCAGCTTTGTGTTCCAAAATTATTTTTTTGTTAACTTAGCACATTTAGTCCCTTAACCTCCATACTTTATATATTAGCATGTATAGCCCTTCATAGCCAATATTTGGCACACTCGAGAGTATGACCGAACGTTATCAAGCTCTCAGTTCGTTAAAGGGTCACTCAGAGGTATAATTAACATGTTGACGCCTTTAGTCACTCCAATGTCTAACTTTTATAGAAATTCACAAATGGTTCCTCTCGTCCAACAAGGGGCTCATTTGAGAGTACGGACACCGTAAAGGGTCACTTAGAGGCATAGTTTCAACATGTTGACAACTTTAGTCCCTCCACATTCATATTTTCCACAATTTGGAAAAATTAGTCCCTCCCAACCAACGATAGGCATAAATAGGAATAGGGACACGTGTTGATACATTACTAGGCACGATTTTACAAGGTGTTAAACTCAGATACTCCTGTCGCTTAGAAACCCCTGTAGACAGTAGATCAATCCGTCAGAGAAATCATGAAATACAAGGACCGTCAATGACGCCATGTTTGGCCGTCGTCGACGCCCTCTACAACCACATTTCGCAAATTTTGTGATTTATTGTTTGGGGGACGGGTTATACGGATAGTTTTGACCATTTTTCAAAAGTTAAGCAGTTTTTGAGTTGGAAACACACCTTGGAGCCAAGAACCTTCATACCTGCCATCCTCAATCCATACTAATCGATCTCATCATCCGAATCACAACCACCAATCTAAAGCCTAATCCCACACCATCATTATCATCCAATCCACAATCCATTCATCATCATCATCAATCACCAACCCAAATATCATTCATTTCCATCTTCAAGCTTCAAGATGTTCAAGTTCAAGATTTCGTCATCCATTGATCACGTTCCGTTCGTCATGAGCGGCTAATTCTCATGGGTTTCACCCCGTTGTAGACTTTAGTAAGGATTTCTAGGGTTTGCTAGTTGTTTAATATTTGGTTTGTGACAAAGTGAATTACATTTGAATCATTAGATAATTGTCTTACGTTTGTATTGAATTTATGAATTGTCGAATAAATTATGAAATTTGGATTCGTGAAATGAATATATGTATTTATGCCTTGTCTTTTGATAGGATTTGCTTGTCCAAGGTAAGGAAGTGCATTGTGGTCCGTTGTCTATGACATTGATAGCAATTGGCACCTAAGCCTTGTGGTTCTAAAACTGTTAATGAACTAATTCGATTGAACCAAATTAAAACGTGTAGTAAACCATAGGTCCTACTATTGTTTATCCGGGCTTGAACCTTGTTCTCAAATATTGTTTAAAATTGTTAATTAAGTTTTCGTGCAACTATTCAAGTTTTTAGTAGTTAAGTAAATAAAACAAACTTGTCGTTTAATCGGCATCCCTTTTCAAACAAACAAATTAATCAATTTCTTAGCAAGCGTCATAAAAGTGACAACAACATTATTTAAAAATCAATCTTGTCCTCGCGCAAACCACAAACTCTTCATGGTTCAACCCCTTAGTACCACTAACGCATTGTTAAGGGTAATTAGGGCATATAAATATTATTTTTGACTGGGGAGCGACACTCCGATCAATGTGTTTCTAAGGATTCTGAAATGACTACAAAATTTAAATCAGATGTTGATAGTCAAACTGTTGTTGATGAAAATTGCTAATCATCTGGCAAACAAGAATCAGCTAATCCTGAAAGGTTTGTGTCTGATGAAATGGCTTCTAAAGAAACTGATTCAGTTGATTCCAAAAACTTAGTTTCTGAAGAAAAGGTTTCTAATGAAACTAAGCCTACAGGATGCACTCCTTTAAAGAAAAGGCAATCACGAAAAAACATAAAAAGCAGCATAGAAGGAAAACATAAGAGGAAATTTCCTCAGATACTGTTAAAGAAAACCAAAAGAAAAACCCACCTCAAAAGCTAATTGAAGCTAAGTTGAAGGGTAAATTATCGATATTCACTCTTGTGCTGATGATTGTGAGAAGGTTTTATCCAAGAATAAACATGCACATAAGAAATCAGCACCTAGTGGAAAGAAGAGACCCAATCAGCTCCCCAGAATAACACAAGCAAAACTGAATGTCTTTTTCTCAAAAAGACAGACTTGTTTTAATTGTGGAATTCCAGGGCACATAGCTCGAGGTTGTGTTCATCGTCCCTCATGCCTTACTTTCAGGAACACCTTCATAAGATTGCTTCGCATTATCGATACTATAGGCATCAATTCACTCGTGCCAAACCCTTTGATGTAGATTGGAATCTAGCAAAGAAAATTAATCAAAAGCGTTCAAACAGAAATGGTTTCCAAAATCAGTCCATAAAATTAAAAGCAGCGTCAACCAAATTTGTTTCAAACAACACCAATTCAGAAATCTAGAAACACAAAATTCTTGCTAGATCTCAGTCTCAGTGTTATCAATCGTCAAATTCTACATCCTCTTCCTTTCACACTACCAACTCTACTAAAAGTCATATGATCTTTCGTGAGGTTTCACAAACGAAGAGTGATGATCAACCCTGATCGATAATGGTCTAGGTTCTAGTTTCTCACTAATCCCGTTATGTGTGTAGGAACGACTATGGAGGGCTATTGTCAGACTTTGGTTTGTAGACAGTGGTTGTTCTAAATTTATTTTTTTTTATTTTAATTACAATCTTATTTGTCTTATTTATTAAAACATATTATAAGAAAAAATTTATATTTTGGGCATAACATGTCTTTCTAAATTCTATATAGTTATATACAAATTTACACACCACACAAGTGGTCACTCAACACTCGACCAATGATATTTAAGTGAAAGCACTCGGACCCGTTGTGGAGCTTTCTCCTATTATAGGCTTGACAAACAATCAAACATCCTCCATTTTGCTGTTTATCTTTGTAAATATCAAGTGGGCTTTTAAAAGGGTAGGTTTTTGGCTAGGGGTAGGTGTTTTCGGGTAAAATGGTGAAAAACGTAAAAAGTGTCAGTATAGGAAAAAACATTAACCAATGTGTGTTTTTTTTGGCCAAAGTTGAAACTAAGCCATACTTGTATTTTATAACCGAACTTTTTACTAAAATAAAGGGTGTAAATAAAAAAAAGAAGTATGTGGATATGGATGGTTGTTTTTGCAAAAGTTTCTATTTTTACGGGTTTAGAAATGAAAGGGTTAAGGCTCAAAGGGGTTTAACTAGGGGGATTTTTTTGTAATGTATGAAAAGGAAAATAAAGTTTTAGAATGAAAAACGGGTTAGAGTCGTAATGGCTCCATCATTTACTTACTTGGATTTGTGTCGGTAAGGATTGAGAACATATTGTTTTGGCAATTTCTAGATTTGTAAGAACTAAACGGGCAATTCACACAAGAAACAAAAGATTGTAGCAATTAGTATAGATATGTATTTGTATGATTGGTAAAGGCTCAAAACTCACTTTTTGTGGGAAAAGGGTATAGTGTAAAAGTGTATATATAATCAAATTTTACAAATATTTGTTGTGCACGTTTTTATAATTTCTTAATTTGTTCTTTTTATCACGACGATGTCAGGTGTAAATTAGTAAAAATATAATTTTTAGAACTTATTTTTCCCAAACTAAGCCAAGATAAGTAAAAAAAGTTGAAATTTTTTTGGGGTGATTAGCGGTTTTCCAAGGCGAGTTTTGTGTAAAGCTTGTTTTTAGGACAAAAGATGTAAGGTCTTAATATCCCCCCCACACTTAAATTACACATTGTCCTTAATGTGTCCCAAATTGGATTTTTTTGGATTAAATGTGCAAAAAGTTGGTTTAAACAACAATTTCTAAGGTTACTAGTCACTGGGCACGGGGGCATACCTGGTGGACACGACCCGTGCCACCTTTTTTACAGAAAAAATTTGCCTAGTGAGCACGGCCCCATGCTACAGACTCTACTTTGTAGTTTTTGAAGCGGGAGGCTCTGGTTTACATGCATGGGGTCCTTTTTCTTAGTTTTTCACACCATTCCTCGTGTTACATACACCACCATTTTATTTAGAACTTCCATTCATTACAAACTAAAAGAAAAGCAAAAGTACATAATTTTAAAGTCCTAAGGTAGATTAGCCTCCTAATGACAAGAAATAAGAACCCTAAAAAGCTCTCCCTAGAATAGTCGAAATAACAAAAACCCAGAGGTGTTTTCTAGATGTTGAAGGCCTTTCGAGCTTTTCCCGGAGGGTGTACCCTCATATGTCATTGAGCATCTCCTCAATCTCCCTTGGGAGAAAGATGAAAGGCTCATCATCCATAACTTCTTGTGGGAGAGGGTTAGTGGTCACAGGGAACCTTATGAAGTGTGTCTAGAGGTGGTTCTGGTGGTATTTCATCTCATCCGGTGGGGATGATAATTTCTTGAGCTAGGTTCCAATCTTCTTGTGGGAAGTTTGGCTCCATGGGAGGCATAGCAAGAATATTTAACCTTTGGTGCAAAAGGTTGATCTATTGGAAGCTAGTCTCAAGCCCCATTGTTAGGTAGTTAACCCGGTCTATTAGGATGTCTTCCACCGATGTCATCTCCTCCAGAGCCTCCTTTAGCGCACTTACGTAACTCATAAGAGTAGCCTCGATGGTGGGCCTCCTTCCCCTCCTGTTGTTCTCGTTGGTAGTTGACGAAGTTCCACTATTTGTGCTTGACATTCTAAGAAAACAAGGAAGTTGTCATTTACGCAGAACATCACCACGCCCCTGTGCCTCCTAGGCATGGCTTCGTGCCTCCACTTCTGTTATCATATCGAACCTAGAACTCTTTGTTTTAAGTGTTTTTTTAGAGTTTTGAACTTAAATAACCTGAAACATCGTTGTACAACATTTATTTTAAGAGAGTTTGGGTTTAAAATCACTTATTTATGTTGATGAAGCTTGAAGCTTTGAAGCTTCAAGCCATGGAGGCTGAATGTTTGGAGAATAAGGAAAGAGATAAAAGTGGCAAAGACAAGAAGGTTTGATGAAACCTTTTTAAAATATACCGTTTTGGGTATATGTGTATAATCAAATAAAAAAAATTGTTGTCTTTGGAATGAGTCCAAGACATTCTGCCCAATGGCTGACTTTATAGAAAGTGACAGCATAGTGGACACAGCCCCGTGCCTTGATGGCATGGCCCCGTGGTCTACAACAGACCAAAGTGGTTTTTGGCTGCTAGTGACCACGGGGCGTGTTGGCGAGGCACGACCCCGTGGTGTCTTAACAGATGGGCACAGGGCGTGCTTATATGGCACGACCCCTTGTTGTTTTTGAGATTTATGTAGTTTCATCTTATTTATGGCGTTTTATTTTATCAGGTGGCTCTTTACTAGTAGGTCAACACCAAAGTGCCGGATGTACCTAAGGTGCTTGTGATTTATACAAAAATGCAAGACGTTGTCTGGTCTCTTGTTAAAGAAGGTACGAGTCAAATTGCTCTGGTCTATGTATGCACCGGATGTAGTTGGTGATGAGTATGTCATGCACAATCGAAACAAGGACGACTATCGCATTCGTCCTCACAAGCTCTTGACGTACACATAGTGGCCTTGGTGACGTTTATTTCTAAATGGGCCCCCATCAAGTCTTCTCCATCATTAGTGCTTTGTGATGAACACCTCATATCATCATAAACTCTATTTCTTTTAATTTTGGAGAATTCTCATTTCTATTTGACATATGTCATTTGAGGTCATGTCTTTTTGAAAAGAGGTTTGATGGTATTCAGATGGATAATAGTTATTGTTTATACTTTCGCCCCTCTAAAGGTGACTTTCAAAGAAAAATGATGGGTCTATTAGGTAATGGGGGCTGAAATTTAGAAAGTAGCATTCTAAATCTCGACGAAACCTACCACATAATTGGCACCATTCACCGTAAGAGTTGCACAAGTAAAGAAATCAATATCATCCATGTTTTCGTCAGATGTTATTAACCGTTAGGATTGGACGGTCTTGTTTTGCAGTTACTGATAGGGAGACATGGCCTCGTGTTGAGTTAACACGACCTCGTGTCACAGCTACTGTCTAACTAAAACATTTTTGCCAGCTGCTGTTAAGGGCACGACCCCGTGTTTAGCTAGCACAAGCCCGTGCTACAGCTGCGGATAAAAAACAAAATTAAGAAAACAAAAAAAATCCTAAAAAATTAAAAAGAAAAAGATACAAATTGATGAGGTCGTTAATTTTAAGCTGCCTTAAAATCCTTGTGTCTCCGACAATGGCGCCAAAAACTTGACCTGGTGCGAGTGTAGTATAATTTTTTTGTTATATTTTAAGCCCTTTTTACTTGTGGATCACGCTTTAAATTTAAAAAACACAATACAATACTATCACTCTACACACGTTGGGGCAAGTGCAGCCATGGTAAGACATAGTATAGTGATGGTAAGATATTGACGTCGTCTAAGGACACAACAGCTTTTAATACCGGTTTATCATTAACGTCTAATCTAACCAAATTTTGAATCAAAAGAAATACATACCCAATTTAAAATTTTGCAAAAGATTAGGAATCAAAAGTAATACATAAAAGATTTGTCTTTATCAAGTGATGTAAGAGATAAGCCAAGCATGGCCTTTGTTTGAGAAGAACTCTTATAATCAATCTTGGATCCTGAGACTACTACACACCCTCTAAAAGATGAAATATGGATGATGGTGGTGGGTGTTGGTGTTGTAGTGGTAGTGAACTGATGGCAAGTGTGAGAGAAGTGGTTTGCCAAGGGATACCTTTCTCTTGAACCAAGCAACTCTATTTATAGCTGGAAACCGAGGCCAGGCACGACCCTGTGCCCACATGGCATGGCCCCGTGGTCTTTTCTTTCTATCCCTTCAGTAATTGTGGATGTTAGGTCTTGTACCAACACGCCCCATGTGTCATGGCAGGACGCCATGGTTAGTGTACTTGCTGTACTATCATAGATTTTGCTAATCTTAGATTTGACCATGACCCTGGGTTAGCACGGCCCCATGTTGGCTTATCTTTTGCTGTTGGCTTTTTCTACAAAGAATCTTGACTGGGCACGACCCCGTGCCTAAACTTCTGTTCTTGTTATTTTGTTGTTTTGGATGTGGATGGGGATTCGACAGGTTGCGTCAATCCTTCTTCTCTGTATTTGTGTTGGTTTCTTCTGTTAATTTGTTCCTTTGATTCGTTGAAGCTCTTTTGATCCTCTAATCTAAATGTAAATAAAGAAACATGCTTTACCAACATTAGTACCGAAAAAGGGTTGATTTTATGCCTTGTTTGCTGTAATTTATATGTTGCATTTTGCGCACATCAGATGCTTTCAAAAAACTTACTGTGGATCCACCGGGCATTTCACGAAGTTGCTACTGAACCGGATCATACTTCGCCAACTCAGGAGCCAGTTCCTGAATTTACTACAAAAACTACTCATGATGATGCAGTACACAACGTTGAAGCCTCCACACAGCAAACTACTGCGGATCCCTCAAATCCAAATAACCAAGGAGCATCACTTGTATCCGGAGCTGATTCCGTCTGACTACACTGTGGATCCATCGGTGATCAACATTGCTGCATCAAATGAGGGGAGCTTTCTCGAATTGTATCAGAAAGTTTCTCAAATCTGCAAACAAACTTGCAGGCTCCTACTATAGCAATACCACATCGTGTTCAGAGAATCCACCCTATTGAGAATGTTATTGGTCTTATTGTGAGTCCCAAATCTTAACCCTATCAAAGTGGTTTGATGGTTAACACCCAAACACCTATTGATTAAGTGTTTGAATGAAAAAAAAAGTTAGGAAAAAACAAAAGATGAAGATTCTTGTTTGGATCAAACAAGAGTTGTTTATGTAATCCCAAATGATATACACACTAAAAGCACTTGATATTTGGATTTAGCACAAGACCATGAATCACAACACAAGAGAAATCACCAAAACTTGTCTAAGAACCCTTGACTAGGGTTTTCCATTAGCTTAATATATACACACACTTACTGTCTGGCGTATTTAACAAATATGCCAGAAATATAAATACGCCATGTCTTGCTATTACATAATTTTACTTTTGACCCCTAAACTTTCTAGAACATTACAAACTATAACGAAACAATCCAAAACCTAATAAAACCAAGTACCAACAATCTTAAAAGTTCTAACAATATCCCCCCTAGATTGTTGCGTACTTGATCGTTCTTCAGTGTTGAACTTCTGTTTCTGGATTTGTTTTATCCTGATATGTGGTCTGTTTAGGTGGTGTTTGATTAATAACAGCTTCACTGATGACTGTTGGATCCTCCATAGTGGCCTCATATGTGGATGAGGCCGGAGGTTGAGAATCAACTCAACTGGATCAGGTAATGGATCCTTTTGTTTTATTGGAGATTTTTTCTGCCTTTTCTCTTTTGTTTTCTTTTTCTTCTCTTCCTTTCTCTCCTTCTATTTTGGTGAGCATCATTGGAATCTTTGGAGGGATCTTAATTCTCGTCTCAACCTTAGAAGGGTCTATTACCCATGTGAATTTGCCTTTACCATTGATGGGATCCTCTTATGTCTTCGAAACCCCTCTGCGTGGGGCGTTGGGGCTTGAAGACATTAAACCCGCGATTGTATTCTCTTAAGATTAGTCTTTCAAAATTAACACCAATGCTTCTGTTGGTCGGATTGATCATATCTAATTTTCAGCAATCGTGAATATCCCACCGAGGAAGGCTTTTCAGGTTTAACCAGTCTTGAAGTATTGGATAACCCCACCACATCTCTTCAGATGAACATCCCTTTTAAATTGTAGTACTTCTAGCTGATTATCTTGTCAATGGCTTCTGTCTTTTAAACGGTGACTACTTGATAAAAATCTGGAAGCTTTTTTCTTTTCTTTTTAAACCATTCCGATGTTGTGGGGTCACTTTATCACCGTCTTCCGTGTCATACAAAACCTCTTCCTCTAATTCCCACTCGACAAACCGCGTCGACATTTCATCCCGATTTCACTACCTCTTCCTCATTTTCATCATCTTCGTTGACGTTTATAGACGACTTCAATCGTCTTTTCTTTTTCTCAGCTTCTTCAGTTTTCGTTTTCTTCCTCTACCTGAAACTTCTCATAGTCAAAAATGTCTGTAGCTGAGAACATTGGTTATACTTTTGATTTGGTACAGAGCCCTCTAATCATTCTGTACATTTTCTCCATACCGTCTTGTTGAAATCTTACAAATCTTGTTTGTTAATTCACATAAGCATAACGCTCCTTGTTTTTCTTTCTTTGTTCTCTCAACTTCTCACTAACACATTTGTATTGTTCACTTGCTGCTTTAGGATACATATTTCTTTTGCAAGACCCGTTCCGATGTCTTTTGACAGCTTATCATAGAGTTCTTGGAAAGGATGTGGTTTGCATGGAGCTTGTTGAGATTGTGTGATTGGAGTTGGTTTCGTTGGTACGTCTTTAGATGAGCATTCCATTGTTTTCTTCTTTTTCTGGGGAGGTGATTTACTTAGAACCGCTTCATCAGGATCTACCAACAATTGATCAACACATTGATCCATTTGTTCTTGTTCAGATGTCACTGTTACAGGAGTCTCAGATTCAGTCATTTCATGCCCTTTTCTTTTCATTTCTCTCTTTTCCTTTTGTTCAGCTTCGTGTATAGCTTGTAAGTTCTGAATGTGCTCTCTATACTCTCTTGTTTCACCTGCATGAATACTATCGCCCGTTAACCATATGGGATTCGGGATATCTTTCGTTTTCTTTGAAGGTTCCCACTCTTCGACAGGTTGTTTGCCTTTCTTCTTTCTGGTCAGTTGTTCCTCTTCTTCTTCTTTGTCTACTTCGTCTTCAACGTCTTTTTATTTCTTTCTTTTAACACCATCCAGATACTTTTTATATGAAGCTTTCACCAATGGAATTTTTCAATATGATACAGCCACTGGTGAAGCATCACCCACTCGTTCGTCTTCAGTTCCGTAATCTGTCGGTTCGTCAGCAACTGAAATTTGTACGTGTCTTCGTCTTGTGGGAGTTTGGGATATTAATCGTTGATGAGAAGCTGTACAAATCGAGGGTACATGGCCCATGTTTTTTGTGTTTGCGTTATCAACCATACAGTAGAAGATCAGGCCAGAAATGTTAAATGGTTGTTTGGGGCATAGATTCAGCATGGCAGCAGACCATTCCAAGTTTAGCCCGTCATAACCTCTCTTTCTGTTGGATAAACTCATAGCAAACACATGCAAACTGTACTAAAAGCAAATACCCTTTTCTTCATAGAACGAGATAAATGTTTGATTTTTGAATTCAGATCCGTTATCACTTCTAACTGACTTAACCTTCAGTTTGATGACGTTCTCGATCATAGGGATGAAGGTCTGTAGGATGGATGCAGTTTGCTTTTGGTTTCAAGAAAGTAAACCCATGAGAATCGCAAAAAATCATCTTGTATCACCAAGCAATAAGATCTTTTAGCTAAACTTTTAACACTAATGGGACCGAAAAGATCCATGTGCAACAATTGCAATGGTGCGGTTATCGTATTCACTGCTTTGGTCTTGTGCAGTTTTTGTGTTGCTTGCCTTGGGCACATGTGATACACTTTTATGAAAATGGAAATTCTTTTATCGGTAAACTTCTTACTAAGTTTACTTGCCTTGGGCACATGCGATACACTTTTATGAAAGTTTATTCATATTTTTGAAATTCACATGCCCCAAACGCCTATGCCAAAGCAGTGATTCCGATTCTGATGCCCCTTTGAGATCAAACACGTCATTTTCTCATTTGTTTTGGCATTTTTCATATTGAGGACGTAGGTGTTGTTTTGACGAGGAGCTGTAAGCATAATCATCTCGGCAGGAACTGAGTATTCGGGCTTAAGAAAGAGACATTCTGAGTCATTGAATAGCACGGATATTCCTTTGTCACAGACTTGTGATTGCATAAGATTGTAGCACAATTCTAGTACGTAGTTAACATTTTCCAACGTAAGTGCTTTGGAAACAGCGTCTCCAATTTCAACAATCTTCCCTCCCTTTACATCTTCTATAGTTCCTTTAAAGCAGTTATATGCCTTGAGCATCCACTATCCACATGCCAGATGTATTCCATGAGCATTCGAAGCCATTTTTGCAGTTTATTCTGTTATACAACAACAAACAAGAAATATATACAAGTTAGATAGATTTCAGAACCTAGACTTGCTTCATTTTTAATCTATCGTGATTTTGGATGAAAATATATTCTTTTCTTTTCCAAAAACATGTTGTATTAACTAAGCTTTTGACTGATTTCTTAAAATTATCAAACTGCTCTATGAAACTTTTGAAAAAAATTGGTTCAAGTTCAGAAAATTTCTTGCTTTTGCAATGCTTCGTTGTATGTCCTAAATGGCCTCTTTTGCCTCTTGAAGGATGATGCGTTGGAAGATGATGTATGTGATGAGTGTCTTGAGCTGTATGAAGGTTCGTCTAATGAAGATGCATTGAGAATTGAACTTCTGATATTCTTCATTTTCTTGTCAAGACGACTTTCTTCTTTAGTGCACTCTTCATCAATCTGCTGATGGTTGAAGAAGCTAGGGGCGTGAATTTCTGACACGACCCGGAAACCCGACACGAACCTAACACGAAATTCGCGGGTTTAGGTTTCGTCTAAAGGGTTCGGTCAATTTCGGGTTGAACACACGAACCCGTTTAGGTTTACGGGTCAGGTTCGGGTCAACCTGGTCAGGTTGGCGGGTTGACCCGTTTAACACATTTATACGATATTATATTTTTTTACAATATATTTTATCTCATAAATTAAATGGGGCGTGTATTTTATGCCATGATTATAACTTAAAAGGAGAAATTAACATAGCTTTTATAATTTAAATATGATATTATTATATACATTTGTTTTTTTTAAGTAATTTTTAATTTTAATATATTAGTTTTAGAAAAAAAATTAAAAAATTCGGGTTAAATGGGTCGTGTTCGGGTCAACCCATAAAACTTCGGGTCGTGTTCGGGTTCATATATATGATACGATTTTCGGGTTCGGTCGGTTCGGGTTCGTGTAAAATTTTCGTGTTCGGGTCGGGTTGAACCCGCCAACCCGTGAACACGACCCGTTTAGCACCCCTAAAAGAAGCTGACTATTGACTTACACTTGAATTATCTGATCTTTGATCTTCACTTGAGCTTTCTTCTTCGCTTTCTGAAGTTGTTGTGTTTGAGTCTTCACTTCTACTGTCTTGGTTTGGTTCTTTATTAGACTCCGACATACCTGTACAAGATGGAACAAACTCGGAATTTCCTCTGTAGGAATTTTCCAAATCTATTTTGTTTTAATTCTAGAAAAAATACAGGAGGTTCAACCACAACATTTTCATTACAAAAAGTAGATTTCAGGTCAACGCATTCAACCACTACATTCTCATGGTTGCAGGTCATAGGTTTAGGCACATGCGTGTTACAGGCATCCCGAATATTTAGACTAGGTTTAATATAGTCATTTGTCCTAGTTAAATTATTACATTCATCCGAATAAAAGTCTTGTTTTTTTACCACAGTTCCAGGCGAACTAGTTAACCGTAGTGTCACTGTCGCCTGAATACCCTATCCCTATTTTTGTGCCTCCACATTCCTCATCGCGCACATCCTCCTCATGCTCAATTTCATCTACATTGCTTATAGAAATATTAGTATTTTTGTTACTTTCACAATCGACCCTTTGAGCAATCAAATCATTTTTATCAATTAAATCATTTTCTGGATGAGGAGTTGGCATGGGTACATAGTTCTTGTTGTGAGAGGGTGGAAAGATTCTTTTTTCATTCCCAAGATTATCTTTGTACCCAATGCCATCTTTCACGTATGTTGGTCGTTGGCAATTTTTTATATCAGCCAGTGCCTTTTTGCTAACATTCCATTTATCAATAGTGAGTTGCAATTTAGTGTTCTTAATTTTGGATTTCTCTAGTTTTTCAATTAAATCATTTATAATGAAATATTTTTCTAAAAATGAACTCCTATAAAGTTTGCATTTCAGCTAAAGATGAGTTCAACTTTCACTTATATGCAACTTTATTCAGTTTTAGCTCTTTATTAAATTGCCAAACTCTACCTTTTTCTCTAATTTTCACGGTTGAGAGATTTATAGTGAGCCATGATATTGGTACATGGTTTTCAGCACAATTTTGCTTTAAATTAGTAGGGTATGCTGTTTACCAAGTCTTTCTCCTCCTTTTCTTTGGTGGATCCAGCTTTCATTGCTGCAGCAGGAGCTTGATCCTTTTCTTTCTTTGAACTACTGCTAGTCTCTTCACTCTTCTCTTTGGACTTCGACGTTTCATCCTCTTTCTTCCCTTTGCCAGCTTCCAGCTTGGTTGACTTGACGATGCTTTTCAGTCCTTTGTCAGCAGACGTTCTACCTTGGGAACACTTTCAATTTTGTTACCTAAAAGTTTGAAGGACGTGGAGAGGTTTCTGTGGATGTCTCGGTCGATGGAGCCTTGTCAACTTCCTTTAATTCATTGGACAGTTTTGCTATAAAGCTTTGTTAGCTTCCTCCTTCGCTTCAGCAATCTCTTCCACCCAATCATAGTCTTCCGCCACCAGAGCCTTTGCAGAAGCAGTTGTTGGTGCATATTTGTGAAAACAGCTTAGATTTGGTCTTTGGATATCTTGTAATTAGTAAAATGATAAACGGTTAGCGGGTTTAGTTTTGTAATAGTTAATTAGAAGTAATTGGGCTGAACTAGACATAAAATAGAACATGGTAGATGAATTGGGCTTTAAACCCTTAGCAATCCATGTAGGAAACCCTAGCCCATGAGCATAACATATCTCTATATATAGGGAGGTTTGCATTAGGGTTAAGGTTGCTTGTTTTATTGTTGTGTTGCTAAGTTAGTTGCTTCAGAGAGTTTTAGAGAGAGCTTCTTGAATTGGTTGTAAACACTTCTTGTTAGATAATCAATAGAAGACAGTTTGAAGGAATTCTTTGTGTTCGTGTTCATGTTGGTGTTCGTGTTGTTTCTGTGAAATCTGATCCAGGGGATTCCGCACTATAGATTAGATAGACGATTCTGTCAAGATCCATAAGGACTAGGGGACCTACAATTGGTATCAGAGCATTCGGCTCTTGATTATTACTCGGTTCAGAATCGTGACAGTAGAAAAATTGGGTTTTTGGGCGTTTTGGAGGCTGTTTTGTAGTTTGTGACGTCATAATTAGGGTTTCTGTTATTGTTCCGGATTAACAGCTTGCAATTCGGATTGAAGACTTGCATTCCGGATTAAAAAAGCATAGTACTTCGAATTGAAGACTTGGATTTCAGACCAGAATCTGCATTTCGGATCATCAGACTTGCAATTCGGATATGGAAAAGTGCAATTCGGATTGAATTTCAGACCAGAAGCCATTTCGGGTTCCATTTCGGATTTCACTTCGGATAAGAAGCTATTTCGGATTGAATTTCGGATCAGAAGTTATTTCGGATTCCATCTCCGATCAGAACTATTCCGGATTCCATCTCGGATCAGAATAGTCTATTCCGGATTTCCATTTCAGATCAAAACAGTGCATTCCGGATTTCATCTTGGATCAATATTCCGGATCACCATTTCGGATTAGCAGTTTGGATTACTGTTCTAGATTTTCAACTCGGATTGTAAATCCGAGTTACTGTTCCGAGTCACTCACAAGAAGGTGGAAACTTAACAAGCTGACGTAACCAGAGTTAAATGTTTTCGGACATAGAATTTGATCCATAGACAATTTCGAACCGAGTCTAACGGTATAATATATATCATTAGAATCGTATCGTTGAGACGAATCTATCGGTATAATTTGGTAACCACTTATTTCGGACAAGTTTTAACGATTTTAACAAGCCGGTTCGGTAAAAATGTCGAATACGTCTAACCTAAATGAGTTATTGAGAATGGAGCACGAGGCTGGTACCACAAACAAACCTCCAAAGATGCTGAAGGTAGAGAACTATCTAACATGGAAGGATAGGTTTCAATCTTTTATTGAATATCAGGACACACGGATGTGGATCTTTATTCAAGATGGGTACGCTAACCCAACGAATGATTTTGAGGGCAGACAACGTGTTACTGCTTATGTGAACATGTCTGAAGTTGAGAAGAGGATGGATGAGTCTGAAAAGAAGGCCTTAGCTGCTATCAAGATGTATTACTGATGGCATCAAACATACATTCAAGCGCTATACCACATCAAAGGAGCTGTGGGATCCCTTAGAGAAGAGGTATGAGGGCAATACCGATGTGAAGAAGAACAAGGTTGATCTTCTAAAGAAACAGTTTGTTGTGTTCAAAGGAATGAGAAATGAATCCCTTGAAGATATTATCACGCGATACTATCATCTGATGTCAGAAATAGATAATTATGACATAGAGGGATACATTGATGTGGAGATAACGATAAGTTATTGGATGCTTTACCTGTGAAGTGGGATATTTACACGTTGATGATAAAGGGTGAAGCTAATTATGAAAAGAAAGACTTGGAAGAGGTTGTTGGGAAATTGAGAGCTTATGACCTCAATATGAAGAAGAAGGAAACGGGTTATGATCTTGTTCAAGATCTGGGGACTTATAAAGGTCTTACACCTTCATCTTCCAACAATGCTTCTAGTGATACTGCAACCGCATTTCTCTCATGTGAGAATGAGCAGATCGTGAAAAATTCTGATGGCAAAGTATGTTTTGTTGCTGCTTTAGGAGGCTCGCCAGGGGCTAAGAGACAACAATAAGTAACAGCAGTTCTAAGTCTATGCCTCTGACTGTCAAAATTGCTGAAGATCATCTCGCATTGCTTGCTTCTTTCGTTGCTTCCTACGAGAACTATATTCAGGGAAAAATATCTGATCCTGCTACGTTTGATGAAGATTATGATTAGATCGACCCTGATGACTTAGAGGAGATGGATTTGCAATGGCAGATGGCCATGATCTCTAGAAGGGTGAAGAGGTTCATGAACAGAACATGCAGGAAGTTCGTTAGAAAGAGTGTGGGATTTGACAAGTCGAAAGTAAAGTGTTAAAATTGTCATAACTATGGACATTTTTCTAAGAGAATGTCAACGACAAAAAACTGAATCTCGTTCTAGTTCATCCTATCAAGATTCTCCAAGTAATGGTTCAAGCAACATGAATGTGTCAAACATCACTGGATCAGAGGTCCTGATTTCTACTGCCAGAGAGGGTTCTTATGATTGGAGTGTTCATCTGGAGAGTGATAACAACGCCTCATAGGCGTTCATGACTGAGATAGCACTAGTTGCTGAAGAAGAAGTGAAAGCTGATGCTGAGGGAGAGCAAGAGAAGGTAGCTCAGAAAGCTGATGGAGAACAGAATGCTACAGAGAAGAAGATGGCTGCTGATTTTGAGGCTTTCATGGCTGATCTAAGCAAATCAACAGGCGAGGTATGTTCTAACTCTAGTAGTTCTATTTGTTTGAAATGTTGTGAACTGCAAAGTGAGCTTGACACATTAACACAATAAAACCAAAGTCTGGCTAATAAGCTCTCGAACCTAAAAGAATCAAACTTTTTCGTAAAACGAAATGAGTCATTATACTTGAAGAAAATTAAAGGTTATGAAGAAGAAATCAATATTCTGACCTGTAAGCTTAATGAAAAACTTCAAGTTATTGATTTAGCTCATGATACGATGAGTGAGAAAACAAAAGAGGTTTCTGAAAAATGCAAAGAGTTGTCTGAAGCACAACTTAAAATTTGTGAGCTTGAAAAGAAATTAAACCAATCCAGAGATTCATCTTTTGTCATGAAACACATGATGAATGGCTTGAAGAAGAGTGATGACAAGACGTGTGTGGGATTCAAAGGTTTGAATGAAGTTCCACCACCACTTGGTCATGACTATTCTTTCTTGCCAGATGAAGAAGAGCTTACAGACTTTGTGTCAACTACACCTGGTAGTTCCACATCAGGAAGTGATGATGGTTCTGAGAATGTCAAGAAGGATAATAACAGGGAACAGTTTTGAAAAAAAAAATACACACCCTAAGAATCAAAAACAAATTTTTGTTAAAAAGGTTGATTTTGTTAAAGGGAGTGAAATGAATGAAGAAGTCTCTGTTATTACTAAAGAGTCTAATGTGCAGTTTGCTAAGAACAAAAACAAGGAAAAATCAGAAGTTAGGCAAACTAAACAAGATCACATTCAAAGCATCATCATCCCCTGATGAATCTAAGCAAGAGCCTTCAGTTAATAAGTCTTCGGCTAGAAAATCGTGTTTCAAATGTCATGAAAAAGGACATGTAGCCAGCTGCTGTCTTAACAAAAAGAGTGAAGCACAGGTAAGTGAGAAATAGAGAGAAAAATTACCAGCAAAAAGTGGTGATGGTGAGAAGAAGGTTAACTCACCAAAGATATCTGCTACCAAGCAACAAAGTGTTGCTGTTGGTGTAGATAAGGCTGAAAAGGAACTCACCAAGTTCCTCGTTTTGAAACAAATCAACAAAGATTTCAGCCTGCAACTACATCGGGCAGATATGAAAGACGTAGAAGTAGTTCACCAAGAATGATAACTTTAATGGTCAAACAAATAATTTCAGAAGTCAAGGTCAATATCAAAATCGATACCAGAATGTTGGTAGTCAAAATTTTTATAACGATGGCTTTAGAAATTATCATCATCAAAATTCATTCAACCAAAATCACATTTTCAATAGGTCGCAAAGTCCAAAAATGGTTAGGAAACCTCAGGTTCACAGACCTCATGGAAATCAAAATACAATTTCCATCAATAGGTCTAAGATCGAAGACTCCTGATGGATACTGGATGGATGTTCCCATGATTGATGAATCTGGAAGACCCAAGACCATTAAGGCTTGGGTCCCCCAATCTAACTAATTTTGTTGGATGGTGCAGGAGCTTCTAAGGAGGATTATCAACTTGTGGTATGTTGATATTGGCTGCTTCAGGCACATGACGGGGGATGCAAACCTGTTGATAGAGTTTGAGAATATATATGGTGGTTATGGAATTTTGAAGGTGCTAAAGGAGGGCACATTACCGGTCGAGGAAAAGTGACTAACGGGAAGATCACATTGGACAAAGTGAACTATTTTGAGCAGCTGAAGCACAATCTGATGAGTGTGTCTCAAGTCTGCGACAAGGGTCACTCGATCCACTTTACAAAGTCTGAAGCTTTGGTGTTGAAACCTGGTTTGGTGATACCGGATGACTGGATAGTGATGAGAGCGCCAAGGAGAAATGACACTTATGTCATGGACATGGGTGCTAAGGATTCTTCGTCTGTGGTGGCGTGTTTACTATCAAAAGCATCTGAGGCTGAGTCATTGTTGTGGCACAGACACATCGCCCATATCCACTATCGAAAAATGAACTATATTATTAAAAATTGTTTAGTGGAAGGGGTGCCAATGCAGAGGTTTCACGTGGAAGATAAATGTCTTCCATGTCAAAAGGGAAAACAACATAAGAAACCTCACATGTCTAAAACAGTAAATTCCATAGATGCCCCTTATGAATTAATTCATATGGATCTATTCGGTCTGGTGAACGTAAGGAGCATAGGTGGAAAGTGCTATTACTTAGTTGTCACTGATGATTACTCACGCTATTCATGGGTTTTCTTTTTAGGTACAAAAGATGAGACGATGGAGATGCTGATAGATCTTTTTACAAAATTGGAAAATGCCCATGATGCACAGATCAAGAGGGTAAGGAGTGATAATGGCACTTTAAGAATCAAGTTCTGGATCTCTATTGTCTTTGCAAGGGAATTGAACACAACTATCAGATTCAAAGCTCCTTATACACCTCAACAGAATGGAGTCGCTGAGAGGAAGAATAGGAAGTTTTTGAAGCAACAAGGACTATGCTATCTGATTCAAAGCTTCTAGTTTTTTTATGGGGAGAAGTTGTGACACAGCTTGTTATGTCCTGAACAAAGTTTTGACAGTTAAATTGTTTAACAAAACATGTCACTAACTATTGTTTAACTGAAAACCAAACATAAAAGGCTTTGAACCATTTGGATTACCATGCATCATTGTGCGAAACAAAGATAAGCAAAAATTCGGGAGGTAGCTGATGAAGGTTACTTTCTAGGCTATATGCCTAGAACACCGAATAAAAGAGTTTTTAATCTAAAAACTGGTAAAATTGAGGTTGTGTTGAACATGGAAATCACTAGTTACTCACCTCAACAATCAATGAGTGGTCCTGCTATATTATATGATTATGTCAGTGTTTTTAAATCATTTAATATTTCTGATTTTCCAATGCAGGTGAGTCTCAAGTGATCCAAATGGTGATCAGTGAAGATGGAGAGTGTGACTTCATGCCTAGATCAAGTGCATCGATGACAAATGCTCCAGAAGCTTCTGCTAGTGCAGCTCCAGAGGACTCCAGTGATAGTGAGTCTGAACCTGTTCAGGGGGAGGACTTCACTAATCCATTTGCTAATATTCAGGGGGGGGGGGGTTGGATCTAATCTTGGAGATAATCTGGTTGTTGACACCATTGCTACCACACGTGTACACAAAGATCATCCAATTGAAAACATCATTGGTGATGCTGCTGCAGGTGTTCAGACAAGAAGAGGCGTGCTCGAAGGTTCCTGTTTGTTTACTTCGATTCAGAAGACTGGGTTGATTCATGAATGTTTATATAGCTGCTTTATTGCCTAAGAGGAGCCGAAGCATGTTCATGTGGCTCTAAAAGACAATTGTTGGGTGGAAGGTATGCACGAGGAACTAGCTCAGTTCAAGAAGTTGAAAGTTTGGGAGATAGTTGACTTGCCTGAAGGAGAGAAGGAAATAGGAACTAAGTGGGTGTTCAAGTGCAAGAAAGACGACCGAGGGGTCGTGATAAGGAATAAGGCTCGGTTGGTAGTGAAAGGGTTTAATCAGCAAGAAGGGATTGATTACAATGAAGTGTTTGCACCAGTAGCAAGGTTGGAACAAATTCGTTTGTTCCTAGCTTTTGCTTCATTCAAGGGCTTCAAAGTTTACCAACTTAACATGAAGAGTGCGTTTCTTTATGGGAAAGTCCAAGAAGTGGTGTATGTCTCACAGGCAGACGGGTTTACAGATCCAGACTATCCAGCTCGAGTATATCGACTTGATAAGGCATTGTATGAATTGCATCAGGCACCTAGGGCATGGTATGAGACACTGTTAGCACATTTGCTAAAACATGGTTTCGAAAGAGGTCAGATTGACAGTACACTGTTCATTAAAAGGAAGAAGGCCGACTTTCTGCTGGTACAGGTATACGTAGATGACATCATTTTTGGGTCATCAAATGTGAACATGTGTCATGATTTCGAAGAGGTAATGAAGAGCAAGTTTGAGATGAGTGCGATGGGTGAATTATCCTACTTTTTAGGTTTACAAGTTGAATAGAAGAAGGATGGGATCTTCATTTTCTTGTCAAGACGACTTTCTTCTTTAGTGCACTCTTCATCAATCTCGCTGATGGTTGAAGAAGCTAGGGGCGTGAATTTCTGACACGACCCGGAAACCCGACACGAACCTAACACGAAATTCGCGGGTTTAGGTTTCGTCTAAACGGGTTCGGGTCAATTTCGGGTTGAACACGCGAACCCGTTTAGGTTTACGGGTCAGGTTCGGGTCAACCTGGTCAGGTTGGCGGGTTGACCCGTTTAACACATTTATACTATATTATATTTTTTTACAATATATTTTATCTCATAAATTAAATGGGGCGTGTATTTTATGCCATGATTATAACTTAAAAGGAGAAATTAACATAGCTTTTATAATTTAAATATGATATTATTATATACATTTGTTTTTTTTAAGTAATTTTTAATTTTAATATATTAGTTTTAGAAAAAAAATTAAAAAATTCGGGTTAAATGGGTTGTGTTCGGGTCAACCCATAAAACTTCGGGTCGTGTTCGGGTTCATATATATGATACGATTTCGGGTTCGGGTCGGGTTCGGGTTCGTGTAAAATTTTCGTGTTCGGGTCGGGTTGAACCCGCCAACCCGCGAACACGACCCGTTTAGCACCCCTAAAAGAAGCTGACTATTGACTTACACTTGAATTATCTGATCTTTGATCTTCACTTGAGCTTTCTTCTTCGCTTTCTGAAGTTGTTGTGTTTGAGTCTTCACTTCTACTGTCTTGGTTTGGTTCTTTATTAGACTCCGACATACCTGTACAAGATGGAACAAACTCAGGAATTTCCTCTTAGGAATTTTCCAAATCTATTTTGTTTTAATTCTAGAAAAAATACAGGAGGTTCAACCACAAATTTTCATTACAAAAAGTAGATTTCAGGTCAACGCATTCAACCACTACATTCTCATGGTTGCAGGTCATAGGTTTAGGCACATGCGTGTTACAGGCATCCCGAATATTTAGACTAGGTTTAATATAGTCATTTGTCCTAGTTAAATTATTACATTCATCCCGAATAAAAGTCTTGTTTGTTTTACCACAGTTCCAGGCGAACTAGTTAACCGTAGTGTCACTGTCGCCTGAATACCCTATCCCTATTTTTGTGCCTCCACATTCCTCATCGCGCACATCCTCCTCATGCTCAATTTCATCTACATTGCTTATAGAAATATTAGTATTTTTGTTACTTTCACAATCGACCCTTTGAGCAATCAAATCATTTTTATCAATTAAATCATTTTCTGGATGAGGAGTTGGCATGGGTACATAGTTCTTGTTGTGAGAGGGTGGAAAGATTCTTTTTTCATTCCCAAGATTATCTTTGTACCCAATGCCATCTTTCACGTATGTTGGTCGTTGGCAATTTTTTATATCAGCCAGTGCCTTTTTGCTAACATTCCATTTATCAATAGTGAGTTGAAATTTAGTGTTCTTAATTTTAGATTTCTCTAGTTTTTCAATTAAATCATTTATAATGAAATATTTTTCTAAAAATGAACTCCTATAAAGTTTGCATTTTAGCTAAAGATGAGTTCAACTTTCACTTATATGCAACTTCATTCAGTTTTAGCTCTTTATTAAATTGCCAAACTCTACCTTTTTCTCTAATTAAGTCACGGTTGAGAGATTTATAGTGAGCCATGATATTGGTACATGGTTTTCAGCACAATTTTGCTTTAAATTAGTAGGGTATGCTGTTTACCAAGTCTTTCTCCTCCTTTTCTTTGGTGGATCCATCTTTCATTGCTGCAGCAGGAGCTTGATCCTTTTCTTTCTTTGAACTACTGCTAGTCTCTTCACTCTTCTCTTTGGACTTCGACGTTTCATCCTCTTTCTTCCCTTTGCCAGCTTCCAGCTTGGTTGACTTGACGATGCTTTTCAGTCCTTTGTCAGCGACGTTTCTACCTTGGGAACACATTCAATTTTGTTACCTAAAAGTTTGAAGGACGTGGAGAGGTTTCTGTGGATGTCTCGGTCGATGGAGCCTTGTCAACTTCCTTTAATTCATTGGACAGTTTTGCTATAAAGCTTTGTTAGCTTCCTCCTTCGCTTCAGCAATCTCTTCCACCCAATCATAGTCTTCCGCCACCAGAGCCTTTGCAGAAGCAGTTGTTGGTGCATATTTGTGACAACAGCTTAGATTTGGTCTTTGGATATCTTGTAATTAGTAAAATGATAAACGGTTAGCGGGTTTAGTTTTGTAATAGTTAATTAGAAGTAATTGGGCTGAACTAGACATAAAATAGAACATGGTAGATGAATTGGGCTTTAAACCCATTAGCAATCCATGTAGGAAACCCTAGCCCATGAGCATAACATATCTCTATATATAGGGAGGTTTGCATTAGGGTTAAGGTTGCTTGTTTTATTGTTGTGTTGCTAAGTTAGTTGCTTCAGAGAGTTTTAGAGAGAGCTTCTTGAATTGGTTGTAAACACTTCTTGTTAGATAATCAATAGAAGACAGTTTGAAGGAATTCTTTGTGTTCGTGTTCGTGTTGGTGTTCGTGTTGTTTCTGTGAAATCTGATCCAGGGGATTCCGCACTATAGATTAGATAGACGATTCTGTCAAGATCTATAAGGACTAGGGGACCTACAATTGGTATCAGAGCATTCGGCTCTTGATTATTACTCGGTTCAGAATCGTGACAGTAGAAAAATTGGGTTTTTTGGGCGTTTTGGAGGCTGTTTTGTAGTTTGTGACGTCATAATTAGGGTTTCTGTTATTGTTCCGGATTAACAGCTTGCAATTCGGATTGAAGACTTGCATTCCGGATTAAAAAAGCATAGTACTTCGAATTGAAGACTTGGATTTCAGACCAGAATCTGCATTTCGGATCATTAGACTTGCAATTCGGATATGGAAAAGTGCAATTCGGATTGAATTTCAGACCAGAAGCCATTTCGGGTTCCATTTCGGATTTCACTTCGGATAAGAAGCTATTTCGGATTGAATTTCGGATCAGAAGTTATTTCGGATTCCATCTCCGATCAGAACTATTCCGGATTCCATCTCGGATCAGAATAGTCTATTCCGGATTTCCATTTCGGATCAAAACAGTGCATTCTGGATTTCATCTTGGATCACTATTCCGGATCACCATTTCGGATTAGCAGTTTGGATTACTGTTCTAGATTTTCAACTCGGATTGTAAATCCGACACAAGAAGGTGGAAACTTAACAAGCTGACGTAACCAGAGTTAAATGTTTTCGGACATAGAATTTGATCCATAGACAATTTTGAACCGAGTCTAACGGTATAATATATATCATTAGAATTGTATCGTTGAGACGAATCTACCGGTATAATTTGGTAACCACTTATTTCGGACAAGTTTTAACGTTTTTAACAAGCCGGTTCGGTAAAAATGTCGAATACGTCTAACCTAAATGAGTTATTGAGAATGGAGCACGAGGCTGGTACCACAAACAAACCTCCAAAGATGCTGAAGGTAGAGAACTATCTAACATGGAAGGATAGGTTTCAATCTTTTATTGAATATCAGGACACACGGATGTGGATCTTTATTCAAGATGGGTACGCTAACCCAACGAAAGATTTTGAGGGCAGACAACGTGTTACTGCTTACGTGAACATGTCTGAAGTTGAGAAGAGGATGGATGAGTCTGAAAAGAAGGCCTTAGCTGCTATCAAGATGTCATTACCTGATGGCATCAAACATACATTCAAGCGCTATACCACATCAAAGGAGCTGTGGGATCCCTTAGAGAAGAGGTATGAGGGCAATACCGATGTGAAGAAGAACAAGGTTGATCTTCTAAAGAAACAGTTTGTTGTGTTCAAAGGAATGAGAAATGAATCCCTTGAAGATATTATCACGCGATACTATCATCTGATGTCAGAAATAGATAATTATGACATAGAGGGATACATTGATGTGGAGATAAACGATAAGTTATTGGATGCTTTACCTGTGAAGTGGGATATTTACACGTTGCTGATAAAGGGTGAAGCTAATTATGAAAAGAAAGACTTGGAAGAGGTTGTTGGGAAATTGAGAGCTTATGACCTCAATATGAAGAAGAAGGAAACGGGTTATGATCTTGTTCAAGATCTGGGGACTTATAAAGGTCTTACACCTTCATCTTCCAACAATGCTTCTAGTGATACTGCAACCGCATTTCTCTCATGTGAGAATGAGCAGATCGTGAAAAATTCTGATGGCAAAGTATGTTTTGTTGCTGCTTTAGGAGGCTCGCCAGGGGCTAAGAGACAACAATCAAGTAACAGCAGTTCTAAGTCTATGCCTCTGAGTGTCAAAATTGCTGAAGATCATCTCGCATTGCTTGCTTCTTTCGTTGCTTCCTACGAGAACTATATTCAGGGAAAAATATCTGATCCTGCTACGTTTGATGAAGATTATGATTAGATCGACCCTGATGACTTAGAGGAGATGGATTTGCAATGGCAGATGGCCATGATCTCTAGAAGGGTGAAGAGGTTCATGAACAGAACATGCAGGAAGTTCGTTAGAAAGAGTGTGGGATTTGACAAGTCGAAAGTAAAGTGTTAAAATTGTCATAACTATGGACATTTTTCTAGAGAATGTCAACGACAAAAAACTGAATCTCGTTCTAGTTCATCCTATCAAGATTCTCCAAGTAATGGTTCAAGCAACATGAATGTGTCAAACAACACTGGATCAGAGGTCCTGATTTCTACTGCCAGAGAGGGTTCTTATGATTGGAGTGTTCATCTGGAGAGTGATAACAACGCCTCATAGGCGTTCATGACTGAGATAGCACTAGTTGCTGAAGAAGAAGTGAAAGCTGATGCTGAGGGAGAGCAAGAGAAGGTAGCTCAGAAAGCTGATGGAGAACAGAATGCTACAGAGAAGAAGATGGCTGCTGATTTTGAGGCTTTCATGGCTGATCTAAGCAAATCAACAGGCGAGGTATGTTCTAACTCTAGTAGTTCTATTTGTTTGAAATGTTGTGAACTGCAAAGTGAGCTTGACACATTAACACAATAAAACCAAAGTCTGGCTAATAAGCTCTCGAACCTAAAAGAATCAAACTTTTTCGTAAAACGAAATGAGTCATTATACTTGAAGAAAATTAAAGGTTATGAAGAAGAAATCAATATTCTGACCTGTAAGCTTAATGAAAAACTTCAAGTTATTGATTTAGCTCATGATACGATGAGTGAGAAAACAAAAGAGGTTTCTGAAAAATGCAAAGAGTTGTCTGAAGCACAACTTAAAATTTGTGAGCTTGAAAAGAAATTAAACCAATCCAGAGATTCATCTTTTGTCATGAAACACATGATGAATGGCTTGAAGAAGAGTGATGACAAGACGTGTGTGGGATTCAAAGGTTTGAATGAAGTTCCACCACCACTTGGTCATGACTATTCTTTCTTGCCAGATGAAGAAGAGCTTACAGACTTTGTGTCAACTACACCTGGTAGTTCCACATCAGGAAGTGATGATGGTTCTGAGAATGTCAAGAAGGATAATAACAGGGAACTAGTTTTGAAAAAAAAAATACACACCCTAAGAATCAAAAACAAATTTTTGTTAAAAAGGTTGATTTTGTTAAAGGGAGTGAAATGAATGAAGAAGTCTCTGTTATTACTAAAGAGTCTAATGTGCAGTTTGCTAAGAACAAAAACAAGGAAAAATCAGAAGTTAGGCAAACTAAACAAGATCCTTCAAAGGCATCATCATCATCATCTCATCCCTGATGAATCTAAGCAAGAGCCTTCAGTTAATAAGTCTTCGGCTAGAAAATCGTGTTTCAAATGTCATGAAAAAGGACATGTAGCCAGCTGCCGTCTTAACAAAAAGAGTGAAGCACAGGTAAGTGAGAAACAGAGAGAAAAATTACCAGCAAAAAGTGGTGATGGTGAGAAGAAGGTTAACTCACCAAAGATATCTGCTACCAAGCAACAAAGTGTTGCTGTTGGTGTAGATAAGGCTGAAAAGGAACTCACCAAGTTCCTCGTTTTGAAACAAATCAACAAAGATTTCAGCCTGCAACTACATCGGGCAGATATGAAAGACCTAGAAGTAGTTCACCAAGAATGATAACTTTAATGGTCAAACAAATAATTTCAGAAGTCAAGGTCAATATCAAAATCGATACCAGAATGTTGGTAGTCAAAATTTTTATAACGATGGCTTTAGAAATTATCATCATCAAAATTCATGCAACCAAAATCACATTTTCAATAGGTCGCAAAGTCCAAAAATGGTTAGGAAACCTCAGGTTCACAGACCTTGTGGAAATCAAAATACAATTTCCATCAATAGGTCTAAGATCGAAGACTCCTGATGGATACTGGATGGATGTTCCCATGATTGATGAATCTGGAAGACCCAAGACCATTAAGGCTTGGGTCCCCCAATCTAACTAATTTTGTTGGATGGTGCAGGAGCTTCTAAGGAGGATTATCAACTTGTGGTATGTTGATATTGGCTGCTTCAGGCACATGACGAGGGATGCAAACCTGTTGATAGAGTTTGAGAATATATATGGTGGTTATGGAATTTTGAAGGTGCTAAAGGAGGGCACATTACCGGTCGAGGAAAAGTGACTAACGGAAGATCACATTGGACAAAGTGAACTATTTTGAGCAGCTGAAGCACAATCTGATGAGTGTGTCTCAAGTCTGCGACAAGGGTCACTCGATCCACTTTACAAAGTCTGAAGCTTTGGTGTTGAAACCTGGTTTGGTGATACCGGATGACTGGATAGTGATGAGAGCGCCAAGGAGAAATGACACTTATGTCATGGACATGGGTGCTAAGGATTCTTCGTCTGTGGTGGCGTGTTTACTATCAAAAGCATCTGAGGCTGAGTCATTGTTGTGGCACAGACACATGGCCCATATCCACTATCGAAAAATGAACTATATTATTAAAAGTTGTTAGTGGAAGGGGTGCCAATGCAGAGGTTTCACGTGGAAGATAAATGTCTTCCATGTCAAAAGGGAAAACAACATAAGAAACCTCACATGTCTAAAACAGTAAATTCCATAGATGCCCCTTATGAATTAATTCATATGGATCTATTCGGTCTGGTGAACGTAAGGAGCATAGGTGGAAAGTGCTATTGCTTAGTTGTCACTGATGATTACTCACGCTATTCATGGGTTTTCTTTTTAGGTACAAAAGATGAGACGATGGAGATGCTGATAGATCTTTTTTCAAAATTGGAAAATGCCCATGATGCACAGATCAAGAGGGTAAGGAGTGATAATGGCACTTTAAGAATCAAGTTCTGGATCTCTATTGTCTTTGCAAGGGAATTGAACACAACTATCTGATTCAAAGCTCCTTATACACCTCAACAGAATGGAGTCGCTGAGAGGAAGAATAGGAAGTTTTTGAAGCAACAAGGACTATGCTATCTGATTCAAAGCTTCTAGTTTTTTTATGGGGAGAAGTTATGACACAGCTTGTTATGTCCTGAACAAAGTTTTGACAGTTAAATTGTTTAACAAAACATGTCACTAACTATTGTTTAACTGAAAACCAAACATAAAAGGCTTTGAACCATTTGGATTACCCTGCATCATTGTGCGAAACAAAGATAAGCAACAATTCGGGAGGTAGCTGATGAAGGTTACTTTCTAGGCTATATGCCTAGAACACCGAATAAAAGAGTTTTTAATCTAAAAACTGGTAAAATTGAGGTTGTGTTGAACATGGAAATCACTAGTTACTCACCTCAACAATCAATGAGTGGTCCTGCTATATGATATGATTATGTCAGTGTTTTTAAATCATTTAATATTTCTGATTTTCCAATGCAGGTGAGTCTCAAGTGATCCAAATGGTGATCAGTGAAGATGGAGAGTGTGACTTCATGCCTAGATCAAGTGCATCGATGACAAATGCTCCAGAAGCTTCTGCTAGTGCAGCTCCAGAGGACTCCAGTGATAGTGAGTCTGAACCTGTTCAGGGGGAGGACTTCACTAATCCATTTGCTAATATTCAGGGGGGGGTTGGATCTAGTCTTGGAGATAATCTGGTTGTTGACACCATTGCTACCACACGTGTACACAAAGATCATCCAGTTGAAAACATCATTGGTGATGCTGCTGCAGGTTTCAGACAAGAAGAGGCGTGCTCGAAGGTTCCTGTTTGTTTACTTCGATTCAGAAGACTGGGTTGATTCATGAATGTTTATATAGCTGCTTTATTGCCCAAGAGGAGCCGAAGCATGTTCATGTGGCTCTAAAAGACAATTGTTGGGTGGAAGGTATGCACGAGGAACTAGCTCAGTTCAAGAAGTTGAAAGTTTGGGAGATAGTTGACTTGCCTGAAGGAGAGAAGGAAATAGGAACTAAGTGGGTGTTCAAGTGCAAGAAAGACGACCGAGGGGTCGTGATAAGGAATAAGGCTTGTTGGTAGTGAAAGGGTTTAATCAGCAAGAAGGGATTGATTACAATGAAGTGTTTGCACCAGTAGCAAGGTTGGAACAAAGTCGTTTGTTCCTAGCTTTTGCTTCATTCAAGGGCTTCAAAGTTTACCAACTTAACATGAAGAGTGCGTTTCTTTATGGGAAAGTCCAAGAAGTGGTGTATGTCTCACAGGCAGACGGGTTTACAGATCCAGACTATCCAGCTCGAGTATATCGACTTGATAAGGCATTGTATGAATTGCATCAGGCACCTAGGGCATGGTATGAGACACTGTTAGCACATTTGCTAAAACATGGTTTCGAAAGAGGTCAGATTGACAGTACACTGTTCATTAAAAGGAAGAAGGCCGACTTTCTGCTGGTACAGGTATACGTAGATGACATCATTTTTGGGTCATCAAATGTGAACATGTGTCATGATTTCGAAGAGGTAATGAAGAGCAAGTTTGAGATGAGTGCGATGGGTGAATTATCCTACTTTTTAGGTTTACAAGTTGAATAGAAGAAGGATGGGATGTTCATACATCAGACGACGTATGTGTATGACATTTTGTCTCGTTTCAAAATGGAGGATTGCACTACTTTTAATACACCTATCTGTGAGAATCACAATCTTGGTCCAGATCATGAGCGTGTGGAGGATGTTGATCAACTCAATACAGGGCAATGATTGGAACTCTGATGTACTTGACTGCTTCACGACCTGACATCATGTTCACAGTATGTCTGTGTGCCAGATATCAAGCGAATCCAAAGGAGTCTCACATGAAAGCGTGAAGCGGATTCTTCGTTATTTGAAGGGGAAACCTAAACTTGGGTTATGGTATCCAGCTGCTAGTGATTTGAAGTTTGTTTCTTTCACTGATTCGGACTTTGGAGGATGCAAATCTACAAGGAAGTCTACCACAAGTGGTTGTCAGTTCTTAGGAGGGAGGCTTGTCTCATGGCAATGCAAGAAGCAGTCTTGCCTGTCTACCTCGACTTTGCTGCGGGTAGCTGTTAAAAAAAAGGGTAAATGCACGGTACCCCTGACCGCGGGAGGGTTCTCCCTCCCCAAGCTAGCTTAGCCCCATAGCTGCTTGGCGGTTACTACCTAGCAGGATTATTCGGGCCGAGCTGGACTCGAACCCGCGTCCTCCCGTTTGGAATGGGTGAGGCTAGCCACTGGGCTGACACCCCGTGGTTTGCTACGGGTAGCTGTTGCTCTCAGGTTCTCTTGATCCAACAGCAGATGCACGATTACGGTTTGAATTTCACTCGTACTCCTATTATGATAGACATAATGCCACTAAATCAATCACCAACAATCCCGTAAAACACAGTCGCACAAAACATATTGACATTCGTCATCATTTTATACGGGATTTTGCTGAAAAGAAATTAATTGAACTGCATCGAGTCGACACACTAGATAACCTGGCAGATCTTTACACAAAAGAATTTGATAGGGCTCGCTTTGAACATCTAGTCAAACTCAACGGGATGAGGAATCCTGAATAACCATCTTCCCATAAAAATAGTTTGTAAATAATTTACTACTTTTCAAAAATCAAAAACAAAAAAAAATAGAAAATCAAAAACATAAAAAAATAGAAAATCAAAAATGCGTTTTCACTGTGTTAAAAGAAGAAATGATAGTACATCAGCAAGTTAGACTGTCACACTGAAATTAAAAGTAAATTGCTTAAGTGTGATAGCAGCTTTATCATATGATGTACCAGTAGGCAAAAGACATGAAATAATCAACTTACCTTGGTGATACAAATATAATAAATGTGTATGAGCGGGTAACAAAGCAGTGGCGTATGGTTTTATAACCTTAAATCTTGCGTTGATAGATTGCCAAAATCTGAGGTTTTAGGTCTTTATATCGTTATTTCATCCGGGGTATCAAGGTTGTCCTTCTGCTGCATCCAGATATATGCTGACCTAGGCACAACCATGATATCTTAAAAGAGCTAAAATGCAAAATCCCAAAAATTGAAAAAGCTCTCCTAGAGAGTCATCCAAATGTGCAAAGTGCATTATTCGTACCAAAATTTGGTATTTGTCCAAACCCTCGTTGGATATTGGTCTCTTTGTTGTACGGAAGTACTGACCTGATCACCAATTATCTAATGTTGTACATTAAAAAGGATGAATTTCAGTATACTCACCTAGTACGATGAATTTTTGTGCATACCTGGATCGCGGGGGATGTCCTGAAGTGGGACACACTAGTATATCAGTATAAATTATCTAAACAGATCACGAGGTAATGGTACTTGAAATGTTCATGTATTTTGTTTAAGTGGATAAACAATACTGGTAATCGTCTTGAACTGCTTTTCATGAATATTGCATATAGGATTATCATATAGTGTGAAAACAGTTTGATGTTACTGATATGATCTTCTTAACGGTGATACTCACAAAAACAGAGTGTTTATTATTTCGTTATTTATTTGCTTTCAGAAAATATAAAAATCCAAAAAGATTTCATTTTCTTGTATATTCTTAATGTACGGGATATTGGTTGTTTATGGAGGAGTTGTTACCGATAGGGGGAGACGATGTTAGAAGATGAGTTCAAAATTTTTACGATCTTGCGAATGTGTGCTTAGCATTTTTGTATGTGATTTGAGTTGAGAAGTGCTTAATCGTGATACTGTTTAACTATCTGTTGAATATAATAATTTGTTTAACTTGTGTTGAAAAATTCTTGTGGTTTCTCGAGATGTTTGTTTTATAGTATACAGATTGTAGCAGTTTGTTGCTGAGAAGTTTGGTGAAGAGGAGTTTACTTGGATGCATGGTAGAACCTCCTTTCTACGTTGCAGATAAAGTTGAAGAGTTTTGAAGATTGCTATGCAAGGACTAAACTGGAGTTTACTCAAACGCTAACGATTTAGAAGATTTGGTGATTGGATACATCAGCTTAGGGGGAGTCTTTTGCTGACAGAAGCTATTAAAGCTGAAGCTATCCAAAGACCAACGTTTTTCAAAGATGTTGTAGAGTGCAAGAAGACTGAAGACTAAGTTATTTTATGAAGCTATTGTCAAGGGGGAGTTTGTTGGTGCATATTTGTGACAACAGCTTAGATTTGGTCTTTAGATATCTTGTAATTAGTAAAATGATAAACGGTTAGCGGGTTTGATTTTGTAATAGTTAATTAGAAATAATTGGGCTGAACTAGACACAAAATAGAGCATGGTAGGCGAATTGGGCTTTAAACCCATTAGCAGTCCACGTAGGAAACCTTACCCCATGAGCATAACCTATCTCTATATATAGGGAGGTTATGATTAGGGTTAAGGTTGCCGGTTCTATTGCTGTGTTGCTCAGTTAGTTGCTTAAGAGAGTTTTAGAGAGAGGGAGGGAGAGTCTTGAATTGGTTGTAAACACTTTGTGTTAGATAATCAATAGAAGATAGTTTGAAGGAATTCTTTGTGTTCGTGTTCGTGTTGTTTCTGTGAAATCTGATTTAGGGGATTCCGCACTCTAGATTAGATAAACGATTCTGTCAAGATCTATAAGGACTAGGGGCCTACAATTGTCATTTCCTTCAACAGCGATTAGCCTTCTAGCTAAGGTAGTATCAACGTTTTTCGTTCTTCAGCAATGTGTGAGAGGAGATCGGCACTCCTCTATGAGCACCGGACTGATTCGACTCAGCTAATAAAGGTGAAATTCATTGCTAGCAAGTTGGACAAACAAACAATCAAGTATATTGCTTCAACGCCTTTACTTTGTATATTAATAAACGTGAAATTTATAGACGAGTAAACAAATGGACAAGGCTTCGTCGTATTCACACACCAACAGATCACACATTTATAGCCCAACATGGCTCGCACAAGGTGTGAGGTCTTTGGCTCGCGCGAGTGGTGCCTCGTAGAAATGACAAGATGTCACTCGTAGGAGCCATTTACAATAAATATAAAAATGACATTCTAAGCCCTAGTTACGCAACCGAAATATCCTAGACGTAGGCGATAGACATTATGCACCAACAAACTCCCCCTTGGATGTTGTCGCAATATTAGATAGTCTTCAAAAAATTTCTTCAAATTATTTGACATTTAACATCCAAAGAAACGTTTCGATGGTCTACAACGCTCCTATGAAGATATCAGCGTTTGGTATGTAGGGGGAGGCCGATTGTAAGTATTGCTAAACTGAAAACTTCTCAAAGATGCAATCCTAGCTCTCTCAGCTATCCTTTCAACGTTCTTTTCCTGCTTCTGCTGCTCCTTCTCTTCCAGTTTCCTCCATGAAGTGTTCCATGTTGTTCCTGAATGTATATCGTTAGCAAAACAAACATTAAAAATCTTCTGGAATTGCAGCACCTGCTCTTTATCTCTCTCCTCATAACTGATCTTGCTGTAGAATAAACATTCTATATCCTTCTTTGAGCAGTTGACTAGCCACATTGGGTCTAGTACTTGAACGCCGAGCCATAGACCATATATACGATTGTGCGCGATGACAGATTCGGATAATTCTTTAGTAATCTTCCAAGAATCTTCATCTGGTTGGACACAAATAACAGCTTCACATGTGCTTGAATCATAATGCCACCATTTGAATATCTTGAAGAAATCTTGCTCTATTTTGATCAGAGGCATGTTTTTCATAACTCTTAGCCTCTTAACAATCAATGTCGCATCCTTCTCTTTCGTAACTGGATCTATCTTCATGACTCTTTCAGGGTTATGTGGCTTCCAGCGGTTAAAACCATTAGTAGCTTCCAGCTTTATCAGTTTCCACAGCCGTTGGTCATGAAATTTCATCTTTAGATTTATCATCTGCACCAGTTCTTTAATATCCCAGAACGGCAAGGTCTTTATATCGCTCAAGTATTGGAAGTAATGGAGCCCATACCCCCTCTTTTCCACAAATACATCTAGCTCCTCGATCCATCCCCAGCTAATGATGTCCCCCAGAGAAATATTAGCATCACGCGTGAAGAATGCTAAGGGACGTTTGAAATTACGTTCCTCTGGTAACTCCTTAAACCACAATTTCCTCATCTCAGCTATCTCTTCTATGGATAAACGTTTAGGAACCGTTCCCTGTTTCACAACCTCTTCCACTTTACGCTTTAACAAATCATCACTTTCGGCTGCAAACATCTCACCAAAGGTTGGGAAGTCATCCGTACCCTCACCGGCAACATTTGTAGTATCACCGTCATCAGAAACATTCTCCACGACAACCTTATCGTAATAATGTGCTTCAAAAAAGTGTTTGAAGAGATAATCTTCAGGCTGGAAAGCACTGATGTCATTCAGTTCGTCTTTGAAGTCAAATTCAAACATTTCTTCATCCACACCTAACATTCTTGCAACCTCTTCTTTCGTATAATTGTGAATAAACTCACTTTCTTTCACATCATGCTCCAAATACAAAATCTTCGGTCTTGGCACGGCAGGAACAGTTCACATATCAGTCACTGTGAGGATTCTTGCCTGCTTAGAATCCTTCGAGCTATCATATGACTTTCCCTGATCTTTGTCATCAGCAAATTGGTTGGCTGAATCATTCAAGTACACAGAAAAATCAATATCATCATTCAAGATAGATTTTGTTATAAGAATTGTCGAACCACCCATATCAGTATCATCATCATCACTATCACTATCAAACTTTTTCTTCGATGCATCATCTGTTTCGTCTAAGTCTTCATCAACTTCCTCAGGGTTTTCAGCAAAGCATTTATCTCTTCCTCAATCTCTTTCAACATCTTTCTTTTCCTCAGCCACACCTGATGTTTCGCAGATAGATTCGACATGTCAATATCCACATCTCCTGGCTTTCCTATCAACACAAACTTCTTCGTTTGCACATACACCACCAACTCTGAAGATACTGGCGCAGATTCAGCTTCTGGTGCAGCTTTGTCTATCACACGCTCCTCTCCAACCTTTTCTTTTCCCATTTCATGATCGCCGGATAGTTCTTTCGCAATACGTTCACGCTCTGCAACTCTTTCTCTTGCTTCTTCCCTCTCAATCTCATCAATTTCGGCAACAAGATTAATTCCGAGCTTGTTGATAAGGATTTTCTCAAACAAGCTCATCTATCTTTGATTCCTGGGGCGTTCTTCATCATATTCCGCCATTTGCTTCCTCAGTCTTTCGTTCTCTGACACGATACTAGCTAAAACAGCCTCAAGATGTTGTATATCTTCTTTTCGGCCCTTAATCTGCTTCTGTAACTCAGCAATCTTAACAATGTTTAGCATGACCTAATTCTCTAACTCTTCAATCCGCGTGTCATTGAACAAATACCGAAAATTCTTCACCCCCGGAATATCTCCGAAATCGAAGTTAGTTTGATCTTCAAGTCTAGAGCCTGTTGAAAATTGGGGTTGAGATTGAGTTGGTTTAGGTTGAGGGGTGGGTTGTGGTGGTGGTTGTGGTGATGGTTGCGGAGGCGGTTGTGGTGATGATTATAGATGTGGTGATGGTGGTGGTTGTGGTGTAAATTCAACATTCAGTGCTATATCAGCTTTCTTCTCACCTTTCTCTTAGATTTAGCTTTCGGAGAGTTTGTTGTTCGAACTACCGCCTCTTCAAACGTTTTGATGTTGGCCTCTTTGTTGTTTTGAGAACAGGAGTATCGCTATCTGATTCGGGTGGTATATATGTAGTATCGTCTTCTCCTGTATCTTTTCTTTTTTGCTCCTTAGATTTTCGTTGTACTTCAGCCAATTGGTCTAATTCTTTCTCTTTGGCTCTTTCCTTTTCACCGGCAATCCTATTCTCTTCATAAGTGCTAGAGGAGGATGCCTCTTCATCTCTACCGACTTCGCTACCAAACGCTTATCGCTCTTTATCAGCTGCAACTGACTCATCAATCAGACTCATGCCAGTAGATGCACGTTTCTTCTCTCTGAGGGGCAGCGGAGGAAGATGTGGCAGCTTGCTTTCATTTTGTCCCCTTACCCCTTCTTATCTTCTTTGGAGAATCAAACACTTCTCTTCACTATAAAACCATCCAACGCTTCAATCTCTTCAGCCTCATCCCCACTGTCATCCTTTCGCCACTTCCCTGGGCAGTGCCATATAATCTTTATCAGTAATAGCAAATTGGCTTGACGTTAGGGAAGGCCTTTAAGTGTAGATTCATCTTCTTCAAAGTAGACATATCCATATGTTCAAGTCTATGAATATTGTCTTTCTTCTTCTTCAGGTTGGGGTGGAGATGGTCTAACAACATTTGCACAAACCTCGGGTACTGAAGGAACTTTTCTCGCTGAATGTTTTGTACCATCTGCATAAATATGAGTCTTGAGAAGTTGTACGCCATATTAAGGATAGTGTCGTAATCATGCACATCTGATAATCTATCAAATCATCGAAACCA
This sequence comes from Scalesia atractyloides, assembly GCA_947069175.1. Lineage (NCBI taxonomy): Eukaryota > Viridiplantae > Streptophyta > Magnoliopsida > Asterales > Asteraceae > Scalesia > Scalesia atractyloides. The sequence continues at coordinate 40,557,787 of CAMTDV010000022.1, read as the reverse complement.
CCATTTCTGTGACATAGGGCGTGAATAATATAGTGTGCGATATATCAAAAGGGAGCACTCACTTCTTAAAAGGTGCGGTGTTGACAAATCCAGTATATCCCATCCTATAAAAGCACCCTTTGACCATGTATTCCGGATAACCGGTCGGGCCGTCTTCACTATCTTTGAACTCCAACATCGTTCGAATCAGAACTTCAGTGATCTTGACTTCAATATCCTCGTTTTTGATTCACAATGTAGACAAGATAGCATTATCTTCCTCACATACTCAGCGGCATCCCAAAAATATTCGACATGTGATCAGTAAGTCGTATGTATGTCTGTAAGAGCCTTCGTAACAGGCAGCGGGCTCAGAAAATCTAAGACTTCTTTATATGCTGCTATCTCTTGAATGTTCTCATATAATAGACAACATAGGTTGTGGAATGGTGAGAATGAAGACTTCTTGATCGATAAACACAAAAATTTCAGAAACTTAGAAAAGTTTTCAAAATTTTCAAAACTTACACACTCGTACGAGTCACCATTCGTACGAGTCAGATACTCATTATGACAGATTCAAGTCTGAATCAAAACCCACTCATACGAGTCACTCATCGTATGAGTTATAATTAGTACTTGAAAATTTTAGGATTTGAACAGACTTGCTCATACGAGTGGTGCCTTGTAGGAGTCAAATGGTATTATGAAATTTTAAGGATATGCTCGTACGAACGATCACTCGTACGAGTGATGATGATAATCTGACATTTAAAAAGCTTGCTCGTTCGAGTGACAATTCGTACGAGTTATGAATCGCACCAAATAACACCTTGTTAAACCGAACTTAAAACGTGTAAATTTTAACAAATTGAATGATGATTTAGAGGCTAAAAGGGCCAATTTGTACGAATTAAGGTTCAATTTACATTTTACCGTCCAATTATCCTAAATCTACGTTTTATGTCCTTTTGGTCCAATTTCGGCATCATAACGGCTCAAAACTTGTATTAGTACCTTTCCCATCGTGAAAGGTGTGCCAATCAACCTCCCCAAATAATAAGATACGTAAAATGATCAAGAAAATGTGTAGAGGGAACTGAATCGCACGAAGAGAATTTTCAGTCGCACAGAGTTACTAATGTGACTCGTGCGAGTAAATGCCCTTTTTTATATGCGCCAGGTCATTCGTACGAGTCACCATTCGTACAAATGTAGCCCTTTATCACTCGTACGAGTCAGCAAGTCACTCGTACGAGCCAGTTCCTTCAATTGTTTTTCTTTTTGATTTTTTGTGAAATTTATTTGTTTTTACTACCCACTTAGTTGACTGAGTCAAAGTTAATGACCCCGGTTAACCGATTTGCCTACCAAGTCCATGTTTATGACCTTTGTTGACCGTTGTTTGACCAAAACAGATTTCTTTTAAAATTTTTAAAAAAATTAAAGTTTCAAGTTAATGAACTTTGTGATGTTTCAGGATTTTCTTCTTTTTAGATTAGCTCCCAGCTCGTAACCTTCCAGCTTTCTTTCAGCAAGCGTCGCTTTAGACGTGGACACACGGTATTTCCATCATAGGTAGACTAACATCTAAGATAGATTGCTAAAAAATAAACTAAAAATCTTTTTGGGTTTTTCTTAAAAGAAAAATAAAGTAAGTAAAGACATATTTACAAGCATGTTTTTGTGAGTTTGTGTTAGAGGATCACATCAGTTATTTAGACAAATCACTAGCACCGTTGTTCTTGGTAATAACTTTAAGGTCCTAAACATATTGACTTAGATTGCCAATATACTTATCCATTTAAACCTCTATATGTTTCTCAATTGTTTCAAGATATGTTAGGTAAACTTAAGGAACATGAAATAACTGTGTTCCCCATCTCAGAATATACTCCAGCATCGAGATTCCCAGAATTTCATCTCACAGATGAATATATCTAACTGATATCTGTAAATGGAATTGCGAGACCTTGAGAGCTTAGGTTAGCATTTCCATATAGAGAAAGAGATGAAGGCTCGACTTTAGGTGGTGTTCCATTTAGGAATCTTTTTGAACTGCAGATGTCGTATCTTTTTATGACATACTCATTTTTTGTGAAGCTTTTGGAGGTGACTAATGCGTAAAGTATTATACAAGTTCTAGGTTATTGCCGACGCAAAATCAGAAGAACTTGGATAATATCCCAGATATCAGTTAAATATAAAAACCTAATATCACAGAATCTCGCATTCTCTCAAACAAAATTTCGGAGTACTAAGTCCATATATCCAAGAGATGTGGACCCAGAAATTAATTTATTATTTTCTTTTTTGTTTATATCTTGAAGAACAATTTACTAAACGTTTGAAGCTTATTGACACATCATCAGTAAGACCTGTTTAATTAGCTGTTAAAATTATTCTATTTCTTTAGCATAGTGTGATAGTTAGCTGATGAAATATGATTCCCTCTTTTACACAAAAACTGTTTTTGTCCTTTTTTAATGTTTTCGTATTTTTCACAACTTTTCTCCCCCTAAAATAGAAAACATATTTTTGGTTTTTAGTTGTTTAAGGAAGCAAGAAAAATATTTACATAAAAACATATGTCATACCGATGAGAATCACGTTAAGTCCTCGTCATCCTCGAATTCAACCTCATTTCCAACCCTTGACGTCAGATTTTTAAACCATTTAATTTCAAAAGATTTTTAAATCTTGATCTATCAAAAGCTTTGGTGTAAAAATTTGCTTTTTAGTCATCAGTGTGAATTTTTTCAATTCTAACCAACTTTTTCTCGTAACAATCACGGATAATGTGGTGTCGAATTTCTATGTGTTTAGTGCGTGAGTGTTGAACAGGGTTTTTAGTGATATCAATAGCCACCTTGTTATCTACATATATGGGTGTGTAAAGAAATTGTAGTCCGAAGTCTCTCATCTGCTGTTGTATCTAGAGTATCCGGGAACAACAGTTGGATTCTGAAACATATTTAGCTTCACACGTAGAGAGAGCGACCGTGGTCTGTTTCTTGCACTGCCACGTTACCAAACGGGTTCCGAAGAACTGGCAACTAGCCATTGTAGATTTCGAATTAAGCTTGCAGCAACCGAAATCAGAATCTGAGTAACCTGCGAGATTGAAGTCGTCATGTCGAGGATACCACAAGCCGGTGCTTGGACATCCTTTCAAGTAGCGTATGATTCTTTTGACGGCTTAGAGGTGTGAATCTCTTGGATTTGACTGATAACAGGCACACAGGCATGTAGGAAAAAGATACCAGTTCTTGAAGCTGTGAGATACATCAAGGATCCGATCATGGAGCGATATAATGTTTCATCGACTTTAACTCCATGAACGTCTAGACAAATGCTGGGTTTTGTAGCTAATGGAGTTGATGCTGGCTTAGTTCCTGTCATGTCAAATTTCTGTAACACATCATGAACATACTTTGTTTAGTTGATGGATATTGGATGAATGTTCTAGATTCATCAACCACAGGAACATTCATCCAATATCCATCACTCCTAACAGGAGTCTTGGATCTCAGACCCGTCTATGGAAATGGAATTTGATTTCCACTAAGTCTCTGGTCCTGAGATTTCCTAGACAAGTTTGGACTTTGTGACCTTTGGAAATTTTGGTTTTGGTTTCATGAATTTTGATGATAATAATTTCTAAAGCCATTGTTATAAAAATTTCGACTACCAACATTTTGATATCGAGTTTGATATTGACCTTGACCTCTGAAGTTACTTGATTGACCATTAAAGTTATTCATTCCTGGTGAACTACTTCTAGGTCTTTCATATCTGCTTGATATAGATGCAGGCTGAAATCTTTGTTGATTTCTTTGAAAACGAGGAACTTGGTGAGTTCCTTTTTCAGCCTTATCTACACCAACAGCAACACTCTTTGCTTGGTAGTAGATATCTTTGGTGAGTTAGTAACCCTCTTCTCACCCTCACCACTTTTTGCTAGTGATTTTTCTCTCTGTCTCTCACTCACCTGTGCTTCATTCTTTTTGTTAGGACAACAACTAGCTACTTTTTCCTTGTCGTGACATCTGAAGCAGGATCTTCTAGCCGAAGACTTCTTAATTGAAGTCTCTGGTTTAGATTCATCAGGTGATGATGTTGATGATGATGATGCCTTTGAAGGATCTTGTTTAGTTTGCTTAATTTCTAATTTTTCTTTGTTTTTATTTTTAGTAAACTGCACATTTGACTCTTTTGTAATAAAAGTGACCTCTTCATTCATGTCACTCTCTTGAACAAAATCAACCGTTTTGTATTATCTGTTTTCAAAACCGTGTCTCCATTATTATTTGTTTTCAAAACTGTGACTCTGTTATTATCCTTCTTGGCATCTCAGTCACATCAACATTCTCTGATGTGGAACTACTAGGTGTAGTTGACATAAAGTCTGTTAGCTCTTCTTCGTCTGGCAAGAAAGAATACTCATGACCAAGAGGTGGTGGAACTTCACTTAAACCTTTGAATCCTAAACATGTCTTGTCATTACTCTTCTTCAGGCCATTCCTCATGTGTTTCATAACAAAAGATGAATCTCTGAATTGATTTAATTTCTTTTCAAGTTCACAAATTTTAAGTTGTGCTTCAGACAACCTTTTGCATTTTTCAGAAATTTCTTTTGTTTTCTCACTCATCATATCATGAGCTAAGTCAATAATTTGAAGCTTTTCATTAAGCTTACATGTTAGAATATTGATTTCTTCTTCATAACCTTTAATTTTCTTCAAATATAATGACTCATTTCGTTTTACGAAAAAGTTTGATTCTTTTAGGTTCTAGAGCTCATTTACTAGACTTTGGTTTTATTTTATTAACGTGTCAACTTCACTTTGCAGTTCACGATATTTTAAGCAAACAGAAATACTAGAGTTAGAATGTACCTCTCCTGTTTGATTTGCTTAGATAAGCCATGAAAGCAGCAAAATCAGCAGCCATATTCTTCCCTGCAACATTATGTTCTCCATCAGCTTTTTCAGTTAACGTCTCTCGCTCTTCCTCAGCATTAGCCTTCACTTCCTCATTATCAACTAGGGCTATCTCAGCCATGAACGCCTGTGTGGCATTATCATCACCCTCCAGATGAACAGTCCAATCATAGGAACCCTCTCTAGCAGTAGAGATCAGGTCCTTTTATCCAGTATTGGTTGATGCATTCATGTTGCTTGAACCATGACTAGTAAAATCTTGAAAGGATGAATTAGAATGAGATTCAATTTTTGGACGTTGACATACTCTAGCGAAATGTTCGTAGTTTTGACAATTGTAACACTTCACTTTAGACTTGTCAAAACCCACACTCTTTCCAATGAACTTCCTCCCGTTCTGTTCATGAACCTCTTTACTCTTCTAGAGATCATGGCCATCTGCCACTGTAAATCCATCTCCTGTAGATCATCAGGGTCAATCTGATCATAATCTTCATCAAACGTAGTAGGATCAAATATTCTTCCCTGAATGAAGTTCTCGTAGGAAGCAACGAAAGAATCAAGCAAGCCAGATGATCTTCAACACTTTTGACACTCAGAGGCATAGACTTGGTACTGTTGTTACTATTGCTAGCTTGTTGTCTCTTTGCCCATGATGATCCTCCTGAAGCAGCAACAAAACATACTTCACAATCAGAATTTGTCAAAATCTGCTCATTTTCACATGAAAGAAACGCAGTTGCGGTATCACTTGAAGCATTGTTGGAAGATGAAGGTGTAAGCCCTTTATAAATCCCCGAATCTTGAACCTGATCATATCCAGTTTCCTTCTTCTTCTTCATATTGAGCTCATAAGCTCTCAGTTTCCCAACAACCTCTTCTAAGTCTTTATTTTCATAGTCATCTTCACCCTTTATCATCAAAGTATAAATATCCCACTTTGCAGGTAAAGCATCAAGCAACTTATCGTTTATCTCAACTGTATCCCTCTATGTCATAATTGTCCATTTCTGACATCAGATAGTAATATCGCGTGATAATATCTTCAAGGGATTCATTTCTCATTCCTTTAGACACAACAAATTGTTTCTTTAGCAGATCAACCTTGTTGATTTTCACATCTGGATTGCCCTCATACCTCTTCTCTAGGGCATCCCACATCTCCTTAGAAGTGGTATATCTCCTGAAAGTATGTTTGATGCCATCAGGTAACGACATCTTTATAGCAGCTAAAGCCTTCTTCTCAGACTCATACATTCTCTTCTCAGCCTCTGACATGTTCACACAGGCAGTGACACGTAGTCTGCCCTCAAAGTCATGCGTAGGGTTTACGTACCCATCTTGAATACAGATCCACGTCCATGTGTCCTGATGTTCAATGAATGACTGAAACCTATCCTTCCATGTAAGGTAATTCTCTACCTTCAACATCTTTGGAGGTTTGTTAGTTGTGCCTGCCTTGTGTTCCATTCTCAACAATTCATTTAAGTTAGACATATTCGACATTTTTACCGAACCGGCTCGTTAAAAACGTTAAAAAAAATTTCCGAAATGTGTGATTACCAAATTATATCGTAAACTCGTCTCGACAATATGAATCCAATGATTGTTTTTGTCCTAAAAATCACAGGAGTCTAACCGTGCAATCGGTTTGTCAAGATTGTTTATGAATTAAGTTCTATATCCGAAAAAATTTAACTTCGGTTACGTCTGCTGATTAACTTTCCACCTTCTTTATCCAAACTCGGAACAGTACTGGATCCGAAAAGTAACTCGGATAGTCAATCCGAGATGGAAACTCAAAACAGTGATCCGAATTGCTGATCCGAGATAATGATTCGGAACAGTGATCGAAGATGCAATCCGAGATGGACTGTTCTGACCCGAGATGTAATCCGGAATGGACTGTTCTGATCCAAGATGTAATTCGGAATGGGCTGTTCTGATCCGAGATACAATCCATGATGGACTGCTGGAATCCTAAATGCAATAAGAGATGAACTGGTCTAATCCGAAATGCAAGTTCACTGATCCGAGATACAGCTATTCGGATCCGAAATGCAAGTTTTCAATCCGAAATGCTTCTGAGATGCCTTCCTTCCATCCGAAATACTTTGTTGTTTATTCAAAATAGCTGCAAAACCCTAGAACAGCCGTCAAAACTTCAAAACAGCTGTCAATACTTCGAACCAGCCCCTAAAAACGTCCAAATTTCTAACTCTTTCTGCTGAAACGATTTAAAACCAAGCCAAAACAAGAGCCGAATGCTCTGATACCAATTGTAGGTCCCCTAATCCGTATGGATCATCACAGAACCGTCTATCCAATCCAGAGTGCGGAATCCCCTAGATCGGATTTCACAGAAAACCAAACAAGAACAAGAACACAATTACTTTCAAACTGTCTTCTATTGATTATCTAACACAAGTGTTTACAATCAATTCAAGACACTCTCTAACTCTCTCTGAAGTAATTCTATGAGCAACTAACTGAGCCACTCTTAACCCTAATGACAATCTCCTTTATATAGAGACAAATTATGCAACTGGGCTAGGGTTTCCCTACATGGATTGCAAATGGGTCTAGGCCCATTCGCCTACCATATGCTATATGGTGTCTGGTTTAGCCCAATCACTTCTAGATTAACTATTACAAAACTAAACCTGCTAACCATTTATCATTTTACTAATTACAAGATATCCAAAGACCAAATCTAAGCTGTTGTCACAAATATGCACCAACATCCTTAATGATCTGATTTCGAGTTTTCACTCTAATTTGTAAGTTGCCAATCATATTCTCCGACGGATGGTAGGATAGTGTCCTTGGAATCACTTCACTCAGAATGTCTACTTGACTTTGAAGATTCGTGATAACTTCATCAACAATCGGTTCAGAGGATGTAGGTTCATTTCTGACATTGGATACATCAGCCTGAGTATTCAGAAAGCTTTGAAATTGTTCAGATCCTTCATCGGAACTGGTTCCTCCGTCGTCAAAAGTCGGTTCATAATCATAGTTTGCATCAATTGGTGGATGGGCAGATGATTCGGCAGAATTCAAGACTGGTACAGTTACTGATTCTTGTAGAGTATTGCTCGGACCTACTTCATAAGAGTTAGAGACAGGTAGAGATGAGGAAATCACTAACGGTCTTGAAACTTACTCTTGATTGGAGATTTAATGCTGTTGAAAAAGCATAACAAGTTATTCTTCTGAAGTACTTCTGGTAGGTCAAATGAATTCCATAACCCGTCGTAATTGAACAGCCATGGATCCCCAGGTTTCTTCGTAGGCGAAATATATCTTTGACAATCAACATGTTGTGCAAGAATAACCTTGTTAAGACTCGGCAAAGAGACTCGCTTTTGTGGACTAGCATAACCCATGAAAAATCTTTCCAAGGATTTAGCCCTAAATTTACCGTCCGAGTCTAGAACAGTACATGGCGATCGAAAAGGTTCCAAAAACTCTATGTTCGGCTTTTGATGGTTTAGTAGCTCAAAACATGTCTTGTTGTAAGGCTTGATTGTCAAAACGGTTAAGGGTGTAACACGCAGATGCGACTGCTTCCCTCCAGAAACTAATTGGAAGTTTTGAATCAGCGAGCATTGTTCTAGTAGTCTCAATCAGTGTGCGATTCTTACGTTTAGCTACTCCATTTTGTTGAGGAGTATAGGGAGCGCTAAATTCGTGAAGAATACCCTTATCTTTGCAAAATTCGAGCATCCTCTTGTTCTTGAACTAAGTCCCATTATCACTGCGGATTCTCTTGATTGGCAAGTGATACAGGTTTTCTAGCTTCCTAAAGAAAATCATAAGACTTTCAAACGTTTCATCTTTACTCTCTAAGAAGATAACCTATGAGAATCTTGAATAATCATATATTACGACCAGGCAATATAGATCTCTAAAGATACTTTTCACGTTCACTAGCCCAAAGAGATCCATATGAAGCCTTTCTAGTGGAAGCTTAATAGAGTTAAGCAGCTTTCTCAGGTGCGATTTCTTATGCTGCTTTCCCTTTTTGCAGCTCAGACAATCATCTGATAAGTGAAATTTTTTTAGATTAACACCCTTCACTAGGTCGTTATGCACCAAATAATTCATCTTTCGCAGGTGAATGTGCCCCACCTTTCGATGACATAAGATTGACTATTTCTCAGTAGCTTTAGAAACAAAGCATTGAACCTTTTTTGACGTAGTAGATGTGACGCTCATGTCTAAGACATAAAGATCATTTTCTCGTGGAGCGCGCATGAGGATCCACTCCTCAGGAATTTTGAATCCCGGTTTGAGAATTAAGCATTCCTGGTCATTGAAGTGGGTTGTGAATTTGTTGTCACAGATTTGCGAGATGCTCAGTAGATTGTTCTCAAGCTCAGTAATGTAGTTCAATTGTCGAAAGATACCACTTCGTTTGTGAGAATACCTTCACCCACTATTCTTCCACCCTGTGTCCCAGCAAACCCAACATATCCTCCCCAGATAGCTTTTACATCGTATAACAACGCATGCATCCCTGTCATGTGTCGAGAAGCTCCACTGTCCATAATCCACTTTGGCATGATTGACCTCGGGAGCCCCTGCACGCATGTGGAAGAAATCATTTAAACAGAGAAACCCAAGCTTGCTTAGTCTTGGGTGGGTTTGGAATAGCAAACTTTGGAACTTTGATCTTAAAATTTTGTTTGATTTTTGTTTTAGCAGGAATGGGTGTCTTCATTTCTACTAAAGATGGTTTGACTTTTGCTACCCACGTTTGTGTTTTCAGAATTGCCTTTTTAGAATAGAATTTTGAATCCTTTTGACGATTCTTGGTGGAAGTTTCACCAAATTCAAATTTAGAATTAAGTTGAATCGTTGATGTTACATTTTAATTAGATTCGTTGTTTCGTTTCAGAATTTGTTTTGGTACAAACTTGGGTGCTGTTTGTTTCACATCTTTTGTAGATCTGCTTGAATTGGAAACAATTTTTGGATTTCTTTGAGAACATTGTCGTGCAATATGCCCGACATTGTTACATTTGTAGCACGTCCTGCTGTCATTTCTAACATAGGAATCCAAATCCTGTTTTCTACTCTTCTTTTCCCTTTTAAATTCAGCATTAGCTTGTTTACAAAATCTTGTCAGACTGATTCTTCAAAACATTTTCGACAATAGTTTTGACCACTTAAGATTCACAGTCACTTTCTGTTTTTGGTGTACATTACATCAATGTTCGTAGGCAGCTCGTTTTTCTTTTCAGTTTTCAATTTTAAATTGAGTGCCTTTTCCACCCCCGATGGTTTCTTACCTACATAGATATTCCACAAGGGTGGTGGAACACGATCGTAACATACACCTTTGTGTTCATCAATTTTATTGTTTTCCTTGCTTTCAATTTTTGGAAGAATGTGATCAATGACGTACGAACTGGTAGAATAACTGATTAACAACTTGTTAACCCGTTCTGTTTCGATTTTCATTTTCTCTTCGTCACAAGTTGGCTGATAGCTTTAGTCGAAGTAACCTGCAAAAGTTTTAGAATGTCATTAGCAAAAAAAAGTTTAAATGCACTATTTAACAGTTCTTCTTCCTCTGATGACGTGTTGTAAAATTCTTCAGGTGCTTCGTCAAAGGACGCCTCAGCAAATTCTTCTTCTACCGTTCTGGTTCTTCAAATATCTCAGCTACCAGTGCAAGGCTTTCATTCTTTATAATGTATTTGTTCCAGTTGAACCCTTCATCTTCTTGGGTAACAACCAGAGCCTTATCCTTTGAGTTTGATGGACCATCTTCGATTTGCACTAACCTTGTCTGAGGTGGTTGGTCGATGATAGATGGCTCTTTTGTAATAATCATTTGCAAATGGATTTTGGTTTCCTTTCACTTCTCTATTTGGGCACTCTCTCTTGAAATGTCCCTATTCTCTGCACTTAAAGCATGTAACTTTAGATTTATCAAAACCGAGTTTCCCATCAAGACCTCCCAGGCTGTCTCTTCCTGTGATTCCCATAAAGCGTTGAGCTCTACGGACTATTGACGCCATGCACCACTTAATATCAATTAATTCCAAGTCAACTGGATCAATCTGATCATAATCTTCTTTGGTCATTTCAGGATTCCCAATCCTTTTGGCTACCAGACTTTAGTATGATTCGAGAACTGATGCAAGCAAGGCCATGTGTTCATTGAAATCTTGTGCATTTTCAAGATTTACAATAATGTTGCATTGAAGAATTCGCTGGTTTGAATTTGGTGGATTGTTTTGACCGTTCTGAGGATTACTTGAGCTTTGTGAAGATTGTGGAGCTTGAGGAGACATAGGATTGCATGATGAAAATGACTGAAACCCACTAGATTGGTTTGATGGTGGACTTGGAATATTGTTGTCACTAAAGGTAGTTTGAACCTTGGGACTTTGTATGTTACCAGCATAACTACTTTTGTAGTACAGATTCACATCTTGTTGCCTATGCACGCCTTTGTTCTTTGCCATTTTCTGCATTTCTAGCTTGTGACCTTCTAATCTTTCAATAAATCTTGGCAATGTGAAGTTAATGTATTCCATGCTGTTTTTCAGAATAGTTAGATAGGTCGTCCACTCTCCTTCTAGTAAAGAATCAGCCAGTTTATCAACCAGTTCTTCATTGGTTTTAAAAATCCCATTTGTTTCATCTGAACCACCAAATGACAATATTGTTTGATCAACTGCTTCACAGGGCTCACCTTTAATCAGATTGAAAATATTGAACTCCTTGCTTAGCAGTGCTTTTTTGCCTTTTCGAAGTTGAGAACTTCCTTGAAAGTTAAGTCATAAAGCATTCCAGAGAGATTGAGCTCATCATCGTGTTGAAGAAGTGCCAAGATATCTTCTTTTACTGCCTATTGCACATGTTCTCATCTTCTTTTCGTTGATAAACTTTTCTCCCTCGATATGCGTTAGCTGAGCCAGCGTCTTCTTAGGACCATTCTCACCTATAGGTGCTATGTACTTTGACTTGATGGCAAACCAACATGTGAAATGATTAGCTTGTACCCAGTTTATGAATCTCTCACTCCAACTATTATAATATTCTAAGTTCATGAGCTCTGGAGGTTTCGTCATGGTTCCCATTTCGTTTTCTAGATTCATGTTCTATGCTGGAGTAGTCGTAATAGCTGAAGCAGCAAACGCATTGAAAAACTCTTCTTCCATTATATCTGAAAAATTTCAGAAACACAAACTTTTGAAAACACTAATTAGATTAACAAAAGTACGAAATTTAATAAATACTGTTAAAATGTTCTTCGTGCGAATGAACAGCTACTCGTGCGAATCGGGTGGTTCATGCGAGCAAGATAATCATGCAAATCAGTGGTTCTGCGAGTAGGATACTCGTGGGAGAGAGAGAGTGATTCTTCCGAGTGACTCTTCATTCGAATCACTTACTCGTACCAATGACGGTTCTGAAACCTTAATATTTTAAGAATTGTAAGTTTCAAGGATTTGTTAATGTTGATTTTAACATGTGATACTAAAATCCTAGTCCAATTCATCCATGAATTCATCTAGATCTGAAACATGTATGAAAAAGAGTAGATATAGAAAATCTTCAATGGTTGAATCTGGATGGCAACTGTTGAAACTTGTTGGATGTCTGCTGAAACTTGATGTTTGTCTAGAAATAAGGCCTCAAGGCTCTAATACCATTTGTGAGAGGGGATCGGCTCTCCTCTATGAGCACTGGACCGATTCGACTCATCTAACAGAGGGGAATTCATTGCTAGCGAGTTGGACAAACAAACAATCAAGTATATTGCTTAAACGCTTTTACTTCGTATATTAATAAATGTGAAAGTTACAGACAAGTAAACAAATGGACAGGGCTTCGCCATAGTCACACACCAACAGATCACACACAACACTCTAGCTCCACTATTTATAGCCCAACATGGCTCGCACAAGGAGGGAGATCGTTGGCTCGTGCGAGTGGTGCCTCGTACGAATGACAAGATGTCACTCGTAAGAGCCACAACAGTCACTCGTACGAGCCATATACAATACATATAAAAATGACATTCCAAGCCCTAGTTACACAATTGACATATCCTATACGTAGGTGATAGACATTATGCACCAACACAATGGACAATCTCTTTTGAAGTGATCCAAATTCTTGCAATTGTAGCATCGCAGTTTTAACTTGTTAAAACCAGCTTTTCCAAGTGGCATCCTCTTTCCTGTCTTGTCTTGAAACTTCATCAGCCTTAAGGTGATCATTGCCATTTGCCATTTTAGATCCATTTCCTCCATATCATTTGGATCCACTTGGTACATATCTCCAGCAGAAAGGAAATCCCGTTTTAGCTGACACAAGTGCTTCATAGCTACTTAGAAAGGTGTTAAAAGGGCAACATGTTAAGTGGATATCTTGAGTGCTTGAGATCACCGACCATAGTAGTCTTCTCGTTAGACTGTGGAGCCTTTGTAGAGTTTGTGGAATCATTAAAGTAAGATGCACTAGAACTTTGAGAACTTGAACCAAAGGCTCTGGGGGCAAGGAATGCCATGTTCTTGGGAGCAACAGCAACAATGGATTGGACAGATTTTTGAGAGTATCCTGCTTGATTCATCACTCCTTTGAGCATGTCCATTTTAAATTCCTTTAAACTGTTGATCAGATCTGAAAGAGTGATTGGAGTTGTAATGGTCAACGAAGTTCTTGTGAGAGGGGATCGGCTCTCCTCTTATGAGCACCGGACTGATTCGACTCAGCTAACAAAGGTGGAATTCATTGTTAGCGAGTTGGACAAACACAAAGAAATATATAATGCTTAAATGCATTGATTCGTATTAATAAACGTGATGGTTACAGACAAGTAAACACTTTGACAGGGCTTCGCCATAGTCACACACCAACAGGTTATTACACAACACCCAAGCTCCACTATTTATAGGTCAACATGACTCGCACATGAGCGGTGTGTGCTTGGCTCGTGCAAGTGATGCCTCGTACGAGTGACAAGGTATCACTCGTACGAGTCACTCAACTCACTCGTACGAGCTACTTACAAGATATATAAAACATACATAAACAAACAGTATTTGACATTCTATGCCCTATATACATAACCAGCATGTCCTATGTGACAACCTGGAAATTTCTCATACTTTCATGTACTATTGTTGACTAAATTCTTGTGCATGGCACTTGGAAATCTTTGTGTATGACACTTGGGAACTTCTTGTAACGTTGTGTACTATCATTAACGAACTAACTCTTTGTGCGTGGCACTCTGAACATGTACGCTACATGCTAAACCGCGTTCACTCAATTTTCGGGACGAAAATTCTTTCAACATGGGGATAATGTGATATCCCGGGTTTTTCGGATAACTTGAACGTAATACTTGTCAATCTAATTACGTGCTATGTGTACGACGTGTACGAATTAAATGAATACGTGTTGTGTGTTGTGTGATTGTTTGAGTAATTGAATCATTAGAACAGATACGTACACGAACTGAACCGAACCGCGACACGAACCAAAGTGATTCTTTGTGACTCTAGGAGTTAACAAGTTTTAAACCTTAACTCAAGTCCTCGGCCAAGATCAAATCCAACACACATCAAAACCTAAACCCTAAACCAAAACATGTCTCGGCCATAAGATCAAAAACCAAACCGAAACCCATAGCATGCAACTTTAGTCCTCGGCCACATGATCAAGACCCAAACCAAACCAACTCACCCTAACCTTTGGCCGCGAGATCAAGCCCAAACCCAAACCAAACCAACCCAAGTCCCTTGTGGCCGTGTGCTAAACCAAACCGTAACCATATCCCTCTTGCGCCTATATATATATATCATCCATGCATGTTTCATTGAAGAACACAAAAACCCTAACAAGCAAACAGCCGTCGCAGCCGAAGTCTTCATCTTCTGCAACCGTAAACAGCCCTTTTTCTTGTTCCCTTGATCGATAGTTCAGTCTTGATACACTTCATCTAGATCACAAACAGCTTAGCCACATCCCTCGGTCGCGAGATTAGTCTTTGTTCACCTCTGGCCGATCAAACAGCCACTTTATCAACACCCTTTCGGTCGCGACTTTCCTGGAACAGCAGGATACCCCTTGTCCAAGTCCCGGCTTGTCTACCTAGTTATTCAAGGTTAGGGTTATCCTTGATTACGAGATCATGTTCGGTTAAATATATGTTTGAATGATTAATTGATTAGTTTGTGTCGGGTCTTATATGTTGAATGAATAATCGGCTGTTTTGATTATGTTCTTGTGTAAAATGTTTGCGGAAATCATAAGTGCTTGAATGAATTGATTGTATTGTCTTCGGATTATATGTTTGAATAAAAAGTCATGATAACCGATTAGCTAGTAATGTGTGCAAGTGAGGTTTGTTCGAAATCTGAAAATCATAAGCTGTATTGGTTTATAAAAACAAGAGATGTTGACTAGGGTTGCATGGATAGGTTATTAGTATTAATCTAGGACTAGAAATCAGTTCTAGATCGCTTAGGTTAATCGCATGAACGGGTTATACGAGTTCAGGATAAACTTATGCAGAAAACAGCCTGCTGAATAATAGTTACAGCCGATTTCATCTGGCTGTAACTCGGTCGTTAATTGTCGAAAAACGGATTTTCTGATGTCTAGAACGTAGAGGTTTGAGTAAGGAATCTAATAGCGCTGGATTCATAATTTTCTGAAGTCGTTTGATATTTTTAAAGGGCTAAAAAAGTTCAGTAGCTAAAGCTGTTAAAATGCTGGAATTTTGTTGATTGTTTATCAGGTTAGATTTTAAGATCAATAGGGAGTTGAGCCATGATTTTTGTACAGAAACTAGGTATAGAAATTTCCGGGCAACTCCAACTGGAATTTTGTTAATCGGACGAGCAGTGATTTTTAAATAAATTCTTCCGTGGACTGCAGTCAGAAAGCGGTAAATCTGACTGCAGCTTAATGAATTAATATTTATGGCTAATTGGTAAAGATTTAGGACTTGGAAAAATTATATAAATTTCTATGGTATAAATGTCACCTACTGTAAAAATATGGGAATTTTTGGAATGTTGGAACTATTCTATAAAAAATCCTAGAAGACAGCTGAATAATTGAGTGTAAGCAGAAAGTGGATAACTTGTGATTGTATGCATTAAAGTGTTGCATGGAATTGAAATATGTTCATGATAAGTTGTTTGATTACTATGATCACATGAGAATACTTGCATGCATGTTTGAGTGTTAGATATGTTGTTGGTATGTATCACTTTGTGAGTCAATTGCGTGTGGAATTTGTATTGGTGTGATTGCACACTGACGTGGAATTAATTGGTTTGTTAGGACGCAACTAGCGGTCCCATCTCTTATAACATCTTTGCTACACTAACCGAGCAAATAAAGGTGAGTTCACGGCCCCTAACTTTATCCGGTTTTTAAACAACAGGGGGAGAAACATGTATACACTCTCAAACTCAATCTCTTTACGTTATACGAATTTAACGTCACATAACTATACGGTAACTAAGTTAATGTTAATGTAATGTTATGGTCACTAAGCAGCTTTATCACTTAAGTCCTCGACAATCTCCTCGGATCGTTAGTATTTGGGTTAAATAGCGGGGGAATTATAAGTAGTACTACTGGGTCTGACGAGCCCCATTCGAGCTAGTCGCGCTAGCCGACCTGGTATGGTCAACGGGTGAATAATTGGCCTAACATCGCCATGGTCATGTGATAGGCCTGGCAAAACGGAGGCACAACTGTCAGCTTCGATCGCGAACTCTTACGTGACATGACTTTAGGCTAGCTACCTATATACATTAATATTGAACTTAATTACGGAACAACTTAATATTCCTGGTATGGAATATTGGAAACAACTTAATATTCCGGGTTTGGAATATTGGAAACATCAACTTATTATCCCGGATTGGGGATAATGGAGACGACAACTTAATATTCCGGGTTTGGAATATTGGAGACAACAACTTAATATTCCGGGTTTGGAATATTGGAAGCAACAACTTATTATTCCGGGTTGGAATAATGGAACTAATGTGTTATCCCGGGTTAGGGATAACGGAGTAATCAACTATAACCGAATAAACGAATTTATGAAAACCTGTGAACTCACTCATCTTTAATGTTGACACTTGTTTCTTTACATGTTTCTCAGGACGCTAGGAGCTCTAGGTGCACGCACATGCATTGAACAAGACATCATTATCTAGTCTTATTTATTAATATTGTTTTGGGAATTTTTCATTTGTTTTGGCGTTTGTGTTGGCGCCTGCATCACTACTTATTTATGCTTCCGCTCAAACTTAAAACTAATGCTCTGCTAAATATTGGTAATTGATATAAAATCTGAAATGAACGATTTTAGAAAACGTATTATCAAATCATGTAGAGTCGTTCGACATACTAGTGTTTTAGATTCTGGTTTGTTCACACGCCTCGCGGTAAAACTCCGAAAGTGGAAATTGAGGGTGTGACAGATTGATATCAGAGCCACTAGCTATAGAGAACCAGGTTTGCATTAGAAGTAGACCCAAACTATACTGATATCACGACACTAGACTTAGTTTGGCACTGAATTATTATATCTTGTTATGCGATGTACCACTACTATGCTATGTGAAATATGAATGCATAATTGAAGCGAATGCAACTCGTAACTAACTACACAACCTAAAGGCAATGTCATCATCATCCTCATCATCATCGACAAACTTACGCAACCAAGGGCGCCAGGAAAGGCACCTATAGTGGAACCCTTACCATCTTATGACATGGAAACGCGCTCAGCTGCGGAAAAGGCTCGCTCTGGGGAGGAGTCGTCCTCACGCCCAACCAACGCTGTGACGGTCAAACCGCTAACTCGCTAGAAGTAGGGAACGACCTACTTAGAGATATGATAAGAACGCAACAAGAACAACTAGAAAGAATGCATGAAACCACCCTAGCACAGGGATGGATGATACGACAACTGACTAGTAAAACCGACTCGCTCAAGGAAGAGCATCATACGAGTAAGATAGCTTGTAACACCATAGACAGAGATCTGCGTGCTGAGCAGATAAGAGCCAACTGGCTTGAGGACAGAGTCCTGGCAAAATAGTTGGAACATTAAGGAGCTGCAAAATCAAGCACTTGCCCCGCACGGCCTCAGTCGTAGAGGAGGATCCTGGAGAGGATCCGGAGGAGGACCCAGCTGAAGAAGCTGGAAATGCCGCACAGGATGATGGCAACGACAACAACTTGGGAGATGGAGACGTAGAGGACTAACTCGTCTCGCCAATCCCTGTTTGTTTTCTTTAGTTTATTTGAAATGGCAACTGGACGTCGCGGAAACCTCAACATGTCAACGAAGAATTGGCCGCAACAATCCAAGAACACGTGAACGCTGCTCTGGCAGGTGTTCAAAACCCACCAGCAGCAGGAGGGGGCTCTAAACCCTACAAGATGTTCCTTGACGCAAAGCCTAGCAAATTCTCGGGGGCGGAAGGACCCATTGGACTGGTCCGCTGGATCGAAAAATCGGAATCTGTTTTTGAAACGTGCAACTGCCTCGAGGCCAACAAGGTCAAATATGCAGCCTCAACACTGGAAGATGGGGCACTGACATGGTGGAATGCCCAAGTCCAAACACGTGGACTGTTAGCTGCATATGCAATGGCATGGGTGAGTTCAAGGCCCTAATTAAAGAGGAGTACTGTCCACGAGACAGAGTGCAACAGTTAGAGCAAGCTTTATGGAACCACAAGATGGTGGGATCGGAAATTGAGGCTTACACCGCAAAACACCATGACTTGGTATTTCTGTGTCCTGAATTGGCCAACACGGTGGAGAAAAGACTCGAGTTCTATCTCGGGGGTCTGGTTCCGGAAATTCAGGGTATGGTGATGTCTAGTAACCCTGTAACCGAACATCAAGCAATCCGATTGGCTCACAAACTCACCGATAAAGCGGTGGAACAGAAGAAACTGCCAGCACGGGGTACCACCGAAGTCGCCCCAGATAACAAAAGAAAATTTGAAGACTCCACTGTTCGACAGTCTTCGTCATCACATCCGCAGCAAGGGAACCAGAAACGGTTCAATCATTACCACAGCCACCGGGGTCATCAAAATCATTCCGCCAACAACAACAACTACAACAACAACAACAACAACAACTACAACAACACAACAACAACAACAACAGAATGTAGGCGGCTTGTAGGTCGAAAGCCGCAGTGCAACCTCTGCAATCTTCACCATAACGGCCCTTGTGCCGGAAATCGTTGCCAACGATGTGGCAAGATAGGTCATGCGGCAAAGGATTGTCGTGGGGAAATCATGTCCCGACAAAATCAGAATCAGCCTCAAGGTCAGCAGCAGGGTATAAACCGGGGATGCTATCAGTGTGGTAGCACTGCTCATTTCAGAAAAGACTGCCCACAGTTGCGCAGCAACAATAATAATGGTGGAAACAACCACAACAACCGCAACAATAATGGGAACGGTGGCACAGGAGGTGCCAAAGGTCGTGCATTTACCTTGGGCCGCGGAGAGGCCAGAAACGACACGAACGTGGTCACCGGTAAGTTTTCCCTTAATGAACATTTTGCTTCTGTGCTTTTGATACGGGTGCGGATAGGAGCTTTACATCTGAGTCTTTTAGGAAGAACCTAAATCTCACGCTTAAACCATTAGAGACCCCTTATGTGATAGAATTAGCCAATGGTAAATCGGTAGATGTGACCCAAATCGTATCCGGCTGTCAACTCAAACTCGTGGGCCACACTTTTACCATCGATCTGATGACAACTACCCTGGGTAGTTTTGACGTGGTAGTCGGAATGGACTGGCTATCCGACGTCCGGGCTGAAGTCCTCTGCTTTGAAAAATCTATCCGTATTCCACTCTCGAACGACGAAATCCTGACAGTACAAGGCGATAAGGCAAGCGCCGTCACCAACATCATCTCATACATGCAAGCGCAGAAGTACCTTCGGAAAAAGAATTCCTTCGCTTTACTCGCACTAATTACCGAACAGCCTAAGGACGAGAAACGTATAGGAGACATCCCTGTCGTCCTGTGATTTTTCCGATGTATTCCCAGAAGAACTACCTGGTCTTCCACCACATCGACAATTGGAGTTTGAAATCGAATTGGCAAGCAATGCAACTCCTATCGCCAAGGCTCCATACCGCCTAGCTCCAGCCGAGCTGCAGGAGCTGTCTACCCAACTTCAGGAACTTTTAGAAAAAGGATTTATCCGACCAAGCGTTTCGCCATGGGGAGCTCCAGTCCTGTTTGTCAAGAAGAAGGACGGGACTTTCCGCATGTGCATCGACTATAGGGAACTCAACAAGGTTACAGTCAAGAACCGATACCCGTTACCTCGCATCGACGATCTATTCGACCAACTGCAAGGGTCAAGTTACTACTCTAAGATTGATTTACAGTCCGGTTATCATCAGCTACGCGTCAGGGGGAGGATATCGCCAAGACGGCATTTCGCACTCGGTATGGCCATTACGAGTTCTTGGTCATGCCATTCGGTCTCACTAACGCACCCGCGGTATTCATGGACCTCATGAACCGCGTGTGTAAACCATACCTCGACAAGTTTGTCATTGTGTTCATCGATGACATACTCATCTACTCCAAAAGTGAAGAAGAACATGCGGAACACCTACGATTACTGCTAGACCTGCTTCAACAGGAAAAGCATATGCCAAGCTCTCGAAGTGTGATTTCTGGATCCGGGAAGTTCAGTTTCTCGGGCACGTCGTGAATGAAAAGGGTATCCATGTAGACCCTGCCAAGATTGAAGCCATCAAAAACTGGGAAGCACCTAAGACACCGACGGAGATCCGCCAATTCTTAGGATTGGCTGGTTACTACAGACGCTTCATCGAGGGGTTTTCAAAGATTGCACAACCGCTCACTACCCTCACCCAGAAAGGTATCAAGTATACTTGGGGTGACAAGCAAGAAGCAGCATTTCAATTGCTGAAGCAGAAACTTTGCAGTGCACCCATTCTGTCCTTGCCGGAAGGGACAGATGACTTCGTAGTGTATTGTGATGCTTCCATTCAGGGATTGGGATGCGTACTCATGCAACGCGATAAGGTCATCGCGTATGCGTCGCGACAGCTGAAGGTTCACGAGAGAAACTACACGACACATGACCTGGAATTGGGAGCAGTGGTGTTTGCACTTAAGATTTGGAGACACTACCTCTATGGAACAAAGTGCACAATCTTTACTGACCACAAAAGCCTCCAACACATCTTTGATCAGAAGGAGTTGAACATGCGACAGCGTCGCTGGGTCGAACTCTTGAACGATTATGAGTGTGCCATTCGGTATCACCCGGGTAAAGCTAACGTGGTAGCTGATGCCCTCAGTAGGAAGGAACACTTGAAACCTCGTCGTGTACGAGCACTACAACTCACTATTCATTCGGGGCTACCGAACAAATACGCGACGCCCAGTTAGAAGCAGTTAAGGAGGAAAACACCAAAGCCGAATCAGTGGGAAAAATGGAACGCGATTGGGTAGTAAAGCCCAATGGAGCCCGGTATTTCATGAATCGCATATGGGTACCTCTCTACGGAAACCTTAGAGAGATAGTCATGGATGAAGCTCACAAATCTCGATACTCTGTCCATCCGGGTTCGGATAAAATGTACCAAGACCTTAAAGCTGCGTATTGGTGGCCCAACATGAAAGCCGATATAGCCACCTACGTGAGCAAATGTTTGACTTGTGCAAAAGTCAAGGTGGAGTATCAAAAACCATCGGGGCTACTCCAACAACCTGAGATCCCAGTGTGGAAATGGGATCAGATCTCAATGGATTTCATCACTAAACTCCCACGAACCTTGGGTGGTTGCGATACCATCTGGGTGATTGTGGATCTTTTAACTAAGTCCGCACACTTCCTAGCTATCAAAGAAACAGATAAGATGGAGAAGTTGACTCGCATCTACATTAAGGAAGTAGTTTCTCGGCACGGTGTGCCAACGTCCATCATCTCAGACAGAGATGCTCGCTTCACGTCAAACTTCTGGCAGTCACTCCAGAAAGGTTGAGAACACGCTTGGATATGAGCACAGCTTATCACCCTCAGACTGATGGTCAAAGTGAAAGGACCATACAGACCTTGGAAGACATGCTTAGGGCATGCGTGGTGGACTTCGGAAATAATTGGGAAATTCACCTGCCTCTAGTAGAATTCTCATATAACAACAGCTATCACACGAGTATTTCGGCAGCACCGTTTGAGGCATTATACGGTCGTAAATGTAGATCACCGGTCTGCTGGGCAGAAGTCGGTGACAGTCAACTCACAGGCCCTGAGCTAATACTTGAGGCTACTGAAAAGATTGTACAAATCAGAAACCGCATGGCGGCGGCACGAGATCGACAGAAAAGCTACGCTGATCAACGACGCAAACCGCTCGAATTTCAAGTAGGCGATCGAGTCCTACTAAAGGTGTCACCCTGGAAGGGTGTAATCCGCTTTGGAAAACGGGGCAAACTTAACCCACGGTACGTAGGCCCGTTTGTAATCTTGAAACGAATCAGACCCGTAGCATACAATTATACCTTCCTGCCGAACTCAGTGGAGTACACAACGTATTTCACGTATCA
Source organism: Scalesia atractyloides (assembly GCA_947069175.1). Taxonomy (NCBI): domain Eukaryota; kingdom Viridiplantae; phylum Streptophyta; class Magnoliopsida; order Asterales; family Asteraceae; genus Scalesia; species Scalesia atractyloides. The sequence goes on along the minus strand of CAMTDV010000022.1, from coordinate 40,535,231 downwards.
AATCTGAAGAAGTGTCTATCAGATGAAACTTTAGTTATTCCATTGGATGAGATCCAAGTGGATGAACAACTACACTTCGTGGAAAAGCCTATTGAGATCATGGATCGTGAGATTAGACTCGAAGGCACAGTAAGATTCCAATCGTTAAAGTTCGTTGGGACTCTAAGCGTGGACCGGAGTTCACGTGGGAAAGAGAGGACCAAATGAAAAGCAAATACCCACATCTCTTCGCAACTGAGCAGCAAACTAACGATACCAGTACCTAAATTTTCGGGACGAAAATTCTTTCAACATGGGGATGATGTGACAACCTGGAAATTTCTCATACTTTCGTGTACTATTGTTGACTAAATTCTTGTGCATGGCACTTGGAAATCTTTGTGTATGACACTTGGGAACTTCTTGTAACGTTGTGTACTATCATTAACGAACTAACTCTTTGTGCGTGGCACTCTGAACATGTACGCTACATGCTAAACCGCGTTCACTCAATTTTCGGGACGAAAATTCTTTCAACATGGGGATAATGTGATATCCCGGGTTTTTCGGATAACTTGAACGTAATACTTGTCAATCTAATTACGTGCTATGACACGTGTACGAATTAAATGAATACGTGTTGTGTGTTGTGTGATTGTTTGAGTAATTGAATCATTAGAACAGATACGTACACGAACTGAACCGAACCGCGACAGAACCAAAGTGATTCTTTGTGACTCTAGGAGTTAACAAGTTTTAACCTTAACTCAAGTCCTCGGCCAAGATCAAATCCAACACACATCAAAACCTAAACCCTAAACCAAAACATGTCTCGGCCATAAGATCAAAAACCAAACCGAAACCCATAGCATGCAACTTTAGTCCTCGGCCACATGATCAAGACCCAAACCAAACCAATCTCACCCTAACCTTTGGCCGCGAGATCAAGCCCAAACCCAAACCAAACCAACCCAAGTCCCTTGCGGCCGTGTGCTAAACCAAACCGTAACCATATCCCTCTTGCGCCTATATATATATATCATCCATGCATGTTTCATTGAAGAACACAAAAACCCTAACAAGCAAACAGCCGTCGCAGCCGAAGTCTTCATCTTCTGCAACCGTAAACAGCCCTTTTTCTTGTTCCCTTGATCGATAGTTCAGTCTTGATACACTTCATCTAGATCACAAACAGCTTAGCCACATCCCTCGGTCGCGAGATTAGTCTTTGTTCACCTCTGGCCGATCAAACAGCCACTTTATCAACACCCTTTCGGTCGCGACTTTCCTGGAACAGCAGGATACCCCTTGTCCAAGTCCCGGCTTGTCTACCTAGTTATTCAAGGTTAGGTTATCCTTGATTACGAGATCATGTTCGGTTAAATATATGTTTGAATGATTAATTGATTAGTTTGTGTCGGGTCTTATATGTTGAATGAATAATCGGCTGTTTTGATTATGTTCTTGTGTATAAATGTTTGCGGAAATCATAAGTGCTTGAATGAATTGATTGTATTGTCTTCGGATTATATGTTTGAATAAAAAGTCATGATAACCGATTAGCTAGTAATGTGTGCAAGTGAGGTTTGTTCGAAATCTGAAAATCATAAGCTGTATTGGTTTATAAAAACAAGAGATGTTGACTAGGGTTGCATGGATAGGTTATTAGTATTAATCTAGGACTAGAAATCATTTCTAGATCGCTTAGGTTAATCGCATGAACGGGTTATACGAGTTCAGGATAAACTTATGCAGAAAACACCTGCTGAATAATAGTTACAGCCGATTTCATCTGGCTGTAACTCGGTCGTTAGTTGTCGAAAAACGGATTTCTGATGTCTAGAACGTAGAGGTTTGAATAAGGAATCTAATAGCGCTGGATTCATAATTTTCTGAAGTCGTTTGATATTTTTAAAGGGCTAAACAAGTTCAGTAGCTAAAGATGTTAAAACGCTGGAATTTTGTTGATTGTTTATCAGGTTAGATTTTAAGATCAGTAGGGAGTTGAGCCATGATTTTTGTACAGCAACTAGGTATAGAAATTTCCGGGCAACTCCAACTGGAATTTTGTTAATCGGACGAGCAGTTGATTTTTAAATAAATTCTTCCGTGGACTGCAGTCAGAAAGCGGTAAATCTGACTGCAGCTTAATGAATTAATATTTATGGCTAATTGGTAAAGATTTAGAACTTGGAAAAATTATATAAATTTCTATGGTATAAATGTCACCTACTGTAAAAATATGGGAATTTTTGGAATGTTGGAACTATTCTATAAAAAATCCTAGAAGACAGCTGAATAATTGAGTGTAAGCAGAAAGTGGATAACTTGTGATTGTATGCATTAAAGTGTTGCATGGAATTGAAATATGTTCATGATAAGTTGTTTGATTACTATGATCACATGAGAATACTTGCATGCATGTTTGAGTGTTAGATATGTTGTTGGTATGTATCACTTTGTGAGTCAATTGCGTGTGGAATTTGTATTGGTGTGATTACACACTGACGTGGAATTAATTGGTTTGTTAGGACGCAACTAGCGGTACCCATCTCTTATAACATCTTTGCTACACTAACCGAGCAAATAAAGGTGAGTTCACGGCCCCTAACTTTATCCGGTTTTTAAACAACAGGGGGAGAAACATGTATACACTCTCAAACTCAATCTCTTTACGTTATACGAATTTAACGTCACATAACTATACGGTAACTAAGTTAATGTTAATGTAATGTTATGGTCACTAAGCAGCTTTATCACTTAAGTCCTCGACAATCTCCTCAGATCGTTAGTATTTGGGTTAAATAGTGGGGGAATTATAAGTAGTACTACTGGGTCTGACGAGCCCCATCCGAGCTAGTCGCGCTAGCCGACCTGGTATGGTCAACGGGTGAATAATTGGCCTAACATCGCCATGGTCATGTTATAGGCCTGGCAAAACGGAGGCACAACTGTCAGCTTCGATCGCGAACTCTTACGTGACATGACTTTAGGCTAGCTACCTATATACATTAATATTGAACTTAATTACGGAACAACTTAATATTCCTGGTATGGAATATTGGAAACAACAACTTAATATTCCGGGTTTGGAATATTGGAAACATCAACTTATTATCCCGGATTGGGGATAATGGAGACGACAACTTAATATTCCGGGTTTGGAATATTGGAGACAACAACTTAATATTCCGGGTTTGGAATATTGGAAGCAACAACTTATTATTCCGGGTTGGAATAATGGAACTAATGTGTTATCCCGGGTTAGGGATAACGGTAGTAATCAACTATAACCGAATAAACGAATTTATGAAAACCTGTGAACTCACTCATCTTTAATGTTGACACTTGTTTCTTTACATGTTTCTCAGGACGCTAGGAGCTCTAGGTGCACGCACATGCATTGAACAAGACATCATTATCGAGTCTTATTTATTAATATTGTTTTGGGAATTTTTCATTTGTTTTGGCGTTTGTGTTGGCGCCCGCATCACTACTTATTTATGCTTCCGCTCAAACTTAAAACTAATGCTCTGCTAAATATTGGTAATTGATATAAAATCTAAAATGAACGATTTTGGAAAACGTATTATCAAATCATGTAGAGTCGTTCGACGTACTAGTGTTTCAGATTCTGGTTTGTTCACACGCCTCGCGGTAAAACTCCGCAAGTGGAAATTGAGGGTGTGACATCCTAGACGTAGGCAATAGACATAATGCACCAACAAACTCCCCCTTGGATGTTGCCTCAGTCGTGGATAGTCTTGAAAAATCTTCAAAGATTTGACAAGTTAACGTCCAAAGAAATGTTTCGTTGGCCTGCATCACTCCTCAGAAGGTATAGGCGTTTGGTCTGTAGGAGGAGGCCGATTATATGTATTGCCAAACCGAAAGCTCCTTAATGATGCAATCCACTTACGCTCAGCAATCCGTTTGCATTCTTCTCTTTCTTTAGCTGCGCTATCTCCTCCAGCTTCCTCCAAGAAGTGTCCATGCTGTTCCTTAATGTATGTCATTAGCAAAACAAACATTAACAATCTTCTGAACAGGAGAGCCTTTTCTTTGTCTTTCTCCTCAAAGCTAATTTGGTATAAAATAAGCATTCAATATCCTTCTTCAAACAATTGACTATCCACATAGGGTCTAGTACTCGATTGCCGTGCCATAGATCATATATGCGTTTGTGTGCTATGACGGCTTCGGATAATTCTTCCGTTATCTTCCAAGAATCGTCATCTAGATGAACACAAATAACAACTTCACAAGTGTAAGAATCGTAGTGCTAACATTTGAAGATCTTGAAGAAATCCTTCTTCATCTTTATTAGAGGCATATTCTTCATTACTTTCGGCCTCTTGACAATCAATGTCACGTCCTTTTCTTTGGTAATTGGATCGATCTTTGTGATTCTCTTAGCATATGCAGCTTCCAACGTCTAAACCCATGAGTAGCTTCCAGCTTTATCAATTTCCACAGCCACTGGTCGTGAAATTTCATCTTCAGATTTATTATTTTTGTCTGCACCAGTTCAGTAATGTCCCAGAATGGCAGGGTCTTGATATCGCTTAGATGTCGGAAGTGCTGGAGCCCATACTCCCTTTTAATCGCATAGACGTCAAACTCTTCAATTCAACCCCAGCCTATGATGTATCCTAGAGAAATGTTAGCATCCCATGTGACGAATGCTATAGGACGTCTGAATTTATGTTCTGCTCGTAATTCTTTAAACAATGCTTCGTCATTTCTACTATTTCTTCTTTAGACAAACCTTGAGGAACTGTAAATCATGAACTTTATGTTTTAGTAAGTCATCATTCTCAGCTGCAAAATGTTCAAAGACATCATCGTACCCTCTCCGGCAATATCTGCATCATTGTCATCAGAATCATCATCCACGACAACATTGTTATAATCATGTCGTCCGAAAAATGTTCAAAGACATAATCCTCAGGTTGAAAAGCACTGATATCATTAAGCTGGTCTTCAAAATCGAATTAAGAAGGTTCACAATTTCTTCATTCGAGTAGTTGTGAACAAACTCACCCTCCTCCACATCTTGCTCTAAATAAAAAATCTTCAATTTTTGCACAACAGGAACAGTTGATACATCGGTCACTGTGACGATTCCTGCTTGCGAAGAATCCTTCGGGCTATCGTATGACCTTCCCTGATCTCTATCGTCATTAACCTGATCGACTGAGTCATTTAAGTACACAGAAAAATGTATATCTTCATTCAAAGTTGAATCTGTTACAGGAATATCCGAACCACCCATATCATCATCACTATCCCTATCAGACTTAGCCGTTGACATATCATCTTTTCCGTCTAAGTCTTCGTCTAACTCTTCTGAATACTCATCACAAACATCCATCTCATCGACAATCTCTCTCTCCAACTTTCTCTTCCTTAGCCATTCTTGAAGCTTTGCATAAAGATTTGACATATTAATATCAACATCTTTTGGCTTTCCGATAACAAACTTCATCGTGTCCACATACACCACTATCTCTAAAGATGCTAGCACAGATGTAGCTTCTGTCATAACTTTAACAATCACATGATCCTCATCAATCTTTGCCCTTGCCCTGGGCATCTGAAAGTTCTTTAGCCATACGTTCTCGCTCGGCAACTCTCTGTCGGGCTTTTTCTTTCTCTATCTCATCAATCTTAGTGGCTAAATTAATTCTCAATTTCTTCGTGAGGAGTTTCTTAAATAAGCTCATCTTTCTTTGATTTCTGAGGTGTTCTGCAACATATTCAGCCATATGATTCCTCAAACATTCATTTTCGGACACGATGCTCGCCAAGATAGCTGATAGAAGTTGTTTATCTTTGTTAAGCCCTTTGATTTGGTATTGTAACTCAGCAATTTTGACACTGTTCAACACTACTTGTTTCTTAAACTCTTCAATGTGTGAATCGTTGAACATGTAAGCTGAGAACTCTTCCACCCTGTAATATCACCAAAGTCGATGTAAAACTGATCTTCTAACCTGGTTCTTGTAGAGAACTGGGGTTGAGATTGAGAAGGTTAGGGTGTTGGTTGTGGCGGTGGTTGTGTAGGTGGTGATGGTGGTGGTTGAGTAGGTGGTGATGGTGGTAATTGAGTAGGAGGTGATGGCGGTGGTTGAGTAGGAGGTGATGGTGGTGACTGTGGAGTTGGTTGTGCAGTATCGACTTTCCTTTGCACCTTCTTCTTTAACCTAGCTGACGGAGAGTTGGAGCTTCTTGCTGCTGGCCGCTTTAATTGTTTTGCTGGCCTCTTAAATGATTTGCGAACAGGGGTGTCAATATCGGAATCTGAAGGCACATATGTAGAATCATCTTCCCCTGTCGCTTTCCATCTCCTCTCCTCAGCTTTACACTTAACTTTAGCCAATCTTTCCAGTTCTCTTTATTTGGCTCTCTTTTTTTCACCGACTATCCCATCATCTTCATATGTGCTTGAGGAGGATGCCTCTTCAACTACCCCTTCTCTATCACTGAAAGCTTCTTTTCAATATCAGCAGCCATTGTTTCAATATTTTCTTCTAACTCTGGCTCATCAACAAATCCTGTGCTGGCAGGAGCACACCTTTTTTTTGAGGAGTGAGGAGGAAGATGAAGTAGTCTGTTTACATTGAAGAGTAGAGGAGGAAGATGCAGTAGTCTAACGGAGAGTTGGAGTTTCTTGCTGCTGGCCTCTTTAATCGTTTTGCTGGCCTCTTAGATGATTTGCGAACAGGGGTGTCAATATCGGAGTCTGTTTCCCCCTTTCTTATCCTCCTTTGTAAACCATACACTTTTCTTTGCAACAAAACCGTCTAACGCTTCCAATTCATCTGCTTCATTACCGCTGTCATCTTTACGCCACTTCCCCGTAGGCGGCGCCAAATAATCTTTATCAGAGATAGCCCCGAAAACAGGCTTGGCGTTGGGGAAGGCTTTCAAATGTAGATTCATCTTTTTCAACGTCGACACATCCATATGTTCAAGCCTTAAAACATCATCTTTCTTGGTCTTCAAGTTAGGATGTAAGTGATCGAGCAGCATCTGTACCAAACCTGGGTATTAAAGAAACTTCTCGCGCTGTATATTCTGTACCGTCTGAGAAAAGACCAGTCTCAAAAAGTTGTAGGGCAGGTTCAGAACTAGTGTTGTTATCATACACATCTGGTAGTCAATAAAATAATCAAAACCACCCTTTCTATTGCTGAGGGCATGTATAATATAGTGCGCAATGTAACGAAACGGGGCACATAGATTTCCTTTCTTGAAAGGAGTAGCGTTCACAAATCCAGCATAGCCCATTCGATAAAAACACCCCTTGACCATGTATTCAGGGTATCCAGTCGGGTCATCTTCACTGTCTTTAAACTCCAAGACTGTACGAATAAGATGTTCTGTAATCTTGACCTCAATGTCTTCGTTGTTGAGACGCACAGCAGACATGATAGCATTCTCGTCTTCATTATATTCAGGCCCATCCAAAAAATACTCAACGTGCGATCGATATGCAGTATGTCTATCAGTGAGGGCTTTAGTAATCATCAATCTGCTAAAAACCTCTAACACGTCTCTATAAGCAGCTACTTCTAGAATAGTCTCATCCAAAAGACAACAAATGTTATGGAACAGAGAGAATGTACACTTCTTGATCTGCAAATACAGAGAACACACATACTTAGAAAAAAAATTTCAAAATTTTCAACATAAACATACTTGTACGAGTCACCAGTCGCACGAGTTAGTAAATAAGACAAGTATGCAGGTCTGAATCAAAAACCACTCGTACGAACCACTTCTTCGTACGAATTAAAAATCACAGTTATCAAGTGTTTAAGGATTTTGAACAGACTTCTTCGTACGAGTAATGCTTCATACGAGTCACAAAGAATTAAACGTTTAAGGACATACTAGTATGAACGATCACTGATACGAGTGAATATTATAATCAGACATTTGATAACCTTGCTCGTACGAGTGATGCCTCGTATGAGTTGTGAATTGCACCAAATTATACCTTATCAAACTGAACATAAAACATGTAGATTTTAACAAATTGAATGTTGATTTATCGGTTAAAAGGGCCGATTTTAACGATTTTGAGTTCAGTATTATATTTTACCGGTCCAATTCCCGAATCTACCTTTTATGTCCTTTTGGATCCAATTTTTGCATTATAACGGTTCAAAACAAGCATTAGTACCTTTCCCATCGAGGGAGGTGTGCCAATCAACCTCTCCGAAGTATACATACGTAACAAAGATTAAGAAAGTGAGTGTTAAGAACTGAATCACTTAGAGTAAGCTCTCAGTCGCACAGAGTCAATAATGTGACTTGTGCGAATGAGAAGCCCTTTTTACTCTTTTAGGTTCACTCGTACGAGTGATGATTCGCACGAATGAAGCCTTTTGTCACTCGTACGAGTCAGTGTGTCACTCGTACGAGTCAGTTCAATGCAATTTTTTTATCTTTTGATTTTCTGTGAAATTTTATATGTTTTTATTACCCACTCAGTTAAACTTCTCCAGGTTAATGACCTTGATTAACCGATTTGCCTACCAAGTGCAAGTTAACGACATTGGTTGACCGTCGTTTGACCAAAACAGATTTATTCCAAAAGTTGAAGTTTCAAATTAATGAACTTTTTGACATTTCAGGATATTTTCTTTTCGGATTAGCTCCCAGCCCATGATCAAACAGATTTACTTAGATTGCCAATATTCTTATCCATTTAAACCTCTATACGTTACTCAATTGTTTCAAGATATGTTAGGTAAGATTAAGGAATATGAAATAACTGTGTTTCCCATTTCAGAATATACTCCGACATCGAGATTCCCAGAATTTCATTTCACATGTGAATATATCTAATTGATATCTGTAAATGGGGTGAATTGTGAGACCTTGAGAGCTTAGGTTAGTATTTCCATACAGAGAAATAGATGAAGGCTTGACTTTAGGTGGTGTTCCTTTAAGGAATCTTTTGAACTGCTGATGTCATAGATTTTCACGACATATATTCATTTTATATGCATCTTTTGGAGGTGAAAAGAGCGCAAAGAATTATACAAGTTCTAGGCCATTGCTGACCAAAATCAGAAGAACTCGTATAATACCCTAGATATCAACTAAATATAAAGACTTTGTATCGCAGAATTTTACATTATCTTAAGCGAAATTTCAAAATACTAAGTCCATATATCCGAGAGATGTCGACCAACAAATTATTCATTTTTTCTTTAGGTTTATATCTTGAAAACAATTTACTAAACGTGTGAAGTCTATTGGCACATCATTAGTAAGACCTATTTAATTCCTTGTTTAAACATTCCATATCTTTAGCATACTGTGATGGTTCATTAATGTAATATGATTCCCTCCCTTTCACCAAAAAAACTCTATTTGTCTTTTTAATGTTTTATTTTTATTTTTTATAACCTTTTTCTCCCCTAAAATCAAAAACATATTTTTGGGTTATTGTTTTTAAGAACGCAAGAAAAGTATTTCCAGAAAACATATGTCATACCGATAAGGATCACGTTAAGTCCTCGTCATCCTCGAATTCAACCTCTATGTCATCCCCTAATGTCATATTTTTTAAACCATTTAAGCCTAAAAGATTTTAAATCTTGAGCGATCAAATGCTTTTGTGTAAAAATATTTTTTTTGTTCATCAGTGTGGATTTTTTCAGTTTCAACCAACTTCTACCCGTAACAATCACGGATAAAGTGGTGTCGAATCTCTATATCTTTAGTACAAGAGTGTTGAACAGGATTTTTAGTGATATTAATAGCTGCCTTATTATCTACATATGTAGGGGTGTCAAGAAATTACAGCCCGTAGTCTCTCATCTGCTGTTGTATCCAGAGTATCTGGGAACAATAGTTGTATGCTGAAACATATTCAACTTCACATGTAGAGAGAGCGACCACGGTCTATTTTTGCATTGCCACGTTACCAAACGGGTTCCGAAGAACTGGCAACCAGCCGTTGTAGATTTGGCATTAAGCTTGCAGCAACCGAAATCAAAGTCTGAATAACCTGCAGATTGACGTCGTCATGTCGAGGATACCACAAGCCGGTGCTTGGACATCCTTTCAGGTAGCGCATGATTCATTTGATGGCTTCCAAGTGTGAATCTCTTGGATTAGACTGATATCGGGCGCACATGCATGTTGGATACATGATATCAGGTCTCGAAGGTGTAAGATACATCAAGGATTCGATGATGTTGCGATATAATGTTTCATCGACTTTTACTCCATGAGCATCTGGACAAATGTCGTGGTTTGGGGCTAATGGACTTGATGCTGGCTTAGTTCCTGTCATGTCAAATTTCGATAACACGACATGCACATACTTCGTCTGATGAATGAAGATACCATCAGGCTTGCTCAACCTGAAGTCGTAGGAAGAACTTCATCTCCCCTATATCACTCATTTCGAATTTCTTCTTCATGACTTCTTTGATGTCTTTGCACAGCTTATCATTTGTTGATCCAAAGAATATCATTCGCATATATTTGTATGATAATTAGATGACTACTTCCTTAGTAAAGAGGGTACTATCTATTGTGCCTCTTGAGAAACCATTTCCCAGGAGATGCTTGGAGAATGTTTCGTACCAGGCTATCGGGGCCTGGTGCAATCCATATAGTTCTTTGTTCAACAGATAGACCTTGTCCTTGTGTAATGGAACGACAAACCCCGGTGGTTGGCCAACGTACACCTCCTCATTTACTTTACCATACAGGAATGCGGATTTGACATCCAATTGGTACACCTTGAATCCTTTCCAAGAAGAAAAGGCCAAGAATATGCGAATAGCTTCAAGACGAGCGACAGAGGCGTAGACTTCATTTTAGTCTATTCGTTCTTCCTGGTGAAAGCCTTGGACCATGAGCTGAGCTTTGTTTCTGACCATGATACCTCTTCTCTTGCACTTGAAGACCCATCGAGTAGAAATCTTTTTATGGTGATCAGGTAAGTTAACAAGCTTCTGGACTCCGAGTTTCTAGAATTGAAGCAACTCTTCATGCATTGCATCCACCCAGCTTTCCTCTTTCAAAGCGTCTTTCCAGTTTCCTTGTTCAACATGCGAAACAAAACAACTGTAAGAAAGTCTGGTGTGCAATGGAGCAATATTGGTATAAAAGCAACTAAGATCCTTTTTGATCTGATTGCGAGTTTTCACTCTGGTTTGTAAGCTGCCAATAATATTCTCTGATAGATGGTAAGAAAGTGTTTTTTGCATTACCTCACCTGGAACATCAACTTGACTCTGCAAATTAATGACAACTTCATCAACAGTAGGTGTAGACGATGTAGCTTCTTTTCTGATGTTGGATTGATCATCCTGAGAATTCAGAAAGCTTTCTGTTTGCTCAGATCCTTCATTAGAACTGGTTCCTCCATCATCAAAAGTTGGTACACAATCAGAGTCGGCATTAATTGGTTGATTGGCAGATGATTCGGCAGAGTTCAAGATTGGTGTAGAGACTGATTCATGAAGAGTATTGCTCGGACCTACATCAGAATTGTTAGAAATAGGTAGTGACGGTGAAATCACCAACGGTCATGAAACTTGCTCTTGATTGGAGATTTGATGCTGTTGAAAAAGCATAACAAGTTCTTCTGATGGTTCTTTAGGTAGGTCAAATGAATCCCACAACCCGTCGTAGTTGAACAACCATGGATCCCCATATCTTTGACAATCAACATGCTGTGCAAGAATAACCTGGTACAAACTCGGCAAGAAGACTCGCTTTTGTGGGCTAGCATAATCGACGAAAAATCCTTCCAAGGATTTGGCTCCAAATTTACCGTTCGGGTCAAGTACACTACACGGCGATCCAAAAGGTTCCAAAAATGCTAGGTTCGGCTTTTGATGATTTAGCAGCTCAATACATGTCTTGTTGTGAGGCTTGACCATCAAAACACGGTTAAGGGTGTAACACACAGATGCGACTTCTTCGCTCAAGAAACTAATTGGAAGTTTTGAATAAGTGAGGATTGTTTTTGCAGTCTCAATCAGTGTGTGATTCTTATGTTCAGTTACTCCATTTTGTTGAGGAGTATAGGGAGAGCTGAACTCGTGAAGAATTCCCTTTTCGTTGTAAAATTTGAGCATCCTCTTGTTTTTGAACTCAATACCATTATCACTTCGGATTCTCTTGATAGGCTAGTGATACAGGTTTTCTAGCTTCCTAAAGATAATCATAAGACTTTCAAATGTTTCATCTTTACTCTCCAGGAAGAAAACCCATGAGAATCTTGAGAAATCATCTATCACGACCAGGCAATATAAATATCCAGAGATGTTTTTCACGTTAACTGGCCCAAAGAGATCTATATGAAGCCTTTCTAGTGGTAGCTTGATAGGGTTAAGAAGCTTTCATGGGTGTGATTTCTTATGCTGCTTCCCCTTCCTACAGCTCAGACAAACATCAGATAAATGAAAATTCTTCAGATTAACACCTTCCACTAGGTCGTTGTACACCAAATAATTCATCTTACGCAGGTGTATGTGTCCCATCTTCCGATGCCATAAGATCGACTCCTTCTCGGGAGCTTTAGACACGAAGCATTGAACTTTCTTTGATGTAGTGGATGTGACGCTCCTGTCTAACACATAAAGATCATTCTCTCATAGAGCGTGCATGAGGATCCACTCCTCATGAATTTTGAATCCTGGCTTGAGAATTAACCATTCTTTGATATTGAAGTGTGTTGTGAATTTTTTGTCACAAATTTGCGAAATGCTCAGTAGATTGTTCTCCAGGTCAGCAATGTAGTTCACTTTGTTGAAAGAAACCACTCCATTCGTAAGATAACTTCTCCCACAATTCTGCCACAAATTTGCGAAATGCTCAGTAGATTGTTCTCCAGGTCCATCTTTAATCTGCACCATTCTTGTTTGGGGCTGAGGTCGATGATATATGGCCTTCTTGTAATAATCATCAGCAAAAGGGTTCTGATTACCCTTGACCTCTCTATTTGGACATTCTCTTTTGAAATGCCCCTTCTCTCGGCATTCGAAGTATGTAACCTTCAATTTATCAAAGCCTAGTTTGCCGTCAAGTCCTCCAAAATTATCTTTTTTGGTAATCTCCAAGAAACGTTGAGCTCTTTGGACAATGGAAGCCATACACCATTTAATTTCAATCAACCCCATTTCAACCTGATCAATTTGATCATAATCTTCTTTCGTCATCTCTGAATTCCCAATTCTTCCAGCTACCAAACTATCGTACGATTCAAGTATCAAGGCAAGTAGAGACATATGTTGCTTTGTGGTGTTTTCGTCGAAGTCTTGCGCATTCAGGAGATTAACTACAATATTGCATTGTAGGACCCTTTGATTGGGATTAGATTGATTGTGCTGGTTGTTTTGTGGATTGCTTGAACTATGGGATGATTGTGGGCCTGGAGGCGTATTTGGATTGACGGAAGTGAAAGATTGAAACCCATTGGTTTGACATGACTGTGGACTTGGTGTGTTGAAGGCACTGAAGGTAGTTTGAATTTTTGGACTTTGTATATGCGCGGCAGGACTGCCCTTGTAGTAGAGATTTATATCTTGTTGTACCTGGGTACCTTTACTTTTTGCCATTTTTTGCATCTCCAGCTCATGTCCTTCCAACCTTTCAATAAATTTTGGTAATGAGAAATTACCATACTCTGTGCCATTCTTTAGAATAATCAAGTAAGTAGACCATTCTCCTTGAGGTAGAGAATCTGCCAGCTTATCGCCCAATTCTTTAATTGTTTTCACAATTCCCATGCTCTTCATTTGTACCACCAAGTGACAATACCTTTCAATCAACTATTTCATCGTCTCTCCCTTGATTAGAGTAAAGATATCGAATTCTTTACTTAGTAACGCTCTCTTTCCCTTTCGCAGTTGCACGCTTCCTTTGAATTTTAACCGTAAAGCATTCCATAAAGACTGAGCATCGTCATCATGTTGTAGTAGCGCCAAGATATCTTCTTTGATGGCTTGCTGCAAGATATTCATCATCTTCTTCTCATTAATGAACTTTTCTCTTTCGAGCTCTGAGAGTTGAGTTAACATTTTTTCAGGAGCAGTCTCTCTAATTGGCGCTTCATATTTTGATTCGATAGCAAACTAACATGTGAAGTGATTGGCTTATACCCAGTTCATGAATCTTTCACTCCAACTATCATAGTCTTCAAGATTCATAACCTTTGGCGGCTTTGTCATTGTGCCCATTTCATTTTTGAGATTTATGTTCTGCGCTGCGATAGTTGTAACAGCTGTACTAGCAAACGCGTTGTATAATTCTTCTTCCATTATATCTGCACAATTTTTAGAAACACGAAGTTCCGAAAAACACTGACTTGATTGGCAAAAGTACGAATTTTAAGAAGAAAATTTCCTGAAAATGTCCTTCGTGCGAGTGAACTGCTACTCGTGCGAGTCAAGTGGTTCGTGTGAGTGAGATACTTGTGCGAAGTAGTGGCTCGTGAGAAGGAGAATGATTCGTGCGATTGACTACTTCTTGCAAATCACTGGCTCGTACGAATGCTGATTTTGTAACTTATAATTTTTTAAGAAAACTTATTTACTCATTCGTACGAATGACCAATTTGTATGAATTGCCGTTCGTACGAGTTGTCTCTCTACTCGTACGAGTAAGCTCTGGTCACCTAAACGGATGATTTTTGCAAGTTTCGACATGATTAAGTTTGATTTTAAATCTGAAAGTTTAAGGCATTAGTTAGAGTTGATTTTAACATGTGATACTAAAATCCTAGTCCAATTCGTCCATGAATTCGTCTAGATTTGAGATCTGTATGGAAAAGAGTAGATGTAGAAAAACTTCATGGTTGAATCTGGATCTGCAACTATTGAAAATGTTGGTTATCTGCAAAAACATGATGTTTGTCCTCAAATCAGGCCTCAAGGCTCTGATACTAGTTGTGAGAGGGGAACGACTCTCCTCTTATGAGCACCGAACTGAATCGACTCCACTAACAGAGGCGGAATTCATTGTTAGCGAGTTGGACAAACAAACAAGAAAGATATGATGCTTAAAGGCCTTGATTCGTATTAATAAACGTGAAGGTTATAAACGAGTAAACACTTTGACAGGGCTTTGCCGTAGTCACACACCAACAGGTTATTACACAACATCCAAGCTCCACTATTTATAGGTCAACATGACTCGCACAGGAGCGGTCTGTGTTTGGCTCGTGCGAGTGATGCCTCGTACGAGTGACAAGATATCACTCATACGAGTCACTAAACTCACTCGTACGAGCCACTTACAAAATATATAAACATACATAAACAAACAGTATTTGACATTCTAAGCACTATATACATAACCGACATATCTTAGACGTAGGGAATAAACATAATGCACCAATAGTTCTTTTGATCATCATGGACTGTAAGCTCCATTCTTTTGGAAGAGAGTCCAAAAGTTTCTTGATTGAAGCATAGTTGACAATGGGATTACCAACTTTCTTCATATTTGTTAACACATTCAGAAAAGGACTGATATGATCTGATAAACTTTCACCTCGAACACTTCCAAGTTATCCATCAGTTCTTGGTTACCTTTATAGTGATCGATAAGTGCCAACCATAATTGAAGAGCTGACGTGCACTCCTCAAATAGGTTGTTGTCACCCTTCGATAGAGCCATTGTTAAAGTAGCGTGAACCCGGCGGTCACGTTGGATCAACGTCCTATCTTCATCAGTGAAGGTTGTGGGATCTTCGTTAATTGTACGAACATCGTCACGCATTACCATGGGAACATCAAGTCCAACGGTAACCAACATCCATTGAGTACAGTCTGTGTATTCAAAGAATGTCTTGATTATGTTCTTCCAGCTACTAAAGTCCTCAGATCCTTTCAACTTTGGAGGCCTAATTGCAATTCCAGTTTCAAGTTCGACTTCAACAATCGGGTTTAGTTGATTAAGTGACATTTTGGTATGATTTTAAGTTCAAATTGCTGATTAGAGGTTATATCGCTGGTTCCTTAAGGTTACGCTGATGGTTCTTGAGTTCTTGGAATGGCGACAATAGCTAAATCCACTAACACAAACAAAACACACATGAGTTTGGCTAAGTACGCCGATCACCATGATAAATCCCTATGAATCTTTGTCACTGACTTCGAAGTCGCATTCGATTAAATACGCTGACACTAAGCTGCAGATATTGAACTTACGCTGGTATATTACCAGTGTAATTGTCAATTACACGATCTTCAACTTAAAAGCATTGTATTCAAATTTATCTACACTGACTTCAAGTTTAAATACGCCAAACAGGGTTTAAATACAAACAAAAACCCTCTAATCACTCAAAATCCATGTTTCTATGTACCAAAATAACCCAAATGTTAACCAAAACACTGATTAACAAGAACCTAATGATTTAAATCAAGCCATTTTAAGTGAAAAAATTTTAAAAACCTTGAAACTTTGAGAACTTTTGGAAAACCTTTAGAACTTGAAGAATCTTAACAAAAACTCAAACAATCAAGAGCGCAAAGGCTCTGATACCAAATTGTGCGTCCCAAAAGCTATCCGGATCACAGTGGTTGGATTGTTAACACCCAAACACCTATTTATTAAGTGTTTGAATGAGAAAAGTTAAAAAAAAACCAAAAGATGAAGATGAAGATTCTTGTTTGGATTAAACAACAAGATTCTTGTTTGGATTAAACAAATGATATACACACTAAAAGCACCTGGATATTTGGATATAGCACAAGAACATGAATCACAACACAAGAAAATTACCAAAACTTGTCCAAGAACCTTGGACTAGGGTTTTCCATTAGCTTCATTTATATACACATGACTGTCTAACGTATTTAAAAAATACGCTAGAAACATAAACACGCCATGTCTGGCTATTACAAATTTTACTTTTGACCTGTAGGTCCCCTAATCCGTATGGGTCTTCACAAAATCATTTATCTAATCTAGAGTGCGGAATCCTCTATATCGGATTTACACATAAAACGAGTAGAAACATGATTATAATTAAACCGATCTTCTATTGATTATCCAACACAAATGTTTACCGTCAATTTAAGACTCACAGCCACTCTCTATAGATTTCTCACACCTGTCTCTAAAGTGATTAACTGAGCAACCTAAACCCTAATGTAAAACTCTATTATGTAGAGACATATTTATAACTGGGCTAGGGTTTAACCCGCTAACCGTTTATTGTTCTACCAATTATAAGATATCCAAAGACCAAATCTAAAAGCTGTTGTCACAAATATGCACCAACAAACTCCCCCTTAACAATAGCTTCATAAAACAACTTTGTCTTCAGTCATCTTGCAATCTTCAACGTCTTTGGTCATTGGATAGCTTCAGCTTTAATAGCTTCTGTCAGCAACAGGTTCCTTCTAAGCTGATGCATCCAATCACCAAATCTTCTAAATTGTTAGCGTTTGAGTAAACTCCAGTTTAGCACTTGCATAACAATCTTCAAACTCTTCAACTTTGTCTGCAATGTAGAAAGGAGGTTCTACCATGCAACCAAGCAAACTCATCTTCACTAAACTTCTCCAGCAACACACTGCTACAATCTGTATACTATAAAACAAAAATCTCGAGAAACCATAAGAATTATTATTAATCAAGATATGCTAAGACTGTATCACAGAGTAAGCAACTTTCAACTCAAACCACCCACTCAAAATTTTTAAGCACACGTAACTTGCAAGATTTAAAAATTTTAACTAATTTCTAACACCGTCACCCCCTATCGGTAACAACTCCTCCATGAACAACCATTTTCCGTATGTTAAGAATTTTCAAGAAAAAGAAAATCTTTTTGGATTTTTATGTTCTAAAAACAAATAAATAACAAAATAATAAACACTCTGTTTTTTTAGAATCATCGGTAAGAAGATCATATCAGCAACATCATATTGTTTTCACACTATAGATAATTCTATATGTAATTTTTAAAAGTAGTTCAAGACGATTACCAGTATTGTTTATCCACTTGAACAAAATAAATGAACATTTCAAGTACCATTACCTAGTGATATGTTAAGCTAGTATTAGACTGATATATTGGTGTGTCACACTTCAGGTCATACCCCCATGATCAAGGTATGCACAAAGATTCCTCATAGTAGGTGAGTATACCAAATTCATCCTTTTGTTTTACAACGTTAGATACTTGGTGATCAGGTCAGTACTTCCTTACAACAAAGAGACCAATATCCAATGAGGGTTAGACAAATATCAAATGTTGGTACGATTTATGCATTTTGCACATTTGAATGATTCTCTAGGAGAGCTTCTTCAATTTTTAGGTTATTTGGCATTTTAGCTCTTTTAAGATATCCTTGTTGTGCCTAGGTCAGCATATATCTGGACGCAGCAGAAGGAAACCCTGATACCCCAAATGAAATAACGATATAAAGACCCAAAACCTCGGATTTTGGCAATCTATCAATGTAAGATTTAAGGTTATAAAACCATATGCCACTTGATATGTTACCCACTCATACACAGTTCGTTATGTTTATATCACCAAGGTAAATTAATTCATGCATTTTGCCTACTGGTACAACATATGATGAAGCTGCTATCACAATTAAGCGATTTAATTTTCAATTTTAGTGTGACAGTCTAACTTGCTGATGTACTATCATTTCTTCTTTTTCACATAGTGAAAACTCATTTTTTATTTTCTATTTTTTTTAATTTTTGTGATTTTATTTTTTTATGTTTTAATTTTTTGAAAAACAGTAAACGATTTACAAAATTCTAATGAAAAACTGGTTATTCAGGATTCCTATCCCGTTGAGTTCGACTAGATGTTCAAAACAAGCCCTGTCAAATGCTTTTATGTAAAGCTCTGCCAGGTTATTTAGTGTGTCGACTCTATATAGTTCAATCAATTTCTTTTCAGCACAATCCCGTATAAAATGATGACGAATGTCAATATGTTTGTACGACTGTCTTTTACGGGATTGTTTGTGATTGAAATAGTGGCATTATTGTCTATCATAATAGGAGTGCGAGTGAAATTCAAACTATAATCGCACATTTGCTGTTGTATCAGAGAACTGGAGAGCAACAGCTACCGCAACAATATATTCAGCTTCACACATAGAGGTAGACACACAGGACTGCTTCTTGCGTTGCCATGACACGATCCTCTCTCCTAAGAACTGACAACCACCAATGGCAGACTTTCTGGTTGATTTGCATCCTACAAAGTCCGAATCAGTGAAAACAACAAACTTCAAATCACTAGTAGTTGGATACCATAACCCAAGTTTAGGTTTCCCCTTCACGTAACGAAGAATCCGCTTCACCACTTTTATATGTGACTCTTTTGGATTCGCTTGATATCTGGCACAAAGACACACGGCAAACATGATGTCTGGGCTTGAAGCAGTCAAGTACATTATAGAACCAATCATTGCCCTTTACTGAGTTAGATCAACATCAGCCACACTCTCATGATCTGGACCAAGATTGTGATTCTCGCAGACAGGTGTGTTGAAAGTAGCCAATCTTTCATTTTGAAATGAGACAAAACGTCACACACATACTTTGTTTGATGTATAAACATCCCATCTTTCTTTTGTTCAACTTGCAAACCCAAAAAGTAGGACAACTCACCCATCACAGTCATTTCAAACTTGCTCTTCATTACCTTTTCAAATTCATAACACATGCTCTCATCAGATGACCCAAAAATGATGTCATCTACGTATACCTGTACCAACAGAAAATCTTCCTTCTTTCGCTTGATGAATAGTGTACTGTCAATCTAACCTCTTTCAAAACCATTCTTTAACAAATGTGTTGACAGTGTCTCATACCACGCCCTGGGTGCCAATGCAATCCATACAATGTCCTCTCATGTCTATACACTTGATCTAGATAATCTGGATCTGTAAACCCATCTGGGTGTGAGACATACACCACTTCTTGGACTTTTCCGTAAAGAAACGCACTCTTCACGTCAAGTTGGTAAACTTTGATGCCCTCGAATGATGCGAAGAATAGGAAAAAAATAATTGCTTCTAACCTTGCCAATGGTGCAAACACTTCATTGAAATCAATCCCTTCTTGCTGATTGAACCCCTTAACGACTAATCGGGCCTTATTTCTCGTCACAATCCCTCGGTCATTTTACTTGCACTTAAACACCCACTTGGTGCCTATTTCCTTCTCTCCTTTAGGCAAGTCAACTAGCTCCCAAATCTTCAACTTCTTGAACTGAGCTAGTTCCTCTTGCATAGCTTCAACCCATGAGTTATCTTTTAGAGCCATGTGAACATTCTTCGGCTCCTCTTTGTGAATAAAGCTGCTATACAAACACTCATTCATAATCCTAGTTTTCTGAATCGAAGCAAACAAACAGGAACCCTCAGTGACACCTCTTCTTGTTAGAACACCTGCATAGGATCTCCTACTATGTTTTCAACTGGATGATCTCTGTTTGCTTGTGTTGTTGCAACAGCGTCAACTACTAAATTGTCACCCATGTTGGAACCAACCTCCCCCTAAATATTTTGATCTGCAAATGGATTAGTGAAGTCCTCCCCCTGAATGAATTTAGACTCACTATCGCTTGTCCTGTTCAGCTGCACTGGTCGAAGTTCCTTGAGCATCTGTCATTAGAACACTTGATCTTGGCATGAAGTCACCATCTTCATCCTCATAGTCACGGCTTGAATCAACCGAGACACATCTGTATTGGAAAACTCAGGAATATTAAATGATTTAAACACACTATCTTAATCATATAATATAGCGGGACCACTCGTTGATTGTTGAGCTGAATAAGTAGTGATTTAAAAATTGAACACAACATCAATTTTACTAGTTTTTAGATTGAAAACCCTTTTATTCGGCGTTCCAGGTACATAACCTAGAAAGTAACCTTCTTCAGCTACCTCACCGAATTTTGTTTATCTTTATATCGCACAATTATGTAAGGTAATCCAAATGGTTCAGAGCCTTTTAAGTTCGGTTTCTTGTTAAACATAAGTTCGTGACATGTTTTGTTAAACCGTTTAATAGTTAAAACTTTGTTTAAGACATATCAAGTTGTATTCACAGCTTCCCCCTAGAAGAGAACTAGAAGCTTTGAATCTGAAAGCATAGTCCTAGCGGCTTCAATCAACGTCCTGTTTTTCCTCTCAGGGACTCCATTCTGTTGAGGTGTATAAGGATCATAATATTGATGTTCCATTCCCTTGCGAAGACAGTAGAGATTTGGAATCTGATTCTTGAACTCCGTGCCATTATAACTCCTTATCCTCTTGATGCGTGCATCATGGACATTTTCCAATTTTGTAAAAAGATCAACGTCTCATCTTTTGAACCTAAAAAGAAAACCCATGAATACCATGAGTAATCATCTGTAACAACTAAACAATAATATTTTCCACCTATGTTCCTTACGTTCACTGGACCGAATAAATCCATGTGAAGTAATTCATAAGGGGCATCTATGGAATTTACTATTTTAGATTTGTGAGTTTTCTTATGTTGTTTTTCCCTTTTGACATGGAAGACATTAATCTTCCACATGAAAACTCTGCACTGGCACCCCTTCCACTATACCATTTTTAATAATATAATTCATTTTTGATAGTGGATGTGGGCCATGCGCCTGTGCCACAACATTGACTCCGCCTCAGATGCTTTTGACAATAAACACGCCATCACTAGAGAAGCATCCTTAGCACCCATGTCCATGACATAAGTGTCATTCCTCCTTGGAGCTCTCATCACTATCTAAAAGTCCGGTGTCACCAAACCTGGTTTCAACATCAAAGCTTCAGACTTAGTAAAATGGACCGAGTGACCCTTGTCATAGACTTGTGACATGCTCATCAGATTGTGCTTAAGCTACTCGACATATCACTTTGTCCAATGTGATCTTCCCGTTGGTCACTTTTCCTAGACTTGTAAGGTGCCCTCCTTTAGTACCTTCAAAATTCACATAACCTCCATCTATATTTTGAAACTCAGTCAACAATCTCGCATCCCCCGTCATGTGCCTGGAGCAGCCATTATCAACGTACCACAAGTTGATAATCCTCCTCAGCAGCTCCTACACAAACCAACAGAAATTAGTTAGATTGGGGGACCCAAGCCTTAATGGTCTTGGGTCTTCCAAATTCATCATCTACTTGAACATCCATCCAATATCCATCACTCCTTACTGAAGCCTTGGATCTAAGACCTGTTGATGGAAATGGGATTTGAGTTTCACGAGGTCTTTGGTCTTGAGGTTTCCTATACAAGTTAGGACTCTGTGACCTTTGGAAATTTTGATTTTGAGACCTTGAGTTTTGACTCACATAACCTGATTGATTCCAAGAATTTTGACTATTATAATTTCTAAAGCCATTGTTATAAAAACTTCGACCACCTTTATTCTAGTATCGATTTTGATATTGACCTTGACTTCTGAAATTACCTTAATGACTATTAAAGTTATTCAATCTCGGTGAACTACTTCTAGGACTCTCATATCTGGCTTATGTAGATTTAGGCTGAAACCTTTGTTGATTTCGTTGAATACGAGGAACTTGTTGAGTTACTGTTTCAGCCTTACCTACACCAACAACAACACCCTCCTGTTGCTTAGGAACAAATATCTTTGGTGAGCCAGACACTTTCTGCTCACCATCACCAACCTTCTCCGGTGATTTTTATCTCTTTCTCTCACTCACCTCTGCTTCACCATTTTTTTGGGAAGTAGCTTGCTACATGTCCCTTAGTATGACATTTGAATCATGATCTTTTTGCCGAAGACTTCTTAACTGAAATCTCTAGTTTAGATCCATCAGGTGATGATGATGATGCCTTAGAGGTAGCTAATTTAGTTTGCTAAATTTCAGATTTCTCTTTGTTTTTATTTTTAGCAAACTTCTCATTCGATTCATTTTCAATAATAGTTGTTTCATTTTTCATTTCACTTCCCTTAACAAAATTAACCTATTTGACAAAAGTTTATTTTTAATTTTTGTAGGTGCATTCTTTGTTTTCAAAGCATATTCACTGTTACTTTCCTTCTTGACACTAACATCATCATACTCAGACACATCACCCTTTTTTGATGTGGAACTACTAGGTGTAGCTGAACCAAAGTCTGTTAACTCTTCTTCATCTGGCAAGAATGAATAGTCATGACTTAGAGGTGGAGGAACTTCATTGAAACCCTAGAAGCCCACGCACGTCTTGTCACTACTTTTCTTCAAGCCGCCCATCATGTGTTTCATTACAAAAGTAGATTCTCTGAATTGATTTAATTTCTTTTCAAGTTCAACAATTTTCAATTGTGCTTCTGACAACTCTTTGCATTTTTCAGAAATCTCTTTTGTTTTCTCACTCATTGTATCATGAGCTAAGTCTATAACTTGAAGTTTTTCATTTAATTTGCAGGTTAAAATGTCAATTTCATTTTCATAACCTATAATTTTCTTCAAGTATAAAGACTCGTTTCTTTTTACAAAAAAGTGTGACTCTTTTACACTCGAGTGCTCGTTTGCCAGACTTTGATTTTGCTTTGTCAGCCTGTCAACCTCACCTTGCAATTCATGACATTTTAAACAAACAGAACTAACAGGATTAGAATTTACATCTCCTACTCATTTGCTCAAGTCGGCCATGAAAGTAGCAAAATCAAGAACCATCTTCTAATCTGCTTCATCTTTCTCATCATTAGACCTCACCTTTTTCTCTTGAACTTCTGTCTGATCAGCATCAACTTTCTCAGCTTCTGTCTCTTCTCTATCTCTGCATCTTCATGTACTTCTGTATCATCAACCATAAAAATCTCTGCCATGAAAGCCTATGTGATGTTTTCATCACCTTCCAGATGAATGCTCCAATCATAAGAACCATTAGTAGAAGTAATGGAAACAAGCACTCGTGATGCACTGTTGGATGAATTTTGACCAGGTGAATTATGAAATGTGGAATATTGTTGTGATTCTCCTGTTTGTCTTCGACATTCTCTTGCAAAATGTCTAAGATTTTGACACTTAAAGCATCGAACTTTTGATTTATCGACTCCAACCTTCTTCCTAATGAACTTTCTTCCTGTTCTGTTCATGAAGCTTTTTCCCTGAAAGCCTATGTGATGTTTTTCAGATGGATGTCAAGACTCCATTTCTATACGGGAAGGTCAACGAAGAAATTTATGTCGCTCAACCCCGTCGGTTCGTTGATTCTAGTAAACAAGGCTATGCCTACAAGTTAGATAAAGCTATGTATGGGTTACACCAAGCCTCGTGCATGGTATACAACGTTAGCAGAGCATCTACTTGCACATGGATACACTCGAGGACGATAGATAAAACGCTATTCGTCAAGCGCGTTGACAAAGATATTATTCTTGTTCAGATCTTTATGGACGACATAATTTTCCGGTCAACGAACGAAGATCTTTGTAAAGCATTTGAAGAAATGATGAAGAAGAAATTCGAAATAAGCTCATTAGGTGAAATTACAATGTTCCTACGTTTACAAGTTCATCAGAGTATTCGAGGGATCTTGATTCATCAAGAAAAATATGTTCAAGTCGTTCTTGCAAAATTCGACATTACAGATTCTAAGCTTATGAATTCCCCATTGCAGAACGACCTTTGATGAATGAGGATGTTGAAGGAAGCCGACTTAACATTAATCAGACAACGTATTAATCTATGATTGGTTCACTAATGTACTTAACTTCAAGCCGACATTGACATTATGTTTGTCGTTTGTCAATGTGCTTGAATTTTACCATTCGGTCCGTTGAGTTGTTCTACTAGTTTCTTTACTCCTGATGATCCTCCTGAAGCAGCAACAAAGCACACATCACCCTCAGTATCAGTGATAACCTGCTCATTTTAACATGAGAGAAACACAGTTGCTGAATCACTCGAAGCATTGTGGAATGAAGAAGATGTAATGCCTTTGTAAACTCCCGGATCCTGAATCTAATCATATTATGTTCCTTCTTCTTCATGTTAAGCTCATAAGCTCTTAGCTTCCTAACAACCTCTTCTAAATTCTTAGTCTCGTAATCAGCTTCACCCTTAATCATGAGAGTATAAATATTCCACTTTACAGGCAAAGCATCAAGAAACTTGTTTTTATCTCAATGTCAGTGTATCCCTCTATGTCATAGTTATCAATTTTAGACAGTAGATGATAAAATCTCATGATGATATCCTCTAGAGACTCATTTCTCATGTATTTGAAGACAACAAATTGCTTTTTCAGCAGGTCAACCTTGTTCTTCTTCACATCATTATTTCCCTCATACCTCTTTTCTGGAGCATCCCACATTTTCTTTGAGGTTGTATATCGCTTGAAAGTATGTTTGATGCCATCAGGTAAAGACATCTTGATTGCAGCTAAGGCTTTCTTTTCAGATTCATACATTCTCTTTCTCTCTCTCTCATATGTTAACATAGGCAGTGACCTGTTGTCTGCCTTCAAAATCATGAGTTGGGTTTACGTACCCATCTTGAATATAGATCCACATCCGTGTGTCCTGATATTCAATGAATGACTGAAAACTATCCTTCCACGTAAGGTAATTCTCTACCTTCATCATCTTTGGCGGTTTGTTAGTTGTTCTAACCTCATGCTCCATCCTTAACAACTAAATTAAGTTTGACATATTCGACATTTTTATCGAACCGGCTCGCTAAAAACATTAAAAACTGTCTGAAATGTGTATTTACCAAATTGTACCATTAGACTTGTCTCGACAATATGAATCCAATGATATATAATGTCCGAGACCTTTTTAGGAACTTTCATGCCTTTTTTCCTAAAAATCACGCGTTTCTACCGTGCATTCGGTTTGTTAAAATTGTTTATGGATCAATTTCTGTGTACTAAAACATTTATTACTAATTACGTCAGCTGGTTTACTTTCCACCTTTTCAAGTTCAGCTCAGAACAATACCTAATTCGAAACAATAGTCCAAGGTGGTAATCCGAGATGGTGATTCGAGATGGTAATCCGAATTGCTTTCCTAGATGGTAATCCGAATTGCTATTCAAGACGGTAATTCGAGACGGTAACCAAGATGTAATTCAAAACAGTACCGAGATGGTCCGAAATGATCCGAAACAATGGTTATACGAGCTGATAATTTTCCGAAGATGATCCGAAATCAATACCAAAGATCTAAGATGCATTGTTTTGATCTGAGATGCTTCCCAGTTTATCCGAAATACACTGTTTTGATACGAGATGTAGTTCGAGATGCAATTCTGATGATCCTAAATGCAAGACCTCTATCCGACATGCCTTACTAATGATCCGAAATGCTTGCTGCTTATACAAAAACAGCAGCAAAACCCTAGCACAGTAGTTAAAACATCCAAAAACCCAACTTTTTCTATAGTAACGATTCTAAACCAAGAAAATCAAGAGCCTAATGCTCTGATACCAATTGTAGGTCCCCTAATCCATATGGATCTTCACAGAGTCGTCTATCCAATCGAGAGTGCGGAATCTCTTGATTAGATTTACACAGAAACTTAAGAGTAGAAACGGGAATAATTAAACCTACCACTCCCTAAAATGTTGGTCTAGTTTAGCACAATCACTCCTAATCAACTACTATAATGCTAAACTCGATAACTGTTTATTGTTCTACCAATTACAAGATATCTAAAGACCAAATCTAAAAGTTGTTGTCACAAATATGCACCAACATGACCCGTAAACTTTCAAGAACATTACAAGCTATATCAAAACAATTTAAAACCTACTAAACCAAGTACCAACAACCTCAAAAGTTCTAACACCTATAACTACTGGTGTTCAAACCGGAAGCAGATTAGAAACCATTAACACATGTTTATATTCATGTTTCATTTCAAAAATTGAGCCTAAGAGCATTGATGTTGCTTTGTAGGAACCTGTATAAGTCGATGCATGCATGAAGATCTCAATCAATTTGAAAAATTAGGGGTTTGGAAGTTAGTGAAAGTACCTAAAGGAAAACGTGCTCTTAGAACGCTCTGGGTATTTAGAAACAAACAAGATGACACTTGCGTGATTGTGAGAAACAAAGACCGATTAGTGGTCCAAGGTTTCAAGCAGATTAAAGGTTAGATTATGATGAGGTGTACGCATTTGTTGCTTGTCTAGAGGCCATTCGTATCTTCTTGGTAAATGCATCCTACATGGGATTTACTGTTTATCAGATGGATGTCAAGACTCCATTGCTATACGAGAAGGACAACGAAGAAATTTATGTCGTTCAACCCCGTGGGTTCGTTGATTCTAGTAAACAAGGATATGCCTACAAGTTAGATAAAGCTTTGTATGGGTTACACCAAGCACCTCGTGCATGGTATACAACCTTAACAGAGCATCTACTTGCACATGGATACACTCGAGGACGGTAGATAAAATGCTATTCATCAAGCGCGTTGACAAAGATATTATTCTTGTTCAGGTCTTCATGGACGACATAATTTTTGGGTCAATCAACAAAGATCTTTGTAAAGAATTTGAAGAAATGATGAAGGAGAAATTCAAAATGAGCTCATTAGGTGAAATGACAATGTTCCTACGTTTACAAGTTTGTCAGAGTAGTCAAGGGATCTTGATTCAACAAGGAAAATATGTTCAATTCGTTCTTGAAAAATTCGACATGACAGATTCTAAGCCTATGGACTCCCCCATTGCCGAACGACCTTTGTTGAATGAGATGTTGAAGGAAGCCGACTTGACATTAATCAGACAATGTACTGCTATATGATTGGTTCATTGATGTACTTAACTTCAAGACGACTTGACATTATGCTTGTCGTTTGTCAATGTGTTCGCTTTCAGGCCAATCCTAAACTTTCTCATCTTACTACCATTAAAAGAATCTTTAGATACCTTAAGGGAGCTCCAAAACTTGGACTCTTGATCCTAGAGAATCGAATTTTGATTTGTTTGCTTTTTTTAAAGGTAATATTGGAAGGATAGACAGGGATATGAAGTCTACATCGGCTGGATGCCAATATCTGGGAGACAGATTCATTTTGTGGCAATGCAAGATGCAACAAACCGTCTCACTGTCAACTATTGAAGCAGAATATGTTGTAGCATCCGCTTACTGCTCCTAGGTTATTTGGATGCAACAACAACTCGAGGATTAAGGTTTGACACTACTATCTATTGTGATAATGATGCCGCAATCCAAATCATCAAAAACCCTGCTTTTCACTCTAAATCCAAGCACATTGATATCAAAGTTCATTTCATTCGAGATTACCATAACAAAGGACTAACTAAACTCGAACAAATCCATACTGATGCAAATACAACAGAGGTTTTTAAAAAACCTGTCAGCAACTCGAGATTCAAGGTGCTTGTGGATCCTCTAAGACTGATGCGTTCCACCGTCTTAGCAACCAAAAAAATAATAATAATATATTGATGTATTGCAAAATACATTAATTTATCTTGTATAGTTTGTACATTTTTCGGATTCGTTTGTTTCAATTCTTAAGTAGAATTAGTTTCTTTTATAGTTTGTTTGTTCGCAGGTCCCGGTTGCCGAAAAGTGAAGGAAACGAGTAAAATCTGCTGGAAATGAGTTAGCAGCGTGAATTGGGTCGAGTCGTAACTGAATGGGAACGAAAATCAAAAAATTTTGGTAAAAGGACCCTGTCGCTCTACGCGACCATGAAGAGGTTAAGGCTCCGCGTAACACGAAGCAATATAATATTATTTGTAGGAATTTCACATGCCGCATCATGCGGTGCCTAAGTGAGATACCCGTCGGGTAACGTGACTTGGATATTGTTTGCGACAGTGTTTGTATTCCTGCTGGATTGTTGCTGAAAACATATAAATAGTTCATTATCATGCAAGTCAACCGTAGTTGCAACTTTAGACGAATTAAGGGGAATTCAGCAACAAGTATGGCAAGGTTTTGAAGCTTTCAAGGCATAAGAATCATTTGGTAGGAGTAGGAAGTCGGAGAATTGAAGATCTAACGGGTTTTGTCTCCCGGTTTACTTTGCTCTTCATTTTTCTTACTTCCTGTCGATGAATTCTTGTGTTAAGATAATTATTTTGGTTCTTGTGATTATGTTTTCTAGCTAAACCTCTTAAATTACTTAGCTTAGGATGAACACTTAATAGAGTTTGGATTTTTATCGGCTTCTAATGTTGATTATGGATTTTCTTTGAAAAGTAAAAGACTTTGATTCTTTGATTTGGTGTGTTTGCTATCTTAACTTGATTAATGATTGTTTATTTGTTTCACGTGAATTTTGATGAATGTCTTTCATATAATGAATTTGTGTTGATTATCGGGTCCTTACGGGTTTAGGTAATCGTTTGGTGAATTGTCCAATAAACCATAGAAATAATATACAAGATTAAATTTAGTTTTGATATTCTACTAACTTTAGTCACCGTAAAGTGCTAGGTTATTAATAGGTCTAGGTTGATAAATTGCTAGGATGAGGTTTTGTAAATTGCTAGGATTAGGTTATTAATAGGCCTAGGTTGGTAAATTGTTAGACTGGTTGGGGGTCCTGATCGTTTCTCTTTGGGTTTAGCAATTAAAGGTCCGGGTTCCCTATCAGATTAGTTTCGGTTAGAAAGCCATTCCATAATAAGTGGGATTCCAACCTAGATAGTATTTTATCAAAACTTAGTTCAACTTTTTTCCCAATTCCTGTTCTAGTCGTCTAGTTAATTATTATTTAATTTAATTGCAATTTTAGGATTTTTAGAACCCTCCCCCCCACCCCCAACATAAAATAAATTAGTGTTATGTCTATCTTAGTCTAGGTCTAGATAGAGTTTAGTTAAACATAATTAAATAAGAGTCTCGTGGGTGCTATATCCGGACTTACTTAGCTTTACTAGAGTCGATTGGTTCACTTTCCGCTTAGTAGTTTAGTCGAGTTTTAGAGTATTATTTAGTATCTAGTTTAGGTTAATTTAGTTTTTTCTAATAAACTACTTTTAGCACATCATGTTTTTGGCGCCGTTGCCGGGGACTCTTTGGCAATTGCATTAATTACTTTGTTTGGACTTATTTGACATCATACGTGCTATTTGTTTTGTTTTAGTCGAAGGAGTCTAAATATTCTTGTGTCTATAATATTTTTGTCGAGTCACTTTTAGAGTCATCTTACTTGTTTCTTGTCGGTTTTGTAGTGGATGCCACATACATGTTGGCAAGGACCGTTGCCGAAGCCGCCATTGAACAACTCTTCCTTCTCCTCTTCCATTCCCAAGGTTAGTGCATCTTCTTCTTCATCTTTCACCCCTTCTTACTCTACCCTTCCATCTAAACCACCGAGCTTTGACTTCCCACCGAACTTGTCACCTCACAATTCCCCACCACCTTCCGGCCTCCGACTCGGCCACCCGTAGTCCAAATGGCCAACAATAAAACTATTTACCAACTTGCAACCACCAGTTTCACCAGTGCGAACTCACCCATCATCCTTCCCACCATCAATAATGATAAATCTTGACAGATCTCGTCCTATATCATGACCGTTATCACCAACTCGTGCCAATTTCACGGTCGTGATGACGAGGATGGCCCAGCCCACATTTACTGCCTCACCCGCCTCAATAGCACATTTAATATGGAAGGTGCTTGCAACGACGCCCATTTCCTTCAGATGTTCCTGTTCTCACTAGCCGGTCGAGCAGCCATCTGGCCTGACTCGAACCCACCGAAACTTCACCACCTAGGCCGGCCTTCGAGATGCTTTCCTAGCTAAATATTTCCCACCTGCCAAAGCATATCACCTTCGCAATCAGATCCATTCGTCCAGACGGAGCCTAATGAGCCCTATAATTTAGCTTGGGAACGAATCCAAACCCTACTTTCTCGTTGCTCTCAACACGGATTATTGGATTGGGCACTTGTAGAAAATTCTAAACAGGTCCAACTCAAAACAAGGGTATGATCAATTCTATAGTAGGGGTTCAAATAAATCAGGGTCAGTATTCTGGTGGAGGATTCGCAGGGTCAGTTTAGTTCAGGGGGTTCAAATTGGCAATATCCTAGTGGGGGGGGGATCAAACAATTAAAGTTCAAACAACCAAGACTTGGGTAGTGGTCTAGATGAGATTACCTCCATGTTATCCCAATTACTTATTAAGGATCAACCCACCCAAAGAACCTTAGAGGAACATGCCACACTGTGAACGGGGATCGAGCTCCTGAAATGAGCAATCGACCCGATCTCGCTCAACTAGTAGAGGCGGAATTCATTGCTATAGAGGTAGATAAGACAAACAAGATAGCACTTACTGTTAAACTGCTTTCGATGTATTAATGACGTTCAAATACAGATGCAAGTAAACAAACTGGCAGAGCTTCGCCGTACCAATTAACAAATCACTAACTAGCTCTAACACAACACTTCCCTATTTATAGGTCGACATGACTCGTACCGAAGTGCGTGCTAAACAGACAACGATATTTTGTACAAATCTGTGTTTCGTACGAGTGAGTCACTCGTACGAAACATAGTGTTAAAACATATAAAACTTACATTTTCACATTTAAACATTAACGTGTAAACTTTATAAACATTACAGATACATCCTAGACGTAGGCAATAGACATTATGCACCAACAAACTCCCCCTTGGATGTTGTTACAGTCTGGATAATCTTCAAATAGATTTGACTCTAACGCCCAAAGAATCACTTTAAAGGCTTTTGACGCTCCTCAAAAACAATTGGCGTTTGATCCGTCGGAGGAGGTCGTTTCAAAAACTGAAAGCTCCTTAAAGATGCTATTCTTGTACGTTCTACAATCCGAGCTTCTTTTTCTTCCTTTTTCTTTGACTCTTTCTTCTCAAGCTTCCTCCAAGTTGTTTTCCAATCTGATCCAGAATGTATATCATTTGCAAAGCACACATTAACGATCTTTTAAAATTGAAGCACTTGTTCTTGATCCTTTTCTTCGAAACTTACCTTACTATAGAATAAACATTCTATATCTTTCTTCGAACAGTTGACTAGCCACATTGGGTCTAGTACTCGAATGCCTCGCCATAGACCATATATTCGTTTGTGCGCTATGACGGCTTCGGTTAATTCCTCTGATTTTCCAAGAGTCATCATCTGGGTGCACACAAATAACAGCTTCTCCTGAACTCGAATCATAGTGCCACCATTTGAATATCTTGAAGAAATCTTTCTCCATTTTAATCAGAGGCATGTTCTTCATCACCCGCGATTTCTTCACAATCAAAGTAATATCTTTCACCTTCGAACTGGATCAACTTTAATAATGCGACGAGGATATTGAGGTTTCCAATGTATAAAACCATGCATAGCTTCAAACTTAAATCTCCAAAGCCTTTGGTCATTAAACTTCATCTTTAAGTTTATCATTTTTGTTTGAACAAGCTCCTTTATATCCCAATACGGCAATGTTTTGATGTCGCTCAAATATCGAAAGTATTGGATACCAAATTCCCTCTTTATCGCATACACATTGAGCTCTTCAATCCATCCCCAACTCAGAATATCCCCTAGAGAAATATCAGCATCTCTGGTAAAGAATGCTAGGGGTCTTTTAAACTTACACTCAGTTGAATTCACACGAAACCATTTCTTCTTTTGTTCAACATTTCAGCCTTAGACATTTTCTGAGGAATTGTTCCTTCTTTTGCAGCTTCAGAAACTTTCCATTGTAACATCTCAGAACTTTCTGCTGTAAATAGATCAGTAAATGTTGGGAAATCATCTGTACCCTGATTGGCATCATTAGCATCGTCATCAGAGTCACTTTCCACGACAACGTTATCATACATGTTTGCATCTTCTATGTCTTCGAAAACATAAGCATTCAGTTCAAAAACATCTATCTCATTAAGTTTGTCTTCAAAATCAAAATCAAACTTCTCTTCACAAAAACCAAGCATTGCTGCTATTTCTTCTTTCAAGTAACTGTGAACAAACTCCCCTTCTTCAACGTCATACTCAAGATATAACACAAATGGCTTTGCAGAAGATATAACATTTTCTGTGAAAATTCCTGCCAGCTGAGCATCAACTGACTCATCAACTTATCTTTTCTTCTTCAGAAATCTGGTTCGCGGAATCATCAAAGTACTCAGAAAGATCTACTAATTCATTAACATGCGAATCAATTACACGTATTCCAGTTCCTCCAACATTGTCATCATCATTATCATCATCTGAACTACTAGAATCCTTAACATCATCGTCATCAGCATCCTCTACTTCTGCTTCCTTTTCAGTCTCTTCAGCAGTTTCTGTACTCTTTTTTGCCATTTTTCTCTTTATCAACCAATCTTGATGTCTTTGACTAATATCAAGTAAAGCTATATCCACATCAGTTGGCTTTCCTATCAGGATAAACTTTTTCGGTTCTTCATACACCACAATATGCTAACATGTTACTTGCTTAGATTCAGCTTCTGGCACAGCTTCATCAATCACAGATTCCTCCACTATCTTTCCTTTTCCTTTCCCTTGTGCATCAGATTGCTGTTTAGATAAACGTTCTCTTTCCGCAACTCTCTCTCTCGCTTCTGCTCATTCTATTTCATCTATTGCTGCAAAAATATTCAAACCCAACTTCTATTCCAAAATCTTCACAAACACATCCATTCTTCTATCGTTTCTCAAACGTTCTTCCTTGTATTCTGCCATTCGTAAAGGCAATCTTTCATTTTCAGAAACAATACTTGCTAACATTGCTTCTAACTGTTGTTTGTCAACAATCAATCCTCCGATCCTTTCCAATATTTCAAACTTTTCAGCAGTTAACTCATTTATCGGCTCTTGTAACTTAGCTATACGTACCACAATCATCGTAACCTGTTTTTGCAAGTCGTCAACTCTTAGATCATCAAATCGAAATTCATCTCCTCCTGGTAAATCATCTAAACCAATCTCATAAAAAATGATTGTGATTCAAATGGCTGTTGTGTAGGATGAGATTGTTGCGCACGAGATGGTTGTGATTGTTGTTGAGCAGACTGTTGTTTCAGTGGTTGCTAAACTGGCTCTAGTTCAGGAATTGATTGTTGAACTGGCTCTGGTTCATGTTGTTGTGGTGCTGGCTGTTGTTGATCTGGTTCAGGAATTAATTGTTGTTGAGGAGCTATTTCTGGTTCAGATTGTTGCTAAGCTGGTTCTGGCAGCACATGTTGTGGTGGAGACGGAATATTCTGTGATGGTCCCTCCACATTTTCTTCAATAATAGGTTCAATACCAGTTTCTGTTAGAATATTCGGAGATATTCGAGCTGTAGAACGCTTCATTTTTCTTTGCTTTTTCTTGATGGGAATTCGAAAAGCAGATTCAGTATCAGATTCAGATGGAACATAAGTTGTATCATCCTTGCCCGTTGCTTTTCTTTTGCGTTCCTCTTCTTTGCGTTTCAATTTAGCTTGCCGTTTGTTTGCTAATTTTTCAGCTCTTTTCTTTTCTCCAGCTCTCCTATCTTCTGAATCGGTACTTGATGACAATACTTCTCCAGCTACTTTATCATCTCCAAAAGCCTGACGTTCAATCTCTTCAACCGTTTCCTCAACATCTGGTTCATCTCTTAACCCTGAACTTCCAGCTGCAGATGTAGTTTTTCTCTTTTTTCTTAATATGTAGCTTTACCACCTTTTTCTCCATCCTTCACAAACCATGGACTTCTTTTTGCAATAAACAACAATAATGCTTTAACCTCTTCTTCATCGTCGCTACTTTCCTCCTTTCTCCACTTTCCTGGTGCTGGTGAAATGTAATCTTTATCGAGAATAGCACCAAACATTGATATAGCTACAGGAGTAGACTTTAGATGCACATTAATCTTTCGTAACGTCGAAACATCCATATGTTCAAGTCTGAGGACATCGTTCGGATATTTCTTCAGATCAGGATGAAAAAGTCTAACATCATCTGAGTGAATATAACCTTTGAAAAGTTGTATGGAAGATTTAACACTAATGCAGCAATCATACACATCTGATAATCCACTAAATCATCGAAACCACCTTTCCTATGACTCAAACCATGATTTATAACATGTGCAAGATATCTAAAAGGCGTGCTCAGATTTCCTTTCTTGTATGGTGAAGTGTTTACAAATCCTTTATACCCCATTCAATAAAAGCATCATTTTACCATGTATTCAGAGAAACCAGTCGGATCGTCTTTGTTATCTTTAAACTCCAAGACCTTTTAAATTAACTCCTCGGTAATCTTCACTGGAATATCAACATCATTAATCTTTACAGCTGAAATAATGGCATTATCATCAATACTGTACTTAGCGGCATTCCAAAAATATTCCACATGCAAAAGATATGTCGTATGTCTATCCGTTAAAGCTTTAGTCACTCTAATCCGTGTGAGAAAATCCAAAATATCTCGATACGCCGCAATCTCCGGAATTGAGGCATCTGTGATACAACATATATTGTGGACTGGAGAAAACGCAGATTTCTTGGCCTGTACATACAAATAACAACCAACCGTTAGAAAAATTTTAAACATTCAAAGTTTCCTTCAATGATTCGTACAAAACATCTATTTCGTATGAAACACATACTTATCAAAAATTGAAAATTTTGAACTAACTTTTATTCATACGGATCATTATCTTCGTACGAAATACTTTGCCCATTGAACATTTTGTTTTCAAACTTTATTTCATATGAAACAACTATTTTCATACAAATTACTTATCAATTCAACTTTGAACAACTTTTAAAAGTTCTCCGTATGAAAATATTTTTTCGTACCAAACAACCTTCAATTGTTAAAACAAAATTTTCATGCGAGACAATTCCTTCGTACAAAAACCCATCATCGTCCCAAAATGTCCAAGTACAACCCGAACCTAAAACTTGTTGACTTTAACAAAATGATAGACGATTTTCAGGTTATTAGAGCTGATTTTAACATTTTTGTGATCAATTTTAAGTTTTACCGGTCCAATTTCCCTAGATCTAAGTTTTAGTCCGATTCGTACAAATTTTGACATGATAACAACGTGATTTTGTCCAAATTACCTTTTCCCATTGATAGAGGTGTGCCAATCAACCTCAACAATGTAAATCACAAGCAAAAATATCCAAGAAATGAAGATTTTAGAATCAATTCGAACAAAAGTTCTCTAATCGCTCAACAGTGCAGAGAAAATAGTAAACTCATTTCTGTGCGAAACAAAGAGTATTTATACTAGACTTGTTTCGTACGAAACATCTTGAATCGCACAAAATTTACTCTGTTTCGAACTGAAATGAATATCTCCGTATGAATTTCTATTTAGTGTTAATCAAAACTAAAAGTCTTTAAACTTTTCAATTTTATTTTTGTATTTTTCATTTTTTAGTAATTTTATTGTTTCGCAAATCCACTTGACTAACCAAGTCCAAGTTAATAACCCTACTTATCGAATTTGCCTTCCAAGTCCAAATTAATGACCTTGGTTAACCATGTTTGACCAACATGTTTATTTTAACATGTAAAGTTTCAAATTAATGAACTTTCTTGACATTCAGGTAAAAGTTTTTGCTAAAAATTAGCTCCCAATCCATGATTTCAAATTTTCCTCAACAAGATGTTGCTATGAATCCAACTGTCAATGTTTTTATCATCGGTAAACAAAAATAAAACTATCAAGCTAAGAAAACTAAAAATCTTTTTGAGTTTTGAGATATTTTTCAAAGAATAATAAATTTTTTTATGAATT
This sequence comes from Scalesia atractyloides, assembly GCA_947069175.1. Taxonomy (NCBI): domain Eukaryota; kingdom Viridiplantae; phylum Streptophyta; class Magnoliopsida; order Asterales; family Asteraceae; genus Scalesia; species Scalesia atractyloides. Next base: position 40,498,548 of record CAMTDV010000022.1, on the reverse strand, counting down.
TTGTGTTTTTAGAGGATAAATTTCAAGCATATATATATAAGTCATCAGTACCATTGATCTAGAAACACCCTTTAAGCTTTTAAACAAATTTACCTAGATTGCCAATATATTTGTCCATTTAAACCTCTTCTCGTTTCTCAGTTGTTTCAAGATATGTTATTGTATTATTAGAAACATGAAATAACTATGTTTCCCAACTCAGAATATACTCCCGTATCGAGATTCCCAGAATGTCATTTTACAGGTGAATATATCGAATTGATATCTGTATATAGGGTGAATGCAAGACCTTGAGAGCTCAGGTTAGTACTACCGTACAAACAAAGAGATGAAGGCTCGTCTTTAGCTGGTGTTCCATCAAGGAATCTTTTGTACTGCAAATGTCATAATTGCTTAAGATATCACCATATTTTCATGCAGCTTTTGGGGAAATAATGCGAAAATATTATATGAGTTCTAGGCCATTGCTTCTGCAAAATCAGAAGAACTCGAATAATACCCCAGATATCAATCAAATATAAAGACCTAGTATTGCAGAATCTTGCATTCTCTCAAACGAAATTTCGGAGTACTAAGTCCATATATCCGAGAGATGTTAACCACAAGTTAATCAGTTTTGTTTTTTAGGTTTATATCTAGAATACAGTTTACTGAACCAGTGAAGTCTATTGGCATATCCATAGTAAGACTTGCTTAATTACTTTTAAAAAACCAATACAATTCTTTAGCATATTGTGGCTATCATTTTTATTTACCATGATCACTCTTTTTACGCAAAACTCTTTTTGCCCCTTTTTTAATGTTTTTGTAGTTTCCTCAAACATTGTCCCCCTAAAATCAAAAACAAATTTTTGGATTTTTTTAAGAAGTTATAAGAAAGAATGTACAGAAAGCGTTTAACCGATGACAAATTCACATTAAGTCGTCATCATCCTCAAACTCAACCTCAAACACATCCCATGAGATCATATTTTTTAAACCATTTAGCTTTAACAAAATTTTAAACTTGTTTTATCAAAAGCTTTGGTAAAAAAATCTGCTTTTTGGTCATCATTGTGGATTTTCTCAATTCGCACCAACTTTTCTGTAGCAATCATGGATAAAGTGGTGTCGAATCTCGATATGTTTAGTACATGAGTGTTGGCATGAGTTTTTAGTGATATCGATCGCGGCCTGATTATCTACATATATAGGCGTATCAAGAAATTGCAAACCGAAATCTCTCATCTGTTGCTGTATCTAGAGAATCTGAGCACAACAACTGGATGCCGAAACGTATTCAGCCTCACAAGTAGAGAGAGCGACTGCGGTTTGTTTCTTGCACTGCCACATTACCAAACGAGTTCCGAAGAACTGGCAGCCGGCCGTTGTAGACTTTGTATTCAATTTGCAGCATCCAAAATCAGAATCCGAGTATCCTGCAAGATTAAAATCATCATGTCTAGGGTAGCACAAGCCGGTGCTTGGAAAACCCTTCAAATATCTCATAATGCGTTTGATGACAAGCAGGTGTGACTCTTTTGGATTAGACTGATAACGGGAGCACAGGCACGTGGGATACATGATATCTGGTCAAGAAGCTGTAAGATACATCAAGGATCCAATCATGGAGCGATATAAAGTTTCATCAACTTTTTCTCCAATAAAATCTGGACAAATGCCGTGATTTGGAGCTAACGGGGTAGATGCTGGTTTAGCTCCTGTCATATTGAATTTCTCGAATATGTCATGAACATATTTCATCTGATGAATGAAAATACCATCAGGCAACTGATCAACCTGAAGTCCTAGAAAGATTTCATCTCCCCCATTGCGCTCATTTCAAATTTGTGCTTCATGACTTCTTCAAAGTCTTAACACAGCTTATCATTTGTCGATCCAAAGATAATATCATCCACATATATCTATACGATGATTAGATACCCATCTACTTCCTTTGTGAAGAGGGTAAATCTACTGTTCCCCTGATAAAGCCATTGTCCAGAAGATGACTCGATAATGTTTCATACCAAGCTCTCGGGGCTTGATGAAGACTATATAAGGCTTTATTCAGAATGTAGACTTTATCTTTGTGCACTGGATCAACGAACCCCGGTGGTTGGCCGACGTACGCCTCCTCTTTCACTTTTCCGTATAGGAAAGCAGATTTAAAATCTAATTGGTACACCTTGAACCCTTTACACGAGGCAAAGGCCAAGAATATACGAATCACTTCAAGACGAGCAACTAGGCATAGACTTCAGTATAGTCTATTCCTTCTTGCTCATGAAAACCTTGAACCACAAGTCGAGCTTTGTGCGCACCACAACTCCTCGATCGTCTCTATTGCACTTGAAGACCCATCTTTTTGTGATGATCTGGCAGGTCAACAAGCGTCCAGACTCCAAGTTTCTGGAATTGGAGTAATTCCTCTTGCATTGCATCCACCCAACTTTCTTCTTTTAAAGCGTCTTTTCAGCTTCCCGGTTCAACCTGAGAAAAGAAACAACTATGAGAAAATCAAACTTGAAGTGGAGCAATACGAGAATAAAAACAGCTTAGATCTTTATTGATCTGATTGCGAGTTTGCACTCCAGATTGTAAGCTTCCTATAATGTTCTCTGACAGATGTTATGAAAGTGTTCTTGGTATCACTTCAGTTTGAACATCTACTTGTGGTTGCAAATTTGTTAGAATTTCATCAACAACCGGTACAGATGAAGAAGATTTATTCCTAGCATTAGACTGATCAACCTGTTGTGTCAGAAAGCTTTCAATCTGTTCAGATCCTTCATCAGAACTGGATCCTCTATCGTTGAGAGTTGGTACTCGATCAGAGTCAGCGTCTCCATTTGGCTGGGCAGATGATTCAGCAGCATTGACATTTGGAGCAAGAACCGGATTTTGAACAGAATAGCTTTGACCGACATCAGACGTTGTAACTGGTAATGATGTAGAAATCACCAAAGGTCGAGGAACTTGTTCTTGATTAGATAACTGATGTTGTTGAAATAACATAACAAGTTCTTCTTCAGTTGGCACATCTGGTAGATCAAACGAATCCCACAATCCATCATAGTTAAACAGCCACGGATCCCAGGTTTCTGCGTAGGCGTTAAATATCTTTGACAATCTACATGCTGCGCAAGAACTACCTGGTTTAAACTCAACAAGAAAACACGTTTTTGAGGAGTATCATAACCAACAAAGAAACCTCCAAAGATTTGGCTCCAAATTTACCAGCCGGGTCCAAGATGGTACACAGTGATCCAAAAGGTTGCAAAAATGCTAAGTTAGGCTTTCGTTGATTCAGTAACTCGAAACCTATCTTTTTGTGAGGCTTAATTGTCAACACACGATTTATGGTATAGCATGCTGATGCTACTGCTTCACTCCAAAAACTGATCGGTAATTTCGAATCAGCTAACATTTTCTAGCAGTTTCTATAAGCGTGCGATTCTTTCGTTCAGCTACTCCATTTTGTTGTGGAGTATAGGGGGCACTGAATTCATGAAGAATCCCCTTTTCATTGCAGAACTCTTGCATCTTCTAATTCTTAAACTCCGTTCCATTATCACTGCGAATTCTCTTAATGGGCAAGTGATATAAATTTTGAGTTTTCTGAAGAGGATCATAAGAGTTTCAAATGTTTCATCCTTACTCTCAAGAAAGAACACCCATGAAAATCGAGAATAATCATCTGTAACGACAAGACAGTATAGATCTCTATAAATACTTTTGACATTGACTGGCCCAAAGAATCCATGTGTAGTCTTTCTAGTGGTAGCTTTATCGAATTCAACAGCTTTCTCGGGTGTGATTTCTTATGCTGCTTCCCCTTTTTGCAGCTAAGACAATCTTCTGATAGATAAAAACTTTTCAAATTGACACCCTCCACTAAGTCGTTATTCACAAGAAAATCATATTTCGAAGATGAATGTGCCCCATTTTTCTATGCCATAAAATTGACTCTTTCTCGGTAGCTTTAGAAACAAAGCATTGAACTTTCTTTGACGTGGTAGAAGCGATTCTCATGTCAAGAACATATAAATCATTTCCTCTCGGAGCTCGCATCAAAATCCATTATTCTGGAATTCTGAAACCGGGTTTTAAGATTAGACATTCTTTATCATTGAAATTGGTCGTGAACTTCTTGTCACAAATTTGCGAGATACTAAGCAGATTGTTCTCAAGTTCGGCGATATAGTTCACTTTATCAAACAAAACAACTCCGTTCGAGAGAATCCCTTCTCCGACAATTCTACCTCCCTGCGTTCCAGCAAATCCTACATATCCTCCACGAATAGCTTTAACATCATTGAGCAACGCAAGCATTCCTGTCATGTGGCGAGACTCTCCACTATCCATGATCCATTTTGACAATATCGAACATTGGAGCCCCTACACACATGATTATCAAAACTTATTTAAACAAAGAAACCCAAGCCTGTTTTGGTCTTGGGTGGGTTTGAAAATATAAAATTTTGGACCCACTTTGTTGTTTTCAATCTTTTCAAGCTCAATTTTGTTTGGAACAGAAGGTTTGTGTTCAACCTTGGATGATTTGGTTTTAACAATTTTAGCAACCCATTTCTGTGTTTGTGGTTTAGCCCTTTTAACATAAAATTTTGAATCTTTTTGTTGAATTTTGTGTGATGTTTCACCAATTTCAAATTTAGATTGGGATTGAATAGTTGGTTTAACCTTTTGATGAGATTCAATATTTCTTCTAAGAATTTGTTTCGGCATGAACATGGGTGCTTTTTGTTTTTCATCCTTGGTGAACTTTTTCGGAGAAGAAACTGGTTTTGAACTTTCTTGTGAACAATATTGTGCGATATGTCTAACTTTCTTGCATTTAAAGCATGTCATGCTGTCCTTATGAACAGAGGTATCCAAAACCTGTTTCTGTTTTTGTTTCTCTTTTTCTTTAAGAAAATCATCATTTGATTGAGTTCCGATGACCTCCTTTTCTTTCTCGATTGTTGTCCCAAAAACAAAATTGATTTTCTTTGTAAAGTTCAATTTTTGAGACCTGTTGGTTTTATGTTGCTTCTGGAAACCCAACCGGCTCGTTTGTTTTCCAGATAATCTCCATTTTTTTATAGTAGGGTCGGTTGTCAGTTTTTGATTTAGAATAGAAAGATGCATCATGTTTATCTAAATCGTCATGACTTACCTCCATAAGCTTGAACATTTTATCTACATAATCCTTTTTCACATTCTTGATTGGAAAGTCCTCATTCGAAAATAGTTTATCAGACCCTTACATTTTATAAACTAAGACATTTGGATCATCATTTAAACTATTTTCTGATATATCATCAGACTTTGACTTCTTAGATTGTTTAGGCTCAGACACTTAAGATTCATTTTTTACAACTTTTTAACCACGTTATTTACCACTTCAGAGTCACATTCACCATCATTTTTAGTGTAAGTTACATCGACATCCACAGGCAGCTGTTCGGTTTTCAATTTTAGATTTAGCGCCTTTTCCACCCCAGATGGATTTTTGCATGCATGACTGTTCAACATGGGTGGAGGAACTCGATCATAACTACCACTTTTTGTTTCACCATTTTTAGATTCCTCAGTATTTTTTATTTTTGGTAAAATGTGATCTGTGACGTATGATCTTGTGGAATAACTAATTAACAATTTGTTAACTCGTTCAGTTTCAATTCTCATTTTCTCAAGCTCACTTTTGAGCTCAGCAATAGTGTTTAGATGAATATTAATTGCCATTTGTTTATCCATCACTGTTCCTTTAAGCATCATAGGTGTTGCATCATTATCTCTGAGTGCTTTATTATATTGTTTAACAGGCGCACTCAATTTGTCATAAGCTTCCTTTGTGGATTTGTAATCGCTTGACAAATTGTTTGTTAAATTTTACAATTCAGCAAATCTTTTGTCCTTTACAAGACACTCACCACACGGTTCTTCACACTTTGAACAAGATTTTTCATTCTATGATAACTTGTTTACCTCATTGCCATTGGCCATGCACGCTTTAATGATGTCTTCTTTCAGCAATTCCTTTTTCTCATCAGCTTTGACATCTTCAACCGGTTTCTTTTGCTCTTCATCTGTTGAAGGTTGGCTAGGTGCGAAATATCTAGCAAAAGTTTTTAAAACATCGTTAGGCAAAAGATGTTTGAATGGACCATTCAAAAGTTCCTCCTCCTCTGATGAAGTATGATAGTAATAACCTCATAATCAGGTCCTTCATCAAAGGATGCCCCCGATTCTTCTTCCGGTTCCTCAATAATTTCGGCCACCAATGCCAAACTTTCTCCTTTCGAAATAAAGTTGTTCCAATTAAACCCTCTGTCTTCTTGTGTGACAACCAATGCCTTATCTTTAGTTTTAGGTTGCTTATCTTCAATCGGCACAATTCTTGTTCTTGGTTGAGGTTGGTGGTAGATCGCTCTTTTGTAATAGTCATCAGCGAAATGATTATGATTTCCTTGAACCTCTCGGTTTGGACATTCTCTTTTAAAGTGACCTTTCTCCTGACACTTGAAACAAGTAACTTTAGATTTATCAAATCCAAGTTTCCCATCCAAACCTCCCAAATTTTCTTTTCCAGTGATTTCCATAAATCTTTGTGCACATCGAACGATTGAAGCCATACACCATTTTATATCTATCAACTCCATTTCAACTGGATCAATTTGATCGTAATCCTCATGTGTCATTTCAGAATTTCCGATCTTTCCAGCAACAAGACTGTCATATGACTCAAGAACTGAAGCAAGTAGAGACATATGTTGTTTTACGGTCTTTTTGTCAAAATTTTGTGCGTTCTGAAAATCAACGGCAATGCTACATTGCAAAACTCTTTAAACTACATTGGATAATGGAGTAGTTTGATTGTTTTGAGGTTGATTTGATCCAAAAGACGATTATTGGCTTGAAGGTGTATTTGGATCAACTGTTGGGAATGATTGGAAACCATTTGTCTGAATTGGTGGCGTGCTTGGTGAACTATATGCACTGAAAGCAGTTTGAATCTTTGGCGCTTGGATTTGAGCAGCAGTACTGTTTTTGAAATAAAGATTAACATCTTGTTGCACTTGAACAATCTTGTTTTTTGCCATCTTTTGCATCTCTAGTTCATGACTTCCAATCTTTTGATAAAGCGAGGCAGCGAGAAATTTCTGTATTCAACTCCATTCTCTAAGAGGGGTTAAGTAAGTCGACCATTCACCTTGTGGTAAGAATCAACTAGCTTGTCAACAAGCTCTTCATTTGTCTTTATAATTCCCATTCTCTTCATATGAACCACTAGATGACAATATCGCTCAATCAGCTGCTTTACCGTTTCTCCTTTGATTAGTGTGAATACATCGAACTCTTTGCTTAATAACGCCCTTTAGCTTTTGCGGAGTTTAGGACTACCTTGAAATATGAGTCGAAGAGCATTCCATAAAGATTGCGCATCATCATCATGTTGTAGTAAAGCAAAGATGTCTTCTTTAATCGATTGTTGAAGAATATTCATCATTTTCTTTTCGTTGATAAACCTTTCCCGTTCAACATCAGATAATTGAGCAAGGGTCTTTTCAAGCCCATTTTCACCAACTGGTGCGATATATTTTGCCTCGATAGCAAATCAGCAAGTAAAATGGTTAGCTTGAACCCAGTTAGTAAACCTTTCACTCCAATTATCAAAGTCTTCTAGATTCATAAGCTTTGAAGGTTTTGTCATTGTCCCCATCATTCTCCAAATTGATGTTTTGTGCTGCTTCAATGGTAACGACTGATGTGGTGAACACATTGTAAAATTCTTCAGACATTTTTCCTATGAAAAATTAAGAACATACTTCTCGAAATCAAAATGATCAGATTAATAAAATTTTTGTGCGGACAAGTTCTTTCGTACGAAACAAGTTTTTATACGAATGATATTTTTCTCATAAAAACATCATTCATATGAATCATACCATTTTGTACGAGTGAAATATTTGTGCAGATGAAATTTGGTAAGAATTTGATTGAAAATATCAAATTTCTTGCACTTGCCGTATGAACTTTTTAACTGATTCGTACAAAAGTTTAATCAGGTTTTTTTCATGCAAAACTCGTACAAAATGATTCAATCTCCAAACTGACCAAATTTTATCGATTTCAACATGATTGAGTTCAATTTTAAGTCTGAATTATTGTTAGAACTTTTGAGACGGTTGGTACTTGATAAACCATAGTTTCAGCCAGTTTTGCAATAGTTAGATAATCAAAAGGGTCAAAAGTGCTATATTGTATGTGATATCCCAGGTTTTTCGGATAACTTAAACGTGATACTTGTCAAACTAATTACGTGCTATGTGTACGAACGTGTACGAATTAAATGAATACGTGATGTGTGTTGTGTGATTGTTTTAGTGATTGAATAATTAGAGTTGATATGTGCACGAACTAAACCGAACCGCGACACGTTCCAACCTTGGTTCATTGTGACTCTAGGAGTTCACAAAGTTTAAACCTTGAACCCAAGTCTTCGGCTAAAAGAAAACAACGATCAAACCTAGACTTAAAACTCTAACTATTCGGCCAAGACCAAACCCAAACCAAACCACTCTAATCCTTGGCCGCGATATTAAGCCCAAGACCGCAAAGCTATTTTGTTCAAAACCAAACCAAAACAGCCCAAACATGTTTCGGCCATAAGATCAAACCAAAACCTTAAATTAAAGCTATTGGCCGCAAGACCAAACTCAAACCCAAACCAACTCAAACTAATCGGCCACATGATCAACCCAAACTAACCCACCCTAGTCTCACGGCCACAAACCCAACCGTAACCTTGTTCTCTTGCGCCTATAAATACAAACTCATGCATGCTCCTTCTCAATGCACAAAACCCTAGTTCAAGAAATCAGCCGTCGGCAGCTTTGTCCCACTCTTGTGATCGCAAAACACTGATCAGCCTTGTTCCTTGTATCCCTCTCGGTCGCAGCAACAGCAGCAGCCATCGCCATCCTTATCTCCTGACCGCAAACAGCCCTTGCACTCCTTGTCGATCACGAGCAGATTTCCTTTTTCAGTTCCTTCAGTCGCGGTTTGCTGGAACAGCCGGACACTCCTTGTCCAAGACTCGGCTTGTTTGTCTAGTTATTCAAGGTTAGGACCATACTTGATTACGAGATCATGTTCGGATATATCGATATATGTATGCTTGAATGATTTGTTGTCTCGGACATATGCTTGAATGATTAGTTGCTTCGGATATGTATATGCTTGAATGGTTAGTTGTTTCGGACGATAATTACTGAATGAAATCGGCTGAGTTAATCTTTGTTTATATGTATGATAGTTTTCGGAACATATAAGCTTGCCAAGCATGATTGAACGAAATGTTAGACTAGCTGATTTGTTAATGATGTTTACATTAGATGATGGTATAGTTTCGGATTATGTGAGTGTTAAGAAATCGGCTGATTTGATCATTGTTCATATGCAGAATTGTTTTCGGAAATCACAAGTTACAAGTATGTTTTGTTTGTAAAAGCTAGAAGTAAGAACTAGGGTTTGCATGGATGAAATAGTAGTATTAATCTAGGATTAGAAATCGGTTTTAGATCGCCTAGATTAATCGCATGAACAGGATTACACAAGTTTATGATAAAGGTATGCTGAATCAGTTGCTGAGTAATAGTTACAGCCGACTTCATCAGGCTGTAACTCGGTCGTTAGTTGTCGAAGAACGGATTTTCTGATATCTAGAACGTAGAGATTTGAATAAGGAATCTAATGGCGCCGGATTCATAATTTTCTGAAATCGTTTGATATTTTTAAAGGGCCAAACAAGTTCAGTAGCTAAAGCTGTTAAAATGCTGGAATTTTGTTGATTGTTTATCAGATTAGATTTTAAAATCAGTAGGAAGTTGAGTCATGATTTTTGTACAGCAACTAGGTTTGGAAATTTCCGGGCAACTCCAACTGGAATTTTGTTAATCGGACGATCAGTGATTTTTAAATATATTCTTCCGTGGACTGCAGTCAGAAAGCGGTAAATCTGACTGCAGCTTAGTGAATTAATATTTATGGTAAATTGGTAAAGATTTAGGACTTGGAAAAATTATATAAATTTCTATGGTATAAATGTCACCTACTGTAAAAATATGGGAATTTTTGAAATGTTAGAACTATTTTATAAAAATCCTAGAAAACAGCTGAATAATTGAGTGTTAAGCAGAAAGTTGATAACTTGTGATTGTATGCATAAAGTGTTGTATGGATTTGGAATATGTTCATGATAAGTTGTTTGATTTCTATGATCACATGAGAATACTTGCATGCATGTTTGAGTGTTAGATATGTTGTTTGTGTGTATCACTTTGTGAGTAAATTGCGTGTGGAATTTGTATTGGTGTGATTTCACACTGACGTGTAATTAATTGGTTTGTTAGGACGCAACTAGCGGTCCCATCTCTTATAACATCTTTGCTACACTAACCGAGCAAATAAAGGTGAGTTCACGGCCCCTAACTTTATCCGGTTTTTAAACAACAGGGGGAGAAACATGTATACACTCTCAAACTCAAACTCTTTACGTTATACGAATTTAACGTCACATAACTATACGGTAACTAAGTTAATGTTAATGTAATGTTATGGTCACTAAGCAGCTTTATCACTTAAGTCCTCGACAATCTCCTCGGATCGTTAGTATTTGGGTTAAATAGCGGGGGAATTATAAGTAGTACTACCGGGCCCGACAAGCCCCATCCGAGCTAGTCGCGCTAGCCGACCTGGTATGGTCAACGGGTGAATAATTGGCCTAACACCGCCATGGTCATGTGATAGGCCTGGCAAAACGGAGGCACAACAGTCAGCTTCGATCGCGAACACTTAGTGACATGACTTTAGGCTAGCTACCTAGATACATTAATATTGAACTTAATTACGGATCAACTTAATATTCCGGGTTTGGAATATTGGAAACATCTACTTATTATCCCGGGTTGGGGATAATGGAAACAACAACTTAATATTCCGGGTTGGGAATATTGGAAGCAACAACTTATTATTATTCCGGGATTGGAATAATGGAACTGATACGTTATCCCGGGTTGGGGATAATGGAGAGAACAAACTATAACCGAACAAACGAGTTTATGAAAACCTGTGAACTCACTCATCTTTAATGTTGACGCTTGTTTCTTTACATGTTTCTCAGGACGCTAGGAGCTCTAGGTGCACGCACATGCATCGAACAAGACGTCATTATCGAGTCTTATTTACTAATATTGTTTTGGGATTTTTCATTTGTTTTGGCGTTTGTGTTGGCGCCCGCATCATTACTTATTTATGCTTCCGCTCAAACTTAAAACTAATGCTCTGCTAAATATTGGTAATTGATATAAAATCTAAAATGAACGATTTTGGAAAACGTATTATCAAACCATGTAGAGTCGTTCGACGTACTAGTGTTTCAGATTCTGGTTTGTTCACACGCCTCGCGGTAGAACTCCGCAAGTGGAAATTGAGGGTGTTACAGATTGGTATCAGAGCCACTAGCTATAGAGAACCATGTTTGCATTAGAAGTAAATCTAAACTATAGCTGATATCACGACACTAGACCTAGTTTGGCACCGAATTATTATATCTTGTTATGCAATATGCCACAATCGTGTTTGGTAGATTATACCTTCATAATAAGAAATGAAAACAACTCGTAACTAACTACACGACCTAACAGGCAATGTCATCATCCTCATCATCGTCCGACAGACTTACGCCACCAAGGGCACCAGGAAAGGCACCAATGGTGGAACCCATACCACCTTATGGCGTGGAGACACGCTCAGCGGCGAGGAAAAGGCTCGCTCTGGGGGAGGAGGAGTCGTTGCGCCCAACTATTGCTGTACCGGTTGAACCGGTTAATCCTGTAGAAATAGGAATCGACATGCTTAGAATCCTAGTGCATACACAACAAAAACAGTTAGAAAGAATGCAGGAAACCATCTTAGCACAAGGATGGATGATCCGACACCTTACAGGAAAGACCGACTCGCTCGAGGAAGAGCATCGTACGAGTAAGATAGCTCGTAACACCATAGCCAGAGATCTGCGTGCTGAGCAGATAAGAGCTGACTGGCTTGAGGACAGGGTCCTGGAATAGTTGGAACATTCAGGAACTGCAAAATCAAGCACTTGAACCAGCACCGGCCCCTCCAGTGCCGTTAGAGGAGGATCCAGAGGAAGATCCAGAGGAGGATCCGGAGGAGGACCCAGCTGAGGAAGCTGGAAATGCCGCACAGGATGACGACAACGACAGTGACTTGGGGAATGGAGACGTAGACGACTGACACGTCTCGTTTATATTATTTGTTTTCCTTCAGTTTATTATTTTCCCACTTGTATTTAAACCTGAGACTTTATAGTGAATTCGTATGTTTGATTGCACTTTTTGTAAGACGTTGAAATTCCAGTTAATCAAGTATTTCTTTGACTATTTAACATATTGAGTTGACATAACTTAATAATTATTAAAGTACGAAGTAGGATAACTATATTGGATATATAGACTTATCAGGGTGTGTTTGTGTTGTGTTTCGAAGATCTAAATGGCGACTGGAAGACGTAGAAACCTTAACTTGACGCCCGAAGAGCTAGCTGCCATGATTCTGGAGCATGTGAACGCAGCTTTAGCGGGTGTTCAGAACCAGCCGACAGGTAACCATTATTAAATTTTCGCGTGAAAATCTAATAGTGAGGCTAGTAAAATTCCTTGCTGACTTCCTGTTCTCTGTCAGCAGGAGGGGGCTTTAACCCCAATAAGATGTTCCTTGACGCAAAGCCTAGCAAATTCTCGGGGGCGGAAGGACCCATTGGATTGGTCCGCTGGATCGAAAAATCAGAATCCGTTTTTGAAATGTGCAACTGCCTAGAGGCAAACAAGGTCAAATACGCAGCCTCAACACTGGAAGATGGGGCACTGACATGGTGGAATGCCCAAGTCCAAACACGTGGACTGTTAGCTGCAAACGCAATGGCATGGACTGAGTTCAAGGCCCTGATTAAAGAGGAATACTGTCCACGAGACAGAGTGCAACAGTTAGAGCAAGCTCTATGGAACCACAAAATGGTGGGATCGGAAATTGAGGCTTACACCACAAAACACCATGACTTGGTATTTCTGTGTCCTGAATTGGCCAACACGGTGGAGAAAATACTCGAGTTCTATCTCGGGGGTCTGGTTCCGGAAATTCAGGGTATGGTGATGTCTAGTAACCCTGTAACTGAACATCAAGCAATCCGATTGGCTCCAAACTCACCGATAAAGCGGTGGAACAGAAGAAACTGCCAGCACGGGGTACAACTGAAGTTTCCCCAGATAACAAAAGAAAATTTGAAGACTCCACTGTTCGACAGTCTTCGTCATCACATCCGCAGCAAGGGAACCAGAAACGGTTCAATCATTACCACAGCCACCGGGGTCATCAAAATCATTCCGCCAACAACAACAACAACAACAACTACAACAATAACAACAACAACCAGAATGCAGGCAGCTATGTAGGTCGAAAGCCGCAGTGCAACCGCTGCAATCTTCACCATAACGGCCCTTGTGCCGGAAGTCGCTGCCAAAGATGTGGCAAGGTGGGACATGCGGCAAAGGATTGTCGTGGGGAAATCATGTCCCGACAAAATCAAAATCAGCCCCAAGGTCAGCAGCAGGGTATAAACCGGGGATGCTATCAGTGTGGTAGCACTGCTCATTTCAGAAAAGACTGCCCACAGTTGCGCAACAACAACAATAATGGTGGAAACAACCACAACAACCGCAACAATAATAACAACAACAATAATGGGAATGGTGGCACAGGAGGTGCCAAAGGTCGCGCATTTACATTGGGCCGCGGAGAGGCCAGAAACGACACGAACGTGGTCACCGGTAAGTTTCCCCTTAATGAACATTTTGCTACTGTGCTTTCTGATACGGGTGCGGATAGGAGTTTTATATCTGAGTCTTTTAGGAAGAACCTAAATCTCACGCTTAAACCATTAGAGACCCCTTATGTGATAGAATTAGCCAATGGTAAATCGGTAGATGTGACCCAAATCGTATCCGGCTGTCAACTCAAACTCGCGGGCCACACTTTTACCATCGATCTGATGACAACTCCCCTGGGTAGTTTTGACGTGGTAGTCGGAATGGACTGGCTATCCGACGTCCGGGCTGAAGTTCTCTGCTTCGAAAAGTCTATCCGTATTCCACTCTCGAACGACGAAATCCTGACAGTACAAGGCGATAAGGCAAGCCCCGTCACCAACATCATCTTATACATGCAAGCGCAGAAGTATCTTCGGAAAAAGAATTCCTTCGCTTTACTCGCACTAATTACCGAACAGCCTAAAGACGAGAAACGTATAGAAGACATCCCTGTCGTCCGTAATTTTTCCGATGTATTCCCAGAAGAACTACCAGGTCTTCCACCACATCGACAATTGGAGTTCGAAATCGAATTGGCAAGCAATGCAACTCCCATCGCCAAGGCTCCATACCGCCTAGCTCCAGCCGAACTGCAGGAGCTGTCTACCCAACTTCAAGAGCTGTTGGAAAAAGGATTTATCCGACCAAGCGTTTCGCCATGGGGAGCTCCAGTCCTCTTTGTCAAGAAAAAGGACGGGACTTTCCGCATGTGCATCGACTATAGGGAACTCAACAAGGTTACTGTCAAGAACCGATACCCGTTACCTCACATCGACGATCTATTCGACCAACTACAAGAGTCAAGCTACTACTCCAAGATTGATTTACGGTCTGGTTACCACCAGCTACGCGTCAGGGAGGAGGATATCGCTAAGACGGCATTTCGCACTCGGTATGGCCATTATGAGTTCTTGGTCATGCCATTCGGTCTCACTAACGCACCTGCGGTGTTCATGGACCTCATGAACCGCGTGTGTAAACCATACCTCGACAAATTTGTCATTGTGTTCATCGATGACATACTCATCTACTCCAAAAGTGAAGAAGAGCATGCTGAACACCTACGATTACTGCTAGAGCTGCTTCAACAGGAAAAGCTATATGCCAAGCTCTCGAAGTGTGATTTCTGGATCCGGGAAGTTCAGTTTCTCGGGCACGTCGTGAATGAAAAGGGTATCCATGTAGACCCTGCCAAGATTGAAGCCATCAAAAACTGGGAAGCACCTAAGACACCGACGGAGATCCGCCAATTTTTGGGATTGGCTGGTTACTACAGACGCTTCATCGAGGGATTCTCAAAGATTGCACAGCCGCTTACTACCCTCACCCAGAAGGGCATCAAGTATGCTTGGGGTGAAAAGCAAGAAGCAGCATTTCAATTGCTGAAGCAGAAACTTTGCAGTGCACCCATTATGTCCTTGCCGGAAGGGACAGATGACTTTGTAGTGTATTGTGATGCTTCCATTCAGGGGTTGGGATGCGTACTCATGCAACGCGATAAGGTCATCGCGTATGCGTCACGACAGCTGAAAGTTCACGAGAAAAACTACACGACGCATGACCTGGAATTGGGAGCAGTAGTGTTTGCACTTAAGATTTGGAGACACTACCTCTATGGAACGAAGTGCACAATCTTCACAGACCATAAAAGCCTCCAACACATCTTTGATCAGAAAGAGTTGAACATGCGACAGCGTCGCTGGGTCGAACTCTTGAACGATTATGAGTGTGCCATTCGGTATCACCCGGGTAAAGCTAACGTGGTAGCTGATGCCCTCAGTAGGAAGGAACACTTGAAACCTCGTCGTGTACGAGCACTACAACTCACTATTCATTCGGGGCTACCCCATCAAATACGCGACGCCCAGTTAGAAGCAGTTAAGGAGGAAAACATCAAAGCCGAATCAGTGGGAAAAATGGAACGTGATTGGGAAGTAAAGCCCAATGGAGCCCGGTATTTCATGAATCGCATATGGGTACCTCTCTACGGAAACCTTAGAGAGCTAGTCATGGACGAAGCTCACAAATCTCGATACTCTGTCCATCCGGGTTCGGATAAGATGTATCAAGACCTTAAAGTTGCGTATTGGTGGCCCAACATGAAAGCCGATATAGCCACCTACGTGAGTAAATGTTTGACTTGTGCAAAAGTCAAGGTGGAATATCAAAAGCCATCGGGGCTACTCCAACAACCTGAGATCCCAGTGTGGAAGTGGGATCAGATCTCAATGGATTTCATCACTAAACTCCCGCGAACCTTGGGTGGTTGCGATACCATCTGGGTGATCGTGGATCGTTTAACTAAGTCCGCATACTTCCTAGCTATTAAAGAAACAGATAAGATGGAGAAGTTGACTCGCATCTACATTAAGGAAGTAGTTTCTCGGCACGGTGTGCCAACGTCCATCATCTCAGACAGAGATGCTCGCTTCACGTCAAACTTCTGGCGGTCACTCCAGAAAGCGTTGGGAACCCGCCTGGATATGAGCACAGCCTATCACCCTCAGACTGATGGTCAAAGTGAAAGAACCATACAGACCTTGGAAGACATGCTTAGGGCATGCGTAGTGGACTTCGGAAATAATTGGGAAATTCACCTGCCTCTAGTAGAATTCTCATATAACAACAGCTATCACACGAGTATTTCGGCAGCACCGTTTTAGGCATTATACGGTCGTAAATGTAGATCACCGGTCTGCTGGGCAGAAGTCAGTGACAGTCAACTCACAGGCCCTGAGTTAATACTTGAGGCTACTGAAAAGATTGTACAAATCAGAAACCGCATGGCGGCGGCACGAGATCGACAGAAAAGCTACGCTGATCAACAAGCAAACCGCTCGAATTTCAAGTAGGCGATCGCGTCCTACTAAAGGTGTCACCCTGGAAGGGTGTAATCCGCTTTGGAAAACGGGGCAAACTTAACCCACGGTACGTAGGCCCGTTTGTAATCTTGAAACGAATCGGACCCGTAGCATACCAATTAGACCTTCCTGCCGAACTCAGTGGAGTTCACAACGTATTTCACGTGTCAAATCTGAAGAAGTGTCTATCAGATGAAACTCTAGTTATTCCATTGGATGAGATCCAAGTGGATGAACAACTACACTTCGTGGAAAATCCTATTGAGATCATGGATCGTGAGATCAAGACTCGAAGACACAGCAAGATTCCAATCGTTAAAGTTCGTTGGGACTCTAAGCGTGGACCGGAGTTCACGTGGGAAAGAGAGGACCAAATGAAAAGCAAATACCCACATCTCTTCGCAACTGAACAGCAAACTAACGATACCACTAACTAAATTTTCGGGACGAAAATTCTTTCAACATGGGGATGATGTGACAACCTGGAAATTTCTCATACTTTCTCATACTTTCGCGTACTATTGTTGACTAAATTCTTGTGCATCGCACTTGGAAATCGTTGTGTATGACACTTGGGAACTTCTTGTAACGTTGCGTACCATTATAAACGAACTAAATCTTTGTGCGTGGCACTCTGAACATGTACGCTACATGCTAAACCGCGTTTACTCAATTTTCGGGACGAAAATTCTTTCAACATGGGGATAATGTGATATCCCGGGTTTTTCGGATAACTTAAACGTGATACTTGTCAAACTAATTACGTGCTATGTGTACGAACGTGTACGAATTAAATGAATACGTGATGTGTGTTGTGTGATTGTTTTAGTGATTGAATAATTAGAGTTGATATGTGCACGAACTAAACCGAACCGCGACACGTTCCAACCTTGGTTCATTGTGACTCTAGGAGTTCACAAAGTTTAAACCTTGAACCCAAGTCTTCGGCTAAAAGAAAACAACGATCAAACCTAGACTTAAAACTCTAACTATTCGGCCAAGACCAAACCCAAACCAAACCACTCTAATCCTTGGCCGCGATATTAAGCCCAAGACCGCAAAGCTATTTTGTTCAAAACCAAACCAAAACAGCCCAAACATGTTTCGGCCATAAGATCAAACCAAAACCTTAAATTAAAGCTATTGGCCGCAAGACCAAACTCAAACCCAAACCAACTCAAACTAATCGGCCACATGATCAACTCAAACTAACCCACCCTAGTCTCACGGCCACAAACCCAACCGTAACCTTGTTCTCTTGCGCCTATAAATACAAACTCATGCATGCTCCTTCTCAATGCACAAAACCCTAGTTCAAGAAATCAGCCGTCGGCAGCTTTGTCCCACTCTTGTGATCGCAAAACACTGATCAGCCTTGTTCCTTGTATCCCACTCTTGTGATCGCAAAACACTGACAAGCCCCATCCGAGCTAGTCGCGCTAGCCGACCTGGTATGGTCAACGGGTGAATAATTGGCCTAACACCGCCATGGTCATGTGATAGGCCTGGCAAAATGGAGGCACAACAGTCAGCTTCGATCGCGAACACTTAGTGACATGACTTTAGGCTAGCTACCTATATACATTAATATTGAACTTAATTACGGATCAACTTAATATTCCGGGTTTGGAATATTGGAAACATCAACTTATTATCCCGGGTTGGGGATAATGAAAACAACAACTTAATATTCCGGGTTGGGAATATTGGAAGCAACAACTTATTATTATTCCGGGATTGGAATAATGGAACTGATACGTTATCCCGGGTTGGGGATAACGGAGAGAACAAACTATAACCGAACAAACGAATTTATGAAAACCTGTGAACTCACTCATCTTTAATGTTGACGCTTGTTTCTTTACATGTTTCTCAGGACGCTAGGAGCTCTAGGTGCACGCACATGCATTGAACAAGACGTCATTATCGAGTCTTATTTACTAATATTGTTTTGGGATTTTTCATTTGTTTTGGCGTTTGTGTTGGCGCCCGCATCATTACTTATTTATGCTTCCGCTCAAACTTAAAACTAATGCTCTGCTAAATATTGGTAATTGATATAAAATCTAAAATGAACGATTTTGGAAAACGTATTATCAAACAATGTAGAGTCGTTCGACGTACTAGTGTTTCAGATTCTGGTTTGTTCACACGCCTCGCGGTAGAACTCCGCAAGTGGAAATTGAGGGTGTGACATTGTAAATCTCATATGTACGCGGCAGTATTTAATAGGCCAGCGTATTTAATAAATACGTTGGGTGATCAGTTTGTATATATAGATGGTTCAATGAATGTATGTCCAAGTTTCTTGGACAGATTTTGGTGATTCTCTTGTGTTGTGATTTTTGCTATTGTGCTTACATCCGATTATCCATATGCTGTTATTGATTACATTTTATTGGGATTTCATGTACAACACTAGTTGTTTGATCCATTCAAGATTCTTGATCTTCTTTGCTTGGTTTTTCTTAATATTTGCACATTCAAACAACTAATCCATAGTTGTTGGGTGATAACAATCAACCACTATTATTCGAATACGTTTTGGGACTCACATTATGATATGGTTTGATTAGATTGAAGATTAACATGAATTACAAAAACTCCTAGTCCATTTTGTCCATGAATTCGTTTGAAATTTGTCCAAAATCCATCATAGGTCAGAAAAATGATGAAGATGAAGATATATCCAAGTCTGGGCACTTAGTAACTTGTAACTACTTGTTGTCTATCTGTAGATCAGATATCATGGCTCTGATACCACTTGTGAACAGGGATCGAGCTCCCGAAATGAGCTATCGACCTGATCTCGCTCAACTAGCAGAGGAGGAATTCATTGTTAGAGAGGTAGATAAGACAAACAAGATAGCACTTACTGTTTAACTGCTTCCGATGTAATAATGACGTTCAAATACAAATGCAAGTACACAAACTGGCAGAGCTTCGCTGTACCAATTGACAAATCACTCACTAGCTCTAACACAATACTTCCGTATTTATAGGTCGACATGACTCGTACCGAAGTGGTGCTAAACAGATAAATATATTTCATATGAATCTATGCTTGGTACGAGTGAGTCACTCGTACAAAACCTGTATTCTTTCGTACGAAACGTAGTGTTAAAACATATAAACTTACATTTTCACATTTAAACATTAACGTGTAAAGTTTATAAACATTACAGATACATCCTAGACGTAGGCAATAGACATTATGCACCAACACACACTTCTAAAGAATAACCATTCTAACTTCTTAGATCTTTAGAGGCAAGTCAGAGACATTGCTTGTCAGTTGCAAGAAAGACCTCTCGGTCAATTCTCAGGCAACACCCAACCGAACTTGTCTTACAAACTGAAAGCCATTTCGACCCGTAGCGGTAGAACCTTAGGAGAGGTAGTTAGGCCTAAGGTATTTGAGGAAGAAGACGAAGAACCTGTAGATGAGGAGATCAAGATGGAGACTCCGGTAAAGTGCAAACTAGGCTATACCCAGCAATTACTGCACACACCGAGGTGACTCAAGTCAAGAGAAGCGTAGATAAGCGTCCCGCAGAGGTTAGGAAATCACCAATCATAGATCTTTCAGGCATCCCATATCCTGCCCGCCTTAAGAATCAGAAATATTCTAAGGAATACAGGTAGTTTCTCGACATGTTCAAGAAGTTAAAAATCAATCTTCCGTTTATCAAACCCCTTCAATCCATGCCCAAATACACAAAATTTTTAAGGAATCTTCTTAAACATAAAGATAGGTTAGGAGAGCTCTTTAACACCCCTTTGAATGCGGGGTGTTCATACGTTGTCTTAAACAAAGTCCCAGAAAAGTTAATGGATGAGGGCCTTTTCACCATTCCATGTCTTTTCAGGTGTGACACCAAGTGTAGAGCCTTAGCCGATCTAGGTGCCAGTATCAATCTCATGCCCTACTCAATTTATGAGAAACTAGACCTAGGAGAGTTGTCACCCACCCGTATGTCCTTGTCTTTAGCCGATCAGTCAGTTAAACATCCTTGTGGCATAGTTAAATGTCTCTTAGTTAAGGTTGATAAGTTCATCGTTCCTGTACACTTTGTCATCCACGATATAGAAGTTGATGAGATAGTTCCTATCATTTAAGGACGTCTGTTCTTGTATACCACAAAGGCCATCATTGATGTCTTTGACGGTAACATCACTCTTTGATTCGGTGAGGAAAAGTGTTGGAAATTGAACCTTACAAAAAGAATAGATGATAGAAAGCCAAAATATCCTACAATCTATGATCCTTATAATAAATGAACATCTGGTGAAGCCAAGCTCTGTTGAAGACAAAAGTCAATGGTTTGCCCTAGCAAAGCTCTGATGAAGACTCAAAGGTCTGCCAAGGCAAAGTTCTACTGAAGACTAAGACTCAAAGGTTTGGCAAGGCAAAACTCTACTGAAGACTAAAGCTTAGGTCTGCCAAGGTAAAGCTCTGCTAAAGCTAAGGTCTGCCAAGGCAAAGCTCTGGTGATGCTAACAGAGGATGTATCATCAGTGCTTACTATCAGACATTGTATTATATAGTTTATAGCAGTGTTTAGCTTAGCAGATGTTGTAAGTTTGTTTTAGGTTGTTACATGTCACTTTCAATGTGACGTCAGCATTAGATGCTCAGTAGTTTGCTGTACTATAAATAGAAAAGGTGTCTATTGTTCTATTCATCACTTCACCTTGACATTTTGTGTACGAGCAAATCAGAGTGATTTTAGACTGAGGGGGAATTTGTAATCGTTCATGCATACGTAAATTCATAGATTTATAAAAGCATGTTTGCGAAAGCAATCTTCCTAATGTTGTGAATTCAAAATTTATTATTTCCACTACACTATTCATACATGTTTACCACTTCCATTGAGTTCATCTCAAACATTCACAACAATATCAAACTCAGATCCTAACAAAAAGGTAAAATTCGAGGTAGCTCGTTCAATGCAACAACCTAGTGGTTCCAACGATTATAGTGGTCCGTTTCACTCGGTCTATTTCATCGAGTCGTTCTTATAATGTGTTGACCAGTGTTTTGATTTCAATAGTGGAGTCGATTTAGTGAGAGATGGGTAATTTGAGGAAACTAAGGAGGTTGTTGAAGAGAGTGAGGATGAGGAAGTGATCGACTGGGTCCTTGAAGTATTTGAATTAGGTGAAGTTAGGGATGACAGCTAGAAAGTTCCCATTGAGACACCCGCCCCTTTAGAGCTTAAGGTTCTTCCATCCCATTTAGAGTATTCATTTCTAGGTGAAGGGTCAAATTTACCCATCATTATTTCATCTAAATTGGAAGAGGAGTATAAATCTAGGTTGTTAAAGGTATTGAGGGTGAACAAAGAGGCCATTGCATGGAGACTTTCGGATATCAAGGGCATAAGCCCCGCCTATTGTAACCACCGGATACTCATGGAAGATGAATATAAGCCGGTGATGCAACCTCAACGGCGCCTCAATACAAGAATGCAAGAGGTAGTGAAGAAGGAGGTCCTCAAATTGTTAGATGCCGGGATGATCTACCGCATTTCCGACTCCCCGTGGGTTAGTCCAACCAAAGTTGTTCCAAAGAAAGGTGGGATGACAGTGGTTATGAACGAGAAGAAAGAGCTTATCCCAACCCGTATGGTCACTAGTTGCACGTGTGCATTGACTACCAAAAGTTAAATGACACCACCCGGAATGATCATTTCCCTCTTCCATTTATCAATCAGATGTTGGAGCGTCTAGCGGGTCAACAGTTCTACTGTTTTCTCAAGGATTTTCGGCTTATTTCAGCTCCCCATCGCACAAGAGGATCAAGATAAGACGACCTTCAAATGCCCTTACGGCACCTATGCGTATTGACGCATGCCATTCGGGTGTTTTAATGCTTCAGCTACCTTTAAGCGATGCATGGTCTCCATTATCCAAGACATGATTGAGACTTCTATGGAAGTTTTAATGGATGATTTCTCGGTCTACGGTGGAACTTTCGAGCAGTGTCTTCCCAATTTGGATATGATGATGAAAGGTGTGTAGAGACTAACTTGATGCTAAATTGGTGACAGACGGGATAGTGTTAGGATATAAAATCACGAGAGAGGGGATTGAAGTGGATAGGGCTAAGATAGACACAACTAGTAGGTTGCCACCACCCACGAGTGTGAAGTCCGTTCGTAGTTTCCTTGATCAAGCAGGATTCTATACGCTTATCATTAAGGATTTTTCTAAGATTACTCGCCCCATGATCTGACTCCTTGAAAAAGACGTATCCTTTGTCTTTGACGAGAAATGCCTTAAAGCTTTTGACTTTTTGAAGGAAAAGCTAGTTTGTTCCCCCATCATTGTTTCGCCCAACTGGAGCTTGCCCTTTGAGCACATGTGCGATGCTAGTGACTATGCCATTGGTGGTATTGGGCCAAAGAATGAGAAGCATTTTCATCCTATCTACTACGCGAGGAAGATCTTAAATGATGCTATAGAGAACTATACGACCACGGAAAATGATCTCATGCCGTAGCATTCGCGTATGATTAGTTTTGCTCATATCTCGTGCTTTCCAAGATGATTGTCTTTACCGAAGTGCGTTTTCTTTTTCAAAAGCAAGAAGCCAAAACCCGTCTCATTTGGTGGATTCTGTTGCTCTCCCACTTCGACATAGAGATTAGGGATAAAAAGAGAGCGGAGAATGTAGCCACCGATCACTTATCACGCTTAGAGGTTCCTAAGAGAGATGAAATTCTTGAGGAGGCAATAGGAGATAAATTCCCTCATGAATCCACAGATTTTGTAGCAGCCGAGAAAGAAGGTTTGCCATGGTTTTCGACTTGTGGAATTATCTAGCGTATGGAGCCATAGTGAAGGGTATGACCACCCAACAGAAAAGAAGTTCTTTTGGGATGCGAGGAGGTACATTTGGGATGATTTGTACCTCCTTATGGTAGGAGGAAATCGAATCCTTAGGAGATGTGTGATGAGAGAAGAGGACTAGAGATTCTTAGTCACATTCATGAGGGATTGAGAGGAGGTCACCACGGTCCATATGTTACCGCCCAAAAAGTCTTTGATTGTGGTTTCTATTGGCCTTCGATAGTTAAGGATGCTCTAGAATTTGTTAGGAAATGCGAAACATGCCAACATACTGGCAATAACTCATCCAAGGACTAGTTGCCCCAAAATCCAATCCAAGTTCTTGAAATATTCGATGTGTAGGCCATCGACTTCATGGGACCTTTCACCGTTTCTAGTGGGAATAGGTAAATCCTCGTGGCAATCAATTTTGTCTCTATGTGGGTTGACGCTCAAGCTTTACCTACGAATGATACCCGAGTGGTGGTGATATTTTTCAAAAAGTTATTCGCATGATTCGGTACACCGCGAGCTATTATAAGTGACCGTGGCACCCATTTTTGCAATGCCGAAATTGAGAAAGCATTAGAGGTGTTGAGGGTGAACAAAGAGGCCATTGCATGGAGACTTTCAGATATAAAGGGCATAAGCCCCGCCTATTGTACCCACCGGATACTCATGGAAGATGATATAAGCCTGTGGTGTAGCCTCAACGCCGCCTCAATACGAGCATGCAAGAGGTAGTGAAGAAGGAAGTCCTCAATTTGTTAGATGCCGGGATGATCTACCCCATTTCCGACTCCCCGTGGGCTAGTCCAAACCAAGCTGTTCCAAAGAAAGGTGGGATGACAGTGGTTATGAATGAGAAGAATGAGCTTATCCCGTCCCGTACGGTCACTGGTTGGCTCGTATGCATTGACTACCGAAAGTTAAATGACACCACACGGAAAGATCATTTCCCTCTTCCATTTATCGATCAGATGTTGGAGCGTCTGGCGGGTCAATATTTCTTCTGTTTTCTCGACGGATTTTCGGGTTACTTTTAGATCCCCAACGCACAAGAGGATCAAGATAAGACGACCTTCACATGCCCTTACGGTACCTATGCGTATCGACACATGCCATTCGGGTTATATACTGCTCCAGCTACCATTCAGCGATGCATGGTCGCCATTATCCAAGACATGCTTGAGACTTCTATGGAAGTTTTCATGATAATTTCTCGGTCTATGGTGGCACTTTCGAGCAGTGTCTTCTCAATTTAGATATGATGATGAAAAGTTGTGTAGAGACTAACTTGATGCTAAATTGATGATGGAGTGGGTAGTGTTAGGACATAAAATTACGGGAGAGTGGATTGAAGTGGATAGGGCTAAGATAGACACAATTATAGGTTGCCACCAGCACGAGTGTAAAGTTCGTTCGTAGTTTTCTTGGTCAAGTAGGCTTCTATAGGCGTTTTATTAAAGATTTTTCAAAGATCACTCGCCCCATGACCCGACTCCTTGAAAAAGACATACCCTTTGTCTTAGACGAGGAATGCTTAAAGCTTTTACTTTTTGAAGGAAAAGCTAGTTAGTGCCCCATCCTTGTTTCGCTCGACTGGAGCTTGACCTTTGGGCACATGTGCGATGCTAGTGACTATGTCGTCGATGCGGTATTCGGCCAAAGAACGAGAAGCATTTACTACGTGAGCAAAACTCTCAATGATGCTTAAGAGAACTATACCACCATGGAAAATGAACTCTTAGCCATAGTGTTCGCGTATGATTAGTTTCGTGTTTACCTCATGCTTTCCAAGACGATTGTCTTTACCGATAAGTCCGCATGCGTTTTCTCTTTCAAAAGAAAGACGCCAAACCCCGTCTCATTCGGTGGATTCCTTTGCTCACCGAGTTCGACATAGAGATTAGGGATAAAAAGGGGCGGAGAATGTAGCCGCCGATCACTTGTCACGCTTAGAGGATCCCAAGAGAGAGGAAATTCGTGAGGAGGCAATAGCAGATAAATTCCCTCATGAATCCCAGATTTTCTAGCAGCTGAGAAAGAAGGTATGCCATGGTTTTCTGACTTGGCGAATTATCTAGCGTATGGAACCATAGTGAAGGTTATGACCACTCAACAGAAAAAAAAGTTCTTTTGGGATGCGAGGAGGTACATTTGGGATTATCCATACCTCTTTACGATAGGAGGAGATCAAATCCTTAGGAGATGTGTGATGAGAGAAGAGGGGTTAGAGATTCTTAGGCACATTTATGAGGGATTGATAGGAGGTCACCACGGTCCACATGTTACTGCCCAAAAAGTTTTCGATTGTGGTTTCTATAGGCCTTCGGTAGTTAATGATGCTCAAGAATTTGTTAGGAAATGTGACGCATGCCAATGTACCAGCAATAACTCATCCAAGGACGAGATGCCCCAAAATCCAATCCAAGTTCTTGAAATCTTCGATGTGTAGGCCATCGACCTCATGGAACCTTTCCCCGCTTCTAGTGGGAATATATACATCCTCGTGGCAATCGATTACGTCTCTATGTGGGTTGCAATCTCAAGCTTTACCTACGAATGATGCCTGAGTGGTGGTGAGATTCTTCAAAAAGTTATTCGCACGATTCTGTAACACGGCCATCTATTATTAGTGATTGTGGCACCCACTTTTGCAATGCCGCAATGGAGAAGGCATTAGCGTGTTACGGGGTCACTCATCGCTTTTCCCCCGTGTACCACCCTCAAACTAGCAGTCAAGTCAAAAAGTTATTCGCATGATTCTGTAACACAGCCAGCTATTATTAGTGACTGTGGCACCCACTTTTGCAATGCCGCAATGGAGAAGGCATTAGCATGTTACGGGGTCACTCATCGCTTTTCCCCCGTGTACCACCCTCAAACTAGCAGTCAAGTCAAAAATGCGAATCGAGGGGTGAAGAGGATCTTAGAGAAAACAGTAGGGAAGAGTAGGAAAGATTGATCGGACAAGCTTGACGATGCATTGTGGGTATTTCGAACAGCCTACAAGACACCTTTAGGGACAACTCCTTTCATGATCATCTATGTCAAAGCTTGCCATCTTCCTATGGAATTAGAACATCGAGCTCTTTAGGCTCTTAAAACTGTAAACTTAGATCTTACCGAAGCGGCTAGAAAACATTACTTCCAAATTCACGAGTTGGAAGCACATAGGGATGCAACGTATGAGCGTTCTTGGAGTATTAAGGAAAATATGAAGGCGTTACATGACCAGAAATTGAGGGGCTTGAAGGAGTTTAAGGCGGGAGACAAGGTTCTCTTATACAATTCACGGTTGAAATTCTTTGGTGGAAAGTTGAAGTCGAAGTGGAAAGGGCCGTATTTAGTGAAGGAAGTGTTTCGTATGGTACAACGGAGTTGGAAAATGAAACCGACGGAAATACTGGAAAATGAATGGCCATAGGATGAAACACTACTTAAGAGGGCCAATTGATCCTACCAAGATAGAGGAAACACCTCTCGAAATCCCACCTCGCACCAGTCTTGAGTGAAAACTACAGTGTAGAGTTTGTACCGTTTGTATCGAGTCGTCATTTGATTCTTTTCGTAGTTAACGACAGTTTTTTATAGATTTTCGGTCATGTGTTTTGTGTTTTTGAGTCTTTTTTAGGAACTCATTACCAAAGAGGAGCGAGAATTGAAGAGAAAAGGGGGTTCCAGGTAAGTCCCAGTGTTTGAAAATTTTTGGGAATGGTTTTTGGGAGGTTTGGTTAAGTTAGAAATTTTTCTAAGGCATGGAAGCCACAAAATTTCAAAACTTTATGTGAAAACACCACCTAGATGTTGTGCGACCCCTAAACCACATGAGCTTCGCGTAACGCCATGCCTTAGATGAACCCATGCCCTAAAATAGACACGCCGCGTCACGTGATCCCTCAGCCATTATGACTTCGCATAGCGCGACGCCTCCCTTGATCCCTTTTCCCATTTGACTGAGGCTAGACGTAACGCGTAGCCCATCCCAATTACACGTCGCGTAATGCGATGCTTTCTATCTCCGGCTATATATCCTTCTCTTCCCCATTTCCCCCAATTCCAGTCCACAACCCTAAAGCACGAACCCAGATGCAAAACCAACATTTTCCACCATAACCACCACCAAACTTCACCATTCATCTTCCATTTTCACACCACATCACCCATTTCACTTCCCCATCATTATACACCATTAATTTTACTCGTTTCACCGCACATTCAACCAAAGCACAGGCTTTAATCTCTGAACCAAAAAGTTGAAATTTATCATCTCTTCTTCACGAATCTTGTATGTTTTCTAGTAGATTTTCTATATATTATTCGTTCTTAGTTACTTTAAAGTTAGTATTGCATGTTTAGGTTTTGGTTATTGTCGGGTCAGTTCAGGTCTTAGTTTAACATTGGGTCTAGTGTTTAATGCTTGTGGGAGACATGAACTGATTTCTTATTGCTACATTGTTATAAAGCTCCGAACAGCCTTGTGATTTTCAGATATAATTGGTCAAACCCACCTTTACATAGGTGGAATTTTTCGAAATCAATTCTGTTTTTAACATAATAAAGCTTTCTTCTTAACACAAGTTTGGACTCAGTGTCCGGTTTAGTAGGCACTTGGGCTTTAATTGGGACAATTAAAGTGTCTGGAGGAGGTAGTGAACCCTGAGTTTCTGAAAGGTTTGAGGGGTGCTTATGTGACTACCAGGGAGTTGAGTTTGGGCAGTGCCGAGTTAGCTAGTTTTTGGGCCACCATCGCTGATCGCCCGTTCGCCTGTACGAACCAGATTACATCAGTTAAGGACCCTGTTTTGAGATATGTGCTGAAGGTATTTTCTACCACTCTGGTTAGTAGGAAATCAGGTGAGAACAAGGCCAATTGGACGGACTTGTTCATTCTGATGTGTTTGATGGAGGGTTGGAATATGAATATGGCGAGTGTTTCGGCGTGGTCTTTTAACCGTGCGCGTAGAGGGGGTCATAGAGCTGCTTTGGACATGCGTCCATACATTACTAGGCTGGCGGAGAACTTTAGGGGTGTTGAGAAGTATAATCAGCAAAATTTGACTGTGGGCCAACTTCTATGTTCTTTGAAATTAAGGACCTTTAGCTGGTAGGTATTCTTACATGGGCTGACTTGGTTACTTGGGATGGGGTTAGATAGAGACCTCAGGTTTAGCCACCTAAGGGTCATCCAACTCATGATGTCATGCAGGCTATTTACCCGACGCGTAGGCAGAGACCTCGATAGAGATAGGAGATACCGGCACAACAGTACCCCCGACATCAACCACCACCAGATCCTCATACTTTAGAGTCACTTTACAATCTGATGGATCAGGGTTTTGGGATGATTAACACTAGACAGGACCGCTAGGATGATGCGTTAAGGCATATTATGACTCGTATGAGCATTGGAGTTCCAAATTTCTTTCAGCCATATGTAGATCCGGGTCAGTTTCCGATGCTAGGTCAGTTTGGTTCTAGTGGTGCTTGTTAGTTATGGATCTGGTTCGGTACAGTATAGTCATATGGATCCGATACCTAATATTCTGGTTTATGAGCAAGAGGGTGATTACGATAAGGAGAGTGATGATGAGGAAATGGAAGAGGAGGGGAGTGAAGAGAGCAATGACTAGACTGGGGATCGAGAATGACAACTGGAGCTTATCGGAGTATCTTTTGCTTTATTTTTCTTTTATGATGTTTTTATCCTCATTTGGTTTGTACTATTATTTTTTAATACTTTAAACAGGTTGGTTGAGTGGGCTGGTGATATTTTGTTTGTGATGGTTGTTTAAGACACTAATAGCTATCGATATATTATGTATTTTGGAATATTTGTGGTTGTTGATAGGTATGGTGTATTTTTTGCCGCTTACGTTCGAGTGTGAGAGTTAGGAGTTGTTTGTTGAGCGTGTTCGGATTGGAGTGCATATGTCGAATTGACTAGCATATTGACAGCCTCGCATATCAGCTAATTTGTGTCCACTTGTATATTTTGTATATTTTATTTACTTTTTATTTTTAGTAGTAGTTTAGTTAGTATCGAGTCGTGTTTTCATCCTTGCATTAGGGACAATGCAAATATATAAAATAAAAAATCCAAAAAAAAGTTGAAAATGTCTCTTAGGTCCTAGCGTTAGTCGAGTCATAATATAAAAAATTGAAATTGAAAAAAAAAATCCAAAAAATTGAAAATGTCTCTTGTTTTAGAAGTTTGCAAATAAAGACGGAACGTACCAGAAAGGTTGGGTTTTATTCGGGTTTCAAATAATAATAATATGAGTTAGTTGAACTTGTGTCTAGTTTGGGATGTGTGAGTAGGCCGGACCTGGTTTTTAGTTCTTTTGATATTAATATACCTTAATTGTTAGCCTACTAGTGGGTGCTCATCTAAGAAAACTGGGGAAGCCGAAACCCCAAAAAATAGTGTAAGAAATGTTGTTATAAGCTAAAATTGTTAATTTCTTATCAAAGAGAAAAATATAATAAATTGAGCTAGATTGAATAAAAAGACAAGGCATATGGAATCTCCCTTGGGGATTGTGACTCTAATCGAGAATCCTTCTAGGTTAAGTTAAGAAACATGCAAAAATACCGCGCTCACATTTTCGCTCTCGGAGATGGTGACTCTAGTTAAGACAGCCTCTGGATTAGGTACGCAAAGTCTAGTGCTCAAAAGAAAAGAAAAAGAGAAGAAAAAACACGTTAAATTCTTTTGATTTTGGTATAAAACAGTTCCTCTCCTTTGGTTCCATGAGCTTTAACGGGATAAGGTGAAACTTCGGCTATTAGTGTGAGACCCTAGCTAAATTGACCGAACTTAAACATAAATTGCATGATAAGGGCTTGGAGCCGGGTTTGGGTTTAAGGGAAACATATACTAGCAATCGCGATTAACATGAGTGTTGATGTTAATAAGTAATCTAAGTTTTGAACTTCGTTCATTTATTCCTACTATGATTCCGTTTGCATAATTCTTCTTCGGGGACGAAACAAGACTAAATGTGGGGATATTTGATGTATTGCAAAATAAATTGATTTATCTTGTATAGTTGTAAATTTTTCGTATTCGTTTGTTCCAATTCTTAGGTAGAATTAGTTTTTTTGATAGTTTGTTTGTTCACAGGTCTCGGTTGCTAAAGAGTGAAGAAAACGAGTAAATCTGCTGGAAAAAGTTAGCAGCGGGAAACGGGTCGAGTCATAGCTGAACGACAACGAAAATCAAAGAATTCTAGAAAAAGGACCCCGTCGAGCTACGCGACCATGAAGAGGTTAAGGCTTTGCGTAATGCGAAGCAATATAATATTATTTCTTGGAATTTAACACGCCGCATCAGGCGATGCCTAAGTGAGATACCCGTCGCGTAACGCGACGGGGGTATTGTTCGCGGCAGTGTTTGTATTTCTGTTGGATTGTTGCTGAAACCATATAAATACTTCATTATCATGCAAGTCAACCCTAGTTACAACTTTGGATGAACTAATGTGAATTTTGTAGCAAGTTTGGCAAGGTTTTGAAGCTTTTGAAAGCATAGTAATCATCTGGTAGGAGCTGGAAGTTGGAGAATTGAAGATCTAATGGGTTTTGTCTCCCGGTTTACTTTTCTCTTAGTTTTTCTTACTTCTTGTCGATATATTCTTGTGTTAAGATAATTTTTTTGATTCTTGTGATTATGTTTTCTAGCTAAACCTCTTAAACTACTTAGCTTAGGATGAACACTTAATAAAGTTTGGATTTTTATCGGTTTCTAATGTTGATTATGGATTTTCTTTGAAAAGTAAAAGACTTTGATTTGGTGTGTTTGCGTATCTTAACTTGATTAATGATTGTTTATTTGTTTCACATGAATTTTGATGAATGTCTTTCATATAATGAATTTGTGTTAATTATCGAGTCCTTGCGGGTTTGGGTAATCGTTTGGTGAATTCGCCAATAAACCATAGAAACAATATACAAGATTTCATTCACTTTTGATATTCTACTAACTTTAGTCACTGTAAAGTGCTAGGTTATTTATAGGTCTAGGTTGATAAATTGCTAGGATAGGTTTTGTAAAAAGCCAGTTTGAGTTGATCTGCCATTACCGTGTCAATTAAACTAAATCGAGTCTCTAGTTGCCTTAGACTTTCTGCCGTGAGGTAGTTTGTCACATTAGGGCACTCTTCTAGAAAATTAGACAACCGTAGGAGCATCTAGTTAACCGGTGTTCATAACAATCCTTTAGAGTTCCATATGTTATCTTCCAGAGAATGGTTGGGGTCCTAATCGGTTTCTCTTAAGGTTTAGCAATTAAAGATCCCGGTTCCATATCACATTAGTTTCCGAAAGAAAGCCATTCGATAGTAAGTAGGGTTCCAACTTAGGTAGTATTTTATCATTACTGAGTTCAACTTTCATTCCAATTCGTGTTCTATTCGTATAGTTAATTAGTATTTAAATTTAATTGCAATTTTAGGATTTTTAACCGCCCCCCCCAAACATAAAATCAATTAGTGTTATGTTCGTGTCAGTCTAGGTCTAGATGGAGTTTAGTTATCTTAATTAAATGAGAGTCTCGTGGGTTCGATATCCGGACTTACCGTTACTAGAGTCGATCAGTTCACTTGCCAGTTAGTAGTTCAGTCAAGTTTTAGAAAGTCTAGAGTATTACTTAGTGTCTAGTTTAGGTTAACTAGGTTTGTTTTTTATTAAACTACTTTTCGCACATCATATATTATATATATATATATATATATATGATAAATAAATTTGCGCATAACGTACTCTACTCTTGCAAAATTTAGGTGGAGAAATATGTAATTGAGAGGGACAAATACTTAGCCATCCAAAACACTGTTAACCCCTTAGACCATCCGAATCATGTTTGGCCAGTTCACACTATTTTGAGCCTTTTCAATGTTTGACCAGTTCAAATCATTTTTGAACTTCTATGAACTTTTGACCTAATTTCTTGTGGTTGACCCCTTGACCCTCTGGACATATTGACTTGTTGACCTGTTTAATATATGTGTTTGTTTAAAAAAGTTAACTCCTTTTATGATAAAACTTGATGTGTTTGTTTTAAAAAGTGAAGAAAAATGGCTCAAAAGATTATGGAGAAACGTAAACTCGAAGTGGAAGCCTTTCATAATCAAGTGTGTTATTTATCGGATCCTCCGACAGAGTTTTACAACACATGCCCTGAAGATTAATCTGATTATTTATGAAGACATGGTTTAGGATTTATGGTTGACCACGAAAGTGAAAAGAGGTGGAGCTAACGGCAAAGGAGTGATTGAATCTAACATTCAAGAAAAGGAAGTCATTATTTCAAAAGAAGTGGTGCGTGAGGTGTTGAAGTTTTGAGGATCAACCTCACCACCTAATGTCATATGATAGAGACAGCGTCATTAAAGCTCTATGACGAATGAGTTATGAGGGCGTTTATCCAATGGCTTTGAAGAAACTGTTTCCACCGTATTGGAGATTTTTAGTGCACATATTCTTACAGTGCAAGCAGAGAACAGAGGCGGCTTGGATCAACTTAATCAGACTCAAGTGTCTATATTTGGTCACTTTAGTGAATAACTGGGATTACAACTTCTCTGCTTTTATTTTCGATAACATGAAGAATATGTTGGAGAATCCAAAGAAGAAGGTTTTCCTGCTATACTCAAGGTTTGTTAACATGATCCTCGTACCGCAAAGTACAAGTTCGTGGGAAAATACGATCTTGTGAAGCACGGGAAGTTCGGTCCTATTGCACCTGCACCTAAACCGTTGAATGCCATAGTGGCCAAAGAACATGATGTGTAGGTTTTAGGAGTTGGTGTGAAGCTGGTGATAGAGACAGAAGACTTAGTAACTGATGACGAAGAGGCTGAGGTTGAGATGGAACACATGGAATGGGAGAAAGTTGAGGAAACCGTTAGAGACCTAAATCTAATATCTGCTCAGAATCTTAAAGCATTACTTGCCTCATTACAAGACGACTCTGGGAACCCTCCTCCCATAATTGTTCATACTGAAGAATGCATACGAAGATGTACAAGTAGTGAGCAAGAATCATGAAAGAAGCAGAGAACCAAATTAGAACCCCTGTTGATCCCAAGCTCAAAAGTTCAAGTACCATTCCTAAGCCCATTATGCAAGATGCCCCTAAAATCACTGCTGCAACTGAAGAAACAGACATTCCAGATATCCCAATCTTCAAGACAACTACGGGCTCACAGCCAGAGAATTCTAGCGGTGTTCAATTTGAAGCCGGCAGTTCCAACGTAGGGTATACTGAGCATGATGAAGCAGTAATGCGATTTGCTGCAGAGAAGATGAAGTTGATTGAAGGATCAGATAGTGATGATGATGAAGATGTGAATGTCAGGAAGCTACAACAAAGGGTAATCATGTTGGAACAAGATCCTGCCTTAAAGGATGCTCAGATTGCTTCGCTACAAGTTCAAGTATCCAACAATGGTCAGACGATTGAACAACTACAAGGAAATGTGAATTTATTGATAACTGTGGTGTTTGATTTGATGGCAAAGTTAGAAAAGAAGTTTGGTTGTGAGTTCGTTGAGAAAGACGATGAACCTATAAACGTAGCTCATCATGAAAAAACCACACAGGAGAAAGCCACAGCGGTTGAAGAACACAAAGCAGGGTTAGCTACTTACCTGTCTTCTTCTCAAAATAAGAAAAGAAAACTTCCAGCAAAGGAACAAAACAAAAAGCAGGTGCTAATTATGAAGAGTCAGGATGTGAGCCCTTTTGATGTGAACATCCAATTGAAATTTCCAACGAAAACGTCTGATCGGTATGTTATGAGCTGAGATCGAGAATTTATGATAAAATCATGTAACACCCCAAATTTCATATGTTTTATTATAATATTATATGTATGATGCAAGAAGGGTAAAGATGGTAATTTTAGACTCTTACAATAATAAAAGTCGGATATCATACTAGTAAGTTTAATTGTTGAAGTATGAATAAAGTTAATGTAGTGAAAGGTAACCTAGTTAATAGTGTGATATTGAAGTGACATGTTTTAGTGGAAGATGAGGGAAGAAAAACACTAAGGGCTAAAAGTGTAACATGGAAATTTAGTGTTATAACAAAATTAGAAATGCTGAATGTGGGTGATATGTGGGTGTCGACTAGAGGAAGAAGAGGGAAGAAAAACACCCATGAATGCACAATGAAAATGTAGCCAATTGAAGGAGGAAAACTGATTAAAATTCAACATGTATTTGATTTCTTGATAATCTATTAGCATAGGGTAAATGGAATTTTATGTTTTAATGATCTTGTATGAAATGGGTTTCAAGCAATCCACGAAATTATGTGAAATTAGTATGAATAAGGGTTATAAACACCACATAGAACATGAATTATGCTTGGATTTGGTTGAATTGATGATTAAAAGTGGAAACCCACTTGAAGTAGGGATATTGAGAAGTGTAATGATAAATTATGTGCTAATTAGTGTAACGATTATGTATGAAGTTGCTTAGAATGAATCCTCGTTAGATGAAATTGATTTTGAATGAAGGGTATCTGAAAGTAGTTGAATTTAATGATCTTGGCATGAACTAGTGAGGTTATGCATAAGATACTTGTACATTATGCTACGCTAATGTTATGCACACCATGTATTAATGAAATGCTTGGGTATTGGTGTTTATGTGATGATGATGATTTCATATGAAAATGATGTAAAATAATTAGGATTGGTTAAATGATGAGTTGTTAGTCTCTATATTACGGAAATATGAGACGAAAGCATGAGAATTAAAGAATGTTGAGCATGAAATTGTTTGAGTAAAGGAAAAGAGCACGAGCCAATCCGGGTTGCAAGCAACACAAAGGTAAAGGTAAGTTCATGTGAACTTCTCTTAAATTTGAATAGACTATGGTATGTGTCATCGTATTGTTATTGTTCGATTTTTATGGTTTAGATTTTGGTAAATGGGATGTATCACATGCCTAAACTTATGACTGATGATTCGGTACAAACGGGTCGAAGCGAATACAATATGAATGGTTGTATGATGACCCGATATGAATATGTCAAATGCTTAATGATGTTGATGATGAAAGAATGTTTAACGCAATATTCGTTTAAAAATGGAATTGCTAAATTAAGGGATGGAATGATAAAAAGATGAATCTTAATTATGACCTTGTTAATGGGTCAAAAAAGAGATGGAATGATGAATGTAATTAGTATGTTTAAAGAGTTGCACTATTGAATATTTGTGTTATGAATGATAGGTAATTCTCACCTTTGATGATGGTGAGCTTTGATCGAACACACTTCACCACCCTTCCGCGCTTTCAGTTTATGTTTATTTTCAAACGCGTCAAAACTCTTTTGGGTTGTAAATGTTAGTTTTAAATGTTCAGGTCTCTTGTAAGTAAGTAAGTTTAAACTTGTATTTTAATGTGGTAGTTTTGGCTAACACTTGTGACAAAACTAGATGGTTGTATTGATTTCGAACTAGTTCAAGGGTATTTTGGTAAAAATATGAATCGTAAAAATGAAGGTTTAAAATTTGACGTTTTTGTTAGTCGTTTTGACCTTACGAAATTATGGGTGTTACAAGTTGGTATCAGAGCCGAGGTTCGAGGGATTCAAGCATTAATCGTAGTGCTTGAACTCGAACCGAAAGCTCGTGCAAAAGTGTATGTTAGCTCCGAGACATCATTCAAGTTAGTGCCTTTTAGGTTTAATAATTATGTATAACGGATAATGTTACGTGATGTTACGGGATGTTACGGGATGTTATGTGGTGTTTTACGGGATGTTAGGAGATGTTATGGGTCAGGTCGGGTTGGAACGAGGCTTGGAAACAGGTATTACAAGCCAAAACAAAGGAAAACAATGTCGGCAACACAGAGGGGGCGTCACTGACGCCCCTGTGGCGTCGCCGATGCTGCTCCGGTGTCCAACGCGTTGATTTGCTGCCTACGGCAATTTCTAATGACGCGAAGATGCAAGGGGCATCGCCGACGCGGCCTGGGTCGTCGACGACGCCGCCTGCAGGTCTAGATCGCCATTTTTGTTTATTATTCATACCATGAGTCCCGTACCTCTTTAAGCCTGATCCGTGGCCCCACTAGAACCCCGAATAGTGATAAAAATTGATGAAAGTCATGTTAAATTTATTGTAGAATATTGTTATTACACGTCTTGGATAGTATATATTTTGAATGAATTCATTGAATGATATTATTGAACGGTTCATATCACAACACCCCGTTAAACTCCTGAAACGCACCATGTGGTTACTAGGACCCTTAAAATTTACTCGGGTCACATCAAAGTGTGGTTGCAAATGTAAATGTGTATGGTTCGAAAGTCATGAATACGAAACCTTAATGGTAGAAAGCATGTAGCATGTGGTCGTGAGAGACTGTTAACACCTAGGAATGAAAGTCAAGAACTTCAAAATGTTAGAATGAATTAAGTATGTTGAAAAAACGATTGATAAAAGTATGCGTAAGAATGATATTTTAAATTGAATGAGTAAGAAACGTTATTGAACTAGAATGTTTATGTGGGTGGCAAACGAGTATGAATCGAATGCTGATGAAATAGCACGCCAAGAGGAACTTAACGCCAAAGTCATAGAAGAAGTTGGGAAGGCTATACAAGGCAATATACCCCAAATGGCTCAAGAAGTAGAAAACCAAGTGCTAGAAGTTATTGAAACTATGATGACGAGCAAGCTAGAAGGATTGAAAGAGTGGTTGGGTGAAATTCAAAGTAAGAAAGGGTCTTGTAGATGTACCTATAGAGACTTTATGGCGTGTAACCCATCGCCATACAACAGAGAAATTGACCCGATAGTATGTTAGAGATGGATCTTGAATATAGAAGGTGTGTTTGTGAGAAGCCATTGTGAGAAAGAATACCAAGTAATGTTTGCCGTGGGCCAACTACAACGTCAAGCAAAGGATTGGAGAAAAGCACCAACCCAAGTCCGTCGAAGAAGCCAAAATCATACGATCATGGCAAAAAGGAGAATGTGAAGGGTGGAGCTCCCCGGTGTAAGACTTGCGGGAAGCTCCACTCAGGGGAATGTTTGATGTGTAAGAAGGTGTGCTACAATTGCGGTAAAGTAGGGCATCCATATTACAAGTGCCCCAATCCTTCGAGGACGTGCTTTAATTGCTTCCAAACGGGTTAAGCCAGAATGCCCAAAGCTTCAACAAGGGGTAAGCAAAGAAGGGAAGAAAGATGAGACTCCCAAGGCTCAGGGAAAAATATTTCAAATAAACTCTGTAGAGGCCAAGGTTCACCCGAATGTTGTCTCAGGTATATTCCTATTAAATTCAATGCCTACTTATGTGTTATTTGATAGCGGAACTAGTAAGTCGTTTGTGTCGAGTGATATTATACGTCACCCTTCCTTTAGAATTGAAAAGACGTCGGTACCTCTAGAAGTAGAAGTAGCCGATAGAAAACAACCTATTACATGAAATATGTAGGGGTTGCAAAATAACTATACAGGATGAAGTTTTTGATATTGACCTTGTTCCCATGATCTTGGGAAAATTCAAGGTAGTAGAGGGTATGGATTGGTTTGCCCGACATCATGCAGAAATTCAGTGTGAAAGTAAGATTATCCACGTGTTGTCACCTAGTGGCAAACGAGTGTCCATATATAAAGGGAGAGAGACATTAAACTCGAATTGTGCACTATTTCCTAAGCGGTCAAGTACGCCCGAAACGAAAGTAAGCCATTCTTAGCGTACGTAGTGGATACCCATCATGAGGCCCCAAGAATGGAAGATGTTAAAGTTGTTAATGAACATTTGGATGTATTTCTGGATGGTCTCTCGGGGCTCCCACCTGAGCGTGAAGTAGAATTTAGAATCGAATTAAATCCGAGTGCTAAGCCGATAGCTAAAGCACCATATCGTTTGGCTCCTACCGAGATGCAGGAGTTAATGACACAATTACAAGAATTGCTCGACAAGGGCCTTATACGTCAAGTGTGTCGTCATGGGGGGGTTTCATTTGTGAAAAATAAGGATGGTGTGATGCGCATGTGCATTGATTATCAAGAATTAAACAAACTAATGGTCAAGAACCATTATCCCTTGCCTAGGATTGATGACCTTTTCGATCAACTGCAAGGAACGAGTTGGTTCTTGAAAATTGATTTGCGTTCGGGGTATCACCACTCCAAGTGCGACATGAGGTTGTAGCCAAGACCGCGTTTAGAACCCGTCATTACGAGTTTCTAATAATGTCCTTTGGGTTGACAAACGCTCCATGAATTTGATGAATCGAGTATGTAGAACCATGTTGGACAAATCCATGATAGTCTTCATTGACGATATATGTTGTACTCCAGAAGCGAGTCTGAATATGCGTTCCGTTTACCCGAAGTGTTAGAAACACTTTGTAAAGAGAAGTTGTGTGAACGGGGATCGAGCTCCTGAAATGAGCAATCGACCTGATCACACTCAACTAGCAGAGGCGGAATTCACTGCTAGAGAGGTAGATATGACAAACAAGATAGAAATTACTGTTTAACTGCTTCTGATCTATTTAAGACGTTCAAGTTACAAACGCAAGTCAACAAACTGACAGAGCTTCACCGTATGAATTGACAAATCCGTGACCAACTCTAACACAACAATTCCCTATTTATAGGTCGATATGACTCGTACTGAAGTGCGTGCACTAACATATAAACAACTATGATTCGTAGGAAATGGTATTTCGTACGAGTGACTCACTCGTACGAAATCATTATGTTTCGTGTGAATCATAGCATACAAAATATTACATTTTCTCAAATAAACATTTACTTGTAAACTTTATAAACATTACAGATGTATCCTAGACGTAGGCAATAGACATTATGCACCAACAAGTTGTATGCGGAATTTTCTAAATGTGAGTTTTGGCTAAGGAAAGTGCAGTTTCTCGGCCATGTAATCAACGAGAAAGGTGTTCTAGTTGATTCGTCCAAAGTGGAGGCCGTAATAAAGTGAGTTTCCCCAAAGAACCCAAGTGAAATAAAAAGTTTCCTAGGCTTAGCCGGATACTATAGAAGATTCATACAAGATTTTTCTAAGATAGCCTCACCCATGACTAAGCTAACGAAGAAGAATGAGAAGTTTATTTAGGGTGCGGACTAAGAGAAAGCTTTTCAGACGCTGAAGGAAAAGCTATCAAGTTCACTGGTGTTGGTATTACCGGACAAGACGGATGAGTTAGTGGTTTATACGAATACCTCGCATCAAGGGCTAGGGGGTGTCCTAATGCAAAGGGGTAAAGTAATTGCTGATGCTTCAAGGCAACTTAAATAGCACGAGGGTAACTACCCAACACACGACTTGGAGTTGGCAGCGCTAGTATTTTCCTTAAAGATTTGGAGGCATTACCTAAACGGAACGAAGTGCACGATCTATTCAGATCACAAAAGTCTCATGTATTTCTTTTAGCAAAAAGATCTTAATATGATGCAACGAAGGTGGTTGGAGCTCATTAAGGATTATGACTGTGACACCCACTACCACCTCGGAAAAGCTAACGTGGTGGCGGATGCCCTAAGTCGAAAAGGCTACCCCCTTTCGGGTCAAATCCATGAAAATGGTAGTCACACCTAATCTTCTAAAAAATGTACAGGGGCTCCTATTAAGTCCTTAAATGCGATGGATCTAAAGAAAGAAAGAATGAAGGGGTTTGCGCACGAATTGGAAGAAAATACAAGTGGGATCAAAACGAGGTATGGTCGAATCTAGATACCTTGGCATTGCGATATGAAAGAATTGTTATTAGATGAGTTTCATAAATCTCAGTATTCGGTTCATCCGATAGCCACAAAAATGTATCGAAACTTAAGAAAGAACTATTGGTGGCCGGGAATGAAACGTGACATCGTCAAATATGTCGTGAATGTTTAATGTGTTCCCAGGTAAAAGCGGAACATCAAAAGTCTTACGGGAAGTTGCAACCCTTAGAAATTCTGGTGTGGAAATGGGAGGATGTGACCACGGATTTGTAACCAAGCTTCCTAGAACAAAAAGGGGGCATGATGCTAAATGGGTCATTGTTGATCCCTCACCAAAAGTGCCCATTTCCTATATATTTAGGAAACTATTCCTCGGAAAGAATAGCTAAAATTTTTGTGAATAAAATCATATCTCGTCATGGAGTGCCCGTGTCGATTGTGTCGGATCAGACATGCGGTTCACTTCCCGATACTGGAAAAAATTTCACGAAGGGATCGGTACCAAATTGCAAATAAGTACCGCCTACCACCCCTAAACGGATGGTTAATCGGAAAGAACCATCCAAACGCTCGTCGATATGTTGAGAGCTTATGTCTTAGAATTTGGGGGAAACTGGGATTAACATCTACCATTAGTGGAATTCTCATACAACAACAGCTATCATCATAGCATCCAAATGGCACCGTACGAAATGTTGTATGGATGAAAATGTAGGACTCCCGTGTGTTGGGGAGAGGTTGGGTAAAGGGAGCTTGCACCAAAGGATGTGGTAACTAAAACAAGCGAAAAGATCGACCTTGTACGATCACGTTTGAAGGCGGCCCAGGACCGATAGAAAACATACGCAGACCATGGGAGGCGTCCTATTGAATTTCAAGTGGGAGACCATGTTTTTCTGAAAGTCTCCCCTTAGATAGATATAATCCTTTTTCTCAAATGGGGAAATTGGGACCACGTTATATAGGACCCTTCAAGGTCATTACACGGGTTGGGAAGGTGGCTTACATAATAGAATTAACCTCAGCATTAGATGGTATACACGACACGTTTCACGTGTCACAGTTGAGGAAGTGTCTTGCGGATGAAAAGTCTCACGTACGCCTAAATGATGTTGAGGTAGATGAACCAATGAACTATATTGAAAACCGGATAGCTATTAAAGACTCTAAGGTGAAGTATCTACGCAACAAGTCTATTAGGCAAGTGTTAGTACAATGGCAACATAGAAAGGGGTCCAATCTTACATGGGAATTAGAGGATGAAATGCTAGAGCACTATCTGTCTTTATTTGGTACGTAAACATGTTTTGGGGACGAAACCTTCTTTAAGGGGGGTGGACTTGTAACACCCCAAATTTCATTTGTTTTATTATAATATTATATGTATGATGCCTGAAGGGTAAAGATGGTAATTTTAGACTTTTACAATAATAAAAGTCGGATATCATACTAGTAAGTTTAATTGTTTAAGTATGAATAAAGTTAATGTAGTGAAAGGTGACCTAGTTAATAGTGTGATA
Source organism: Scalesia atractyloides (assembly GCA_947069175.1). Classification (NCBI taxonomy): domain Eukaryota; kingdom Viridiplantae; phylum Streptophyta; class Magnoliopsida; order Asterales; family Asteraceae; genus Scalesia; species Scalesia atractyloides. Next base: position 40,456,666 of record CAMTDV010000022.1, on the reverse strand, counting down.
TTGAAGTGACATGTTTTAAAACATTATGGGATGAAAGTGTAACATGGAAATTTGGTGTTATAACAAAATTAGAAATGTTGAATGTGGGTGATATGTGGGTATCGACTAGAGGAAGAAGAGGGAAGAAAACACCCATGAATGCACAAGGAAAATGCAGCTAATTGAAGGAGGAAAACTGATTAAAATTCATGCAGGTCTTTGATTTCTTGATCATCTAAGCACACTGAAGCATAGGGTAAGTGGAATTTTGGTTTTTATGATTTGTATGAAATGGTATTCAAGCAATCCACAAAATTACGTGAAATTAGTATGAACACCACATAGAACATGAATTATGCTTGAATTTGGTTGTACTGACGATTAAAAGTGGACACCCACTTGAAGTAGGGATATTGAGAAGTGTAATGATGAATTATGTGCTAATTAGTGTAATGATTATGCATGAAGTTGCTAGAATGAATCTTCATTAGATGAAATTGATTTTGAAAGAAGGGTATATGAAATTAGTTGAATTTAATGATCTTGGATTGAACTAGTGAGGTTATGCATAAGATACTTGTACATTATGCTATGCTAATGTTATGCACACCATGTGTTTGATAAAATGCTTGGGTATTGATGTTTATGTGATGATGATTTCATATGAATATGATGTAAACTGATTAGGATTGGTTAAATGATGAGTTGTTAGTATCTATATTAACGGAAATATGAGACCAAAGCATGAGAATTAAAGAATGTGGAACATGAAAATGTAGGAGTGAAGGAAAAGAGCACGAGCCAATCCGGGTCGCAAGCAACACAAGGTAAAGGTAAATTCATGTGAACTTCTCTTAAATTTGAGATAGACTATGGTATTTGTCATCGTATTGTTATTGTTTTATTATTATGGTTTATATTTGGTACGTAAACAGGTTTCAAGGACGAAACCTTCTTTAAGGGGGTGGACTTGTCACACCCCAAACTTCTTGTTCTTTCTTTTGTGAGGTTTGAATGGGGGTTCTAAGTTCTTGAACATCAATGTTTACCAGTTTGGCAACATTGAACTGCAACCTCTTCTGTTCTTCATGCCCTCTTTTGAACTCTTCTGTATTCTATATCTGATGTGCAACCCATTCTCTTATTAGTTTATCAAGAGCATTTGTTAGGCTGTTGTTGCTGGCTCTTAGACTGTGAATCTCCTCCAGTAGTTTACCAGAATTTGTGGAATCTCTTGTTTCCACAACTTCCTTCACCTTTGTCTTGCCATCTTTTATTTCTTCAAACATTTTCTTGAAATTTGTTGCATGTCTGCTGCTGTCTGGTGCCCCTTCTGATGGTTGCATTTTCTTCAGAATTTCAGTATTCTTTTCTATCTGGTTTTTGATGGCTTCAACTGAATCTGATAGATTCTTCACATCAGACTTCTGGCTTCTTATTTCTTCTAATAGCACATCTAGCTTTGCTTCAACATGAGACTTATCTGCACAGACTTTGATGACATTGTCTAGCATTTGGTCAAGCTGTTCTTTTCAGATGATTGGTGGTTCAGTGGGTAATGGTGGAACAACATATGTTCCCTCTTTCCAACCAGCAGAAGACACACTTGATGTTGTTGTTAAAGGGTCATGTTAGTCAAAAGACCAATCTTGCACACCTTTACCAAAACTGTGAAACCTATTCACATCCTGGATTTCTTCACTTCTTTGAACCATTCTTAAGAATGATCCCCTGTAAATTATTGAGAAAAACTTATTTTTCTCACCCAGGTTTCCTTGAACAGCAGGCTGATCTCCACCTTGCCGTGTTAATCTCCTCCTCATTAAATGATTCAGAGACAGGTGTTATGGAACCACTATCCTCTTTATTTATTGTTTTCTAGGCAGCACTATGTAATCCCCTCTAATAGATTCTTCTGAATCTGAATCTGTTGAGTTTATAACAGTAAATAAATCAGGATTAGTTTGAGCACCTGATTATGCCATGTGTGATGCTTCAACATGATGTTGTTCTGCTTCCAAATTCTCCTGCATCTGTTGATCAACCTCCATTGGTTTTGGTGAAGACATGATGTTCTGATGCTGAATATCCTCTGCTTCATCAGCTTGTGGAGCCACAGACCCTTGAACATCATGTTTTGGTGAAGAGCTGCTTTCATAAACCTTAGTGTGCTTTATTCTTCTGTTCAGAATTGCCATATGTTGTATTCTATAAGGCGAGTCTACTACTATAAGGAACATCATGCTTTCTAGCAGGTTGGGTACATCTCTGTTAGACTTCCAGGCTAATGTTGCACACCAGGGTTTCATGCCAGATGATTTCCACATGTTTTCTTATGTAGACAGTTCAGCATTCCTTTCTTTAAATGTTTCTACAATTATGATTGACAAGAATCTAGAAAGGGAAGATGAGAGCAATTCTACCAGATTTGGTTAGTACCATTCTCTTCATCAAATTGAAGATTTTTGTTCCATCATTACTGTTGGACCTAGTAATGAGTCCATACATTAGAATAGTTAAGTTGATCTGATCAATGCCCCCAATCTTTGAAGTTAGGCACTTGGTTAAGGTTTCCATCATCACTTGCAAGAAGGCAGGTAGCTCATTCCTTTTTGTAGGTCCACTTGATGATCAAGATTAACCTACTTCCTTGTTGTTTAACACACACACGAGTGCGGAATCCATGTGTATATGCAAACCAAAGCAAGAGCACAACCAATACAACAGAAGATATATCTTCAAATATTCACTATATTGATTCGTAGAGAGACCCAAGTACATACACTATTGACTAAACTGTTTATCTCTCTATGCACTCTCTTGGTGCTCTCTAACTAAAACTGTGAAGTGCATGTCTGTTTATATGGGCCCAACATCCAGTAACATTACGAAGAATGTTACTGGGCCACGAAGAAGGACAAGCCCCACGAAAAACCAAGGGTTCTTCGTTGTCTCTCCCACAAAATACCCCATGTAATGAAAAACATGTTCTTCGTGAATGGTTAACTTGTGACAAGGTTCTTCATGAGCCAGGTTCTTCATGAACTAGGTTCTTCATGCGACTAAAGTTCTTCGTACGAATCAGTGGTTCTTCTTGAGTGGTCACTCGTATGAACAAGCAACTGGTTCTTCTTGAATGGTCACTCGTACGAACAAGCAACTGGCTCGCACAAAGAACAATTTACTTGTATGAATGACAATTCACTCGCACGAAGAAGTGATGGTCATACAACGGAGTAACCTCATCGACTTCGGTCTAAACCAAACTGATCTTAGTCGAACCAAGCTGAGCCAAGTTGAACTGGACTGAACTGAGTCGCATCCAGACAAATATGTATCAACAAACTCCCCCTTGGATGCTGCTCATGATGGTTCGTTCTTCACACTGTCGGATCTTTAGATGTTCTCACGTGACGCAGACAGGTGGTGCATCAGCAAACCCCCCTTGAATATATCATGTGGTGTTGATAAGTGGTTAGTTATGAATTGATCTTCTTGATCCACGGCTTGCATTCATGTTGTGTCTTTACTCCCATATAATTTTTTCAAACTCGTTCTCTTTGCCTTTAGCTTGCTTGGATGCCACATCTGCACACCCAAAAAAGCTAAACGCATAACGAGAACAACTGCTAGGGATTTAATCAACCTTTGAGAATTTTTATTTGAAAATTTCAAGAAGGATTGATTTTAAGCCGAATTAGAAAATGACACACATGAGACCAATTCTCATTCGACCACCAACTGAGAATACTTTAAGAGTTTTAAGATTGTTCAATTTTAATCCGTTAACATTCAAAGCTTGTCAACTTCGATCATTTATAAAGATGCAATTGTTTTCTAGCTTACAATCAGGATTTTAGGTAGGATAGACTCGAGTTCCAACATCAGTCAATCAAAAATAAACTAGAAGAAAAATCAATTTGCCTTTTATAAAATTATATCAAAACTCACCTAAAATCTTTTTGACATTTTTCAAATTTTAAATGTAAGGAGAGAAAGCAACAAATAAATATTTATAGACATTCTTTTTGTGAATTTCGAGGGTAAGAGAATCATATAAGTATACGGTCCTGCCAAAACACACTTGAAGTTCGATTAGTTAGCATTTAGATAAGTATGCCATAACAATTATCGGTCAACATTGTCCACATAAGCTCATCTTATCAGATGTATTCGTGGTTAGGGGATACGATTAATGTATGATTCATACTTACTGACCGGTGTCATCCACTTCACGATACATTCTCGTATCAATACATGCACGAGAGAAAATCTTACCGTGAGTATACTGCTTATCATCTGTTTTGACGTATAGATTGTTAGATACTCACTTATTATTATTTTATTTATTTTTTATATATTTTATTTGTTTTTTATTATTTTTTATTTTTTATGAAAACAAGCCCTATGTGATTAAATCACTTATTGATGAAGAACTTGATTTTCAGATGCATGCAGAGCACAGGAGTAAGTCCGTAAACAGGTTAGTACCAACGTACCGACAAAGAGACGAACTTAACTCCCGCATAACGCTGTGATATATTATCACTTACTTATTGGGTGGATATGATATATTTATCACTTATTGATGGTCGTATATAGTATTTACAAGTATGTATGGTATCATTGAAGTTCTATACTTGCATCCCCGTTATTTTTCGGTAAGAGATTCAACCATGATACCCAAATGATAAACATGCATAAAGACCGCAAATCTCAGAACCTCAGCATACTATGAAACGAAATTTCATACCAAGACCGCCAATGAATGGTTCCCACCTGGTCTTCAGTCGATTATGTTTATATCGCCCTGAAACACTTTAAAATGATTGTGAGCCTACCAATACATCGAATATAGAGCTACTTATCGTTTTTCATTTTAAGTTCAAAGAGGTTTTGACATACCACTAATTTACTATCATTTTCTCTTTTTCTCGCCAGGAAACTCATTTTTGTTTTTCTCTTGTTTTTGTCCGTTTTTGATGTTTTGCAATGTTATTGTATTTTTCGGATTGGAATTTACCCCCCTACAATGAAAAAAGTATATTTAAACCTTTAAATACATCTTTTTGCATTTTCTTCAAGAAAAATATTCACAAAAACGATTTCCCGGTGTAGATTAACTCATGTTTTACCTCGATGACGTTCACCAATATTAATTTAATAAAAGAATTTATCAAAACTTTGGTAAACTGAGTTGGCATGTTGGTAATCGGTGTGGACCAAAATATCATTGATGAGTTTCATATTGAAACAATCACGTGTGAGGTGATATTCGAGGTCAATGTGTTTGGTCTGGAGTGCTGTACGAGATTTTAGAAATCGTAAAGCAGATTAAATATCGTCCAAGATTAGAAATTTAAAACCGTAATCATGCAATTTCTACGTGCATTGCTAGGAATCTGTGTGCTCTCCCAACTGGATATCCACCTGGTGTTGATTTCAAGGTCATTTTGTAGCTACTTCATATAACTGAGAAATCTCTTCACAACAACAAGATCATAAACCTCCGGGTCCGAATGGTAAGAAGTAAGAAAGCATGTGGGGAAGCTTGTACACATCATCTTTGGACGGTCCATACATGACGTTGTCCACATGTTTTTCCACCAGAAAAGGTCTTCGTCTTTCTCCTTGAGAAGTAGTGTGCGGTTGTTCAATCCACGCCAAGGCATCCGCACACCCGGTGTGGTTTGTTCAACCAAACACATTTTCTTCAATTACACCCGTGAAGAAATGTACACTGCACGATCATTTTGTAAGCTTTGAACTTCTTGTGGAAGATATAAAACATGAATCTTCGATAATCTTCTGACGTGCTTCAGGCACGCACATTTCTATTGAATCTATCATGTGGATCTGATCCAAGCCTTAAACAAACAATTTGTTGGTCATTTTTCATCTTGTCGAAGTTATCAACTTCATTCACCAAACTTTCTTCACTCATCGGACATTATCTTCTCTTTCTCTCCAACAAAGGCAACAACTCCTGGATTTAACGATGTTTTGGAGCCGCATGTCGCCGATCTTGTGCCTGGATGCTCCACTGTCAACAATTTATGATTATAATATTTCCTCCTGGAACATCCTACACACTCATTAAAGATTAGTTGGAGATGGGGACCCAAGCCTTCATTGACTTGGATCGTCCGACATCATCAAGAATTGGAACTTCGTTTTCCCGATTATTCGGATGGATTGTGCTACCCCTGAAACAATTACCAATTTTGGTTTCCAAATCTGTTTTGTGTCTCAATTGTTACATTTGGTTTTACCGATTGTGTTTGGATAACCTCAAGTTTTAAAGCCTTTTCAATATCTTTTTGTTGTTTCTTTCTCTGTTTCATTTCTCGTTGTTTAACAAGAAGAGGGTCCTGTTTTGGCGAAACTGATTTTTTATGGTAACGTTTACCACGGGGCACATCAATTTTTGCTTTTCTCTTTGTGAGATATGGACAGTTCTTGACAATGTGCCCATACTCACCACACTCAAAGCATCATCTCCGCTCAACAAACCTTGGAGTATCATAAATGTGATAGCTTGATGATGAATTTCGTGATCTTGAGGTACATGGTCCTACATCACAACAATTACTGTGTTGTGTGTAGTTGTTCTGACTGTTTCTCTTCAAAATTTTATTTTGTTTAACAAAATCCGTGTTGGATTTGTTTTCAAAAGATTCAATTTTATCAGTCCCTTGGGATTTCACAAAGTTCACATTTTGAATTTTCTTCTTGTTTTGGTTCTGCTTACTTTTTCCATTTCCTTGGTTAGCGTGATTTTGCTTTCGTTGATTGTTCTGAGGTTTCAATTTTTGATTTCTGTATCTCTTTCTAACTTCATATTTTAGGAGAGGAGCACACTGAGTTACTACAAATCTTGGCTCGAATTACCCAAAATTTGTTAGTAGAATCCTTGAAAACTTTATCAATCAAAGATTGATTGACATTTTTTATGGGAAAATCTTCATTTGAGTAAACATTGTCGGAACCAATCAACATATAAAGCAAGTCACACTTTCACAGGTTTCATCATGAGCTTCAGCAATCTTGACACGGGCAGTCACACAACGGTTTCGATGAAGGATCACAGAGAATTAATTTTCGAGAGGTATATTTTCTTCTATATTATCATATCTGACTGCTTAGGTTTGTCCTCATTCGACTCGTCATCCAAACTATCATAATCCTTAATAATAGGAGGATTTTGATCATTCATAGACTTTGAGTCATTGATATCATCCAATTGATGTTGACTTGAAGATGTGCCCTTAGTGAACCGAGACCAGCTGTAAATTAAACTAGATCCAATGGAACGGTGGGTTCAAACTGTGGCGTATCTTCATCATATGGCATTTTGGTATAATTGTGCCTAACCGGAAGGGGACAAGCCTGATAACCAATGCATTTCACATCACCTTTCTTCTTTTGAACATCGATGATGTGATCCAAAACATATTTGAGTTCGAGTAACTGTCCAACTTTAGTTTGATTGCATCATGTTCACATTTTGCACAGGCTAACTCCTTTTTTTTGTCTTCAAGCATGTTTGTAGGTCCACCTGAGGATCAAGTTAAACCTATTCCTTGTTCATGCAACACACATACGAGTGCGGAATCCAAGTATGCATGCAAACCAAAGCAAAGTAAGAACACGAGGTAACCAAAGATTCACTAACTTGATTAAGAGATGAGAACAAGTACAAACATATACAAACAACGCTCATACGACTCAACAAACTGCCTGTGTTCTTGTATAAACATATACAAACAATGCTCATACAACAATAGACAGAAACTTGACTGAGAGGTGCATGTCTGCTTATATAGTGTCCATACTGGTCATTCGTACGAAGCACGTTACCAGACATACGAAACATTCTATTACCTACGAAGCACTGCTCCAAAGAGGCTTGTACGAAGCAATTGGTTCATATGAAGCGAATGGTTCGTACGAACCATGTAAACCAACTTGTTTACAATGATTCCTTCGTACGGAGCATGTGGCTCGTACGAGCAACTTGCTCGTACGGAGCATTCTAACTCACATAGAATGCTTACTTTAGAGAACGTGTCACAGACATGACGTACACAAGAATCAACGGTATGCACACATGCACCCATTTAACACAGACTAACTAAGATGTCGTACGAAACCAAGATAGAAGGATATCTTGATTTGGTCAACACGACAAAACTTATACAGACACTTGAGCAAAGACCGTACAATTACAAGTGTAACTAAGAACAAGCGACAGACACAAAAGTGTATCAACAAACTCCCCTTGGATGTTGCTTGGTCTTCAGTCTTCGGTCTTTGTTCTTCACACTGGAATGACTTGGAGTATCAATAAACTCCCCCTGAAGATCTACTATCCACTGATAGAGCATCAGGTCTTCAAACTTTTAAGAAACATTAAATCTTTTATGTTTCTTCTTCTGACTTGTCAGTTCTCTTCGTAGCTGGTTTTCATTTATGTTCTTTTGTTCCATTCTGTACTCAATAAATAGATATAGAATTAGAACATAAATTTATCAGGGAATACACACGAAAAATTTATCATAACTTTTCCGTATGAATGTATTCATTGAACGAAGAAATACCAAATATACAAATAACACTTAATTCGTACGTAGAAAAACTCATTTGAGTAAACAAATGACCAAGTCAAACAACTGATCAGGTTTATTCGTACGAGATACACACACTCGTATGAATTCCTATTTTTCAAAACTGAACTTTTCACATATCCACACAAATCACACAGATATGTTTAGGAAAAGTACTTTTGAACAGATTTTGGTTTTCTTTGATGGGTTACCTGTTGCAAAATATTACTTTATGAAGTTGCGATGTCAAACAAATGGTTTTCTGAGCGTATCTTGTAGAAAACTTTTGAGACTCAACTATGGCTAACTTTCAAAATGAAATATTATAAGCAAATAAGTAGACTAGACTTAAAATAAAAAACATACAGATAAACTATGTATTTATCGAACAATCTTTTTCGAGTTTCAAGGTAAGAGAATCATACCAGCTTTTTTAATCTTTGTCAAAACGATATTTGGCTTAAAATTCAAAATTAAACGGATAAGTATTCAACTATGATTATCGGTATTGTTTTCCGGGTAAGCTCGACTTATCAGATGTAATTATGATTAGGAGATATGATTAGGGTATCATTTATACTTACTAGCCGGTGTTCAACCACTTCACGACACATTCCTGTATCAAGATATGCACGAGAGAAAATCTTACCGGTGAGTATACTGCTTTATCATCTGTTTTGACGTATATATATGATGTGAGATACTCACTTATTTTGATTGAAAACAAGCCCTATGTGATTCAATCACTTATTGATGAGGAACGTGATTTTCATATGCATGCAGGGCATAGGAGTAAGTCCGTGAAAAGGTTAGTACCATCATACCGACAAATAGACGAACTTAGCTCGCGCATAAAGTTGTGATATTTTATCACTTATTTTGGGGATGTGAAATTTTTTATCACTTATTGATGGTCGTATGCAGTATGTACATGTATGTATGGTATCATGGAAGTTCTAGACATTCGTCACCATTGTTTTTCGGATAGAAGATTCAACCATGATACCCAGATGATAAGTCAGCATAAAGACCGTATATCTCAAAACCTCGGCACTATATCAAACGAAATTTCGGTACCAAGACCATATGCCAATGAATGGTTCCCACCTGGCATTCTGTCTGTTATGTTTATATCAACCTATACATTTTAGTCTGATTATGAGCCTACCGATACATCATAAGTAGAGTTATATATCAATCTTCTTTCTATGCTTTTAACCATTTCTGACAAATTTACCGATGTATTTCTTCATCTTCAACTTATCCAAGAAACTCATTTTTGACTTTTTGGTTTTCTATTGTTTTTGTATTTTTTTATAATTTTCTCCCCCTTAAATATAGAAGGTAAATAAGTAAAAGATATATTTTTGTATTTTCTTAAAAATTTCTGCCGTAAAATATAAAACTAAGAAAATTGGAAAATCTGTTTGTAGTTTTAGATTTTTAGAAAAATATGTAGAAATGTTTAGCCATAGTTGAGTTACTCGGTTTTCACCTTGATGCCATTTACCAAAAGTAGATAATCAAAACGAGATTTGTCAAAAGCTTTGGTAAAAAGGTCGGCACGTTGGTGATTGGTATGGATTTTAACAACATTGATAAGTTTCTTTTCATAACAATCTCGTATTAAATTATACTTCATCTCAATGTGTTTTGTTTTTGAGTGCTGTACCGGATTCCGAGTGATCTGTAAAGCAGCTTCGTTATCAACAAAAATAGGAGTAGAGAGAAATTCAAAACCGTAGTCGCGCATTTGCTGTTGAATCCATAGAACCTGAGAGCAGCAACTAGAAGCTGAAATATACTCAGCCTCACATGTTGATGTAGCTACACAAGTCTGCTTCTTGCATTGCCATGTGACTAGGCAATTTCCCAAGAACTGACATCCCGCTGTTGTTGACTTTGCATCGATTTTGCAGCCGCCATGATCAGAATCACTGAATGCTATCAGATCAAAGTTATCATCCTTAGGGTACCATAGACCAGTGTCCGGGCGACCATTTCAATAACGAAAGATCCTTTCACAGCCATCAAATGAGAAACTTTCGGACTAGACTGATAGCGCCAAAAGACATGTTGTGTACATTATATCGGGTCTTGAAGAAGAGAGATACATGAGAGATCCGATCATAGCACGGTAGAGAGATGGTTCCCCATGTTCACCCATTCCGTCTGGAGTAATCCCATGATTTGAGCTAATGGAGTTCCCAACGGCTTTGAGTCATCCTTCTGAAATCGCTTGATAATATCCCCGACGTACTTGGTTTGATGGATAAAGATCCCTTCCTTTGATTGCTGAACCTGCAAACCTAAAAAGAAAGTCATTTCTCCCATAGCGCTCATCTCGAACTTCTCCTGCATAACCTGTTCGAATTCTTTGCACATTCGACCGTTGGTAGACCCAATGTGACATCCTGGCTTTTCAGGTGTCTTAAACGCGCTACTTTATTGTTATTCTTCCTAGCTGATTTAATTCAGAGAATTAAATTACACGCTCACAATAACTACGCTAACTTTGTGAACCTATTGGGTGAATTACGTGCTATGTGTTATTAGACGGATTGTATCTGAATTACGTGCTATGTGTTATTAGACGCTTGTAGATTATTGTATCATGCTTTGATTTCGCGATTTATTAGTTATAAGCCTTATTTTACCGAATTGTAAAAAAAATAAAAATAAATAAATAGCCGAACCGAACCGAGCCGCGAAACGTGTCGACCTTGTGACCACACAAGCCCAACCCCCACCCACACCCCCCTTGCGAACACAAGCCCAACCCGCCACCCCACCCTTGCGGCCCAAGGAATAACCCAAACCGCCCCTTATGTATATGTATGTATGAATGGGATGTTTTAAAAAAAAATAATCAAAACCCTAATCTCTAGAAGAGTGCGACGGCAGCCCCCCCGTCTCTCACGGTCGCGCAAACTACGCTTCTCGGATCGATTCCAAGCTTGTCCCGATTCGCTAATCATCATCGTTTCAAGGTTAGGGTTTAATTGTATTGCGATTCACACTATGTTTTGTGTAATCTTGATCATCATTATGTGCTTGTATGATTATTAGTATGAAAAAAAAAGTGTTGTGGTATATGATTAGTTCGGATGAATATGCGAATCTTTGCGGTTGTGATGATATGTTGAATACTAAAATCGTAGGCTGCGTTTTATCGATAAAGATCATGATATATAATTAGGGTTTGCATGAATATTGATATATATGATGATATTTGACAAGTTAACTTGCTGTAAATCAATACAACTAAACGTCATGACCGTTTAAAACATGTTCTAATGTGATAAAGTCGAAAACAGTAAGCTGATTAACATTTACAGCAAACTTCAGTTGGCTGTAACCTGATCATTATTTATTGAAAAGTGGATTTTCTGAGACCTAAAACGTGTATTTTTTAAAAAAGCTTCAAATGGTGCCAGATTCAAATTTTTCGGAGGTTGTTTGCTATTTTTTAATGGTCATTTAGTGCACCAGCTGAAGCTGCGTAAATTCTGCAGAATTTGCAGGTTGTTTATTGAGTTGGATCTCATAGTCTGTATGGTGTTAGGTCACGAAATTTGGACAGTAACTGGAGACAAGAATTTCCGAAAATCTCCCTTTGGAATTTTTTAATTGGATGAACGATGATTTTTAAATAATTTTTCTCGTAGACTGCAGTCAGAAAGCGACGAATCTGACTACAGCCAAGTATATAAATGTTCATAAATAATTCTTAAAGATTTAGGATTTGAAAATTTTACACAAAATTCTACATTCTAATTGACACTTCCTATAAAACAATTGGAATTTTTGGAACGTTGGAACTATTTTATAAAAATCGTCGAAAACAGTCCAGTTATGAGCGTGCAAGCTAAAACATGATAACTTGCGTTTGTGTGTACCTAAGTGTTGTATGACTTAATCTGTGTTTATGACAAGTTGGTTTGATCATTATTTTGTATGGTTATACTTTGCATGTATGATTATAGTTTCGAATTGGTTATTACGTGTGCCGTACTATGTGTTAGTTATGCGTAGGGTTTTGTGTTAGTGTGTTCACACACTAACTTTAAATGGTTGACATGTAGGACGCGATTAGCGGTTCCATCATTTGCTCTTTTGCGTTATTCTAACTGAGCAATTTAAGGTGAGTTCACGGCCCATATTTTATCTGGTTTTGAACAACAGGGGGAGAAACATGTATACGCTCTACAACTCAATCTTTTTACGTTATGCGAAATTAACGCCGTTAACTACTCGATATCTAATTTAATGTTAATATACGTTATGGTCACTAAGTAGCTTTATCACGGAAGTCCTCAACCAACTCTCGGATCGTTAGTATTGGGTTAAATATCGGAGAATCATAGTAGTACTACTGGGCCCGACAAGCCCCACCCGAGCTAGTCGCGCTAGCCGACCAGGAATGGTCAACGGGTGATTAATTTGGCCTAAGTTTCGCCATGATCAGTGATAGACCTGGCAACAGTGAGGCAACAACAGTCAGCTTCGATCGTGAACTTTTATGTGACGTAACTTTAGGCTCGCTACCTACATGTTAACATTGAACTTATTTACGAACCAACATTATTATTCCAGGTTAGGAATAATGGGACTATGTCGTTATCCCGGGTTAGGGATAGCGGGAAAACAATCTTTTAAATCGAACTCGTGAACTTATAAAAACCTGTGAACTCACTCTTCTTTAATGTTGACACTTTATCTTTGCATGTTTCTCAGGACGCTAGGAGCGCTAGGTGCACTCACTTGCATTTGATCAAGACATTTTTATCGAGTCTTTATTTACGAATAATTTTTGGGATTTTCGTTTTGGCGTTTATGTTGGCACCCGTTACTTTACTTTAATGCTTCCGCTAAACTTTGAAACTATGATATTTAGAAAATGACTATGAATGTTTACAACAAATGTTTTTGGAAAACGTTTAAATAAATCATATAGAGTCGTTCGATATTGCTAGTGTCTGGGATTCTGGTTTGATCACACACCTCGCGGTAATACTCCGCAAGTGGAAATTGAGGGTGTGAAAGATTGGTATCAGAGCCTCTAGCTATAGACAACCAGGTTTGCATTTAAAGTAGACCTAAACTATAGCTGTTACACGACACTAGACTTAGTTGGCACCGAACTGTGATATCTTGTTATGTGTTATACTACAATTGTTATATATATATATATATATATATATTGTGATATACGCAACTTGTAACTAACTACACCAACCCAGCAGGCTATGTCATCATCATCATCCAACTGATCTCGACAATCAAAGGCGCCGGGGAAGGCACCCATGGTCGAACCTCACCACCTCGTGGCGTGGAGACACCTCAGCTGCCAGGAAAAGACTCGCTCTAGGAGGGGAGTCGTCCTCCCGTCCAACCACCGCTGTACCGGCCAAACCGGTCAACTCTTCAGGAGTGGGGGACGATCTACTTAGAGTTGTGCTAAGGAAACAACATGAACAGCTGGAGAGAATGCAAGAGACTATTGAAGCACAGGGTTGGTTGATACGTCAGCTGACTGGTAAAACTGGAGAGCTCGAGGAAGAGCAATATGAGAATAAGAGAGTTCGAAACATTTTAGCTAAGGACCTTCGTGCTGAGCGGCTGAGGGCCGACTGGCTCGAAGACAGAGTTCTTGAGTCCAGTTGGAGGATTCACGAACTGGAGCAGAACCAAGCACCACCTATCCCAGTACCCGCACCAGCACCGGCCCCTCCAGCGCCGGTAGAGGACGAAGAGGAGGATCCAGAGGAAGACCCGGAGGAGGATCCGGAGGAAGAAGAGCCGGAATAGGACCTGGCTGTTGAAGCTGAAAACGCTGAAGAGGAAGACGGCAGTGATAGCGACTTGGGAGATGGAGACATAGATGACTAACTCGTCTCGCCAATCTCCGTTTTGCTTCCTTTAGTTTGTTTGTTTCCACTTATGTTTGAACTTGAAAATTTTATAATTAAACTGAGATGTTTGGTTGGTATTTTTTGAGACATTGCAATTTATTTAATCGAATATTCCTTTTGATTGTTTAATTTGTTGGGTTGACATAAATTGTGTGATCATTTAAGTGTGGAATATGATGACTATATTGGATATATACTTATCGGTGTGTGTTTGTGTTGTGTTCGAAGATCTGAAATGGCAACCGGTCGCCTCGGAAATCTCAACATGTCAGCTGAAGAATTGGCCGCTTTAATCCAACAACACGTGAATGCTGCTCTGGCAGGTGTTCCTAACCCACCAGCAGGTAACCATTATTAAATTTTCATGGGAAAATCTAATAGTTGGGCTAGTAGACTTTCTCGCTGACTACCTATCCTCTATCCTCAGGAGGGGGTCTTAACCCCTACAAGATGTTCCTTGATGCGAAACCGAGCAAGTTCACGGGAGTTGAAGGACCCATAGGACTGGTCCGTTGGATTGAAAAGTCTGAATCGGTTTTCGAAATGTGCAATTGCCTTGAAGCTAATAAGGTCAAGTATGCTGCCTCGACATTGGAAGATGGGGCATTAACCTGGTGGAACGCACAAGTCCAAACGTGTGGACTTGTTGCGGCGAACGCAATGGCCTGGACCAATTCAAAGCTCTAATCAAGGAGGAATACTGTCCGATGGACAGAGTTCAGCAATTGGAACAAGCGTTATGGAACCACAAGATGGTCGGGTCAGAAATTGAAGCGTACACGGCAAGACATCATGATATGGTGTTCCTTTGTCCCGATTTGGCTAACACCGTCGATAAACGGCTTGAGTTTTATCTTGGGGTCTGGTCCCTGAGATCCAGGGCATGGTAATGTCTAGCAACCCTACGACGGAGCATCAAGCGATTAGGCTGGCGCATAAACTCACCGATAAGGCGGTGGAGCAAAGGAACTTGCCACCTAGGGGTGTAGCGGAAATTGTCCCTGATAACAAAAGGAAATTTGAAGACTCACCTGCTCGACAGTCTTCATCAGCCCAGCCACAACAAGGAAACCAGAAGCGGTCCAACAACTTCAACAACAATCGGGGTCACAACAATCAGTCTGCCAACAACACCCAGAACTGGAGCGGCTATGCGGTTGAAAGCCGCAATGTAATCGTTGTAACCTCCATCATCACGGCCCTTGCGCCGGAAATCGCTGCCAACGATGTGGCAAAGTAGGACACGCGGCAAAGGATTGTCGCGGGGAATTATGTCACGACAAAATTCAGAACCAGCACCAGGGTCAACAGCAGGGTAATAACCGGGAATGCTATCAGTGCGGTAGAACTGCCCATTTCAAGCGAGACTGCCCGCAACTTTGCAACAACAACAATGGTGGGAACAACAACAACAACAACAATAACAATAATGGCAACAATGGAAATGGTGGCACAGGAGGTGCCAATGGACGTGCATTCGCGCTAGGCCGCAGAGAGGCTAGAAACGACTCGAATGTGGTCACCGGTAAGTTTCCACTTAACGATCATTTTGCTAGTGTACTTTTTGATACGGGTGCGGATAAGAGTTTTATATATGAGTCTTTTAGAAAGAACCTAAATCTCATACCTAAACCCCTAAAGACCCCTTACGTCATAGAACTAGCCGATGGTAAATCTGTAAATGTGACTCACCTAGTGACCGGTTGTCAACTGAAACTCGCGGGTCACACCTTTACCATTGATCTGATGACAACTACTCTGGGTAGTTTTGATGTGGTAGCCGAATGGACAGGCTATCCGACGTCCGAGCTGAAGTTCTCTGTTTCGAGAAAGCTATCCGTATTCCGCTCTCTAACGACGAAGTCTTGATGGTGCAAGGCGAGAAGGCAGGCGTCGTCACGAACATCATCTCTTACATGCAAGCTCAGAAGTATCTTCGGAAGAAGAACTCTTTTGCTTTGCTCGAACTGGTCACCGAGCAGTCTAAGGACGAGAAGCGGATTGAAGATATCCCCCTCATCCGTGAGTTTCCTGATGTGTTTCCAGAGGAGTTACCCGGTCCTGCCACCATATCGACATGTGGAGTTTGAAATCAAATTGGCCAACCATGCGACTCCTATCGCCAAGGCCCCGTACCGCTTAGCTCCAGCAGAGCTGCAAGAGCTGTCTACCCAATTTCAGGAATTGTTGGAAAAAGGATTTATCCGACCCAGTACTTCGCCATGGGGAGCTCCGGTCCTTTTTGTCAAGAAGAAGGACGGGACCTTCCGCATGTGCATTGACTCAATAAGGTTACCGTCAAGAACCGATACCCATTACCTCGCATCGACGATCTTTTTGACTAGCTTCAAGGGTCAAGCTACTACTCCAAGATTGATCTACGTCCGGTTATCACCAGCTACGCGTTAGGGAGGAGGATATCTCCAAGATGACATTTCGCACTCGGTATGGCCATTATGAGTTCTTGGTCATGCCCTTCGGTCTCACCAATGCACCCGAGGTGTTCATGGACCTCATGAACCGCGTGTGTAAGCCGTATCTCGACAAGTTTGTCATCGTGTTCATCGATGATATACTCATCTACTCTAAGGGTGAAGAAGAACATGCAGAGCATCTGCGATTATTGCTGGAACTACTTCAATAGGAGAAACTATATGCCAAGTTTTCGAAGTGTGATTTCTGGATTCGGGAAGTTCAGTTCGATGCTATCAAGAACTGGGAAGCACCCAGGACACCGACAAAGATCCGCCAATTTTAGGGTTTGGCTGGTTACTACAGACGTTTCATCGAGGGATTTTCCAAGATCGCACAACCGCTTACCATCTCACTCAGAAGGGCACCAAGTATGCTTGGGGTGACAAACAGGAAGCAGCATTTCAATTACTGAAGCAGAAGCTTTGCAGTGCGCCCATTTTGTCCTTTCCGGAGGGGACGGATGATTTTGTGGTATATTGTGACGCTTCCATTCAAGGATTGGGATGTGTGCTCATGCAACGTGATAAGGTCATTGCGTATGCATCCCGAGAGTTGAAGGTCCACGAGAAGAACTACACGACACATGACTTGGAATTGGGAGTAGTTGTGTTTGCACTTAATATTTGGAGATACTATCTATATGGAACAAGGTGCACAATCTACACGGATCACCAAGAGCCTCCAACATATTTTTGACCAGAAGGAGTTGAACATGCGACAGCATCGCTGGGTCGAACTCCTGAACAATTATGAATGTGCCATTCGGTATCATCCGGGTAAAGCTAACGTAGTAGCCGATGCCCTCAGTCGGAAGGAGCACTTGAAACCTCGTCGGGTACGAGCACTACAGTTCACAATTCATTCTGGGTTCCCGAACAGATACGCGACGCGCAGCTAGAAGCAATTAAGGAAGAGAACATCAAGGCCGAATCTGTGGGAAAGATGGAACGCGATTGGAAGTGAAACCCAATGGTGCCTGGTATTTCATGAATCGTATATGGGTACCTCTCTACGGAAACCTCAGGAAGCTAGTTATGGACGAAAGTTCACAAATCCCGATACTCTGTCCATCCTGTTCGGATAAGATGTATCAAGACCTTAAAGCCGCGTACTGGTGGCCCAACATGAAAGCGGATATAGCCACCTACGTGAGCAAGTGTTTGACTTGTGCGAAAGTCAAGGTGGAATACTAGAAGCCATCAGGGCTACTTCAACAACCTGAGATCCTAGTGTGGAAATGGGATCAGATCTCGATGGACTTTATCACTAAACTCCCGCGAACTCCGGGTGGTTGCGATACCATCTGGGTAATCGTGGATCGTCTAACTAAGTCTGCAAACTTCCTAGCGACCAAAGAAACAGATAAGATGGATAAGTTGACTCGCATCTACATTAAGGAAGTAGTTTCTCGGCACGGGGTGCCAACGTCCATCATCTCAGACAAAGATGCTTGTTTCACGTCCAACTTTTGGCGGTCACTTCAGAAAGCGTTGGGTACACGCTTAGATATGAGCACAGCTTACCACCCTCAGACGGATGGTCAAAGTGAAAGGATCATTCAGACCTTGGAGGACATGCTTAGGGCATGCGTGGTAGACTTCGGGAACAGTTGGGAAATCCATCTGCCTTTAGTGGAATTCTCGTATAACAACAGTTACCATGCGAGTATTCAGGCAGCACCGTTTGAAGCATTGTACGGTCGCAAATGTAGATCACCGGTCTGTTGGGCAGAAGTCGATGGCAGTCAACTCACAGGTCCTGAGTTGATACTTGAGGCTACTGAAAAGGTCGTGCAAATCAGAAACCGCATGGCAGCGGCATGGGATCGACATAAAAGTTACGCTAATCAACGACGCAAACCGCTCGAATTTCAAGTAGGTGACCGTGTCCTACTGAAAGTGTCACCCTGGAAGGGTGTAATTCGTTTTGGGAAACGAGGCAAACTAAATCCACAGTACGTAGGCCCATTTGTGATTTCGAAGCGTATCGGGCCCGTAGCTTATCAGTTAGACCTTCCTGCCGAACTCAGTGGAGTTCACAACGTTTTTCACATGTCCAATCTGAAGAAGTGCCTATCAGATGAGACCCTAGTCATTCCGTTGGATGAGATTCAAGTGGATGAGCAACAGCATTTTGTGGAACAACCTATCGAGATCATGAACCGTGAGATTAAGACTCGAAGGCACAGCAAGATAGCGATTGTCAAGGTTCGTAGGAACTCTAAGTGTGGACCGGAGTTCACGTGGGAAAGAGAAGACCAAATGAAAAGCAAATATCCACACCTTTTTGCAGCTGAGCAGCAATCTGACGTTACCGCCAACTGAATTTCGGGACAAAATTCTTTCAACATGGGATGATATGATAGCCTGGGATTTACTTTTACCATTCTAACAAACTGAACGTTTGTGCGTTGCATTCTAAACCGCGTTTACTTAATTTTCGGGACGAAAATTCTTTAAACATGGGGATATTTTAAAAAAGCCGGCTTTTCAGGTATCTTAAACGCGCTACTTTATTGTTATTCATCCTACGCTGATTTAATTCGGAAATATAAATTACACGCTCGCAATAACTACGCTAACTTTGTGAATCTATTGGGTGAATTACGTGCCATGTGTTATTAGACGGATTGTATCTGAATTACGTGCTATGTGTTATTAGACGCTTGTAGATTATTGTATCACGCTTTAATTTCGCGATTTATTAGTTATAAGCCTTATGCTACCGAATTGTAAAAATAAAAAATAAAAATAAATAAATAGCCGAACCGAACCGAGCCGCGAAACGTGTCGACCTTGTGACCACAGAAGCCCAACCGCCACCCACACCCCCCTTGCGAACACAAGCCCAACCTGCCACCCCACCCTTGCGTCCCAACGAATAACCCAAACCGCCCCCTATGTATATGTATGTATGCATGGGATGTTTAAAAAAAATAATCAAAACCCTAATCTCTAGAAGAGTGCGACGGCAGCCCCCCCCCCTCTCTCACGGTCGCGCAAACTACACCTCTCGGATCGATTCCAAGCTTGTCCCGGTTCGCTAATCATCATCGTTTCAAGGTTAGGGTTTAATTGTAATGCGATTCACACTAGGTTTTGTGTAATCTTGATCATTATTATGTGCTTGTTGATTATTAGTATGAAAAAAAAAGTGTTGTGGTGTATGATTAGTTCGGATGAATATGCGAATCTTGCGATTGTGACGATATGTTGAATACAAAATCGTAGGCAGCGTTTTATCGATAAAGATCATGATATATAATTAGGGTTTGCATGAATATTGATATATATGATGATATTTGACAAGTTAACCTGCTGTAAATCAATACAACAAAGCGTCATGACGTTTAAACATGTTCTAATGCGATAAAGTCGAAAACAGTAAGCTGATTGACATTTATAGCCTAATTCAGTTGGCTCTAACCTGATCATTATTTATCGAAAAGTTGATTTTCTGAAGCCTAAAACGTGTATTTTTGAAAAAGCCTTCAAATGGGGCTGGATTCATATTTTTCTGAGGTCGTTTGCTATTTTTAAATAGTCATTTAGTGCAGCAGCTGAAGCTACGTAAATTCTGCAGAATTTGCAGGTTGTTTATCGAGTCGGATCTCATAGTCTGTATGAGGTTATTTCACGAAATTTGCACAGTAACTGGAGACGGGAATTTCCGAAAATCTCCCACTGGAATTTTGTTAATTGGATGAATGATGATTTTTAAATACTTTTTCTTGTGGACTGCAGTCAGAAAGCGACGAATCTGACTGCAGCCTAGTTATAAATGTTTATAAATAATTGGTAAAGATTTAGGATTTTAAAAATTTACACAAAATTCTACAGTCTAATTGACACCTCCTGTAAAAAAATTGGAATTTTTGAAATGTTGGAACTATTTTATAAAAATCCTCGAAAACAGCCCAGTTATGAGCGTACAAGCTGAAACATGATAACTTGCGTTTGTGTGTACCTAAGTGTTGTATGAGTTAATTTGTGTTTATGACAAGTTGGTTTGATCATTATTTTGTATGGTGATACTTTACATGTATGATTATGGTTTCGAATTGGTTATTACGTGTGCCGTACTGTGTGTTAGTTATGCGCAGGGTTTTGTGTTTCAGTGTGTTCACACACTAACTTTAAATCGGTTGACATGTTAGGACGGATTAGCGGTTCCAACGTTTGCTTCTTTGCGTTATTCTAACCGAGCAATTTAAGGTGAGTTCACGGGCCCTATTTTATCCGGTTTTGAACAACAGGGGGAGAAACATGTATATGCTCTACAACTCAATCTTTTTACGTTATGCCAAATTAACGTCGTTAACTACTCGGTAACTAAGTTAACGTTAATATACGTTATGGTCACTAAGTAGCTTTATCATGGAAGTCCTCAACCAACTCTCGGATCGTTAGTATTGGGTTAAATAGCGGGGAAATTATAGTAGTACTACTGGGCCCGACAAGCCCCACCGAGCTAGTCGCGCTAGCCGACCGGGAATGGTCAACGGGTGATTAATTTGGCCTAACTTTCGCCATGGTCAGTGATAGACCTGGCAACACTAAGGCAACAACAGTCAGCTTCGATCGCGAACTCTTATGTGATGTAACTTTAGGCTCGCTACCTACATGTTAACATTGAACTTATTTACGAACCAACATTATTATTCCAGGTTAGGAATAACGGGACTATGTCGTTATCCCGGGTTAGGGATAACGGGGAAAAACAATCTTTTAAATCGAACTCGTGAACTTATAAAAACCTGTGAACTCACTCTTCTTTAATGTTGACACTTGTTTCTTTGCATGTTTCTCAGGACGCTAGGAGCGCTAGGTGCACTCACTTGCATTTGATCAAGACATTTTTATCGAGTCTTTATTTACGAATAATTTTTGGGATTTTGGTTTTGGCGTTTATGTTGGCGCCCGTTACTTTACTTTAATGCTTCCGCTAAACTTTGAAACTATGATATTTAGAAAATGACTATGAATGTTTACAACAAATGTTTTTGGAAAACGTTTAAATAAATCATATAGAGTTATTCGATATTGCTAGTGTCTGAGATTCTGGTTTGATCACACGCTTCGCGGTAATACTCCGCAAGTGGAAATTGAGGGTGTGACACCCAAAAATAAAATCATCAACATAAACTTGCACTAGCAGCAAATCCTCATTTCTTTCATTGATGAAGAGAGTACAGTCGATCAAGCCTCGTCGAAAACCGTTCTTCAACAGATAGGTGGACAATGTTTCATACCAAGCCCTTGGAGCTTGATGAAGACCATATAACGCCTTGTTGAGAAGCCAAACCTTGTCAGGATGGAGTGGATCTTCAAAACCTGGTGGTTACTCAACATATACTTCCTCTTCCACCACACCATAAAGAAATGCACTCTTCACATCCATCTAATAAATGGTAAACTTCTTGTAGGACTAAGCCAAGAAAATTCTTATGCTCAAGTCATGCAACTGGTGCATAAACTTCATTGTAATCAATACCTTCGACCTGATTAAAGCCCTGGACAACCAATCGCGCTTTGTTTCTCACAACAACACCTCGGTCATCCTTCTTGCACTTGTACACCCATCGTGTACCAATCTTCTTATAGTTGTCAGGCCGGTCAACCAATTTCCAGACGCCTAACTTCTGAAACTGCTGAAGTTCTTCCTGCATGGCTTCAACCCAAGAGTCTTCTTTCATTGCCTCCTTCCAAGATTTTGGTTCAACTTGACACACATAGCAGGCAAAAGATCAATCATTCGGACCACCAGATTCCCTGATTTCTGAATACAATCCAGCATTCTGGTTATTTCGAAGCTGATAACGAGTCTGTACACCACTCTAGACATTTCCGATAATATTCTGCTGAGGATGGACATTATGAATTCGAGTTTCTGGAACATCGGGAACTCGAGAGTTTATACCCAGATTGTTCATATTCAGATCAACAGTCAAATCGAGTGGTGGATTTGATGAGGATGTAGATGCATGACCTTCAGTCGTCCCTTGAGGTTGAATATTTGACTTAACTTATGAAATTCCAGGAACTGCACCAGAGGTAGCTTCATTTGCATCATGAAACTCATCTTCTTCTGATGAAACATTATAATCCGCAGCATCTTCGAGTTCCTCATTTTGAACAAGATTGTTAACCGAAGTAGACACTTGAGGGTTAACAATAATTGGTCGAACTAGTGACGAGTCAACTGATGTATTGCTTTCCTAGTAGCATTTGAGCAGCAGCTGATGCATCATCATAAGTTGGCAGATTAAAGGAGTCGAAAAGCCCACGTAGTCGAACATCCAAAGAGCACGCGAAGCTCTTACTGATTATGTGTATCACCCCGTTCTTATATCTTCTTCGAAGACAAATTCCACACCCTGAAATTTGGAGTAGCATATCCAAGAAAAGAAACCTTCGATAGCCTTTGGACCAAACTTTCCATGTGGGTCGATCATAGTGCATGGAGCTCCAAAAGGTTCTAAGAAAGAAACATCCGGTTTCCTTTTATGTAGCAACTCAAAACATGTCTTCCCATGTCTCACCATTAGAACTCTATTCATCGTGTAACATGCTGTAGCAACAACTTCTCCCCAAAATTGAACGTGAAGTTCTGATTCTACTAACATAGTTCTTGCTGTTTCAATCGGAGTTTTATTCTTCCTCTCAGCGATACCATTCTGTTGTGGAGTGTAGCAAGAACTGTACTCATGCAAAATGCCTTTTAAAGAACAGTACTCATCCATAACTTGATTCTTGAATTCAGTGCCATTGTCGCTTCTGATTCTCCTTACCTTCATATTATACAAATTTTCTAGCAGCGTCAGGAGATTCTTGAGGATATTAGGAACTTCACTCTTGTGTGCCAGCATATTTACCCATGAAAATCGGGAATAGTCATCAGTAACTACCAGACAATAACAATCACCAAAGGTTGTCTTATGTTTCATAGGTCCAAAGATGTCCATATGAAGACGTTCTAGTGGCATATTCATAGTGTTGATCTTCTTCACGGGATGGGATTTTCTCGCTTGCTTTCCCTTTCTAGCATGATACACAAACGTCTTGAAAATGAAAACTCTTGACTGGTCCACCATTCACTAGATTGTTCTTCACCAAATAGTTCATTTTCCTTAGGTGAATGTGTCCCATTCGTCTGTGCCAGATATTGATTCCTTGTCGGTGGCTTTAGAGACAAAACATGTGACTTGTGCAGATGTTGTAATAGCTTGGCTCATATCAAGAATATACAAGTCGTTGATTCTTGGAGTCATTAAGAGAATCCATTCTTTTGGGATCTTGAATCCGGGTTTCAACACATAACAACCGATATCATCAAAATATACCGTGAACTTCTTGTCGCAGATTTGAGAAACGATAAGAAGATGGTGATCAATTTGCCGGATGTAATTGATCTTATCAAAACTCATAACACCATTGGAGACCAGTCCTTCTCCAGTGATGTAACCACCTTTATCACCAGCAAAAGCAACATAACCACCCCAAATGCTTTTTACATCATACAGGAGCCATAAGTCGCCTGTCATGTGCCTTGATGCTACACTGTCAACAATCCAATGACTGTTTATAGTTCCTCCTGGAACACCCTGCAGATTTCACAAACAAGATTAGTTTGAGATGGGGACCCAAGCCTTAGTGGTCTTGGGTCGTCCCTTATCATCAAGAAATGTGATCTCTATTTCTTGATGATTGTCAAACTGAGTTCCTCCTCTTGAACCACTACCGGTCCTCTGTTTCCAAGATTGTTGATTATTACCAAATTGACTATTATTTATAGTTTAACAGTTTCTGGTTTAATTAACTTTGAAGATCTTGGATTCTTTTCTGAAGAATCCGTTTTTAAAAGCCTTTTGAATTGCTTTTACTTGTTTACATTTTTGTTTCTCCTTTTGATCTTTAATAATTTGTTTATCTTGTGATGGAGAAACATATCTACATTTGCAAGTAGGTTCGTGAGGGGTTCTTTTCACAAATCTTGGTTTGGCTGGATTTTTACAATCTTTTATAAAGTGGCCAAATTCTCCACATTTGAAACATGTTCTCCTTTCAACAAAATTAGGAGATCTTGCTTCACGGCTTGATGTTCAACTTGTGGGTCTTGAGGTACTGGGTTCATTTTCATTACATCCATCCGTGTGTTGGGTGTAATTATTTTGACTATATCTTTTCTAAATCTTAACTTTCTCTACAAAATCTACATTAGATTTTCCTTTGAAAAGTTTCGATTTTATCGGTACCTTTTGAAATCACAAATTTAACATTCTTAACCTTTTTCTTGTAGCGAGAGCTTTTTGCTTCAACCTTTGGTTGAGAAACTACAGGCTTTTCAACTCGCTTCCATTGTTTTTCTGTTGAAGCGGATAATGGTTGTGATTTGGTTGGCTTTTTCTTCTCTAAAACTTTGGTTGTTGATTTTTCAAACACCTGATCTATAGAGATTGGATTTACATTTTTAATTGGAAAATCTTTGTTCGAATAGATTTTCTTATCTCCAACCAACGTATGCAACACATTTTCTGCTTCAACTGTTGACACTTCTGTCTTGACAGATTTCTTAGGAACGGTCTCTTGGATCTCAACAGATTGAGTACTAGGAGTAGCAGAAAGTTCTACTCTTTTCCTTTCATCAAGAGGCTGATCCTGATCATCTTTTCTTGATTCATCATCTGATGTATCATTTTCCTCTTCATCAGATGGATTTTGAACAACATCAGATGATGAATTTTCTAGCTTACTTGGTTCTTGAGAGGAATTGTCTAGTTTGAACCCTAATCCTGCTGCAAATTCTTCAGGATTCAGAGGTACTGAGGGTTGAAAACGAGGCATCTCCTCTTCATCAGGCATTTTGGTATAGTTGTGCTTCATCGGTGGTGGACACGACTTATACCCTATGCATTGAACATCTCCCTTTAGTTTTTGAACATCAATGATATGATCAAGCACATAGCGGGAGTTAGAATAACTCTCCAATTTGAGCTTGATCGAATCATATTCGCATTTGGCGATGGCTAACTCTTTCTTAGTTTCTTCCAGGAGATTAATATAATTGTTAATTCCTGTCTGCTTATTCAAAACTATTTTTGTCAATTCAAAAACACTTTTCTTAAGGGTTTCTATTACAGATTTGAATTCCTTTTCATTTTGGGTTAGATCCAAATTCGCCTCTTTGCACTTTGATAGTTCAAGAACAAAATTTTGATTATAACTGTTGACGGTTTCCTACTTTATTGTTAATTCAACACAGTCATTGCAAACTGTAGGAGGGTTAGAATTTACCTGATTTGTAGAACCTACAACATTTGCCATGAAGGCAGTGTGATGAGGGAAGGCTGCATTATTTGTAAAGAGTATCTCTTTCTCCTTCACTACATCTTCTGCATTCTTCGTCATACCCACTTTTTCACACTTCATCATCTCAGCTTCACTCAGCAACTTGCTAACCTCAGCATTACTCTCGTTTCTGATATCAGAATCAGATCCATAACCACCTGAACTTGAACACTCTTCATCAGAACTACCATCATACATAGAAGTATCATCATTATCTGGAGTATTGATGCTGTGAACATGTTTGATTTGATCGATGATCTTTGCATAACATGGAGTTCTTCCTTTGTTCTCAGTTCCCAAATGTACTGACCAGTCGTATCCTTCATCAGATTGAACTACCAAAGCTCTATGTGTGTTTGAAGGTCGTGATTGATTGGTATTGTTAGAGTTGCCAACAGCTACCATTCTTCCTCATTGTTGAACTAAGCTGTGTTGGGTGGTTGAGACTGATTTCAAAAGGGGTTGTGATTTCCTTCCTTGCTGGGTCTTGTGCATTCCCGTTTGAAGTGATCTCTTTCTCCACAGTTGAAGCAAGTTACGGCAGTTTTATCAAAGCCTTATTTTGTATCTTTCTTGCTTTCCAAAACTAGTCCTTCCTGTTCTTCGCATGTAATCCTTCGCTCTTCTCACAGCACTTGCAAATGCCCACTTGATATCCATCAGCTCCATCTCATCTCGATCAATTTGTTGGTAGTCTTCGTTTGTTAAATTGATGTTTCCTATTTGACCTGCTACTAAACCACAATAAGCACTGACCATTGTGTTGAGAAGTTCCATATGTTCTTGTGCAACTTCTACGCTGACTTGAGAGAGATTGGACGTGTCAAGTTTGACAGTGTTGGGATTTGCAGATTAACAATTATTTCCATAGAAAGCTTGTTGAAGAGCTTGTTGTGGAGCTTGATGTGCTAAATCCTGAGAAACATGTAAAGAAACAAGTGTCAACATTAAAGAAGAGTGAGTTCACAGGTTTTTATAAGTTCAAAGTTCGGTTAAAAGTTTGTTTTCCCCCGTTATCCCTAACCCGGGATAACGATATAGTTCCATTATTCCTAACCTGGAATAATAATGTTGGTTCGTAATTAAGTTCAATGTTAACATGTAGGTAGCGAGCCTAAAGTTACGTCACATAAGAGTTCGCGATCGAAGCTGACTGTTGTTGCCTCAGTGTTGCCAGGTCTATCACTGACCATGGCGAAAGTTAGGCCAAATTAATCACCCGTTGACCATACCCGGTCGGCTAGCGCGACTAGCTCGGGTGGGGCTTGTCGGGCACAGTAGTACTACTTATAATTTCCCCGCTATCTAACCTAATACTAACGATCCGAGAGTTGGTTGAGGACTTCGTGATATAGCTACTTAGTGACCATAACGTACATTAACATTAACTTAGTTACCGAATAGTTTAACGACGTTAATTTCGCATAACGTAAAAGATAGAGTTTTAGAGCGTATACATATTTCTCCCCCTGTTGTTCGAAACCGGATAAAATAGGGGCCATGAACTCACCTTAAATTTATCGGTTAGAATAACACAAAAGTAGCAAATGATGGAACCGCTAATCGTGTCCTAACATGCCAACCAATTTAAAGTTAGTGTGTGAACACACTAATACAAAAACCCTACGCATAACTAACACACAGTGTGGCACACGTAATAACCAATTTGAAAACACAATCATGCATGCAAAGTATCATCATACCAAAATAATGATCAAACCAACTTGTCATAAACACAGGTTATCTCATACAACACTTAGGTACACACAAACGCAAGTTATCATGTTTCAGCTTTTACGCTCATAACTAGGCTGTTTTCGAGGATTTTTATAAAATAGTTCCAACGTTCCAAAAATTCCAATGTTTTTACAGGAGGTGTCAACTAAACTGTAGAATTTTATGTAAAATTTTAAAGTACTAACGCTTTACCAATTATTTATAAACATTTATATACTAGGCTGCAGTCAGATTCGTCGCTTTCTGACTGCAGTCCACGGGAAAAATTATTTAAAAATCATCGTTCATCCAATTAACAAAATTCGAGTGGGAGATTTCTCGAAATTCCCGTCTCCAGTTACTGTACAAATTTCGTGACCCAACCCCCTACAGACTATGAGACCCGACTCGATAAACAACTAGCAAATTTTGCAGAATTTACGCAGCTTCAGCTGCTGCACTAAATGACCGCTTCAAACGACCTCAGAAAAATATTAATCCGGTCCATTAGAAGTGTTTTTAAAAAATACACGTTTTAGGCTTCAGAAAATCCACTTTTCGATAAATAATGATCAGGTTACAACCAATTGAAGTTGGCTGTAAATGTCATTCAGCAAACTGTTTTCGACTTTTATCGCATTAGAACATGCTTAAACGATCATGACGCTTAATAATAATGATTAACAACAGGTTTATTTGTCAAATATCATCATGTATATCAATATTCATGCAAACCCTAATTATATAACATGATCTTTATCGCTAAAACGCAGCTTATGATTTTAGTATTCAACATAACATCACAATCGCAAGGATTCGCACAATCATCCGAACTAATCATAATCACAACACTTTTCATACTAATAATCCTAGCATTACACATAATCATGATCAAGATTACACAAACCCTAATGTGAATCGCAAAACAATTAAACCCTAACCTTGAAACGATGATGATTAGCGAACCGGACAAGATTGGAATCAATCCGGAAGTTGTAGACTTGCGACCGTGAGAGGGGGGGCTGCCGTCGGCCTTCTCTTAGAGGCTAGGGTTTGTTGTTTTTTTTAAACACATCTCATGCATACATACCATTATATAAAACAAGGGAAAAGGGGAGGTGGGGGGCGCGTCCGCAAATAGGGGGGGAGGTTTGGGTTAAGTGGCTTGGGCCTCAAATTTAGGTTATTTCCTTGGGCCGCAAGGAGGTGAGGTCGACACGTTTCACGGCTCGGCTCGGTTCGGTTCGGCTATTTATTTATTATATTTTTTATATAACTAATAATCGCGAAATCAAAGCGTGATATAATAATCTACAAACGTCTAATAACACATAGCACGTAATTCACCCAATAGATTCACAAAGTTAGCATAGTTATTGCGAGCGTGTAATTTAATTCTCCGAACTAAATCAGCGTAGGAATGAATAACCGTGAAGTAGCGCGTTTAAGATACCTGAAAAGCCGGGATGTCACATGAATTATATACTTTGATTGTAAATTACAAGTTGTTCTGTGTTGTGAAAGTTGCGAAGTTAGGGGTGTTTAGAGCTAATATTGAAAATGGAATAAAACTCATGTAACCCTAATCACTCCTCATAATCTAAGTTACGGCAATGCATACTCATTATTTCCCTGATCATCATCTCTAACCATTCCTCGCTACACAAGTTTCACACACATCAATCTTGATCTTTCAATCAATCAAGCTAAGATAATTGCTTTATGCTGTATGTTATTATCTCTGCTTTTTTTTATTTCATGCAAACCCTAGTCCTCCAAACAATGGTTTTGTGTTAAGTTAATCATTCTGATTGATTGTGAATGATTCTGAATTGGTTGCCTGATATTAGGATACAATGGACATGCTAGAATAGTTATACAGTTGTTGATTATTGTGGGTTAGGCACTTGATCGTAGAACTGCAACTTGTAACTGTTACATTGAAAGATTTGTTTATTCTGTGTTTGTTCTATGCAATTGCAAATGTTCCGACTTTGTGAAGTCACAAAGTCTGAGTTTCTCAGAAACTCAAGATCGGAGCTTGTTGTTTTTCCGAGCTTCTTAAACAAACTTGTGTCCGAGTTTTAAAATAAGCAAGGGAGTCCGAATTTGCTAAATGTTGTAGGAAATCCAAATTTAGTGTATAATCTAGATAGTCCAAATATATAATAGGGTTGGTACTAGTCCGAGTTTATATGAATGTATGGGATACGAGTTTGTATGCATGTATGTTAGTGTAGCCCGAGTTTGATAAGGGAACAAGGGAGGGATCCGGATTTACATGAGAATCATGATGTCCGAGTTTGGTAGTTCTTTGATGGGTCTTAATATGTTGAATTTTATAAGTGATGAGTCTGGATATAGGTTTATAACCGAATATGTGGAATTTTATAAGTGATTAGTTCAGATCATGTCCTATTGAAAGTATCACCCTGGAAGGGCGTGGTTCATTTTGGAAACGAGGCAAGTTCAATCCGCGTTACGTTGTGTCATTCATAATTTTGGAAAGAATCCATAAGTTGGCTTACACAATTGATCCACCTGAAGAACTTGGTAACATACACAATGTTTTCCACTTATCAAACATAAAAAAGTGTTTGTCAGACGAAATGATTGTAGTTCCTTTCAAGGAACTAAAGATCGATGATAAGTTGCAATTCATCGAGAAACCAGTCGAAATTATGGATCGGGAAGTCAAAGTCCGTAAACACAGTCGTATTTCTATCATGAGAGTTCGTTGGAACGCAAGACGTGGACCAGAGTTCATTGGGGAATGTGAGGATTAGATAATGATCAAGTACCCCCACTTATTCAAAACAACTGAACCTAACACGGAAGCGACAAGAGGATTTCGAAACGAAATTCCCTCTCAAGTTGGGGATGATGTGGTACCCTAGAAAAACCCACATTCATCTTAACTTACTTTTCACTTATCTGTGACTGGTTATCAAATTTTGGGAAGAAATTTCTATTAGGTTGGGGATAATGTGACAACCCGCAACTTCAGGTTACTACTTTAACCTAACCACAATTAATTTAGACATACATTCATAGTACTGCATTTAACTAGGGTTAGTTAAATGAGTCTACTTTGGTATTCGGGGAATTATTGGAATACGCACATGATAACTCTCGAACATTGGTGACTAACACGAACATATTTATAAACGGGAGATTATACGAAACTTATGTGCTACATGAAAAATACGTGAGTTATATACTTTAACTGTAGATGACAAGTTGTACTGTGCTTTGTTGAAAGTTGCAAAGTTAGGGGTGCTTAGAGCTAATATTAAAAATGGAATAAAACTCCTACAACCCTAATCATTCCTCATAATCCATGTTACATCAATTCATAATCATCATTTCCCTGATCATCATCTCTAACCATTCCTGGCTACACAAGTTTCACACACATCAATCTTGATCTTTCAATCCATCTAGAATCAACCTAAGGTAATTGCTTTATGATTGTACGTTATTATCTCTGCTTTTTTTATTTCAAGCAAATCCTAGTCCTCCAAACATTGGTTCTGTGTTTAGTTAATCATTTTGATTGATTGTGCAATAGTTTGTGAATGATTATGTAAATGGTTGCTTGATTCTAGGATACAATTGTCATACTAGAATTGTGAAACTATTGTTGATTATTGTAGGTTAGGGTTTTGGTCGTAGAACTACAAATTGTAACTGTTACATAGAAAAATTTTCTTATTCTGTGTTTGTTCTATGCGATTGCAAATGATCCAACTTTATGAAGTCACAAAGTCCGAGTTTCTCAAAAACTCAGGAACCGAGCTTGTTGTTTTTCCAAGCTTATTAAACAAACTTGGGTCCGAGTTTAACAATAAGCAATGGAGTCTGAATTTGCTAAATGTTATTGGAAATCAAAATTTAGTGTATGATCTAGATAGTCCAAATATATAAAGGGTTGGTACTAGTCTGAGTTTATATGAATGTATGGGATCCGAGTTTGTATGTATGTATGTTAGATTAGTCCGAGTTTGATAAGGAAAAAAGGGAAGGATCCGAATTTACAAGAGAATCCATGATGTCCGAGTTTGGTAGTTCTTTGATGGGTCCAAATATGTGGAATTTTGTAAGTGATGAGTCTGGATATAGGTTTATAACCGGATATATATATATATATATATGTCATAATTGTCCAAATATAAGTAAAGGTGGGAATGAATCCGAGTATAGGAGAACTTCATGTTTCTGAATGTAAGTAGGAGTTTAGTGTGAGTTTAATATAGTGACCTATGGTCCAAATTTACCTATGCGTATTAAAGGGAGTCCGAACATGCTTATGTACTTGTCCGGATTTATGTGAGTACATGGTTACGGTCCGATTTTTAGGTAGATAATTGTTATGCTCGAGTTTAATGAACCATGAAATACATATGTGTGTTTAACTGGTTCAAAAATATGTATATGTAAGTTGTGTGATGTTGTATAATAAACGTATGAACCTGGTCACTAAAACACTAAGTTGTTTGGGCACATAGGGTATTGCAAACACTCTACTTGTATACATACTCAAATTTAAACGTATTAGGTCGCGTGTAACGGACTTAACACTTACTTAACCCTTAAAGGCATGTTAACATTACCGAGCAAACTAAGCTAAGTTCACTACATTTTCACAAGCATGCGTCCCGGAGGGACAACTACTATTCCTTAGAGGAATGCTTTTTACAACACTATCATGAAAGTCGTACTGACTACCGAATTAGTTGCCTTGGAGGCAACGGGGTATTAGTTGATGGCGCTATTAGGCTTGACAACCTCACACCCTACCTTGGAGGACGGGCGTGAACTAAGGACCTTAAACACATGACAAATATTGATAGGCATTGATGAGGGAAAACAAACATAGTTGTCACTTCAGTATCGAGTTTATTATTGACATGTCTTTAAACTAATCACCTACTTGTTTTAGGTTAAACTAAACTTTGAACTCGCCGGCGTAATCGCTGATACCCTTTTTCTGCATGGTTGCTAGTCGTTAGATACATCTTGCATAGGAACTTGTAGTCTGAGGAGTCAGAGTGTCATGGGGCGTGATGCTAGATTGCAATCATTAATACTTTACTTTTTTAAAAGTTTTGATTTCCAATTGTTGAGATAATTACATTGCTTCGCTGAACAGGTACTGTGTTTGAAATGTTTAATTTGAAGTTCACTATTCATGTTGGATATGATGTCTTTGTTTTATATCATTTATTATTAGTTCGACATGACTAGTGGCTAGATCCTTTTACGTCACACGCCTCGCATTCAAACTCTACAAGTGGTAATTTGGGGGTGTGACAGTTTGGAATCAGAGCCGCTGATTACAGTGAACTAGGTTTTAAAAAGTTTTTGTAAAACCAGACTATAACCGAATCAGTTTTGAAAACGACCATGACACTACGCTCCAGATTGCAAGGTTCACCTTTTATTTTCGTAAACATTATACATTTAGCATATACATATGCACTGCACTGCATATAGTCCCATACACAGCATTATAGTACAATTTCATATGTTACCTATTCATGTTATAATGAATTAGAAGCACCACATTATTTCTTTTAGATCTTCGTCATCTCTATCGTTTTGACAACACCTACATTTGACACTCGAATCTGAGGATCTTTGACCCTAGTTAGGGGGAATTGGGATAAACATTCAAATCGAATTAGTATTACGGGTGCCCACGTAATAATAATTGGGAGTGCATGTGAGTCCTAGTTAGACCAAGCGTGTGTAAAGGGATTCTGACATAATTGGGGATTCATATATCCATAGGAGCCATAGCGATGTTGGACTCCTACTTGATCTTGAACTATACTCTTACCTTTTCTTACCTACTTGTACTGAATATAGAAATAATATGTGCTACAAATTTTTCCCATGTTGGTATCTTGTGGATGTAGAATCAATAGTGGACGTGGTAGAGCTAACATGACACAGGCCTAGATTCAGGCTCTAATCAATGCACGGGTTGCCGAAGCTCTAGCAGCACAACCACAGCAACCTGCTCAACCTCGACCTTTTACCTTCAAGACGTTCATGGATTGGAAGCCTCACTCTTTTAATGGCATGGAAGGAGCAGCAGACCTTCTTCACTAGATTGAGAAAGTAGAATCTGTCTTTGAGATGTGAGATTGTCCTGTCAACAGTCGTGTGAAGTACGCAACTGGTACTTTGGAAGGCAACGCACTCTCATGGTGGAACACATAGATTCAGATGCTTGGATCGGCGGCTGCAAATTCTACCTCGTGGAATGATTTCAAGAGTTTGATAGGGGAGGAATACTGCCACAGGAATGACATTCAGAAATTGGAAGTGGAGTATTAAAACTTAAAGATGATCGAGTTCAAGATTGAAGCTTACACGAAGAGGTCCAACGAAATTAGCTAGTCTTTGTCCTAACATGTCCGAGCCTGCTTAAAAACGTATCGAGCTTTACCTCAAGAGTTTAGCCCCTGAGATCCAAAGCTTGGTAACTTCAGCTAACCTTCCCACAATTCAACAAGCTGTCCATCTAGCACATCGTCTCACAGACCAAGCACTCGAGAGGGCACGTTACCCAAGCGAAACACTACCGAGTTTAACACCTCAAACGACAAAAAACGCAAGTTGAACGACTCAGACAAAGCCTCTAACTCTAGTCAGCAATAGAAGAGGGCCGACAACGACAACAACCGCAACCTTAACAAGTCTTTTACTACCAATCAGAATCAGTGTTCCAACCAGAATCAGGGTTCGTACACTGGTAAACAGCCGAAGTGCATCAAGTGTAACTATCATCACCATGGGCAGTGTACTAGGGTGTGTCAAAGATGCGACAAGGTGGGTCACATGGCTAAGGATTGTAGAGCTCTGTTTCCAAAGCAATAAACAACAACAACAACAACTGTAGCAGCAGCAGCAGCAACAGAGGCAACTGCCAAAACACCAACAAGGTAACCGAAAGAGCTGCTTTCAGTGAGGAAGTGAGGGCCACTTCAAGAAGGATTGCCCGCAGTTATTTCAGAATGCCAACAATGTAGGGAAAAACAAAAAAATAACACCGGGAATAATAACAACAAAATCAACGGAAGAAATGGTGCTCACGGGAGAGCATTTACAATTGGCATGGGTGACGCCAGAATGATAACAACGTGGTGGCCAGTACATTCTCTGTGAACAATCGTTTCGCTTCTGTTTTATTCGATTAAGTGTCGATTCGAGTTACGTGTCCTTAAAGTTCAGTAGACTATTAGGATTGACTCCAACCCCTCTTCAAACAAGACATATCATAGAATTCGCTGACGGTCAGCCGAATGAAGCATACCATGTTATTGTTGGGTGCAAACTCGACCTTTTAGGTCAAGTGTTTAACATTGAACTCCTTCTATCACTCTTGGTAGCTTCGATGTAGTTATTGGTATGGATTGGTTGACCAAACATCGAGCTGGAATTCTCTACAAAGAGAAAATCGTACGTATTCCTCTCCCTGGTGGAGATTTTCTGTCTGTTCGAGGCCATCAAAGTGGTGCTATGGTTGGCATCATTTCAGCCATGAAAGCTCAAAAGTGCTTACAGAAGGCCATCCGAATATTTTAGCCCTAGTTACCAACAATCAACTCGTGGAGAAGAAGATCGAAGACATTCTAGTCGTTCGTGAATTTTTTGATGTTTTTCCTGAGGAACTTCCAGGACTACCTCCACATCGACAAGTGGAATTCCCTATCGAACTTACTACTGGAGTAGCTCTGATTGCTTATGCTCCTAATCGTCTTGCACCTGGAGAGTTGCAAAAAATATCAAATCAACTCCAAGAACTATTGGATAGAGGTTTTATCTTGCCTAGTTCTTCGCCGTGGGGAGCCGCAGTCCTATTAGTAAAGAAGAAAGATGGGTCTTTCCGCATGTATATCGACTATCGTGAACTTAACAAGGTGACGGTCAAGAATCGTTATCCTCGTCCCCTATTGACGATCTGTTTAACCAGTTGCAAGGGTCAAACTTCTACTCAAAAACCGATTAAGATAGGGCTACCATCAGATGAGAGTCCGAGTGGGAGATATTCCCAAGACAGCTTTCCGAACGCGGTACGGCCGCTCCGAGTTCTTGGTCATGCCATTTGGGTTAACTAACGCACCCACGGTTTTCATGGATCTTATGAACTGTGTTGCAACGAATACGGAATATATGTTAATCCAGCAAAAATAGATTCTATCAAGAATTTGGCGGAGCCTAAGAATCCTACGAAGGTGCGACAATTTCTTGGTCTCGCGGGATACTATCGCAGATTTATTGAGGGTTTTTCAAAAATCGCTCAACCTTTAACCGCCTTAACTTAGAAGGGTGTTACTTAATCATGGGGAGTGACTCAAGAGAATGCCTTTCAGCTTCTGAAACAAAAACTTTGTAGTGCTCCGATATTGTCTTTACCTGAGGGTACGGATGACTTCGTGGTATACTGTGACGCCGCTATTCAAGGCCTCGGTTGTGTTTTGATGCAACGCGAGAAAGTGATAGCCTATGCTTCCCGTCAGTTGAAAGCTCACGAGAAGAACTATATGACTCATGATTTGGAATTGGGAGCCGTAGTCTTAGCACTCAAAATTTGGAGGCATTACTTGTACGATAACAAATGCACCATCTATACCAATCACAATAGCCTTCAACACATCCTCAATCAGAAAGAGTTAAACATGCGACAACATCATTGGGTTGAACTCTTGAACGATTACGATTACACGATCAAGTATCATCCTTGCAAAGCTAACGTGGTAGCTTACGTTCTCAGTAGGAAGGAAACCAAACCTAAACGCTTTCGAGCTTTACAACTAACTATCCATTCTAACCTTCCTGACTTGATCCATTCTGCTAAAACTTAAGCTTTAAAGGACGAGAACCTTCAAGCTGAAACGCGAGGCATGGAGAAACAACTCGTAACAAAGTCAGACGGTATCCGCTATTTTATGGAGTGAATATGGGTCCCATCCAACGGAAATCTTCGAGAACTCATGTTGGACAAAGCACACAAGTCTCGATACTCCATGCATCCGCGTTATGATAAGATGTATTAGGATCTAAAACTCTTGTACTGGTGGCCAGGCATGAAAGCGAACATAGCGCCGTATGTGAGCAAATGCTTGACTTGCGCGAGAGTGAAAGTAGAATACCAAAAACTGTCTGGTTTGCTTCAGCAACTAGAACTGCCTATTTGGAAATGGGAACAAATTTCCATGAATTTCATCACTAGTCTACCCAACACGCAAAATGGAAATGATACCGTTTGAGTGATCGTCGACTGTTTAACCAAGTTTGCTCATTTCCTTGCAATCAAGGAAACCGACAAGTTTTCTAAACTTGCCAACATTTACTTGAAAGAGGTAGTTTCTAGGCACGGGGTGCGACTTCCATCATCCCCGATCGTGATCCGCATTTCATGTCTGATCTGTGGCAAGCTATGCACAAATCATTCACTCACGTTTAGACATATGCATAGCCTATCATCCTCAAACGGATAGTCAAAGCGAACAAACCATCCAGACACTTGAAGACATGCTGCGAGCATGTGTCATCGATTTTGGTAACGGTGGAAAGACATATGCCCTTGCTAGAGTTTTCTTACAACAATAGTTACCACTCTAGCATTCAGGCAGCTCTATTTGAAGCGTTCTACAGATGAAAATGCCATCTCCTCATTGTTGGGCGGAGGTTGGTGATAGCCAGATCACGGGCCCAGAACTCATACTTGAAACTTCTAAGAAGATTGTTCAAATTAGAAATCATATGGCAGCAGCTCGTGATCGCAGATAAGCTACGCCAACAAGCATAGGAAACCCTTGGCATTCGCCGTGGGCGATCATGTCACACCCTCAAATTTCCACTTGCGGAGTTTTACCGCGAGGCGTGTGAACAAACCAAAATATGAGACACTAGTAACATCGAACGACTCTATATGATTCGTTTATACGTTTTCCAAAAATTATTTGTTTACCTATTCATAGTTATTTTCAAATTACCTTAGTTTGGTTTCAAAGTTTAGCGGAAGCATTAGTTTTAAAGTTGAGCGGAAGCATTAACGTAAAGTAAAGTAACGGGCGCCAACACAAACGCCAAAATAAAGAAAACCCAAACAATATTCGTAAATGAGACTCGATAAAAGATGTCTTGATCAATTCAAGTGAGTGCACCTAGAGCTCCTAGAGTCCTGAGAAACATGTAAAGAAACAAGTGTCAACATTAAAGAAGAGTGAGTTCACAGGTTTTTATAAGTTCATTAGTTCGGTTAAAAGTTTGTTTCCCCCGTTACCCCTAACCCGGAATAACGATATAGTTCCATTATTCCTAACCCGGAATAATAATGATGTTGGTTCCATTATTCCTAACCCGGAATAATATTGTTGTTGGTTCCATTATTCCTAACTCAGAATAATATTGTTGTTTCGTAATTAAGTTCAATGTTAACATGTAGGTAGCGAGCCTAAAGTTATGTCACATAAGTGTTCGCGATCGAAGCTGACTGTTGTGCCTCTGTGTTGCCAGGCCTATCACTGACCATGGCGAAAGTTAGGCCAAATTATTCACCCGTTAACCATACCCGGTCGGCTAGCGCGACTAGCACGGGTGGAGCTTGTCGGGCCCAGTAGTACTACTTATAATTTCCCCGCTATCTAACCCAATACTAACGATCCGAGAGTTTGTCGAGGACTTCCGTGATATAGCTGCTTAGTGACCATAACGTACATTAACATTAACTTAGTTACCGAGTAGTTTAACGACGTTAATTTCGCATAACGTAAAAAGATAGAGTTATAGAGTGTATACATGTTTGTCCCCCTGTTGTTTAAAAACCGATAAAAATAGGGGCCGTGAACTCACCTTTAATTGCTCGGTTAGTGTAACACAGATGTAGCAAATGATGGGACCGCTAATTGCGTCCTAACAAGTCAATCGATTTAAAGTTAGTGTGTGAACACACTGATACAAACCCTACACATAACTAATACACAATGCGGCACACATAATAACAAATTCGAAAACACAATCATGCATGCAAAGTATTATCATACAAAATAGTGATCAAACCAACTTATCATGAACACAAATCAACTCATACAACATTTTGGTACACATATTGCAAGTTATCAAGTTTCAGCTTGTACACTCATAACTAGGCTGTTTTCGAGGATTTTTATAAAATAGTTCCAACGTTCTAAAAGTTCCAATTTTTTTACAGAAGGTGTCAATTAAACTCTAGAATTTTATGTAAATTTTTCAAGTCCTAACACTTTACCGATTATTCATAAACATTTATATACTAGGCTGCAGTCAGATTCGTCGCTTTCTGACTGCAGTCCACGGGAGAAATTATTTAAAAATCATCGTTCATCCAATTAACAAAATTCCAGTGGGAGTTTCCCGGAAATTTCCGTCTCCAGTTTGCTGTACAAATTTCCTGACCCAACCCTCTACAGATTTTGAGATCCGACTCGATAAACAACTAACAAATTTTCAGATTTACACAGCTTCAGTTTCTGCACTTAAACGACCACTTAAAAATATCAAACGACCTCAGAAAAATATGAATCCAGTGCCATTAGAAGCGTTTTTCAAGAATATACATTTTAGGCTTCAGAAAATCCACTTAATAACCAAGTTACAGCCAATTGAAGTTGGCTGTAAACACCATTCAGCAACCTGTTTTCGACTTTTATCGCAATAGAACACCTTAAACGATCGAGACGTTAAATATAAATGATCAAGAACAGATTTATTAGTCACATATCATCATGTACATCATACTTATGCAAACCCTAATCATATAACATGCTTTTTTATCACAAAACGCACCCTATGATTCTTGTATCCAACTAACATCATAATCGCAAAACTTGCACAATTAATCGAACTAAACTCATAACACTTTCATAACAATGATTCTACCATTACATACAAGCATGATCAAGAATTCATAAACCCTAATGTGATTTGCAAAACAATAAAAACCGTAACCTTGCAACGATGAAGATTAACGAACCGGGAACGAGATTGGAATCACTTCGGGTTTTGGAGGAAGTTGCGATCGAGAGAAAGAGGGAGAGAGAGGGCTGCCGTCGCTCTTTGAAGCTAGGGTTTAGGTTTTTTTTTTTTTTTGAAACATAACACATACATGCATGCCTATTTATACAACAAGGGAAAAAAGAAAAGGAGAAAGGGTGGGGTGATTTGCGGCCGCACAAGGGGGTTTGGGTGGGTAACTTGGGCCTCAAGTTTAGGCTAGTTACTTGGGCCACAAGGAAGTGAGGTCGACACGTTTCGCGGCTCGGTTCGGTTCGGCTAATTATTTAATATATATTTTTTTTATAAACTAATAATCACGAAATCAAAACATGATATAATAACTCACAAAACTTATAAACGTCTAATAACACATAGCACGTAATTCACTCGATAAGTTCACAAAGTTAGCATAGTTATTTCGAGCGTGTAATTTAATTCTCCGAATCAAATTAGCGTAGGAATGAATAACCGTGAAGTAGTGCATTTAAGATACCTGAAAAACCGGGATGTCACATTATCCCCATGTTGAAAGAATTTTCGTCCCGAAAATTGAGTAAACGCGGTTTAGAATGCAACGCAAAAAGATTCAGTTTGTTAGCAATGGTACAAGAAATTCCCAGGCTGTCACATCATCCCCATGTTGAAAGAATTTTCGTCCCGAAAATTTAGTTGGTGGTAACGTTAGCTTGCTGCTCAGTTGCAAAGAGGTGTGGGTATTTGCTTTTCATTTGGTCCTCTCTTTCCCACGTGAACTCCGGTCCACGCTTAGAATCCCAACGAACCTTGACGATGGTATCTTGCTGTGCCTTCGAGTCTTGATCTCACGATCCATGATCTCGATAGGTTGTTCCACAAAGTGCAGTTGTTCATCCACTTGAATCTCATCCAAAGGAATGACTAGGGTTTCATCTGATAGACACTTCTTCAGATTTGACGCGTGAAAAACGTTGTGAACTCCACTGAGTTCGGTAGGAAGGTCTAATTGATAAGCTACGGGCCCGATACGCTTCAAGATCACAAACGGGCCTACGTACCGTGGGTTTAGTTTGCCTCGTTTCCCAAAACGGATTACACCCTTCCAGGGTGACACCTTCAGTAGGACGCGGTCGCCTACTTGAAATTCGAGCGGTTTGCGTCGTTGATCAGCAGCTTTTCTGTCGATCTCGTGCCGCTGCCATGCGGTTTCTGATTTGTAGAATCTTTTCAGTAGCCTCAAGTATCAACTCAGGGCCTATGAGTTGACTGTCACCGACTTCGGCCAACAGACCGGCGATCTACATTTACGACCGTATAATGCTTCAAACGGTGCTGCCGATATACTCGTATGGTAACTGTTGTTATACGAGAATTCCACTAAAGGCAGATGGATTTCCCAACTATTCCCGAAGTCTACCACGCATGCCCTAAGCATGTCTTCCAAGGTCTGAATGGTCCTTTCACTTTGACCATCCGTCTGAGGGTGATAAGCTGTGCTCATATCTAAGCGTGTACCCAACGCTTTCTAAGTGACTGCCAAAAGTTGGACGTGAAACGGGCATCTCTGTCTGAGATGATGGACGTTGGCACCCCGTGCCAAGAAACAACTTCCTTAATGTAGATGCGAGTCAACTTATCCATCTTATCCGTTTCTTTGATCGCTAGGAAGTGTGCGGACTTAGTTAGACGATCCACGATCACCCAGATGGTATCGCAACACCCAGAGTTCACGGGAGCTTAGTGATAAAGTCCATCGAGATCTGATCCCATTTCCACACTAGGATCTAAGATTGTTGAAGTAGTCCTGATGGCTTCTGGTATTCCACCTTGACTTTCGCACAAGTCAAACACTTGCTCACGTAGGTGGCTATATCCGCTTTCATGTTGGGCCACCAGTACGCGGCTTTAAGGTCTTGATACATCTTATCCGAACCAGGATGGACAAAGTATCGGGATTTGTGAGCTTCGTCCATGACTAGCTTTCTGAGGTCTCCGTAGAGAGGTACCCATATACGATTCATGAAATACCGGGCACCATTGGGTTTTACTTCCCAATCGCGTTCCATCTTTCCCACAGATTTGGCCTTGATGTTTTTCTTCCTTAACTGCTTCTAACTGCGCGTCGCGTATCTGTTCGGGTAACCCCGAATGAATGGTGAACTGTAGTGCTCGTATCCGACGAGGTTTCAAGTGCTCCTTCCTACTGAGGGCATCAGCTACCACGTTAGCTTTACCCGGGTGATACCGAATGCACATTCATAATCGTTCAGAAGTTCGACCAGCGACGCTGTCGCATGTTCAACTCCTTCTGGTCAAAGATATGCTGGAGGCTCTTGTGATCTGTATAGATTGTGCACTTTGTTCCATATAGGTAGTGTCTCCAAATCTTAAGCGCAAACACCACTGCTCCGAATTCCAGGTCATGTGTTGTGTAGTTTTCTCGTGAACCTTCAATTGTCGGACGCATACGCGATGACCTTATCACGTTGCATGAGTACGCATCCCAACCCCTGAATGGAAGCATCACAATATACCACAAAATCATCAGTCCCTTTCGGCAAGGACAAAATGGGTGCACTGCAAAGTTTCTGCTTCATCAATTGAAATGCCGCTTCCTGCTTGTCACCCCAAGCATACTTGGTGCCTTTCTGGGTGAGGGTGGTAAGCGGTTGCGCGATCTTTGAAAATCCCTTGATGAAACGTCTGTAGTAACCAGCCAAACCCAAAAATTGGCGGATCTCTGTTGGTGTCCTGGGTGCTTCCCAGTTCTTGATAGCATCGATCTTGGCGGGATCAACGTGGATACCTTTTTCATTCACAATATGCCGAGGAACTGAACTTCCTGAATCCAGAAATCACACTTTGAAAGCTTGGCATATAGTTTCTCCTATTGAAGTAAATCCAGCAGTAATTGTAGATGTTCAGCATGTTCTTCTTCACCTTTAGAGTAGATGAGTATGTCATCGATGAACACAATGACAAACTTGTCGAGATACGGTTTACACACGCGGTTCATGAGGTCCATGAACACCGCGGGTGCATTGGTGAGACCGAAGGGCATGACCAAGAACTCATAATGGCCATACCGAGTACGAAATGCCGTCTTAGAGATATCCTCCTCCCTGACGCGTAACTGGTGATAACCGGACCGTAGATCAATCTTGGAGTAATAGCTTGACCCTTGAAGCTGGTCGAAGAGATCGTCGATGCGAGGTAATGGGTATCGGTTCTTGACGGTAACCTTATTGAGTTCCCTGTAGTCGATGCACATGCGGATGGTCCCGTCCTTCTTCTTGACAAAAAGGACCGGAGCTCCCCATGGCGAAGTACTGGGTCGGATAAATCATTTTTCTAACAATTCCTGAAGTTGGGTAGACAGCTCTTACAGCTCTGCTGGAGCCAGGCGGTACGGGGCCTTGGTGATAGGAGTTGCATGGTTCGCCAATTCGATTTCAAACTCTACTTGTCGATGTGGTGGAAGACCAGGTAACTCCTCTGGAAAAACATCGGAAAAGTCACGGACGACGGGGATATCTTCTATACGCTTCTCGTCCTTAGGCTGCTCGGTGACCAGTGCGAGCAAAGCGAAGGAGTTCTTCCTCCGAAGATACTTCTGAGCTTGCATGTAAGAGATGATGTTTGTGACGGCGCCTGCCTTCTCGCCTTGCACCATCAAGACTTCATCGTTAGAGAGCGGAATATGGATAGATTTCTCGAAGCAGTGGACTTCAGCTCGGACGTCGGATAGCCAGTCCATTCCGGCTACTACGTCAAAACTAACCAGGTTAGTTGTCATCAGATCAATGGTAAAGGTGTGACCCGCGAGTTTAAGTTGGCAACCGGTTACTAAATGGGTCACATCTACAGATTTACCATCGGCTAGTTCTATGACGCAAGGGGTCTCTAGGGGTTTAGGCGTGAGACTTAGGTTCTTCCTAAAAGACTCAGATATAAAACTCCTATCCGCACCCATATCAAAAAGTACAGTAGCAAAATGTTCGTTAAGGGGAAACTTACCGGTGACCACGTTCGAGTCGTTTCTGGCCTCTCCGCGGCCTAGCGTAAATGCACGACCTTTGGCACCTCCTGTGCCACCATT
Organism: Scalesia atractyloides; assembly: GCA_947069175.1. Taxonomy (NCBI): domain Eukaryota; kingdom Viridiplantae; phylum Streptophyta; class Magnoliopsida; order Asterales; family Asteraceae; genus Scalesia; species Scalesia atractyloides. Next base: position 40,412,502 of record CAMTDV010000022.1, on the reverse strand, counting down.
TCCATTGTTGTTGTTGTTATTGTTGTTGTTGTGGTTGTTGTGGTTGTTGTTGTTCCCACCATTGTTGTTGTTGTTGCGAAGCTGTGGGCAGTCTCGTTTGAAGTGGGCAGTGCTACCACACTGATAGCACCCCCGGTTAATACCTTGCTACTGACCCTGGTGCTGATTCTGATTTTGTCGGGACATGATTTCCCCGCGACAATTCTTTGCCGCGTGTCCCACTTTGCCACATCGTTGGCAGCGATTTCCGGCGCAAGGGCCATGATGATGGAGGTTACAACGATTACATTGCGGCTTACGACCCACATAGCTGCTGGTGTTCTGGGTGTTGTTGGCGGACTGATTATTGTGGCCCCGATTGCTGTTGAAATTGTTGAACCGTTTCTGGTTCCCTTGTTGTGGATGGGCTGGCGAAGACTGTCGTGCAGGCGAGTCTTCAAATTTTCTTCTATTATCAGGGACAACTTCAGTTACACCCCGAGATGGCAACTTCTTTTTTTCCACCGCCTTATCGGTGAGTTTATGCGCCAGCCTGATCGCTTGATGCTCAGTCGCAGGGTTGCTAGCCATTACCATGCCCTGGATCTCGGGGACCAGACCCCCAAGGTAAAACTCGAGTCGTTTTTCAACGGTGTTGGCCAGATCGGGGCATAGGAACACCAGATCGTGATGTTTCGCCGTGTACGCTTCATTTTCAGATCCTACCATCTTATGGTTCCATAGTGCTTGCTCCAACTGCTGAACTCTGTCCCGCGGACAGTACTCCTCTTTGATTAGGGCCTTAAATTCGGCCCAGGCCATTGCGTTTGCAGCAATAAGTCCACGCGTTTGGACTTGTGCGTTCCACCAAGTTAGTGCCCCATCCTCCAACGTTGAGGCAGCATACTTGACCTTGTTGGCCTCAAGGCAATTGCACATCTCGAACACCGATTCGGACTTTTCAATCCAACGGACCAGTTCTATGGGTCCTTCTGCACCCGTGAATTTGCTCGGTTTCGCATCGAGGAACATCTTGTAGGGGTTAAGACCCCCTCCTGCTGATAGAGGATAGGTAGTCAGCGAGAAAGTCTACTAGTCCAACTATTAGATTTTCCCATGAAAATTTAATAATGGTTACCTGCTGGTGGGTTTTGAACACCTGCCAGAGCAGCATTCACGTGTTCTTGGATCATTGCGGCCAATTCTTCGGGTGTCATGTTGAGGTTTCCGCGACGTCCAGTTGCTATTTTAGATCTTCGCAAGACAACATAAAACACACACCGATAAGTATATATATCCAATATAGTTATCCTACTCCATACTTAAATAATCCCTCAAATTATGTCAACCCAAATAAATTAAATAATCAAAAGGAATATTCGATTAAATAAGATTTCAACGTCTCACAAAATGCCAACCAAACATATCAGTTTAACTATAAAATTTCAAGTTCAAACATAAGTAGAAAGTAAATAGACTAAAGGAAACAAAAGGGATAAGCGAGACGAGTCAGTCTTCTACGTCTCCATCTCCCAAATCGCTATCGTTGCCGTCATCCTCCGTGGCGTTTCCAGCTTCTTCAGCCGGGTCTTCCTCCGGATCCTCCTCTGGATCCTCCTCTTTTTCCTCTACCGACGCTGGAGGGGCCGGTGCTGGTGCGGGTACCGGTACAGGTGCCTGATTCTGTTCCAGTTCTTGAATTCTCCAGCTGGACTCAAGAACTCTGCCTTCGAGCCAGTCAGCCCTCAGCTGCTCAGCACGAAGATCTTTAGCTAAAGTGTTACGAGCTATCTTATTCTCATATTGCTCTTCCTCGAGCTCCCCAGTCTTACCCGTTAATTGTCGTATCATCCATCCCTGTGCTAGGATAGTTTCCTGCATTCTCTCTAGTTGTTCCTGTTGTTTTCTTATCATATCTCTAAGTAGGTCGTCCCCTACTTCTAACGAGTTAACCGGTTCGACCAGTATAGCGGTGGTCGGGCGTGAGGACTACTCCCCTCCTAGAGCGAGTCTTTTCCTAGCAGCTGAGCGTGTCTCTACGCCATGAGGTGGTGAGGGTTCGACCATAGGTGCCTTCCCCGGTGCCCTTGGTTGTAAAGGTTTATCCGATGATGATGATGACATTGCCTGTTGGGTTGTGTAGTTAGTTACGAGTTGCGTTCATCACAATATGCATTTATATTTTACATAACACAGTTGTAGTGCAACACATAACAAGATATCACAGTTCAGTGCCAAACTAAGTCTAGTGTCGTGTAATCAGCTATAATTTAGGTCTACTTTTAATGCAAACCTGGTTCTCTATAGCTAGAGGCTCTAATACCAATCTATCACACCCTCAAATTTCCACTTGCGGAGTTTTACCGCGAGGCGTGTAAACAAACCAGAATCTGAACTAGTAACATCGAACGACTCTATATGATTCGTTTATACGTTTTCCAAAAATTATTTGTTTACCTATTCATAGTTATTTTCAGATTACCTTAGTTTGGTTTCAAAGTTTAGCGGAAGCATTAGTTTTAAAGTTGAGCGGAAGCATTAACGTAAAGTAAAGTAACGGGCGCCAACACAAACGCCAAAACTAAAGAAAACCCAAACAATATTCGTAAATGAGACTCGATAAAAGATGTCTTGATCAATGCAAGTGAGTGTACCTAGAGCTCCTAGCGTCCTGAGAAACATGTAAAGAAACACTTGTCAACATTAAAGAAGAGTGAGTTCACAGGTTTTTATAAGTTCATTAGTTCGGTTAAAAGTTTGTTTCCCCCATTATCCCTAACCCGGAATAACGATATAGTTCCATTATTCCTAACCCGGAATAATAATGATGTTGGTTCCATTATTCCTAACCCGGAATAATATTGTTGTTGGTTCCATTATTCCTAACCCGGAATAATATTGTTGTTTCGTAATTAAGTTCAATGTTAACATGTAGGTAGCGAGCCTAAAGTTAAATCACATAAATGTTTGCGATCGAAGCTGACTGTTGTGCCTCCGTGTTGCCAGGCCTATCACTGACCATGGCGAAAGTTAGGCCAAATTATTCACCCGTTGACCATACCCGATCGGCTAGCGCGACTAGCTCGGGTGGGGCTCGTCGGGCCCAGTAGTACTACTTATAATTTCCCCGCTATCTAACCCAATACTAACGATCCGAGAGTTTGTCGAGGACTTCCGTGATATAGCTGCTTAATGACCATAACGTACATTAACATTAACTTAGTTACCGAGTAGTTTAACGACGTTAATTTCGCATAACGTAAAAAGATAGAGTTATAGAGTGTATACATGTCTCTCCCCCTGTTGTTTAAAAACCGGATAAAAATAGGGGCCGTGAACTCACCTTTAATTGCTCGGTTAGTGTAACACAGAAGTAGCAAATGATAGGACCGCTAATTGCGTCCAAACAAGTCAATCGATTTAAAGTTAGTGTGTGAACACACTGATACAAACCCTACACATAACTAACACACAATGCGGCACACATGATAACAAATTCGAAAACACAATCATGCATGCAAAGTATTATCATACCAAAATAGTGATCAAACCAACTTATCCTGAACACAAATCAACTCATACAACATTTTGGTACACATATTCGCAAGTTATCAAGTTTCAGCTTGTACACTCATAACTAGGCTGTTTTCGAGGATTTTTATAAAATAGTTCCAACATTCTAAAAATTCCAATTTTTTACAGAAGGTGTCAACTAAACTGTAGAATTTTATGTAAATTTTTCAAGTCCTAACACTTTACCGATTATTCATAAACATTTATATACTAGGCTGCAGTCAGATTCGTCGCTTTCTGACTGCAGTCCACGGGAGAAATTATTTAAAAACATCGTTCATCCAATTAACAAAATTCCAGTGGGAGTTTCCCGGAAATTTCCGTCTCCAGTTTCTGTACAAATTTCGTGACCCAACCCTCTACAGATTTTGAGATCCGACTCGATAAACAACTAACAAATTTTCAGAATTTACACAGCTTCAGTTACTGCACTTAAACGACCACTTAAAAATATAAAACGACCTCAGAAAAATATGAATCTAGTGCCATTAGAAGGGTTTTTCAAAAATATACGTTTTAGGCTTCAGAAAATCCACTTTTCGATAAATAATAACCAAGTTACAGCCAATTGAAGTTGGCTGTAAACACCATTCAGCAACTTGTTTTCGACTTTTATCGCAATAGAACACGCTTAAACGATCGAGACGTTAAATATAAATGATCAAGAACAGATTTGTTAGTCACATATCATCATGTACATCATACTCATGCAAACCCTAATCATATAACATGATTTTTATCACAAAACGCAGCTTATGATTCTTGTATCCAACTAACATCATAATCGCAAAACTCGCACAATTAATCGAATTAAACATCATAACACTTTCATAACAATGATTCTACCATTACATACAAGCATGATCAAGAATTCATAAACCCTAATGTGATTTGCGAAACAATAAAAACCCTAACCTTGCAACGATGAAGATTAACGAACCGGGAACGAGATTGGAATCACTTCGGGTTTTGGACGAAGTTGCGATCGAGAGAAGGAGGGAGAGAGAGGGCTGCCGTCGGCTCTTTGAAGCTAGGGTTTAGGTTTGTTTTTTTTTTTTTGAAACATAACACATACATGCATGCCTATTTATACAAACAAGGGAAAAAAGAAAAGGAGAAAGGGTGGGGTGATTTGCGGCCGCACAAGGGGGTTTGGGTGGGTAACTTGGGCCTCATGTTTAGGCTAGTTACTTGGGCCACAAGGAAGTGAGGTCGACACGTTTCGCGGCTCAGTTCGGTTCGGCTAATTATTTAATATATATTTTTTTATAAACTAACAATCACGAAATCAAAACATGATATAATAACTCACAAAACTTATAAACGTCTAATAACACATAGCACGTAATTCACTCGATAAGTTCACAAAGTTAGCGTAGTTATTTCGAGCGTGTAATTTAATTCTCCGAATCAAATTAGCGTAGGAATGAATAACCGTGAAGTAGTGCGTTTAAGATACCTGAAAAACCGGGATGTCACAGATCATGTCCTATTGAGAGTATCAACCTGGAAGGGCGTGGTTCGTTTTGGAAACGAGGCAAGCTCAATCCGCGTTACGTGGGGTCATTCATCATTTTGGAAATGATCGGTAAGGTGGCTTACAAAATTGATCTACCTGAAGAACTTGGTAACATACACAATGTTTTCCACGCATCCAACATAAATAAGTGTTTGTCAGACAAAACGCTTGTAGTTCCTTTCAAAGAACTAAAGATCGATGATAAGTTGCAATTCATCGAGGAACCTGTCGAAATTATGGACCAGGAAGTCGAAGTCTGTAAACAAAGTCGAATTCCTATCATGACTTCGTTGGAACTCAAGACGTGGACCGGAGTTCACATGGGAACGTGAGGACTAGATAATGATCACGTACCTCCACTTATTCAAAACAGCTGAACCTAGCACGGAAGCGATAAGAGAATTTCGGAACAAAATTCCCTTTCAAGTTGGGGAAGATGTGGTACCCAAGGAAAACCCACAGTCATCTTAACTTATCTTTTCACTTCTCCGTGACTGGTTATCAAATTTCAGGACAAAATTTCGTTCAAGTTGGGGATATGTGACAAACCGCAACTTCAGGTTACCACTTTAACCTAACCGCGGTTAATTTAAACATACATGCATAGTACTGTATTTAACTAGGGTTAGTTAAATGAGTCTACTTTGGTAATTTGGGGAATTATTGGAACACACATGATAACTCTCGAACATTGGTGACTAACACGAATAATATTTATAAACAGGCGGTTATACGAAACTTATGTGCTACATGAAAAATACATGAGTTATATACTTTAATTTTAATTACAAGTTGTTCTGCGCTTTGTATGAAAGTTGCAAAGTTAGGGGTGCTTAGAGCTAATATTGAAAATGGAATAAAACTCCTACAACCCTAATCATTCCTCATAATCCAAGTTACGGCAATCCATAATCAGCATTTCCCTGATCATCATCTCTAACCATTCCTGGCTACACAAGTTTCATATAAATCAATCTTGATATTTCAATCCTTCTGCAATCAACCTAAGGTAATTGCTTTGTGATTGTACGTTATTATCTCTACTTTTTTTGATTTCATGCAAACCCTAGTCCTCCAAACAATGGTTCTGTGTTTAGTTAATCATTCTGATTGATTGTACAATAGTTTGTGAATGATTATGTAATTGGTTGCTTGATTCTAGGATACAATTGATATGCTAGAATTGATAACTGTTGTTGATTACTGCGGGTTAGGGTTTTGATCATAGAACTGCAAATTGTAATTGTTACATTGAAAGATTTGCTTATTCTGTGTTTGTTCTACGCGATTGCTAATGATTCGACTTTGTGAAGTCACAAAGTCCAAGTTTCTCATAAACTCAGAATCCGAGCTTGTTGTTTTTCCAAGTTTACTAAACAAACTTGTGACCGAGTTTAACAATAATCAAGGGTGTCTGAATTTGCTAAATGTTATAGGAAATCGAGATTTAGTGTATGATCTAGATTGTCCAAATATATAAAGGGTTGGTACTAGTCCGAGTTTATATGAATGTATGGGGTTCGAGTTTGTATGTATGTTAGAGTAGTCCGAGTTTGATAAGGGAACAAGGGAGGGATCCGGATTTACATGAGAATCCATGATGTCTGAGTTTGGTAGTTCTTTGATGGGTCCGAATATGTGGAATTTTATAAGTTATGAGTCCGTATATAGGTTTACAATTGGATATATATATATATATATATATAATATATGTCTTAGTTGTCCAAATATAAGTAAAGATGGGAATGAATCCAGGTATAGGAGAACTTCATGTTTCCGAATTTAAGCTGGAGTTTAGTCTGAGTTTAATACAGTGACCTATGGTCCAAATTTACCTATGCCTATTAAAGGGAGTCTGAACATGCTTATGTACTTGTCCGGATTTATGTGAGTACATGGTTATGGTCCGAGTTTATGGGTAGATAAACATGCCAAGCTATGCTATGCTCGAGTTTAATGAACCATGAAATATATATGTGTGTTTAACTGTTTCAAATTATGTATATGTAAGTTGTGTGATGTTGTAAATAAACGTATTAACATGGTCACTAAAATACTGAGTTGTTTGGGCACATAGGGTATTGTAAACACTCTACTTGTATACATAATCACATTTAAACGTACACTAGGTCGAGTGTAACGGACCTAACACTTACTTAACGCGTAAAGGCATGTTAACATTACCGAGCAAACTAAGGTGAGTTCACTACACTTTCACAAGCATGCGTCCCAGGGGGACAAACTACTATTCCTTGGAGGAATACCTTCTACAACTGTCGTAGTTTAATTTCGATATTAGTTAATAAACTCAACACTATTATGAAAGTCCCTACTTACTACCGAACTAGTTGCCTTTGAGGCAACGGGGTATTAGTTGATAGTGCTATTAGGCTTGACAACCTCACATCGTACCTGGGAGGATGGGCGTGAACTAAGGACCTTAAACACATGGCCAATGTTGATATGCATTGATGAGGGCAAAACAAACATAACAGTCACTTTGGTGTTTATTATTGACATGTCTTTAAACTAAACACCAACTTGTTTTGTGTTAAACCAAAATTTTAACTCGCCGGCGTAATCGCTAATACACTTTTTCTTCATGGTTGAAGGTTGTTAGATACATCTCTCATGGGAACTTACAGTATGAGGAGTCAGAGTGTCATGGCCGTGATACTGGATTGCAAACATTAATGGTTTACATTTTTAAAACGTTTTGATTTCCAGTTGTTGACATAATTACATTGCTTCCGCTGAACACGTACTATCTTTGAAATATTTAATTTGAAGTTCACTATTCATGTTGGATATGATTACTTTGTTTTATATTATTTATTATTAGTTCGACATGATTAGTGGCTAGATCCTGGTACGTCACACGCCTCGCGGTGAAACTTCGCAAGTGGTAATTTGGGTGTGTGACACACTTCTTTAACTCAAAAGAATAAACCTTTTGAGTGGGGACCCAAACAAGAAGAAGCATTCCAAACCTTGAAACAAAAACTTTGTGATGCTCCTATTCTATCCCTACCTGATGGCAACAATATTTTGTCGTATATTGAGATGCCTCAAATCTAGGCCTTGGCTGTGTTCTCATGCAAAGTGATAAAGTCATAGCCTACACTTCAAGACAATTGAAAATCCATGAAAAGAACTGCACAACTCATGATCTTGGGTTAGGTGCTATTGTTTTCGCTCTCAAAATTTGGAGACACTACCTCTATGGACCACAAAAATCTCCAACATATATTCAATCATAAGGAGTTGAGCATGAGACAACAACATTGGGTTGAACTTCTGAACGACTATGACTGCGAAACTCGCTACCATCCTGGTAAGTCGAATGTCGTAGACGATGCACTTAGTCGCAAAGAACATGTCAAACTTCCCTGTGTACATATTCAATCAGACATCCAAACATGTTTTTCCAAGCCCAACATGCTTGTGTAACTTAACACATAATGAGTAACGAACTACCACAAAATCTTGAAATTCAGCTTGAAACTAAGGATGATGGGTTACTTTATTTCTTGGATCGTTTGTGGATTCCAAACTAAGATAATCTTCGTGCCTTATTGATGGACCAAGCACACAAGTCACGTTACTCTATCCATCCTAGTGCAGACATAATGGTACATGGATCTTCGTACCGAGTATCAGTGGCCGAGTATGAAGAAAGACACTTCGTACGAAGCCAACCTGCTCGCTTCGCACAAGCTGCTCATGTTTGTATATATGTGTGTTGTGTATCCATTGTTTCAGTGACGTTTGAAAGTTCCCTAAGGGGAAATGTCGGTGGATTCTCTCCAGAATTTCCGCCAGCCAGAGAAGATGTATACTCTTTCGGTATGAATGAGTGAATGCTTACGGTTATTCTGGTTCTACTCCCTTGTTATAACGTTCTACCGAATCGGTACTATCATGCGCCCAAACTTCCGTCTAGAACCACCGTCACCGGGACCCACAACTGGTAGAGCTATGGTGCCGATTCATTCAATCTAACAGTTGATGAATCACCTACTCTCGTGAATTTTGGATGTATGAGGGGTTTTAGACGTAAAAGATCAAATAATTGGACAATCCATTGACATAATGTAAAATTGAAACCATAGGATTATTAGAAACTGATTTTTGACAAGATCTATGCAAAAATCATCTTGAAATTCGAAGAAATAAAGATTCTGGATAGAAAAAACGTAATCAGGCTCGTTTGTACGAGTGTGCCTCTGTGGCTCGTAGGAGTGACAATTTGTCACTCGTACGAAGCACCACTCATACGAAGTGTGGCATGCCTAAAAAAATTGGTGATTACAGACGAGTGCCTAGAAAAATTTTGGTGATTACAAATTTTTTCGAGATTTTAACGTCTAATCCGGGCTGTTCAGGGACACCGTCTAGAGCATCAAAGTATAGATTTGATGATACGGTCACAAAATGTTGAAGATATTGGGGTAGTCACTGATACCTGCACTAAAGGTTGATCATCTGGTATAGTGACTTTTAATGGGCCATAACGTTAAATCCGCATTTGATCAAAACTGAAATTTTGGGAAATTTTTCGCAAAATATGGTTTTTATGAGACGATGCTCAAGACGTCAAAATTTGCAAAAACGATGGGGGAATAAAAATTTTCACGTATATGTTAATATTTCAGCATTTTTGAAATTCGTGACCATGCAACAGTATTCGGGTGGTTCCGACTGCATATTATCTAGGAAACACAGATCATCTAAGATTCAATAGTGATAAGATAAAGTTGATGTCTATTTTTCGTAAAAGTGGGGTTGCATAACTGAGTCTTGGAGGAGTTGTTCATCGGATTCAGTAGTTGTGGTCACGTTGATGCCCGAGTCTTCGTACAAGCCGGTTGCACACACGACTGCTTAGTGGTACAAAGTATCCCATTTAACTCTGCAGGGCAAATGAACTGTTTTCTGGACTACCGCCAGAAAATAAGGATGCTTTGTGGTTTCATAAGTATCTCGGATAAGTTACTGTTCTGAGATACTGTTACCATTTCAGATCCATTGTTTCAAGTTGACTGTTACTGTTCCGAATTGACTTCTCAGATTGGAATTTTCACTTTTTAATTAAAATATAATTAAATGATGATAAATCCAAACAGTATTCTGACCGCTGCGGATCTCACCAACGCTACAGTCTTAGACCCTAGCGTTGCATCAAGAACTGGACCAGAGTATTGGAACGTCTACCAAAATTCCAAGATTACTGTATGGAGATGATTATTTTTAGTGAACCTGGCGCTTTGAGCAGTATTGCAAAGTTAAGGAACCCAGAATGTGGAGGTGCATTCGTGATGGTCCCATCACTATCATGTACGCAACTACATGTGATCCAGACACTCAAATTCCAAAACCAGAAAGTTTGTTGTCCGACGAAGATCGAAAAATCAAGGACGAAGATGATAAGGCAATGGAAAACCTTAATATGGCACTCGGTCCTCACATCTTGATTGTTGTCAGAAACAGCACAAGTGTGAAAGAAATCTAGGATGTGCTAAAAAATCTGTATGAAGGAAACACTTACATGAAGGTTAGCACGGTGAACATGTTGAACCAGCAGTTCAGTTCATTTAATCACATCTACGGGGTGAATATGGAGAGTCAAATCAGGAGATTCGTCAAACTCATTTCACATATGGTCAGTGCTGGAATTCCGGTCACTAATAGTGGGATGAATCGCCAATTGTTGAATTCACTGCCAAAGTCTTGGGATGCTGATGGTTCGATGATCAAACGTACTACAAATCTGAATGAAGTTGCTCTCACTGAACTAATCGCCACCATCAAATCATGTGAAATAGACAACCAACAAAGAGAACTGAACCACAAGAACTCCATGATGGCTGAAGGGGTGACTAGCTCCAACACTGCATTGATGTCTCAAAGTCATCCTAACCTTATCTTTAGCCCTGTGACGAACAGTGATCCAAACATTATTTTCAGTCCATTGATTCAAGCACAACTTCAAGCTCAGAAGACAAACTACGTTTATGGCATGTCTCTTCCAAACAACTCAGCTGTTCCGAGTACTGTTACTACTCAGCAATTACCACAGCACGCAAACGTAGTCTACAGTCATGTTAATCTCTCAGCTTCTCAAATGCTCAATCTACACCCGCCGCTGAAAATCTCGCATTTCTGACCAAACAGAACGAAGAGAAGTTTGCTCTAGAAGCATCCACACTCAATAGCTTAACTACTTTTCTTGCAAGTGATTTCTTGCCTCTTCATTGTTAGCTACTGAGATGAATCAAGTGGTTGAAGAAGATATTGAAGAACTGGATGCTTCGTGGAATCTGGCTATGGCCGCATTTCGAGCATAAAAGTATCAAAAGAGATACGGGTGTCGTCCAATGTCAAACGTTCGCACTGGGTCTGTCAAAGATAAGCTGAGATGCTACAGATGCCATGAACCAAGACACTTCGCCAGAAACTACAGGAAGACACCCGTGGGATATGAAGCAACTGCTGCTGAGGAAAGGAATTCAGATAGGTCCATGGTTCCAGTTAGTTCAGCTCAGACGTCAACATCAACCTCATCCAGCTAAGGAGGCTCAAGAGCGGTCAAAGCACTAATGGTGCAAGAGCAGCATGGTTTTAGCTGGGTTGATGCTGCAACTCAATTGGAATCTCTGAAGATTCTAGAAGTTGCTGAAAATCATCTCAACTACGGAGCCCAAATCTCTCCCCGAAACGGTAAACTCTCTCTTATGCTCCGAAGATTGCAAAAATAAAATGGCACAAATGAGAGCACATAATTTCAATATCATTAGTGATTACAACAATGCCATGTCAAAGTACATCGGTCTTCTAGAGAACAATAGAATTCTCTATGAAAAGATTGATGCACTAAAGAAGGACAGAGCTCAACTCCACCGGGATGTAAACCAACAAAAATGTTGGGTCCATGATTATAAAACCAAACTACATTCAAATACCTTTGAATGTTTAACACCCCAACCGCGTAAAACAATGAACCGCGACGGAAACGCCGGGGAATCATGTCCCAGAACTATTGTTTCACAACTCATGGAATTTAAAATTTTGTTTTATCAAGTTAAATGTTTACATTGTCTTGGGACAAACAGAAACAACACATAAATAAATTGTCTTTCATGTTTTAAGTCACTAAGGCCTGCGTCCATTCCTATGTGAAGCATGCATCATATTATCAAGCATTGACTCCTGAAACATATTTGAAAAGAGAGTCAGCATAAAAATGCCGGCGAGTACATAGGTTTTGTGAGTGTGTCAAATTCGTGGCTTTGTATACATATTGCAACACCTCGTCCAAGTACAACAGTCCTTAAATGAAAACCTCGTATCAAAAGTGTTTGATATTGCAATACAATTAACCAACTAAAACAAGTTGGTTAGAGTTGTGAAAACCTTGTAGCCATGAATCTTGACCAAAACGTTTCTTTTGTAAAAACCTTGTAATAGATTGATTCAAAAGAAAACTTCATATGCTTTATATCTTTAAATGAAAATCATTACGTCACATTGTTCAAAACCATTTGTCCGTGTGATAAACCATTCGTCCTTATTATAAATCAATCGTCCGTATCATAAACCAATTGTCCATGTCATAAACAAACCATTCGTGTTTTTAATTGTGAAAACTTTTGATCATTCTTTAACGAACACTTTCAAACTTGTGTTGACTATACCACCAAAGGGTATCTTTAATAGAAAACCAAAGGGTCTCCTTAACTAGGCTAAGGAATCAACAAATGATTTGTTAATCAGAAACAGTTTCTGTCATTACCCAAACTTCCACCAAATAGAGTGAACAGTCCAATAATGGGATTGTCAATCCTATGGTACCATAACATACTATTGATCGGCTTGGCCAAAGCTAATGAATGTCATTCATGTTATGGATAATGCATCAACGAGTTGTTCACATTATTGAAATCGTATTGTTTTATATATAAACCATAGACATTGTTTTTGAAAACTTGAAAATGATTTAGCACATATGAGTCACCCCAAAACATTTGCAAAACGTAAAAGAAGGGAACTATGTACTCACTTTGAAAATCATTTTGTATATATAAACCATGTATATTGTTTTGAAATCTTGAAAATAATTATAGGCACATATGAATCACCCCAAAACATTTAGAAAATGTAAAAGAGGGGGCTATGTACTCACTTTAAAAATCATTGCTTATATATAAACCCATGTATATTATTTTGAAATCTTGAAAATAATTATAGGCACACATGAATCACCCAAAAAAATTTAGAAAAAGTAAAAGAGGGGAACTATGTACTCACTTTGAAAATCATTATGTATATATATAAACTATGTATATTGTTTTGAAATCTTGAAAATAATTATAGGCACATATGAATCACCCCAAAAAATTTAGAAAAAGTAAAAGAGGGGAACTATGTACTCACTTGGGATTGCGAAAGTGTTCTTAATCAACGGAATAAACAAAGCTCAAACGTGTCCTAATGTGTCAGATAAATATATTAGCGTGTCGAGACTACAAACGGAGATCAGATAGAATAAAGTCTTATAAACCAAACGAGTGTTGAAACTCATATGATATGGTTTAACAAACTTAGCATTCTGATTTGGAAAGGATCCTAAGTGCTTTGGATCCATATGACTCGTTAAGGTAGTTTACGCTACTTTAAGGGTCATTAGCGTAAACGCGTGATCGGATGGTTAAACATGTCCTATGATAAGTTTTAAATGCCCAAACATGTTTAAAAATCTAATAACATCAGTATATATGTAAAAAATTTGGATACATGTGTTTAAATAGATTTATGCGCAAAAGGGCATTTTGGTAATTTTTTAGAGGACATAGAAGTAACTTATCATAACACTAACCAAACGACGTGAACATAGGGTATAACCTCAATAGGTTATTCCCTATACAACTATGGTCACAAATATGTGTTTGGTCGGATCCTAAGATCAACCAAACGGGTCGGATTCGAAAGTTAAAGAGACGGTCAAGACCGCTCGACTTACGACTCTAAATAAGCACTAAACTAGAAGTGACGAGTTAGACATGTCAAAATATGTCTAACTAAGTTTATAGAACTTATTTGGTATCAAAACTTGGTATTTTGATACCCGAAAATATTTTCGTTGTAGAATGCACATCATGGGCATTTTTGACCGAAACTTTGACTCGTCACTTCGACTAGTAAACGTGGTAATCAGAATGTTAAATCGTTAGGGATTATAACCTTCGTGATTACGATCATGTTGCAAAGTCCAATGGAACTTTGACTTAACCAAATATGGTCAGAACCAAAAGTCAATCAGGAAGCCAAATTGTTCGACTTTTAGCTCAAATAGCTAAAATAATGAAAGAACTAGGAAGAGTACTTACTCGTGTTGAAGAACACTTTCGGAACTCAAGATAGGAGGCTTCCAAAAATTCTGGAAACAAGCTCCAAGAAGGATAGAAAGAAGAACTTCACACTTTGCTTTGAAGTGTTTTGAAGTGGTGTTAAATAAAATGAAAGAATCATGAGGTATTTATAGTATTTTAGGTTTAAGGAGATGATGACAAGTGTCCTCAAGTGTGGATTAGTGTCCTAACATGTGTCAAAACCATATTAAGTGTGGTAAAGTGAGTGCTAGGTGTTAAAAATTGGAGATAGGTGACAAACTTGGTGAAGAAGCAAAAATATTTATTATTTCTTTGACATTTTTGGTTCTTGGACTTGTATTTTCACTTCTTTGCCATTTTTAACCCCTTTAACCTAATATTTAGGTTATATAAAGGTATTAAGATATGTGTAACTTGGATTATGTCCAAAAATGACGTGGATGTCAGTTGGTTCGGTTGTACTGTTACGCGTTTCCAAAAATGCGTAAAACGCTTTAACGAACACGAAAATGATTGAAATTGTGCAACGATTGACATTTTTGCATTCTCATCAATAAAATACAAGATTTTATTGAATACGAAAATATTTGGAAATAAAACACAGGGTTTCATTGAATACGAAATTGTTTGTAATTGTGCAATGATTGAAAAGACACAAATGTCACAGTCTCCCTACTTTTGGAAATTTCGTCCTGAAATTAAATTAGAGGAAACTTTGTGAAACAGATGTGGATATTTTGCTTTCATCTGATCCTCTTGTTCCCAAGTAAATTCTCGGCCACGTTTGGATTCCAGCGAACTTTAACTATCTGCATACGTTTGTTTTTGAGTTTCTTGACATCACAGTTCAATATTTCCACAGGTTTCTCGACAAAGTGCATTGTGTTATCAATGCGAATTTCATCAAGATGGATGTGGAGGTTTTCATCATCCAAACACTTTTTCAAATTGGACACGTGGAAAGTTGGATGAACATTCCCAAGCTCAGGAGGTATCTCAAGTTTGTAGGCCACCTTTCTGATCCTCTCGATGATCTTAAATGTCTCACATATCGAGGTGCGAGTTTTCCTTTCTTTCCAAATCTAATCACACCTTTCCAAGGAGATACCTTGAGATGGACGTGATCACCAATTTGGAATTCCAAGGGCTTGCATCGCTGATCCGCATAACTCTTTTGACGTCTTCTAGCTGTCAAAAGGTTATCGCTTATTTTATTGACTTTGTTTGTAGTCTCTATAATGAGTTCTGGTCCGGTGAGCTGAACTTCACCAACGTCATTCCAGCAGACAGGTGAATGACATTTTCGACCGTATAGAGCTTCGAAAGGAGCCAAGTTAATGCTGGAGTGATAACTATTGTTGTAGGAGAATTCGATCAAAGGTCGATGTGAATCCCAACTACCACCAAAGTTGATTACACAAGCTCTAAGCATATCCTCCAATGTTTGGATTGTCCTTTCGGACTGTCCATCCGTCTGAGGATGATAAGCAGTGCTCAACTTAAGTTTGGTTCCCATGGCAGATTGTATGGTCTTCCAAAAGTGAGATGAGAATCGAGCATCCCGGTCCGATATGATGTTCAAAGGAACACCATGTCGAGATACTATCTTATCAATGTAGATCTTTGCAAGTTTGTCAGCAAATAGATCCTCACGAATTGGCAAAAATTGTGCTGACTTTGTAGACGATCGATGATTACATAAATGGCATCATGACCTCTAGGTGTGCGTGGTAGTTTAGTGATGAGATCCACCACAATGTTCTCCCACTTCCATACCGGTATTTGTGATTGCTCAAGTAAACTAGATGGGCGTTGATGTTTTGCCTTAACTTAAGACAAGTTAGGCATTTAGACACATATAAGGCAATCTCCTTCTTCATACCTGGCCACCAATACTGGGTACGGAGATCCTTATACATTTTGTCTGCACCAGGATGGATTGAATAACGAGACTTATGAGCTTCGTCTATCAATAAGGTGCGGAGATTGTCTTGACTAGGAATCCACAAAGGTTCTTCTAGTAGAGTAATCCGTTGTCTTTTTTTTCGAGTTGAAGTTCGAGATTTTGTTGCAGCTCATTTTTCAACAAGCTTTAGGTCACACATGTATGTTGTGCTTGAAGGATACGTGCCTGGATATCAGATTGAACTCGAACATAATGAAGTTTGACACGTTCCATACGACTAAGCGCATCAGCCACAACATTAGCCTTCCCAGGATGGTAGCGAATCTCGCAGTCGTAGTCGTTCAGAAGTTCGACCCATTGTCGTTATCTCATATTTAGCTCCTTTTGATTGAATATGTGTTGGAAACTTTTGTGGTCAGTGAAAACCACACATTTCATACCGTAAAGGTAGTGTCTCCAAATTTTGAGAGCAAAAACTACGGCTCCTAACTCAAGATCGTGAGTTGTGTAGTTCTTCTCATGGATTTTCAATTGTCTTGACGCATAGGCTATGACTTTGTCTCTTTGCATGAGAACACAACCAAGGCCTAGATTTGATGCGTCACAATAGACAATGAAATCGTTGTTGCTGTCGGGTAAAGAGGAAAACAAGAGCATTAAAGAGTTTTTGTTTCAGTGTTCGAAAGGCTTCCTCTTGTTTGGGTCCCCACTCGAAAGGTTTATTCTTCTGAGTCAAAGTGGTGAGGGGAACCGCGATCTTTGAAAATTTCGCGATGAATCGTTGATAGTATCCAGCAAGACCAAGAAATGAACGAACTACGGTAGGAGTAGTAAGTGTACTCCAATCCCTAAACGCACTGATTTTAGCGGGATCTACATGTATACCTTGTTCGTTAACAATGTGTCCCAAAAATTGATCTTCTTTTAGCCAAAATTCACACTTAAGAATTTGGCGTAAAATTGTTCTTTCTTCAAGAGTTCCATCGTTAGACGGAGATGTTTTTCGTGATCGGCTCGAGACTTAGAATAAATGAGGATGTCTCGATGAAAACAATGATGAACTTTTCTAAATAAGGTTTACAAACCTTATTCATTAAGTCCATGAAGACGACATGAGCATTTGTTAAACCAAAAGGCATGACAGTGAACTGTAATGGTCGTATCGAGTGCGAAAGGCAGTCTTGGGAATATCTTCTTCGAGTACACGAAGTTGATAATACCTAGAACACAGATCAATCTTTGAAAAGCAGGTCGCACCTTGTAGCCAATCAAAGAGATCATCAATGCGATGTAGGGGATATCAATTTTTTATTGTGATTTGTTGAGCTCACGATAATCGATACCCATACGGAAGGATCCATCCTTCTTTTTCATGAATAGGACAGGAGCGCACGAAAGTGAAAAGCTCGGACGAGTGAATCCCTTGTCTGAAAGTTGTTGGAGTTGCTTTGACAACTCTTGCATTTCAGACGGTGCAAGACGGTAAAGAGATTTAGCAATTGGGTTGGCACCAGGTACAAGGTCAATACGAAACTCAACTTGATGAATTGGGGGTAAACCAGGTAGCTCTTCAGGAAACACCTCAGGATATTTCCGAACAATGGTGATGTCCTGAACAGTTTTTCCCTTGCCTTTTTCCTCGACGATATGTGCCAAAAAGGCTACATAATTCTTTCGTAGGTATTTTTGGGCCTGGGTACAGGTCATGAGTTTTAGGCTACTAGAGGGTTTCTCTCCGTGAAATTCTAAGGTTTCGCTCGATGAAAGAGGCATACGAACAACCTTGTCAAAACAGATCACCTCAGCATGTTGTTTAGTTAACCAATCCATTCCTATGATGATGTCAAAACTCCCGAGTTGCATTAGTGTGAGGTCAATGGGAAAAATGTGGTTATCCAAGTTCAATTGGAAACTACTATTGACATAGTCGAGCACAAGGGGTTCACCAGTAGCTATTTCCACCGTTAAGGGTTTTCCTAGTTTAGTTATAGGCATCGAAAGCAAAGGTTCAAAGGCTAGTGATACAAATCTTGTATCGGCACCCGAATCGAAAAGAATAGAAGCAGGATGATTGTTAACAAGGAACGTACCATTAATGACTTTATTATCAGAATTAATTTTTTATAATGCAATATTATGTTCTTCTAGAAGAAAACATGAGGGAAAATATGTGAGATTGACATTGGATAATCAAGAGAGATGTTAAAAATATCGACGAAATATAAGGATGGTGGCCTTTTGTTCGTTACTTAAAAACAAACAAACGACACACGGTGACTAATCAAAGTAAATGGGTCTTTATAATGTATCGCGAAAACATGCTTTAGCCTATAAGTGGATACTCACCCAAAGAATTCCTAGGTAAGAGTGACTAGTCCGATAATGCGGATTTGTACGAACACTCTAGTCTTAGACAGAAAACTCAGGGTATAGGCACCCACCCTTCCAGATTGCATTGTTCACATTAATAGAACCTAAACTTTGACGGGATTTTGAAAACTTACAAGGCTTTAAGCCTAAACAAATCATCTAAGGATAGATGATTGATTTTCAAAACGAATTTGTAACTTGTGTATTTGTTTTGGTAATCACCTAAGGATAGGTGATGGTATTGTTTTAAGAATCTAAATGCAAGATAACTCACGTTAGGGTCCTAGAAGGTTATAGTCTAGGTCAAAGCATTACTAGTAACCTAATTCTTATAAGCTATGATACCAATCTTTCTGTAACACCCCGATCGCATAAAACAACGAACCGCGACAGAAACGTCGGGGAATCATGTCACGGAACTATTGTTTCACAACTCATGGAATTTTAAATTTTTGTTTTAATAAGTTAAATGTTTACATTTTCTTGCGATAAACAGAAACAATACATAAATAAATTGTCTTTCATGTTTTAAGTCACTAAGGCCCGCGTCCATTCCTATGTGAAGCATGCATCATATTATCAAGCATTGACTCCTGAAACATATGTGAAAAGAGAGTCAGCATAAAAATGCCGGCGAGTACATAGGTTTTGTGAGTGTGTCAAATTCGTGGCTTTGTATACATATTGCAACACCTCATCCGAGTACAAGAGTCGTTAAATGAAAACCTCGTATCAAAAGTGTTTGATATTGCAATACAATTAACCAACTAAAACAACTTGGTTAGAGTTGTGATAACCTGTAGCCATGTATCTTGACCAAAACGTTTCTTTTGTAAAAACCTTGTAATAGATTGATTCAAAAGAACACTTCATATGGTTTATATCTTTAGATGAAAATCATTGCGTCACATTGTTCAAAACCATTTTTCCGTGTTATAAATCATTCGTCCTTATTATAAATCAATCGTTCGTGTCATAAACCAATTGTCCATGTCATAAACAAATCGTCCGTGTTTTTAATTGTGAAAATTTTGATTGTTCTTTAATGAACACTTTCAAACCTGTGTTGACTCTACCACCAAAGGGTATCTTTAATAGACCACCAAAGGGTCTCTTTAACTAGACTAACAAATCAACAAATGATTTTTTAATCAGAAACAGTTTCTGTCATTACCCAAACTTCCACCAAATCCAGTGAACAGTCCAATAATGGGATTTTCAGTCCTATGGTAACATAACATACTACTAATCGGCTCGGCCAAAGCTAATGAATGTCATTCGTGTTATGGATAACGCATCAACAAGTTGTTCACATTATTGAAATCGTATTGTTTTATATATAAACCATAGACACTGTTTTTGAAAACTTAAAAATGATTTAGCACATATGAGTCACCCCAAAACATTTGCAAAACGTAAAATAAGGGAACTATGTACTCACTTTGAAAATCATTTTGTATATATAAACCATGTATATTGTTTTGAAATCTTGAAAATAATTATAGGCACATATGAATCACCCCAAAACATTTAAAAAAAGTAAAAGAGGGGAACTATGTACTCACTTGGGATTGCGAAAGTGTTCTTAATCAATGGAATAAACAAAGCTCAAATGTGTCCTAATGTGTTAGATAAATATGTTAGTGTCGAGAATACAAACGGGAGATCGGATAGAATGAAGTCTTATAAACCAAATGAGTGTTGGAACGCATGTGATATGGTTTAACAAACTTAGCATTCTGATTTGGAAACGATCCTAAGTGCTTTTGATCCATATGACTCGTTAAGGTAGTTTACGAACGGGTCACTAGCGTAAACGCGTGATCGAAAGGTTAAACATGTCCTATGATAAGTCTTAAATGCCCAAACATGTTTCAAAATGTTATAACATCAGTATATATGTAAAAAAATTGGTTACACGTGTTTAAAATAGATTTATGCGCAAAAGGGCATTTTGGTCATTTTTTTAAGAACATAGAAGTAACTTATCATAACACTAACCAAACGACATGAACATAGGTATAACCTCAGTAGGTTATTCCCTATATAATTATGGTCACAAATATGTGTTTGGTCGAATCCTAAGATCGACCAAACGGGTCGGATTTGAAAGTCAAAGCGATGGTCAAGACCGCTCGACTTACGACCCCAAATAAGCGCTAAACTAGAAGTGACGAGTTAGACATGTCAAAATATGTCTAACTAAGTTTATAAAACTGATTTTGTATCAAAACTTGGTATTTTGATACCCGATAATAGTTTCGTCGTAGAATGCACATCATGCGCATTTTTGACTGAAACTTTGACTCGTCACTTCGACTAGTAAACGTGGTAATCAGAAGGTGAAATCGTTAGGGATTATAACCTTTGTGATTATGATCACGTTGCAATGTTCAATTGAACTTTGACTTAACCAAATATGGTCAGAACCAAAAGTCAATCAGGAAGCCAAATTGTTCGACTTTTAGCTCAAAATAGCTAAAATAATGAAAAAACTTAGGCAGAGTACTTACTCGTGTTAAAGAACATTTTCGTAACTCAAGATAGGAGGCTTCCAAAAATTCTGGAAACAAGCTCCAAGAAGGATAGAAAGAAGAACTTCACACTTTGCTTTGAAGTGTTTTGAAGTGGTGTTAAATAAAATGAAAGAATCATGGGGTATTTATAGTATTTTAGGTTTAAGGAGATGATGACAAGTGTCCTTAAGTGTGGATTAGTGTCCTAACATGTGTCAAAACCATATTAAGTGTGGCAAAGTGAGTGCTAGGTGTCAAAAATTGAAGATAGGTGACAAACTTGGTGAAGAAGAAAAAAATATGTATTATTTTTTTGACATTTTTGATTCTTGGACTTGTATTTTCACTTGTTTTCCATTTTAACCCCTTTAACCTAATATTTAGGTTATACAAAGGTGTTAAGACATGTGTAACTTTGATTATGCCCGAAAATTGTCACACCCCGACCCGCAGCGGAATAAGAGTCGGGGCATAATTGGGTTATCATCAAAGCTCATGACATTTACTAATATGTTTCATATTTATTTAAGTCAAAGTTACATTCCCAAATATCCAAACATGTTCATACAATCCAAGAAAAATAAACCAAACAAAACAATCCCAACTCTAAATCATTTTATTCTTCTAGTCCCATCCTATGTGTTCCTAGCTGCTGCTGGTTCACCTGTATCATGTGTAAAAATGGGGGGTTTTTGGGTCAACATAAGTTGGCGAGTGAACCTTATTAGATAAACATTTATTAATGAATTACTCGTTAGTTTATCAATGAAAAATTGTGCATAATCATAAATGAGCAAATGTAAATAATCAAGCAGTGGCAAATAGCAATCACAACTATAACATACAATAACATATGATAGCATACATTAACATACAAACAACATACGATAAATAACATAAATGAACTGTGCGATCAAGGCTCAATCAAACGGAGCCGATCGTATTGCATGTACTGAAAATGAAAATGTCTGTGCGATCAAGGCTCAATCAAACGGAGCCGATTGTATGTGGGCACGCCAGGTTCAACCTCATAATGAAATGGGGAACATGCTCAACGCTCATAATGTAATGGGGAGCGGCGGCCTATGAAATTGCATGTACTGAAAAATAATAAATTGCATCCAATAATAACTACACAACAGAAACAAACTGAACTACACATGTTCATGATATGATGTATGCACAATGGTTTAATTATAATATATATAACAAGACACATGATACACCCCAAAACGTGATTAAACGGGGAATTTGTAAAGATTCACTCACATTGGGTGCGTTGGATGGGAGATGGTGAGATGCGCACGAATTGGATGAGTAGAACAACGAGAAATACTAACCTAAATAATGACGGAAAAATATATTAAATGAGTGGATTTTATTAAGGATTTTAATGAAATTTTTAGATATATTTTTGTGAGTTTAAGGCTATTTTCTATCTTTAAAAATGTTATTTTTAAGTAATTTTAATTGATTTTTAAATTAAATTAAATAAATAAAAATATAAAAAAATTGTTTATTTTGCGTTGACCGTTGACCGTTGACCTGTTGACTTGTTGACCGGTTCGGTCAATGACATAGTTTGCGCCGGGTGAGGCTCGAACCCGAGACCTCCCGTACGCGTGCACGCAGCTCTACCAACTGAGCTACGTGTCTAACCCGAAATAATCTTGTTTTTAATTATATTTATATACTTATTCAGTTTAACCAATATTCTTTTAATATCAAAAACATTTTAACTCAATGAACCGGTGCCAGTGACGGGTTTCGAACTCGCGACGTGTGACTTAGTGTTGCACACAGTCCACCGCTGGACTGTGTGTCTAACCTGGTTATTATCTCGGTTTTTATTATACTTATCAACTAACAGAGTTAACCCGGTTTAGTTTTAAACAAAAAGGCATTTTATTACATAAGGAGTGCGTGTAGCAGGGATCGAACTCGGGACATGCGTATTTGTTTTGCACACAGTCCACCGCTGGACTGTGGTGTCTAACCCGTTCATTTTACTGGTTTTAAATATACTTATAACTTAATTAACTTCGTCTTCTTCGTTCAAATTTCTGTTGACTGAATCAATGATCCGTTTCTTGTTTTTACGATTGACAAATATTCCTAAGGCTATAATGAAATTACAGAGATGGTAATTAGAGGTGAACATACCGATGAACGGTTTATTTCAGATTTCCGGCAATGTGTCGGTCCCTGTTTTTATGCTCTTCAACTGAACAAGACAATTAACTGTTTTGATTTGTCAATCGTGGAATTGAAGTGATAATCAAACGTTAACAGCGGGATTGAAGGTCCTTACCGTTTCACAGACGGAAATAAAGACTTTCAGGAAAGTTCCGGCGAACTGGAATTAGTTGAATACAGCGCCTGAATTCGATTTCTATTGAGAGATTTAAGTTAGAAATAGTCTAACAATTGTTGAACTACAATGATATTGAAAGATTTACCGTTTGAGGATGAATACGGTTTTCCGGCGACTTTTGCAGAAAATTCCGGCGAGTTATTTAAACGTTCTGACGGTCTGAAAATGTGACGAAAGTGAAATGGGATGTTTGTATGATATTTCTGAGTCGCGAGAGTAGTCTGAAGTTGAAGTAATCTGGAGTTGATGAATTTTCGGTTATAAAAACCGATAATGATGAGACTTTCTGTTTAATCAATTCCGACTTGATTAAAAATCGTCGGTGCATCGGTTATAAACTGAATGTGCGAGTAAACAAGCATATTGACGATTGATTTACCGACTTCCGTTTTTCAGTTGGCGCAACCGGTTTAACCGGGTTTGTGTATAAATCTCATTTGTTTCCTAGAGATAACAGAAAACACAAAGTGGCGGAGTGGTGATGTGAGTGTGTGTTAAATCGTTGGAGTTGTTCTTAGCTGACCCGGGTTCGAGTCCCGGCAGCAACATATTTTTTTTATTTATTTTGTTTTAACTTTTTATCAAATATAATTTTTATAGTTTAGTTTATTTATTAATTATGTATCATTTTAAATCAAAATAATCATAAATATTCAACGTGACTTTTATAACTTGATATTCGATTACAAAACGGAGCGGGTTTTGAAAACCCGTTTTTTACAAATGTTACAGTATCCCCTACTTTTAGGAATTCCGTCCCGAAATTTAAGTAGTTGAAGTAGTAGGAAAAAGATGCGGGTATTTTTCGCGCATTGAGTCTTCACGTTCCCAAGTAAACTCAGGTCCCCGTTTCGACTCCCAGCGTACCCTAACAATTGGAATGCGACTTCGTCGTAGACGTTTCTCTCCGAAGTCCATGATCTCTACAGGTCTTTCAATAAAATGCATAGATTCATCAATCTGAATATCTTCCAGCGGAATGTGGAGGTTCTCATCAGCGAGGCACTTCTTCAAGTTCGACACGTGGAATGTGGGATGAATCCTGTTGAGTTCTTCTGGTAGATCAAGCTTGTATGCTACAGGACCTACTCTTTCGAGTATCTTGAAAGGTCCTACGTAACGTGGTGCTAGCTTGCCCTTTTGACCAAAACGAACTACTCCCTTCCACGGTGATACTTTTAGTAGGACATGATCACCAATGTTAAACTCTAAGGGCTTCCGTCGTTTATCTGCATAACTCTTTTGACGACTTTGAGCTACTAGAAGATTGTTTCGAATTTGATGGATCTTGTCTGTGGTTTCTTGGATCAATTCTGGACCAGTAATTTGAGCTTCCCCAATTTCGTGCCAACATACAGGAGATCGGCACTT
Source organism: Scalesia atractyloides (assembly GCA_947069175.1). NCBI lineage: Eukaryota > Viridiplantae > Streptophyta > Magnoliopsida > Asterales > Asteraceae > Scalesia > Scalesia atractyloides. The sequence goes on along the minus strand of CAMTDV010000022.1, from coordinate 40,387,505 downwards.
ACGACCATATAAGGCTTCAAAAGGTGCCATGCCGATGCTTTAATGATAGCTGTTGTTGTACAAAAATTCAACTAATGGTAGGTGGGCGTCCCAATTTCCCTTGAAGTCTATGACACATGCTCGAAGCATATCTTCAAGAGTTTGAATGGTGCGCTCAGACTGTCCATCAGTTTGAGGATGATAGGAGGTACTGAGATCTAATCGCGTGCCCATAGCGGATTGTACTGCTTGCCATGTTCGTGAAGTGAAACGACCATCACGATCAGAAATAATGCTTAACGGTACCCCATGTCGGCTTACGATTTCGTTGATATAAATACGAGCAAGCTTTTCGTTCTTGAAATCTTCGCGGATAGGAATAAAGTGAGCTGATTTTGTAAGTCGCTCTATAATTACCCATATAGTGTCGTACCCACCAGAAGTGCGAGGTAACCCGGTAATGAAATCCATGGTTATATTTTCCCACTTCCATACAGGTATTTCCGATTGGACCAGAAGTCCTGAGGGTCTTTGGTGTTCAGCCTTCACCTTGGAACATGTAAGGCACTTGGAAACAAAAACGGCAATATCCTTCTTCATTCCAGGCCACCAATAGGTGTATCGTAGGTCTTGATACATCTTATCGGCTCCTGGGTGTATAGAATATCGCGTTTTGTGAGCTTCATTCATAAGAATTTCACGAAGATTGTTGTGTTTAGGAATCCAGATACGATCTAGGTAGTACAGAATACCGTCAGATTTAGTTTCAATTTTTAGCTCAGCTCCACAGGACATCTCCTTTCGTACATCTTCTTCTGTTATTGAAACGTGTTGGGCTTCTCGAATTTGATCTTTAATGTCAGTTATAATTTGCGAACATAGAAGATAAATGGAGTTCGCATAACCTTTTCGACTAAGTGCATCAGCCACCACATTTGCTTTACCAGGGTGGTATCTAATTTCACAGTCGTAATCATTTAGAAGTTCGACCCATCTTCGTTGCCTCATGTTTAACTCTTTTTTATTGAAGATATGTTGAAGACTCTTGTGGTCAGTGTATATTTCACACTTAGTACCATAGAGATAATGTATCCATATCTTAAGAGCGAACAAAACGGCTCCAAGTTCTAGGTCATGAGTGGTGTAGTTCTTTTCATGTGTCTTGAGTTGTCTCGAAGCATAAGCTATGACTTTTCCTCTTTGCATTAGAACGCAACCTAATCCTTGCCCTGACGCGTCGCAATAGACTACAAAATCATCACAACCTTCCGGAAGAGTGAGGATTGGTGCATCACAAAGTTTTTGTTTAAGAGTTTGAAAGGCTTCTTCTTGCTTGGGTCCCCATATGAAAGGTTTTCCCTTATGAGTTAAAGCCGTGAGTGGTACAGCAATGCGAGAGAAGTTTGAAATGAACCGACGATAATAACCAGCTAGACCAAGGAAAGATCTTACTTCAGTTGGTGTACGTGGAGCTTGCCATTCTTGAACCGCTTTGATCTTTGAAGGGTCGACATGTATTCCCTTGTCATTGACTACATGCCCGAGGAATTGCACCTCTTTTAACTAGAATTCACATTTGGAGAATTTTACATAAAGCTTTTCCTTTTCTAGAAGTGCAAGGATGAGTCGAAGATGACGCTCATGATCAGATTTAGATTTTGAATAAATAAGAATATCGTCGATGTAGACTATAACAAATCGATCAAGATAAGGTTTGCAGACTCTGTTCATTAGGTCCATGAAGACAGCTGGTGCGTTGGTTAAACCAAATGGCATAACCATGAATTCATAGTGGCCATAACGAGTTCGAAAAGCAGTCTTAGGGACGTCTTCTTCATGCACTCTAAGTTTATGATAGCCAGATCGAAGGTTGATTTTTGAAAAGCAATTTGCACCTTGAAGTTGGTCAAGAAGATCATCAATGCGAGGTAAAGGGTAGCGATTCTTGATTGTTAATTTGTTGAGCTCTCTGTAGTCGATGTACATACGAAACGATCCATCTTTCTTCTTTACGAACAGAACAGGTGCACCCCAAGGCGACGAGCTGGGATGTATGAATCCCTTATCAGTCAACTCTTGTAATTGACTAGCTAGCTCTTGCATTTCAGAGGGGGCTAACCTATAAGGAGACTTTGCAACTGGTGTAGCACCAGGTATAAGATCAATACGGAATTCGACGTCTCTAACCGGAGGAAGTCCTGAAATGTCGCCAGGAAAAACTTGTGGGAAGTCTTTTACTACAGGAATGTCTTCAAGTTTCTTCTCCATGGTTCCCTTTTTGATGATATGAGCTAAAATGCGACATAATTCTTGCGAAGATATTTTTGAGCTTGAAGACAAGCCATTAAGCTGAGCCCTTTTGACGAGGTTTCTCCAATGATTCGAAGAGTCTGACCGTTTGAAAGAGGAATACAAATAAATTTTTCACGACATACAACTTCTGCCTGATGTTGACTGAGCCAATCCATGCCGATTATGATATCAAAACTTCCCAGCTTCATAGGAATAAGGTCGACTGAGAAATCGTGGTCATTTAAGGTGAGTGTACAGTTGCGTATAATAGAGTTTAATGAAACTGGTTTCCCGTCCGCAACTTCTACCGTTATGGATTCCGTGAGCTTATCCCGATTTTTGTTTAAGATAGGTTCAAATTCGAAAGACACAAAACTTCTATCCGCACCAGTATCAAATAACATAGATGCATATCTACCATTTATAAGGAACGTACCGTTAACCACATTGCCGTCAGCTCTAGCCTGATTCGCGTTAATATTGAAATCTCTTCCTCTTGCAGGTGGAGGAGCTTGGTTCGCTTGATTCACCGGGTTGGCTTGGGCCTGAGCATGAATAATGTTTACCAACCTTGGACAAGTGTTTCTGAAATGGCTCGGGTCACCGCAATTGTAGCAAGCCCGCATTGGTTGATCCATAGGATAATTGGGCTGGTAATATGTTTGGGCTAAATGTTGGGTGGGGGGGTAATGGTAGGGGTTGTTGGGCTTGGCCCATTATTTGTTGGTGGGTTTGGGTTAAAGGTTGGTGGCGGTTCGTTCGTTGAGGCATGCGGAAGGTTTGAACAGTATGACCTGCGCGACCGCAGCCGGTGCAATATTGGCAAGGATGATCAGGGGAATGGTGATATTGGCAACGATTACATTTTGGTAACGGGCCAGTGTAAGGTCTTCTGTATGGTGCGGGTGAAGGAGTGACTTGAGTAATGGGTGCAGCAGGAATAGGGGAGTTGGTTTGAGTAACTGCAAAATTTCTGGTGTTGCGCTTCCTCTTGTTAGCAAACTTAGAGGAAGAGATGGGATGGTTTGAAGTTTGACCCTCAACAGGGGCTTTCTTTTTCTCTTCTTTGAACTTCCCGTTGCGAATTCGGTTCTCGGTCAGTTCAGTTGCTAGCTCCATAGCAGCTTCAAGTGTTACTGGTGAGATGCTAAGTACTGAATCTTGAATTTTCGAGGGAAGTCCTCGAATATAATGCGCGATCAGACGATAGGTTGGGGTGAATAAATTTGGAACCATTTGGTTCAACTCCAAGAACCTCTTGTTATAAGTCGTATGGTCTCCCTCCTTCTGCTTTAGAGCATGAAATTCATCCTCCAACTTTTTAATTTCACTCCTAGGACAGAAACGCCTAGTCATGATTTCCCTTAACTCCTCCCAAGTTAAGGCCATTGCATCTTCAGTTCCCCTCTTCCCTTTCTCAGTATTCCACCAAGTGAGAGCTACCCCAAATAGTCTCCCGGTAGCGTATCGAACCTTGCGATCCTCAGGACAATCGCAGTTTAGAAAGGTGTTTTCCATCTCCTCGAACCAATGTAGGAGAGCAGTGACACCCTCGGTCCCTTCAAATTTAGGAGGATCACAAGACTTGAAATGTTTGTATGAACACTTGCTGGTAGGAGGGTTGTCGATGTTCTGGTCATGTTGTTGGGGAGGGTTAGTAGGATTTGTAGTGAGGGCTTGTTGCACTTGGACCACAATGTCAGGCAGTATCGTGGCCATTTGTTTCGCGATCTGTGTGGCCAAACGTTCCTGAGACCTTCCTGATCTTTTACCCCTTCGTTGCTGTCTAGACGACATCTACAGGATCATACAATGGGAAGATTGTGAGTTTATGGTGTCTTTTTAGGTGTCATGTGTCTTTAAGAGAATGAAAATAACATAAATATCAATAATGCAACTACATCCATAGGATGTCTTGGGTTTGCTCATGTTGGGCCTCAAATGTCTCCCATACCTTCACCTATATAGTCATGTGGGCCCCCATGGCTATTGGCTTGGTAGGATTCACATTAGTATTGGCAATTTAACACTCGCATCACCCGAATGCAAACCACAAAATATGTTCATGAGATGTTTGGTTGGAACGTGTCCAGGTGTAGACACAATGACAACTCAAAGTGGGGTTAGCTCACACGACGTTTGGTATAGCATGCTTTGGCCTAATAGGTACTTCGTACTCTCATTGTTAGTCCCCAGGTAGGCAAACTGGTCCTTTATTTTGGATTTATACGAATGCCAGCCTAGACAGGACGTTCCGACTACCGGTACTGGTACCCTTCTAGTTACTACATGCCCGTCATGTGAACTCACTTTGATGAGATTTGAAAACACAAAATCATTGTAAAAGCAATCATAATGTGGTGTGTTCTTTCATGGATGTGATATGTTATGAGTATATGATTCATGATAGGCATTATATGATAATACATACTTATGAACATGCTTGCATAATATTGAATGTAACATTAACATAAAACATATAAACATCATGAAATTTGGCATGTAACACACAAAAATTTTATAAGTTTCTAATCAACTATAGTATAGGCTCTAAGGGTCTAATAACCTATCCTATATCCCTATAGTCATGGCTCTGATACCAATCTGTCACACCCCGACCCGCAGCGGAATAAGAGTCGGGGCATAATTGGGTTATCACCAAAGCTCATGACATTTACTAATATGTTTCATATTTATTTAAGTCAAAGTTACATTCCCAAATATCCAAACATGTTCATACAATCCCAGAAAAATAAACCAAACAAAACAATCCCAACTCTAAATCATTTTATTCTTCTAGTCCCATCCTATGTGTTCCTAGCTGCTGCCGGTTCACCTGTATCATGTAAAAATGGGGGGTTTTTGGGTCAACATAAGTTGGCGAGTGAACCTTATTAGATAAACATTTATTAATGAATTACTCGTTAGTTTATCAATGAAAAATTGTGCATAATCATAAATGAGCAAATGTAAATAATCAAGCAGTGGCAAATAGCAATCACAACTATAACATACAATAACATATGATAGCATACATTAACATACCAACAACATACGATAAATAACATAAATGAACTGTGCGATCAAGGCTCAATCAAACGGAGCCGATCGTATTGCATGTACTGAAAATGAAAATGTCTGTGCGATCAAGGCTCAATCAAACGGAGCCGATCGTATGTGGGCACGCCAGGTTCAACCTCATAATGAAATGGGGAACATGCTCAACGCTCATAATGTAATGGGGAGCGGCGGCCTATGAAATTGCATGTACTGAAAAATAATAAATTGCATCCAATAATAACTACACAACAGAAACAAACTGAATACACATGTTCATGATATGATGTATGCACAATGGTTTAATTATAATATATATAACAAGACACATGATACACCCCAAAATGTGATTAAACGGGGAATTTGTAAAGATTCACTCACATTGGGTGCGTTGGATGGGAGATGGTGAGATGCGCACGAATTGGATGAGTAGAACAACGAGAAATACTAACCTAAATAATGACGGAAAAATATATTAAATGAGGGATTTTATTAAGGATTTTAATGAAATTTTTAGATATATTTTTGTGAGTTTAAGGCTATTTTCTATCTTTAAAAATGTTATTTTTAAGTATTTTTAATTGATTTTTAAATTAAATTAAATAAATAAAAATATAAAAAAATTGTTTATTTTGCGTTGACCGTTGACCGTTGACCGTTGACCTGTTGACTTGTTGACCGGTTCGGTCAATGACATAGTTTGCGCCGGGTGAGGCTCGAACCCGAGACCTCCCGTACGCGTGCACGCAGCTCTACCAACTGAGCTACGTGTCTAACCCGAAATAATCTTGTTTTTAATTATATTTTATATACTTATTCAGTTTAACCAATATTCTTTTAATATCAAAAACATTTTAACTCAATGAACCGGTGCCAGTGACGGGTTTCGAACTCGCGACATGTACTTAGTGTTGCACACAGTCCACCGCTGGACTGTGTGTCTAACCTGGTTATTATCTGGTTTTTATTATACTTATCAACTAACAGAGTTAACCCGGTTTAGTTTTAAACAAAAAGGCATTTTATTACATAAGGAGTGCGTGTAGCAGGGATCGAACTCGGGACATGCGTATTTGTTTTGCACACAGTCCACCGCTGGACTGTGGTCTAAGCCGTTCATTTTACTGGTTTTAAATATACTTATAACTTAATTAACTTCGTCTTCTTCGTTCAAATTTCTGTTGACTGAATCAATGATCCGTTTCTTGTTTTTACGATTGACAAATATTCCTAAGGCTATAATGAAATTACAGAGATGGTAATTAGAGGTGAACATACCGATGAACGGTTTATTTCAGATTTCCGGCAATGTGTCGGTCCCTGTTTTTATGCTCTTCAACTAACAAGACAATTAACTGTTTGATTGTCAATCGTGGAATTGAAGTGATAATCAAACGTTAACAGCGGGATTGAAGGTCTTACCGTTTCACAGACGGAAATAAAGACTTTCAGGAAAGTTCCGGCGAATTTGGAATTAGTTGAATACAGCGCCTGAATTCGATTTCTATTGAGAGTTTAAGTTAGAAATAGTCTAACAATTGTTGAACTACAATGATATTGAAAGATTTACCGTTTGAGGATGAATACGGTTTTCCGGCGACTTTTGCAGAAAATTCCGGCGAGTTGATTTAAACGTTCTGACGGTCTGAAAATGTGACGAAAGTGAAATGGGATGTTTGTATGATATTTCTGAGTCGCGAGAGTGTCTGAAGTTGAAGTAATCTGGAGCTTGATGAATTTTCGGTTATAAAAACGATAATGATGAGACTTTATGTTTAATCAATTCCGACTTGATTAAAAATCGTCGGTGCATCGGTTATAAACTGAATGTGCGAGTAAACAAGCGTATTGACGATTGATTTACCGACTTCCGTTTTTCAGTTGGCGCAACGGTTGTTGTGTATAAATCTCATTTGTTTCCTAGAGATAAAGAAAACACAAAGTGGCGGAGTGGTGATGTGAGTGTGTGTTAAATCGTTGGAGTTGTTCTTAGCTGACCCGGGTTCCAGTCCCGGCAGCAACATATTTTTTAATTTATTTTGTTTTAACTTTTTATCAAATATAATTTTTATAGTTTAGTTTATTTATTAATTATGTATCGTTTTAAATCAAAATAATCATAAATATTAAACGTGACTTTTATAACTTGATATTCGATTACAAAACGGAGCGGGTTTTGAAAACCCGTTTTTTACAAATGTTACAAAAATGTCATGGATGTCGGTTCGTTCGGTTGTACTGTTACGCGTTTCGCAAAAATGCATAAAACGGTTTAACGAACACGAAAATGATTGAAATTGTGCAACGATTGACATTTTTGCATTCTCATCAATAAAATACAAGATTTTATTGAATATAAAAATATTTGGAAATAAAACACAGCGTTTCATTGAATACGAAATTGTTTTTAATTGTGTAATGATTGAAAAGGCACAAATGTCACAGTCTCCCCTACTTTTGGAAATCTCGTCCCGAAATTTAATTAGAGGAAACTTTGTGAAACAGATGTGGATATTTCGCTTTCATCTGATCCTCTCGTTCCAAAGTAAATTCTGGGCCATGTTTGGATTCCCAGCGAACTTTAACTATCTGTATACGTGTGTGTTTGAGTTTCTTGACTTCGCAGTCCAATATTTCCACTGGTTTCTCGACAAAGTTCGTTGTGTTATCAATGCGAATTTCATCAAGAGGGGTGTGGAGGTTTTCATCAGCCAAACACTTTTTCAAATTGGACACGTGGAAAGTTGGATGAACATTCCTAAGCTCATGAGGTAGCTCAAGTTTGTAGGCCACCTTTCCGATCCTCTCAATGATCTTAAATGGTCCCACATATCGAGGTGCAAGTTTTCCTTTCTTTCCAAATCTAATCACAACTTTCCAAGGGGATACCTTGAGAAGGACGTGATCACCAATTTGGAATTCCAAGGGCTTGCATCACTGATCCGCATAACTCTTTAGACGTCTTCTAGCTTTCAAAAGGTTATCGCGTATTTTATTAACTTTGTTTGAAACCTAAAAAAGTCTTAAAAAATAACATGGTTAAAAAGCCAATTGCTTTTCAAAAGGCATCTAAGAAATTAGAAACGCATAAAAAGATTTGGAAAGCAAAACAAAAGCAGCAACATCACCAATCCTCAAAACAAAAGGGGACTTGTGTTTAAAGGAAGTGTCTTATTTTGATGCTTCAGGGAAAACCATGACTACGATGGCCTGGGTCCCATAGTCTTACTAATCTCCTTATTTTTCAGCAACAACCAAGGAAGAGCTGTTGACAATCTCTGGAATGTTGATAGCGGTCCATCGGATAACATCTCACTGTTGCAAAAAGTTCAAATTCTTTTTTACGAGTGCGATGTTTCCTTTGGAGGAGATGAGGTAAGAAAAGATCAACGAAAATCTATAAATTTAAATTTCATGATTTAGTGTGAAATTGATTAGTCTTTAATCTAATGATGGAATGGTTAAGCAAAAACAACAAAAATATTTTCCTTTTCTTTCGTTTAAAACTTTGTACATACGTTTTCTTTATTAGGTAAATTTTTGCATGAAGTGTGATGCACAAATTTAGGGGGGGAAGAGGGAGATATATGTATATATGCATCGTTTGAGGGGGAGAAAATGAGAAAAATACAATAACATCTGAAAAACAAAAAAATCCAAAAAGACCTTTTGCATCGCTTGGAAAATGAAATGAATATTCGTGATAAAGGGCGTGACTGACACATGTAAGGTGTCGTAGCTGAAAAGACTAGGATCTAATGTGATATGTCGGTAGGCTTAACACTCAAAGTGATTAAAAGATACTAAGTGATATAAACATACCAAACTATGTATCTTGTGGGTAACATTCCATCGGCGCATGATTTCGTGGTCTTAAATCATGCGTTGATAGATAGCCAATGTCTGATGTTTCGGGTCTTTATGCTGATGAGTCATCCGGGATATCAGGGCTGCCCTTCTGTTGCATCTGGTTATATGCAGACCTAGGCACAGTCATGTGCTTGAAAAGTAAAATACACAATATAAGGTATTTGCCTAACCCTCGTCACATATTATTGGTCACTCTGTTGTACGAATGTACTGACGTATTCACCAATAGTCTGACATTGTAAAAGATAAAGGATGATCTCAATATATTCACCTGCTACGATGAATCGTTGTGCTTACCTTGATCGTAGGGGTACGCCTCGATATGGGACGTACGTATGTTATCGCATACTCACTTGATAAAGTCGCAAGGTTGAAGGTTGAAGATTGACACGATAAGCTTAGACGGACAAATATATCAGCTATCGCACGGACTCGTTTGACCAAGCTCATGCCGAAAAATGTTCCTTAATCGATTCAGAATTGGTTTGATCCCATGGCAACTCTCCCTTTATCTTTTTAATTATTTATATTATTTTCTTATGTTGTAATAAAACTGGTTGCTCGGTTGGTTAGATCGCGGACTTTGACAAAAGGTGTTACTGTTCAAGACTTGTAAAAATGCGGGGCCTAAAAAGATCAAAATATTTCTGGGAAAATAATGTTTCAATTGGGCCCACTCATCTCGAATGGACCCACTCTGTTTCTGAGTACTGTTTCGAGATGGACCAGGCCCAACTATATCTAACTACTGTTTGGAGTGGGCATGGCCCTATTTCGAGTCTTTATAAGCCCATCTCGAGTCATCTTGAGTCATTTCGAACATCTGTCTATCTCAGATCTCTCTCATCTCGGTAGAACTCTTGCATCTCGGATGCATCTTGGATGCCTCTCGGATGAACTTATATGGACCTTATGTATCTCAGATAACAAGGGATCATTGAGTTGAACCCTTATCACTCGAGATGTCTTGACCTGACTCATCTGAATTTATCTAACCAGTTCAATATGGTGTGAATCCTTGAACCTTTTGTTTCAATTTTGTTTTGAACCTCTGATCTTTTTCACCTAAACTGTTAACTTATCGACTAATTGATCTATCAAATGGTCAAGAGGGTCAATTAAAGTTAATTTTTGCGATAAATGCTGACATCTTTGTTCAAGTGCAGAAAGTGGCGCAAAAAATGATGGAGAAATGCAATACGGAAGTTGAGTCCTTTCATAATCAAGCTTTCTATTTATCTGAGCCTCCACCGTGATATCGTGAAAGATTCAACTCTTTGATAGACGGACTGAGCAACTGCCGACTTACTCATACATGAAGGACAAATCCAGTCATTGATGAAGACATGATTCAGGACTTTGGACCAACGCTAAAGTCAAAGGAGGTAGTGCTTACATTGAATCAAAGATTGGTGAAAGAGAGATCAAGGTTTCGAAAGCAGATGTACGAGAAGCTCTGTAGTTTGGAGATAGCGAACGTCATCCAACAACATTTGATAGAGACAGTGTGATGAAAGCATTACGTCGCATGAGCTATGAAGGAGCAACACCGACAGTATTGAAGAAACTATTCCCACCTTACTTGAGGTGTCTCGCTCACATTTTCTTAAAGTATATTTCCGAGAATAAAGGTGGCCTGGATCAGCTGAATCAGACACAAACAGCGGCACTTGTTGCGTTGGTAAATGACTAGGATTACAACTTTTCAATTTTCATCTTCGACAACATGAAGAGTATGTTAGAAAGCACAAACAAGAAGGTTTTTTATATCTGAGGTTCGTGCAAATGATTGTTGATAAGAAATATCCAGAGTTGATAAAGGGCACAAACTATCTGAATCTGAAGCTGCTAGGACCGAGCTGTTTTGAAGTGGTCTGCAAACAGCGTGATACTACAAAGGTCAAGTTTGTTAGAAGATATGAGCTGGTTAAACATGGAAAGTTTCAAGAAGTTGTATCTACACCAAAACCTATGACAACCTTCATAGCTGAAGAACACGACATTCAGATTGTCAATGGACCACGTCGGACGGAAGCAGTTAGAGAGATAAATCCAATTTCTGCTGAGAACCTTGAAGCACTACTTGCATCACTTAAGGGCGATTCTGGGATCCCTCATCCTAGCATTGTTCCTTCCGAAGAAGTGCAGTCTGAAAAAGCTGAAATAGAGAAAAATTATTGCCTGAAGCCCCTGATAGCCCCAAGCCTTCAAGCCCAAGTCCTATTCTTGATCCAATCTCACAGCTAGAAAGTTCAAGTGGAGTTCGTGGTGAAGCAGGCAGTTCTAGTGGTGGTTTGTTCGAACATGAAGAGGCTGCAATGAGAATGGCTGCTGAAAAGATGAAATTTATTGAGCAGTCTGATAGTGATGACGATGAAGTGGTGGATATTGGCAAGCTACAACGAAGAGTGGTGCTGCTGGAATAAGGAACGAATTGAAAAACGCTCAGATAGCGTCCTTACAAAATCAAATAACAATTAGAGATCAAGCTATTGAGCAACTTCACGGTTATGTGAGCTTGTTAATGACAGATATCTATGAAATAAAAGCTAAGTTGTAGAAGAAATTTGGTGGTGAATTTGTAGATAAGAATGATGATCCTCAGAATGTTGCACATCGTGAGCGCACCGAAAAGGAAAAGACTGCAACCAACGCAGAATATGAAGCAGGATTGAATGCCTATCTAACAGCTTAAAAATTAAAGAAAAGAAAGCAGCCTCATAAAAGGAATCCAAACAACAAGAAAACGCTTGTCATGAAGAATCAAGATGTAAATCCCCTAGATGGAAACTTCCAACCAAAAGATCCATCCAAAGTATCGGATCGGTATGTCATGGAGCTAGGATCAAGCCATTACGACAAGGTCGGAAACAAGTCAGAGGTAAAGTGTTGGAGATATGATCATGATAGGAACCTATGGGTAGTCACGAGGGAGAGCGGCCAGAGAGAATACTACTCCAAGCAGACACAATTTGAGTCATGGACGAAGATAGATCTGAAAAGTCTGTTGAGGGCTCATTATTCTGACACAGATCCAAATCAACGTGGTCCGGGATGGGCATTTCATTCAAAACTTGAATAAGAAGTATCTCACAACTTCCCAACTATGAAGATCACTGAGTCATATCTGAAGAAAAGCCCCGGTATTCGAGATCCCCATACACATAAACGACTTCAGAACATTATTTGGCCACCAACCGACAAAGATAAGGTCAATTCTGTTGCTCCAATTTCCCAAAGGATGTGCTAAAGAACGTCTGTTACTGGGCTTATGATCCGAGAATGGCTGAGGCAGTGATTGTTACAAAAGAGAAGGCATTCCGATTGGCTGAGACTTTGGATCTAATTAGCTTTCACGAGGAGGAAATCTTGATGCTAGGCGCACATCAAATTCAAGCAAGTGATAAATATGAAGAATGTGCAAAATCTTGTACAAGTGCGGTAGCAATAGTGATTCAGAACAAACATTTGCACTTGATTAATCCATAGTTCAAGGCAGCAAAGATTGGAAATCCCGAAGCGTAAGACTAACACTAATGGAGTAAACCTAAGGGGAGATTGTAAGGCACTAATAGGTTTATGTAATAGTATCTTTTAGGGAATGGGACATTATATTGTAATGGGCTTGGGGAAGCCCTTGGGCCTAAGGGGTTTAGGGTTATGGAGCACAAACCCTCTAGTATATATAGATAATGATGTATTAGGGTTTGATGGCTCCTTGATTGATTTTCACTTGTATTTAGACAAATTCTTGATTTGAGTGCAAGTTGAACCTTTCTATTTTCATCTTATTTCTTTCATTTGATTCTTAGCTTGTTTGTGTGATTCCGCCACCTTTCAAGCTAAGTTTGATATCGTAAGATCTGACTTTCGAGACTTACAATTGGTATCAGAGCCTGTTTGAACCTGTTTCCAGGCTCAGATCTGATATCACACGTGTTCGGATTGTACATGCTACTGTTTCAGAGCTGGTGTTGAGTTTCTGATTTTCTTCAGATCATCTCGGACGAACTCGGATCATCTTCTTGAAGATCTCGGATCTAAGTCTCATATCTCGGATATAATATCTTAAAGACTCAAACTATCTCGGATCAAAGGCTTGTAACTCGAACCATCTCGAACCATCTCGAACTACATCTCGGATAGAACTCTTGAAGACTCGAATGATGAACATACATCTAGAATCTATCTCGGATCATCAGTTTTGAATTTTGTCTTCATCTTCGTACCATCTCGGATCATCGTCACCATATTGGATCATTATCACCATCTCAGATAATCACCATCTCGAATCATCACCATCTCGGATAAGATACTGTTCCGAGATACTATTAGAATCTACTGTTAGAGTTCAAGATACTATTCAAATTGGAGTTACTGTTCCAAATTGTTCGAGATACTATTCGAATTCTAGATACTATTCGAATTCAAGATACTATTTGAAAACAGGCTACAAAAAAAAGTTCCAGAAAAGGTCTTTGACATTATATATCATTGGATTCGTAATTTCGAGACGAGTCTAACTGTCTATTTTGGTAAAAACAGTTTTCCGACATTTTTAATGTTTTTACCGGTACAGTTTCAATTATCTAAAGATGTTTACAGCCCAAGCTCAGTACTCGAACATAGTTTTCAGCCCCGTATAACCGAATGCAAATCCGAACATTGTCTTTCGCCCACTGATCAAAGCATCCGTTAACAGCACTACACCCCAGGCACAAAATCAAGACCCAAACTTGCGAGATCAAGTGAAGGAAAAGATAAATGAGTTTTTTGGAGACTATAATGTTGATCCTATCATGGAATATTTGATGTACTTGCTTGAACGTGGGAGGCTAAAAGAGGAAGTAAGGAATGAGATGAATTCCTTTTTGGGTGATGATAAAGACTCCTTTGTATCTTGGTTGTGGGAACACTTACACTCAAACAAAGAGCTATACACATAATCAAAGGAATCTCATCCTGAAGAAGTGGCCGAACAGAAACCTCAAGCCCTGTAAGCAGCAACTAGTAGCCCAACACCCCAAAATCTACCTCAAGCCCAAACTCAAGCTGACAAACTAAGATCACACAGTCAACTACCTTTTGTGCACTGACCCTTGCAGGAATAGGGTTGCTCAACTCAGGGCACTTAATTCCAAATGGCTATTGATTACAACAATGCAATGGCTCAGTGCATCGGCCTTCGAGAAAGTAACAAGTTACTCACAGAAAAGGTTAAAGCACAAAAGAAAGACATAGCTCAACTCCACCTAAATGTAAATCAACAGAAATGTTGGGTCCATGATTACAAAACCAGATTACATTCAAAAACTATGGAATGCAATCTCTTAAGAGTTGAGTTGGGACTTCTTTGTAACATCCGTCGAAAAACGGGTTTCCAAAACCCGCTTCGTTTATTAATCGAATATCAAGTTATAAAATTTCGTTGCGTATTTATGATTAATTTTGATTTTAAATAATATATAATTAATAAACATTTTAGAATTTAGAAACTATAATTGTTAAAAAGTAAAAATAAATTAAATTAAAAGGAAAAAAGGCTGCCGGGTTTCGAACCCGGGTCAGCCGGATGAAACAAGCAACACTTAACCACTCCGCCACTTGACTCGTTTGTGTAATCAATGAATCAAATAAACCTTAAGTTTCACCCGTGAATCTATCTGTTTGCGTCATGAACTGAAACTGCTCATCGGCTTTCAAATATCAGAGACTTTTGAGTGATCGCGAGTTACTGAATATAACCGATAAATCAATTACAACCCACGTTCTTAATCAATTCCGTCTTCAATGAACTCGATTCATATGATTTTCGAGATTGAAAACCGAAATCATATTACTCCTGATTTACACTGATAATACATCGCCTCATATCTCGGAAACACTCGCAGCACCCTCAATTTCATTTTCACTCTAACTTCTGTTCGTCGGAAACGTTATCTGCTATCGCCGGACTTTCGCCGAAAAACCGAGACATACATCAAATCGGAAAATTTCTCGATTCTTTCATTTTCAATTCATTGTTAGACTTTTACTAACTCAAATCCTTCAACCAGAATCGGTCTCAGACGACGTTGTCGGATAATATGCACTCGCCGGAAAATCTCTGAAAATTTCCGAAAACACGCTGTGAATCGGTACAAACATCTAAACCCTCTGATAATCCTTGTTTAGTAACTTGATTTCGCAACTCATCGATCAAAACTGTTAATTGTTTCAATCAGACGGAATTCACAAAACAAAGCCGACGACCTTTGCCGGAGTTCTGAGAAAAACATCTTTTTCGGTACATTCATTTCCAAAACCCTCTTTATCCATTACATTACAATCATTTATATGTTAGACGAACGATTTAAGCAAGAACAGTCGGACATCTTTGTCTGTGTCGTTATAAATGAAGAAGACGAAGGCAATATGTGTATAAGTTTAATTAAAACCGAATATTATACCGGGTTAGACACACAGTCTAGTGGTGGACTGTGTGCAAATTTAATATCATGGTCCCGTGTTCGAGTCCTAACACGCTGCCCGGTTCTTACAAATTTCCAACCATTTTTAATACTGATATATATTAAGGCGCAGATAGTGAACAAATGTAATTAAATCGCATATCATTCGGGTTAGTCACACAGCCCAGTTGGTCGGGTTGTGTCCAATACAAGGCTATGGACGCGGGTTCGAGTCCAGGCCCTCACACCGGTTCAATGATTTAAAAACCTTTTTAAATTAAATAGAATTCTGAATAATCTTAATAGTAATAAGTATAATTAAAATCAGAAATATTTCGGGTTAGACACGTAGCTCAGTTGGTAGAGCTGCGTGCACGCGTACGAGAGGTCTCGGGTTCGAGCCTCACCCAGCGCACACATAAGTCACAGTCCGACCGGTCAACGTCCCGGTCAACGGTCAACGGACCGGTCAACGGTCAAAAAGTCAAAAATTTTTAATTCTTTTTATTTATTTATTTAATTTAAAAATCAATTAAAAATACTTAAATATAATATTTTAAAATTAGAAAATGTCCTTAAACTCACAAAAATAAATCTAGAAATCCATTACTTACCGAACTATTTCGTTATTATTTTTAGGTTAGTTTTCCTCGTCAATCCAATTCAAAAAACTCGTGCGCATCCAACATCATCAAACGAACGCACCCAATGTGAGTGAATCTCTACCAATTCCCCGTTTTAATCACATTTTGGGGTGTATCATGTGTCGCTTATTATTTATTACATTTAAACACTTGTGCATCCATCATATCCATGATCAAATGTGTATCCAATATGTATCAATTGTTTGTGTAGTTAATGTTTAGATTAAATTTATCATTTTCAGTACATACATCATCATAGGCTCGTCTGTTCCCCATTACCTATGAGCGGAACTGTTCCCCATTACCTATGAGCGGAACGTGGCGTTGCCAACATACGATCGGCTCCGTTTGATTGAGCCTTGATCTCACATACATCATCATAGGCTCGTCCGTTCCCCATTACCTATGAGCGGAATGTGACGTTGCCAACATATACATTATTATTCATGTCATATACTCATGCAAGGTGGTTTGTTATTGTTTGTTTATTTACGTTTGCTCACATATGATTATTGCACAATTTTTCCATATAAATACAACAAGAAATCAATAACAAAGGTTTTTAACAAGGTTCACTCGCCAACTTTTGTTGACCCAAAATTCCCCATTTTTACACATGATACAGGTGCTCCAGTTGAAGCAAGAAACATATAGGACGGCCTAGAAGAATAAATCAGTTTAGATTTTGGATTGTTTATTTAATTTTCCTTTCCTTGTATTGTATGAATTTGGCTTGAACATTTAAGTTGTAATTTGAATTTAATAAATCTGAAACATTTTAGTAAACATCATGAGCTTTGGTGATAACCCAATTATGCCCCGACTCTTATTCCGTGCGGGTCGGGGTCTGACAGATTGGTATCAGAGCCATGACTATAGGGATATAGGATAGGTTATTAGACCCTTAGAGCCTATACTATAGTTGATTAGAATTATTTAAATTGTTTATGTGTTACATACAAAATTCATGATGTTTTATATGCTTTATGTTTATTGTTACATTCAATGTTATGCAAGCATGTTCATAAGTACATATTTCTATACAATGCTCATCATGAATCATATCCTCATAACATATCATATCCATGAGAGCACACACCACACAATTTCCATGATTTTTGCACCGATTTTTGTATTTTTTTCAAATCACATCAAAGTGAGTTCTCATGATGGGCATGTAGTAACTGGAAGGGTACAAGTACCGGTAGTCGGAACGTCCTGTCTAGGCTTGGCATTCGTATAAATCCAAAATAAAGGACCAGTTTGCCTACCTGGGGACTAACGATGAGAGTACGAAGGACCTATTAGGCCAAAGCATGCTATACCAAACGTCGTGTGAGCTAACCCCACTTTGAGTTGTCATTGTGTCTACACCTGGACACCCTCCTACCATACATCTCGCAAACATATTTCATGGTTTTCATTCGGGTGATGCGAGTGTTAAACCGCCAACACCAATGTGAATCCTACCAAGCCAATAGTCATGGGGGCCCACATGACTAAACAGGTGATGGTATGGGGGACATTAGAGGCCCAAACATGAGCAAACCCAAGACATCCTATGGATGTAGTTGCATTATTGATAATTATGTTATTTTTATTTCATTTGATGACACATGACACCTAAAAAGACTCCTTAAACTCACCATCTTCTTATGTATGTTCCTGTAGATGTCGGCTAGGCAGCAATGTGGGGGTAGAAAGTCAGGAAGGTCAAACGAACGCTTGGCCACCAAAATCGCAAAACAAATGGCCGCGGTGCTTCCTGACATCGTAATTCAAGTCCAACAAGCTCTCGCCGCAAATCCCATCAACCCTCCCAATCAAGAAGACCAGAACGTCGACAACACCTCCCTCCAAAAAGTGCTCTTACAAACACTTCAAGTCTTGCGATCCCCCCGAAATATAAAGGGACCGAAGGTGTCACTGCTCTCCTCCACTGGTTTGAGGAAATGGAAAACACCTTCCTCAATTGCGATTGTCCCGAGGATCGCAAGGTACATTACGCAACCGGGAGACTATTTGGAGTAGCTCTTACCTGGTGGAATACAGAAAAAGGTAAGAGAGGAATCGAAGATGCAATGGCCTTAACATGGGAGGAGTTAAGGGAAATCATGACGAGACGCTTCTGTCCAAGAAGCGAGATCAAAAAGTTAGAGGATGAATTCCACTCGTTAACGCAAAAGGAAGGAGATCATACTTCCTACAACAAAAGGTTTCTAGAGTTGAACCAAATGATCCCCAACTTGTTCACCCTAGTATACCGCTTAGTCGAACACTATATTCGAGGCCTCCCCTCGAAAATTCAAGACTCAGTTCTAAGCACTTCCCCTGCAACACTTGAAGCTGCTATGGAACTAGCTACCGAGCTTACCGAGAATCGCATCCGAAACGGCAAATTTAAGGATGAGAAAAAGAAAGCCCCCATTGAGGGCCAAAATTCAAACCATTCCACCTCCTCCTCAAAGTTTGCTAGTAAGAGGAAACGAAACGGCAGAAACTTTGCTATCACACAAACAAACCTCCCTATTACTGCTGCACCCATCACCCAAGTTGCCCCCTCGGCTGCACCATATAAAAAGCCATACTCCGGCCCATACCCAAAATGCAACCGTTGCCAATACCATCACTTTCCCGAACATCTGTGCCAATATTGCACCGGCTGTGGCCGCGCAGGTCACACCATCCAAACCTGTCGCGCACTTCAGCGAACGAACCGCAATCAGCCCTCAACCCAAACCCACCATCAGATAGTGGGTCAAGCCCAACAACCTTTGCTCCTACCACCTACTCAACATGTAGCCCAATCCTACTACCAACCCAACTACCCCATGATGCAACCTATGCGGGCTTGTTACAACTGTGGAGACCCGAACCACTTCAGGAACACCTGTCCACGCTTAGTGAACATCATCCATGCCGAAGCTCAAGCAAATCTAGTAAACCAGGCTAACCAAGCTCCTCCACCTGCTAGGGGAAGAGCTTTCAACATCAACGCCAATCAAGCTAGGGCTGACAAAAATGTGGTTAACGGTACGTTTCTCATCAATGGTAGTTATGCATCCATGTTATTTGATAGTGGCGTGGATAAGAGTTTTGTGTCCTTAGAATTTGAACCCATCCTCAACCAAACTCGTGATAAACTCATGGAATCCATAACGGTAGAAGTTGCTGACGGAAACCCGGTCTCATTAAACTCTATTATACGCAATTGTACTCTCACCCTAAACGATCACGATTTTCCAGTTGAGCTCATTCCTATGAAGTTGGGAAGTTTCGACATTATAATTGGTATGGACTGGCTCAGCCAACATCATGCTGAAGTTGTATGCCGCGAAAAGTTCATTCGCATTCCTCTTACAAACGGTCAGACTCTACGAATCTTTGGAGAAACCCCTTCGAAAGGACTCAAATTAATGTCCTGTCTTCAAGCCCGAAAATATCTCCGCAAGAATTATGTCGCATTCCTAACTCATGTCGTCAAAAAGGGAACCAAGGAGAAGAAACTCGAAGACATCCCAGTAGTAAAAGATTTTCCCCAAGTTTTTCCTGACGACATTTCAGGACTTCCTCCCGTGAGAGAAGTCGAATTCCGCATTGATGTTATACCTGGAGCTACACCAGTTGCAAAATCTCCTTATAGGTTAGCCCCATCCGAAATGCAAGAGCTGGCCAGTCAACTGCAAGAGCTGACTGACAAAGGATTCATATGTCCTAGCTCATCACCTTGGGGTGCACCTGTCCTTTTTTGTGAAAAAGAAAGATGGAACGTTTCGCATGTGTATCGACTACAGAGAACTCAACAAGTTAACGGTCAAGAACCGCTACCCATTACCTCGCATCGATGATCTTCTAGACCAACTTCAAGGCGCCACCTAGTTTTCAAAAATTGACCTTCGTTCTGGATATCATCAACTCAGAGTACATGAAGAAGACGTTCCAAAGACCGCCTTCCGAACTCGATATGGTCATTACGAATTCATGGTCATGCCATTTGGTTTAACCAACGCTCCAGTAGTATTTATGGATTTAATGAATAGGGTATGCAAACCCTACCTCGACCGCTTTGTTATAGTCTTCATCGACGACATCCTCATCTACTCAAAGTCTAAGTCTGATCATGAACGACACCTTCGACTCATCCTTACACTCTTAAGGACAGAAAAGTTGTACGCTAAATTCTCGAAATGTGAATTGTGGTTAAGGGAAGTACAATTTCTTGGACACGTCGTCAATGACAAGGGAATTCATGTTGATCCCTCAAAAATCAAGGCAGTACAGGAATGGCAAGCGCCACGTACACCTACCGAAGTAAGATAACTTCTTGGTTTGGCTGGTTATTATCGCCGTTTCATTGCAAATTTCTCCCGTATTGCTGTACCACTCACGGCTTTGACTCATAAAGGAAAGCCCTTCATATGGGGACCCAAACAAGAAGAAGCCTTCCAAACTCTAAAGCAAAAACTCTGTGACGCACCTATCCTCACACTTCCTGAAGGTTGTGATGACTTCGTGGTTTATTGCGACGCGTCAGGGCAGGGACTAGGCTGTGTACTGATGCAAAGAGGAAAAGTGATAGCTTATGCTTCTAGACAACTCAAAATTCATGAGAAGAACTACACCACCCACGACCTGGAACTTGGAGCCGTTGTGTTCGCTCTTAAGATATGGAGACATTACCTCTACGGTACCAAGTGTGAAATATACACTGACCACAAGAGCCTCCAACATATCTTTAACCAAAAGGAGTTGAATATGAGGCAACGAAGATGGGTCGAACTTCTTAACGACTACGACTGTGAAATTCGGTATCATCCTGGCAAGGTAAACGTGGTGGCCGATGCGCTCAGTCGAAAGGGTTATGCGAACTCCATTCGTCTTCTATGTTCGCAAATCGTAACCGACATCAAAGATCAAATCCGAGAAGCCCAACATGTTTCTGTAACAGAAAACGACGTACGCAATGAGCTGTCTTGTGGAGCAGAACTTAAAATCGAAACCAAATCCGACGGTATTCTGTACTATCTAGTTCGCATATGGATTCCCGATCACAATAACCTTCGTGATTTCCTTATGAATGACGCGCACAAAACACGGTACTCTGTACACCCAGGAGCCGACAAGATGTATCAAGACCTTCGATACACCTACTGGTGGCCTGGCATGAAGAAGGATATCGCTGTTTTTGTTTCCAAGTGCCTTACATGTTCCAAAGTAAAAGCTGAACATCAAAGACCCTCAGGACTTCTAGTCCAACCTGAAATACCTGTATGGAAGTGGGAAAACATAACCATGGACTTCATTACCGGGTTACCTCGCACCTCCAGTGGGTATGACACTATATGGGTAATCGTTGATCGTCTTACAAAATCAGCTCACTTCATTCCGATTCGCGAGGACTTCAAGAACGAGAAGTTAGCTCGTATCTACATCAGCGAGATCGTAAGCCGTCATGGTGTACCTTTAAGCATCATTTCAGACCGTGATGGTCGTTTCACTTCACGAACATGGCAAGCCGTACAAGCCGCTTTGGGTACACGATTAGACCTTAGTACCGCTTATCATCCTCAAACTGATGGACAATCTGAACGCACCATCCAAACACTTGAAGACATGCTTCGAGCATGTGTCATAGACTTCAAGGGAAATTGGGACGCTCATCTACCATTAGTTGAATTTTCGTACAACAACAGCTATCATTCAAGTATCGGCATGGCACCTTTCGAAGCTTTATATGGTCGTAAGTGCCGATCTCCAGTATGTTGGCACGAAATTGGGGAAGCTCAAATCACCGGACCAGAATTAATTCAAGAAACGACAGACAAGATCCATCAAATTCGAAACAATCTTCTAGCGGCACAAAGTCGTCAAAAGAGTTATGCAGACAAACGACGAAAACCCTTGGAGTTTAACATTGGTGATCAAGTACTTTTAAAGGTATCACCGTGGAAGGGAGTAGTTCGTTTTGGCCAGAAGGGCAAGCTAGCACCACGCTACGTAGGACCTTTCAAGATACTCGAAAGAGTAGGACCTGTAGCATACAAGCTTGACCTACCAGAAGAACTCAACAGAATTCACCCCACGTTCCACGTATCAAACTTAAAGAAGTGCCTCGCCGATGAAAACCTCCATATTCCCCTAGAAGATATTCAGATCGATGAATCTATGCACTTCATTGAAAGACCAGTAGAGATCATGGACTTCGGAGAAAAACGTTTAAGACGGAGTCGTATTCCAATTGTTAGGGTACGCTGGGAGTCGAAACGAGGACCTGAGTTTACTTGGGAACGTGAAGACTCAATGCGCGAAAAATACCCGCATCTTTTTCCTGTTACCACTACTACTTAAATTTCGGGACGAAATTTCTAAAAGTAGGGGATACTGTAACATCAGTCGAAAAACGGGTTTCCAAAACCCGCTTCGTTTATTAATCGAATATCAAGTTATAAAATTTCGTTGCGTATTTATGATTAATTTTGATTTTAAACAATACATAAATAATAAAGATTTTAGAATTTAGAAACTATAATTGTTAAAAAGTAAAAATAAATTAAATAAAAAGGAAAAAAGGCTGCCGGGTTTCGAATCCGGGTCAGCCGGATGAAACAAGCAACACTTAACCACTCCGCCACTTGACTCGTTTGTGTAATCAATGAATCAAATAAACCTTAAGGTTCACCCGTGAATCTATCTGTTTGCGTCAAGAACTGAAACCGCTCATCGGCTTTCAAATATCCAGAGACTTTTGAGTGATCGCGAGTTACTGAATATAACCCATAAATCAATTACAACCCACGTTTTTAATCAATTCCGTCTTCAATGAACTCGATTCATATGATTTTCGAGATTGAAAACGAAATCATATTACTTATGATTTACACTGATAATACCATCGCCTCATATCTCGGAAACACTCGCAGCACCCTCAATTTCATTTTCACTCTAACTTCTGTTCGTCGGAAACGTTATCTGCTATCGCCGACTTTCACCGGAAAACCGAGACATACATCAAATCGGTAAATTTCTCGATTCTTTTATTTTCAATTCATTGTTAGACTTTTACTAACTCAAATCCTTCAACCAGAATCGGTCCCAGAAGATGTTGTTGGATAATCTGCACTCGCCGGAAAATCTCTGAAAATTTCAGAAAACACGTGTGAATCGGTACAAACATCTAAACCCTCTGATAATCCTTGTTTAGTAACTTAATTTCGCAACTCATCGATCAAAACTGTTAATTGATTCAATCAGACGGAATTCACAAAACAGAGCCGACGACCTTTGCCGGAGTTCTGAGAAAAACATCTTTTTCGGTACATTCATTTCCAAAACCCTCTTTATCCATTACATTTCAATCATTTATATGTTAGACAAACGATTTAAGCAAGAACAGTCGGACATCTTTGTCTGTGTCGTTATAAATGAAGAAGACGAAGGCGATATGTGTATAAGTTTAATTAAAACCGAATATTATACCGGGTTAGACACAAAGTCCAGTGGTGGACTGTGTGCAAATTTAATATCATGGTCCCGAGTTCGAGTCCTAACACGCTGCCCGGTTCTTACAAATTTCCAACCATTTTTAATACTGTTATATAAAGGCGCAGATAGTAAACAAATGAAATTAAAATCGCATATCATTCGGGTTAGTCACACAGCCCAGTTGGTCGGGTTGTGTGCAATACAAGGCTATGGACGCGGGTTCGAGTCCAGGCCCTCACACCGGTTCAATGATTTAAAAACCTTTTTAAATTAAATAGAATTCTGAATAATCTAAATAGTATATAAGTATAATTAAAATCAGAAATATTTCGGGTTAGACACGTAGCTCAGTGTGGTAGAGCTGCGTGCACACTGTCGTACGAGAGGTCTCGGTTCGAGCCTCACCCAGCGCAACATGTCACATCCGACCGGTCAACGTCCCGTCAACGTCAAAAAGTCAAAAATTTTTAATTCTTTTTATTTATTTATTTAATTTAAAAATCAATTAAAAATACTTAAATATAATATTTTAAAATTAGAAAATGTCCTTAAACTCACAAAAATAAATCTAGAAATCCATTTACTTACCGAACTATTTCGTTATTATTTTTAGGTTAGTTTTCCTCGTCAATCCAATTCCAAAAACTCGTGCGCATCCAACATCATCGAACGAACGCACCCAATGTGAGTGAATCTCTACCAATTCCCCGTTTTAATCACATTTTGGGGTGTATCATGTGTCGCTTATTATTTATTACATTTAAACACTTGTGCATCCATCATATCCATGATCAAATGTGTATCCAATATGTATCAATTGTTTGTGTAGTTAATGTTTAGATTAAATTTATCATTTTCAGTACATACATCATCATAGGCTCGTCTGTTCCCCATTACCTACGAGCGGAACTGTTCCCCCGATTTTACCTATGAGCGGAACGTGGCATTGCCAACATACGATCGGCTCCGTTTGATTGAGCCTTGATCTCACATACATCATCATAGGCTCGTCCGTTCCCCATTACCTATGAGCGGAATGTGACGTTGCCAACATATACATTATCATTCATGTCATATACTCATGCAAGGTGGTTTGTTATTGTTTGTTTATTTACGTTTGCTCACATATGATTATTGCACAATTTTTCCATATAAATACAACAAGAAATCAATAACAAAGGTTTTTAACAAGGTTCACTCGCCAACTTTTGTTGACCCAAAATTCCCCATTTTTACACATGATACAGGTGATCCAGTTGAAGCAAAAAACATATAGGACGGCCTAGAAGAATAAATCAGTTTAGATTTTGGATTGTTTATTTAATTTTCCTTTCCTTGTATTGTATGAATTTGGCTTGAACATTTAAGTTGTAATTTGAATTTAATAAATATGAAACATTTTAGTAAACATCATGAGCTTTGGTGATAACCTAATTATGCCCCGACTCTTATTCCGCTGCGGGTCGGGGTGTGACATTCTTGCTGGAAAATATCAACAAAACAAACTCAATATAAAGAAGTTTGATACATCGAGTAAGCTTGGTCAAGACGTGTGTAATGTACGGCTGGCATATAAGGAGAATAAGGGAAAGGTTTTAGGATTCACTCAGGTTACCCCACCGTATAATCACAACTACACGACAATGCCTAAAACCGACGAAGAAAGTGAGAGAGCACAACATATGGTGTACAACAAACCTAGTGATTATATGTCAGACACACGGGAACCATCTGGTGTTGTTGACTCTTCTGATGATTCAGCTGGAGTGTCTGGTCTTTCATCTGATGAAGAAGGACTCTTCGATTTTATCAAAGCTGATGAAGAGAGAGCTGACTTGAACAAGGCTCCAAGTGCGCAAACTGAAGAATCTGAACCTTCTGCTTGTGATCAAAAGGTTCGAGCAAGCTAAAGGAGCATAAATGAGCAAATCGGAGACGAAGAAAGCAAAAGTCCAAACGTTAAGGACAGTCACGCTCTCCAAAATCCTCAATGGGCAGCAATAGCCCTTAAAAGGCTGGTGATGTAAAAAATACTTTTGTTAAGCCGGCCACAAATGGCAAATGTGAAAAATATGCTTTTGAGCATGCTAGCAAAGCTTTTGGAAAGGTTGGGAGATTTCTGAACAAGACTTGTAGTTTAAACAAAACAAGAAGAATCAAAGAAATCTCCACAACAGAAAAGGCCCTTGCAAACGACAAGTATGGATATCAAAATTCATCTTCGTCTGCAAGAAATGTGCAAGGAAATCAAGCACAGAAAGGATCATTTCATCCTTCGGGGCCTGCAAGAGCAAATCTAGCTTATCAGAATGCTTTATATGTGAAGAGACAAACGTGCTTCAATTGCGGCATTCCTGGTCACATTGCTCGGGACCGCACACATAGTCCCCATGTTCCGTATCATGCTCAAAATCATAAGGTTACACCAAAGAATAACAATCATTCCAAGACAATGAAGGTGTCATCACCTAAGGTAATGAAGAATGTGAATCCAAAGGTTAAACCATCTGATGAGTATTGGAATGCTACTAAAGCTAAAAAGGTACAAGCTTTGAAATCTACAAAAGTCTTAAAAATAACAATGTTAAAAAGCCAACTACTTTTACATAGGCATCTAAGAAATTAGAAACGCCTAAACAAATTTAGAAAGTAAAACAAAACGTAGCAACATCACCAATCCTCAAAACAAAATGGGACTTGTGTTTAAAGGAACTGTCTTATGTAGATGCTTTAGGGAAACCCAGGATCACGATGGCTTGGGTCCCACTGTCTTACTAATCTCTTTATTTTTCAGGAACAACGAAAGAGGAGCTGTTGACAATCTCTAGAATGTTGATAGCGGTTGTTCCAAGTACATATCAAATAACATCTCACTGTTGCAAAAAGTTCAATTTTCTTACGAGTGCGATGTTGAGATAAAAAGATCAGCGAAAAGGTACAAATTTAAATTTCGTGCTTTAATTTTAGTCTTTAATCTAATGACGGAACGGTTAAGCAAAAACAACAAAAATGTTTTCCTTTTCTTTCGTTTAAAACTTTGTACATACGTTTTCTTTATTAGGTAAATTTGTGCATAAAGTGTGATGCACAAATTTAGATAGGAAGAGGGATGTGTATATATATATATATATATATATGCATTGTTTGAGGGGGAGAAAAATGAGAAAAATACAAAAACATTTGAAAAACAGAAAAATCCAAAAAGACCTTTTGCATCGCATGGAAAATGAAATGAATATTCGTGATAAAGGGCATGACTAACACATGTAAGGTGTCGTAGCTGAAAAGACAAGGATCTAATGTGATATGTCGGTAGGCTTAACGATTAAAGTGAACAAAGGATACTAAGTGATATAAACATAACGAACTATGTATCTTGTAGGTAACATACCATCAGCGTATGATTTCGTGGTCTTAAATCTTGCATTGATAGACAGCCAATGTTTGAAGTTTTGGGTCTTTATGCTGATGAGTCATCCGGGATATCAGAGCTGCCCTTCTGTTGCATCTGGATATATGCAGACCTAGGCACAGTCAGGATTTCTTTAAAAGAAAAGAAATCTCATCATGAGAAAATTTCATGTGCTTGAAAAGTCAAACATACCATATAAGGTATTTGCCTAACCCTTGTCAATATTATTGGTCACTCTACTGTACGAATGTACTGACCAGTTCCCCAATAGTCTAACGTTGTAAAAGATAAAGGATGATCTCCGTTAGTCACATGCTATGATGAATCGTTGTGCTTACCTTGATCGTGGGGTATGTTATGGTATGGGATGCACGGGTATTATAGTACAATACTACCTTAAGCATATCACGAAGTTGAAAAACGAGAGTTGAGCGTTAAAGTTTAGTGGACAAACATATTGGCAATCACTTAGACCAGTCTGAATAAGTTAGCACTGAAAAGTGTTCCTTGGTCCGCCTGAAAACGATTTTGATCTCATTGCAATTGATATACTTGTAACTCCTGAGTTGGTTTCTTTGGTTATTTGCGTTTCTGTTTATTTTCTTATATTTAAAAAATAGAAAATCAAAAATCCAAAAATAGTGTCTTGTTTTAACTACATCAAAAGATAATAATAAATAAAATAGAGTGCTTTCTCTGCTTTACTCTCCTTGTTGCATAAGAATGTTTGCTTATAAAATTCAGAGAATTGTGCAGATCTTGATTTAGATCAAGAAACAGGGGTTGCTGAAAATTGAGATTTTGTTAGTTGCCGACAAAGCATGAAGCATCACAACAGCAAAGTGTACCTGAGTCAGAAGAACCAGATGCAAGTCATCGTTTGACAGTGATCGTATATCTGAAGAAGTACCTGTGAACCTGCTTGCTTGAAAGAGAAAGATTGATGAAGAAAAGAGCTTCTAAGATTCCTCCTCTCGCATTCTTTTTGACAAAGAGGTTTCAAGCAAAGCTGATCAAGATCCTGATATGAAACTAACCACAAGAGCAGAAGAAAGAGACCACTGCTAAGAGTTCATCGAAGTATGAGGTCCTAGAAGTGTGAGACTGACTTCTACAACACCTATAGCATAGCGACAACCATAGACTCTGTTGAAGACGTTGGTAAATTTATGCTATGAAGACAATTTGATGCATCAGTCTAGGGGAGATTGTTAGGTCCTAGAAGTGTGAGACTAACGCATCAAATATATGCAACGGTTCTATGGTAGCTAACTGGGATAAACTGGGTTAATTTGTATTAGATTTGGACCTTTATAGGTCATTTCGCTATGCCACAGGCCATGTGGCCAAGCAAGCCCAAGAGGAACATGCCCTTACCCTAGGTATATAAGCTAAGCCTATGTCATTTCTAGGGTTAGACTTTTGGGATTTCTCTAGAAAGCCTCCATCTTGTTCAAGTAATAGAATCGTGTGCAAGGTGTTAAAGTTGATTCGTATTGTTCTTTCATCTTTTCGGTTTTCTTAGATCATCACCAAGTTTGGATTCCGCCCATCATTGGTGATTGTGTGATATCGTTATTAGATCCGGATTTTCGGGACTTACACAAAAGATAAAGTGATTTTTTAATAATCATTAGCATCTCGTGAAATATTGAAGATTCATTCCAGTGGTTTATATGAGAAACGATATAATAACCACATAGAATATAAAATATGATAAAATAATAAAACTTATGATAAAATAATATTTCATCATAAAATATTTAAAATCATAGGTTTGGCACATCATGGGGTTTAGTATGGCTTTCGTGCATCGCTTTCTAAATTCATGTGCACCCGCAAATACCGAGCTTTCGCATGGTCCTCATATGTTTGCCCGTTGACATACAACTTAACATGAAAAAAATCATGAATTAATATATGACTCGAGTTTTGGGTGATGTAAAATGATGTTTGGAATGGTATCCATGATTTAACACAAGTGCGTTTGACGTATCAAAGTGTTGTTCGTTCATGTAGCGTTTGGTGCGACATGCTTTGGCCTAATAGGTATCAGTACTCAGGTAGGCAAACTGGTCCATTAATTGGATTTATACGAATGCAAGCCAAGACAAGACGTTTAGACTACCGGCACGTAACCGTCCCAGTTACTACATGTCTAAGGGTCTAATATCCTAAACCCTACGTTACTACATGTCTAAGGGTCTAATAACCTAATTTTTAAGCTAAGACAATTAAAATATTAAGCACATAGGGCACCTAAGGTACCTAATCAACTATAGTCTAAGTCTAAGGGTTTAATAACCTAAACCTAGTTTCTTGTAGTTATTGGCTCGGATACCAATCTATCACACCCCGACCCGCAACGGATATGGAACGGGTAATGGTGATTGCCCATAGCTTATGACATTTTTATAAGTTTAGATATTTAAAGTCACCAAATTAGATTTGTCACACATAAACATAGAAAACATTTACATATTTCATACATTATTCAAAAGATAAATAGTTATGAACAAGGTCCAGTTCATTACTAAGGCATGTACTATGTGTCTTTTTTTCTCGATCCTCACACTTGATTACCTACATCACGTTAGAAAAATATATTTTTGTGCCTACAAATATGTTGGTTAGTAAGTTCCTCATTTTATAAAATAAGTTTTATATTTATTTTTGAAAAAATTCTTTTAACATGCTTTTCAAGGTTAGTATAACGATTATAACATATGAACAACACAACCAACAAAGCCATATATACCAAAGAAGAAAACACAAACAAGTAACTATACGAAACAAACCAAATACAAGACTCAAAGACTGTAGTGTGCATTAGTCTCAAGCCCCAGAGAGCGAGTCTAATACTAGTGGTGATACTAGGCTATACAACCCATGGCCATGGGGAACCTAGTCAGCCGTAGATCCACATGACAAAATAACATGCAATAGACTTAGAAGACATCGCATATAGAATGAAAGAAACACATAAAGACATCCACATATCAACACTTTGAGCATTGCATGTTAAAGGTAAATTAATTCAGAAATTTGTATAACATGATGCACCTCAAAGTTTATAAAGTTAAAAGGGGAAAAATGAAGAGATTACTCACAATTTGCGAAGAGTCAATCCACGAGAATTACCGCATCAATAAAATGGTTAGAATCTAAAAACAACAACCACTCTAATTAAAATCAACAACGTCTAAAAAATGGAAAGATTAAATGGGAACAAGTGATTCGAGTTCTTGATTTGGTGACTTTTGTAATAAATATTATTTTGAAAAATATATATAAATGAAATTAGATGAATATATATATATATATATATATATATATATATATATATATATATACACACACAACCGCTAACAAAATTGTTACTTAACCACACAACCTCCAAATTAATAGTAATATAACTTCAAACATGTCATGACTTGAATACTATCCTGTATATTTATATTTAGTCATTTAAGTCCATACATGAATTATTATAAGTTTCTTAGTGGGAAAATAATAACATAAGTTTTTAAGATTTTAAAGTTGATAAATTATTGAAAACATAGTCTCAAAAAATATTTTTTATGAATCATCTATTTTCAATAACTCATAATTTATTATAAGTATACTATAGATAGATGTTTAAAAAGCTTTGTGATCAACAACTTAAACTTAAATATGTTGTAATAATACAATTTACACTAATGTGTTAAAGAAATACAAGAATGTGAACTCACTAAATAATGTAGTTTTGAACTCACTTGAACAAATCAAAGGTGTGAAATCCTAAGATACAAAACAAATTATTTACAATGAATAACTTGTTACACATAAAAAATATACTACTACTAATAATGACTAAATATATACATGTATTGTTGTTAAGAAAATTATGTACTTATCACTAGTAAAATATACGACATTATGTATAATCTATTTGGTCATAAGTTATACCATAATAATCAATATATATATATATATATATATATATATATATATATATATATATATATGGGTTAAAATGAGAATCATTTGGAGTAGTGAGAACCGTGAGCGCTAGGCTATCGAAAATGTTTTTCCGAAATTTCTTTTCTCTCAAAAGTTATAAAAAAGTCACTTGTTTCAGCAAAAAAAAAAATAAAAGAAATGTCGCATACTCAGATTTACATAAGGCGTAAAAAGAATATTTATTTTCGTACAAAATTTACAACACCGCGTAAAAAAACTTGCATCAGTCAAAACTATCGACTCCACAACTTTTTTTACTTTTTTTACAGATATGTTTATAATATTTTCTTCTACGTTTGTGCAAACAAATTTTGGCCCAATTCACGCGGGAAGAAGTTCTCACGGTTCTTACAACTCGTGATGTTTTTCATTTGAACCGATCCATATATATATATATTATATATATATACATATATATGGGAGGGTTTAAATGAGAACGCTAAATATCACGAGAACCATGAGAACGAATGAAAAAAACCACTAGAACTTGGTTAAAAACAAGTGAAATCATTATTATTCGAATACAATTCTAGAAATTTAATTTACACATTTAAATTTATGTGAATTCAGAAATAAAGAAAATTTACACATGTGTAAGTTTGTTATATTTACAAATGTGTAAAAAATCTAATAAGAGTGATTTTGAGAGGAGAAATGAATTATTTGACGTTGTAATTTTTTTTATTTTTGATGTTGTATTTTTATTAAAATGATGATTGTATCATATATATATATATATATATATATATATATAATAGTTTTACGGGGGAGAAAATAGGTACTGTGATATATAGGTTTTCGCTTTTGAATAAAAACTATATATATATATGAGAGTGTTATCTTGAGAACGCTAAATATTGCGAGAATCATGAGAACGAATATATAGTGGAGAGTTCTAATGAGAAGAAAAATTTTGTAAGAATAAAAAGAATAACTTTTAAACCAATAGAAAATCTTCATTTACTTCATATAATGTGTGTATTTAATATTATGAAAAAGGGCATATAGGTAAATCTATAATTGTCATTAATTAGCTAATTAATTAAACTTGTAACTCATATTTTAAATATATTTTTTTAAGATAAAATAATTTATGGTGAATGACAATTTTGACATGTGTAGGATAAATTTTAGTATGCATAGGATAAATTTTGAAATGTGTATGATATTTTTATATGTATATAAGGTAAATTCCGATAAGTACAAGAAATATGTAGAATAAATTTTGAAAATATAGGATATAATGTTTTTGTTTTATTAATGAAAGATAACATAATTAATGAGAGGATTTATAAACTATTTAATATTTTACCATTATGGTCATTTCTTATTTTTCTTCTCACATTAAATTTCTTCTCAAATAAAATTCCCCTGAATATATATATATATATATATAGGGTGAGGTTATTGTGAGAAAATTTAAAAGTTGAGAAGGATAAGAAAGAATCTAAACCATTAGATATTTAATCTAATGGTTGAGATCATAGTGGCAATTATGTAAATAATGTTGACTATTAAACTAACTAATTTTCTAGATTAAGGGTATAAAGGTAAATTTAATATTTTTAAATTGAGAAACTAACATTAATATACATGCAAAGTTCTCTCCTTTTTTTTAAACATCAATAACTTTTTATACCTAACTCTTTTTAAAAAAAATACACCATAATAACGAGTGTTTTTTATCTTTAATATGAGTACCATATTGATATACTTATGTAGAGTTATTCCTGTTTTATTATATTTAGAGTGTTATTTCTGTTTCGATTCTGATTAAAGTGTTGACTTGTGTTATATTAGGGTGTTATTTCTGTTATTTTCAATGTTAGCGTGTTTTGAAAAAGAGTGTGTCCCTTCAATATAACTGCTAGGGTGTTTTTATGAGTTATTGTGTTATTTTTGTCATATTTCTGTTCTTTATAAGATGTATGTCTTCAATATACATGCTGTGGTGTTTTTATGAGTTAGAGTGTTTTTATGAGTTAGGGTGTTTTTAAGAGTTATATTTCTGTTCTTTATAAGATGTATGCCTTCAATATACATGTTGTGGTGTTTTTATGAGTTAGGGTGTTATTTCAAATTCGAAAATCCCTACAATAACTGTCAAAAATCGGTTGCATATATTCATTTCATAATTAGATTCTATTAGTTAAATTACACTTATACTTTTAAACTATCAAAATAAAAATGGACACATGTCACCTCCATAATATTTCTTATCCTTCTCATATTTTTAAATTTTCTCACATGAACTCTACATATATACATATATATATATATATTATTCAAAAGCCAAAACCTATATATCAGAGTACCTAGTTTCTCCCCCATAAAAGAATAGAAACCACTTCCCAATTATGTTGTTTATTTTTTTCTATTTTTTTAATATTAAGATCACAAACTAGAAAATGAAAGTGGTCTTCTCTGATAACGGTCTCGGTTACCGAAGACTTGGTTCGATTCAGTGTA
This sequence comes from Scalesia atractyloides, assembly GCA_947069175.1. Lineage (NCBI taxonomy): Eukaryota > Viridiplantae > Streptophyta > Magnoliopsida > Asterales > Asteraceae > Scalesia > Scalesia atractyloides. The sequence continues at coordinate 40,353,846 of CAMTDV010000022.1, read as the reverse complement.
TACCCGCATATTTATGTGCCACATTTAATAACAAGTGAAGATTTTATGGTATTTACCTTGCCTTGCGAATCAAAAACTGACATTTAACCGGTAATCGAATGCTAGTTTAGAGTGGTTTTTGGTATGAGAGTGATGGTGACGATGGCTGTTCTGATTGTTCACCGATTGCCCGCCACTGATGACTAATGTGGTTTATTTAAGAACGGAGAACAAAGATATTAAGAGGGATCGAATATTTGTGATAACTTTATGCTATCGTCTTTGTCCGAACACTGAATACAACGCAAAAGAGCCAAGGGAACTTGAGGCTCAGAATTTATACTAAAGGAAAATTAGGATTTAATGGTCATCATTTACATTTTTTTAATGCTCACCCTACAAGATAGTAGACTAAATTCCATCAAATTGATAGTTTTAGCAGTGGTTCACACCTAGAGTTCAAATACTTATAAATTGCCATTGAAGTCTACCTTAATTGCCATTTTAAAATTACTCTTTACGTTTCTTTCATCTATTTCTCCATTTTGATATCATATCATCACTCTTCAGATAAATTCCTTTTCTTGTTTAATTATTCAAAGGTTACATTTATTTATATAAAATGCAAAGTTTAAACTAACTTTGTTTTGAAAACAACAAACTCAAATGTTATTTTATAGATCATCTAAACATGATTGTTGCTTCAAATTATATACATATTTTGTGAGTTTATTGTGAGAAAATTTAAAAGTGTGAGAAGGATAAAAAAAATCTAAACCATTAGATATTTAATCTAATGGTTGAGATCATAGTGGCAATTCTGCAAATAATGTTGACTATTAAACTAACTAATTTCTAGATTAAGGGTATCAATGTAAATTTAATATTTTTAAATTAAGAAACTAACATTACTACACATGCAAAGTTCCACCCTTCTTTTTTAAACATCGATAACTTTTTATACTTAACTTTTTTTTTAAATTACACCATAATAATAACGAGTGTTTTTTTATCTTTAATATAAGTATCATATTGATATACTTATGTAGAGTTATTTCTGTTTTTATATGTTTAGGATGTTATTTCTGTTTGATTATGATTAAAGTGTTGACTGGTGTTATATTAGGGTGTTACTTCTGTTATACTAATGTTAGGGTGTTCTTTATAAGATGTGTGCTTCAATATAACTGCTGTGATGTTTTTATGAATTATGGTGTAATTTTTGTTATATTTCTGTTCTTTATAAGATGTATGCCTTCAATATACATGCAGTGGTTTTTTTATGAGTTAGGGTGCTTTTATGAGTTATATTTCTGTTCTTTATAAGATGTATGCCTTCAATATACATGCTGTGGTGTTTTTATGAGTTAGGGTGTTATTTCAAATTCGAAAATCCCTACAATAACTGCCAAAAATCGGTTGCATATATATTTATTCCATAATTAGATTTTATTAGTTAAATTACGCTTATACACTTAAACTACCAAAATAAAAAGGGACACATGTCACCTCCATAATCTTTCTTATCCTTCTCACACTTTTAAATTTTCTCAAATGAACCTCTACCTATTATATATATATATATATTTATATTGTTTAATTTAGAATGACTCGGTAATTCTATCATTATTTTTATTTTAAATAATATTAGAATAGTTGTGTGGGTGATAAAAAAATATTGCATATAAAAAACGGGTCTAGTTACGAATACGAACAATTTACCGATGTCACATCATGAATCCTAAAACACTATAAATTGCCTTATGTTCTTTACATCATTCTTTTTTTCACTCTTAAAAGGTCTCTTGGGAGCTTGCTTCTGCATTTGAGGCCTCCTATCTTGAGTTCTAATACTTCTTCCAAACACTTATAAGTGTTTTTCCTAGTCTATTTCATTAAATAGCTAGTTATAAGCCAAAAGTCAAGCAAATTGACTTTTGCTTTAACTTTTGGTTATGACCATTTTGGTCAATTCAAAGTTCAAATAGAACTTTGCAACGTGATCCTAATATTGAAGGTATTAATCCTTTGCGATTACACCCACTGATCATCACGTTTAGTAGGCGGAATGACGAGCCAAATTTTTACGAAATAAAAGTTTAAAATGCATTTTAAGACAAATGAGTTTCTAAGCGTTAAAACTTAAAGTTTTGACTCCAAATCAGTTCTTATAACATTATTAGACATGTTTTAACATGTCTAGCTCGTCATTTTAGTTTAGTGCTTATTCCTTAGTCGAAAGTCGAGCAGTTTGACTTCTGCTTTGACTTTCGAACCTGACCCGTTTGGGCAGTTAGGATCCGACCACGCCCATTTATATGACCAAAGTAATATAGGGAATAACCCTCTAACGTTATACTTTATGGTCATGTTGTTTGATGGGTTAGTTGACAAGTCAACTTTAGATAGTTTTTATGGTCAAAAATACCCTTTTGCGTAAAATAAGTTTAAAACCTACATGAGCAATAATTTTGACATATAAACTGATCATACAATATTAGGAAACATGTTTTGACATATCAGACTCGTCATAGAACTCATTCCACCATCGGACCCGTAATTATGCATACTACCCATTAAAGTGGCGTAAACCATTTTAACAAGTCATAGCGGGTCAAAACACCTATAGACATTGTCCAAATCATAATGTAAGGTTAATAATCGTACTACACGAGATCCTTCACTCGTTTGATTTTAAACCTCATTCTGTTCATTCTTCCATTTAAGACACAATGTAAACTTATATTATAACAATCTAATGCATTAGGAAACACTTGAGCTTTCATACATGATTGAACAAGACATCTACGCAACCCGTGAGTACATAGTTCCCCTCTTTTACGTTTTTCAACGCATATGGTTTATATATATACAATATGTTTTAAATAATGTGTGAAACTTGGTGGTGCATTATCCATAACACGAGTACGTTCATTAACTTTAGTCAAGTCGACCGGAAGTATGTTATGGTACCATAGGATAGACATTCCCGTTTCAAAATGTCCCGGGGTTTGTGGGGAAGTTTGGGGAACGATAGAAATTGTAAAACACAATTTCACAAGCCCTTTGGTGGTTTGTTAGTCAAGTTAACACAGGCTTGAATGTATTCACCACACGACCACACTTGTTTACACATAGACGATTAGAATAAATTTGATTGGTTTACACAAAACAAGGACGATTGATTTATACAAAAAATGACAATTGGTTTACACATAACAAGGACGATTGGTTTAGATAAATTCACAAATGGTTTTCAATAAAAGATATATAAACCATACAAAGTTTTTTTTAAATTGATTACTTACACGGTTTTACAAAAGAAACACTTTTGTCAAGATTCATGGCTACAAGGTTTTTTTACTTATACCAACTTTTTATAGTTGGTTAAACATATTGTAATACCAAACACATTTAATACAAGTTTTGTTACAAGGTTTTCACTCATCGACTCTCGTAGTCGGACGAGGTATTACAATACAAAACCTATGTTACTCACCAGCATTTATTGTTAACTTTATTTTCACATGTGTTTCAGATGCTAATGTGTGATGATTATGAAAGCATGCTACATGTAGGATGGACTCAAGCCTTATTTGCTTTAAAATAAAGAACAATTGCTTGTATTTTCTTTTTGTTTCAAAAGACAGTTTAATTCACTAATTCAATAAAACATAACCTTTAAGTACTACGTGTTTGAAACAATTAGTAATGTGACCCCACACGTTTCCGCACGGGTTGTTTTTACACGGTCAGGGTGTTACACTTTGACTAAGTCAAGTTATGTATATATATTTATTTCTCAATATTATATATATATATATATATATATATAAATTAGATTTTCAATACCTTGTGGAAATAATATTTCTAATATTATTTTTGTACAAGTATAGATGTTTAAATACTTGAAATCTTGTATTTTCACTAAGAGTATACGTAGGCACGTATTTGTATTTTTAGGTATGCATACCTATTTATATGTATTTTTATACTTAGTGAATACATTTATCCTTTCTGGCTTTTAGTATTTTTCGATTATTATAAATGTTGTAAAATATACCTTTGACGCTTCTTAAAATAATATATTTTTAAGATCGTTTTGAATATATATTTCTTATACTTTGTAAAAATATAATTTGGTTAAATATATATATATTGTCGCTTGTTCGAAATGTTATATATTTTACCAAGCATCGATCTTATATCTATTTTTGGTTCAAAATATAAATGTATATTTATACTTGTCCGATTTCTTCGATTGTCCAATATCCTTGTGTCATAGACTCATATTGATTAGCGTACTTGATCAAAATGTATAACGCTAAATTAAACGATGATTTGATTGAATGTAGTTTAAACCCAACAAGTACTTTGACTTGTATAACATGGGTAAACTATATACCTTCTGGATTTTGAGACTTAAATGACAAGGTTAGAACCGTTTCGGTTAATTTCCGTAAATTAGTTAGATATGCTTAACCATACGCTCATTAGCGATATCTGGTAACCAGATAAGTCATGGACAAGTTCTATATTCCATTATATTTTAAATAAGTTGTAATATCACCAGGATATCAAATTTTATGCCCGTTATGGCTTTAAAGTGAAACTATGCCTCATAAGGGCGTTTCGGTAATTTTATACCGTATAAAAGGAACTTCAATATAATTTAGTGTTTAACTATAAGTATTCTGGAAAAATAATTAATATATGATGTAATATCAGTAGGATATTAATTATGTGTGTAATTTATGTTTTATGACAAAACTATGCACCAAAAGGGCATTTTTGTCATTTTACACATAGTTTTATAAATTATTTAGGATTATGAGTTCATATCATATACCTACTGTACAAAATTTAGAATAAGTTTTGAAATCAGTAGGTAACAAGTGTTGGTTGATAAATATGGTTTAAAAACATACTATGCGCCGAAACGGCGCTTATTGTTGTAAAATGACGATTTGTGTGATGATTAATGAACTGATGTTATAGGTTGGATTAACATGTCTTAGATATGTTACTTAATATAACATATCAGTAGGTAAAAGATTTACTTTGAAAATATGTGATTAAAACCATTTTATAAGCCATAAGGGCTTTATCGTCATTTATCGACATAATATAAGGACTTGTTCATAAGCTCAGTTTATAATTTGTTTTGATATCCCAAATAATCCTACTTATAATATTACATCATTAGGAAACCATTTTCATGTCATTATCATTTAGACCTCTTTTTATACAAAAAGGGTATTTTAGTCAAATTGGAAAAATTACGGAACTTGCGCATAAACTCAGATTCTGATTATGATCATGTAATATAACCTCAGAGGCTTATGCTACATTATATTACGATTATAATGCAACTTTAGATCAGTAGCTAACTAATCTAAATCGGGTCAGAATCGAAAGTCAAAGCAGAAGTCAAAATTTGAGACTTTCAGTTGCGAACCGACCCTAGAACTGAAATTGACGAGCCGAACATGTTCTTACATGTTCTAATAATTATTACCAACTTGTTTAAGTGTCAAAACATGTATCATAACATACATAAGATCAAATTATAACATTTCCGAAAAATGGCCTGTTTGACTTTTTAATATAATAACTTTGACCCGTCAATTGGTCTAGTAAACGTGATCTTCAGGAGGTGCCCTTTATAGGGACTAACACCTACCTTATTACGATCACTTAGCCATGTTCGTTATGAACAATGGCTGCACCATAATGGTCTTAACCGAAAGTCAAGGCGTTTTCTGTAAAACACTTAACTTTTGGCTATAAAAGCCTATAAACGAAAATGCAAGAGGAAGGAACACTTACAAGAGGTTCCTAGAATGCAATAGAACTAAGTTGGATGCTCCTTTTAGTTAGGAACTTCCATATGAGCGATATAGAGTTGGGAATGAGAAAGGTGCAAGTTCAAATGGTGAACCTTGGCACCTATTTATAGTTGGAGAGCTTGAATGAGGTGATGCCAGGTGTTAAGGGGTTAAAGAGGAAGCTTACAAGTGTCCTAAAACGTGGCATAGTTGTTTAGGAGTCCATAGTTTCGAACACATTGGTTTTTGGAAACATGTGTGGAGGCCAAGCAAAAATTCTGCAGACACAGAGAGGCATAGGCCTTGCCTCTCGCGCCCCGCGAGCGCCCCATGGCCAGTTTCAAAGTTTGACACTTTTAGCCCCTTAACTTATAAAACTCTCTAAAACCTTCTAAAACACCTTTTTAGCATATTTAGCCCTCCGTAACCAATATTTGGCATACTCAGGAGCATGGCCGGACATTGTCAAGCTCTCGGTTTGTTAAAAGATCATTCAGAGGTATAAATTAACATGTTGACACTATTAACCCCTCCATTATCCAACCTTTACATGATTATGGATTTGATCTCTCTCATCCAATGAGTGAGACATATGAGAGTTAGGACTTTGTAAAGGATCACTCAGAGGCTCATTATAAGCATGTTGACTTCGATGTCACTCAGAGGCTGGGCATGTTGACACAACGGTCACTCAGAGGCCATGTTTTAGCATGTTGACACTAATGGTCACTCAGAGGCTATGTTTTAGCATGTTGACACCAATGGTCACTCAGAGGCTATGTTTTATGCATGTTGACATCAGAAGATCACTCAGAGACTTAGTTTGAGCATGTTGACGCTTTTAGTCCCTGTTAGTCTTTAATAGACTTAAAATAAAAGTATAACATGTGTCGCTATATTATTGGACACGATTTTACAGGTGTTACATCCTCACCCCCTTAAAAGAAATCTCGACCTCGAGATTTTATTCAAAAAGATGGGGGTACTTTTATCGCATAGTGGACTCAACTTCCCATGTAAACTCGGGACCTTGAAGGGCATCCCATTTAACCTTTACTATATGTATTAATTTCCTTCGGAGCTTCTTGACCTGTCGATCCTCGATCGAAATTGGTTTTTCAACGAATCTCAGGTTTTCATCTATTTGCACATCTTTGTGCAACATTGCTAGCGATTCATCGGCCAGACATTTCTTAAGGTTACTGATGTGGAACACATCCTGAATTCCACTTAGCTCCTCGAGTAGCCTAAGCTTATAAGCCACAAAATGACATATTCAATCACCTCGAATAGTCCAATATATCTGGGCTTAACTTGACCTTTTTTTCTGAAGCACATCACACCTTTCAGGGTGATACCTTCAATAATACCTTGTCCCCTATTTGGAACTTAAGAGGTTTTCGTCTCTTGTCAGCATAACTTTTCTGCCTATCACGGGCAGCTTTGAAACGATCACGGATTTGCACAATCTTATCCGTGGTCTCTAGGACGATCTCAGGTCCTGATAGTTGGGCTTCCCCAACTTCTGCCCAGCACACGGGCGTTCGACACTTTCTCCCATACAAGGCCTCATAAGGATCAGCCTCGATGCTTGTATGATAACTATTATTGTAGGAGAATTCTATTAGAGGTAAGTGGTCATCCCAACTTCTACCTAGATCAATAACGCATGCCCTAAGCATGTCTTCCAATGTCTAAATAGTACACTCACTTTGACCATCAGTCTGAGGATGGTAAGCCATACTAAAATTTAATCTTGTGCCTAAGGATTGTTGGAAACTTTTCCAAAATGAGAGGTATATCTAGTATCTCTATCAGATACAATAGATACTGGCACACCATGTAGGGACACTTAGTCAGCCTATCCACAATGACCAAAATAGTGTTATTTCTACTTTTGGTCTTAGGTAACTTGGTAATCAAGTCCATAGTTACCATTTCCCATTTCCATGTGGGAATTTCCAATTGTTGTAGAAGTCCTGACGGCTTCTGATGTTCGGCCTTAACTTGCGAACACGTCATACACTTAGCTACAAAAGTGGCTATGGATTTCTTCAGACCTATCCACCAATAATTCTTTTTCAAATCTTGATACATCTTGTCACCACCTGGGTGAACTGAGTATCTTGAATTATGTGCTTCGCGGAGGATTAGGTCTCTAAGTCCTCCAAAAATTGGAACCCATATTCTATCATTAAACCTAAGGATTCCATCCTTTCTAGGCGCTAACTGATCAACAGTCTCGCCTAATCGTTCATTAGGAGCATTAGCCTCTAATAGAGCTTGCTTTTGCGCATCTAGTAGCTTCTCATTTAAGCTATTTCTAAACTTAGTGCTCTTGGCGTTAATCCATATAGGCTTAACCCGTTCTTTACGAATTAAGGCATCAACAACTACATTTGCCTTGCCCGGATGGTAGCGAATTTCGCAATCATAATCATTAAGTGTTTCCATCCAACGGCGTTGTAGCATGTTCAATTCTTTCTGATTGAACAAATGCTGGAGACTCTTATGGTCAGTGTAGATGATACACTTGGTGCCATATAAGTAATGTCTCCATAACTTAAGTGCAAATACAACGGCGCCCAATTCTAAGTCATGGGTGGTGTAATTCCTTTCGTGTACCTTTAATTGTTGTGATGCGTAGGCAATCACTTTGCCTATTTGCATTAGCACACAGCCCATGCTAGTGTGCAATGCATCACAGTAAACAATAAAGTCTTCAACACCCTCATGTAGGGATAACACAGGAGCATTGCTCAACTTGTGTTTCAGAATCTCAAAAGATTCTTTTTGTTTTGGACCCTAAATAAACTTAACATTTTTACGGGAGAGGGTAGTTAAAGGAGTGGCTATCCTTGTAAAGTTCTCGATGAACCTTCTATAGTAACCAGCCAATACTAAGAAGCTACGTATTTCTGATGGGGTTTTGGGTACTTCCCAATTCATTATGGCCTCAATTTTGGCGGGATCCACTTGGATACCACGCTCACTTACAGTATGTCCAAGGAATTAGACTTCTCTAAGCCAAAACTCACACTTAGAGAACTTAGAATAAAGCTTCCTTGCCTTAGCAGTTCTTATATGCAACAAAGATGTTTCTCGTGATCAACTTGATTACGAAAGTAGATAAGTATGTCGTCTATGAAGACAATGACAAACTTATCCAAATGTGGTTTGCAGACTCTATTCCTGAGATCCATGAATGCTACAGGTGCATTTGTGAGCTCAAAAGGCATCACTAGAAATTCAAAATGACCAATATCGGGTCCTAAAGGCAGTCTTAGAAACATCCTCACTCCTCACCTTCAGCTGATGATATCCAGATCTTAGATCAATCTTGGAGAAATAACTAGCCCCTTGAAGTTGGTCGAATAAATCAGTGATACTGGGTAATGGGTAACGGTTCTTGATTGTTATCTTGTTCAGTTCGCGGTAGTCAATGCACATTCGCATTGAACCGTCCTTTTTCTTAACAAAAAGAACTGGAGCTCCCTAGGGCGAGGAACTTGGCTGAATAAAGCTTTTCTCTAAGAGTTCATCTAACTAAGTACCCAACTCCTTCATTTCCTTTGGTGCTAATCGGTATGGAGCTCTAGCTACGGGTGCTGATCCAGGTAGGATGTCAATCCTAAACTCTACTTGCCTATCTGGTGGTAGACCTGGTAGTTCTTTGGGAAAGACATCAGAATATTCTGAAATAACTGGAAGGTCTTGCATATTCGGCTTTGGTTCATTGATAGTGACTTGTGCCATGTAAATGACACAACCTTTCCTTAAACACTTGGATGCCTTAAATAACGACACCTTGTCTGGCAATCCATAGTGTGAATCTCCAATGATGGTGATCATTTCACCAGATAGGGTTTTAATTTCGATGAGTTTCTTATCACAGGCAATGCGGGCTTGGTTATGGGATAACCAGTCCATGCCTAAAACTACATCTAACCCTGTCAATTTCATTGGCAAAAGAGAGATAGGAACGAAATGATTCTTAATGAATATAGAGCATCCATCAAGAATAGAAGATGATATTTCTAAAGTTCCATCAGCAAGTTCTATCTCATAAGTTTTTTCTAAAGTTCTTATGGGTAAGTTTAATAGTTTACTAAACTTATGGTCTCCAAAAGACATATCTGCACCCGAATAAAAAGGAACTCTAGCAAATATATCATTGATGAGGAAAGTACCTGTTATGACGTTGTTGTCGTTAACGGCTTCCCTAGCATTTATCTAGAAAGCACGAGCATTCTCTTTCTTAGCCTCTCCAGGCTTTGCATCATTATTTGTGGGGTTCTTAGGGCAATTGGCTTAATATGCCCTTTCTCATTACAACCATAACAGACGTCATCTTTAAGATTTTTGCATTTGTGGGTCTTATGCCCTTTTCTTTTGCAAATACCACAGGGTTTAATCTGAGGGTTGGTATTGCATTTCCCCCAATGCCTGCGGCTACAGGTCTTGCATAGAGGTCTATCATCTGACCTATGTTGGTTCTTCTTGAACCCAAAATTTTCGTTCTTCTTAAACCTCTGGGAGTTATCATCCTCCCGTTTTCTTTTCCAGTCAGTCTTGGTCTTGACTGACTTTTGCCTCACCAAATCCAAGGTGAGGGAGAGAGATAGGTCAACAACAGACCTATAGGTAGTGGGTTGAGCAGCCTTTACCATGCCCTTTATCTCAGGCGCTAACCCATTAATAAAACGCGCGATGCGTTTGGTTTTAGGGGTAATCAGATAGGAAACTAACCTAGATAGAGAATTGAAATCGGAAACATACTTCCAACAATCTAGGTTCTTCATTGTGAGAGTCAGGAAATCTGACTCTATCTTTTCCACCTCATGGGGTGGGCAGTAGGTTTCCTTAACAAGGTCAATAAACTTGGACCATCCCAAATTATATAGGTATCCTTTACCTGTAGATTGGATCATAGCCTTCCACCAAAAGGCATCACCTTTGAAGGATTGTGATACATACTAAAACATCCTTCTCAGCACAGCCGCAGATAGCCACAATCGTTTCCATCTCGTCCAGCCATTTCAAGGCTTCCATAGCTCCTTTCTCCCCATTAAAATCCTAGGGCTTGCAGGAGATGAAATATTTGTAGGTACATTCATCCTTAGAAGAACGGGACCTATCAGCAAATTCTATTTTCTTTGGTTCACTTCGCATTTGAAGAGTGAACTGAGTTCTCTTTGTGAGCTGAGGATGGTGCGATTGATAATGGTCGGGAGCGAGTAGCACTCGAATCCCTAAGTTTTTCTATGGCCTTTTCCATGCCCTTTCCCACAGCTGCGTCTATGCGAACTATGAAATCTTCATTATTAATGGCTATATTTTCTGCGTTATTAGAGTTAACATCCCGGTGGCTACTTTGCACCTCATCCGAGTTAGCCATTCTTTAAAGCTTTTGGTTCTAAACACCAAATTAAATTTCTTTTAGCTATGGTATTAATAACCATATTGGCTATTGGATATGACAATCCATCGCCTAATCAAACTAGTGTGAATAACATCACAACTCTTAGGCTTATTATATCTATTTTTGGCCTAGGTCTCAAAAGGACCATCAAAGGCAAAATTATAATTTGGACGTAGTCCATATATTATTAGAAAGTGGATCGTAATATCACAACTGTCATTGCCATCGGGCAATTATAATTAGCTCATAGGCTTGTCACGAAGGACATTAAAATAAGGCACATTGGCTTGTCACTAATGGACATAAAATATGGCACATTGGCCTGTCGCTAATGGACATAAAATATGGCACATTGGCCTGTCACTAATAGACATCAATTATTATCATCATATTGATGATATTAGCCGGGATCACATTGATCACATAGGCTATAAATAGGTTTTAGGACATAGTCCATTTACCTAGACGGCTAGTGTGGTTCCTCAAGCCACAATACCTGGAGTATGAATATTCCTGAATGTTAACATAAGAGTACCTTAATGGTTGAGTAATAGTCCCGGTCACATTCGACCTTAACGACTTGGAGGCTTCAACTTAGTCCATCACCTCTGGATAGAAGGATAACTTCCCTTAACTATCATGATAGAAGGCCCTTTCATCCTTAACTATCATTTATAAGTTGGTCAAATATGTGGCATGTGCCACTTGGCTAATCAAAACCATTAAGATCTTTTTGGAATTATTTAGCAGAGCAAAATTTTCGAATACAATCGAGACGCTCGCTTTGAAAAGGATGAATACATATATATAATTCAAAAATACTTCATTAAATTTCAATAGAAGTTACAATACTAGAAACAACGAAATAAATTGTCCATGCAAGGACTAAAGAAATAAAAATGTCCACACAGGGACTAAATAAAGTAACAATGTCCTCGCAATGACTAACATATATTATTAGAAAAGACTTCACATGCTTCTTTCCCTTAACCAGTTTGGAGAGTTTCTTGAAGAACTTGTTCGTCTTCTACTAACTTTTCTTCGCTTGTTGTTGCATTTCTTTCATTCGTTCTAAGGCCTCATTGATGGCCTCAAGGGGTGGCAGAGGTTGTGGTTGTGGTACTCTAGGATACTGATATCCATAACTTGGATATCCGGTAAATGGATAAGCAGGTGGGAAGGGATACGGGTAAAGTGCGTTATGCATGACGACTTGCATGTAAGGGTCATGCGACCATGCTTGGTAATCAACAGGTGTCGATGGGTTAAAAGGATCATATCCAGACATATCCGGATATGTTGGGATAGGGTTATTATAACCCGATGGTGGTGGTTGAACCATTGGTGGTGGTGTTGGTTCCACCACAGGTGACGCATTAGAGAGTCCACCCGTTTGTGTGTCCTCATGAATGGTGGGTAAGGGTTTAGGCAATGGTGGTAGCGAACCCGACTGTTGACCTGCACGTACTGACATACGTGCTCCACGTTTCCTCCTTGGCGGCTCAGGTGGCAGCTGATGATGTTCCACTAGTTGCATGTGAACATCTTCTTGTATAGGTGGTGGTTGAGAGTGATGGGAAGTAGTGTTGGCAAAGGTATATTGGTCCCATTCATTAGGACCTTGATAAGGCGATCCGGCATATGAGTGTTGAATCGCTCGATATCTCAATGGGGTGCGCATTTGAAGCTAACAGCGGCATCTCCGGATCGGAGTCCTCGTCCATTGGGTTTGGCTGATCCAACTAATTTTGATCACTTGGGGGTGTGTTAAGGTACTTGTTGGGGTTAAATTCATCCTGTTAAGAATGATGGGAATGGTGAGAGTGGTGTGAATGATGTGAATGGTACGAGTGATAAGAATTTTGGGTATGGAAAGGTGAATGTTGCGACAATGGCCATGAATCCTCCGAATCTTCATAGGTGTTCACGTGATGTGAATGTGGATGTGGATGTGGAGGGATATGTCCTGAAGGTCCTCCCCTCATTGGTCCTTTTCCTCTTTCTCGTATACATGGCGATATTTCCTATTAAAAATCAATTTAAAAACAATACTAATAACTTAATAATGAAATGAGTAATCCTAGGTCAATGCCTAGACTCAGAAATATAAGGAATTCTTGTGTAAGTTTGGGATTAAACACAAAAGGCTAGTGTTTAATTCTCTCAAACGTTGGCTCTGATACCAACCTGTCACACCCCGGATTTCCAACCAAATCATACACCGGTGGGCCCTGGTGGGGAATATTGTGACGTAAGTTGATATCATCATAGACAATTAAACACATCACAGCGGAAGTCTTGGATTTAAATTACTGTTACAAACCAAATGTTCGAAATACAAAATAATGTACAGGCTCGTAATAGAAGATCCATAGGTGGATCATAAATTGTACAAGGAAAGAATGTAAAACATGTCACACCCCCATGTTATTCTTTCGCATCAGAGCCGGGACGTGAACCGAATGGCATCATCATCGCACAGCGGAAGCGGACGTGATGGCTAAGGTTTCTAGTAACTGAACGCCCGCTAAGTACTCAAATCCCCATGGGTTCTCCTATTCCAACCGTGCCATACTTGTAATCCTAACCTGAGAAATAACATGCGAAGAGTCAACATAAAGTTCGTGAGTTCATAGTTTGTCTATTTTTGTTTCAAATGAATCATAAAACATTTGAAAGTCTTGCATTCGAAAAACCGGTTTGTGAGATCATAGTATCCTAAAGCATTTGAAATGTCATGTTTGTATAACAGTATTGAAAGGTTTTCCATGTTGTTTGCAAATCCATGCATATAACTATTACGTTTACAAACCGGTAATAAAATATTTTCTGTTATCTTTGCAAACCGGATTGAAATCGTAGTACGTAGTTTTCCTACGGAATCTAAGGATCAGTCAGTGTGTAGCTTTACACTGGCCTATGTGCCATAAGTAAGTAACCAAACCGAGACTTCTTTGACATCATTGGGATCACAAAAGCACTCCTAACCGGTTAACTTACCAGGAGTGGAGCGTGTCTCAAACTCGATAGATCTACACCTTTTGCACCTTGGTCACTACGTGATTAATGGTTACTATTGTCATAATCCTACTTACGCACAGTGATCTGTTATAACCTGATCCCATAGCTACATACCAATTGTCATAAATATGTGTTCTTGTGCCTCGCCCATGTTTTCTTGTCATTGGGCCTAGCCCATGTTTTCTTGTCATGGGCCGAGCCCATGTTTTCTTGTCATGGCTGAGCCCATGTTTTCTTGTCATTGGGCCTAGCTCATGTTTTCTTGTTATTGGGCCTAGCCCATGTTTTCTTATAAAATTGGGGCCTCACTGCTAGTTGTGACCATTACAATCCCGTCACTAGTCATAAAACTCATGCATGTTTCGAAAAGCTTTGTATAACTTTGAAAACCGGTAAGTTTAGCATAAACTTTTCGTAAACCATTTGTGTTCTTTGAAATCGGTTTGTAACATGGTTTAGAAATATATGATTGTTGTTTCCTCGAAACATTGTGTGCTTTCGCAAAACTTGCATGTCTTTCCACCCCCGAAAACATTTATAAAAATGTAAAACGGTAAAAAGTGGGGGTTATGAACTCACCTGTTATCCAATGCAAAGCTAGCTTAATGTGATTTGCATAATGTTGTCTCTACAACTTGACTTGCTAGCATGCAATCTAGTGTATTCCTAAATCGGAATAACTCGTAAGTATCTAAGAATGAAGTAGCTAGACTACGTGATACCGAGCACTACCGAATCGTTACTCGTACGATTCTATAAAATTATTATTGTCTTAACTCGGTTAACAAATCTAGGGTTTTCTTAGAGTTGTCTTAGTTTTCGAGCGACTTGATATATATGTTTACTCATAAACTTAACTATATTTCATGAAATCTTATTTCGTCGCCATGTACGTCGACGGATAATAGTACGACTCTTCGTAGTTTTCGCAAGATATAATGTATATATACTTATATATATCGGTATAAATAATACATTTCGTATTCGCGCAATAGTCTTGCGGAGTTGCGTCGTACTTCGTTTGGCGTTGAAATCGAATATAAACAATATATTATTGTTATAATATCATTCGAAAGTATTCGTATGTGTCCGCGTCGTCGATGTTAGAACTAAATATAACTATATTTATTTTATAAAAGTATTCAACCCCATGACATTTGAATATATATAGTATTCTTGTAACAGGATTTCCGAATTCTGTCATTTGAATAATACACGCCTTGTATAAGCGTTTCAGAAATAGTGGCGTTTTGAAATAAATATAATCAATATACTTATTTTTATACATCGTTCGAATAATTTATCACTATTTGAAATATAGTTCCAAATTCGGCGTTTGAATTAAACATAAATAATTATTTTCGATTGTAACGGATCGCCAAAACTTGTTGCCTTATAGTCGCGCGTGTTGAAAAGTTATCGGATCGATTTGTAGGCTTCGTTAAAATAAATATATATGTTAATATTTATTTTATAACAATCGTTTGAAATCGGACGTTAAACCTTTGAAATATGTCGCGTTTTCGTTTTAAACGGATTTTACGAAAATCGGGCAGAGTTTCCTCTGGTTTTGGACGATCCCGACAATATTATTTGTCGATTTATCTATCAAAACACAACCTACAATGTACGCAAACATTAAATATAATTTATCGTCGTGTTTCGAATATAACGTTTCGCCGATTTAGTTTTTCTGATTTATATATTTAACGACGATTAGAATTCTGATTTATATAATTAACGACGATTATAATTCCGATTTATATAATTAACAACGGCTCGGTTTTAACTTAGAGATGTCCGAAGATAGCGTACGTCGATTAAATTGTTATTTTTAAACTTTTTGGCGATGTCGAATTGTTAATGGGTCGGGTCGAGCTTGGTTTCGTGATCAATATGTTAATATATATATATAAACTAATAAAATTAAATTTTCGTGTCGAATTAAATTTTTACCGAGTAGTGGGTTGACTCATTGACCGACAGTTGACCAGGTTTGACCGATTTGACCCGTTGACTTTTGTTGACCGAACGGTTTCGTGATCAATATATTAATATCGAATTAAATTTTACCGAGTCGTGGTTGACTCATTGACCGACAGTTGACCAGGTTTGACCGGATTTGACCCGATGACTTTTGTTGACCGAACCGAACCTGAGACATACAATTAACTATTCAAACTGAACTAAATCGAAATGAAACGGAAATTATTGAAACTGTTTCGAACTTGAAACGAGTCGAACCGAGTCGAACCCGAAACCTGAACCAGAGATGGACTGAACCGCAACTGGTCTGAACCGAACCCGAACCGCGACTGAACCTGAAACTGATTCGACTTGAACCTGAGCCGATCTTAAACTGAAATACCTGAACCGCCATCTGAACTGGACCGGGTTTGAAATTGTGTTGAACTGACTGAACCGGAACTGAAACTCGAATAAAGAACTGAACCATGTTGGCTGTTCGACCGGAGCCGCCGCTGACACCGGCAGTTGCCACCGCTGCAGATTAACCCCCAACCCGACAACACATCCCCGAGAACAACCACTATAGCCGCCGCCGTCGCCTGCGGCGTTTTGTTGAGACGCGGCGGCTACTACCGCTGTCGAAAACCCGCCGCCGACCAACCGCCACTACCTCTCTCGCTTCTCCGATCTCTCTCTAGCAGTTTCTCTCTCTACAGTCTCTCTCTCTCCCTGACTGTCTGTATGTATGCGGGTATGAATGCGGGTGTGTGTGTGTGTCTGATGTTCAAGAGGAGAGGTGGGAGTGTGTGTGACCGAAGATGATGACCGGAGCCGGAACCGCTGGCGGCTCCACCGGATTTGGGTGATCGGAGTAGAGGAGGGATAGAAGACGGTTTCAAGGGGGGCTAGGGTTTGGGTCTGTGAAGAAAATGAGGGGTAATTAGGGTTAAAATAATTCTAGGGTTTTAAGCGGGTTGGGCCTGAAGCCCGTTAGTGTGTTGAAGTCCAATACATCTTCCAGAGCCCGTTATCATTTCTTGATCCTCGTGAAATATCGTAGCAGGTTCATTCAGCATTCAAAATACTTAAAATTTTGTCGGAGGTCGGTGTTTTGACGCGTAATCCAATCGTTGCGTTAAAAATCGCGTAAAAATCGCTACAGTTGTCGTTTTATCCGTTTTTCGATCTGGTTTCAACCACGAATAATAAAATTCAGTTACAAAGCTAAATATATCGTAATATATTAATATCGAGGCATAACTCGAGTCCGTTGCTTCCGTTTCATTGTCGGTGCGTTCCGATTTTCCGCGTAACTTTCACGTTGTGATTTGTGACGTTCAACGATCCAAATTTATCGCATAATCATCACTGTATGACAAATACAAGTACAAAATTCCTATTTTTAGGCATTATCAATATTTGTTTGGCATCAGTTCGCTTATCGTTCGAATTCGCGTTAAAGTTCTTGATTTTCGCCAAATCGCGTAACGTGACGCAAGTAGACGTTTCTAGGCTTTCCAAAGGCCTGATCGAGTTAATTTAGGTCTAATTACATTAATTATAATGGTATTACTATTCATTAAGCGCTTAATTAATTTCAAAAACTGCCGGTTGTCACATTCTCCCCTTGTTATAAAAATTTCGTCCTCGAAATTTAAGTTATGTTATCTCCTTAGATTTTTTATATACGTAGGTAAGTATTAAAAATACCTAGGTAATTAACCATGTAATCGCATCAAGTCCAGTGTGGATCATATGAATACAATATCTTACAACAACAACATGAACCCACTAGTTCAACTGAATCTGTTTTCAGAATCGATGCCAAGTGAACGAAACGTAATGACATAATCACCAATGTGACTGAGTTTGCATGGGTCATACAAATGAGAATCTCAACAATTAGATTTCCAAGAGGTTCACAATCTGTAAATGAATTTCATAAACAATAGAAATTTATACCAACGGAAACTAGCGTTGGTTGTTGGATTGGTGAGACTTTGAATCAACAAGCTCAACTGAATTAGAAACATGAAGATGATTTGTTAACTTTTCGAACCATAAGTTAACACTATTGAATTGCATGGATACACTGAATTACAACCGAAGCTAGTGTATCTTTGTCTTAATACATAGTTGCATTAAGACTACTTTCAATGAGTAGCCCAAGCTACAAGTTTATACCGACACCACAAGGCGTCATAGCCATTGAAATAATTCAATGATAGCGGTGATTGAACAAATACACCGTGTTTACAACGAAAAGTTCAATCAAGTAAGTCTGAATATTTGTTCCAAATAAATCTCATAGGATTTCAACTAAAAATGAAAGAACAAATAAATATAATTTTCGGTCGCTAGTGGAAGAACAATAAATATCCCAAATTGTTCGACCGATGATGAAAGAACCGTTACGAGGTACACTGAAATAGACCATAAAGTTGTAACATTTGTCAAAAACGGGTTTTCCAAACCCGCTCCGTTTGTAATCGAATATCAAGTTATAAATATTTCGTTGCGTATTTATGTCCATTTTAATTTTTAATGATGCATAATTAATAAACAAACTAGAATATAAAAGTTATATTTGATAAAAAGTAAAAATAGAATAATTAAAAAGAAATTTAGGCTGCCGGGACTCGAACCCAGGTCAGCCGGGCTTAATCACAAAGTCTTATCACACACACACATAACCACTCCGCCACTTGTTGTTTTCTGTCAACTCTAGGAAACAAATAAATTTTATAGTCAATCGTAAATCAAGCTGGTTACGCCAACTGTAACCGAAATCGGTCACCAAATGTCCAAAGACGTTTGATTACTCGCGGTTTACCGATTATAACCGCTACAACCGACATCCCCAATCAATTGAGCTTTGAATGGACTTGAATTCAAGAGTGGATCGGTTTTAATAACCGAAAACTTTCATGTTCTGAATTACTTCAATCATAGACCCCTCTCGCGACTCAAACACATCTGCAGACCTTCAAATTTCACTTTCGCAATACTTTCAGTTCGCCGGAGAAGCTAATTGAACTCGCCGGACGTTTCGCCGGAAAACCGTGTTTCCATCAAATCAGTAAGTCTCTCACTTCTTTCGTTGTCTATCAATTGTTAAGCTATTGCTAACTCAAACCCTTCAATCGGAATCAATTTCAGACGTCGATATCGATAATTCCCGCTCGCCGGAAAACTTTTGAATATTCTTATCTTCCGCTGTAAAACGGTATAGACATTCAAACCTTCTGATAACTCTTGTTTAATACTTCAATTCCTCACTTAGCTAATCAAAACTGTTAATTTATTCGTTCAGTCTAAATCCGTAAAAACAGAGCCGACGACTTGCCGGAATTCTGAGATAAATCGTTCTCTGGTATGTTTACTTCTAAAAATCGTCTCTGCCATTTCATATTAGTCTGTTGAATGTTTGTCAATCAAATTAAACAAGAAACAATAGATAAATCGTAAATTGTAATTCGGTAACGAAGAAGACGAAGTAGATTGATTATAAGTTTATTATAATTTGGATATTATCTCGGGTTAGACACACAGTCCAGCGGTGGACTGTGTGCACACATATATCACACGCCACGAGTTCGATCCTTGATACACACACACCCTCTGTAATTAAAATGTTCTTTTTCTAACTGAACCGGATTAACTTACATTAGATGTTAAGTATAATAAAAATCTATATATTAACCAAGTTAGACACACAGTCCAGCGGTGGACTGTGTGTAACGTTAAAGCACAGGTCCCGGGTTCGAGACCTGTTAACGGCACCGGTTCGATGATTTAAAACATTTTTTGAAAATAAAAGAATTTTGAATAAACTGAGTTAGTATATAAATATAATTAAAAACAGAATTATTTCAGGTTAGACACGTAGCTCAGTTGGTAGAGCTGCGTGCACGCGAACGGGAGGTCTCGGGTTCGAGTCCTGCCCGGCGCATACATGAATACAATAGAACCGGTCAAACAGTCAAACGGTCAACGGTCAACGGTCAACGCAAAAGTCAACATATTTTTATATTTTTATTTATTTAATTTAATTTAAAAATCAATTAAAAATACTTAAAAATAATGTTTTTAAAGATAGGAAATAGCCTTAAACTCACAAAATATATCTAAAAATCCTATTAAAATTATTAATAAAATCCACTCATTTACTATATCTTCCGTTATTATTTAGGTTAGTCAATCCTCGTTGTTCAATTCTTCCAACTCGTGCGCATCTCATCATCTCCAACCGAACGCACCCAATGTGAGTGAATCTTTACAAATTCCCCGTTTTAATCACGTTTTTGGGGTGTATCATGTGTCTTACCATTTATTATATTTAAATCATTGTGCATACATCATATCATGAACAAATGTGTATTCAGCTTGTATCAACTGTTGTGTGGTTATTGTTTAAATTTAATTTATTATTTTCAGTACATGCAATTTCATAGGCCGCCGCTCCCCATTACATTATGAGCGTTGAGTAGTTCCCCATTACATTATGAGCGTGAACCTGGCGTGCCAACATACGATCGGCTCCGTTTGATGAGCCTTGATCGCACAGACATTTATCATTTTCAGTACATGCAGTACGATCGGCTCCGTTTGATTGAGCCTTGATCGCACAGACATTTATCATTTTCAGTACATACATTTATCATAGGCCGTCCGTTCCCCATTTTTGTTATTGTATGTTATAGTTTGTGGTTGTTATTGTTACTGATTGATTATTTACATTTGCTCACTTATGACTATTGCACAATTTTTCCTTGATAAAAATAACAAGAATCAATAATAAATGTTTATCTAATAAGGTTCACTCGCCAACTTATGTTGACCCAAAAACCCCCATTTTTACACATGATACAGGTGAACTAGCTGCAGCAAGAAACACATAGGATTGTATTAGAAGAATAAACTGGTTTAGAGCTTGGATTGTTTAGTTGGTTATTTTTCTTTGTATTTGTATGGACGTGTTTGGATTATTGAGAATGTAATTTTGACTTTAATAAATATGAAACATATTAGTAAATATCATGAGCTTTGGTGATAACCTAATTATGCCCCGACTCTTATTCCGCTGCGGGTCGGGTGTGACAGACTGGTATCAGAGCCATGACTATAGGGATATAGGATAGGTTATTAGACCCTTAGAGCCTATACTATAGTTGATTATAAATTTTTAAGATTTCTGTGTGTTACATGCCAAATTTCATGATGTTTATATGTTTTATGTTAAATGTTACATTCAATGTTATGCAAGCATGTTCATAAGTATATATTATCATATAATGCCTATCATGAATCATATTCTCATAACATATCATATCCATGAAAGCACACATCACATCATTTTCATGATTGTTTTTACAATGATTTTTGTATTTTCAAATCTCATCAATGTGAGTTCTCATGACGGGCATGTAGTAACTGGAAGGGTACAAGTACCGGTAGTCGGAACGTCCTGTCTAGGTTGGCATTCGTATAAATCCAAAATAAAGGACCAGTTTGCCTACCTGGGGACTAACGATGAGAGTACGAAGTACCTATTAGGCCAAAGCATGCTATACCAAAGGTCGTGTGAGCTAACCCACTTTGAGTTGTCATTGTGTCTACACCTGGACACATTCCGACCATACATCTTGTAAACATATTTTGTGGTTTTCATTCGGGTGATGCGAGTGTTAAATCGCCAATACTAATGTGAATCCTACCAAGCCAATAGTCATGGGGGCCCACATGACTATACAGGTGAAGGTATGGGAGACATTTGAGGCCCAACATGAGCAAACCCAAGACATCCTATGTATGTAGTTGCATTATTGACATTTATGTTATTTTCATTTTCTTTAAGACACATGACACCTAAAAAGACTCCATAAACTCACAATTTTCTTATGTATGTTCCTGTAGATGTCGGCTAGACAACAACGAGGGGTAAAAGATCAGGAAGGCCTCACGAACGCTTGGCCGCACAAATCGCGAAACAAATGGCCGTGGTGCTTCCTGACATTGTGGTTCAAGTACAACAAGCTCTCGCCACAAATCCCACTAATCCTCCCCAGCAAGATGACCAGAACATCGGCAACCCTCCTACCAGCAAGTGCTCATATAAGCACTTCAAGTCTTGCGATCCTCCTAAATTTGAAGGGACCGAAGGTGTCACTGCTCTCCTCCACTGGTTTGAGGAAATGGAAAACACCTTCCTCAACTGTGATTGTCCCGATGATCGCAAGGTACGATACGTGACCGGGAGACTATTTGGGGTAGCTCTTACCTGGTGGAATACTGAAAAGGGTAAGAGGGGAATTGATTATGCAATGGCCTTAACGTGGGAGGAGTTAAGGGAAATCATGACGAGACGTTTCTGTCCTAGAAGTGAAATTAAAAAGTTAGAGGACGAATTTCATTCTTTAAAGCAAAAGGAGGGAGATCATACTTCCTACAACAAGAGGTTCTTAGAGTTGAACCAAATGGTCCCTAACTTGTTCACCCCAGTTTACCGCTTAATCGAGCATTATATTCGAGGTCTTCCCTCGAAAATTCAAGATTCAGTTCTCAGCACTTCGCCAGCAACACTTGAAGCTGCTATGGAACTAGCTACTGAACTGACCGAGAATCGAATTCGCAACGGTAAGTTTAAAGAAGAGAAAAAGAAAGCCCCCGTTGAGGGCCAAACTTCAAACCATTCCACCTCCTCCTCTAAGTTTGCTAACAAGAGGAAACGTAACACCAGAAACTTCGCTGTCACACAAACCAATTTCCCTATCCCTGCTGCACCCATTACCCAAGTTGCCCCTTCACCTGCACCATACAAAAGGCCATACTCTGGCCCATTACCAAAATGCAACCGTTGCCAATACCACCATTTTCCTGATCATCCCTGCCAACATTGCACCGGCTGCGGTCGCGCAGGTCATACTGTTCAAACCTGTCGCATACCTCAGCGAACGAACCGCCACCAGCCTTCAACCCAAACCCACCAACAAATAATGGGTCAAGCCCAACAACCCCTACTATTACACCTACCCAACATTTAGCCCAAACACACTACCAACCCAACTATCCCATGGTACAACCTATGCGGGCTTGCTACAATTGTGGAGACCCAAGCCACTTTAGAAACACTTGTCCAAGGTTGGTGAACATTATTCATGCTCAAGCCCAAGCCAATCCGGTGAATCAAGCTAACCAAGCTCCTCCACCTGCAAGAGGAAGAGCTTTCAACATCAACGCTAATCAGGCTAGAGCTGAGAGCAATGTGGTTAACGGTACGTTCCTTATCAATGGTAGTTATGCATCCATGTTGTTTGATACTGGCACGGATAAAAGTTTTGTGTCTTGAGAGTTTGAACCCATCCTAAACCAAATTCGTGATAAGCTCATGGAATCCATAACAGTAGAAGTTGCTGACAGAAAACCGGTCTCATTAAACTCTATTATACGCAACTGTACTCTCACCTTAAACGACCACGAATTTCCAGTTGACCTTATTCCTATGAAGTTGGGAAGCTTTGACATTATAATTGGGATGGACTGGCTCAGCCAACATCAGGCTGAAGTTGTATGCCGCGAGAAGTTTATATGCATTCCTCTTCCAAACGGTCAAACTCCACGAATCTTTGGAGAAACCCCATCGAAAGGGCTCAGATTAATGTCCTGTCTTCAAGCTCAAAAATATCTTCGCAAGAATTATGTCGCATTTTTAACTCATGTCGTCAAAAAGGGAACCATGGAGAAGAAACTCGAAGACATCCCAGTAGTAAAAGATTTCCCGCAAGTTTTTCCTGACGACATTTCAGGACTTCCTCCAATAAGAGAAGTCGAATTCCGTATTGATCTTATACCTGGTGCTACACCAGTTGCAAAGTCTCCTTATAGGTTAGCCCCCCTCTGAAATGCAAGAGCTAGCCAGTCAATTGCAAGAGTTGACTGACAAAGGATTCATACGTCCTAGCTCCTCGCCTTGGGGTGCACCTGTCCTTTTTGTAAAGAAGAAAGATGGATCGTTTCGCATATGTATCGACTACAGAGAACTCAACAAGTTAACAATCAAGAATCGCTATCCATTACCTCGCATTGATGATCTTCTTGACCAACTTCAAGGTGCCAGCTGCTTTTCAAAAATCGACCTTCGATCTGGTTATCATCAACTTAGAGTACATGAAGAAGACGTCCCAAAGACCGCTTTCCAAACTCGTTATGGTCATTATGAATTCATGGTCATGCCATTTGGTTTAACCAATGCTCCAGTTGTTTTCATGGATCTAATGAACAGAGTCTGCAAACCCTATCTCGATCGTTTTGTTATAGTCTTCATCGACGACATCCTCATTTATTCAAAGTCTAAGTCTGATCATGAGCGACATCTTCGACTCATCCTTACACTTCTAGAGAATGAAAAGCTTTACGCCAAATTCTCCAAGTGCGAATTCTGGTTAAAAGAGGTACAATTCCTTGGACATGTAGTCAATGACAAGGGAATACATGTCGACCCCTCAAAGATCAAAGCGGTACAAGAATGGCAAGCGCCACGTACACCAACTGAAGTAAGATCTTTCCTTGGTTTGGCTGGTTATTATCGCCGTTTCATTTCAAACTTCTCTCGCATTGCTGTACCACTCACGGCTTTAACTCATAAGGGAAAACCCTTCATATGGGGACCCAAACAAGAAGAAGCCTTCCAAACCCTTAAACAAAAACTCTGTGATGCACCAATCCTCACTCTGCCTGAAGGTTGTGATGACTTCGTGGTTTATTGCGACGCGTCAGGGCAAGGACTAGGCTGTGTTCTAATGCAAAGGGGAAAGGTTATAGCTTATGCTTCGAGACAACTCAAGACTCATGAGAAGAACTACACCACCCATGACCTAGAACTTGGAGTCGGTGTGTTCGCTCTTAAGATATGGAGACATTATCTCTACGGTACTAAGTGTGAAATATACACTGACCACAAGAGTCTTCAACATATCTTCAATCAAAAGGAGTTAAACATGAGGCAACGAAGATGGGTCGAACTTCTAAATGACTACGACTGTGAAATTCGGTACCACCCTGGCAAAGCAAATGTGGTGGCTGATGCACTCAGTCGAAAGGGTTATGCGAACTCCATTCGTCTTCTATGTTCGCAAATCATAACTGACATTAAAGATCAAATTCGAGAAGCACAACATTTTTCAGTAACGTAGGATGATGTACGAAAGGAGCTGTCCTGTGGAGCTGAACTTAAAATTGAAACTAAATCTGACGGTATTCTGTACTATCTAGATCGCATATGGATTCCTGACCACAACAACCTTTGTGAATTTCTTATGAATGAGGCTCACAAAACACGATACTCTATACACCCAGGAGCCGATAAGATGTATCAAGACCTTCGATACACCTATTGGTGGCATGGAATGAAAAAGGATATTGCTGTTTTTGTTTCCAAGTGTCTTACATGTTCCAAGGTGAAAGCTGAACACCAAAGACCCTCAGGACTTCTGGTCCAACCTGAAATACCTGTATGGAAGTGGGAAAACATAACCATGGACTTCATTACCGGGTTACCTCGCACTTCTGGTGGGTATGACACTATATGGGTAATCATTGATCGACTTACAAAATTAGCTCACTTTATTCCTATCCGCGAAGATTTCAAGAACAAAAAGCTAGCTCGTATTTATATCAGCGAAATCGTAAGCCGTCATGGTGTACCGTTAAGCATTATTTTAGATCGTGATGGTCGTTTCACTTCACGAACATGGCAAGCAGTACAAGCCGCTTTGGGTACGCGATTAGATCTCAGTACCGCTTATCATCCTCAAACTGATGGACAATCTGAACGCACCATTTAAACTCTTGAAGATATGCTTCGAGCATGTGTCATAGACTTCAAGGGAAATTGGGACGCTCATCTACCATTAGTTGAATTTTCGTACAACAACAACTATCATTCAAGCATCGGCATGGCACCTTTTGAAGCTTTATATGGTCGTAAGTGCCGATCTCCAGTATGTTGTCACGAAATTGGGGAAGCTCAAATCACTGGTCCAGAATTGATTCAAGAAACCACAGACAAGATCCATCAAATTCGAAACAATCTTCTAGCGGCTCAAAGTCGTCAAAAGAGTTATGCAGATAAACGACGGAAGCCTTTGGAGTTTAACATTGGTGATCATGTACTTTTAAAAGTATCACCGTGGAAGGGAGTAGTTCGTTTTGGTCAAAAAGGCAAGCTAGCACCACGCTACGTAGGACCTTTCAAGATACTCGAAAGAGTAGGACCTGTAGCATACAAGCTTGATCTACCAGAAGAACTCAACAGGATTCATCCCACATTCCACGTATCAAACTTGAAGAAGTGCCTCGCTGATGAAAACCTCCATATCCACTGGAAGATATTCAGATTGATGAATCTATGCATTTTATTTAAAGACCAGTAGAGATCATGGACTTCGGAAGAAAACGTCTACGACGAAGTCGCATTCCAATTGTTAGGGTACGCTGGGAGTCGAAACGGGGACCTGAGTTTACTTGGGAACGTGAAGACTCAATGCGCGAAAAATACCCGCATCTTTTTCCTACTACTACTTAAATTTCGGGACGAAATTCCTAAAAGTAGGGGATACTGTAACATTTGTCAAAAACGGGTTTTCCAAACCCACTCCGTTTGTAATCGAATATCAAGTTATAAATGTTTCGTTGCGTATTTATGTCCATTTTAATTTTTAATGATGCATAATTAATAAACAAACTAGAATATAAAAGTTATATTTGATAAAAAGTAAAAATAAAATAATTAAAAAGAAATTTAGGCTGCCGGGACTCGAACCCGGGTCAGCCGGGTTTAATCACAAAGTCTTATCACACACACACATAACCACTCCGCCACTTGTTGTTTTCTGTCAACTCTAGGAAACAAATAAATTTTATAGTCAATCGTAAATCAAGCTGGTTACGCCAACTGTAACCGAAATCGGTCACCAAACGTCCAAAGACGTTTGATTACTCGCGGTTTACCGATTATAACCGCTACACCGACATCCCCAATCAATTGAGCTTTGAATGGACTTGAATTCAAGAGTAGATCGGTTTTAATAACCGAAAACTTTCATGTTCTGAATTACTTCAATCATAGACCCCTCTCGCGACTCAAACACATCTGCAGACCTTCAAATTTCACTTTCGCAATACTTTCAGTTCGCCGGAGAAGCTAATTGAACTCGCCGGACATTTCGCCGGAAAACCGTGTTTTCCATCAAATCAGTAAGTCTCTCAATTCTTTCGTTGTCTATCAATTGTTAAGCTATTGCTAACTCAAACCCTTCAATCGGAATCAATTTCAGACGTTGATATCGGATAATTCCCGCTCGCCGGAAAACTTCAGAAAATTCTTATCTTCCGGTGTAAAACGGTATAGACATTCAAACCTTCTGATAACTTTTGTTTAATACTTCAATTCCTCACTTAGCTAATCAAAACTGTTAATTTATTCGTTCAGTCTAAATCCGTAAAAACTGAGCCGACGACTTGCCGGAATTCTGAGATAAATCGTTCTCTGGTATGTTTACTTCTAAAAATCGTCTCTGCCATTTCATATTAGTCTTGAATGTTTGTCAATCAAATTAAACAAGAAACAATAGATAAATCGTAAACTGTAATTCGGTAACGAAAAGATAAGTAGATTGATTATAAGTTTATTTATAATTGGATATTACTCGGGTTAGACACACAGTCCAGCGTGACTGTGTGCACACTATACACACGCCGAGTTCGATCCTTGATACACACACACCTTCTGTAATTAAAATGTTCTTTTTCTAACTGAACCGGATTAACTTACATTAGATGTTAGTATAATAAAAATCTATATATTAACCAAGTTAGACACACAGTCCACGGTGACTGTGTGTAACGTTAAAGCACGGGTCCCGTGTTCGAGACCTGTTAACGGCACCGGTTCGATGATTTAAAACATTTTTTGAAAATAAAAGAATTTTGAATAAACTGAGTTAGTATATAAATATAATTAAAAACAGAATTATTTCAGGTTAGACACGTAGCTCAGTTGGTAGAGCTGCGTGCACACGAACGGGAGGTCTCGGGTTCGAGTCCTGCCCAGCGCATACATGAATACAATAGAACCGGTCAAACAGTCAAACGGTCAACCGTCAACGCAAAAGTCAACATATTTTTATATTTTTATTTATTTAATTTAATTTAAAAATCAATTAAAAATACTTAAAAATAATGTTTTTAAAGATAGGAAATAGCCTTAAACTCACAAAAATATATCTAAAAATCCTATTAAAATTATTAATAAAATCCACTCATTTACTATATCTTCCGTTATTATTTAGGTTAGTCAATCCTCGTTGTTCAATTCTTCCAACTCGTGCGCATCTCATCATCTCCAACCGAACGCACCCAATGTGAGTGAATCTTTACAAATTCCCCGTTTTAATCACGTTTTTGGGGTGTATCATGTGTCTTACCATTTATTATATTTAAATCATTGTGCATACATCATATCATGAACAAATGTGTATTCAGCTTGTATCAACTGTTGTGTGGTTATTGTTTAAATTTAATTTATTATTTTCAGTACATGCAATTTCATAGGCCGCCGCTCCCCATTACATTATGAGCGTTGAGTAGTTCCCCATTACATTATGAGCGTGAACCTGGCGTGCCAACATACTATCGGCTCCGTTTGATGAGCCTTGATCGCACATACATTTATCATTTTCAGTACATGCAATACGATCGGCTCCGTTTGATTGAGCCTTGATCGCACAGACATTTATCATTTTCAGTACATACATTTATCATAGGCCGTCCGTTCCCCATTTTTGTTATTGTATGTTATTGTATGTTATAGTTTGTGGTTGTTATTGTTACTGATTGATTATTTACATTTGCTCACTTATGACTATTGCACAATTTTTCCTTGATAAAAATAACAAGAATCAATAATAAATGTTTATCTAATAAGGTTCACTCGCCAACTTATGTTGACCCAAAACCCCCCATTTTTACACATGATACAGGTGAACCAGCTGCAGCAAGAAACACATAGGATTGGATTAGAAGAATAAACTGGTTTAGAGCTTGGATTGTTTAGTTGGTTATTTTTCTTTGTATTTGTATGGACATGTTTGGATTATTGAGAATGTAATTTTGACTTTAATAAATATGCAACATATTAGTAAATATCATGAGCTTTGGTGATAACCCAATTATGCCCCGACTCTTATTCCGCTGCGGGTCGGGGTGTGACAAAAGTTATGTACCGTCTTCTTAATACACGATTGTATTAAGGATGTTTTAAGAAAATGATCCAACAAGGGGATTTAAAAATAAATAAATAATCAAGAAATTAAATCCGTACATGAGTCGTGAAAGCGAGATTAGCAAAAGCTTCAACTAGTGTAAACGCCACCAAAAGGTGTCGTAACCAATAAATGACTTAACAAGGGTGCAGACTAAACTAGTCTGCTATGGTTTGAAACAATGAATTGCCTTTGGATATTACTTTGAATATGACAGCCTCAATCCATCATATGAAATCCTTGAATTGAACTTTGTATACTTTGAGCAAGTTCAAACAATTGAACTTGGTTTGACACAATTCAACAAATAATACACGATTTGACCAAGGAGTTTTGATATGATTACTACAAAAACCCATGTATGCAACTTGGAAAGAAAATGAAATTTAAGAAATTCGTTGACTCGATATCAAGGAGTTAATACTTGCAATAATGCAGGTCATCTAGATCACAAAGCAAAATTTGAATATAGCGAACCAACCTTTGAATTATTGATGAAATGACCATTCGAAGTGAAGACCCTGATGGCCTCCACGTATCAAGTTAATAACATGTGTAGCAACAAAGCATGCGTATCGTATAAGTTTATCAAGAAATGATGCAATTGATAAGAAAGAATTTCCGTGACGTAATGACCGTTATGAGGAGTAGAGGTATGCAAACCTACTCAGTATATGCAAAGTTGAAATTCAACAAACAGAATTCGAGGACTTTACCTGGTATTTCCTATGATAACTTATTGTTTCGTGACATTACCACCGGATGTCGAATATGGCATAATCGTCATTAATATAGTAGGGGGAATGCGATGACATGTGACTTCTTTTGCATCGCCAATTGTTGTGATTTACCATTGTAATAAGTACCAACTTTTATGAATTTTCGTTTGAACGTACTTCAGCGTGTTTTGTGTCATTTACAGGACCACGTGACAATTTGCTGCATTCTTGTCGGTAGTTCTCCCGCTGACCGGGTTAGCATCGTTGTCGTAATGTCGTGTTTTCTCAAGGCCGCGCCTCAAAAGTCGTGTGTGATGTACTTCGACATCCGTTGTCGTATCGTTCAAATTTGATGTATATTTTCACACTAGCGTTTCGTTTTACGTAGGCTACCTGCTCGGGTAAGTAAAATAGCATCGACAATATATGTAATGTGTTTGCCCGAGTTAATAATCGCAGTTCCTATGTAATGACCTTTAATGAATATTGACATAAGTTTTCCAAAGGTCTTAAATGCATGTTGCCAAAATCCTCAAGGTTTTGCTTACGGTATGTTATATTTCGCGTACAGTGTATCAAATGTAACACTAGTGTATGATTAAAATCGTAATGTTGACTTACTGTTTTCTGGCCACGGTTGGAACCCATATTCGAATACTAGGTGTTCTGTACGTATTCAAGTCTTATTGATCTAATGTCCCCAAAAGAACGTGAGGTTAAAGCCTAGGTATCTGCAGAGAAACCTATTTGTTATCATAGCCAGGTTTGATACCTAATTCCCTAGAACCTATACCTCTGATACCACTCTCTCACAACCCCATGTTATCCTTTTGCATCAGAGTAGGGCGTTAACCGAATGGCATCTTCATCGCACAGCGGAAGCAGACGTGATGGCTAAGGTTTCTAGTAACTGAACGCCCGCTAAATACTCGAATCCCCATGGGTTCTCCTATTCCAACTGTGCCATACTTGTAATCCTAACCTGAGAAAGAACATGCGAAAAGTCAACATAAACTTGGCGAGTTCATAGTTTGTATGTTTTTGTTTCAAATGAATAATAAAACATTTGAAAGTCTTGCGTTCGAAAAACCGGTTTGCGGGATCATAGTATCCGATAGCATTAGAAATGTCATGTTTGTATAACAGTATTGAAATGTTTTCCATGTTTTTTGCAAATCCATGCATATTACTGTTATGTTTATAAACCAGTAATAAAATATTTTCTGTTATCTTTGCAAACCGGATTGAAATCGTTGTATGTAGTTTTCTTATGGGATCTAAGGATCAGTCAGTGTGTAGCTAATACACTGGCCTATGTGCCGTAGGTAAGTAACCAAACCGATACTTCTTTGATATCATTGGGATCACAAAAGCACTCCTAACCGGTTAACTTACTAGGAGTGGAGCGTGTCTCAAACTCGATAGATCTACACCTTTTGCACCTTGGTCACTAAGTGATTAATGGTTACTATTGTCGTAATCCTACTTACGCACAGTGATATGTTATAACCTGATCACATAGCTACATACCAATTATCATAAATCTGTTCTTGGGCCTAGCCTATGTTTTCTTGTCATTGGGCCGAGCCCATGTTTTCTTGTCATTGGGCCGAGCCCATGTTTTCTTGTCATGGGCCTAGCCCATGTTTTCTTATAAAATTGCGGCCTCACCCCTAGTTGTGACCATGACAATCCGTCCAGTGCAAAGCTAGCTTAATGTGATTTCCATAATGTTGTCTCCATAATTTGGCTTGCGAGCATGCAATCTAGTGTATTCCTAAAACGGAATAAATCGTAAGTTTCTAAGAATGACGTAGCTATACTACGTGACACCGAGCACTACCGAATCGTTACTCGTACGAGTCTATGAAATTATTATTGTCTTAACTTTGTTAACCAATCTAGGGTTTTCTTAGAATTGTCTTAGTTTTCGAGCGACTTGATGTATATGTTTACTCATAAACTTAACTATATTTCATGAAATCTTATTTAGTCGCCATGTACGTCGACGGATAATAGTACGACTCTTTGTAGTTTTCGCAAGATATAACGTATATATACTTATAAATACCCGTATAAATAATACATTTCGTATTCGCGCCATAGTCTTGCGGAATTGTGTCGTACTTCGTTTGGCATTGAAATCGAATATAAACAATATATTATTGTTATAATATCACCCGAAAGTATTCGTACGTGTCCGCGTCGTCGACGTTAGAACTAAATATAACTATATTTATTTTATAAAAGTATTCAACGCCATGACATTTGAATATATATAGTATTCTTGTAACACGATTTCCGAATTCTGTCATTTGAAATAATACGCGCCTTGTATAAGCGTTTAGGAAATAGTGGTTTTTCGAAATAAATATAATCAATATACTTATTTTTATACATCGTTCGAATAATTTATCGATATTTGAAATATAGTTCCGAATTCGGCGTTTGAATTAAACATAGATAATTATTTTCGAATTGTAACAAATCGCCTAAACTTGTTTCCTTGTAGTCGCGTGTGTTGAAAAGTTATCGGATCGATTTGTAGGCGTCGTTAAAATAAATATATAAGTTAATATTTATTTTATAACAATCGTTTGAAATCGGACGTTAAACCTTTGAAATATATCGCGTTTTCGTTTTACGGATTTTTCGAAAATCGGGCAGAGTTTCCTCTGTTTTTGGACGATCCCGACAATATTATTTGTCGATTTATTTATCAAAACACAACCTGCAATGTACGCAGACATTATATATAATTTATTGTCATGTTTCGAATATAACGTTTCGCCGATTTAGTTTTTCCGATTTATATATTTAACGACGATTATAATTCCGATTCATATAATTAACGACGATTATATTCCGATTTATATAATTAATGACGGCTCGGTTTTAACTTAGTGATGTCCGAAGATAGCGTACGTCGATTAAATTGTTATTTTTAAACTTTTTGGCGATGTCGAATTGTTAATGGGTCGGGTCGAGCTCGGTTTCGCGATAAATATGTTAATATATATATAAACTAATATAATTAAATTTTCGCGTCAAATTAAATTTTTACCGAGTCGTGGGTTGACTCATTGACCGACAGTTGACCAGGTTTGACCCCGTTGACCGGGTTTGACCAGTTGACTTTTGTTGACCGCACCGAACCGAACCGAACCGAACCTGAAACATACAATTAACTACTAAAACTGAAATAAATCGAAATGAAACAGAATTTATTGAAACTGTTTCGAACTTGATCCGGGTCGAACCGAGTCGAACCCGAAACCTGAACCAGAGATGGACTGAACCACAACTGGTCTGAACCGAACCCGAACCACGACTGAACCCGAGCCTGATTTGACTCGAACCTAGGCCGATCTTAAACTGAAATACCAGAACCGCCATCTGAACTGGACCGGGTTTGAAACTGTGTTGAATCGACTGAACCGGAACTAAAACTCGAATCAAGAACTGAACCATGTTGGCTGTTCGACCGGAGCCGCCGCTGACACCGGTGGTTGCCACCGCCGCTGATTAACCCCCAACCCGACAACCCATCCTCGAGAACAACCACTACAGCAGCCGCCGTCGCTTGCGGCGTTTTGTTGAGATGCGGCGGCTACTGCCGCCGTCGAAAACCCGCCGCCGACCAACCGCCACTACCTCAATCGCTTCTCCGATCTCTCTCTAGTAGTCTCTCTCTCTATAGTCTCTCTCTCTTTCCCTGACTGTCTGTATGTATGCGGGTATGAATGCGGGTGTGTGTGTATGTCTGATGTTCAAGAGGAGAGGTGGGAGTGTGTGTGTGACCGAAGATGATGATCGGAGCCAGAACTGCCGGTGGCTACGCTGGATTCGGGTGATCAGAGTAGAGGAGGGATAGCAGAGGGTTTCAAGGGGGGCTAGGGTTTGGGTCTGTGAAGAAAATGAGGGGTAATTAGGATTCAAATAGTTCTCGGGTTTTAATCGGGTTGGGCCTGAAGCCCGTTAGTGTGTTGAAGCCCAATACATCTTCCAAAGCCCGTTATCATTCCCGATCCTCTTGAAATATCATAGCAGGTTCATTTAGCGTTCAAAATACTTAAAATTTTGTCGGAGGTCGGTGTTTTGACGTGTAATCCGATCGTTGCGTTAAAAATCGCTACGGTTGTCGTTTTATCCGTTTTTCGATCTGGTTACAACCACGAATAATAAAATTCAGTTACAAAGCTAAATATATCGTAATATATTAATATCGAGGCGTAACTCGAGTTCGTTGCTTCCGTTTCATTGTCCGTGCGTTCCGATTTTCCGCGTAACTTCCGCATTGTGCTTTGCGACGTTCAACGATCCAAATTTATCGCATAATCATCACTGTATGACAAATACAAGTACAAAATTTTTATTTTTACGCATTGTCAGTATTCGTTCGGCATCAGTTCGCTTATCGTTCGAATTCGCGTTAAAGTTCTTGATTGTCGCCAAATCGCGTAACGTGAAGCAAGTAGACGTTTGTAGGCTTTCCAAAGGCCTGATCGAGTTAATTTAGGTCTAATTACGTTAATTATAATGGTATTACTATTCGTTATGCGCTAATTAAGATCGAAAACTGCCGGTTGTCACATTCTCCCCTTGTTATAAAAATTTCGTCCTCGAAATTTAAGCTATGTTATCTCCTTAGATTTTTGTTATACGTAGGTAAGTATTAAAAATACCCAGGTAATTAGCCATGTAATCGCATCAAGTCCTGTGTGGATCATATGAATACAATGTCTTACAACAACAACATGAACCCACGGGTTCAACTGAATCTGTTTTCAGAATCGATGCCAAGTGAACGAAACGTAATGACATAATCACCAATGTGACTGAGTTTGCATGGGTCATACAAATGAGAATCTCAACAATTAGATTTCCAAGACGTTCACAATCTGTAAATGAATTTCATAAACAATATAAATTTATACCAACGGAAACTAGCGTTGGTTGTTGGATTGGTGAGACTTTGAATCAACAAGCTCAACTTAATTAGAAACATGGAGATGATTTGTTAACTTTTCGAACCATTAGTTAACACTATTGAATTGCATGGATACACCGAATTACAACCGAAGCTAATGTATCTTTGTCTTAATACATAGTTGCATTAAGACCACTTTCAATGATTAGCCCAAGCTACAAGTTTATACCGACACCACAAGGCGTCATATCCATTGAAATAATTCAATACTAGCGGTGATTGAACAAATTCACCATGTTTACAACGAAAAGTTCAATCAAGTAAGTCTGTATATTTGTTCCAAATAAATCTCATAGGATTTCAACTGAAAATGAAAGAACAAATAAATATAATTTTCGGTCGATAGTGGAAGAACAATAAATATCCCAAAATGTTCGACCGATGATGAAAGAACCGTTACGAGGTACACTGAAAAAGACCATAAAGTTGTGTACCATCTTCTTAATACATGATTGTATTAAGGATATTTTAAGAAAATGATCCAACAAGGGGATTTAAAAATAAATAAATAATCAAGAAATTAAATCCGTACATGACTCGTGAAAGCGATATTAGCAAAAGCTTCAACTAGTGTAAACGCCACCACAAGGTATCGTAAACAATAAATGACTTAACAAGGGTGCAGACTAAACTAGTTTGCTATGGTTCGAAACAATGAATTGCTTGTCGATTTTACTTTGAATATGACAGCCTCAATCCGTCATATGAAATCCTTGAATTGAACTTTGTATATTTTGAGCAAGTTCAAACAATTGAACTTGGTTTGACACAATCCAACAAATAATACACGATTTGACCAAGGAGTTTTGATATGATTACTAAAAAAACCCATGTATGCAACTTGGAAAGAAAATGAATTATAAGAAATTCGTTGTCTCGATATCAAGGAGTCAATACTTGCAATAATGCAGGTCATCTAGATCACAAAGCAAAATTTGAATATAGCGAACCAACCTTCGAATTATTGATGAAATGACCATTCAAAGTAAAGACCCTGATGGCCTCCACGTATCAAGTTAACCACATGTGTAGCAACAAAGCATGCGTATCGTATAAGTTTATCAAGAAATAATGCAATAGATGTTCGCTAATCAAGAAAGAATTTCCATGACACAATGACCATTATGAGGAGTAGAGGTATGCAAACCTACTCAGCATATGCAAAGTTGAAATTCAACAAACAGAATTCGAGGACTTTACCTGGTATTTCCTGTGATAACTTATTGTTTTGTGACAGTACCACCGAATGTCGAATATGGTGTAATCGTCATTAATATAGTAGGGGGAATGCGATGACATGTGACTTCTTTTGCAGCGCCAATTTTAGTGATTTACCATTGTAATAAGTACCGACTGTTATGAATTCTCGTTTGAACGTACTTTAGCGTGTTTTGTGTCGTTTACAGGACCACGTGACATATTGCCGCATTCTTGTCGGTAGTTCTCCCGTTGACCGGATTAGCATCGTTGTCGTAATGTCGTGTTTTCTCAAGGTCGCGCCTCAAAAGTCTTCTGTGATGTACTTCGACATCCGTTGTCGTATCGTTCAAGTTTCATGTATATTTTCACACTAGCGTTTCGTTTTATGTAGGCTACCTGCTCGGGTAAGTAAAATAGCATCGAAAATATATGTAATGTGTTTGGCCGAGTTAATAATCTCAGCTCCTACGTAATGACCTTTAATGATTATTGACATAAGTTTTCCAAAGGTCTTAAATGCATGTTGCCAAAATCCTCAAGGTTTTGCTTACGGTATGTTATATTTTCATGTACTGTGTATCAAATGCAACACTAGTGTATGATTAAAATCGTAATGTTGATTTACTGTTTTCCGGCCACGGTTGGAACCCATATTCGAGTACTAGGCGTTTTGTATGTATTCAAGTCTTATTGATCTAATGTCCCCGAAAGAACGTGAGGTTAAAGCCTAGGTAATCTCCAGAGAAACCTATTTGTTATCATAGCCAGGTTTGATACCTAGTTCGCTAGAACCTATAGCTCTTATACCACTCTCTCACACCCCCATGTTATCCTTTCGCATCAGAGTAGGGGCGTGAACTGAATGGCATCTTCATCGCACAGCGGAAGCAGACGTGATGGCTAAGGTTTCTAGTAACTGAAAGCCTGCTAAGTACTCGAATCCCCATGGGTTCTCCTATTCCAACCGTGCCATACTTGTAATCCTAACCTGAGAAAGAACATGCAAAAAGTCAACATAAAGTTTGCGAGTTCATAGTTTGTCTGTTTTTGTTTCAAATGAATCATAAAACATTTGAAAGTCTTGCATTCGAAAAACCGTTTTTGGGATCATAGAATCCCAAAGCATTTGAAATGTCATGTCTGTATAACAGTATTGAAATGTTTTCCATGTTGTTTGCAAATCCATGCATATAACTGTTATATTAATAAACCGGTAATAAAATGTTTTTTGTTATCTTTGCAAACCGGATTAAAATCGTAGTATGTAGTTTTCCTATGGAATCTAAGGATCTGTCAGTGTGTAGCTAATACACTGGCCTATGTGCCATAAGTAAGTAACCAAACCGAGACTTCTTTGACATCATTAGGATCACAAAAGCACTCCTAACCGGTTAACTTACCAGGAGTGGAGCGTGTCTCAAACTTGATAGATCTACACCTTTTGCACCTTGGTCACTACGTGATTAATGGTTACTATTGTCATAATCCTACATACGCACAGTGATCTCTTATAACCTGATCCCATAGCTACATACCAATTACCATAAATCTGTGTTCTTGGGCCTAGCCCATGTTTTCTTGTCATTGGGCCTAGCCCATGTTTTCTTGTCATTGGGCCGAGCCCATGTTTTCTTGTCATTGGGCCTAGCCCATGATTTCTTTTCATTGGGCCTAGCCCATGTTTTCTTATAAAATGGGGCCTTACCCCTAGTTGTGACCATGACAATCCCGTCACTAGTCATAAAACTCATGCATGTTTCGAAAAGCTTTGTATAACTGTGAAAACCAGTATGTTTAGCATAAACCTTTCGTAAACCATTTGTGTTCTTTGAAATCTGTTTGTAACATGGTTTAGAAATATATGATTTTCGTTTCCTCGAAACATTGTTTGCTTTCGCAAAACTTGGATGTCTTTCCACCCCCGAAAACATTTATAAAATTGTAAAACGGTAAAAAGTGGGGTTATGAACTCACCTATTATCCAGTGCAAAGCTAGCTTAATGTGATTTCCATAATGTTGTCTCTACAACTTGGCTTGCTAGCATGCAATCTAGTGGTATTCATAAAATGGAATAACTCGTAAGTTTCTAAGAATGACATAGCTGTACTACGTGATACCGAGCACTACCGAATCGTTACTCGTACGATTCTATGAAATTATTATTTTCCTAACTCGGTTAACCAATCTAGGGTTTTTTAGAATTGTCTTAGTTTTCGAGCGACTTGATATATATGTCTACTCATAAACTTAACTATATTTCATCAAATCTTATTTAGTCACCATGTACGTCGACGGATAATAGTACGACTATTCGTAGTTTTTGCAAGATATATTGTATATATACTTATATATACTCGTATAAATAATAGATTTCGTATTCGCGCAATAGTCTTGCGGAGTTGTGTCGTACTTCGTTTGGCATTGAAATCCAATATAAACAATACGTTAGAACTAAATACAACTATATTTATTTAATAAAAGTATTCAACGCCATGACATTTGAATATATATCGTATTCTTGTAACACGATTTCCGACTTTTGTCATTTGAAATAATACGCGCCTTGTATAATTGTTTCGGAAATAGTGACGTTTTGAAATAAATATAATCAATATACTTATTCTTATACATCGTTCGAATAATTATCGATATTTGAAATATAGTTCTGAATCCAGCGTTTGAATTAAACATAAATAACTATTTTCGATTGTAACGGATCGCCGAAACTTGTTGCCTTGTAGTCGCGCGTGTTGAAAAGTTATCGGATCGATTTGTAGGCGTCGTTAAAATAAATATATATGTTAATATTTATTTTATTACAATCGTTTGAAATCGGACGTTAAACCTTTGAAATATGTCGCGTTTTCGTTTTACGGATTTTACGAAAATCGGGCAGAGTTTCCTCTGTTTTTGGACGATCCCGACAATATTATTTGTCGACTTATTTATCAAAACACAACCCGCAATGTACGCAAACATTATATATAATTTATCGTCGTGTTTCGAATATAACGTTTCGCCGATTTAGTTTTTCCGATTTATATATTTAACGACGATTATAATTCCGATTATATAATTAACGACGATTATAATTCCGATTATATAATAAGACGCTCGATTTTAACTTAGTGATGTCCGAAGATAGCGTACGTCGATTAAATTGTTATTTTTAAACTTTTTGGCGATGTCGAATTGTTAACGGGTCGGGTCGAGCTCGGTTTCGCGATAAAAACGTTAATATATATATATATATATATATATATATAAACTAACATAATTAAATTTCATGTCGAATTAAATTTTTACCGAGTCGTGGGTTGACTCATTGACCGACAGTTGACCAGGTTTGACCGCGTTGACCGGGTTTGACCGTTAGACTTTTGTTGACCGCAACCGAACCGACCGAACCTAAAACATACAATTAACTACTCAAACTGAATAAATCGAAACGAAACGAAATTTATTGAAACTGTTTCGAACTTGATCGGGTCGAACCGGTCGAACCCGAAACCTGAACTGAGATGGACTGAACCGCAACTGGTCAGAACCGAACCCGAACCCGACTGTACCCGAGACTGATTCGACTCGAACCTGAGGCGATCTTAACCTTAAATACCCGAACCGCCATCTGAACTGGACCGGGTTTGAAACTGTGTTGAACAACTGAACCGGAACTAAAAACTCGAATTAAGAACTAACCATGTTGGTTGTTCAACCTGAGCCGTCACTAACACCGGGGTTGCCACCACCGCAGATTAACCCCCAACCCGATAACCCATCCCGAGAACAACCACTACAGCCGCCGCCATCACCTGCGGCGTTTTGATGAGATGCGGCGGCTACTGCCGCCATCGAAAACCCGTCCGCCGACCAACCGCCACTACCTCCTCGCTTCTCCATCTCTCTCTAGCAGTCTCTCTCTCTACAGTCTCTCTCTCTTCCCTGACTGTCTGTATGTATGCGGTATGAATGCGGGTGTGTGTGTATGTCTGATGTTCAAGAGGAGAGGTGGGAGTGTGTGT
The DNA here is from genome assembly GCA_947069175.1 of Scalesia atractyloides. Taxonomy (NCBI): domain Eukaryota; kingdom Viridiplantae; phylum Streptophyta; class Magnoliopsida; order Asterales; family Asteraceae; genus Scalesia; species Scalesia atractyloides. Next base: position 40,313,377 of record CAMTDV010000022.1, on the reverse strand, counting down.
GACCGAAGATGATGATCGGAGCTGGAACCGCCGGCGGCTCTGCGGATTCGGGTGATCAGATTAGAGGAGGGATAGCAGAGGGTTTCAAGGGGGGCTAGGGTTTGGGTCTGTGAAGAAAATGAGGGGTAATTAGGATTAAAATAGTTCTAGGGTTTTAATCGGGTTGGGCCTGAAGCCCGTTAGTGTTTGAAGCCCAATACATCTTCCAAAGCCCGTTATCATTTCCCGATCCTTTGAAATATCGTAGCAGGTTCATTTAGCGTTCAAAATACTTAAAATTTTGTCGGAGGTCGGTGTTTTGACGTGTAATCCATCGTTGGTTAAAAATCGAAACCTACGGTTGTCGTTTTATCCGTTTTTCGATCTGGTTAACCACGAATAATAAAATTCAGTTACAAGCTAAATATATCGTAATATATTAATATCGAGGCGTAACTCAGTCCGTTGCTTCCATTTCATTGTCGGTGCGTTCCGATTTTCCGCGTAACTTCCGATTGTGCTTTGCGACGTTCAACGATCCAAATTGATCGCATAATCATCATTGTATGACAAATAAAAGTAGAAAATTCGTATTTTAGGCGTTGTCAGTATTTGTTCGACATCAGTTCGCTTATCGTTCGAATTCGCGTTAAAGTTCTTGATTGTCGCCAAATCGCGTAACGTGAAGCAAGTAGACGTTTCTAGGCTTTCCAAAGGCCTGATCGAGTTAATTTAGGTCTAATTACGTTAATTATAATGGTATTACTGTTTGTTAAGCACTTAATTAATATCGAAAACTGCCGGTTGTCAGAAAACGGACTTTGGGCAAATCTAGGATTTGCAAGGTCCTCTTATCACTACCGAGAACTTCCAGCCTATTTTCGTATTGTACCTGCAAACTTAGTCTTTTGAAAATACATCAAATTTCGCTGGTAAATACACCCAACTGACTCATTTTGGAAATATTTGAAAATGATTTTAAGTGCACAAAGGCACAAAATCTTTTATAACTTGGGAAAGTTGACCTTGCAACCTTGTTAACAGATTCACATGTTTGTCCATACATACAGGGCCTAGTACCAAAAACCAAGACAAGATTAACGTACACACCACTTAAGAACTCAAGAAGGAGTTATCCCCAACAAGTGTGGGTAGTTACATTTGAGCGTGTGTCGGGTGTATGCCTACACCCCGCGCTAAGGTCGTGGCCATTTCTAATGTAATGAGCCAAGGATATCCAGGACACGGTAGTTAACCCCCGATGTTTAAGTTATAAAACAAAACTGATTAAAACGGAATATGCGGATTTACTAGCCACAATCCAGCATTCGACTGATCCCATTTCCGACCAAGCGGTAATAAGGTACCGTAACCCAAGCCCGTATAGGGGAAATAAGTCAAGAGTATTTACCTGAGCTATTCTTCGTTTAACGCAAGATTTTTAATTAAGCCATACACAAAAGTACTAAGTGCATATAGCATTTACCGACAAGTCTCTAGTCTGGATTATGGCATAAGCTGGCCAATTAAATACTAACGGTCTTATTTAAGTCATAGACTCAGACCGACTAGCGTACTTGATCAAAACGTATAACGCTAGATTAAACGATGATTGGATAGAATGTAGTTTAAAGCCGACAAGTACTTTGACTTGTATAATATGGGTAAACTATATACATTCTGGATTTTGAGACTTAAATGACAACGTTAGACCCGTTTCGGTTAATTTCCGTAACTTAGTTACATATACTTAACCATACGCTCATAAGCGATATCAGGTAACCGGATAAGTCATGGACAAGTTCTATATGCCATTATATTTTAAATAAGTTGTAATATCAGTAGGATATTAACTTTTATGCCCGTTATGATTTTAAAGTGAAACTATGCCTCATAAGGGCGTTTCGGTAATTTTATACCGTATAAAAGGAACATGAATATAATTTAATGTTATAACTATAAGTTTTCTGGAAAATAATTAATTTATGATATAATATTAGTAGGATATTAATTATATGTGTAATTTATGTTTTATGACCAAACTATGAACCAAAAGGGCATTTTGGTCATTTTACGCATAGTTTTATAAATTATTTCGATTCTGAGTTCATATCACATACCTACTATAAAAATGTTTAGAATAAGTTTTGAAATCAGTAGGTAACAAGTGTTGGTTGATAAATATGGTTGAAAAACATACTATGCGCCGAAACGTCGCTTATGTTGTAAAATGACGATTTGTGGATGATTAATGAAAACTGATGTTAAGGTTGGATTAACATGTCTTAGATATGTTATTTAATATAACATATCAGTAGGTAAAAGATTTACTTTGAAAAGATGTGATTAAAACCATTTTATAAGCCATAAGCGCTTTATTGTCATCTATCGACATAATATAAGGACTTGTTCATAAACTCAGTTTATAATTTGTTTTGACATCCCAAATAATTCTACATATAATATTACATTAGTAGGAAACTCATTTTCAAGTTCATTATCATTTAGACCTCTTTTTATGCAAAAAGAGTATTTCAGTCAAAATGGCAAAATTACGGAACTTGCACATAAACTCATATTCTAATCATGATCATGTAATAAAACGTCAAAGGGTTTACGATCATAATGCAACTTTAGATCAGTAGCTAACTAATCTAAATCGGTTCAGAATCGAAAGTCAAAGCAGAAGTCAAACTTTGCGACTTTCGGTTGCGAACCGACCCTAGAACTGAAATTGACGAGCCGAACATGTTCTTACATGTTCTAATAATTATTACCAACTTGTTTAAGTGTCAAAACATGTTTCATAACATATATAAGATCAAATTATAACATTTTCGAAAAATGGCATGTTTGACTTTTTAATATAATAACTTTGACCCGTCAATTGGTCTAGTAAACGTGATCTTCTGGAGGTGCCCTTTATAAGGACTACACCTACCTTATTACGATCACATAGCCTTGTTCGTTATGAACAATGGCTTCACCATAATGCTCTTAACCGAAAGTCAAGGCGTTTTCTGTAAAACACTTAACTTTTGGCTATAAAAGCCTATAAACGAAAATGCAAGAGGAAGGAAGACTTACTAGAGGTTCCTAGAATGCAATAGAACTAATTTGGATGCTCCTTTTAGTTAGGAACTTCCAGATGAGGGAGATAGAGTTGGGAATGAGAAAGGTGCAAGTTCAAATGGTGAACCTTGGCACCTATTTATTGTTGGAGAGCTTGAATGAGGTGATGCCATGTGTTAAGGGGTGTAAGAGGAAGCTTACAAGTATCCTAAAACGTGGCATAGTTGTTTAGGAATCCATATTTTCGAACACATTGGTTTTTGGAAACATGTGTGGAGGCCAAGCAAAAATTCTGTAGACACAGAGAGGCATAGGCCTTGCCTCTCGCGCCCCGCGAGCACCCCATGCCCAGTTTCAAAGTTTCACACTTTTAGCCCCTTAACTTATAAAACTCTCTAAAACTTTCTGAAACACCTTTTTAGCATATTAGGCCTCCGTAACCAATATTTGACATACTCAGGAGTATGGCCGGACATTGTCGAGCTCTCGTTCGTTAAAAGATCACTCAGAGGTATAAATTAACATGTTGACACTTTTAACCCCTCCATTTTCCAACCTTTACATGATTAAGGATTTGATCTCTCTCGTCCAATGAGTGGGACATATGAGAGTTAGGACTTTGTAAAGGATCACTCTGAGGCTCATTATAAGAATGTTGACTTTGATGTCACTCAGAGGCTATGTTTTAGCATGTTGACACCAATGGTCACTCAGAGGCTATGTTTTATGCATGTTGACATCAGAAGATCACTCAGAGACTTAGTTTCAGCATGTTGACGCTTTTAGTCAATGTTAGCTTTAATAGACTTAAAATAAAAGTATAACATGAGTCGCTATATTATTGTAGACGATTTTACATGGTGTTACATCCTCACCCCCTTAAAAGAAATCTCAACCTCGAGATTTTATTCACAAAGATGTAGGTACTTTTGTCGCATAGTGGACTCAACCTCCAATGTAAACTCGGGACCTCGAAGGGCATCCATTTAACCTTTACTATAGGTATTAATATCCTTTGGAGCTTCTTGACCTGTCGATCCTCGATCCAAATTGGTTTTTCAACGAATCCCAGGTTTTCATCTATTTGCACATCTTTATGCGACATTGCTAGCGATTCATCATCCAGAAATTTCTTAAGGTTACTGATGTGGAACACATCATGAATTCCACTTAGCTCCTCGGGTAGCCTAAGCTTATAAGCCATAGAACGACATATTCGATCACCTCGAATAGTCCAATATATCTCGGACTTAACTTGATCTTCTTTCTGAAGCGCATCACATCCTTCCAGGGTGATACCTTCAATAATACCTTGTCCCCTAGTTGGAACTTAAGAGGTTTTCGTCTCTTGTTAGCATAACTTCCTGCCTATCACGGGCAGCTTTGAGATGATCACGGATTTGCAAAATCTTATCTGTGGTCTCCAGGACGATCTCAGGTCCTGATAGTTGGGCTTCCCCAACTTCTGCCCAGCACACCGGCGTTCGACACTTTCTCCCATACAAGGCCTCATAAGGAACAACCTTGATGCTCGTATGATAACTATTATTGTAGGAGAATTCTATTAGGGGTAAGTGGTCATCCCAACTTCCACCAAGATCAATCACTCATGCCCTAAGCATGTCTTCCAATGTCTGAATAGTACGCTCACTTTGACCATCAGTCTGAGGATGGTAAGTCATACCAAAATTTAATCTTATGCCTTGGAAACTTTTCCAAAAATGAGAGGTATATCTAGTATCTCTATCAGATACAATAGATACTGGCACACCATGTAGGGACACAATCTTGTCCGCATACAACTTAGCCAATTTGCCTGAATTATACGTTTCCTTTATTAGCAAGAAATGTGTTGACTTAGTCAGCCTATCCACACTGACCCAAATAGTGTCATTTCCACTTTTGGTCTTAGGTAACTTGGTAATCAAGTCCATAGTTACCATTTCCCATTTCCATGTGGGAATTTCCAATTGTTGTGGAAGTCCTGATGGCTTCTGATGTTCGGCCTTAACTTGCGAACACGTCATACACTTAGCACAAAAGTGGCTATGGATTTCTTCAGACCTATCCACCAATAATTCTTTTTCAAATCTTGATACATCTTGTCACCACCCGGGTGAACTGAGTGTCTTGAATTATGTGCTTCGTGGAGGATTAGATCTCCAAGTCCTCCAAAAATGGGAACCCAGATTAAGGCCTCATTGATGGCCTCAAGTGGCGGCAGAGGTTGTGGTTGTGGTACTCTAGGATACTGATATCCATAACTTGGATATCCGGTAGATGGATAAGCAGGTGGGAAGGGAGACGGGTAAATGTGTTATGCATGGCGACTTGCATGTAAGGATCATACGACCATGCTTGGTAATCAACAGGTGTCGATGTGTTAAAAAGATCATATCCAGACATATCCGGATATGTTGGGATAGGGTTATTATAACCCGATGGTGGTGGTTGAACCATTGGTGGTGGTGTTGCTTCCACCACATGTGACGCATTAGAGAGTCCACCCATTTATGGGTCCTCATGAATGGTGGGGTAGGGAACCCGACTGTTGACCTGCACGTACTGACATACGTGCTCCACGTTTCCTCCTCGGCGGCTAAGGTGGCGCTGATGATGTTCCACGGGTTCCATGTGAACATCTTCTTTTATAGGAGGTGGTTGAGAGTGATGGGAAAGAGTGTTGGCAAAGGTAAATTGGTTCCAATATTGGTCCCATTCATTAGGACCTTGATAAGGCGATCCGTATATGAGTGTTGAATGGCTCGATATCTCAATGGGGTGCGCATTTGAACCTAATGGCGGCATCTCCGGATCAGAGTCCTCGTCCAATGGGTTTGGCTGATCCAACTGATTCTGATCAGCTGGGGGTGTGTTAAGGTACTGGTTGGGGTTAAATTCATCCTGATAAGAATGATGGGAATGGTAAGACTGGTGTGAATGATGTGAATGGTATGAGTGATAAGAATTTTGGGTATGGAAAGGTGAATGTTGTGACAATGGCCATGAATCCCCCGAATCTTCATAGGTGTTAAGGTGATATGGATGTGGATGTGGATGTGGAGGGATATGTCCTGAAGGTCCTCTCCTCATTGGTCCTTTTCCTCTTTCTCGTACACGTGGCGGCATTTTCCTGTTAAAAATCAATTAAAAAACAATACTAATAACTTAATAATGAAATGAGTAATCCTAGGTCAATGCCTAGACTCGGAAGTCTAAGGAATGTCTTGTGTAAGTTTGAGATTAAACACAAAAGGCTAGTGTTTAATTCTCTCAAATGTTGGCTCTGATACCAACCTGTCACACCCCGAATTTCCAACCAAATCCATACACCGGTGGGCCCGGGTGGGGAATATTGTGACATAAGTTGATATCATCATAGACAATTAAACACAGCACAACGGAAGTCTAGATTTAAATTATTATTACAAACAAATATTCGAAATACAAACTAATGTATAGGCTCGTAATAGAAGATCCACAGGTGGATCATAAAATGTACAAGGAAAGAATGTAAAACATGTCACACCCCCATGTTATCCTTTCGCATCAGAGCCGGGGCGTGAACCGAATGGCGTCTTCATCGCACAGCGGAAGCAGACGTGATGGCTAAGGTTTCTAGTAACTGAACGCCCGCTAAGTACTCGAATCCCCATGGGTTCTCCTATTCCAACCGTGCCATACTTGTAATCCTAACCTGAGAAAGAACACGCGAAAAGTCAACATAAAGTTGGCGAGTTCATAGTTTGTTTTTTTTGTTTCAAATGAATCATAAAACATTTGAAAGTCTTGCATTTGAAAAACCAGTTTGTGGGATCATAGTATCCCAAAGCATTTGAAATGTCATGTCTGTATAACAGTATTGAAATGTTTCCATGCTGTTTGCAAATCCATGCATATAACTGTTATGTTTATAAAACGGTAATAAAATGTTTTCTGTTATCTTTGCAAACCAGATTGAAATCGTAGTATGTAGTTGTTCTATGGAATCTAAGGATCAGTCAATGTGTAGCTAATACACTGGCCTATGTGCCATAAGTAAGTAACTAAACCGAGACTTCTTTTACATCATTGGGATCACAAAAGCACTCCTAACCGGTTAACTTACCAGGAGTGGAGCGTGTCTCAAACTCGATAGATCTACACCTTTTGCACCTTGGTCACTACGTGATTAATGGTTACTATTGTAATAATCCTACTTACACACAGTGATCTGTTATAACCTAATCCCATAGCTACATACCAATTGTCATAAATATGTGTTCTTGGGCCTAGCCCGTGTTTTCTTATCATTGGGCCTAGCCCATGTGTTCTTGTAATTGGGCCGAGCCCATGTTTTCTTGTCATATGGCCTAGCCCATGTTTTCTTGTCATTGGGCCTAGCCCATGTTTTCTTATAAAATTGGGGCCTCACCCCTAGTTGTGACCATGACAATCCCGTCACTAGTCATAAAACTAATGCATGTTTCGAAAAGCTTTGTATAACTGTGAAAACCGGTAAGTTTAGCATAAACCTTTCGTAAACCATTTGTGTTCTTTGAAATCTGTTTGTAACCCCCGATGTTTAAGTTATTACACAAAACTGATTAAAACGAAATATGCGGATTTTGCTAGCCACAATCCGACATTTGATTGATCCCATTTCCGATCAAGCGGTAATAATTTACCGTAACCCAAGCCCGTATAGGGGAAATAAGTCGAGAGTATTTACCTGAGCTATTCTTCGTTTAACGCAAGATTTATTAATTAAGCCGTACACAAAAGTACTAAGTGCATATAGCATTTACCGGGAAGTCTGTAGTGTGGATTATGGCATAAGCTGGCCAATTAAATACTAACAGTCTTATTTAAGTCATAGACTCAGACCAACTAGCGTACTTGATCAAAACGTATAACGCTAGATTAAACAATGATCGGATAGAATGTAGTTTAAACCCGAAAAGTACTTTGACTTGTATAATATGGGTAAACTATATACATTCTGGATTTTGAGACTTAAATGACAACGTTAGACCCGTTTCGGTTAATTTCCGTAAATTAGTTACATATACTTAACCATACGCTCATAAGCGATATCGGGTAACCGGATAAGTCATGGAAAAGTTCTATATGCCATTATATTTTAAATAATTTGTAATATCAGTAGGATATCAACTTTTATGCCCGTTATGGTTTTAAAGTGAAACTATGCCTTATAAGGGCGTTTCGGTAATTTTATACTATATAAAAGGAACTTGAATATAATTTAATGTTATAACTATAAGTATTCTGGAAAAATAATTAATTTATGATATAATATCAGTAGGATATTAATTATATGTGTAATTTATGTTTTATGACCAAACTATGCACCAAAGGGCATTTTGGTCATTTTACACATAGTTTTATAAATTATTTCGGATTCTGAGTTCATATCATATAGCTACTGTAAAAATGTTTAGAATAAGTTTTGAAATCAGTAGGTAACAAGTGTTGGTTGATAAATATGGTTTAAAACCATATTATGCGCCGAAACGGCGCTTAAGTTGTAAAATGACGATTTGTGTGATGATTAATGAAAACTGATGTTAAGGTTGGATTAATATATCATAGATATGTTATTTAATATTACATATCAGTAGGTAAAATATTTACTTTGAAAAGATGTGATTCAAACCATTTTATAAGCCATAAGCGCTTTATTGTCATTTATCAACATAATATAAGGACTTGTTCATAAACTCAGTTTATAATTTGATTTGACATCCCAAATAATCCTACATATAATACTACATCAGTAGGAAACTTATTTTCAAGTTCATTATCATTTAGACCTCTTTTTATGCAAAAAGGGTATTTTAGTCAAAATGGCAAAATTACGGAAGTTGCGCATAAACTCAGATTCTGATTATGATCATGTAATATAACCTCATAGGGTTATGCTACGTTATATTACGATCATAATGCAACTTTAGATCAGTAGCTAACTAATCTAAATCGGGTCAGAATCAAAAGTCAAAGCAGAAGTCAAACTTTGCGCCTTTTAGTTGCGAACCGACCCTAGAACTGAAATTGACGACCGACCATGTTTCTAATAATTATTACCAACTTGTTTAAGTGTCAAAACATGTTTCATAACATATATAAGATCAAATTATAACATTTCCAAAAAATGGCATGTTTGACTTTTTAATATAATAACTTTAACCCGTCAATTGGTATAGTAAACGTGATCTTCAGGAGGTGCCCTTTATAGGGACTAACACCTACTTATTATGATCACCTAACCATGTTCGTTATGAACAATGGCTGGACCATAATGGTCTTAACCGAAAGTCAACGCATTTTCTGTAAAACCTTGACTTTTGGCTATAAAAGCCTATAAACGAAAATGCAAGAGGAAGGAACACTTACAAGAGGTTCCTAGAATGCAATAGAACTAAGTTGTATGCTCCTTTCAGTTAGAAACTTCCAGAGGAGGGAGATAGAGTTGTGAATACGAAAGGTGCAAGTTCAAATAGTGAACCTTTGTACTTAGTAGTTGGAGAGCTTGAAGGAAGTGATGCCAGGTGTTAAGGGGTTTAAAAGGAAGCTTACAAGTGTCCTAAAACGTGGCATAGCTGTTTAGGAATCCATAGTTTTGAACACATTGGTTTTTGGCAACATGTGTGGAGGCCAAGCAAATATTCTGCAGACACAGGCCTCTCGTGCCCCGTGAGAGGCATAGGCCTTGCCTCTTGCGCCCGCGAGCGCCCCATGGCCATTTTCAAAGTTTGACACTTTTAGCCCCTTAACTTATATAACTCTCTAAAACCTTTTAAAACACCTTTTTAGCATATTTAGCCCTCTGTAATCAAAATTTGGCATACTAAGCAGTATGCCCGGACATTGTCGAGCTCTCGGTTCGTTAAAAGGTCACTCAGAGGTATAAATTAACATGTTGACACTTTTAACCCCTCCATTATCCAACCTTTACATGATTATGGATTTGATCTCTCTCGTCCAACGAGTGGGACATATGAGAGTTAGGACTTTAAAAGGATCACTCAGAGGCTCATTATAAGCATGTTGACTTTGATGTCACTCAGAGGCTGGGCATGTTAACACAACGGTCACTCAGAGGCCAAGTTTTAGCACTTTGACACTAATGGTAATATATATATATATATATATATAGGGTAGGGTTCTATAATGAATACTAGGTTAAGAGTAAATTATGTGAACTAATCTGGGCCATTGGATTACATCATGTAGAGATTTTTTAACAATGGTAAGATTGTAATTATAATGTTATAACTTCCCTTTAAAATAATTGACAAGGGGTATTTTTGTCTTCAATAAATTGCATTTATTAAACAATATAATCAAAATCCCTAAAATCTCACGAGTTTCCGTATGTACAAGATACATAGCTATTAGTGTATACACATGTGTACAGTCTCGCTAGTATCAATTTATTCAAGATACACAGATGCTGGTTTATACATATGTGTACAGTCTCGCAAACTATCAGTTTATACAAGATACACAGTTATTAGTTTATACACGTGTGTACAGTCTCGCTAACTATCAGTTTATACACATGTGTACAGTCTCGCTAACTATCAGTTATACACTTTAATCTCGCTAACTATCAGTTATACACATGTACAGACTTTTATACATCTATGTATTATATTCAGAAATGGTTGCATATGTGTATATTAACAACATTTAGTATATTATGCATGTACACGAGTTAGATTCATATAAAAATTATGAAATTAATGAAAATGAAACAAGGAACATATTACGTATGCACATATACGTAGATTTGTATGAAATTATAAAAGCAACTAGAACCAAACAAGTTACATGTATTTATAAACGTAGTACGCATATGTATATACATAATCATATAATTAAAACAACATTTACATATGTGTATCGAATGAAATATATTTGTATCTTCACGTGATACTCGAGATACATATGTGTGTAGAGTGAGATACATTTATGTATCAAAGTGATACATAGTTTTGTTAATTAATTATTTCACGTATCGATTATGTATACTATATACGTATAATTCTTGCATTGATGATCAGTTAGTTTTTTACTCAGTGTTTGATTATGTTGGTATTAGCAAAATTAAAATAACTTCATCACTTATTAAAAAAAAGTTAAGGCCCAAAAATAATTACAATTTCAATCTCAGAGAAATTTTTTAATATTTATTGAAAATAAAAAAAAGTTAAAAACAATATTATGAAATATATATATATGGATAATAAAAGTAAAACAATATTCAAGTGAAAACTAAAACAAAATCTATGGATAAAGAAATGAGTGCTACGAATATTTGGAAATTAAATAATTTGTTAAACAGAATATTTCCAAAAAAACATTTGAAAAAAATAATAGTTTTGTCTTTATCATCTTCTTGAGTGATAAGAATACCTGCAATATTCATTAATCAACTTCAAAATATGAGTTGAAGATGTAGAATGATAATGTCGTAATCCATGATGGTCTACCAAAATTTAAATCCTTCAATCTCTTATAATTCCCAAATAATGGAGAAATAATTAAAAATGAGAGAGAGAGAAAGAGATAAAGAAAGAGAGTTACGAGATGAGAAAATTAAAGATTGTAATTAAAAATACTTGACTAATGTCAATATTATCCTTTTAATCTAAAAAATTATTAAGGGCTAAGATTAGTTCACTTTCAAGAAGTTGTTCACTCTTGAACCTAATCCTATATACCCAAACAAACAATTAACCCCCAACCCCACCTCCACTGAAAAACCTAACCCACACCACCCCCCCCCCCCCCAAAAAAAAAAATAACCTAAACCCCTCACCCACCCCACCCAAGCTAAATGTTAAAAACAAAACCCTAAAGCTAAACTCAAAATAAAATACGAAAAATGTTTATTTTGCAGTTAAATCACGACCTTATATAAAAAACTAAAAGAAGTATTTTTTATTAACAAAAAAGTTGCCATTTTAATGGAAATTTAAAAAAAATTATGCTTTCTTAAGTAGTTCTGGTTGTCTTTATATTAGTTTTCGTGATACTTTTTTTTTAACAGGTAACAAAACCTTCTTTTGTTTCAAATGCAACCTAGATGATACATTCCAAAAGAAACTAATATATATATATATATATATATATATATATATATAGGATCAAGTTCAAGAGTGAACAACTTCTTGACAATGAACTGAGTGAACTAATCTTGGCATTTGATCATTTTTTAGATTGAAATGGTGATATTGACATTAACCAAATATTTTTAATTAAAATTTCTTACTTTTCTCAATCCTTAACTTTCTCTCTCTCTCTCATTTTTAATTATTTCTTTATTATTTTAATTATAAGAGATTGAAGGGCATTAAAGTTTGGTAAACCATCATGGATTACAACATTATCATTCTACACTCCAGCTCATATGTTAAAGTTGATTAATGTTAAAGTAAATTTAATGAATATTACAGGTATTCTTATCACTCAATAAGATTATAAAGCAAAACTATTATTTTTCTTTCAAATGTTCTTTTGGAAATATTTTGTTTACAAATTATTTAATTTCCAAATATGCATAGCACTCATTTCTTTATCCATAAATTTTTATTAGTTTTAAATTGAATATTGTTTTTCTTTTATTACCCGTATGTATAGATGTTAATACATATGTCTACTGCTTACGTCTACGAGTCGTGTGAGTGTATGTAATAGGCCAAACTGTTAGATTTCGTATGTTTGTATGTTACTTTGTATGAAGGAAGTTACTTCATACAAAGGTAGTTTAAAGTTACTTCGTACGAAGGTGTTGATAGTTAGTTCATACCAAGATAAAATCTCTAGTCCGCATGAAGTAACAAGTAGTACAAATGGGTGTGTGGTCTTGAGTCTGAGGTAGTAGTGTGCAGACACGACGGCGGAATTCTGTCCAAGTGTTTCCAGATTGTAAAAATTTACAATATCAATGAAACAGTGATTTAAAGTAATCTTGTTATACTTGTCACCCTAACTAATACGGATTCCGCACGTAATAGACTATGTTACAGATTACACCTGTGCTTTATTGGATAATAGATCCTAACAAGTTGTATCAGAGCCTGGGGGCCTAATCTGAAGACAAACAACAAGATTCAACATTCTGACACTTCTCTTCTACTCATTTCTTCTCAATTTTATCATTTTTCACGAATTTGACCGTTGAAATGGATTAATTTTTTCAAGGGATACTTAAAATCTATTTCTTACAAATCCTTGAAAGAATTCGACCTAAAATCAATCAAAATCATGATCAAATCGGCAAAAAACGAGAAAACTTGAAAATTCATCTTTGGACGAAGTAGTACATTCGTACGAACTAAGTACCTTCGTACGAACGTAATTTTTTAAATTAAAATCTTACCTTCTTACGAACATAGATTTCAAAATTTGGTTTTTGATTACCTTCATACGAACTTAACCAAAATTTGTGTTTTTCTTGTTCTAGTTTGCACAAAGCTATCTTCGCTCAAAATTTCCGACAAAATGGAGAACGAGTTCTACAATGCTTTCGCCACTACTACCATATCGTCAATCATTCAAAATTTAAGTTTCGATAATGAAATGGGGAGGATGGCAAAGCGCCGAAATTAATGAACCTAGAAGATTATAAAGGTTGGCATGAACATTTCGAGAACTGGGTTTAGGCGAATTATTTAGAGTGCTGATATTCAATCGAAGAAAGATATATTGCTCCTCCAGCAGAGAATGGACTTGAGAAAAGTATCATGCAGTTTACTCAACCAGAAAATGAATAGTTTACAAGGGATAAGAAGATGTTAAACATTTTGCAACAAGGGATAAAAAAGAAATTTTCATGTTATTACAACATCAACGAGATGCGCAATCGATTTGGAACGCGTTGAAGGTGAAATTCCAAGGCATTACACAAATGATCAAAGTAAAAAGGCGTTGATTAAAAAGGAATTTGATATTTTCACTAAATTAAAAGACGAATCGATGAAGCAGCTCTTTGAAAGATACTGCCATTTGGTCCTGGAAATAAAGACGTTAATATTACCAAAGAAAATGAAGAGGGTGAATGGTTGACTTATTTAATGATTTTTAAAAAAGTCAAGAGTATAGTGGTATGGGTCTAGCAAAATTCATTGAAAAACTTAAAGGACACGAGCTGGAACTTCAAAAAATGGCTAAAATGAGAAATGCAAATGTCCAACAAGATGTAAATCTATATTTCAAAGGTAGTACTATGGCTAACACTCAGAGCCTGAAGATTCAGACCGCGTTCAGTGCTGATACTTCAATTGGATCTTCTTCAAATAGCTCGAACAATAGTAGTGGGTTCTCGTCATTCTCAAGTTTCGATCCAAATACCCTGACACAGACACCTCAATCATCCCAAAGTTAAAATAGTTATAATAGCCAAAACAGCCAGAACAACCAAAAAAACTCCAATCAACACATCCTACAGTGCAACATAGCAGTAAATCTTAAAAATGCTCAAGACTTTACCGAGACAACGGGTAAACAACACATGGCATTACTTGCTTCAGTCTTGGAATCGTATGAGAGCTTAGTTGTAGGAAAGATCGGTAATCCAAACATGACAAAATAGGATTAAAATCAAATTGATCTAGAGGAGTTAGACCTTATTGATATTAAGTGGTGTATCGCCAGTATTGTTGGCCGAACTCCCAGATTCATGGAAATTACTGGGAAAAACAGTCTAGGTGGCCCGGATACGAAACTGGGATTTGACAAGTCAAAGGTTACATGTTTCAAGTGTAGAGAAAAAGGCCATTTTAAAAGAGAATATCCAAACCGAGAAGTACATGGAAATCAAAATCCATTCGGTGACGATTGTCACAAGAAGGCGATTTATCACCGAACTTCTCAACAACCTCAAAATACAAAGCTTATCCAAATTAAGGATGGTTCGGCAAAATCAAAAGACAAGGCTCTAGTGGTCACACAAGAAGACGAAGGCGTCAATTGGAAAAACTATATTCCTGAAACCGAAAGTCTTGCACTTCTAGCAGAAATTATCGAAGAACCGGAACCAGCCATGGAAGAAATAGTTGAAGAAGTTACCAGTGAAGATTATGCTGAAGTCGCCTTTGATGAAACTCTAGATGAAAATTCTGATGAATATTACTATGATTAGACTGCTGAAGAAGATAGTTTTTATAGTGGTTTTAAACCAATCATACCACCTAACATTTATAATTTTTTGCAGGTTTCTTTGGAGAATCAAGCAGTTATCAAAGTACACAAATTGAAGAAGAATCAAAACAACCTGTAGAGGAAGGTATAGATGTCACCAAAGAAATAAATGCTGAAAACCTCAAAGAGATTGCAGATAAAGCAATGATGCCACTATCAAAAGAGGTAATCTATAAGAAAGTTCAGGAAGATGTGGTTGACTCAGTCAAAGAAGAGATTAAGAGTAGGAAGAAAGAAACACAAAAACCATACATAAAGATGTGCAAAGCGTGTTTTGTGAAAGATAAGTATAACGAATTAAAAAAACACACTGATAGCCTATCTAGTGATTTAAAAGATACAAAAGAAGCTTATGATAAACTGAGCAGGACTATTAACCAATACCGAGATGCTATTAGGGAAGATAATGCTACGCTTTCTATCCTCAAGAGTGACTGTCATGGACAAACAAATGGCAATAGACATTCATATTGACAAGATCGCTAAATTAAAACAAGACCTAGAAACCATCAGGATCGAATCGAAACAGGTTGATAAGAGTCAGTTATTCAACAGCATCTTACGTATTTGATCACATCCTTCCTAAACCAACAGGAAAAAACGAAATAGGAGAGGATATGTATGGTTATCAAAATAAGGGTCTAGGTTATCATCGAGTTCCACCCCCGATGTGGAACAATTATTCACGAAAAAACCAGATGGGGTGGAAAAGGCGCTAAACTAGAAACTAAAAACTTAAAAGAAAGATGAGCTACCTAAAAACCTTGATATAACCTACAACAAAACTGAAATAGAGTGTGAGTCATAGTTGGTTAAAAATGTCGTTGAAAAGTTTTGGAAAACGACAGTGAAAGTAATGAATTTGAAAGTGCTCAATCTAAGCTTGAGAAAACAAGTTCAAGCTCGCCAAATTCTAGTTTTCACAAGAATTATATTCCAAACTCAGATAATGGTTTGAATGATGATCGTGATATTGTTATGTACAAAATGATCAGATCTGACAAACTATACTCTGATGATGAGTTTTCGATTCAGAATGTGAACCTAGACAAAGTTGACAAAGTGTTTAATTTGGTAGAGGTTGAAATGTCTAAGGTTGGAAACATGATAAAAGAACAAAGGTTTTCAAATTTTAAACGTGATAGATCTTACTATTCCGAACCTAAAGGCTCCTATTCTAATAAATAAAAGAAAAATAACTATTAGGGAGACAGGGTTCGGGATATGGTAAGAAACACAACATGTTTGGAAATTCAAAGTTCACAAAGAAAATGGTCTTTGTTTCTAGCACAAGCGAAAAAGAGAGTTTGTCAAGCAAGCAATCAAACGAAGATTTTTTTGCTGAAAAGCGACAACGTGAACAGGTTCAGGGATCCACTGTTGTAAAGACAGTCAGACGTGCTTTAAATGCAACCAAGATGGGCATATCACAAGACTGGGTGTCCAAAAAATACCTCTAAACCTGTTTACGATGTCAAGAAAACCTCAGAACATGTAAAACAAAAATCCACAATGTTTGTTCCTACTCAAATTCTTAAACGAAACAACAAATCTAAAACTGAAGTGAAATCAACAAATCTTAATGTTTTAACCGAAAAGGATGGTGAATCTTCAATAAAAATGGAACAAAAAGATTCAAAATAATACCCCAAGAATGCAATTCCAAAAAAAAAAACAAACTTGGGTGATTAAATCAAAAGTATCTTCTGAAGAGATTCAAACATCGGTTCCAACTGTGATTGATGAGAAAGTTGAACAGATTGTTGAATCAAAAGATGAAAGTGTGTGTGAACCAAACTATGGAAACCCACCCAAGACCGTCAAGGTTTGGGTCTCGCTATTCAAATAATTGTTTAAGTGAATGTGAAGGGGCTCCCAAGATCCGTCATTTACAAGTGGATAACGGATAGCGGAGCGTCCTGGTACATGACTGGGATGTTGGCTTTCTTATATGATGTTAAATCTATCTGAGGGGGCTACGTCGGGTTTGCAAGAAATCAGGGAGGGAGAATTGTAGGTGAAGGAATTCTAACTAATGGTGTAGTGTCATTCGACAAGGTCAACTATATAGCAAAGTCAGAGAGCAACTTACTGAGTATCTCTTAGATCTGTGAAAAAAATCAGACACACTTCACTTATCAAGAATGCCTTATTCTGAAGCAAGGATTCCAGATACCGGAGGAGTGGATGTTTATGCACGCTCCACAAAACGACTTGTATGTCTTGGCCATGTCCATTGCAACCACAACGACAAAAACCTTGGAATGTTTTATGTCAAAAGCAACAGAGAAAGAATCAATCATGTGGCATACGAAAATGGGACACATTCATCTCCGAAAGATGAAATTCTTGGTACACAACAATCTAGTGGAAGGTGTCAATCTAAAAAGTTTTCACTTGAATGATGACTGCTTAGTTGCAAGAAGGGCAAATGACACAAAAAGTCACATCCAAGGAAGCTTTTGAACTCAATAAAGCCCCCCCTAGAAAGATTGCACATTGATCTCTTTGGACCAGTCAATGTTTGAAGTCTTTAAGGAGACATGTACTGTCTCGTTGTTATCGATGACTACTCAAGGTTTCCGTGAGTGATGTTCTTGGAAAGAAGAATGAAACATTTGGGAGTCTGATGCATTATAAGCGACAATGGTACAGAATTCAAGAACAATCGGTGTTAGAGTATTACAATGCGAAGGGAATTCTACATGAATTCAGTGAACCATACACCCCATAGCAAAACGGTGTAGCTGAACGTAAGAATAGAACACTTATAAATACACCACGAACCATGCTTACTTATTCAAAACTGCCTGTTAGTTTTTGGAGAGAAGTTGTGGCCTCTGCATGTTATACATTGAACAAAGTATTGACGGTCAAGGCACATAAAAAGACGTGTTTCGAACTGTTTAGGTCACCATGTATGGTAATCGATGCAAATGGCAAATTCAAGGCTAAATCAATGGAAGGTTTCTTCATGGGATATGCTAGTTTGCTAATGAGAGTTTATCTTCCCAGTATAAACTGGGTTATTGAAGCTCAGAACATATGTTGTCAATGTTACACATCTCCAACATAGAAACCAGGAGATCCTTGGCTGGTCAATTACGAAAGTCTCTTGAATTCCTTAGAGCTACCAGCTGAACCGACAGAAGAGGAACCTGTGATGCTTTATCAATAACAACAATCTTTTTCATAAGATCAAGTTCATAGACTAATTATCGTAACTCAGACATATGTTGGAACTCATGATGCTGAAGCAGGCCCTAATTCTCAACATCCAGAATCACAGACTACTGGAATAAGTGATCCCACAGGTGAGCAAGAGATGAATGACACAGCTCCGGGCTTCCACATTTGATCAATCCGATGATTTTGAATCTGATGCTGAACCGACATATGACAACAACGAATCTACTTTCGATGATGGTGAAGATCAGATTGAAAGTTTACTGAACAATCAAGCTGAGAGAATGAGTGCTCAGAATGAAGCATCTACAGTTAATCAGAAAGCTGATCAAAATATTACAAATCTCGAACACGAAGGAGCATTTCTTATGAAGTTACGCCGAGGACACTGTCGTACCACCCACTAGAGTTTATTATTGGAGAGCTACAGAATGGTGTTAAAACACGAAAACAAATCAATCAGGATCTTAATTGTTTTTATTCTAATATAGCACCTTTACAAAACACAATCTCATATAGATGTTTTATTTCACAGATAGAGCCGAAAACGTATAAGGAAGCTCTCACAGAAGAAAGCGGGTGAAAGCCATGTAGGAGGAGCTCTTGCAGTTTGAAAAACTGGGTCGAAGCCTGTTGATCTGCTAGAAGACCACAAGAAGATAAACACAAAATGGGTCTTCAAGTGCAAAGGAGATGATAGAGGAGCAATTGTACGTAACAAAGCTCAACTTGTTGTTCAGGGATATCATTAGCAAGAGGGAATAGACTACACTAAAGTCTATGCTCCCATGGCCATATTGGAAGCAATCTGCATCTTCCTCGCATTCACGTCATGGATGGGATTCAAAGTGTACCAATTGGATGTTAAGTCCGTGTTCCTGTACGAAAAGGTGAAAGAGGAGGTCTACATCGGCAACCATCGGGGTTCGTCGACCCGATACATAAAGACACGGTTTACCTAGTAGATAAGGCATTCTATGGCTTACACCAGGCCCGGAGAGCCTGGTATGAGCTTTCTCAGCACCTTTTGGACATTGCTTTTACTAGGGAACAGTAGATAGTACCCACTTCACACGGGAAGCAGCAGGATACATCTTAATCGTACAAATCTATGTGGATGACATCATATTTGGTTCAATAAACGATGTGTTGTGTAAAGAAATTTGAAGCAGCAGGACAAATCTATCTAGACAATGCTTTTACTGGTATGAGTCATGAAGAAAAAATTAGAAATGAGTTCTATGGGGGAGATGAAGTTCTTTCTTGGACTTCAGTTCGATCAATTGCCTGATGGAATCTTTATACATCAGACGAAGTATGTGAACGACGTTATGGAGAAATTCAAGATGTCTGACTCATCACCAATGTCTACCCCATTAGCTAAGAACCACGGCATCGGACCAGATTCAACTGGAGTGAAGATAGATGAAACTCTATATCATTCAATGATCGGCTCTTTAATGTATCTGGCAGCATCCCAGCCGGATATCATGTATCCGACATGCATCTGCGCACGCTACCAGTCAAGTCCCAGAGTGTCGCATTTGTTAATCGTCAAAAGGATCCTTAATACCTGAAAGGTTGCCCAAGCACCAGCTTGTGGTATCCCCGTGTTGACGACTTCAATCTCGTAGGATACCTCGACTCTGACTTTGGGTGTTGCAAATTAAACGCTAAATCTACAACTACCGGTTGCTAGTTCATTGGCATGCGCTTAGTAATGTGGAAATGCAAGAAGCAAACCATAGTCGCTCTCTCCACTTGCGAAGCAGAATACGTTTCAGCTTTTAGTTATTGTTCCCAAATCTTGTAGATACAACAACAGATGAGAGACTATGGATTGCAGTTTCTTGATACGCCTATATATGTAGATAACGAGGCTGCCATTAACACAACAAAAAATGTGGGTTAACATTCTAAAACTAAACCCATTGAAATATGATATCACTTTATCCGTGACTGCTACGAGAAAAAGTTGATTCGTATTGAAAAGATCCACACTGATAACCAGAAAGCAATCTTTTTTACAAAATCGTTTGACTTAGCAAATTTTAAATATCTTTTGAAATTAAAATGGATGATCTAACATCAAGGGAGAGACAGGGGTTGAAGCTGAGATGGATAACGATTTGACGTAATTCTCATCGGTTTGTCAAGTTTGTATTTTCAAAGTTCGTTCTTTAAAACCAAAAATCCAAAAATATGTTTTTGATTTTAGTGGGAGAAATATGTTATGAAAAATACAATGACATATAACAATTTGAAAATGTACAAAAACATGAAAAATAAAAAAAGAGTTTTCGTGTAAGAAAGAGGAAATGATAATATAATAGCAGGCTATCACAGTACGCTAAAGAAATTTAGTGTTAAAAAGCGTTTAAACAGGTCTCACTGATTATGTGCTATTAGACTTCATCTCTTTGTCTATACGGTGGTGCTAACCTGAGCTCTCAAAGCCTCGCACAACCCAGATATAGATATCAGTTAAATATATTCACCTGTAAGACGAAAACCAGGGAACCTTGATACCGGTGTATATTCTTAGGTGGAAAACACTTTTATGTCAAGTTCTAAGACATCTAATGACTGTATCTTGAAACAATTTGTCACACCCTCAATTTCCACGTGTAGAGTAATATCACGAGGCGTGCGACTGACCAGGATCATGCCACCATCATATTGATCAATAAAAATAAAGTAAATTCTCACACTAATACCATCAGTCAGTAAAAGTTAAAGTTCAAAAGCAACGTTAAATTTAACAGCGAAAGCATAAAGTTTAATAGTCCAAAATTAGTTTAGAAGTTCATGGACATTATTAGGAACCTAATAAATGTTCAACGCAACCACTACAATCCTCCGCTGTAAGCTCCCAAGCTGCACCTAAGGACCTCCAAAGCATGCAGTAGTATGTCAATATAAAGTTGGCGAGTTCACGGTTTTTCAAGTTTTATTTCTAAAAAACATATGTTTGTTAAATTACTCATTTATAATCATGTTATGGGAAGCTACCCGAAGCTACCCCATCTATAAGCTACTAAACTACGTAATGATGCTTGGTCGAAAACTTGTGTTCTTATTGTGCTTAAGCTTATGCTTTACATAATTTTCGAATAGCCTACATTTGAGAGGATTTGTGTTTTACAGGTTTACAGAGTTTAAGGAGCTATCCGGGAGCTTTCCGAAGCATCGGGGCGGAAAACGAGTCAACCTGGATTGCAAAACGGAAAAACAGAAAAATAAGGTTTCCATGGGCCGTCGGCGACGCCCCCTGGGCTGTCAGCGACGCCCTCCAGATGTTCTGGACAGAAAAGATTTGTCGTAAGCAGTGGATTAGAGCGTCGGAGAAAAATCAGAAAAACTAGGGGTCGTCGGCGAAGCCCCTCCCATTTGTTTAACGCTGAAACTTGTTTCGGGACGAGATATATATATGTTTTTGACCCATTCTCTAGGTCTTACACAATTTTGAACTTAGAACACCTATTTTGGAGCCAAGAACACCCCAATCTTCATCCTCAGCCACTCCAAATCCATTCCATCATCTGAATCACAACATTCAATCCTAACCCGAACCCTAACCTACCATCATCATCCCATTCATCATCCTTTCATCTTCACTATCCATCCCAAACCCTAACCATCATCATCATTACCCTCAAGGATTCAAGATGGCCATGTTCAAGAGTTCATCATCCGATAATCGTGTTCCGTTCACCATGAGCGGCTAATATCTTCTGGTTTAAACCCCGGTGTAAACTTTTGTAAGGATTTCTAGGGTTTGATACTTGTTTAGTATTTGGTTTGTGACTAATTGAAACCCATTTGAATCATTGGATAATTGTCTTACGTTTGTATTGAATTTACGAATTGTTGAGTGAGTTATGAAATTTAACTTCGTGAAATGAATATGCGTATTTATGCATTGTCTTTTGATAGGATTTATTTGTCCAGGGTAACGAAGTGCATTGCGGTCCATTGTCTATAATGTCGATAGCAATTGGCACCTAAGCCTTGTGATTCTAAAATCGTTAATGAACTAATTCGATTAAACCAAGTTAAAACGTGTAGTAACCCTAGGTTTTACAATTGTTGGGTGTGAACCTTGTTCTAAATTATTGTTTACAACCATTCAATCAAGTTTTCATGAAAATCTCAATTGTTTAAGTTTATGTAGTCTAATAATTGCAACCAAACTTGTCGGTTAAATCTGACATCTCATTTCAATTTAAAAACAACATAGCAAGCTTCATAAATTGTGACAACCATTAAAATCAATCGCATCCATCGTAACCACATTCTCTTCATGGTTGGAGCCCTTACTACCACTAACACATTGTTAAGGGTAATTTGGGATTATAAATATTATCTTTGACCGGGGCGCGACACTCCGATCAAATTTTGGCGTCGTTGCCACGGAGTTCGTGCGCTTTGCGTCTGGAGTTGTTTCATTTTGTGATTAACTGTTTAAGTGCTTGTGTTCTTTTTATCGTTTCTGCTTTTGTGTTACACGGGTGTGTTACTTATGCAGGTTACAGGTAGTGCATGCATACACGGAACTTCGGGAGGACCTTCGCCGTTAGTGTTCGAACCGGAGATCAAGTGGGTCGTTAGAAGAAACTTAGCCAACCGGTTAGAGGCAACTCTTCTCTCTAATCCACCCAATCCCAACTCACCACCTACACCAACCTTTGGACCCATTCCAATGGATCACCAAACTCCAACCAATCCAACAACCAACACCAATACCATGATTACCTACCCCAAAACAAAATTGTTCAAAATAACCAATCGGGGCTGGGTAATAATTCGAGACCACCAACACCACCATTCCAAAATCATGGCTAAAACTAAACCAATAGCCAACGTACACCCACACCTCCTCCTCAAAACTAAAATCGATAAAACCCATTAACACCAAACCTCAACAACCTAAATGTTAATGCCAATCATGGAGTTAACCAAAATCGTGGCATTCCGATGAACGAAGCCCAGTTTCACAATCTTGATGATTTGAGAAATAACATTCCCTACGATGCACCATATAGTGTTCCCGGTTATCAATCACCGGAACATGTGAGTGTTCATTCGGAATACTCAGACGATGGAGGGAATTATAACAAACGGGTTGTAGAAGACGAATGGGGAGATAATAATATGGGGAACCTCAATAATGCTCGGGGATTTAAGTATAAAGATTTTGGCTATCAAAACGCCAATTTTGTGGGGAACAACGAAGGTTATGGTTACAATAATGGTCGAAATGATGGGTACGACAACAACCGTCAAACACGAAATAACCAAAGGAATCGGAATGACGGGAATTATAATTACAATCAAAATGTCAACCGAAACCGGATTCCACAATTTGTGGGTGGTGGTAATCAAGGCGGTGATCAGGTTGGTGATCAAAGAGGTAATAATTGGCCGATGAATCAAGAACTTAATGGTCCACATCGTCAACAACAACAAGGTCCAAGAGGTGTTAATGGGCGATTTAGACCGGTGGTCACCGAAAATGACTCACCAATTGCACCAACGCCTCAAGGGAGAAGGTCATTCGAGTGCAAACCTAATTACATCAACATCCTACCTCATTTCAATGGTAGGACTAATGACGAACCATACACTCACTTGGCGGAATTTTCTACCATATCTGGCACAATTAAGGGCCATAACTTTGAGATTGAAGAGGTGAAGTGAGACTCTTCCAATTCTCCTTGAAAGATAAAGCCAACAAATGGTTCCTCACACTTCCGACAAATAGTATTCATATTTGGGCGGAGATGCAACAAGTTTTTCTGGATGAATACTTCTCAATTGCGAAGACCGATGACGCAAGGGATGAAATTCAGTCGTTTAGACAATATTCGGGAGGGTTGCAACATAAAGCCTTGACACGTTTCAAAGAGTTGGTTCGAAAATGCCCACGTCATCAAATACCGAGGCTGGGAATTATTGAAGTGTTTTGTGAGAGGGTTGGATGCTGATGACCATAATATTTGTAATCGGCAAGTAACGACACCTTGTTGAACAATCATGAAGAGGATGATTGGGGCGTCTTGGAAAGAATGAGCAAGAATTACAAGGTGGTTGCAATGGCGGATTGAGCTAAAAAGCATCCCGTTTCACGTTCTCTCCGACCTTAATTCAAGTGCTAAAGATCGGATTGCTACCTTAGAACGAGAAGTAGCCCGTATAAAGAAAAAAGATGTTGGAGCGGGAAGATTGCGGAGATATTGGTCATAGGACCGAGGAGTGCCAAGTTAGTATGGCACACACTACCGAAGAGGTGAGCCAAGTGTATGGAGAGAGAAAACAGATTGACATGAACTCCAACACTTACCATCCGGGTTTGAGAAATCATCCCAATTTTCGGTTTGAGCATCAAGGGTCTAACTCGAAGAACACAATGTGGTACCAACAAATAAATTTTCTTTACGTAGTGGTCAAGTAATAGATATTGGCATTATGTCACCACCACCTCAGTTTGTTGAAGGGTGGTGGAAGAGGTAAGTGATGATGAGGTTGTTGACGGTCAAACGCGACAAAAGTAAAATGTTTTGAGAAATGATAAAAATACACCCATTGTAACCGTCCCCATTCCAAGGCTATGGAAAAGGGTGTGGAGGTTAATACCGCCCCTTATCCCGAAGCTTTATTGGGACCATCCAAAAAAGTGGTAAACAAACAGAGTCCCCATCAAGAAGAATTGTGGGAAATTTTTAAGCAACTTAAAATAAATTTACCACTTTTGGATGCCATAAAACAAGTGCCTTCATATGCTAAGTACTTGAAGGACTTGTGCACTTCGAAACGGACTAATAAGTTTCCAAAGAAACTAGATTTAATTGAAAATGTGAGTTCGATTCTTTCGGGTGCACTTCCACCTATGCTACAAGACCCGGGAGCGCCTATCATCTCCATTCAAGTTGGAGAATTTAAAATAACAAAGGCGCTCTTGGATCTTGGAGCTAGTGTGAGTATCCTACCGTGTAGTTTATATGACCAATATGAGTTTGGTCCACTTCGAGTGGCAAACACCACTGTAGTGCTAGCCGACTTGACTCCCAAGCTACCCCGTGGGATATCGCAGACGTAATTGTCAAATTCGAGGACTTTTACTATCCGGTGGATTTCCTAGTACTCGATTACGTTTCTTTGGACCGAACCAAGCAACCAATGGTTATTCTCAGTCGACCATTTTTGGCAACATCAAATACCCAAATTAATTGTAAAATAGGTACGGTCGACATGACTATTGGTAACCATCGGTTGCGGTCAAATGTCTTCTCGGGATTAACGGATCATCTAGTTAACGATGAATGCTATATGGCGGGCGTTGTTGACGAGTGTATACCTCTTTGTGACATGGGTGTTGAGGAGGAAAACACAATAGAGGAGTGTTTTATGTTAGACTGGTTACAAACGGAAACGAATCGGAGCATCATTGAAGAGGAGAAGAAGATGGAGGTGATGGCGGTGAAAAAGGGAAGACCACCTTGGACACACCAAGTGGAAAGTCTTCCTGAGAATATTGACATCAAGTTGGAGCCATCATTAGTAAAGCCTCCAACTATTGAATTAATGGTGTTGCCCAAGCATTTGAAATATGCTTATGTGGGTGGAGGGCAACACGCTACCGGTCATTATTGCATCAAATCTGACCGGGGAGCAATAGAGGAAGCTGATGGAAGTGTTGGTCGCCAATAGAGCCGCTATTGGGTGGACTATTGCAGATTTGAAGGGAATTAGCCTTGCGTAGTGACGCATAAAATCATCACTATAGATGGTAGTACTCCCTTTCGTGACACAAAACGGAGATTGAACCCCAACATGAGAGAAGTTGTCAAGAAGGAAGTACTAAAGTGGTTAGATGCAGGTATCATATACCCCATTTCTGATAGCCAATGGGTGAGCCCTACACAAATTGTTCCTGAGAAGGCGGACATTCAAGTCGTCACAAATGACGCTGGTGAAGAGGTCGCCACTCAACCGGTAACCGGGTGGCGTATTTATATTGATTATAGAAAGTTGAATTTTACAACTTTCAAAGACCATTTCCCTTTACCTTTCATTGACCAAATTGTTGAAAAGTTAGCGGGTCAAAGTATTATTGTTTCTTGGATGGGTATTCAGGGCATAATCAAATTGCTATCCATCTGGGAGATCAAGCTAAGACCACGTTTACTTGCATGTACGGTACCTTCGCATTTAGGCGAATGCTGTTTGGGTTATGTAATGCCCCTGCTACCTTTCAAAGGTGCATGATGAGTATCTTTTCAGATATGGTGGGGGATTCATTAGAGATCTTCATGAATAACTTTTCAATTTTTGGGTCATCATTTGATGTTTGTCTTGACCAACTCGAAAAGGTTTTGAAAAGATGTGTTGAGAAAAATTTAGTTTTAAGTTGGAAAAGAGCCATTTTATGGTTCAAGAGGGAATTGTGTTGGGACACGTGGTGTCGAGTCGTGGGATAGAGGTTGACCGGGCAAAAGTGTAAGTTATCTCTACTTTGCCATATCCCACAAGCGTTAAGGGTATTAGATCGTTTTTGGGTCATGCGGGTTTTTACAGACGGTTTATGAAGGGGTTTAGTGATATAACCAAACCCTTATGTAATTTATTGTTAAAAGACCAACCATTTGACTTTAATAAAGATTGACACAAATGCTTTTAACGTGTTAAAAAAGAAGTTGGTTGAGGCCTCAATCTTGCAATCACTGAATTGGTCTTTATCATTCGAAATCATGTGTGATACAATTGACTATGCGGTGGGGGCCGTTTTGGGTCAATGGTAGAAAAGAAACCCGTTGCTATATACTACGAGAGTAAGACTTTTTCAGATGTTCATTTGAATTACACAACAACCGAGAAAGAGCTACTCGCAGTGGTATATGCATTGGATAAATCCTGGGCTTATATTTGGGTAATAAAGTAATTGTATACTCTAAACCATTCTGCTGCTAGGGACCTCATGGAAAAGAAGGATATAAAGCCGCGGTTAATCCGATGGGTTCTTTTACTACAAGAGTTTGACTTAGAGATATGGGATAATAAGGATAGGGAAAACGTGGTGGCATACCACTTGTCCTGGTTGTTGGTGGAAGAGGGTTCTTCTCGTGTAGAGATTAACGGAACTTTCCTAGATGAGCATATTCTAAAATTTTCAATATTACTTTGGTTTGATAATATTATTAATTATTTAGTGATAGGTGATTTACCGGCTTATTAGGATAGGAGGAGGAGATTGCACTTCCTCTTGCAAATCAAATAATACACGTAGGAAGAACCAGATATGTTCAAGATATGCCCAGATCAAGTCGTGAGGAGATGCATACCGGACGATGAGATCCCGAGTGTCTTGGCACACTTGCATTCTTTTGCTTGTGGGGGCCATTTTAGTGGTCACAAAACGGGGCATAAAGTGCTCAATAGCGGTCTTTATTGGCCGACCATTTTTAAGGATGCTTCCAACTTTGCTAAAAATTATGTTGAGTGTCAAAAGCTAGGGGACATTTCCAAGCGGGATGAGATGCCCATGCAACCGATTCTTATTGTCGATATTTTTTATGTGTGGGTAATCTATTTCATGGGTCCATTCCCGAATTCGCATGGGAATTTGTACATTTTGGTGGCGGTAGATTATGTATCTAAATGGGTCAAAGCAATCGCCACCAAAACAAATGACCATACTGTTGTTTGTAATTTTGTTCAAACCAATATTATTTCTAGATTAGGAATTCCTCGAGTGATCATTAGTGATGGGGGATCTCATTTTAAGAATTTTAATTTCGGAAAATTACTAAAACAGTATGGTGTTGACCATCGAATTGCTACCCCTTACCATCCGCAAACAAGTGGTCAAGTGGAAGTGTCGAATAGGCAAATTAAAGAAATTTTGCAAAAGACCGTTCGACCGGACCATTAGGATTGCTCAACGAAGTTGAACATGCCTTATGGGCCTATCGAACGGCACATAAGACACCTATTGTCACTACACCTTACCGCTTAGTTTATGGTAAAAATTGTCATTTGTCGATTGAACTTGTACATCGTGCTTTTTGGGCTATCAAAGAAGTTAATGTTAAGTATGATGATGCAGGTAAGGAACACAAGTTGAAGTTGTGCGAATTGAAAGAGCTTCGGAGGAGGCATATGAGTGTGCTTCGAAATACTAGGATGGTATGAAACGGGCACATGATGCCAAGTTGAAGCCGAAGGAATTCGTGGTGGGTCAAAAGGTTTGGCTATTTCGAGGCTCAAGTTTTTTTCCCGAGAAGCTAAAGAGTAAGTGGATGGGCCCATATTTGGTTACACAGGTTGGAAAGTTGGGTGATGTTACCATCGAGGAGAACAAAGAGGCGAACACGGAGTTGGTAATCTTTTTGGTAAGCGTGCTAATTTATGTGGTCACTTAAAGGACCAGGAACAATTTTGTAGAGTTTTGTACCATTTTTATTGCTTGTGTGTATTCTTATGTATTTTATCGTTGTCGTTTCGTACTAATCTTTTTATGTGTGAAGTTCGGATATCGTAAATGGGTCATGAAGACGTATGGTATGGCTTAAACTTGCTTTGTGTATTAAGGACAATACACGATTATTCGAGGGGTGGTAAGAATCGTAAACGATTTATGTGTTTAATTAGTGTTTAGAAAAAACTAAGCATGCGTCGGCGACGGGGTCCCAGGCCGTCGCCGACGGTATGGCATTGGGGTCGTCGGGCAAAATTCTCGGCAGACAGGGGATGAGACCGTTGGAGATGTTTGGTAGAATTTAGGCTACGTCAGCGATGGACCAAAGGGCCGTTGGCGACAGCCCTTGGTTTGTCTGCGGACGCTGAATGAGTTCTAGTGTGTAATGTGAGACCGGAACCCTTTTAAACCCATCTAAAGTCGACCCGGACCTCATTTAACCACATGTTCGACCCGGAGAACCTTATCTGACCTATAACTCATTAAAAACCATACAATCTCTGCACTTATCTCCCTCATAACATACCAATTCCCTCATGTTCTTCATCCATTCCTTCAAGAACCCTAATCTTCAACCAGTCATATCTCCTTCAATTCTTAACCAAATCAAGCAATTCTTGAGCCTATTTTGGGTAGATTTTCGAGGGGAACAAAAACCCCTACACGGTTTTCTTCAATTCTTATTCATTTGCAAGATTGTTGAACTTGAAATTGTGTTAATTTACATCTTTTCTTAGTTCTTTCAAATATACAACACTAAAGGTATGATTTTTACTTGAATTTGAGCATGATTATCATATGGTTTGTTAATTTCTTCTGAAATTTTGAACTTGTTGTTTAAGAGTAGGTTGTTTATTATGATAATGTATGATGTTCTAGCTTGAGTTTGGGTAAACACTTGATTTTGAGTGGGATTAAACATGCAACAAGTTTAGTGATGAGATTACACTTGTTTTTTTGCATATTGAACATAAATGTGTTGTTGAACTTTGTTAAAGTCTTATAAACTTAGCAGTAAACACTAAGATAATCTTTAGATGGTAAAGCTTGATACTTTCGATGATTTGATTAGTAGTTTACATCTAATGATTAAATGTGGTTCAATATTGCATGTTGTGTTCATAGTGTGAGTTGAATTGAAGCTTCGAGTAAATTTTGTTGTTCTCATTGTATTATTTTTTGTAGATATGCCAACCCGGATGAGAAGCAAGATCTCTGGTCAAGGTTCAATTTCAGGAGCCCGTTCATCTTCTGGGTTTATGGCAAGAAAGTGGGAATAGTTGAGTGCAGTAGAGGAAAATGATGGGAGGTTGTTAGGCAAGATTGGGCATGGGGAAGGATCAGGGATAGTAACATAGGTGAACCTTGGGAGACTAATAAGAAATGCCCACTTTCACGGTTTAATGATAAGAGACTTGAAATCAAACTGTGGAAGTGGAAGATGGTGCATGGGGTGACCATAACTATTCCAGAAAGGAATGT
The DNA here is from genome assembly GCA_947069175.1 of Scalesia atractyloides. Classification (NCBI taxonomy): domain Eukaryota; kingdom Viridiplantae; phylum Streptophyta; class Magnoliopsida; order Asterales; family Asteraceae; genus Scalesia; species Scalesia atractyloides. The sequence continues at coordinate 40,282,974 of CAMTDV010000022.1, read as the reverse complement.
ACCCGAACAGACGTTGAATATTGATGAGTTCAGGACGATTGGTATCGTCCAAATGTTTGAAAGGCTCGGTTGGCAACGGGTCTTGGATTGGTGTGAAGACTTTATACCAAGGGTTTATTTAGCTACGGTGTGTGAATGGTTGGCTTCACTAAGGTTTATTAATAGGGACGGCCACCGAGTACATGACAGTTGGTGGGAGACACGGGAAGAGGTCAGATGATTTTGAGACCATGAACTGCATTGCGTGGTTCGACACGTTGGGGATCGACGAGTATTACTATTACAATGTCGACCAGTTCCTTGATAACAAAGTGAACGCCGCAGATCCCGATGGTATCGTTGGATCTGTATTGCCATATTCAGACGGTGGGGCGGCCTTGCGAAGTCAACTATCGGTTGATGGAAAAATTCTTCAACCCTTCTCTCTTGAAAACATTATGGTGAGATTTTGGGACCGGGGAAAAGTGAAAGCATCTGATTGTCGGGAGCTCCATTCACTACTGTTTGGAACACCAAAATTACCGTGGCGACATTTGGTTATGATTAACACCTGGGACACTCGTGAGTCGTACTCAAGAAAGAAGATACCATATGTACGGCTAATCAGTGTCATGATAGTGCTGCAAAATAAGCTGCCGCCAGAGTCATTGTGGGTTTCAAAACCTGTGGATCAGATTTGCTTCGCATCAATGAAGCAAAACTGGAAAATTCAAGTACAAGTCTATGATCATTAGTATACGGTGTTTGATGATCAAGGACACCAATTCCAGTTTACTAATCCAAGTGCGGCACAAGAAGTTGCGAGAGAAGAAGAGATGGTAGATGAAGAGGATGAGGATGAGCCTCAAGGTCAGAGGGGACCCCGTCAAAGATACGCCCGACCACATCAAGAGATCTCAGCAGTGGTGGCCAGTTTTATACCGAACCGACGTAGGCCCGGTTACCCCAACTACAATCAGGGACAACAAGACATATATGACAATGTCTCTGCTAGTATTGGGGAAAACCGGGAGTATGAGCAGAGGAGACGAAAGTGGGAACAGAACTAGGAAGCCCAACAACAATCTCATTGGGCCGACGAGGCTGCCCATCGGGCCAGAGAACAAGAACAATGGGAGTAGAAATGGGAACAATGGGCCGCCCAACAAGCTTACATGGAATGACAAGACTTATACCAGGCACAAGAATTGTCCAGACGGCAGGCATGGGAGGATGAACAGGAAAGGTTACGTGTTGAGCATAATGCATTAGAAGACCGCCGATGGAACGCTATGACGGTAGCTCAACAGATGGCGGTAAACAGCGCCAAACATTTACACGACCAAGAGCGCCACCATCGAGATTGGAAGGCGGGTCGGGCGTACCAAGAACACACGCCTTGGACGTCGTATGAGAACCTTCCTGTGCCACCCGAGCCTTCCGATCCATCTCCACATTGGCCAGAAGCGGTCTGTTTTAGTTTCATCCCACCATAGTTTCAGACACCTGCTGAAGGTGAGAGAGGGCCCTTGATGATTTTAATATGACTTGGTAAATTCTTTGTAAAAATGGTAGAACTAAGCAACTAACAAGTTTTGATGGTTGTGAGAAGCTTGCTTCTACACGAGGGTTGAGATTTGTAGGTACATTATGTTCGCGAGATGACGTTTTTGTTGAAGAATGAAGAGCACTCGAGGAATGAGCGAAAAATAGGTGCATACATTTCTTTTTAGCTTTGAATTTTTAATTAGTAATAAGTGGTTTGTATTTTGTATTTTATTTTCCGGGGTGAAATTTTGGGAAGGATAGCCGTATCACATCCCTTGTGCGTTTTAAAAGCTCTATTCCTACACATTGAGGACAATGTTAACCTCAAGTGTGGGGATGGAGAGAAAAAGTTTTTCGATTTTGACCCGTTCATTTAAACACTACACATTGAGGACAATGTCGACCTCAAGTGTAGGGATAGGGGTAATTTTCAAAAAAATTCAAAATGTCGTTGTTTGAAGAAATCTAAAAAGCATAAGTAACTAAGTTAATGAGGGATGGCACAACCCATGTGGTCTTTTGTCATGGTCAAGTTCAAATTAATAACATGACGGGTATTTAGCGGGTGGTTATTTGGGAATAAACCGCCTAAGAAACTTGTGTTTTGTACATATCACATACCATACCCTTTGTACGTGAGATTTTGAGCCACTTTTATACATCATATATGCATATATTTCGTTGGTTAAGTGGACCATTAGTCGCATATTGTAGAACTTGCAATTTTTTATGCGTTTGAGACCATAGACCGAATATGAGCACAAGAATGATTAAGGCATTAGGTAAACCTTTTCATTTTACACCATTTATATATCCTTACCCAAAATCAATCCCTTAGTTGCCAACTTTGAGCCTAAACCTTTCGTTTGACTAACCTAATTAGCCCTTGACCGTTTAACCTTTATTTTAAAACCCATGTGTTGAAAACTCGATTTTAGGTTTAGTTGCAATTATAAAAAAATATAAATAAATAAATTAGAAAATATAATGAAAAATAAGAAAAAAAACTCGTTGAGAAAAGCACAAAAATATGTGTTGAGAGTTTGTTGAATAAAAGGCGAAATTCTTTGCTTCTTACTTTGTTTATTTGTATTAGTCGTTTTAGAGTAGTTGTGTATGTAATAAAAATCGAGTTTTTATCACATTAGCCACTTTCAAAATACCCTATTCCATACCCTTAGCCTAGCCCCATTACAACCCATTAAAGACCTTTTGACTTGTGCTTAGTATTTGTGTTCGGTGGTGGTGAATGATTGAGTTGCAAGCTTATGCGGGTACGTGTTCTAGTCGGTTTGAGTGATTACATCAAAAGTGCTAATGCATCTTCTATTAGCCAATTTTAAACCGAGTGTAGAGATCATTGTGAGAGGTATGTATAATTGTGAGTTTCAAGGGCGGGTTAATCTTGGATAATTATCTTTATGTGATTAATCACTTTACTGCTAAATGTTTGAAAAATTGTTAAGATTTTGAACCAGGTATGAAATTAGACCTAGCTTACATCTCAAGAATAGGAAGTGTGTTTCTCATTCGACCCACGTGAAAGTAAAAACCAGATTTGCTTGAGGGCAAGCAAAAGACAAGTGTGTGGATGTGATCGTGGTCGAAATCGGTGTTCTTCTTGTGCTTAAGCTTATGCTTTACATAAATTTTAGTTTTGAATAGCCTACTTTTGATTGGATTTGTGTTTTATAGGTTTACGAAGTTTAAGAAGCTATTCGGGAGCTTTCGGAGCATCGGGGTGTAAACGGGTCAATCTGGATTGCAAAATAGAAAAACTGAAAAACAAGATCTTAAGGGGCCGTCGGCGACACCCCCTGGGCCGTCTATGACGCCCTCCAGATGTTCCATCGCAAAAAATTTGTCATAGGCAGTGGATTAGAGCGTCGGAGAAAAATCAGAAAAACTAGGGGCCGTCGGCGATGCCCTCCCATTTGTTTAACGCTGAAACTTGTTTGGGGACAGGATATATCAATGTTTTTGACCCATTCTCTAGGTGTTACACAATTTTGAACCTAGAACAACTATCTTGGAGTCAAGAACACCCCAATCTTCATCCTCAACCACTCCAAATCCATTCCATCATCCGAATCACAATATTCAATCCTAACCCTAACCTATCATCATGATCGAGGTGTCGCGCCCCGGTCAAAGATAATATTTATATGTCCTAGTTACCCTTAACAATGTGTTAGTGGTAGTAAGGGGTCGAACCACGAAGAGTTTGTGGTTTGCGAATGGATGTGATTGATTTTAAGTAAAAGTGTCACAATTATGAAGCTTGCTATTTTGATTGTTTAAATAATTGGTTTGTTTGAAATGGATGTCAGAATTATCCGACGAGCTTGTTTTGACTACTTAACTAATAATTTAGACACTTGCAAGAAAACGAAATTACTTGATTAAAAACAATGATTTGAAAACAAGGTTCACACCCGGTTCAACAAATGCAAAACCTAGGGTTACTAACAAATTTAGATTGATTCAATTGAATTTGTCATTAACGGTTTTGACATCACAAAGCTTAGATGCAAATTGCTGTCACGTATATGACGGACCACAACACACTTTGTTACTTCGGACAAATAATCCCTTTGAAAGATAAGGCATGAATACACAAACTTGTTTCACAAAGTCAAATTTTATCATCATTCGACAATTCGCAAATATAGTTCAAATGTAAGACAATTATCAATCAATTCAAAATACAATTCAATTTGTCACAAAATCAACCAAAATCATAAAGTAACCCTAAATCTTACAAATGTCTACACCGGGGTGAAACCCTCGAAGATTAGCCACTCATGACGAATGGAACTTGATCACCGGATGATTTGAACTTGATCACACACATCTTGAAGTTTCGAGTAGGGGTGATGATGGTTAGGGTTTTAGATGGAAGATGGATATGGATGGATGAAGAATGAGATGGTGAGAATAGGCTAGGGTTATGATCAAGGGTTATGATTCGGATGATGGAGTGGATTGGATGGATTCGAAGAGGTTTTGGATGAAAAGTCTATTGTTCTTGGCTCCAAGATAGGTTTGAAAAGCTCCAAAACTCGTAACTCCTTGCAATTGGGTTAAAAAACGTTAAAAACTATGTATCACATCCCCACACTTGTCTTTTGCTTGCCCTCAAGCAAATCTGTTTTTCACTTTCATGTGGGTCGAATAAGGAACACATTCCCCATTCTCAAGACATGAGTTAAGGTCTAATGTCATACTCGGTTCATAATTTTTATCATTTAAACTATTTAACGTTAATATGATTAACACATACAAAAGAAATGGTTATCCAAAATTAACCCGCCTTTGAAAATCATAATTCATACACATCCCTCACAATGTTCTCTCCACTCGGCTCATAAATTGGCTAATAAGTAATGCATTAGCATTTTTTATGTACACACACAACCCGATTAGAGCATATACTCGCATAAGCTTGCAACTCAATCATTCTCCACCACCAAACACAAATATCAAGCACAAGTTAAAAGGTCTTGAACGGGTTGTATTGGGGCTAGGCTAAGGTTATGGAATGGGATGTTTTGAAAGTGGCTAAGATGATGAAAACTCGATTTATTACACAACATTGTACTAGCATAATCGACTACAAAACAATAACCAAGAGGCAAGAGTTTTTCGCCTTCTATTCAACAACTATCGATACATGTTTTTTTTAAGTTTTCATCACACGGGTTAAAATATAAGGTTCAAAGGTCAAGGGCTAAATGGGTTGGTCAAATGAAAGGTTTAGGCTCAAAATTGGCGACTAAGAGATTGATTTCAGGTAAGGGTATATAAATGGTGTAAAGTAAAAAGGTTTACCTAATGCTTAATCATTCTTGTTCTCATATTCGGTCTATGGTCTCAAATGTATCAAAAGTTTCAAGTTTTCTACAATGCATGACTAATGGTCCACTCAACTAACAAAAATAGATGTATATATGATATATAAAAGTGGCCCAAAATCTCACGTATAGAAGGTATGGTATGCGATATGTATAAAGTGCAAGTTTTTTAGGCGGATTATTCCCAAATGACCACCCGTTAAATACCCAACATGTTATTAATTTGAACTTGACCATGACAAAAGACCACATGGGTTGCCATCCCTTGTTAACTTAGCTACGTGTGCTTTTTAGACCGCTTTAAACAAAGACATTTTGAAAAATTTTTGAAATTTTCCCCCATCCCCACACTTGAGGTCAACATTGTCCTCAATGTATGTGTGTAAATGAACGGGTCAAAATTGAAAAACTTTTTCTCTCCATCCCCACACTTGAGGTCAGCATTGTCCTCAATGTGTAAGAACAAAGTTTTTAAAACGCCCAAGGGATGTGACACGACTAAACTTCCCAAAATTTCACCCTGGAGAATAATATACAAAATACAATCCACTTATTAAACCAAAAAAAATTGAATCAAAGCTAAAGGAAACGTATGCACCTGGTTTTTCGCTCATTCTTCGTGTGCTCTTCAACTTCAACAAAAATGGTTGTCTCGCGAACACAATGCACCTACAAATTTCAATCTTCGTGTAGAAGCAAACTTCTCACAACTACAAAAATATGTTAGTTACTTAGTTTTACCATTTTTATTAGAATAATTACCAATGCATATGATTTATTCAACTTTGATTTTGTGGAAAAATATTTTACAACTTAAACTCACTTTCGTATGAATCACGGTTGAATTTAGCGTATGCAACAAGCCCTTTTAAACCTTCCGATAGCTCGAAAGGACGAGTAGGTCTCATGAGGGTTATCTAGGGAACACACCCACAAAGTTCATTTAACTACTAATAAGAACTGAAATATAAACTAAAATTTACAACAACAAAAAAACATATTGGCGATCATCTCTGGTAGCACTCGTTGGGATCCACCAGGGGGTATGGCTGATAGGGATATTCGGTAAGGGCTGGCATCATGTCGTGAAAGTCGTTGAGTGGCCCTCTCTCGCCTTCAGCTAGGGGTTGAAACTGCGGTGGGATAAAACTGGACCCGACTGCTTCGGGCCAATGCGGAGATGGACCAAAGGGCCCAGTGGGAAGAGGTAGGTTCTCATATGATGTCCAAGGCGTGTGCTCCTGATATGGACGACCTGCTTCCCAGTCTCTATGGTGGCGCTCCTGGTCATGCAAATGCTTGGCGTTATTTACCGCCATCTGTTGCGCCACCGCCAAAGCATGCCACCGGCGGTCTTCCAAAGCGTTCGGTTCAACATGCTCCCTTTCCTGCTCCTTCTCCCATGCTTGCCTTCTAGACAATTCCTGTGCCTGGTACAAGTCTTGCCTTTCCATAAAGGCTTGCTGGGTAGCCCACTGCTCTTGTAAGTTCTCCCAATACTCTTGCTCTTTGGCCCGATGTGCAGCCTCTTCAGCCCAATGAGATTGTTGCTAGGCCTCCCAGTTTTGTTCCCACTGTTGCCTCCTTTTCTCATACTCCCGGTTTTCCCCAATACACGCCGAGACGTTATCATAAACGTCTTGTTGTCCCCGTTTGTAGTTAGGGTATCCGAGTTTACGCTGGTTTGGGATAAAAGAGGCCACCCCGGCTGAAATTTCACGATGTGGCCGGGTGTACCTCTGCCGAGGTCCCCTTGGACCGTGGGGCTCATCTTCATCCTCTTCATCAGCCATCTTCTCCTCTCTCGCAGCCTCTTGAGCTACACTTGGATCGGCAAACTGGAACCGATGCCCTTGGTCATCTGTGACGGTATATTGATGACCGTACACTTGAACTTGAATCTTCCAATGTTGCTTCATTGATGCGAAGCAAATTTGATCCACCGGCCTCGAAACCCACAACGAATCAGGCGGTAACTGGTTCTGCTACACTATCATGGCACTAATGAGTCGTACATATGGTATCATCTTCCGAGTGTACGACTCACGAGTGTCCCAAGTGTTGATCATAACAAGATGACGCCAAGATAACTTAGGTACTCCAAAAAGCAATGAATGGAGTACCCGGCAATCCGAAGCCTTCACCTTCCCCCGGCCCCCGAATCTAACCATGATGTTCTTGGGAGAGAAAGGTTGAAGGATCTTTCCTTCAACAGATAACTGACTGCGCAGAGCAGCCCCACCATCAGAATAAGGCAGAACCAACTAAACCATTCTGTCGGGATCAGCAGTATTAACCTTGTTGTCCAAAAACTGGTCGACGTTATAGTAATCATACTCATCGACCCCCAGTGAATCAAATCGGGCAATACAGTTCATAGTCTCAAAAGACATAACCATCTACCCTCTACCAGTATCACCCACCAACGGCCATGTACTCGGCGGGCCATCATTTTTGACGAACCGGAGTGAGGCCAACCATTCACAGACAACAGCCAGATAAACCCGTGGTGTGATATCCTCACACCAATCCAACACTCTCTCCCAATCGATTTTCTTGAACATCTGAACAATCCCGATCATTCTAAATTCCTCCACATTTAACATGCGCTCTGGCACAACCCTTTCCAGAATAAAAGTAGACACCCCATTAACCATTTTCCACTTCCATAGTTTAACTTCCAACCGCTTGTCGTTAAACCTTGAAAGTGGTCTTCGTTGGTTGTTCTCCCATGGCTCGCCTACATTACTATCTATGATTCTTTCCCACACCCAGTCCTGCCTGAACAATCTATCATTCATTATCTTCCAACCCGGTCAGTTGCTCCCATTTCCTTGCTTGATGACTCGAGGATGACCCGGCTCCGGAAGACGAACCTTGACCCGAAATTTTGCTTTGTTTTCGGCTTGCCATTCCTACAAGACACAATACAAAGGAAAACAATTAAACATGATCAAACTTCAACATTTAAACCCTCACTTCAAGTTCAAACCAATTTGACTTCTTGAACATGTTGTACAATGTTGAATCATGACTTAAATGGTTTGACAATTAACCGGTTTAAATCTTTTAAATTGGCACTTTTGTCAACATTTTAAATTTAAGTTCTTATATTTTTAATTCTAAGAATATAACATTTAAAACAAGATTCAATATTGTTTCATGCTCAAACATGCAACTTACATAATCACAAACTCATTACATAGCTATGTTGCATGTTCGATCCCACCCAATCATCCATAAACTCAAATTCAAGCAACAACTCATGTCATAGCATCATTTACAACCTACTTTTAAACCTAAGTTCAAAATTCGGAAGAAAATCACATACCATATGAAATCCATGCTCAAATTTAAGTAAAAATCATACCTTTCGTGTTGTCTAGACAATAGAACTTCAAAAGGATGTAATGCAACTTGAAGAAAACTTTTTCTCCAAAAAACCCTAAATTTGATCTTCACTAATCTTGCAAACAAGCAAGAATTAAGGGAAACCGTGTTAGGGGTTTTGTTCTACTCGACAAACTATACAAAATAGGTTCAAAATCCGATGATTTGGTGGAGAATTGAGGAAGTTATGAAGGTTTGAATATTAGGGTTCTTGAAGAGAAGATGAAGAAGATGAAGAATTGGTGAAGAATGTTCAGGGATTGTTTGTGTTTTTAAGAGGTATTGGGTGGATATGGTTAACCCGGGTCGAATTTGTTGCTAAAAAGATGTTCGGGTTAAGTTTCGGTGGGTAAAATGAGTTTGTGTCTGACTTTTTACATTAAAATCAAACCTGTGTCGGCTGACAAACCAAGGGCCGTCGGCGATGGCCCACTTGTGCGTCGCCGACGCCCTTTAGAAATGGCTAATCCCTCTGATGGCTTAAATCCCTGTCTACGACACTTTTCACCGGACGTACATATGTAGACATCATCGTCGACGGCCTGAGGACCCGTCGCCGACGGTCAACCGTTTTCTCATTTTTTTTTAAACATAAATATCTAAAACAGGACATGTTCGGTTCATTTACCATACCACCCCCCGAATAACCGTGGATTGTCCTCAATACACAAACAAGTTAAAAACATACCTTATGTCTTCATGACCCGTTTGCAAAATCCAACTTCACACGTTTAACGAGATTAGTACGAAACAAACTAAACAAAAACAAACATTGCGTGCAAACAATAAAAGGATACAAAATTCTACAACAAATGTTTTTGGTCCTCTAATTGACCTCATAAGTCGGTACACTTACCAAAAAGCTTAGCGATTCCTTGTTTGCTCCAATGTTGTCCTCGTTACCATTAATAAACAGTTTAAGCCGATGACCGTTAACCGTTTGTTTTGACCCATCCTTTGGATCTTTGATGGTAACATCCCCAAGCTTGCCAACCCTTGTAATCACAAATGGGCCCATCCATTTGCATTTAAGCTTTTTGGGAAAGAATTTGAGCCGTATATTGTATAACCAAACTTTTTGGCCTACTACAAATTCCTTCTGCTTAAATCTAGCGTCATGTGCTCTTTTCATGTCATCCTTATATTTCAAAGCACACTCGTATGCCTCCTCCCGAAGCTCTTCTAATTCACAAAGCTTTAACTTGCGTTCTTTACCTGCATCATCATATTTAAGGTTAACTTCTTTTATAGCCCAAAATGCACGATGTACAAGTTCAACTGGTAGATGACAATTTTTACCGTAAACTAAGCGGTAAGGAATAGTGCCAATAGGTGTCTTATGCGTCGTTCGATAGGCCCATAAGACATCGTTCAACTTCGTTTACCAATCCTTACGGTCCGGTCGAATGGTCTTTTGCAAATTTCTTTAATTTGCCTATTTGACACCTCTACTTGACCACTTGTTTGCGAATGATAAGGGGTAATTCTATGGTCAACACCATACCGTTTAAGCAATTTCCCAAAATTAAAATTCTTAAAGTGTGATCTCCCATCACTAATAATTACCCGAGGTATCCCAAATCTAGAAATAATATTTGTTTGCACAAAATTACAAACAACGGTATGGTTATTCGTTTTGATGGCGATCGCTTCGACCCATTTTGACACATAATCTATCGCCACCAAAATGTATAGATTCCCAGGAGAATTGGGGAATGGGCCCATGAAATCGATTCCCCACACATCGAAAATATCGACAATAAGAATCGGTTGCATGGGCATCTCATCCCGCTTAGAAATGCCCCCTAACTTTTGACATTCAACACAGTTCTTAGCAAAGTTAACAGCATCTTTAAAGATAGTCGGCCAATAAAGACCGATATTAAGCACTTTATGTCCTGTTTTATGACCACTAAAATGGCCCCCACAAGCAAAGGTACGTAAGTGCATCAAGACACTTGGGATATCTTCATCCGGAATACATCTTCTCACTACTTGATCCAGACATGTCTTGAACAAATCTGGTTCTTCCCATGTGTAGTATTTGATCTGAGATAGAAAGTGCAACCTTCTTCTCCTATCCCAATGAGCCGGCAAATCACCTGTCACCAAATAATTTATAATGTTAGCAAACCAAGGTAATATTGACACTTTAAGAATGTGCTCATCTGGGAAGGTCTCATTGATCTCTTCACGAGAAGAGCCCTCTTCTACCAACAACCGGGATAAGTGGTCCGCCACCACATTCTCGCAGCCCTTCCCTAGGTCAAATTCTTGTAACAAGAGAACCCATCGTATCAACCGCGGCTTTGCATCCTTTTACTCCATGAGGTACCTGAAAGCAAAATGGTCATAATACACAATTACTTTGTTACCCCAAATATAAGCCCGGAATTTATCCAAAGCATATACCACTGTAAGTAGCTCTTTCTCAGTTGTTGTATAATTCAATTGAGCATCTGAAAGAGTCTTACTCGCGTAATATATTGCAAAGGGTTTCCTTTCTACCCTTTGACCAACACGGCCCCCACCGCATAATCACTTGCATCATACATGATTTCAAATGGTAAAGACCAATTTGGTGATTGCAAGATTGGGGCCTCAACCAACTTTTGTTTCAACACGTTAAAGGCATTTTGACAATCTTTGTTAAAGTCAATCGGGTGGCCTTTTAACATTAGATTACACAAAGGTTTTGTTATGTCACTAAACCCCTTTATAAACCTTCTATAAAACCCCGCGTGACCCAATAATGACCTAACACCTTTAACGCTCGTGGGATATGGCAAAGTAGAAATAACTTGAACTTTTGCCCTATCAACCTCTATCCCACGACTCGACACCACATGGCCCAACACGATTCCCTCTTGAACCATAAAATGGCTCTTTTCCCAACTCGAAACTAAATTCTTTTCAACAGATCTTTTCAAAACCTTTTCGAGTTGGTCAAGGAAACCATCAAATGCTGACCCAAAAATTGAAAAGTCATCCATGAAGATTTCTAAAGACTCCCCCACCATATCTGAAAAGATACTCATCATACACCTTTGGAAGGTGGCGGGGGCATTACATAGCCCAAACGACATTCGCCTAGATGCAAAGGTACCGTATGGGCAAGTAAAGGTGGTCTTAGCTTGGTCTTCCGGATGAATAGTTATTTGATTGTAACCCAAATACCCATCTAGGAAACAATAGTATTTTTGACCCGCTAACTTTTCAACAATTTGGTCAATAAAAGGCAAAGGGAAATGATCTTTGGAAGGTGAAAAATTCAACTTCCTATAATCAATACAAATACGCCAACCGGTTACCGGCCGAGTGGCGACCTCTTCACCTGCGTCATTCGTGACGACTTGGATGCCCGCCTTTTTGGGAACCATTTGTGTAGGGCTCACCCATTGGCTATCAGAGATGGGGTATATAATACCCGCATCTAGCCACTTTAGCACCTCCTTCTTGACCACTTCTCGCATGTTTGGATTTAGTCTCTGTTGTGTGGCACGAGAAGGAGTGCAACCATCTTCAGTGATGATTTTATGCATCACTAGAGAAGGGCTAATCCCCTTCAAATCAGCAATGGTCCACCCAATAGCGGCTCTATTGGTGACCAACACATCCATCAACTTTCTATCTTGTTCCTCAGTCAGATTTGCCGCAATGATGACCGGTAGCAAGTTGCCCTCACCCACATAGGCATACTTCTAATGCTTGGGCAACACCTTTAGCTCAACCACATGAGGTTCGACCAACGACGGCTTAAGCTTTGGGTCAATCTTCTCGGGAAGACTTTCCACTTGGTGTGTCAAATGTGGTCTTCCTTCCCGTACCGTCATCACCTCCATTCTTTTCTCCACCTCATCTATGCTTTGATTTGTTTCCGACTGTAACCTGTCAAACATAAAGCATTCATCTATTGTGTTTTCCTCCTCGACACCCATGTCGCAAAGAGGTATACACTTGTCAACAAAGTCCGCCATATAGCATTCGTCATTGACTAGAGGATCCGTTAATCCGGAAAAACATTTAACCGCAACCGACGGTTACCAAAAGTCATGTCGACGGTTCCCGTTTTACAATTTATTTGAGCATTTGATGTTGCCAAAAACGGTCGACCCCGAATAACCGTGTCCAATGAAACATAATTAAGTACAAGAAAGTCCACCGGATAGTAAAAGTGCTCGACCTTGACAATTACATCCGTGACTATTCCACGGGGTAGTTTAGGAGTCAAATCGGCTAACACTACGGTAGTGTTTGCCGCTCTAAGTGGACCAAATTTTTATTGGTCATACAAACTACCCAGTAGAATACTCACACTAGCCCCAAGGTCCAAAAGTGACCTTGTCATTTTAAATTCTCCAACTTGAATGGAGATGGTAAGCGCTCCCAGATCTTGTAGCTTAGGTGGAAGTGCACGCGAAAGAATCGAACTCACGTTTTCGGTTAAATCAAGTTTCTTTGTATTTGTGAGTTCGTTTTTGGGTACATAGATCTTTCAAGTACTTAGCGTAAGATGGAACTTGTTTATTGCATCCAAAAGTGGTAAGTTAATTTTGACTTTTTTAAAAATCTCCCACATTTCTTCTTGGTGGGTACCTCTTTTGTTTACCACATTTTTGGAGAGAAAAAGTTTTTCAATTTTGACCCGTTCATCTTCTGGTTCGAACACTAGCGGCGATGTCCTCCCGGAATTTCATGTATACATGCACTACTTGTATCCTACACAAGTAACACACCCGCGTAACACAAAAGCAAAGATGATAATAAGAATTAAGCACTTTAAACAGTTAATCACAAAATCAATTAAAACCAAACACAAAGCACACAAACTCCAAGGCAACGGCACCAAAATTTGATCGAGGTGTCGCGCCCTGGTCAAAGATAATATTTATATTCCCTAATTACCCTTAACAATGTGTTAGTGGTAGTAAGGGGTCGAACCACGAAGAGTTTGTGGTTTGCGAATGGATGTGATTGATTTTAAGTAAAAGTGTCACTATTATGAAGCTTGCTATTTTAATTGTTTAAATAATTGGTTTGATTTAAATGGATGTCGGAATTATCCAACGAGCTTGTTTTGACTACTTAACTAATAACTTAGACACTTGCACGGAAATGAAATTACTTGATTAAAAACAATAATTTGTAAACAACGTTCACACCCGGTTCAACAAATGCAAAACCTAGGGTTACTAACAATTTAGATTGATTTAATTGAATTTTTCATTAATGGTTTTGATATACAAAGCTTAGATGCTAATTGTTATCACGTATATGATGGACCACAACACACTTTGTTACTTCGGACAAATAATCCCTTTTGAAAGATAAGGCATGAATACACAAACTTGTTTCACAAAGTCAAATTTTATCATCATTCGACAATTCGCAAATATAGTTCAAATGTAAGACAATTATCAATCAATTCAAAATACAATTCAATTTGTCACAAAATCAACCAAAATCATAAAGTAACTCTAAATCTTACATATGTCTACACCGGTGTGAAACCCTCGAAGATTAGCCGCTTATGACGAACGGAACTTGATCACCGGATGATTGGAACTTGATCACACGCATCTTGAAGCTTCAAAGTAGGGGTGATGATGGTTAGGGTTTTAGATGGAAGATGGATATGGATGGATGATGAATGAGATGGTGAGAATAGGCTAGGGTTATGATCAAGGGTTATGATTTGGATGATGGAATGGATTGGATGGATTCGAAGAGGTTGCGGATGAAAAGTCTATTGTTCTTGGCTCCAAGATAGGTTTGAAAAGCTCCAAAACTCGTAACTCCTTGCAATTGGGTCAAACAAACATTAAAAACCCGTTCAACATTGAAAGTCGGCGACCGAACTATCAGAGGGGCATCGCCGACGACCTTATTAGGCGCCACCGACGCCTTCTAGAAATGCACATTTTCCTCTGATGCCTTAATACACTGTCTACGACCATTTTTCTCCGACGGGTTATCTGGAAGGCGTCCCCGACTGTCCAGGAGGGCGTCGCCGACGACCTCTCTAATGCATGCTTTCCTGTTTTCCCATTTTGCGATACCGGTTGACCCGTTTTCCGTCCCGAAGTTCCAAAACGCTCCCGAATAGCTCCTTAAACTCCGTAAACCTGTAAAACACAAATCCAATCAAAAGAAGGCTATTCGAAACTAAAAGTCACGTAAAACGTTAACTTATTCTAAATAGAAACATCAGTTTTCGACCACGTATCATATCATCATCCATTCATCTTCACTATCTATCCCAAACCCTAACCATCATCATCATTACCCTCAAGGATTCAAGATGGCCATGTTCAAGAGTTCATCATCCGATAGTCGTATTCCGTTCACCATTAGCGGCTAATCTCTTCGGGTTTCACCACAGTGTAAACTTTTGTAAGGATTTTTAGGGCTTGCTACTTGTTTAGTATTTGGTTTGTGACTAATTGAATTGCATTTGAATCATTGGATAATTGTCTTACGTTTGTATTGAATTTACGAATTGTTGAGTGAGTTATGAAATTTAACTTCGTGAAATGAATATTCGTATTTATGCCTTGTCTTTTGATAGAATATATTTGTCCATGGTAACGAAGTGCATTGCGGTCCATTGTCTATTATATCAATAGCAATTGGCACCTAAGCCTTATGATTCTAAAACTGTTAATGAACTAATTCGATTAAACCAAGTTAAAACGTGTAGTAACCCTAGGTCCTACAATTATTGAACTGGGTGTGAACCTTGTTCTAATTATTGTTTACAACCAAGTTGCTTAAGTTGCTTAAGTTGCTTAAATTGTTGTAGTCTAATAATTGCAACCAAACTTGTCAGTTAAATCCGACATCTTCTTCAATCAAATAATCATTTCAATTAAACAACATAGAAAGCTTCATAAATTGTGACAACTAGTAAATCAATCGCGTCCATCGCAAACCACAAACTCTTTGTGGTTCGACCCCTTACTACCACTAACACATTGTTAAGGGTAATTTGGGATTATAAATATTATCTTTGACCGGGGCGCGACACTCCGATCACGTAATACCGGACACTTGCAACTGTTGAATCGTTGTTGCCCCGTTTGTCAATGTCTATCATCATTGACGGTTGCCAAGACATACTAGTTCATGCCCGCCCTCCCCGGTACGGTGTGAGATTAGTGAAACCTAATAGCGCTATCAACTAATATCATGTTCGCCAGGCCAGGCGATTAATCGGTATAGTAAGTGGGGACGTCGTGATAGAGTTGCATTTAGTACGCTATCACATGGATTATTAAAACTATTTAGTAGTATTCCTCCCTGGAATACTAGGCAATCCCAAACTAGGAAAAGTAACCACCGGGAATACATGCTTTTAGTAAAATGTGTGAACTCACCATTGTTTTGCTAGGCAGATAGATTACTTGTGTTAAGTTGGTCAACCACGTCATTGCAGAATTAGGGTTTCAATTTAACAGGCCTCCTGATTCTAAACCTCTTGATTTCACAGGATGTGATGCATATTAGTGTAAAACCATATCAAACCTAACTATGGTCATGAGATCGGAAGCATAAGGTAAGTTAACAAAGTATAGTCTTATTCAGACAGTACTTTGGCATTCATTAGTTGGTTCCCGAATCGATCAGACAGAATATCATATTGGTGATTATTGGTTAGAACACCAACGTATAGAGAGAAGAATATAAGGAATCAGAAAAAAATGAATTCTAAGCTTCCTATTTATAGGTAAGGAATACTTCTTACCTCATATAGAATCTTCCTCAGATAAACCTTCCCAAGATAAATCTTTCTTGGGTAAACCTTCCCAGATAAATCTTACTTAGATATTACTTCCTTATATATTTCCTACCCATATATGCATATTTGGATGTTATCTACCTCATGTATATCTATTTGGATGTTAAGTTATTTTACTTAACCGATTAATTAACTTACTTAGCTTACTTAGTTGTTAAGTTTTCATACCTATGATGTTTTATTAACCGCTAAGTTATCCTAACTGCTAAGTTTACGTAACCATTATGTTTTATTAACCACTAAGTTTTCTTAACCGCTAAGTGTACTTAACCACTAAGTTTACTTAACCACTAAGTATACTTAGTTACTAAGTTTTCTGGTTAAGAATTCATCACGCACACTAGGGGTTTTGATTACGATATCGTCGGGAATATTTTTGAGGGTTGTTACCAATTGAGAAATGTGTAGAGGTTTAACTGGACTAGTATACTGACAATCTAAGTGAATCTGCTTAAAACTTAAAGTTTCATCAAGATCAACGGTACTAGTGATGTGTCTCAAAAACTGATATGATCTTCTTACACAAACTCACAAAAATGTTTGTAAATATGTTTGTACACAGTGGTTTCATTTCAGAAAACCCAAAAAGTTTTTCAGTGTATTTAGCATAAATTTTGAAAAATCAAAAAGATTTTATTTTATATTGTTTTCGGCTACCGATGATGGAAAACTGATTTTCAAAATCCAAAGATGCTGAATGCTGAATGAAATCTAGAGAACCACGGGTTGGGAGCTTATATGAAATAAGAAAATGTTTGGAAATGATCAACATTTCATTAATTTGAAACTTAAAATTGACATCAAACATTAGTTCTGCTCATAAAGTGTTCAACCAATGTCATTAATTTGGACTTGGTAGACAAATCAGGTAACCAGGGTCATTAACTTGGACCTGGTTAACTGAGTGGATTGTTAAAACTGGTAAAATATTCGAGAAATTGAAAAGTTGAAAAAATAAGAAGTACCTTCACACCAAGGAACACCCTCGTACGAAAGTAGACATTGTTCATTCGCACGAAGTAAACATGTTTACCCTCGCACGAAGGTATTTTTGAAACCTATATAAAGGTTCCTTCGTACGAAGTAATCACTTACTGTTTTCATCTTTACTTCGCACGAAGAGAGTTCTTAAGAGATTTTGTGTTTTATACGATGAAGTGATGCCAAATTTTACATTGTAATGGTTGATTGGCACATCACGAACAGTGGTTAAGGTATAAATTGGACAAATCGGACCAAAATCGAACTAATCGGCCTAATAATCGTATAAAACTCAGATAAAGAACGACTGGACCGATTAAATTTAAAATTGGACATACAAAAATGATAGTCGACACTTTTAGTTCATATTGTCATCATCAGTTTCATTAAAAAACATCAAAAATCATTGAGTTGATCTTCACTGCTTTGTACGGAGGAGAATACGCTCGTACGAAGGTAAATTACTACCCTCGTACGAAGGTAATCATATTTCAATTTTGAAAATACCCTCGGTATTCTGTTTTGGTCAAAATATGTTTTGAACTTATCTTCATATGAAGGTAACAATGGTACCTCCATACATAAACATCTCCGCACCAAATGTTGGTAATTTTGAAATTTCGACTAAGTGTTGATCTTATTTTTTTGTAGAAGAAATCCATGAGCTTTTAGCCAAAGCACAACATTTGTTGTGTAGTTGACAAGACTCTAACAAAGATGAAATTTCTTGAAGATATTCTGGATTTCATGGGGTCGTATTCCTATTAAAAAGGCGCTTACAGATCAGCATAACATACAGATCGCATGTACAACGCTTTTGGGATAACGCGAAGTTTATACCGGATCCACCTGCTATATGGTCGATTGTGAAGATCGGGGACGAAGAAAAGGAAGTCCTCATTATAGAATCATTGATCAGGAGACTCTTAGATTTCAAGGATGAAGACAGTTATCCCATAGGTTATTCTAAAAGGATGGTGAAAGATTGTTTTTACAAGATGGGGTATATGGGTCATGTCAATGAGATGAATTTCATGAAAGCTAATTTAGGAAGGCCATGCAAATTCTTTGTACACTCAGTGGTTCATGCATTAGGGCATCGAAAGGGAGTTTTGACACGCTACTTGAATATCAGATATGTATGATTGCAGCTTTGAGTTTGAATCTGGCATACAATTTCACAAGAGTTATCTTTGAGCAGATGAAAACCAATATCGATAAGGAAAAGTTCTTGCAATATCCTCGATTCGTACACATGATGTTAGATGATCAATTCCCAAACTTAGTGAAAGATGAAGTTGATGAATTGTCTCTTGTGCATATGACGAATATGTCATTAGATCATTTAAATTAATATCTCTATCAGAAAACAATTCCTACAAGCACAAAGTTTTTGGATTTATCAAAGATGAAAACTAAATTCTGCCACCAAAAGATAAGTGGAGAAAACATGAGAGCAATTCAGAAAATGAAGAAGAAGAGCGTTTAGAGGGATATGTTGCAAAGATTAGTAAATGGTATGTATAGGAAGATGATGAGAAAAAGAAGAAGCAAACACCAAAGGAAAACGAGCACAGAAAAAGGTTGCAACTATGTAGGTGGATGAAAGTACTGATGAAGAGGTGCATGTTGAAGAAAATGCTGAAACTGAAGTGTTTTCTGCAACTTCAGATGATGAAAGAGGTGAGAAGAGTACAACAGAAATTGCAGAAGATATAGGAAAGCAAGCTTTTGAAGGTGATAATGATTCTGATTCTGAAGAAACCAAAATTGCTAGTGATGAAGATGTTGCATCAAGGGTTACGCCAAGAACGTTTGATCCCAAAGTAGAGGATGTAAAAGAGCATCAAAGAGAAAGAAGGTTCGAATGCTAATGATGATGAACCTTATGTGCCACCAAAGAAAGTTAAACAAATTAAGAGCAAAGCGACTGAACTAACAAAGAAGAAAACAAGGTCTCCATTAGCAAAAAATGGCAAGACAAAATTATATGAAAATTTCTAAAGAAACAACTACTGGGGCTGATTCAGTAGTTCAAGAAAAGGAGACACCAGCAGTCAAACTGGAAATTGAAAATTTTATTCCAATCCAAACTCCACCGACTACACCACAACAACCACCATCACTACAAAGGCAACCATCACCACCAAAACAACCATCTCCACCTAGACAACAGCAATCAACACCACAATCTTCTCAATGACGACACTCTCATCCTACAGGACCTGCAGATAGAGAAGCTAAGCATATATTCGATGATGATTTTCAATTTCCAAATATATCATCAATGGGTGCCATAGACCGTGATTTTCTAGACAATCTGAACGATCAAAGGATAAAAGACTTGGAAAATAGAGTGAAGTTCTTGGAAAAAGATTGAAAACATATGGAAGCTATGATAGCAAGCCTCGTGTCAGAGAATGAAAGAATTCGCAAAAGGCTTAGATATTGAAGCTGAAAAGTCTGTGAAAGAAAGAAAGTTGGATATGTTTCAAAAGGTATTAGAGAAGAAGCTTGGTATAGACTTTGAAGATGAATATAATCATATTGAGATAGATGAAGCCAGAGAAAGGGCTGTTGAACGGGCATGAAAAGCTGAAGCTGCTAAAGCAGACAAAGGTAAAGGGTAGGTTGATGCAATTCCAGAGATTATCGCACAACCTAATCTTGAACCTGAAGTAGAAAGATCTTCTGAAACGGTGATAGAGACAGAGGTTGAAAAGATAGATATTACTAAGTTTGTAATGATTGGTCCGGTAGTAGATGTGCCTTATTATTCTAAAAAGAAGAAAGAACTGGAGATAGGAAAAGAAGTTGAGAAAGAGGTCAATGACAAAGAAGATGATGAGGATACGGATACTGATGATAAACATGGTGATGATGATGACAAGGGTGATGATGATGATGATAATACACAGGGTGGTAATAGAGTGGGTGGTTTATGAAGCAAAGTTTACCAATAAGTTTGAATATGGTGAGTTCTTAAATGACAACGCTAATGAAGAAGATGATTCTCATCAAAAGGGGGAGACAGGGGATACTGTTAATGATGAAGGTATTCAAGAATCTTCACAAACGTTACCCCACTAAAGGTTGTTCCTACAATACTACACAAGACGATCTATATAGAGCATGGAGTTGAATAGGGAGAGTTTGTACATAATTACTCTAAGGAGGAGTTTGCAAAGATGATGGGTATAGACGAAAGTACATTTGAATTTGATTTGGAAGAGGAATTAAATAGCATCAAAATTGCACAACTTGAAGATTATGTGTATAGATATGTTGAAGATGCAGATGATTTCGATAATGTTGTCGTGGAGGATGATTCTGACAATGAAACAGTTAAATATTCTGGTGAAGGTACAGATGACTTCCCAAAATTCCAAAAGATGTTCAATGAAGAGATGAATGACTTGTTGAAACGAAAGATCGGGGAGACAGTGACAAATGGAAAATCACCGAGGCTCGGTAAAGAAGAAATTATGGAAGCTCGGAAGACTTGGTTTAAAGAATTTGCGAAAGAAAGGAAGTTTCGATGACCACTAGCTTTCTTCACACGTAATCAAGATAAATCTTTGGGGGATATACTAAGATGGGGTTGGTTGCCAGAGTTAAACGTGTTTACTATTAAACGGGAATTTGGAGTGCAATACTTTAGATACTTATCAGATATTAGAACTCTGCCGTGGTGGGACATGCAGGAGTTATGCAAAACGAATTGCATCAATTTCCAAATGAAACTGGGTGATCAGAAATTTTGGCGAATTATTAGATGTGAGGCAAAACATGATTTTCCTAACTGAAAGCCACACTACCCGAAAAAGATTATCAAGATCGACTCAGTGACACAAGAATGAGATGTAACACTAATTGTGAAATGGCCACGAGCTATGAAGAATACGCCACTAATGAAGGTCGAACAAGATTTCAGTGAACGTTTTTAGTGGTGGCAATATGATCAGGAAACAGGTGAAGTGGTGATATTACTGAAAGAAGATGGCTTGTGGAGAGCAATACAGATTCCAGATCCTATGTGGTTGGTGAATTTGGCTGAGAAAGATATCGAATGTATGTTTTACAACAAGATTTTTTATCAAGAGAAGGAGAAAGTATAAGCGATGCAGTATCAAGGTGTCATTAATGTCTGTTATGCACATGATATAAATTCTGGAAAGATGTGGAAATCGAAATAGAGAGAGTTGGAAACAAAAGAGTTAATAAAAGAAGCTAAGAAAGACAAAAGACTCGCTGACAAGATCAAGAAAGCTTCAATATCTAGATTCAAGTTTGTGAGATGGGCTCCTCCAATAGATCAAACGCCAATTCCAAGTGAAGAGAGACGGAAGCCAAGAAAGAATTTCTTTGGGCGTTAAAAGTTAAAGTTATGAATATTTTGAAGACTGAAGACCGATCAAGACTGCAGCAACATCCAAGGGGGAGTTTGTTGATACATATGTCTGTTGCCTACGTCTACGAGTCGTGTCAGTGCTTGTAATAGGTCAAACTGTTAGATTTCGTATGTTTGTATGTTACTTCGTACAAAGGAAGTTACTTTGTATGAAGGTAGTTTAAAGTTACTTCGTACGAAGGTGTTGATAGTTAGTTCATATGAAAATAAAGTCTCTCTGCACGAAGTAATAAGTAGTATAAATAGGTGTATGCTCTTGAGTCTGAAGTAGTAGTTTTGCGGACACAACAGCGAAGCTCTGTCCAAGTGTTTCCAGATTGTAAACATTTACGATATCAATGAAACAGTGATTTAAAAGTAATCTGTTATATTTGCCACCCTAACTAACACGGATTCCGCACGCAATGGACTTGGTTACATATTAGACATGTGCTTTATTGGATAATAGATTCTAATAATATATTATAATATATTATTTTTAACTTTTTATAATTTTATATAAATATTGAAAAATTTCTCTAAAGTTGAAATTCTAATTATTTTTGGGCATTAACTTTTTTTTGAATATGTGATGAAGTTATTTATTTTTGCTATTACCAACATAATCAAACACTGTGTAAAAAAAACTAACTGATCATGAGTGCAAGGATCATACGTATAGTATACCTAATCGATACGTGAAATTATTAATTAAGAAAACTAGGTATCACTTTGATACATAAATGTATCTCACTCCACACACATATGTATCTCGAGTATCACGCGAAGATAAAAATATATCTCATTCGATACATATATGTACATTATTGTTTTAATTATATGATTATGTATATACATATGCGTATATTACGTTTATACATACATGTACCTTGTTTGGTTCTAGTTACTTTTATAATTTCATACAAATCTACATATATGTGGATACGTATTATGTTCTTTGTTATGAATATACACATATGTATATTGTTATGTATATACACATGTGCGTATTACGAATTTACATACATATGACTTGTTTTGTTTTCATTAATTTCATAATTTTTATATGAATCTACTTGTGTGCATGCATAATATACTACATGTTGTTAATATACACATATGTAACCATTGATGAATATAATACAATGATGTATAAAAGTCTGTAAACATGTGTATAAACTAACAATTGTGTATCTTGTATAAAGTTAGCGAGACTGTACATATGCGTATAAACTAACATTTGTGTATCTTGTATAAACTGATAGTTAGCAAGACTGTACACATGCGTATAAACTAACATATGCGTATCTTGTATAAATTGATACTAGCGAGACGGTACACATGTGTATACACTAAGGCTATAGGGTGTGGTCATGATCCTTATGGTCACCATGACCCTCCACATCAGCGCCATGTCATCTACTTCTAATCCATCATCCAAAACCATTATCCTAAGAGTGTGGTCATGACCCAAACCACTATTCTTTTATTTTAATTTATTTTTGTGAAAAGGAAAGGAAATATCAAATAAGGAAAGAAGGCCCATGGTTGCCATGGTTTAATCCATGGGAATCATGGTGGATAAGGCAAGGGGGTGGTGTAGCAATCCATTGATGGTCCTACGTGGCGATTGATGACCCAACCATACCCCCACACCCTATAGCCTAACAGTTGTGTATATCCTGTATGGACGGAAACTAGCGAGATTTTTAGGGATTTTGATTAGATTGTTTAATAAATGCAATTTATTAAAGACCAAAAAACCCTTTTGTCAATTATTTTAAAGGGAAGTTATAATATTAAATTACAATCTTGCCATTGTTTAAAAATCTCTAGATGATGTAATCCAATGGTACATATTAGTTTACATATATATATATATATATGGCTCGGTTTGAATGAGAACCATGAGAACTTCTACTTCTCGCGCGAGTTAGGTAACAATTTTTTGCACAAACGTAGTTGAAAATATAATAAACACATCTGTAAAAAAACAAAAAAGAATTGTCAAGTTAGTAGTTTTGCCTTATGTAAGTTTTGTTTACGCGTTAGTGTAAATTTTGTTACGAATATAAATATTCTTTTTACATCTCATGCAAATGTGTGTATGTGGCATTTAAAAAAAATTGCTAAAACAAATGATTTTTTTATGGTTTTTGAGAAAAAAATATTTTGGAAAAATCTTTTGAATGGCCTAGTTCAAAAGGTCTCACAACTCAAGTTGGTTCTCATTTTAACTTATCCCTATATATAAAAAGTGGAGTTTGCCTAAAAGGATAAGAAATAATCTTGACCTTTCATTTTCCAAATCAATGGTTAAGATCAAAGTGTAGGAAAAAATATGGGTGGAAGAGTATTTTTGTAATAACCAATTTTTGGCTTTCTCTCTGCACATGCAAGGCACATGTGTATTCCCCCTTATTTTTAAACATTCATAACTTTTTATATGACATTATTTTTTTAAATTGAATCATAAATTCAAGCATCTTTTTATCTTTAATTTAAGCACTATACTGCTATAGAAAATATGAGATTTAAAGAAAACCCAAAAAATGGTCATAGATTTCTATGTTGTATAACATTTTTGTGCTAATTTTTTGTATTAGATTTTTGTACTATATTTTTATGCTGGATATTTTATGTTGAATTTTTTACTTGATTTTTTATGCTATATTTTTTGGGCTGAATTTTTGTACTTGACTTTTTGTGCTACATTTTTTTTTATTGTATTTTGAAAAATAAATGGATAAAAGTTTGTGTTTTAAGACCAAAATACCTTTCTATTCTATCTGTAAGAAGTAACACATGTAATATTCAAAACCATTTTTAAACTAATTAAGCAAAACCTTCTTTATAATTTATAATAGATGTTTTTCGTATATAATATAAAGTTGGCCTGCAACTAATTAAATTATAATTTAAATCATATACGTAGAATTAAAGCATGGGATTGGTAAGCATTGATGAAATTGACATCATGGTCAATGAATTCCTTTTCAGGCTTTGTTTTAAATATACCGACTGTCAATAAGAAGGCATAGCACTGCAATGCTACTAAATTCTCACTTTACCTTTTTTACTTTTCCTGGAAATAATAATATTATATATATGAAAATTTGGTATTCGTAAGTATTATAAAACCGATTATATACCTAAACAGTTTTTGATAAATGATGTAATTCTTGTAATTGTACTTTGAAATTAAACTAAAATTGGGTAAAAGTTCTTTTCCGCGAACTTTTAATAAGTTATGGGATTTGGAATTTGTCGATGTCGTCTGTTAAAGTCCTCATTATAGAAAAAGGAGGACTCTTGGTAACATCTTTCTAATGAACATTTGATAGAAAGAAAACCAAAGATTGATAAGTTACATCATTTAATGGTATGTCAAATTTACGTTTCACTTTTTTTGTTTAACAGTAAGGGTTTTAAAGACAGTACTTTACCTCAAAATAACTATCTACTAATCAAAATGCTTAGTTGTAGAGAAATATGTTTATACGTATTCCAAGATAGCTAAGGGAGTGCTCGGCACCTCGCGCGTAAGCCTTCCCGGGTATGAACCCGAACCAGCACATCGCTGCCACCCTCACGGGTAGGCTAGGCGGGTTGGGTTGGAGAGCTCCAGAACCGGCTCACCATTTCACTTTTTGACCGTTTGACAACGGTCATATGACCATTTATTTAAAAAAAAAAGTTTTTATTAAATTGTTAAATACTATAAATATCCATCTCTTAACCCATTTCACTTCCATCTCATTTCATTCTCTATCTCTAAAACTTTATACTCATTTTCATTCTCATCTCTAATCATTCGTACGAAGAGTTGGGTATTTACCTACCCCTAAACGATTTCTAAGACGATTTTTCAACCGATAGTAGCCTAGCTTTTTTTCGTGGAGAAGCTAGAGGAACTCGAAGCAGAAGACACGGCAACTTCGTCGGCCGTTCAAAAAAATTGTCAGACATGATCGCATACAAGGTAATCATAATCTTATGAACGATTATTCTATTGACGAACCAAATTATGATCAACATTCAAATACCGTCTTCGTATGCCGAAACATTTTTTTTAAATTGTTGGTGATATTGAAAGTCAATATCCTTAGTTTCAAGAAGGATATAACCGGTGGTTGAGAAAACGTTTATGGTGATACAAAAGTTATCCGCAATCAAACAACTCGTGACCGATAATTCTCCCGATAAGAACGACGAGTATTTACAAATGTCCGAAAGGACTTCTTGAGAGTACTTTCAATTTTTTTCAACGTCGTTAACCAATTATACGGCGATGAGTTCATGCGAAGGCCGACAAGCACTGACGCCGCCAATTTATACAAAAACCACAAGGAAAAACACCATATCCAAAAATGTTAGGTAGTATTGATTGTACACATCTTTAGTGGGGAATGTGTAACACCCATGGAAGCACTCTATCAACCGCATTAGCATCTTCAGCGACTGTTTGCAAATTTCGGGACGAAATTTCTTTCAACTTGGGATGAGGTGACAACCCGTAACTTCGAGGTATAAACTGTCCGTTTCGCTTCGACAAATTAATTATATTCTTATCTTTTTCAACGTATTAAATTTATATTTATTAACCTTATAGTGCGCAAACGTGTAGTCGAAACCAATTCCATATCGTGTTGTACCAACCCGAGCCGTTTGAACTGAAACACATGTCTCGCTTGTCGATCTAACTCGAAACTGATGGGTAAAAAAAGGGATATCATGTTTGAGATTTATTTCTCTTAACGGTTTGACCCAACACCCTCATTGTTCCATTTATGTCTTTTATTTTTGCAGCCCAACAAATAATATGCCACTATTCCTTACAATTGTCCCAACACCACTCGACTTCCTAAACCGCCCTAAACTTCTATTCTTCATATATTAGGTAGTTGTGCATGTGTAATTAGGAGATATGTTTTTTGTTTTCTTTCCCCTACGGCCGTGAACCCTAACATGCGTATACGTAACTGCCTCTCCCTCTCTCTCGCTACCGTTGATCAGAAAAAGTGCACTCAAGAAATCCTATGCTAACCAACCTCCTCTCATCACTAGGTAACTAGTTTTCTATGCTTCTTGCTGGAGATGAAAGTGGTTATATTTGATTTATGCGATTAAAAATTTGGTTATCTAGGTTGAATTTTTATATATTTGTTTGATGATTCTGTTATATGGGGCGTTATTGTCGACTTGGTTGTTAGGAAGTCGTATGTGATGGGTTATGTGAAATTGGGGACTTGACATGAATCCTTAGGGCCGTGATTCGTAATATAAGAATAAGTGTCATGAATGTGTTTTTCTGTTGTGATGATTATACTTGTCGTTTTGATGATTACATGTGGTGTAGAGTGAGTAGAAATCGCATTGTTGATGTGTTATGGTCGAATATGGGTTGGGGTAGTCACTAGTGATTTATTGGTGGGTTAAATATTGATGTTTGGTGAACTAGCTGGTGCATGATTTACATTAGGATTATAATCTGCAGGCGATTGTTAAGTTTGAGTCAATAAGTTGCGTAGATAATCGTTTATTGGGTTCGAGTAACAAAATAGGTGCTGTCAAGAACGTTACAGCCGAATTTAAGCGGCTGTAACCGGGTCAAATTTTGTCAAAAACATACTTTTCTTGAGTCTAGGGTGAACTTCCAGGAAAAATCTTTCAAACCCCACTGGAATGGCATTTTTTGATGAAAAATGAATGTTTTATGAATTTTTTCGTGTCAAAGGTTCAGGTTGCGTTTTTGTCAGAATTTGTAGCCCATTACGAGTGTCATAACTCAATGTATGTATTGAGTTATAATCTCAAATTTTTACTGTAGGAAGTCCCGGGAGGTCTTGATAATCTCCAACTGGAATTTCGTAAAAAGAATAAACGAGGATTTTTAAATAATATTTGGCGTAAACAGTCATTGAAAAGTTGTAGATCAGACCTAGGTGTAGAGAATGGTTTTTAGTGATTTTTGTGTCAAGATTTAGGTTATGAATAAAATACACAAGTATTCGGAACTAGAAGGCACGTTGTGTTAAAATATCATAATTTTATGAGTTCATTTAGTATTTTAAAGAAATTCTAAAAAACTGTCTTAAAACTGACATGAAACTGCATTAAGCAAAAAGTATTTGTGAACGTGTTAAGTATGATTATATGTTGCAACAAAGTGTTGCATGTTATTAGAAACGTTAACGGATGACTATGAATGCATTATATGGAATTAGACGATCACCTACTCTGACTTACGTAACCGTGTAATTTGTACGACAACGTGATTCGGTGATTATGTGTTAGACTACGTGTAGGAATTCATAAATTGAACTAATTGAAACGGTAAACATATCAGGACTTCTAACCTTCACTCTTGCTTTAATGTTGATAGACATTATTGAGGGCACAAACGAAACGTCAGCATTCGGTACACAGTTTAGTCATATGATGAGGGTTAGCTTCCCTAGTCATACTTAAATCAAAACGTTGTGAACTTTACTTTTACTAAACTCAAAATCTTGTGAATTCGCCAACTCTATTGTTGACACGTAGTTGCATGCTTTGCAGGTAAATAGGTACAGCTTTGGACGGGCATTGTAATCGGCTAGAGTGGGTGGTTCATTTAAACGTATTGGTTTGACAATTTACTTAACTTGAAGTTTTAAGTTCCTGTTGGTTTTTAATTGTATTTTCCGCTGCAACACAAACTGTCTTTTGAAAAAATTAAAACCTTATCGCTAACCATGTTGCTAGTGATACTTTTATTATTTTAAATGGTTGGTTCAACATGATTAGTGGCTAGATCCTGGTCGGTCACACGCCTCGCGGTAAAACCCCGCATGTGGAATTTGAGGGTGTGACAAATTGGTATCCGAGCCATTGGTTATAGTGAACTAGGTTTAAAAATTAAAAAAAAAATTTATATGAAAACCGGACTATAACCGTTCTTTATTAGAAAGCACCACGACACCACACTCCAGATTGCAAGGTTTGTCATACTTATATGCATACCTGGTATTTGTATTACTTGATATTTGCATGTGTATTACCTTATGATATTATAACTTTTGTGCAAACTAAAATAGGTAAGTGTAACGTATCACACGTATGTCGACATCCTCATCTTCCTCTTCCGAACGTTCCCATGCACCAGGGAAAGTACCTTTGGTTCATTCCCCTCTGCGTCGCGTTGAGACCCGCGCTTATCATCGGGCACGTCTCGCCCAAACCGGTGAATCTTCTTCTCTACCTACCCCTGACCAGATACGTATCCGACGCTTAGAAGCGGATCTGCAAGATGCTCTTGAAAGGATAAAGTATTTGGAGAAAGCTAACGCAAGGAGAGACTTCCAGTTCGGACTTCTAGAAGTGAACTTACACAAAACTGCTTGGAGGGTGCATTCCTTGGACGAACGTGTACCACCAGCACCACCATCACTACCATGCAGAACCAGAGCCGGAGGAAGAACTCGAAGAGGGCCCAGTAGAGGAACCTGAAGAAGAACCTAAGGAGGGCCCTGAGGAGGAAGAACCTAACGAGGTAGCCGTTGATGAGGATAACAATGATGACGACGGTGACGATGGCAACGACGGCGATGTTGGCATGGGCAATGGAGAGGTCGATGACTGATCCACCACATAATTATCTTTCTCATTTCATACGTGTCAGAAATCATGTTTACTTTTAAATTTGAATATTTGTTGAAATACGTTGTAAAGACAATTGCAATTTATTTTCATTGGATATTTTTATTTAAGTTGTTCCATATGTTGCTTGGAATGGTAGTCATTGATTACCTTGTCCTTGGAATTTACATAATGAATATATAACCGTGTTTTATATACTCATTTTTGTTTAATTAAAGGAAATCATGAGTGGTAGAGGCAATGGCTGTGGCGGCGGGCGTGGGGGCATCAACATGACCCGAGCCCAACTGACGGCATTTATCAACGACCGAGTCGCTGAAGCGTTGGAGGCATATCAAGCCGCTCAAGGTGGAGGTAAATCTAACATTATAGAATGCCCTAAATATCTATTTCAATTGTTGTTCTCTTTTATCTTTGTGTTCTTATTCGTGCTAAATTTCTTATTCAGGCCCGCAAGTCCAACCTCAGCCACCAGCTTGCACCTTCAAATCATTCATGGCTTGTAAGCCCAATCACTTCAGCGGCAACGAAGGTGCTATTGGTCTGCTCCACTGGTTTGAAAAGGTGGAATCCGCGTTCGCCATGTGCAACTGCCCTCCTGAGAATAAAGTCAAATTCGCAGCGGGAGTTCTCGAAGATGCTACGCTTTCCTGGTGGAACGCGCAGGTACAGATTCTAGGCTTGGAAGTTGCTAATGCCACTCCTTGGAACATATATAAGGACATGATGAAAGAAGAATACTACCACAGGGATGACATTCAGAAATAAGAAACCAAGTACTACAATTTAAAAATGTTTGGTTCGGAGATCGAGGCGTATACAAAACGATCAAACGAGTTAGCCTCCTTGTGTCCTAACATGTCTGATCCAACCTTCAAGCGAATCGAGCTATACATCAAGGGGTTAGATCCCCAAATTCAAAGCATGGTGACCTCAGCCAATCTTCAAACTATCCAGCAAAACATCCGACTTGCTCACCGACTAACTTATCAGGCAGTGGAACAGGGCAAGTTACCTAAACGCAACGCATCAGCTTCTGAAAGCTCTTCTAATAACAAGCGTAAATGGGATGGAAGTCAAGCTAAGGGTTCCAGCTCTACTCAACCCCCTCAGCAACAAAGAAAGAACAACAACAACTGTACCCCAAACTAACGAACGTTGAATCATTAAGCCCGGGTAGTTACCAGGGAAACTATCCCAAATGTGACAAATGCAACAGACACCACCATGGGCAATGCAACCCAAACCACTGTCAGCGGTGCTGGAAACTGGGTCATATAGCTAAAGATTGTAGAAGTCCTTATCCAGCTAGACAACAGCAACAACAGAACCAACAACCTCAACGTCAACAGCAGCAACAACAGGGTAACAATAAGGGATGCTATTAGTGTGGTGCCGAGGGGCACATTAAAAGAATTGTCCACAACTGAATAACAACAACAACAACGGTGATAAGGGGAATGGTGGCAGAGGACGAGCATTCGTCATCGGTTCAGGCGAAGCAAGGAATAACCCTAATGTCGTGACGGGTAAGTTCCTTCTCAACGACTCTTTTGTTTCGGTACTTTTTGATTCTGGCGTGGACTCTAGTTATGTTTTCACAGACTTTAGTACACTACTTAAGCCTGCCCCAACTTCTCTTGAACGTAAGCACACAGTAGAACTAGCTAACGGCAAATCCCTCAAGGCAACACGTATTCATCGCGACTGTAGTTTGGAGTTAGCTGGCCACATATTCGATATTGACCTTATCCCTACCACTCTCGGTAGTTTCAATGTTGTAGTCGGGATGGATTGGCTATCCTTAAATCGCGTGGAGATACTTTGTCACGAAAAGATCCTGCGCATCCGCCTTCCTAGCGGCGAAACCCTTGATGTTCGAGGAGAAAAAGGTGGCGCTGTAGTAAGCATTATTTCATTCATGAAGGCCAGAAATGTTTACGAAAGGCCCATACTACTATTCTAGCTCTTGTCGTTGATGTTCAAACAGAAGAGAAAAAGGTCGAAGATATTCCTATTGTTCGCAACTTTCCCGAAGTCTTTCCTGAAGAACTACCTGGTCTTCCACCTCACTGCCAAGTCGAACTCCAATCGAGCTAACTCCTAAAGCGGCACCTATAGCTTGAGCACCATATAATTAGCACCGACCGAACTAGAAGAGCTATCTATGCAATTGCAAGAGCTCCTAGATAAAGGTTTTATTCGACCTAGCTCGTCACCATGGGGAGCCCCCGTACTTTTTGTCAAAAAGAAGGATGGTATTCGCATATGTATCGACTACCGGGAAGTAAACAAGGTGACTGTTAAGAACCGTTATCCACTTCCATGCATTGATGATCTATTCGACCAATTACAAGGGTCAAGTTTTTACTCCAAAATCGATCTGAGATCAGGCTATCATCAGTTGAGAGTCCGAGACGAAGACATCTTCATAACAGCATTCAGGACTCGATACGGCCATTACGAGTTCCTCGTTATGCCTTTTGGGCTAACAAATGCACCCGCGGTTTTCATGGATCATATGAATCGAGTGTGCAAGCCTTATCTTGACAAGTTCGTCATTTTTTCATTGACGATAATCTACTCTAAGAGTCAGGAGGAACATGAGTGACATCTACGTCTTATATTGGAACTCTTACAGAATGAACAACTTTACGCTAAATTTTCGAAATGCGACTTTTGGCTTCGTGAAGGCCATTTCCTCGGTCACGTGGTCAATGAAGCTTGGATTCATGTTGATCCAGCCAAGATTGACTCTATCAAGAGTTGGCTTGCGCCCAAAACTCCAACAGAAAATCCGCCAGTTCCTTGGCCTGGCAGGTTATTACCGTAGATTCATCGAAGGATTCTCAAAGATTGCACAACCTCTTACTGCTCTAACTCAAAAAGGTACCACTTACAAGTGGGGTGATGCTCAAGAATTTGCGTTTCAGCATTTGAAAGAGAAGCTCTATAATGCACCTATTCTATCTCTACCTGAAGACACCGAGGATTTCATTGTCTACTGTGACACATCCATTCATGGACTCGGCTACGTGTTGATGCAACACGAGAAAGTCATTGCTTACGCATCCCGACAACTCAAGGTCCATGAAAGAACTACACTACCCACGACCTGGAGCTGGAGCTGTAGTATTTGCACTCAAGATATGGAGACACTACTTGCACGGTACCAAGTGCACGATATACACCGATCACAAGAGTCTCCAGCACATACTCGACCAAAAGGAGTTGAACATGCGACAACGTCAATGGATTGAACTTCTAAATGATTATGAGTGTGCAATCAAATATCATCTGGGCAAGACAAACGTTGTAGCTGACGCCCTCAGCCGAAAAGAAACCAAGACCAAACGAGTTCGTTCTCTACAACTTACGATCCATTCGAACCTTCCCGAGCAAATTCATAACGCTCAAGTGGAAGCACTAAAGGAAGAGAACCTCCTAGCTGAATCCATGCGGAGCATGGAGAAATAACTCGAGCCCAAATCTGATGGCATTCTTTACTTCATGGAACGTATATGGGTTCCATCCTACGGAAAATTGCGAGAGCTTGTGATGGACGAAGCACATAAGTCTCGCTACTCGATACATCCTGGTTCTGACAAGATGTATCATGATCTGAAGGTATTGTACCGGTGGCCTAACATGAAGGCAAGTATAGTAAAGTTGTCAGCAAGTGCTTGACCTGTGCTAGGGACAAGACCGAGTATCAAAAGCCATATGGGTTACTTCAGCAACCAGAAATACCAACATGGAAATGGGAGCAAATTTCCATGGATTTTATCATCGGGCTACCGAGAACTCAAAGCGGATACGACACCATCTGGTGATCGTGGACCGCCTAACTAAATCAGCCCACTTCCTCGCGATCAAAGAAACCGACAAATATGACACGCTTGCCAGCTTATACTTGAAGGAAGTAGTCTCGCGGCACAGAGTGCCCACTTCTATAATCTCCGATGGTGACCCTCATTTCGCGTCCTACCTATGGTAGTCCATGCATAAATCTTTTGACTCGCGATTAGATATGAGCACAACCTACCACCCACAAATCGATGGTCAGATTGAACGCACCATCCAGACACTAGAGGACATGCTCCGAGCATGTGTTATTGATTTCAGTAAAGGTTGGGAAAGACACCTACCCCTGGTGGAATTCTCTTACAACAATAGTTACCACTCGAGCATATAGGCGGCACCGTTCGAAGCAGTGTACGGACGGAAATGTCGATCACCTATTTGTTGGACTGAAGTTGGAGATAGCCAAATCACTGATCCTGAACTCGTGCTTGAAACATCAGACAAAATCGTTCATATTAGAAACCGAATGGCGGCAACTCATGACCGCCAGAAAAGCTACGCTGATAAACGTAGGAAACCGTTGGAATTTCAAGTTGGTGACAGGGTTTTTTTGAAAGTCTCACCTTGGAAGGGCGTTGTTCATCTTGGGAAACGAGGCAAGGTTAATCCGCGCTATGTTGGACCATTCGAGGTCATAGAAAGAATTGGCACAGTGGCTTATAGACTGGATTTACCTAAAGAACTCAGTGGTGTGCACAAGGTCTTTCATGTATCGAATTTGAGGAAGTGTCTATCTGATGAGACACTTGTGGTTCCATACAAAGAACTCAAGATCGATGACCAACCCCGTTTCATTAAAGAACCAGTTGAGATCATGGATCGGGAAGTCAAAGCGCTTAAACGCAGTAAAATTCACTTGGAACTCAAAACGTGGCACATAATTCACTTGGTAACGAGAAGATCAAATGATGTGTAAGTATCCTCAACTGTTCAAAAATGATACACCCAAAGCTGAAGTTGCTACTGAATTTCGGGACGAAATTTTAGACCAACTTGGGGATGATGTAACACCCCATGGAAGCGCTCAATCAACCGCATTAGCATCTTCAGCGACTGTTTGCAAATTTCGGGACGAAATTTCCTTCAACTTGGAGATGATGTGACTACCCGTAACTTCGAGGTATAAACCGTTCGTTTCGCTTCGACAAATTAATTATATACTTATCTTATTCGACGAATTAAATTTATATT
The DNA here is from genome assembly GCA_947069175.1 of Scalesia atractyloides. Classification (NCBI taxonomy): domain Eukaryota; kingdom Viridiplantae; phylum Streptophyta; class Magnoliopsida; order Asterales; family Asteraceae; genus Scalesia; species Scalesia atractyloides. The sequence goes on along the minus strand of CAMTDV010000022.1, from coordinate 40,248,338 downwards.
TATTAACCTTATAAGGTGCAAACATGTAGTCGAAACCATTTCCATATCGTGTTGTACCAACCCGAGCCATTTGAACCAAAGCACATGTCTCGCTTGTCGATCTAACTCGAAACTGATGAGGCCCAAAATAGAGCATGAATATTATAATTTATATATTTTAATAGCTAATTGATTTATATATTTTGTTAGTTGTTGATGGGTAAAAAAAGGATATCATGTTTGAGATTTATGTCTCTTAACGGTTTGACCCAACATCCTCACTATTCCTTTTATGTCTTTTATTTTTGCAGCCAACAAACAATATGCCACTAGTCCTTACAATTGGCCCAACCCCACTCGACTTCCTAAACCGCCCCAAACTTCTATTCTTCATATATTAGGTAGTTGTGCATGTGTAATTAGGAGATATTTTTTTTTTGTTTTCTTTCCCCTACAGCCGTGAACCCTAACCTGCGTATACGTAACTGCCTCTCCCTCTCTCTCGCTACGGTTGATCAGAAAAAGTGCACTCAAGAAATCCTATGCTAACCAACCTCCTCTCATCACTAGGTAACTAGTTTCTATGCTTCTGGCTGGAGATATGTAAAGTGGGTTAATCTATAGTTGATTTTATGGGATTTATAAAATGTCGGGGTTATACTCAGGTTGTGAATTTTATATGTTTGTTTGATGATTCTGTTATATGGGGCGTTATTGTCGACTTGGTTAATAGGAAGTCGTATGTGATGGGTTATGTGATCTCAGGGACTTGACATGAATCATTAGGGTTGTGATTCGTAATAAAATAATAAGTGCCATAAGTGTGTTTTTCTGTTGTGATGATTATACGTGTCGTTTTGATGGTTACATGTGGTGTAGAGTGAGTAGAAATGGCATTGTTGATGTGTTATGGTCGAATATCGGTTCGGGTAGTCACTAGTGATTTATTGGTCGGTTAAAATTGAAGTTTGGTGAACTAGCTGGTGCATGATTTACATTAGGATCATAATCTGAAACGATTGTTAAGTTTGAGTCAATAAGTTGCGTAGATAATCGTTTATTGGGTTCAAGTAACAAAATAGGTGCTGTCAAGAACATTACAGCCGAATTTAAGCGGCTGTAACCAGGTCAAATTTTGTCAAAAACAGATTTTTCTTGACTCTAGGGTGAACTTCCAGGAAAAATCTTTCAAACCCCAATGGAATGACAATTTTTGACGAAAAATGAATGTTTTATGAATTTTTTCGCGTCAAAGGTTTAGACTGCGTTTTCGTCAGAATTTGTAGCCTATTAGAGTGTCAAAACTCAATGTAGAAATTGAGTTATGATCTCAAATTTTTATTGTAGGAAGTTCCGGGAGGTCATGAAAATCTCCAACTGGAATTTCGTAAAAAGAATAACGAGGATTTTTAATAATTTTTGGCGTAAACTGTCATTGAAAAGTTGTAGATCAGACCTAGGTGTAGAGAATGGTTTTTAGTGATTTTTGTGTCAAGATTCAGGTTATGAATAAAATACACAAGTATTCGGAACTAGAAGGCACGTTGTGTTAAAATATCATAATTTTATGAGTTCATTTAGTATTTTAAAGAAATTCTTAAAAACTGTCTTAAAACTGACATGAAACTGCATTAAGCTAAAAGTATTTGTGAACGTGTTAAATATGATTATATGTTGCAACAAAGTGTTGTATATTATTACAAACGTTAACGGGTGTCTATGAATGCATTATATGGAATTAGACGATCACCTACTCTAACTTACTTAAACGTGTAATTTGTACGACAACGTGATTCGGTGATTATGTGTTAGACTATGTGTAGGAATTCATAAATTGAACTAATTGAAACGGTAAACATATCAGGACAAAGTTTACTTTCCTGATTACCTTTCAACTTTACAACCGAGCAAACTAAGGTGAGTTAACAACTCTTTTCTAAAAGCATCCGTCCCTGGTTTGGGACAACACTTTTTATGGTAGCCCTAGTTTGGGTTACGCGCGTGTCCCCTGCGTGGACCACTGAAACATGCTATCCACTGGAGGTGGATAGTACACTTAGACTAAACGAAAACTCTATCATGAAAGTCCCTGTATTTTACTAATTAGATTACCGGGTGGGCATACGCGGGGTATTAGTTGATAGCGCTATTAGGTTTGACAAACCTCACACCATGCTGGAGGCCGGGCGTGAACTTCTAAACTTCACTCTTGCTTTAATGTTGATAGACATTATTGAGGGCATAACCGAAACGTCAGCATTCGATACACAGTTTAGTCATATGATGAGGGTTAGCCACCCTAGTCATACTTAAATCAAAATGTTGTGAACTCTACTTTTACTAAACTCAAAATCTTGTGAATTCGCCAACTTTATTGTTGACACGTAGTTGCATGCTTTGCAGGTAAATAGGTACAGCTTTGGACGGGCATTGCAATCGGCCGAAGTGGGTGGTTCATTTAAAGTATTGTTTTGACAATTTACTTAAATTGAAGTTTTAAGTTCCTGTTGGTTTTTAATTGTATTTTCCGCTACAACACAAACTGTCTTTTGAACAAATTAAAACCTTATCGCTAATCATGTTGATAGTGATACTTTTATTATTTTAATGGTTGGTTCAACATGATTAGTGGCTAGATCCTGGTAGGTCACACGCCGGTAAAACCCCGCATGTGAAATTTGAGGGTATGACAGAATGTGTCCCACGGTGTTACGAGGCCAGTATATGATAGGTGCTCACGAATACCCAACGATTATGGTCAAAGCGGTTGTGTCACAAGATTTATGGTTTTGGCATGCATATTGTGGACTGTCCGGTTCACTAAACGACATCAATATTCTCTAACAGTCTACAATATTCCTGGCTGAACGGAATGGAACCGCATCGAAGTTTCCATTTCAATTGAATGGACAAACATCCAAACAAAGATACTATTTAACGGATGGGATCTACCCAACTTGGCCAACGTTTGTTAAAATTTTTCTGTATCCAGTCGATTCAAATTAAAAGAAGTTCAAAGAACTGCAAGAAGGTGCAAGAAAAGATGTGGAGCGGGCTTTTGGTGCCCTAAAAGGAAAATGGGGCATACACAAGATACCCATGCGTGCCATGACGGTGAACAAGATTATTAGCGAGAGGTAGAGGTGCATGATAACAATATGATCTTAATAGAAGAGGGGCATGCGTTCTCATCCGTCCATATTCGGGATCTAGTCATCGAACTCGTTTTAGATGACGCAACGCTTACGGAGTTGATGGACCAAGATACGCATTTTCGACTTAAAAATGATCTTCTTATTCATATTGCAGCCCCAGATCTACCACACCTCAGGAGAAAGATGATGTTTAGGATTATTTTATAAATTTTATTATTACTCGTTTGTGTTGAATTATATCTTTTTATTTTAAGTTAATGAAAATAATGTTCTATATAATTTTTGGCTATATTTAAAAAAATAAAAATAAAAAGTTTGTGGTAAGGGTTGGCATCGTCACCACTTATTAGTTAATGAGTACTTGATGTACTTTTTAAGTTGGTGAGTAATGGTTGATCAGGGTTAGAGTACTTACCTTAGAGTGCCCTCTTCCTTCCTGATAATTTATTTAAATCCTCAAATGCATGGGTGTTCACGTTTTGCTATTATTAAAATATGACATATAAATATGATATTTATTAACTAGTAGACATTTACAAGTCTAATAAAAAATATTCAATGATGTATTAGCCTTTTCAGCTCGCTCACATATAAATAATACTAGTTTAGTGTAATATGTTTGTGTGAAGGGCGACAATATAAAACCCTAACCAATGCTGAAAACATCGAAGTGAGACAAAAACAGGATTGCTCAAGACTTCATAATTTTCTAATTGTGAAGATATTTAGATAATTCGGATTTTATTTCATGATAATGGTAGTACATTGTTAAAAATGGAAAATACAACAACTTGCATGTTTAATCATAACAACACAAACAGAAATACATAAATTGAAGTGGTGCGTTTCTAAGTCCATCCTATTTGTTTTCTTTCAACGCATCATTATCACCACCCTACAATAAATATTAAAGTAACATTTCAACACAAAAATGTATTGGTGAGCATATAAGTTTAGTGTACTAGCATATGTATAAAAAGAATTTAACGATATCAACCTGGCAAAAACGTATACTAAGGCATAAACATAAATTGAACTAGCATGTATCGTATACGTGTCAAACCAAAAATTCCACTAGCGTATTCTTGTCGTTGCAACGACGAGACCATTTGTATGATTGTATCACTTAACATAGACCCATCAACAGGCGATGTGCTACTCCTATAGCGCTATAAATGTTAAGGTAGGCTTGTACGAAGTTAATGACAAAGTATAGAGCAAGAATGGCTTCTAGCATGCATGTATTCATAAAGTATAAAGCATGTATATCGGGTTCGTTTGTATGATTAAGGTATTTACATATGTGTGTTTGTGTGAGTTTTAATATGGTAATATATATTGCAACCAAAAGTGTAAAAACGGAAAGAGGGTCATGTATACTCACGGTTTGCAAAGCTTCCAAAAACACGAGTAAATAGTATTGAGAGGTTAGGAATGCCAAGGTCACCCTACAAGGGGAACGAAGGCGTTTGAGTTTCGCTGGATTATGGATTTGAATTATATTTATGTAAACATGGAATGATGATTAATACAAATTTACACGAAAAGTTATCTTTGTTAAGGCACCCATTTTGGACACCATAATCGTGTGTGTTTCATGGACACTAATTCCCCATTGGAAGCCCAAGTATGAGGAACCTTTACCTAAGATAATACTACCATACTACACCACTTTAAATCATGAGTTTTGATAAAATGATGATTCGGTTTATAGTTCATGTATTATAGTTAGTCTATTATAATTAAGAAGCCATAAGAATAGTCATGGAAGGAGGTAGGATGATGAACATCCATTTAACCTCATTATATGATTCACAAAAGCACAAAATATCATAAACTTTGTTGATGATTTTAGTTGGTCATGAATTTGAATTTAAGAATACAAAACTACTAGGTCTAAAAACAACCAAGTGAACTAGCTAGATGCGTGCATTCCAAACATGGAGAGTGTTTGGGGATTGGATGTACATTGTCCCTTTGTTTGGAAATTATTTTGAGACTTAGTAGTACGATGATAAGTAATTTATCAATCAAGTGAGGTACTGGAACAAGGTTGGAGAGCCAAAGCTTACATAGTTCAAACATTCACTAAAACACAAGTCCCCCATATTGAAGAAGATGAACTTGGATGTCTCAACACTTGTAGGCTGCTTGGAACCTTGTTAAAACAGAAAGTTTAGGAGGTTCTTGGACCTCTAAACTTGTGGGAATTAACCCTATTACAGCCCCATAACCATAGGTTTGGTTATAAGCAAGGTGAGTGTAGAATTCTTACAAGAACAAGATGAACATGAACTTGTATGAAAAGTTTTATTAAAACAGAAAGTTTTAACTACTTCAGACACCATTTCTAGAGTTGTACCACCTTGTTACACCATGGTAAACATTTGGTAACAATACTAGAGGTTTTCCAAGTGGTTTAATATAAGAAAACAAGAAGAATAATTAGGGGAAGCGAGTTGGAACTCATTTTGAACACAAGGAGGTAATCTGCCCACAACAAGAACTTCTTGAGAGTTTGTGGGTGTTTGAAGAGTGGATTTGAGGTGGAAAAATGTTAGAGAGCTAGAGATGAGATGTATTTATAATGGGGTAATTAGGGTTTAGGTTAAAATTAGGTTGAAAGGTGATTGGGGGTGAAAAAGGTGGCAAAATGGAACAACCCACGAGTGGAAACAAGATGTTGCGGATCAACCTGGTCGCGCCATGCGACTAGGCATTCCTCCCCGTCTCATGGCGCGTCGAGAGCCATTTACTGTTTTTTGGTTTGTGTTCGATTTTAGCCCCTACACTATGTAATTATGTTATTTATGTATTGAAGGTGTAACAAAGTATTGTATGATATATATATTTGATATTTCCAAGTATTTCGAGTCTCGGTTTCACGCGTAAACCCGTATTCGGTGATTGATTGCGTATAACACAAGTATGTAAAATGTATATGTATAAAAGTGAATTCCATTATGATCAACGTCTCGGAATGTATTATTGGAAGTGAATTACGTATACAAGTTTTCAAAAATAGAAATATGAATACAACTTTCTAAATATAGAAAGTATAGAAATACAAAGCGTTATAGAGGATGGATCGGATTCCTACGTGTATGGCTTTTAGTAGAAGAAAAATTCACGTCGAGAATCAAAGTTTTGTAGTGTAATTCGAGTGATGAAACTACGAACTGTCTTTTCACATCCTGTCGGGTACCATATTTATATGCCTTTTCTCATAGAGATCTAATAGGGCATCACAACTCTCTTGCTTTGGCGGAGCCGATTAAAGAAGTGTGTTATGGGATTATCGTTGTTGCATGTTGAAGCTTATGGAAAGCTAAGTATTCTTATCGGTTTTAAGAAGGTAAAGGTTGAAGACATCATTGAGAAAGCTAAATCAGTCGTATTTATGGTTGAAAAGTAGATCTAAGTTTAAGTTCATCTCTTGAACGAATTATCTCTATATAAATTATAAGAAGATAAATAGTGTGTTTTGTCCTTAGTCTATTTCGTCATTTAGAGAAAAAAATTTCATTGCAACCCATGTAATTTAGTTTTTGTATTCTTTTTTTTTACTTTAACCAAATTACTTTTCTACCCTCAAATAGATTTTTAACGAAGGCATCTATATAATTATAAGAATATGAATATTGTTTTTTGGTCATTTAGTCCATTTTGTCATTTAATGTATATTTTTCATTGCAACCCATGTAATTCAATTATTGTATTCTATTTTTCTACAACTAAATAGATTTTTTAAAGAGCGCGTTAATACCGTTTTAGACATATTTTTAATTTTTCTTTTTCTTTGTTACAACGAGTGTGGCGAAGGTTTTTTTAACGAACGTGCCAATACACTTTTGAACATATTTTTAACTTTTCTTTTTCTTTGCTATAAAGAGAGCACCAAAACCGGTCGAGTTTCTATCGTCTTCTTTTTCATTTACCCTTTTTACCTTGGTTATTTACTAGATTGTATTATCTTTTCTTATTATCTTTATGTTTAAAGCCGAATTACGATGCCAATAGCATAACACATTTAGATATAATTTTTTTATTTTACAAATTTATTTATCGGTTGTTATGGTATGCTATCGTTCTGAATTCCAACTGCGTCCCTACGAAACGCTCGGATAACTACGACCCTAATATATGTAAATTTAGACTAGTGTAGTTTTTGTTTTCTTTGCCACTCTTGTTTTTTAGGGGTGGTTTTATTAATGAAATTAACCTTTGGTAATAAAAATTAAAGGTCATAAATGAAATTATGATGCAAGTGTGTTAACATATTTTCCGAATTTCTTATCATACTCTTAGAATAAGCATTATTATTAAATAAGTAGTGTTTATAGATTAAATAAGTTGAACTTATATGAGTTTATGAATCTTACACAAAATAAGTTGAACTTATATGAGTTTATGAATCTTACACGAATTGAAACTTGACATGAACCTAATATTGTGTTAAACACGAACCCGAACACTACTAACCAGGGCCGGCTGGATGGTATATCTAATCCAAACTAGGGCTTGGGCCTTCCAAAAAAACAGAGCCCCACTAAAAAATGTATTTATAGTAATTAAAATTTCATGAAAAAATAGCATATGTATAATAATTATTTTGAGATCAGTAAGAAACCAAGGTCTTGACTTTTGAATATTGAGAGCGACACAATTAGATTTTTGGGAATTAAATCGACACACTCAGTTATGTTTATCTCTAGCTTTTGTTAAATTGATTGTTGTGATACATTTTACAATCTTAATACATAACATTGATTTGCAGTTACATAAAATTTTCGTTGTAGTTTGGAACCTGTTTAAGATCCTTGCTCTTTGGCAGAGCACCCAAGCATTAGGTTTGTCTAATTGTCATAAGGAGTACTTAACAAAATCAATGTACTGTAGAAGCCGGTTTATAAAAGTGCCCTTTCGTCTCGGATTCGTTCATCTCACACCATTAGAGATGAGATGACATGTTGATTTTCAATCAAGGTCTCCATTGTGCCCAAAGAGAAAGTAAGCCGTTCACAGTTCACTGGTATGTGATTTTACACATTTTTAAATCCAACAACTTCATTACATTATTTATGTTAATCTGTTTGTGTCAATATTATATCTTACTAGGATGTAAATGTTGCGAACAATTGCGGTTTGAAAGCAAAATAATTAACTTTTTTTTTTCTTTCTAAAGGGCCTCAAATTAGAAGTTCGCCTAAGGCCATTAAAATGGTTAAGCCGGCCCTACCACTAATTCCGCAAATCTTGGATGACACGGATTTAATCTGAACATTTTATTTTATTTTGTATATTTTAGTTTAAAATTACTAACTTACACCAAACAACACATCTGTGTATTAAATTATTTGTGTATAAAATAATCGTTCTTAGATTACAAATCTTGACGCATATATCTCTTTTGCTTTTTAAAGTTAAATATAAAGTTTTCAACTTTAAGTAAACATGTTTAACTAATCGTATTGGTAAGTTTGACCCGTAACTTAAAACATATTTAGTAAAAACCCTATATCATATATTAGAAAATAATATATATTTCTCAAAAATAATATAAAATTACAAATTGGTGCCGACTTTAATGGAATTCAGCGCAGTTATCATCGCTTAAATAAAAAGAGAGCTTTCAAAGTACGTGCAAAAATGTGATGTTCGGGCGTTGAAGGACAAACCATGAAGCAAGGATTTGACTTTTGTGATTACCAATTTTGACCTTTTACCCTTTCAAAAGTCTTTTGTTATTTTTTTTTCCAATTGAGTAAAATATATACGTGTACTGTTCTATTTTATCTTAAAAAAAGAGAGCTTTCAAAGTACGTGCAAAAATGTGATGTTCGGGCGTTGAAGGACAAACCATGAAGCAAGGATTTGACTTTTGTGATTACCAATTTTGACCTTTTACCCTTCCAAAAGTCTTTTGTTATTTTTTTTTCCAATTGAGTAAAATATATACGTGTACTGCTCTATATTATCTTAAAAGATAAAGTTGATGGATTTTTTCATCGGTTTTGTCTTACCCCTACTAAACTTTTATATTATTGTATTTTGAGCCCTTCAACTTTGTTACGACCCTTCCACTTTTGAAGTAATCAATTTTAGTCCCTTATCTAACTTTACTATTCTTCTACTTTAACAATTGGCATTTTTAGCCTCTAGCTTTTTATTAATTTAATTTTTCATTGACAACATTCGTTCTTTAATTTCTTTTGTTTACCCATATCATTTTTTACTTAAAAACTATTTTTCTGTGCATACTTTTATGTACTTATCCGTATAAATTTAGGGTGTCTACGTTTCGACATAAACTTTTTCTGGAAACGAGTTAGGTCAAATATAACACGTTTTCGTTTAAAAAACCATTCTTATGTGCATATTTTTATGTATGCGTCTGTATCAATTCGAGCTGGTATACCTTTTTTTTAATATAATATGTTTTCTTACTTATTTTATGTACGTTTTAATAATTTTTTTCCGAACATAGTGGAGTCAAATTGTGGTTTATTTTTTTTTTCAAAACTTAGTTAATCCTATAGAATAAGTTATGATTGTACGAGATAGATTCAATTTACTGTACACTATGATCCAATCGCAATACTTATATAGGTTACATTGAGTTCAATCAGATATGTTGAAACACGCGTTTTTGTATAGTTAACGCATCACCCAACACTTGAACAAACACATTCGATGTTTTGGTTATTAATAGCTTTTCTGAAAAGCCAATATGAGTTATAAATTGTACTAAATCAAATTAAAATATTAAAAAAATTTAAAGACCAACCAAATCAAATAATATATTTTGGAGTAGACATCCCACTATCCGATAACCAAAACATAATATTCACTGTTTTCTACAATTTCTTTTAGTTTTCTTGTTAATTATTTTTATATCATGAAGGTGACGGCTATGCGTACACACTTAAGCCTGCAGGTGAAGGTAAAACCATATGTGGACGGTGGTTAAAAGAAATCCATGCTTCTTCACGTGAGTGGCATTTCGTGTTGACGTAAAGCTTCAATCGTCTAGTCTAGTCTAGTCTATGTTTGATTCAAGCATAAATAATGAATCTTGAAGTATGTAGTTCATGTTTTATTCAAGCATAAATAATGTATTTTGATGTATTGGGAAAATGTCATGTAAATGTAATTAAGTAACTTAAACTTTTTTTTGTATCTCTAAAGTAACTAAACTTTGATTTAGTGTTTTAACAATGTGTAATTATCAGCCATATTTTTCTCTATTTTTTCTTTTCACTTATTGCGTATGTGGATTTAATATATATCAAATCATATTTTTGAACCCTCTCTCAAGTCTCACGTTTTATTCATCGATCTTTGTTTGAAGTTTTTCTTCCCCAAACCTCTGGGCAACATGAGGAGAACTTTCTTTTCTCTTATTTTTATTTTATTATATATTAGGATTTAAGAATCCTCACGATCAACAATGATTCACAACTTTTATATTTGGATTTTGACTCGTTCGTAATAGGTATGTGTTTTGATTCTTTAGCAAGTGTTAAAATATAAGAAGTGATTTGCTTTTTTCCCATATTATTACTTTGTTAGAAAATTTTGAATCAGTTATGTAAATAGCGGATTTTGAATACATGAGTGTGATTTGATTTAATTCAATTTATAATTATTCAGTTTTCGATTTGTCCACTAATATCTTGTATTTAAAATTGTTTTGGTTACACATTTACACATCCAAAAGTGTATGTTATATCAAACCAATGGTGTTTCATATACTTCTTGCAGAATATGTTTAATTTGAGAGGTTTTTGGTCCGCCTCATAGGTTTAATTTTGGGGGATTTTATGATTAAAAATGTACATATGTATTTTATAAACTTTAAACTGATTATTTTAAAATTTTAGAATAAAAAATGTGTTTTTTTTCAACTGAAAAATCCATGTTATTATCTATATTTTCCATTTCATATTTAAGATTAGAAAACTTAATGAAACCTTACACATCATCTTTAGTAATCTGATAACTTAAGAAATACATAGTATTAGAACAACAAATGAAACTTAATTATTTTAGAAAGACAAAAGTAGTTTCAGTAACTTAATTGGAATAGTTAGCAAACTCGGATACATTTCTAAAAATTACACATTCGATGTAAATACATTTATTAAATTAAAAGTTATGAAAAATGAAGATTAAGAAAGAGTTAAAAAGACATGATAAAGATGATAAGAAAAGGAGAATTGAAGGTGCAAGGAAAAGACTATATCGTTGTAGTAGGATAAGATGATCTCATTTGAGAATGAGAAAAGAAAGATAAGATAAAACTTGTTGCTTCATATATAGATTTCAAATATGAGAATTACACCTAATGCTTGTTCATCCGTAATTTTTCTATTGTAAATATAATTGTCTGATTTTATGTATAGATATTGAAACAATTTACAATCTTTCATCAGCATATCCATATGAAGTAAGTGCTTGAATGTGACATCTATTGAACATGATGTAATTTTTATATTGGCAACCTGTGAAAGGTATTTCAAATTATACTTTAAATGGTTGATTTTAAGTCATGTTTAAATAAATGCAGGTGTTGCGCTACATTTAATTTATACTCATAGTTAGTTTTAGTATTACTAATAATTTGTAGTCATATCTAACGATTAGTGGAAAATTATTAGGATGTTCGTTCTCCATGTATAATCAACGCATTAGATTTGAAAAGAAAATTTTAGCCATCCATGTATATAAACATGTTAGCTATTTTCATATGATGCTAATGTTTTAGACAGGGTAGACAATTTATTATATTTGTAGTTGGTGTTACTCAGAAGCTAAAGACTCAAGTTACCCTTTTAAGCTAATTAACTCTCTTGCTCGTCGACTTCGGCTAAGGCAAGAAACTGACACCAAGTTGTCTCGACTTTGAGGTGTTTGATCAGATCACAAGGAAACCAAACCAGTATTCGACTTTTGGAGAATTTAAGTATTGGAGTATTGGCTTGCATCTGCACTCGTAGGGGCATTGTGGATATATCAGCTTTGCATCATCCACAAAATCAACCAAGATCGAGGTAAAAGTTATGAAATTTTCTACATATTTGATTTATTTTGTTTAAGTTTTTCTTTCAACCAGACTTCTAATGGGCGGTCTTGTTTATATTGAGATTGGTTTGTGTATCACCTTTCGCTGCCTAAAATAATTTAATATAGATGCCTGAAACCCAATAATGCCTACTTTCATTAACAATAACACATGATCGATTACCAACATGAAGCTCCAAGTCTCATACTTTCAACATTCTACTTTTCATTAATCCGTACATATATTTCAAATATGAGCACCACACCTGATGTCCTACAAGCTCACTTCTGAAGGGAAGTTCACGCCTCCGAAGCTAATAAACACATCTCTTTTTTTTTTTCAAAACATAAGAGCTAACTTAAGTAATCATATGCATCCAGAAACTAGTAATGCTTTGATAGTTTCATAACGCTCATGCTTGATTGTTGTTGGAACAATTTCTTTAACTACTTGATCATGGTATAAGTTGTAGATTTGTATCCATAATGGCTAACATGAGATATGATGTGACAAACGACAAAAAAATCAGGTAAATCCATACAACATAATGACTGCTTAATTATATAAATACATATATTAGACATAATTACTTTCTTATTGAGTCCCAGAAGTCTAGCAATAACCAGGAAATGTATTCACATTTGCATATTACATATTCGTATTCACCGTGTCGCGATACGATGAAAACAATTTTAGAGACCAATGGCAGATTATCCAGTTACACTATTCATGTTAGGGCGGTTCCGGTACACCTTGGAATGTTATACAAAGGATATTAAATCATGCCGAAAAGAAAACATGGACAAAACCCTAAGTGGGGAAACAAATATATGTATTATAAATTTTCCGAAAAAAATACACAAGCATTAAATTGTCCGGTCTAAGCTATAAAATCACAATTCAAATAAACCAATTACTAATACATGATTAATGGGAATGATATGTGATCCTAAGATAATGTTAATTATCATAAGTGATATCAAAGGTATTATAGATATCCTAAGGGTATCTAAACATTAATCACCAAGTAACATTACATATTTGATCGTTAATCGAATCATGAGCATAAATAATTGTTCGATTAACCTCGCCTAATCATCAAAACCAAAATTAGGGAACTAGTTGACCTTGGTTATCATCCTAACACTAGATTAATAATCTAAACCTCTAATTGAACCCTAAACATCAAATTATCTCCAAGATAATTCACCACATGTTACAATCCAATAAACAAATTAAAACAACCAACCCCCCCCCCCCCTTTGTGGAAGGTTTTGGGAAGGGCCCCACCCCTCCCATACTTGGTAATCTTTTAGAAGCATGGCATGGTTGGTAAGATCTTGACTTATGAGGCTTGTACGATGCTTATAAAATAAGGGGAAACAAGACCACAACAACACCTTTCATTTCATTTCAAACACTTAGAAAAACAAAACACACACATCACATCTCACATCTCTCATCTCTCTACTCACGGTCTCTCTCTCTCATCATCATCTTCAAGTTTCAGACATCAAATTCAACCGTTCTAAAATGCATTTCAAGAAGATCTAAGGTGGTGCATGCATAGAAGATCATCAAGAAGCTTGTCTTTGCACTTTGTTGGAGCTTTTTTTTCTGCTTTCTTCAAGATTAGATCATCCCTTGCCTTGTGCAGTTGTAAGTGCCTAGATATTAAATTTTGCTTCTTAGTAGATGTAGATTATGAAAGTACAAGTTGATCACAAAGAAAACCTTGTTACAAACACTAGAAATCGTAAAAGTATACAACATAATCTAAACAAAGTTGGTGGTCTATGTGTTGATCTTGAAGTTGATAAAGTGGGTATACATAAGTTAGTATTAAAAAGGTGATCTAACAAGATATATAAGTAGTAGGATGTGATGAAGTTGTTAAAAGCATGAATAACTTTGAAGGTTGTTTTAAATTATTTTAAAGTTTATATAAATTATGCATAAACCCCGTGTTCATGATCTTGGTTTAAAAGGTGTAGGAAAAATGGTTGATATAAAACTTGTTTTTGAGATGGATGAACATGAGAAGTATTTTGGAAAAATGTAGGGTTTATATAGTTTTCATGATGTGATAACCCACACTTTCAGGTTAATATCATTAACTTTATCAGTTAAATATTTACGCTTTAAAACATTCATTCATGAAATTGTGTCACACGTGTAACTTATTATAACTTTCGGAATCTACAAAACTAGTGGGACTAGTCTTGTACATGTATCAAAGTTAAATTTGATAACTTTCTATACAAACTTTAAAGTTTGGAAACACAAGTGACTAGTCTTGTCGTAACACAAAACTTAATAAATTAACTTTCTACCCAAGATAGGGATGTTGAAACTTGAGGGACTAAAAGGGTAGTTATCAAAGAAAAATAATCTTATAAACAAAACCCTAGACCATCATCATCTCTCCAGCGATCGTTCTATCTCTACTACTCTCTCTCTCTTTGTTCGTCGACCACAGTATCTCGGCTTTCTCTCTGCTCGACAAAATCTCAGGCAATCAGCATCCATCTATCACAACCTTCTATCTTTCGCAAACTCTTTCTCTCACAGTCTCACATTCTCTCTCAGTAAACATCCCCTCTCACTCTCTCTTTCTCTCACAACATGCATGTATTGATGATTATTATTATATGAATGATGCATGGTATGTATTGAAATTTAAGTGTGTTGTAGGTAAGGTTTTATGCGTGAAAGTATGTGTATATTGTGCTATCTGATTATGTATGAAGATTAGGATTGCATGAGAAGCATGATCTTGATAGGAACTCGTTGTTAGATTTGATTACCATCATGTTATGCATGTTAAAATAGTCGAATTATGTGAACAATGATCATAAACATATTATAGCTTACTGCAGAAAGATAAATAATTTCTGATTGAATACTTGTGTCGAGTTGTAGAGGCTATATCTTGGCCAAAAAGTAATAAAACTCAAAAGTTCTTGAGTCTGTAGTCAACTTCAACGAATTTTCTTTAAAATCAAACTGGTCTCATATTTTTAGGACAAGATTTGGTCAGTTAAAAGTTTAAAACAAAGTCAAAGGTATAAGCTGAGTTTTTGTGCTAGAACATAAGGCTTTTGTCTAAAGTCATAACTTGTTCAATATTTGGAGTTATATCTAAAATTTTTATAGAGGAAAGTCATAAGGGTTTTTGAGACAATCCCACTGGAATTATGTTAAAAGGATCAACGTAGATTTTTCTATGAATTAAACCGTAAACTGTCATCAGAAGATGACACTTGGACCTTTTGTATGCATATAATATTTCATGATTTTTCTATATGTAATAGGACCCAAGAAAATTACACAAACCTTAGTGGACCATTTAGCACTCTCATAAAATATTTGTAATTTTTCTGACCCATGTAGTATTTAGATAAAAATTCATGATACAACTCAAAAACTGATATTAAGCTGAAATTGTTGGAACATTGTGTTAATGTTTGGAAGTGCATCTATTTGATTTTATGAATTGTATTGGTTATGTTAAACCTAAATAAGTGTTATCGTACATGTGATATAATAAGTTAATAGCTAATGTACACATGCACGTGTAAATAAATGATGATTAAAAATATATGTGATGAGTAAAAAATGATTAACTAGGGATTTACAAAGTTAAAATGGATTAAGTTAACCAATCATGATTATATGTAATTTTGGTGTAAAGTATAAGGTAAGTAACCTACGGGGGATTAGGATTTTCAAGACATGAAAATAGATGTTAGTTTATATATATATATATATATATATATATATAGAAAACTATGATAATGTCAGTATATATTTTGTTTTATACATGTATATGCAGGATGATATAGGCAAATTTATACAAAGTACCTTATACCTACATGAACATGGGATAAAAATAAGAAAAGGTAAATATGTCTAATGTAGTATGTCCCTTATGGACATGTGTCTATATATATGTATATATATATATATACACATGTCCATAAGGGACATACTACATTAGACATGATACGACCGTGGCAAAACCAGATTTCCTACAAATACGATGATGATACGGACAACCGGACTAACTATAAGTGTGTGTGTATATATATTATAGTGTGAGGATTTAGGGTCTAGGTTTTAGGATTTTAGGTTTAGGGTAAGAGATCCTAGTTAAGGTTCGACGGGCCGGTCCGAATGCCGCTGGAATGTGTCCAATCGGAGTTCGTTTGAGTTGGTCCCTATTGTTCCCCATTTTTTTAGTGTTCCGCAATGAACCCTCCCCTATGTGTGTGTATGTATCTATATATTATTTTTAAGGAAGCTAAAGGATATAATTTCTAAGAATATATTTCTTAGAAAAACCAATGAAATGCTAAGTGTGGAATTAACTAAAGAAACGTAAGTATATACATATACATATACGTACATATACGTGTCTACGTTTATCTTAACAATTATTGAAATTACAAGGTTATAAGAAGTATACATGTATATACATATACATACAAATGTGACACAAGTACATAATTAAAAAGTATATAAGTAAGTATATATACATGGGTACACTGATACATACAAATACACAACAACTAAATGAATTGGAGAGTAAACAAGCAAGTATAAATATACGTGTATATATACACAAGAACAATGTTAAAAACATAAATTTGACAAAGTATCCAACATGGAGAAATATATTCATTTTTAAGAATAAATATATGGTTAACCACTAATTTTATGAAAGAAGGGCATACGACATAAGAATAAAATTTTGGATATAAAGATATATTATTTATATTAACGAAACAAACGTGTGGGACATAAGGTTATAGACGGGGCTATGCCCCGAACATTACATGAGCAAGGACGAAAAAATCGTGTAAGACACAAGGTTATACAAGGGGCTAGGCCCTAGACATCACACAAACAAGGATTCAAATATATGTAGATAAATTACATATATGATCATTCGGATAATAAACCATCAATGCATCTAAACAAAGAATGGTTTTTAAACAAACGAAATAAGGATAAGTCTTAACAATGTTTCAATGTAAGACTTGTACATGAATAAACAAGTAGACCAACGTGTCTTAACGAAATTAGGATTGTTGGTGCATATTATGTATGGATTCGCTCTACTCTTGTTTAATATGACACTGTGATATCCCACAAGTTGGAGGCAACGGGTGTTAGTACGTGAGCCATCACAAAGGTCTCTTCTGTGTTAAAACTAGGCGGCCATCGTGTCCTTTTTCATACTGATAATTTGGTGAGACCGGATGAACATGTGGATGACCATGCAAGACAATTTATTATTATGGATGCACACATAATCATAACTTGCAGTGCCTGAGAATCTTAGTGGACTTTGCGGGTTAAGATAATGATCACTATTTGTTCGAAATTTTAAAGTTGTTACTTGAGATTCAAATTCTCCATTTGGTAGAACACTAACTAGGGTGATTGCTATAACCCCCTACAAAGCGGGAAACTTGCCTTTGTTTATTTCATGCCTAGCGTTTCTATCTACAATTCAGATCAGTTGAGACTCAGTATTTAAGCAAATGAAATAGGTTAAGCGCCCAGGGAGGATTTTCCTCAACATTCTAGGATTCATGTACTTGGGTTAACTTTATGGTGTCTGTGGAACCTTATCTTATTTATTGGAGTTGTTACGAAAAACTCCGTCATTTGATAGTTGTCTTGTTTCAAGGGGTTAGTATGGCACGAGCCACACTATAACTCCCTTACTACATTTGATTCGACATCTATGGAGGTTCTAATAACCTTGTGGAAGCTCATGGAACTCAAGCATTATGAACGTATTCATCGCATGTGTTAGTGCAATGGAGGAGTTTCCTTAGTTTGGACAATCGAGGTCCACAGAGTAAGGAATACATGTTGTGAGAGCAGTGGTGACCTCATGGTTTCTTCCTCCTCCTCCTCCTCCTCCTCAGTGGATTGATGTTTTTATTTACAAGTACGGACGGTACACGCATGAAGTACTATGCTTTATGATTACGATTGTACATGGTATGGTTATTTCGGTCATATATAGACAACATGATTATGGGGTTCTACGACCGGAGGTATTCTTAGTTCTTATGTGCATGGTAGACTATAATTGTCCAAATATACGTCTAGATGTTTAGATGTTGTGTATTAAAAAGAACATAGATCCGAAAAGAATGCCTACGTGTAAAGTATCGGCCAATCATGGTGTAACTTACAAGTTTAGATGTTCGAAAATGAAGTGGCATACACTATGACTTAGGAGGAGTTGAAAGAATTGATGAGAGAGAAATACTATTCTAGAGCTGAAATCCAGAAGTTAGAAACCGAATTCAGGAACTTATCTATGATAGGAGCCGATGTTGCTTGGTACACTCAATATTTTCATGATCCATCTCGAGTTGTCCCATATTTGGTAACACTAGAATTCAAGCGAATTGAGTGCTAAATTTGGGGTTAGCACCCCAAATATAAAGCATGGTCATGTCCTCTCACCCCCACCACTATTCGTCAGGCAGTGAGCTTGGCGGTCAACTTGACAGAGGACACAATTAGAATGGGAAGTCTAACGAGGAAGGGTTAGGAGAAAGAGTAATCAAATGTGGAAACTATAAGTTCTGGAAAGCGAAAGTATTCGAATTTCAAGAAACGAATGAGAGCGGCTAACAAATGCAAGGAAACTCATTTCACCAAAGGAAGTGATGGCATTTGTTACTACAAATGATGCAGGTCCAAGGAATTATGCAGGCTAGATGCCTAAATGTGTCAAATGTAGGTATCACCATGTGGGTGCTTGCGACAATATAAAATACAAGAAGTGTGGTAGATTAGGACACACGACTGAGGTTGCTTGACCCAAGTGACTAGAAAGGATCAAGGATTTTTGGTTGTGGTGACAAGGGCCATTTCAAGAAGGATTTTCCAAAAGCGAATCAAGGTCAGGAAGAGGTTTTGTGATTGGAGCACATGATGCACGTAAGGACCAGAATGTGGTCACAGGTACATTTCCTATTAATAACCATTACGAACCATACTTTTTGATACCAGTACTGAATTAGTTTTTATATCTACGGAATATAAGAATATACTTGGTTTAAATTCAAGTAAGGTAGACATTCCACATTCTATAGATTTAGCAAACGGAAAATTGGTTGAATAGGAAGAAATTTATAAAGAATGCACATTGGAACTAGGTAAACAAATATTTAATATAGAACTTCTACCCGTTCAGTTAGGTAGCTTTGATGTTGTAGTCGACATGGATTGGTTGTCGGATAATCATGCCGAGGTGGTCTGTCACGAGAAAATAATTCGCATCCCCATGCCTAACAGAGAAACATTGTTAGTCCACAAAGAGAAACATGAAACACCGTTGTGAATCATCAATTTCATGACGGCTCAAAAATGCTTAAGGAAGGGTTACATTGCTTTTCTAGCACACGCGGTGGATAAGAAGGCCGATGAGCCTAAAATTGAGGAAATCCCCGTTGTAAAAGAATTCCCCAGGGTCTTTCCCAAAAACTTGTCAGGATTACCACCACAAACGACAGGTCAAGTTTCCCATCGACTTAGTCCTCGGAGTTGGGCCTGTAGCTAAATCTCCGTATCGGTTAGCTATGCAATAATTATCCACTCAACTTCAGGAATTATTATAAAAAGGTTTCATTAGGTAGCGTTTCTCACCTTAAGGTTCTCCGATTCTTTTTGTGAAGAAGAAAGACGGAAGTCTCAGGATTTGCATTGATTACCGAGAGTTAAACAAGCTCACCATAAAAAATCGATATCCTCTACCGAGGATTGACGACTAGTTTGACCAATTGCAAGGTTCTAGTTTTTATTCTAAGATCGACTTAAGATCCGGATATTATCAATTACGAATTCAAGAAGAAAGCATTCCAAAGACGGTGTTCTGAACTCGTAATGGAAATTACGAGTTTCATGTTATGCATTTTTGTAACCCTGACTGCGTAAAACAAGGAACCGCGGCGGAAACGTCGGGAGTCATGTCACAAAATTATTGTTTCACAACTCATGGAATTTAAAATTTTGTTTTATTAAGTTAAATGTTTATATTGTCTTGGGATAAACAGACAACACACAAATAAATTGTCTTTCATGTTTAAAGTCACTAAGGCCCGCGTCCCTTCCTACGTGAAGCATGCATCATATTATCAAGCATTGACTCGTGAAACATATGTGAAAAGAGAGTCAGCATAAAAATGCTGGCGAGTACATAGGTTGTGAGTGTGTCAAATTCGTGGCTTTGTATACATATTGCAACACCTCGTCCGACTACAAGAGTCGTTAAGTGAAAACCTCGTATCAGAATTGTTTGATATTGCAATACAATAAACCAACTAAAGCAAGTTGGTTAGAGTTGTGAAAACCTTGTAGCCATGAATCTTGACCAAAACGTTTTTTTTTTGTAAAAACCTTGTAATAGATTGATTCAAAAGAAAACTTCGTATGGTTTATATCTTTAAGTGAAAATCATTGCGTGATATTGTTCAAAACCACTTGTATGTGTTATAAACCATTCGTTCGTGTTATAATAAATCGTCCGTGTCATAAACCAATTATCCATGTCATAAACAAATCATCCGTGTTTTTAATTGTGAAAACTTTTGATCGTTCTTTAATGAACACATTCAAACCTGTATTGACTATACCACCAAAGGGTCTCTTAAACTAGACTAACAAATCAACAAATGATTTGTTAATCAGAAACAGTTTCTGTCATTACCCAAACATCCACCAAATCCAGTGAACAGTCCGATAATCGGATTGTCAGTCCTATGGTACCATAACATACTACCATTCGGCTCGGTCAAAGCTAATGAATGTCATTCATGTTATGGATAACACATCAACAAGTTGTTCACATTATTGAAATCATACTGTTTTATATATAAACTATAGACATTGTTTTTGAAAACTTGAAAATGATCTAGCACATATGAGTCACCCCAAAACATTTGCAAAACGTAAAAGAGGGGAACTATGTACTCATTTGGGATTGCGAAAGTGTTATTGATCAATGGAATAAACAAAGCTCAAACGTGTCCTAATGTGTCAGATAAATATGTTAGCGTGTCGGGACTACAAATGGGAGATCGGATAGAATGAAGTCTTATAAACCAAACAAGTGTTGGAACTCATATGATATGGTTTAACAAACTTAACATTCTGATTTGGAAAGGATCCAAAGTGCTTTTGACCCATTATGACTCGTTATGGTAGTTTACGCTACTTTAACGGTCATTAGAGTAAACGCGTGATCAGATGGTTTAACATGTCCTTAGATAGGTCTTAAATTCCCAAACATGTTTTAAAATGTTATAACATCAGTTTATATGTAAAAAAATTGGTTACATGTGTTTAAAATGGATTTATGCGCAAAAGGGCATTTTGGTCATTTTTTTAAGAACATAGAAGTAACTTATCATAATTCTAACCAAACGTCGTGACCATAAGGTATAACTTCAGTAGGTTATTCCCTATACAACTATGGTCACAAATATGTGTTTGGTCGGATCCTAAGATCTACCAAACGGTTCGGATTCGAAAGTCAAAGCGATGGATAAGAACGCTCGACTTACGACCCTAAATAAGCACTAAACTAGAAGCGACGAGTTAGACATGTCAAAATATGCCTAACTAAGTTGATAAAACTGATTGGGTATCAAAACTTGGTGTTTTGATACCCAAAAATAGTTTTGTCGTAAAATGCACATCATGCGTATTTTTGACCGAAACTTTGACTCGTCACTTCGACTAGTAAACGTGGTAATCAGAAGGTGAAATCGTTAGGGATTATATCCTTCATGAATACGATCACGTTGCAAAGTTCAATTGAACTTTGACTTGACCAAATATGGTCAGAACCAAAAGTCAACACATTGGTTGTTCACATTATTGAAATCGTATTTATGGATAACGCATCAACAAGTTATTCACATTATTGAAATGGTATTGTTTTATATATAAACCATAGATATTGTTTTTTAAAACCTGAAAATGATTTAGCATATATGAGAAACCTAAAACATTTGCAAAACATAAAAGAGGGTAACTATGTACTCACTCTGAATTTCATTTTTGTATATATAAACCATGTATATTGTTTTGAAATCTTGAAAATAATTATATGCACATATGAATCACCCCAAAACATTTAGAAAATGTAAAAGAGGGGAACTATGTACTCACTTGGGATTGCAAAAGTGTTCTTCATCAACGGAATAAATAAAGCTCAAACGTCTCCTAATGTGTCAGATAAATATGTTAGCGTGTCGGGACTACAAACAGGAGATAAGATAGAATGAAGTCTTATAAACCAAACGAGTGTTGGAACTCATGTGATATGGCTTAACAAACTTAACATTCTTATTTGGAAAGGATCCTAAGTGCTTTTGACCCATTATGACTCGTTAAGGTAGTTTACGCTACTTTAACAGGTTATTAGCGTAAACATGTGATCTGATGGTTAAACATGTCCTTTGATAAGTACTTAAATGCTGAAACATGTTTGAAAATGTTATAACATCTATTTATATGTCAAAAATTTGGTTACTTGTGTTTAAAATGGATTTATGCGTAAAAGAGCATTTTGGTCAGTTTTTTTAAGAACATAACACTAACCAAATGACGTGACCATTAGGTATAACCTCAGAAGGTTATTCCCTATACAACTATGGTCAAAAATATGTGTTTGGTCGGATCCTAAGAAATACCAAACGGGTCGGACTCGAAAGTCAAAGCGATGGTCAAGAACACTCGACTTATAACCCAAAATAAGCACTAAACTAGAAGTGACGAGTTAGACATGTCAAAATATGTCTAACTAATTTTATAAAACTGATTTGGTATCAAAACTTGGTGTTTTGATACCCAAAAATAGTTTTGTCGTAAAATGCTCATCATGCTGCATTTTTGACCGAATACACTTTGACTAGTAAACGTGGTAATCAAAAGGTGAAATCTTAAGGATTATATCCTTCATGATTATGATCACGTTGCAAAGTTCAATTGAACTTTGCTTGACCAAATATGGTCAAAACCAAAAGTCAACGCATTGGTTGTTCAGATTATTGAAATCGTATTTATGGATAACGCATCAACAAGTTGTTCACATTATTGAAATCGTATTGTTTTATATATAAACCATAACGTTGTTTTTAAAACCTGAAAATGATTAAGCACATATGAGATACCCTAAAACATTTGCAAAACGTAAAAGATGGGAATTATGTACTCACTTAGAATTTCATTTTTATACATATAAACCATGTATATTGTTTTGGAAGCTTGAAAATAATTATAAGTACATATGAATCACCCCAAAATATTTAGAAAATGTAAAAGATGGGAACTATGTACTCACTTGGGTTTGCGATAGTGTTCTTGATCAACGGAATAAATAAAGCTCAAACGTGTCCTAATGTGTCAGATAAATATGTTAGCGTGTCGGGACTACAAACGGGAGATCAAATAGAATAAAGTCTTATAAACCAAACGAGTGTTGGAACTCATGTGATATGGTTTAACAAACATAACATTCTGATTTGGAAAGGATCCTAAGTGCTTTTGACCCATTATGACTCGTTAAGGTCGTTTACGTACTTTAACAGGTCATTAGCGTAAATGCGTGATCGGATGGTTAAACATGTCCTTTGATAAGTCTTAAATGCCAAACATGTTTGAAAAGTTGTAACATCAGTTTAAAATGGATTTATGCTCAAAAGGGCATTTTGGTAATTTTTAAGAACATAACACTAACCAAACGACGTGACCCTAAGTGATAACCTTAGTAGGTTATTCCCTATATAACTATGGTCACAAATATGTGTTTGGTCAGATTCTAAGATAGACCAAACGGGTCGGATTCCAAAGTCAAAACGGTAGTCAAGACCAGTCGACATACGACCCTAAATAAGCATTAAACTACAAGTGACAAGTTAGACATGTCAAAATATGTCTAACTAAGTTTATAAAACTATTTTAGTATTAAAACTTGGTGTTTTGATACCCAAAAATAGTTTCGTTGTAAAATGCACATCATGCGCATTTTTGACCGAACTTTGACTCGTCACTTCAACTAGTAAACGTGGTAATCAGAAGGTCAAATCATTAGGGATTATATCCTTCGTATTTATGATTACGTTGAAAAGTTCAATAGAACTTTGTCTTGACCAAATATGGTCAGAACCAAAAGTCAATCAGGAAGCCAAACTGTTCGACTTTTAGCTCAAAATAGCTAAAATAATGAAAGAACTAGGAAGAGTACTTACTCTTGTTGAAGAACACTTTTGGAACTCAAGATAGGAGGCTTCCAAAGGCTAGAAACAAGCTCCAAGAAGGATAGAAAGAAGAACTTTACACTTTGCTTTGAAGTGTTTTGAAGTGGTGTGGAAAAAATAGAAGAATCATGGGGTATTTATAGTATTTTAGGATCAAGGAGGTGATGAAAAGTGTCCTCAAGTGTGGAATAGTGTCCTAACATGTGTCAACACCAAATTAAGTGTGGCAAAATGAGTGCTAGGTGTCAAAAATTGGAGATAGGTGGCAAACTTGGTGAAGAAGCTGTTGATACATTATGTCTATTGCCTACGTCTAGGATGTGTCTGTATTGCTTATAGATCTTTTAATGTCGAATGTATATATGATAAATGTTATTTTATTCATTTTGTATGATTCGTATGAGCGAGATTGTATGGCTCATACGAGTGACTCTCAGTCACTCGTACGGATCAGTTGCTCATACGAAACACATCTCTGTTATACACACACTCCAGTACGAGTCATGTCGACCTATAAATAGAGGAGTGTTATGTCAGAGCTAGTAAGTCGGTTCAGATAGTACAGTGAAGCCCTGCTAGTTTGTTTACTCGCGTCTGTACTTTGCACGTCTTTGAATACAACATAGCAGTTA
Organism: Scalesia atractyloides; assembly: GCA_947069175.1. Taxonomy (NCBI): domain Eukaryota; kingdom Viridiplantae; phylum Streptophyta; class Magnoliopsida; order Asterales; family Asteraceae; genus Scalesia; species Scalesia atractyloides. Next base: position 40,223,212 of record CAMTDV010000022.1, on the reverse strand, counting down.
AACAGTAAGTTCTATCTTGTTTGTTTTGTCAACCTCTCTAGCAATGAATTCTGCCTCTGCTAGTTGAGTTAGATCAGATCAATTGCTCATCGGAGGAGCCCAATCCTCGTTGACAAGTAGTATCAGAGCTTTGAGATTTGATCTACTGACAAACAACAAGTAATTGCAGGCTATCAGCTGTTTCAGACTTGGATTCATCTTCTTCTTCTACACATTCCCGAACTGAACTGGATTTTGGACGAATTTATGGATGAAATAGACTAGGATTCTAGAAATTCACGTTAAACTACATTCTAATCAATCCTTAACTAATTCAGACCTAAAATCGGACTTAATCATGTTGAAATCAGTAAAATTCTTCCGTTTGGAAACGTAGCTGTTTTGTACGAGTAGAAGGACCACTTGCACAAACAACTTTCTTAAAATTTGAACAATTCGTACGAACAATTTAGAACAAATTTTAAAATTTCAAAATTTGCAAGTGTGATTCGCACAAACCTTACATCTGTATGAGCATCTTACTTCGTACGAACGAATTCTAATCACTCGCACGAACTGCTGGTTCGCACGAGTAACTGTTTTGTGAGAATCATCTTGTTCTTAAAATTTCCTGGTTCGTATGAACGGATCTCATTCACACGTATTGTTTGTCATCTGCACGAAGGAATTTTTCGCACTAATCAGTTTATTCAAAAGTGTGTTTTTGAATTTAACAGAAAATGTCTGAAGAATTTTACAAGGCATTCGCTACATCGGCTGTTACGAACATAGCGGCACGGAACATCAATCTCGAAAACGAGGTGGGGACAATGACCAAACCGCCAAAGTTAATGAATCTAGAAGATTTTGATAGTTAGAGTGAGCGATTCATGAATTGGGTCCAGGGAAATCACTTTACTTGCTGGTTTGCGATTGAAGCTAAATATCAAGCGCCGGTAGGTGAAAATGGCCTCGAGAAGATTCTTGCTCAACTCTCAGATTTGAAAGGGAAAGGTTCATCAACGAGAAGAAAATGATGAATATTCTACAACAACCCATTAAAGAAGATATCCTGGCGTTACTTCAACATGTGGAATGCTCTCCACTTAAAGTTTCAGGGAACTGCTCAACTACGCAAGAGTAAAAGGCGTTGCTTAGCAAAGAGTTTGATATCTTCACGCTGATTAAAGGTGAAACTGTGAAGCAATTGATCGAGATATACTGTCATTTGGTGGTTTAGATGAAAAGGATGGGAATTATAAAGACCAATGAGGAACTTGTTGATAAGTTAGCAGATTCTCTTCCAAATGCGAATGGTCTACTTATCTCACCATACTGAAGAACGGAACTGAGTACGGTAATTTCTCATTACCGCGTTTCATTGAAAGGCTGGAGGGACACGAACTCGAAATGTAGAAGATGGCAAAGAACAAAACTGTCCAATACAACAAGATGTTAATCTGTACTTCAAAAACAGTTCTGCTGCTCAAATTCAGTCACCAAAAATCCAGACAGCTTTTAGTGCTTTCAGTTCGCAAAGTTCACCACCATCAAACCCGAATAGTGGCTTTCAATCTTTTCCATCAGTTGATCCTAACCCGCTTTCAAGCCCACACTCATCTTATGGTTCAAATCAACCCCAGATCAACCAGACAACTTTATCATCTCATCCTAATCAAAAGTCTTACAGTGCAACATTGCTGTAGCTTTTCAGAATGCGCCGAATTTCGATAAGAAGCCTGCGAAATAGCATATGTCTTTACTAGCTTCAGTGCTCGAATCTTATGATAGTCTAGTCGCAGGGAAAATCGGAAACTCAAAAATGACGCGAGAAGATTATAATCAGATAGATCAGGTTGAGATGGAGCTGATTGACATCAAGTGCTGTATGGCATCGATTGTTCATCGCGCACAAAGATTCATGGAGATAACAGGAAAAGACAATTTGGGAGGTTTAGATAGAAAACTTGGGTTTTATAAATCTAAACTTACATGTTTTAAATGTCGGGAGAAAGGACACTTCAAACAAGAATGTCCGAACAGAGAGGTTCATGGAAACCATAACCCTTTCGCCGATCGAAGACAAATAGCTAGAGACCAAAGATAAAGCACTGGTTGTTACTCAAGAAGATGAGGGCTTCAACTGGAACAAATATATCTCTAAGGGAGAAAGTTTGGCTTTGGTTGCTGAGATTATAGAAGAACCTGAAGAAGAATCAGGGGCATCTTTTGACTAGGGTCCTGATGATGATGATTTCTATTATCACACTTCGTCAGAGGAGGAGGAGCTATTGAAACAGTCCGTTCAAACACCTTTTGCCTAATGAAATTTTAAAAACTTTTGCAGTTATTTTGCACAAAGTCAGCACTCATTGTGAAGAGCAAAAGAAGGCAGTTGATGAGGAAAAAGCAAATGAAAAGATGGAGATGTTGTCAGAAGACATCATCAAAGCTTGTATGGCAAATGGCAACGAGGTAAACAAGTCAAAGAATGAGTATGTGGATGAAAAACCTTGTTTAAAATGTGTAGAGCCATGTAGTGATTGTCTTGTAAAAGACACACGATATGCTGAACTCCAAAGTTTAATAGACAATTTGTCTAGTGATTACAAATCCACTAAGGAAGCATATGACAAATTGAGTGCATCTGTTAAACAATATAATAAAGCACTCAGAGAGAATGACGCAACACCTTTGATGCTCAAAGCGACAGTTATGGATAAACAGATGGCTATTAACAATCATTTGAATACTATCGCTGAGCTAAAAAGTAGCTTGAGAAAATTAGAATTGAATATGAACGGCTAACAAACTGTTAATCAGTTAATCAACAAGCTCGTACGTCATTGATGATATTCTGCCCAAAATAAAAAATAATGATGAATCTAAAAATGGTGAAACTAAAAGTGCGAGTTACGATCGTGTTCCACCACCCATGTGGAATAGTTATGCATGCAAAAAGCCATCTGGGGTGGAAAAGGCGCTTAACCTAAAGTTGAAAATTGAACTGTCTAAAGAGCTGCCTGTGGATATCGATGTAACTTACACCAAATCTGAAGGTGAATGTGACTCTGAAGTGGTAAACACAGTGGTTGAAAATGTATTGAAAAGTGAATCTGAAAATTCTGAGTCTGAAAAATCTGACAAGTCCGAGTCTGATGATATATCAGAAGTTAGTTTAAATTTTGATCCAAATGTTATAGTTTATAAAATTAAAGGATCTGATAAACTATTTTTGGATGAGGACTTTCCGATCCAAAATGTGAACTTGGATTGTGTGGATAAAATGTTCAAGCTTATGGAGGTAAGTCATGTTGATTAGATAAACATGATGCATCTTCTACTCTCAATCAAAAAGTGACGACCGACCCTACTATCATAAAAATAGAGATTATCCTGAAAATAAAAGGGTGGGTTTGGGCTTCCAGAAGTGACATATCCCAAAAACTATACTTTACAAAGAAAATTAACTTTGTTTTTGGGACAATGACTGAGAAAGAAAAGGAGAGCATCAAACTCAATCAAACGATGATTTTCTTAAAGAGAAAGAGAAAAAAGAAACAAGTTTTGGATACCTCTGTTCATAAGAACAGCAGGACGTGCGATAACTGTAAGAAAGTTGGGCATATCGCACGATACTGCTCACAACCAAGTCCAAAACCTGTTTCTCATTCTAAAAAGTTCACTAAGGATGAAAAACAAAAAGCACCCATAATTGCGCCAAAACAAATTCTAAAAAGGAACAACGAATCTCACAAAAATGTTAAACCAACTATTCAACGTCAATCTAAATTTGAAATTGGTGAGACATCAAACAAAAATTGTCAAGTGGATTCAAAATTTTATATTAAAAAGGCTAAACCTCAAACGCAAAAATGGGTTGCTAAAGTTTTATCATCCAAGGTTGAACCTAAACCTTCTGTTCCAAACAAAACCGAGCTTAAAAAGATTGATAAAAACAAAATGGGTCTAAAATTTGACATTCCAAACCCATCCAAGACCAAACAGGCTTGGGTTTCTTTGTTTAAATAGTCTCTTCATCATGTGTGCAGGGGCTCCAGCATTCGATAATGTCAAAATGAATAATGGATAGTGCAGCTTCTCGCCACATGACATGAATGCTTGTGTTGCTCAACGACATTAAAGCTATCCGTGGAGGGTACGTAGGTTTTGCTGGAACGCAGGGAGGTAGGATTGTAGGTGAAGGGATTCTCACGAGCGGAGTTGTATCATTTGACAAAGTGAACTACATCGCTGAGCTTGAGAACAATCTACTCAACATTTCGCAAATTTGTGAAAAGAAGTTCACGACGCATTTTAATGATAAAGAATGCTTGATTTTAAAACCCGGTTTCAAGATTCCGGAGGAATGGATCCTGATGCGTGCTCCACGAGAGAATGATTTATATGTTCTTGATATGGGTATCGCTTCTACCACGTCAAAGAAAGTTCAATGCTTTGTATCTAAAGCTACCGAGAAAAAGTCGATTCTATGGCATCGGAAATGGGCCATATTCATCTACGAAAGATGAATTATCTTGTGCATAACGACCTAGTGGAGGGTGTAAATTTGAAGAATTTTCAACTATCTGATGATTGTTTGAGCTACAAAAAGGGGAAGTAGCATAAGAAATCACACCGAGAAAGCTGTTGAATTCTATCAAGCTACCACTAGAAAGGCTACACATGGATCTATTTGGACCAGTCAACGTCAAAAGTATCTCTGGTGATCTATACTGCCTTGTCGTTACAGATGATTATTCGCGATTCTCATGGGTTTTCTTTCTGGAGAGTAAAGATGAAAGTTTGAAATTCTTATAATCCTCTTCAGAAAACTTGAAAAGCCATATCATTTGCCTATCAAGAGAATCCACAGTGACAACAAAATAGAGTTCAAGAACAAGAAGATGCTAGAATTCTCCAATGAAAAAGGGATTCTTCACGAATTCAGTGCCCCTATACTCCTCAACAAAATGGAGTAGCTGAACATAAGAATCGCACACTGATCGAGACTGCCAGAACAATGTTAGCCGATTCGAAATTGCCAATCAGTTTCCAGAGTGAAGCAGTCGCGTCAGCATGTTATACCTTAAATCATGTGTTAACAGTTAAGCCTCACAACAAAATGTGTTTCGAGTTTCTGAATCAGTGAAAGCCCAACCTAGCATATTTGGAACCTTTTGGATCTCCATGTACTGTATTGGACCCGGATGGTAAATTTGGAGCCAAATCCTTGGAAGGATTCTTCGTCGTTTACGCTACTCCTCGGAAACGTCTTTTCTTGTCGAGTCTGAACCAGGTCACTCTAGCGCAGCACATTGATTGTCAAAGATATATGATGCCAATGCAGAAACCTAGATGGGTCTTCAAGTGCAAACGTGATGATAGGGGTGTGGTAGTGCGCAACAAAGCTCGACTTGTGGTTCAAGGTTTTCACCAGCAAGAAGGGATAGACTATACCGAAGTCTACGCCCTAGTTGCCTGTGTTGAAGCGATTCGCATATTCTTGGCCTTTGCCTCATGGTAAGGGTTCAAGGTGTACCAGTTAGATGTTAAATCTGCTTTCCTATATGGTAAAGTTAAAGAGGAAGTGTATGTTGGCCAACCACCGGGTTCATTGATCCAGTGCATAAAGACAAGGTCTACCTTCTGAACAAAGCCTTATACGGTCTTCATCAAGCCCCAAGAGCTTGTATGAAACACTGTCAAGTTATCTTCTAGACAACGACTTTATCAGAGGAACTGTAGATTCTACTCTTCTTACCAAGGAAGTGGATGGGCATTTAATCATCGTACAGATATATGCAGATGATATTATCTTTGGATCGACAAATGATAAACTGTGTAAAGACTTTGAAGAAGTCATGAAGCGCAAATTGAAATGAGTGCGATGGGGAAGATGAAGTTCTTTCTAGGACTTCATGTCGATCAGTTGCATGATGGTGTCTTTATCCATCAGACGAAGTATGTTCATGACATATTGGAGAAATTCAATATGACAGGAGCTAAGCCAGCATCTACCCCATTAGCTCCAAACACGGCATTTGTCTAGATCTTATTGGAGAAAGAGTTAACGAGACTTTATATCGCTCCATGATCAGATCCTTGATGTATCTTACGCTTCTCGACCTGATATCATGTATCCAATGTGCCTGTGCGCCCGTTATCAGTCAAATCCAAGAGAGTCGCACCTACATGCCGTCAAACGCATTATGAGATATCTAAAGGGTTTTCCAAGCATCGGTTTGTGGTACCCTAGACATGACGACTTCAATCTTGCAGGATACTCGGATTCTGATTTCGGTTGCTGCAAACTAAATACAAATCTACAACGGCCGGCTGCCAGTTCTTCGAAACCTGTCTGGTAACGTGACAATGCAAGAAACAGACCGCGGTCGCTCTCTCTACTTGTGAAGCTGAATAAGTTTCATCATCCAGCTGTTGTGCCCAAATTCTCTGGATTCAACAGCAGATGAGAGAGTTCGGACTGCAATTTCTTGATACGCCAATATATGTAGATAATCAGGCCACGATCGATCTCACCAAAGACTCATGCCAACACTCACGCACTAAACATATCGAGATTCGACACCACTTTATCCGTGATTGCTACGAGAAAAAGTTGGTTAGAATTGAGAAAATCCATACTAATGACCAAAAGGCAGATTTTTATATCAAAGTTTTGATAAAAACAAGATTCAAAAATCTTTTAAAGTGGAATGGTTTAAAAAATCTGATATCAGGGGATGTTCATGAGGTTGAGTTTGAGGATGATGACGACCTGATATGAATTTTTCATCGGTTTGGCGTATTTTTGTACATTCTTTCTTAAAAATTCTAAAAATCCAAAAATATGTTTTTGATTTTAGTGGGAGAATGTTTGTGGAAAATACAAAAAACATTATACAATTCAAAAAGAGTTTTTGTGAAAAAAGTGATCATATTATATCAAAAAGATAGTCACAGTATTCTAAAGAATTGAATGTTAAACAAGTGATTAAACAGGTCTTACTAAGGATGTGCCAGTAGGCTTCGCTCGTTCAGTAAATTGTTTTCAAGATAAACCTAAAAGAAAAACTGAATAACTTGTGGGTTAACATCTATCGGATATATGGACTCAGTACTCCAAAATTTTGTTTGACAGAATGCCATATTCTGCAATACTAGGTCTTTATATTTAATCGATATCTGGGGTATTATCCGAGTTCTTCTGATTTTGCGTGAGCAATGGCCTAGAACTTGTATAATACTTTACGCATTATTTGCCCAATCTGCATAAAAAATGAATATGTCATATACGTTGTGACATCTGCAGTATAAAAGATTCCTGTATGGAACACCACCTAAAGACGAGCCTTCATCTCTTTGTCTGTATGGAAATACTAACCTGAGCTCTCAAGGTCTCGTACTCACTTGTGAAATGAAATTCTAGGAATCTCGATACGGGAGTATATTCTGAGATGGGAAACACAGTTATTTCATGTTCATAATATTACCTAACATATATTGATACAATTGAGAAACGAGAAGAGGTTTAAATGGACAAGTATATTGGCAATCTAAGTAAATCTGGTTAAAAACTTAATGAGTATACCAAGATCAACGGTACTGGTGATTTGTTAAAAACTTGATATGATTCTTTCAACATAAAACTCACAAAAATATGTTTGTTGTTTCGATAAAATTCTAAAACTCAAAAAGATTTTCAGTTTCCTTAGCTTTGTAGTTTTATTTTAGTCTACCGATGTTGAAGACACTGATGGTTGAAATCATGGCGACATTTTTGCTGAGAGAAATCTGAAAACCATGGGTTGTGAGCTAATCTTTATCGGAATTTACCTGAATGTCAACAAAGTTCATTAATTTGAAACTTTACTGTTAAAATAATCTGTTTTGGTCAAAAATGGTCAACCAAGGTCATTAACTTTGACTTGGAAGGCAAATCGGATAACCAGGGTCATTAACTTGGACTTGGTTAACCGAGTGGGTTTTAAACAGATAAAATTGAATAAAAATAATAAAAATTACAAAATTTAAAATCAAAAAGTTTAAATAAGTTTCAGAATGCTTCGTACGAATAACACTAATCGTACGAAGAAAGTTTGGTTATTCGCACGAAATGATGTTTCGTACGAACGACCTGGACTAGTATATAAGTTCTCATACTTCGTACGAAATAACTTTATGTCTCTATGAGAACTGTAGTGCGAGTAGAGAGAACTTTTTTGCGAAACACATTCTGAAATCTTTATTTCTTTACATATTTTGAGTTCTATCACATTGGGGAGGTTGATTGGCACACCTCTTACAATGGGCAAGGTAATTTTGCTGAAACCAAGTAATTATAATGCTGAAATCGAACCAATCAGACTTAAAAAGTTAGATTGAGAGAGTTTGGACCGGTAAAATTTAAAATTGGCCACAAAAATGTTAATATTGGCCTTTATAATCCATAAATCGACTATCAATTTGTAAAAATCTACATTTTTAGGTTCGGATTAAAACTTGGTAATTTTGGAACGATTCAAGATTCGTACGAAGAAGTGTTTCGTATGAAGCAAGGGTTTTCAATGTTTTATCATTTTCATTTGTATGAATTGGCTGATTCGTACGAAGCAATTCTTAAAAGTTAAATTGCAAAAATTACCCTAAGTGCTACTGATTCGTACGAAGTTGTGTTCGTACGAAGCAAGTTTGGACAATGTCTAACTTTGGAATCATTCGTACGAAGTAGTGATCCGTACGAATGATGTTTGTTTCAAACTTGTGAAAATTTTGTTAAGTGTTGATTCGCACAAAGCTGTAGCTCGTACGAATGTTGTTGTGTTGTTTGAAATGTGTGAAAATTTTCTAACAGTTTGTTGTTATCTCTATGTACAGGTCAAGAAATCGTCCTTTTCACCGTTCCACAATATCTGTTGCTTGACTGATGACACTATTCCGGAGATTGCCACGTACCGGGACATATTAGATTTTCTTACACGAATCTCGATTACAAAGGCTCTAACTGATAGACATATCGTTTACAGATCACATGTAGAATATTTTTGGAACGCTGCTGATATAAGTACCGAAGATAATGTGATTGTTTCTGCTGTAAAGATTGACGATGTTGATATTCCAGTAAAGATTACTGAGGAGTTAATTTGCACAGTTCTAGATTTCAAAGACAATGCTGATGATCCTACGGGCTTTTCTGAGTATATGGTTAAAGGTTGCTTTTTTCGAATGGGATATGCAGGATTCGTTAATGCTGCACCATTTAAGAAAGGGAATTTGAGCACACCGTTTTGTTCTCTTGCACATGTCATTGCTCATGCCCTTAGTCAAAGGAAAGGAGGATACGATGATCTTGTCGACTACCAGATGTGCATGATTACAGCTTTGGTTTTGAATTTACCATATAACTTTTCAAAAGTTATTTTTACACAGATAGTACAAAACATCCAGAGAGAGAAATTCTTGTAGTATCCGAGATTTGTACAAATGATGTTGGATTATTTACATCCGGATCTGAAGAAAAAGAAGGAGGATATTCTGAGATTGGAACATATGGACATATCTACACTGAAGAAGATGAATTTGCATCTTAAAGCTTTTCCTAATGCCAAGCCTGTTTCCGGTGCGATCATAGATAAAGATTATATCTCTCTTGCACCTGGCAAGTGGAGAAAGGACGATAGTGGTGACGAAAGTGAGGAAGTAACTGCTTTATCTAGTTTTTTTTGCGAAGCGAAGTCCTTGGTTTATTAAAGAAGGAGGAAAAGGTGCTAAACGTAAAGCTGGTACTACTTCTGCACCAGCACAACCGAAAAAGAAAGCTACTGCTGAGAGTTCTGGCTTGCGAGATGAACTAGACACAGAAGAAAATATTGAAGATATAGAAGCATATATTGAATGCCAAGCGTTTGGGGAAGAAAAAGCAGCTGAAGATGTTTCATTTTCGAGCACGAATTCTGATGAAAGAAGGGCTGGTGAGAAGAAACGAGCGCAGAAGTTAGAGAAAAAGCGCCAGGCTGTGTTGAAGGAGAAAGCTGACGAACGCAAGTGTAAAGCAACAGGAGAGGACGACTCTACTTATCTCCCATCAGATTCTGATCCTGATACGCCATTTCGAACTCTTGTTAAGAAGAACCAAAGAAGGCTTAAACGTCTTGCATCAAGAAGTTCTGAGTCTCCCACAGTTTGATCTAAAGAGACTACATCAGAACAAACAGCTGAAGAAGTTGTGGTTGAGCCTACGCAGCAAATACCGACTTCACCACACAAGTAGCTCCTCAATCACCACCACAATCTACACCGCAAAAACATCACAACAGCAACAAACACCACAACAACACAAACACCGCAACAGCAGTCAACACCACAACAACAGCAACAAACGCCACAACAGCAGCCAACATCGAAACAACCACCGCTTTCTTCTCAGACTTCACAACCCCTTTTTGCTTCGATTTTGATTTGGGTGATATACCGGGGGGTGAAGATTTCTCTTTCAATGATCCACATGTGGATGAATTGCAAAAACAAGTTTTGCTGAACATAGTGAGAATGTCCGAGGTGCAAGAATAGATCACTGTGTTAACTGCAGAAAAACTAGAGTTGCTTGAGTAGGTTAATGTTTTATCTGAAGATAATTGAAGCTATGTTAGCAAGTATTGTCTCGGAGAATGAAAGATTGAGATTGCGAATGGCTGAGTATGAGGAAGAGATACATCACAGCAATAGACGTATGAGTTTATTTGAGAAGATTTTGGAAAAGAAACTCGGTGTGAATATAGCGGCTGAGATTGACGAAATTGAACGTACAGAGGCTCACGAACGTGTCCCGAGAGAGAATGTCTAGCGAAAGAACAGTCTGACGCCAAGGGTAAAGGCAAAGCTAAAGTTGTTGAGGATCCTATCATTGAACAAACTGAGCCAGAAGCTGAATCTGCACCAGTTACATGCACAAATATTCGTGGTTTATCAATAGTCGAACAAGTTTATTCTTATTGGGAAGCCGATTGATGTTGATATTGACTTGTTAGATCTGTCTCAAAGGCATCGTGAATGGCTGTTAAAGAAAAAGCTTGAAAAAGAGATAGAGGAAGCTGTTGAAGAATTTGATGAAGAAGCTGAAGATGATAATGCAGAGACAGATGTTGATGATTCTAGTAGTTCTAATAGTGATGATGATAATGTAGGAGGTACGGGTATACGGGTTACCGATTCGAGCGTTAATGAAGATATTGATTTTTCTGTGTACCTTGATGACTATATTAATCAGGGGAATGATAGAGTTGATTAATCTGTTGATGCTCAGCAGACGGGAATCTTCCTGGAGATAGACTTATCTTCCGTTCTTGTCGTACAGAAACCTAAAGTATTTTATCTTGAGCATGATGTGGAAGAGGGAGAATTTGTTCATTGCTATACTAAGGAAGAGATAGCTGAGATGTTGGGAGTAAGTGAAGAAAATTTTGAATTTGATTTTGAAAATTAGTTAAATGAGATAGATGCATTTGACCAAACGAGTACGTGTTTGAAAATGTTGAAGACGCAAATGATTACGATAGAGTTGTCGTAGGAGATGATTCTAATGACGATACAAATCTAGCTGATCAGAGTACAGATGATTCCCCAACTTTCGTTGAGTTATTTGCAGTTGAGAATTCTGATATGTTAAAAAGAAAGGTTGCTGAAGCTGCAAAAGAAGGAACAATTCCTCACCGAATGTCTAGTGCTGAAATTTCTAAAGAGAGGAAGAAGTGGTTTCGAAATGTACCAGCCGAGTGAAAGTTTAAACGTCCCCTAGCATTTTTCACACGTGATGCTGACATGTCTTTAGGGGATATTATTAGCTGGGGTTGGATCGAGGAATTGAATGTATATGCGGTGAAGAGGGAGTTTGGAATTCAATATTTCGGATATCTACGCGACATCAAGTCCTTGCCGTTCTGGGATATCAAAGAACTGGTTCAGAAAAGATGAAGTTTCAGGACCAGCGGCTATGGAAATTGATTAAGCTAGAGGCTCAACATGGTTTTACTTATTGAAAACCTCACTTTCCTCGACGTATCGTAAAGATTGATCCAGTAACACAAGAGAAGGATATAACACTCGTCGTCAAAAGGCCCAAAGTGATGATAAACATGCCAATGATACAAATAGAGCAAGATTTTCATACGATCTTCAAGTGGTGGCATTACCACTCTAACACAGGAGAGGCTGTCATCTGCGTACACCCTGATGAAGATTCGTGGAATATTGCTATGAGCTGACCGAAGCCTTTATAGCCCACGAACGAATATATGGGTTATGGCGTGACATTCGAGTGCTAGACCCTATGTGGCTAGTCAACTATATAAGAAGGATATTGAATGTTTATTCTATAGCAAGATAAGCTTTGAGGAGAAGGATAAGGAACAAGCTCTCCAATTCCAGAAGATCTATGCTTTGCCAATGATATTCACTATGGATCGACATGGAACACTTCATGGAGGAAGCTTGAGGAGATAGAGAAGAAAAATAAAGAGAAAAATGAAGCTCGGATTGTAGAGCGTGCTGTATAGCATCGGTTTGGAGCTTTCGGTTTGCAATACAACGAAACGACCTCCTCCAACAGACCAAACACCGATTGCATCTGAGGAGCGTCGCAAGACACCGAAGAGATTCTTTGGGCGTTAGAGTCAAATCAGTTGAAGATTTTTTTGAAGACCATCCAGACTGCGGCAACATCCAAGGGGGAGTTTGTTGATGCATTATGTCTATTGCCTACGTCTAGGATGTGTCTGTATTGTTTATTGAGCTTTTAACATTGAATGTATATATTATAAAAAGTTATTTTATTCATTTTTATGATTCGTACGAGCGAGATTGTATGGCTCGTACGAATGACTCTCAGTCACTCGTACGGATCAGCTGCTTGTACGAAGCACATCTCTGTTAGAAACACACTCCAGTATGAGTCATGTCGACCTATAAATAGAGGAGTGTTGTGTCAGAGCTAGTAAGTCAGTTTTGATAGTACGGCGAAGCCCTGCTAGTTTGTTTACTCGCGTCTGTACTTTGCACGTCTTTGAATACAACAGAGCAGTTGAACAGTAAGTTTTATCTTGTTTGTTTTGTCAACCTCTCTAGAAATTAATTCCGCCTCTGCTAGTTGAGTTAGATCAGATCAGTTGCTCATCGGAGGAGCCCGATCCTCATTCACAGAAGCAAAAATCTTCATTATTTTTTTTTGACATTTTTGGCTCTTGGACTTGTATTTTCACTTTTTTACCATTTTTAACTCCTTTAACATAATATTTAGGTTATATAAAGGTGTTAAGACATGTGTAACTTGGATTATGCCTGAAAGTGTCGTGGATGTCGGTTCGTTCGGTTGTATGGTTACGCGTTTCGCAAAAATCCGTAAAATGCTTTAACGAACACGAAAATGATCGAAATTGTGCAACGATTGATAGTTTTTCATTCTCGTCAATAAAATACAAGATTTTATTGAATATAAAATATTTGGACCAGCATACTTTCGCAGTTTGACGAAAGTAGTCCCTGGACTTGTATAAGCGTGTTTTTTTGTCATATCTAACCCTTCAAAACTTATATCTAAGTTATGTAAAGGGTATTTAGGGTATGTGTAGCTAATGTCCTTGTTTCAGAGTGTATGTCTTGTTAAACTGATTGCGTTTGAATGTTAGTTAACGAATTACTTTCACAAAATTTTTTGAGGATTGAAATTGTGCAAATGTCTTAGATAATTATAAAATTTTTGGAAATAAAACATAGGGTTTCATTGAGTACGAAATTGTTTGTAATTGTACAATGATTGAAAAGGCACAAATGTCACAGTCTCCCATACTTTTGGAAATTTCGTCTCGAAATTTAATTAGAGGAAACTTTGTGAAAACAGATGTGGATGTTTCGCTTTCATCTGATCCTCTTGTTCCAAGTAAATTCTGGGCCACGTTTGGATTCCCAGCAAACTTTAACTAACGGTATATGTCTACGCTTGAGTTTCTTGACAAAGTGCATAGTGTCATCAACTTTGAATTTCATCATGGGGAATGTGGAGGTTTGTATCGGCTAAACACATTTTCGAATTGGACACGTGGAATGTTGGGTGAATAATCCCAAGTTCAGGAGGTTGCTCAAGTCTGGTAGGTCACCTTTACGATTCTCTCAACGATCTTGAATGGTCCAGTATATCGTGGTGCAAGTTTTCCTTTTCTCTCCAAATCTAATCACACCTTTCCAAGGGGATAACTTGACAAGGACGTGATCACCAACTTGGAATTCCAAGGGCTTGCATCGTTTGTCCGCATAACTCCTTTGACGGCTTCTAGCTGTCAAAAGGTTATCTTGAATTTTCTTGACTTTGTCTGTTGTGTCGTGAATGAGTTCAGGTCTAGTGAGCTGAGCTTCACCGACCTCATTCCAGCAGACAGGTGAACGACATTTTCGACCGTATAGAGCTTCGAAAGGCGCCATATTGATGCTGGCATGATAAATATTGTTGTAGGAGAATTCGACCAATGGTAGATGCGAATCCCAACTACCACCAAATTCGATCACTCATGCTCTAAGCATATCCTCAAGTGTTTGAAGTATCCTTTCAGATTGTTCATCCGTTTGAGGATGATAAGTAGTGCTCAGATTGAGTTTGGTTCCCATGGCAGATTGCATGGTCTTCCAAAAGTGAGATGAGAATCGAGCATCTCGATCAGATATGATGTTCAAAGGAACACCATGACGAGATACAATCTCATCAACATAGATCTTAGCGAGTTTGTCAACAAATAGATCCTCACAAATTGCCAAAAAGTGTGCTGACTTTGTTAGACGATCGATGATTGCCCAAATGGCATCATGACCTCTAGGTGTGCGTGGTAGTTTAGTGATGAGATCCATCACAATTTTCTCCCACCCTTTCCCTACCGGTATTTCTGGTTGCTCCAGTAAACCAGATGGGCGTTGATGTTCTGTCTTAACTTTAAGACAAGTTAGGCATTTAGACACATACAAGGCAATGTCCTTCTTCATACCCGGCCACCAATACTGGGTACGGAGATCCTTATACATTTTGTCTGCACCCGGATGGATTGAATAACGAGACTTATGAGCTTAGTCCATCAATAAGGTGTGGAGATTGTCTTGACTAGGAATCCACAAATGGTTCTTGTAGTAGAGTAATACGTTTTCTTTTATTTCGAGTTAAAGTTCGAGATTTTGTGGCAGCTCATTTTTCAACAAGCTTTGGGTCACATATGTATGCTGCGCTTGAAGGATATATGTCTGATATCAGATTGAACTCGAACACAATGAAGTTTGACTCATTCCTTACGACGAAGCGCATCAACCACAACATTTTCCTTACCAGGATGCTAGCGAATCTCGCAGTCGTAGTCGTTCAGAAGTTCGACCCAGCGTCGTTGTCTCATGTTTAGCTCCTTTTGATTGACTATAGGTTGGAGATTTCTGTGGTCAGTGAAAACCACACATTTAGTACCTAAAGGTAGTGTCTCCAAATTTTGAGAGCAAAAACTAGGGCTCTTAACCTCAAGATCGTGAGTTATGTAGTTCTTCTTGTGGATTTTCAATTGTCTTGACGCATAGGCTATGATTTGTCTCTTTGCATGAGAACACAACCAAGGCCTAGGTTTGATACGTCACAATAGACAACGAAGTCGTCGTTGTCGTCGGGTAAAGATAAAACAGGAGCATCACAGAGTTTTTGTTTCAGTATTTGAAAGGCTTCCTCTTGTTTGGTTCCCACTTGAAAGGTTTATCTTCTGAGTCAAAGTGCTGAGAGGAACCGCGATCTTTGAAAAGTTCGCGATGAATTGTTGATAGTATCCAGTAAGACCAAGAAATGAATGAACTTCAGTAGGAGTAGTAGGTGTACTCCAATCCCTAATCGCACTGATTTTGCCAGGATCTACATGTATACCTTGTTTGTTAACATTGTATCCCAAAAATTGAACTTCTTTTAGTCAAAATTCACACTTGGAGAGTTTGGCGTAAAGTTGTTCTTTCTTCAGGAGTTCCATCGTTAGACCAAGATGTTGTTCGTGATCGGCTCGAGACTTAGAATAAATGAGGATGTCGTCGATGAAAAAAATGATGAACTTGTCTAAATAATGTTTAAAACCCTATTCAATAAGTCCATGAAGACGACAGGAGCATTCGTCAAACCAAAAGGCATGACAGTGAACTCGTAATGGCCGTATCGAGTGCGAAAAGCAGTCTTGGGAATATCTTCTTTGAGTACCGAAGTTGATGATACCCAGACGCAAATCAATCTTTGAAAAGCAGGCCCGCACCTTGTAGCTGATCAAAGAGATCATCAATGCGAGGTAGGGGATATCGCTTTTTGATTGTGAATTTTTTGAGCTCATGATAATCGATACATATACGGAAGGATCCATCCTTCTTTTTCACGAATAGGACAGGAGCGCCCCAAGGTGAAAAGCTCAGATGTATGAATCCCTTTTCAGAAAGTTCTTAGAGTTGCTTTGACAACTCTTGCATTTCAGACGGTGTAATACGGTAAGGAGATTTCGCAATTGGGTTGGCACCAGGTACAAGGTCAATATGAAACTCAACTTGACGAATTGGGGGTAAACCAGGTAGCTCTTCAGGAAACACCTCAGGATATCCAAAAACAGCGGGGATGTCCTGAATAGTTTTGCCCTGGCTTTTTCCTCTATGATATGTGCCAAGAAGGCTACATAATTCTTTCGTAGTTATTTTTTGGGCCTGGGTATAGGTCATGAGTTTTAGGCTACTAGAGGGTTTTTCTCCGTGAACATCTAAGGTTTCGCTAGACGAAAGAGGTATACGACAACCTTATCGAAACAGATCACCTCAACATGGTGTTTGGTTAACCAATCCATTCCTATGATGATGTCAAAATTCCCGAGTTGCATTGGTGTGAGGTCAATGGGAAAATGATGTTATCCAGGTTCAATTTGGCAACTACGAATGACATAGTCGAGCCCAACGGGTTCACCACTAGCTATTTCCACAATTAAAGGTTTTCCTAGTTTAGTTCTAGGCATTGAATGCAAAGGTTCAAAGGCTAGTGATACAAAGCTTCTATCGGCACCCGAATCGAAAAGAATAGAAGTAGGATGATTGTTAACAAGGAACGTACCGTTAGTGACTATCAACACGAGCCTCGTTAGCATTGATGTTGAATGTGTGTCCACGGGCTGGATTTGCATTCACGTTCACCAATTTTGGGCAGTTGTTTCTAAAGAGACCCATCTCGCCACAGTTGTAGTAGGAACCATGTGGGAACGGAGGTCTAGCAGGGTTGGCTTGGGGTTGAACAGGGTTCTGAACAGCTTGTTTTGGGGCCAAACGACAAACATTGGTTATGTGACCGAATCTTCCACACGAGGTGCATTGGCGACACTGTAGGTGAGCTTGATGGTGACCATTGCACTGATTGCACAACGGTAAGTACCAGCATAGGGTTTCCTTGCAGGAGGTTGTGCTGGCTGGTTTTGAATGTTATGGTTGGGTTGTGCAACAACTGCAAAGTTCTGTGAAGCCTTACTGTGAGTCCCAAAACAGATTCGGATCACAGTGGTTGATTGTTTTCACCTAAACAGCTACGGATTAGTTGTTTGAATGTGCAAATACTAAGAAAAACCAAGCAAAGAAGATGAAGAATCTTGTTTGGATCAAACAACTAGTGTTGTATATGAAATCCCAATAACATGTAATCAATAACAGAACCTGGATATTCAGATGAAAGCACAATAACAAAAAAATCACAACACAAGAAGATCACCAAAATCTGTCCAAGAAACTTGGACATAACTTCATTGAACAAGGTATTTATACAGACTGATCACCCCGCATATTTATTAAATACGCTGGGCAATTAATTACGGCCCGTACATATATATTTCACAAAATGACACTTTTGACCCTCTTGTTTTTCTAACTATTACAAAATCAGCTCAAACTATGGTTTATCAAGTACCAACCGTCTCCAAAAGTTCCAACAATATCCCCCTAGACCGCTGCGTGCTTGATTTTCTTCAATCTTGTTTCTGAGCATCAGAGTTTGCGGCTAGATCTTCGGCTTGCTATTCGGTTGCTGCATCAGTTGATTGTTGAATAAAAGCTTCACTAATGGTTGGATGGGCCTCCATTGTGACTTCATATGTGGATGAAGTCGGAGGTGGTTGAATGATCTGGACGTCTGAATATGGAGATGGATCTTTGTTGGAGGAGAGGATGATTCTTGTTTAGCTGCTTTCTTCTTGCTTAACGCTTCTTTTTCCTTTTTTGCTTCCATTTTTAGCAAGATTTCCATTATATCAATCTTTCGAGCTCTAGCACGTTCGACTTCCCTCTGAAAGAGCATTCCCTTATCAAGATATTCATTTCCGGCCCCAACGTTTATCTTATGTCCAAACAAGATGTTCAGGTCGGAAAGACAGAACATAAAAACATCCATAGGGTCCAGAAGGAGAATGTCTTCATCTGAATCAGACCTTATGACTACCTCACCTATTTTGCCGTCATAGAACCACTTCTTGAAATTGGTGACCGTCACAGGTTGCTCTGGATGAAGCTTCACCCTGGTAACCACCTTTGCTTGATTTATAACGCACGTTATCTTTCCTTTACCGGTGAACGGATCCTTGGTGGTTTTAGACACACGTTTTCTGGGGCGCTGAGGCTTGAACACTGAAAATCCTCGCAAGCATTCTCTTTGTATTAATCTTTCTAAATCTCTACCTATGCTACTGTTTGTCGGATTAATCAGCTCATGCTTACTAAGCTCACGTATGTCCCATGTGGGCAAGCTCTGCATATCTTGAGCGCTTTGAAAATATTGAATCACTCCACCTCTTCGTTTTACAACGAACCGCCTGGTCAGATTGTAGTACTTCCAACTAATGATTTTATCAGTAATCTTAGTTTTATCAACTGTGATTACCTGATAAAAGTCAGGCATTTCCGCTCGTTCCTTTTTGAACCACTCTGGATGCTGTGGCTCAAATTCATCTCCCTCATCCGTTTCATACACCACATCTTCTTCCAACCCCCATTCCAAGAACTTTCTAGGCATTTCTACGCTGTTAACTTCCTCTTCATTGCTGTCGTCATCAGGGCCAACATCAACCGCTGATTCAAGACGCTTTTCCTTCTTTTTAGCTTTGTCTGCTTTCTTTTTCTGCTCTCTTTCTTTAAATAAGTCAAAGTTAAAGATTCTTCATTTGAGTACTTTGGCTTTTTGTTTGCAGCACCATATAACTCTTGACCCATTTCATGAAACTTCTCCATCCTTCCTGCTGAAATCTAATGAATTCTGTTTGCTTAGCAACGTATGCATGCAGTTCTTTGTTCTTCAACCTTTGCTCTTTCAAATTTCTCTTGAGAACATCGGTATCATTGACTTTGTTCTTCGACAGACAGAATTCCTTAGCGGAGAAAGACTCGATTTCCTTAGATAGACGGTTGTAGAGCTCTTGAAAAGGTCTGGGTCGAGAAGGAATTTGCTGACGAGGGGGTTTTGCCGATACTAGAGGTTTGGGTGGAACGCTTGTAGATGATCCTTCTCCTGATTTTCTCTTCTTTGGCGCTGCAAATTCGCTTGGAGAAGGTTCCTTTGGATCAGCAAAAAGTCCTTCCACGAATCTATCTAACTGTTCTTGCTCTGATGTAACAACCTCCCGGGTTTCAGATACGGTCATTTCCTTTCTTTTCATTCTCCTATCCCGTTTCTCAGCTTCTGCCACTACATGAATGGCCTGCATCCTTTCGATCTCTTCCCTGGTCGATCCAGCGCGAATGCTGTCAGCCATGATTCGCTCTGGGTTTGGCGTATCTTTCTTGCTCTTCTTCCTCGAAGGTTCCTCTTCTACTACTTTCTTTCCTTTTTCTTTCCACTTACGTACCAGAGGAATTTCTTCTTCTTCTTCTTCAGCTTCTTTAGAGACATCAACTGGACGACTTCCACCTTCCCTACTTTTTCTTGTCTTTTCTCGATATTTGTTGTAAGCAGCGAGAACAACTGGAAGTCTTTCCTCACGATACATCCAGTGATGCAACATCACCCACTATTTGGTTTTTAGCTCAGTGATCTGCCTTCCTTTTGGTAACTGAAACTGGTACGTGTTTCCATCATGTAGCAAGTTTCGATGATGATCGTCGATGAGCAATTGCACGAATCTAGGATACATCGCCCATGCACCTTTATTGATGTTGTCAATCATGTAGTAAAAAATCAATCCAGAAATGTTGAACGGCTGATTTGTACACAAATTCAGCATAGCCGCGAACCACTCTAGATTCAAGCCATCATAACTGCCCTTTCGATGATAGATGCTTATACAAAACGTGTGCAAAATGAATCTCCAGTCTTTCGTTAGATTTAACTTTTTGATTTCGTTTTTGTAACGAAAATCTCCAACGTAATTCATTCCACGAAATCCCTCTAGAATTTCCTCCTTCTTTAGCTTCAATGGATCATTTGCATTATCTCCTAGGCTCAGAACTTTCCGAATTCGTTCCTCGGTCACTCTAATTTCTTTGTTTCTAACAGTCGCTGTGATATGTTTGACGTTGTTCAGCGTTCTTGCTCTTGCCGTTCTCCAAAATTCTTCTACGTGAATGGAGTAAATAGTAGGATTAGCTTGGATTGCATAGCTAATTTTACTACGTGACAACCAATCCATCACGTCTTCAAAATCTAGTTCCGAAGGCACTAGAATAATTGGTTGATTATGCTTTCTCGTACCGTCCCATACCAACTGTTGAGCCATGTCTAAAATGTGGAAACGACTCAAGTTAGATTTTCATACAACGATGTAAGTTTAGAATTATATATATATATATATATACATATATTAAAGCAAATTAAAAAGAATATACATATATATATATATATATACACAAAACAATTAAAATCGCTGATAAATGCGCTGAACCTGAGGATAAATACGCAGAACATCTAACTGGCGAAATTAAGTGATATTCGGAGTAAAAGCTTTAAAATTAAGTGATATTCGGTTTAAAAGCTTTATTACGCTGGTTTGACTGGCGTATTACTTTAATACGCCGGTTGCTTAGCTAATTGTTTAAGACTTAACTTCGCCATTAGATGTCTCGTACAAATGCGCTGATCAGACATAATTACGCTGATTATAACTTAGCGTTTTTAAGTGCCAGCGTATATGACTATCTACGCTTAGCTTAGCCAACGTATTTGTCTAATACGCCGGTTGCTTGAACTCGCGTTCAAGACTTAAATTCGCCAATCCTTGATCAGCATAATTAAGCTATCTTCATATTAAATACGCTATATTCAAAAATAAATACGCCATATTCAAAAATTTCTTGATAAACCCTTTTAACCAAAACTGACCCGATCAATAACACTATTAAACAAAACAGAAAACTGAAATCGATGAATGAAACTCATTCAAACAATGATCGATGTACAATAGAATATTAAAAACATACCGATATCGAGTTCGTTCAGTTATGCTAAAGGAAGATTGAAAAACAAAGGATGTGAGAGTGTGGATGTTTACTGATAAGGAAGAAGATGAAATGGATAACTTTTTGAAAATATTTACAAACGGTGAAAACAATGATGAACTTGTCTAAATAAGGTTTACAAACCCTATTCAATAAGTCCATGAAGACGACAGGAGCATTTGTCAAACCAAAAGGCTTGACAGTGAACTCATAATGGCCGTATCGAGTGCGAAAAGCAGTCTTGGGAATATTTTCTTTGAGTACCTGAAGTTGATGATACCCAGAACGCAAATCAATCTTTGAAAAGCAGGTCGCACCTTGTAGCTGATCAGAGTGATCATCAATGCGAGGTAGGGGATATCGCTTTTTGATTGTGAATTTGTTGAGCTCATGATAATAGATACACATACGGAAGGATCCATCCTTCTTTTTCACTAATAGGACAGGAGCGCCCCAAGGTGAAAAGCTCAGATGTATGAATCCCTTGTCTGAAAGTTCTTAGAGTTGCTTTGAAAACTATTGCATTTCAGACGGTGTAATACGGTAAGGAGATTTCGCAAATGGGTTGGCACCAGGAACAAGGTCAAGATGAAACTCAACTTGACGAATTGGGGGTAAACCAGGTAGCGCTTCAGGAGCGCCCCAAGGTGAAAAGCTCAGATGTATGAATCCTTGTCTGAAAGTTCTTAGAGTTGCTTTGAAAACTCTTGCATTTCAGACGGTGTAATACGGTAAGGAAATTTCGCAAATGGGTTGGCACCCGGTACAAGGTCAATATGAAACTCAACTTGATGAATTGGGGGTAAACCAGGTAGCTCTTCAGGAAACGCCTCAGGATATCCCCGAACAGCGGGGATGTCCTGAACAGTTTTGCCTTGGCTTTTTCCTCTACGATATGTGCCAAGAAGGCTACATAATTCTTTCGTAGGTATTTTGGGCCTGGGTATAGGTCATGAGTTTTAGGCTACTAGAGGGTTTTTCTCCGTGAACAGCTAAGGTTTCGCTAGACGAAAGAGGTATACGAACAACCTTGTCGAAACAGATCACCTCAACATGGTGTTTGGTTAACCAATCCATTCCTATGATGATGTCAAAATTCCTAAGTTGCATTGGTGTGAGGTCAATGGGAAAATGTGGTTATCCAGGTTCAATTGGCAACTACGAATGACATAGTCGAGCCCAACAGGTTCACCACTGGCTATTTCCACAGTTAAGGGTTTTCCCAGTTTAGTTCTAGGCATTGAATGCAAAGGTTAAAAGGCTAGTGATACAAAGCTTCTATCGGCACCCGAATCGAAAAGAATAGAAGTAGGATGATTGTTAACAAGGAATGTACCGTTAATGACTTCATTATCAACACGAGCCTCATTAGCATGGATGTTGAATATGCGTCTGCTGGCTGGATTTGCATTCACGTTCACCAAATTTGGGCAGTTGTTTCTAAAGAGACCCATCTCGCCATAGTTGTAGCAGGAACCATGTGGGAACGGGGGTCTAGCAGGGTTGGCTTAGGGTTGAACAGGGTTCTGAACAGCTTGTTTTGGGGCCAAACGACAAACATTGGCTATGTGACCGAATCTTCCACACGAGGTGCATTGGCGACACTGTAGGTGAGCTTGATGGTGACCATTGCACCGGTTGCACAGCGGTACAGTACTAGCATAGGGTTTCCTTGCAGGAGGTTGTGCTGGCTGGTTTTGAATGTTATGGTTGGGTTGTGCAACAACTGCAAAGTTCTGTGAAGCCTTACTGTGAGTCCCAAAACAGATTTGGATCACAGTGGTTGATTGTTTTCACCCAAACAGCTACGGATTAGTTGTTTGAATGTGCAAATACTAAGAAAAACCAAGCAAAGAAGATGAAGAATCTTGTTTGGATCAAACAACTAGTGTTGTATATGAAATCCCAATAACATGTAATCAATAACAGCACCTGGATATTCAGATGAAAGCACAATAACAAAAAAATCACAACACAAGAAGATCACCAAAATCTGTCCAAGAAACTTGACATAACTTCATTGAACAAGGTATTTATACAGAATGAAACGTATTTATTAAATACGCTGGGCAATTAATTACGCCGCTTACATATATGTTTCACAAAATGACACTTTTGACCCTCTTGTTTTTCTAACTGTTAAAGAATCAGCTCAAACTATGGTTTATCAAGTACCAACGGTCTCCAAAAGTTCCAACAATATCCACCCCAAGACCGTTGCGTGCTTGATTTTCTTCAATGTTGTTTCCGAGCATCAGGGTCTGCGGCTGGATCTTCGGCTTGCTATTCGGTTGCTGCATCAGTTGATTGTTGAATAAAAGCTTCACTAATGGTTGGTTAGGCCTCCATTGTGACTTCATATGTGATGAAGTCGGAGGTGGTTGAATGATCTGGACGTCTGAATATGGAGATGGATCTTTGGTTGGAGGAGAGAATGATTCTTGTTCAGTGCTTTCTTCTTGCTTAACGCTTCTTTTTCCTTTTTCGCTTCCATTCTGAGCAAGATTTCCTTTATATCAATCTTTCAAGCTCTAGCACGTTCGACTTCCCTCTGAAAGAGCATTCCCTCCTCAAGATATTCATTTCCGGCCCCAACGTTTATCTTATGTCCAAACAAGATGTTCAGGTCGGAAAGACAGAACATAAAAACATCCATAGGGTCCAGAATGCGAATGTCTTCATTCGAATCAGACCCTATGACTGCCGTCATAGAACCACTTCTTGAAATTGGTGAGCGTCACAGGTTGCTCTGGAGGAAGCTTCACCCTGGTAACCACCTTTGCTGGATTTATAACCCACGTTATCTTTCCTTTACCGGTGAACGGATCCTTGGTGGTTTTAGACACACGTTTTCAGGGGCGCTGAGGCTTGAACACTGAAAATCCTCGCAAGCATTCTCTTTGTATTAATCTTTCTAAATCTCCACCTATGCTTTTGTTTGTCGGACTAATCAGCTCATGCTTACTAAGCTCACGTATGTCCCATGTGGGAAAGCTCTGCATATCTTGAGCGCTTGAAAATATTGAATCACTCCACCTCTTCGTTTTACACCGAACCACCGGTCAGATTGCAGTACTTCCAACTAATGATTTTATCAGTAATCTCAGTTTTCTCAAGTGTGATTACCTGATAAAAGTCAGGCATTTTCGCTCGTTCCTTTTTGAACCACTCTGAATGTTGTGGCTCAAATTCATCTACCCCATCCGTTTCATACACCACAACTTCTTCCAACCCCCATTCCAAGAACTTTACAGTACATTTCTCCTCTGTCAACTTCCTCTTCGTCGCTGTCGTCATCAAGGCCAACATCAGTCGCTGATTCAAGACGCTTTTCCTTCTTTTTAGCTTTGTCTGCTTTCTTTTTCTGCTCTCTTTATTTAAATAAGTCAAAGTTAAAGATTTCTTCATTTGAGTACTTTGGCTTTCTGTTTGCAGCACCATATAACTCTTGACCCATTTCATGCAACTTCTCCATCCTTCCTGCTGAAATCTAATGAATTCTGTTTGCTTAGCAACGTATGCATGCAGTTCTTTGTTCTTCAACCTTTGCTCTTTCAACTTTCTCTTGAGAACATCGGTATCATTGACTTTGTTCTTCAACAGACAGAATTCCTTAGCGGAGAAAGACTCGATTTCCTTAGATAGACGGTTGTAGAGCTCTTGAAAAGGTCTGGGTCGAGAAGGAATTTGCTGACGAGGGGGTTGTGCCGATACTAGAGGTTTGGGTGGAACGCTTGTAGATGATCCTTCTCCTGATTTTCTCTTCTTTGGCGCTGCAACTTCGCTTGGAGAAGGTTCCTGTAGATCAGCAAAAAGTTACTCCATGAATCTATCTAACTTTTCTTGCTCTAATGTAACAACCTCCAGGGTTTCAGATTCGGTCATTTCCCTTCTTTTCATTCTCCTCTCCCGTTTCTCAGCCTCTGCGACTGCATGAATGGCCTGCATCCTTTCGATCTCTTCCCTGGTCGATCCAGCGCGAATGCTGTCAGCCATGATTCGCTCTGGGTTTGGCGTATCTTTTTTGCTCTTCTTCCTCGAAGGTTCCTCTTCTACTAATTTCTTTCCTTTTTCTTTCCCTTATGTACCAGAGGAATTTCTTCTTCTTCTTAAGCTTCTTCAGAGACATCAACTGGACGACTTCCACCTTCCCTACTTTTTCTTGTCTTTTCTCGATATTTGTTGTAAGCAGCAAGAA
Organism: Scalesia atractyloides; assembly: GCA_947069175.1. NCBI lineage: Eukaryota > Viridiplantae > Streptophyta > Magnoliopsida > Asterales > Asteraceae > Scalesia > Scalesia atractyloides. Next base: position 40,197,546 of record CAMTDV010000022.1, on the reverse strand, counting down.
CATCTAGAAGTCTTTCCTCACGGTACATCCAGTGATGCAACATCAGCCACTCTTTTGTTTTTAGCTCAGTGATCTGCCTTCCTTTTGGTAACTGAAACTGGTACGTGTTTCCATCATGTGGCAAGTTTCGATGATGATCGCCGATGAGCAATTGCACGAATCTAGGATACATCACCCATGCACCTTTATTGATGTTGTCAAATCATGCAGTAAAAAATCAATCCAGAAATGTTGAACGGCTGATTTGTACACAGATTCAGCATGCCGCGGACCACTCTTGATTCAAGCCATCATAACCGCCCTTTCGATGACAGATGCTCATACAAAACGTGTGCAAAATGAATCTCCAGTCTTTTGTTAGCCCTGACTTTTTGATTTCATTTTTGTAACGAAAATCTCCGACGTAATTCATTCCATGAAATCCCTCTAGAGTTTCCTCCTTCTTTAGCTTCAATGGATCATTTGCATTATCTCCTAGGCTCAGAACTTTCCGAATTCGTTCCTCGGTCACTCTACTTTCTTTGTTTCTAACAGTCGCTGTGATATGTTTGACGTTGTTCTGCGTTCTTGCTCTTGCCGTTCTCCAAAATTCTTCTATGTGAATGGAGTAAATAGTAGGATTAGCTTGGATTGCATAGCTAATTTTACTACGTGACAACCAATCATCACGTCTTCAAAATCTAGTTCCGGAGGCAGTAGAGTAATTGGTTGATTATGCTTTTTTGTACCGTCCCATACCAACTGTTGAGCCATGTCTGAAATGTGGAAATGAGTCAAGTTAGATTTTCATACAACGATGTAAGTTTAGAATTATATATTATATACAAATATTAAAGTAACTTAAAAAGAATATACATATATATATATATATATAAAACAATTAAAATCACTGATAAATGCGCTGAACCTAAGGATAAATACGCAGAACATCTAACTGGCGAAATTAAGTGATATTTGGCATAAAAGCTTTAAAATTAAGTGATATTCGGCATAAAAGCTTTATTACGCTGGTTTGACTGGCGTATTACTTTAATATGCCGGTTCCTTAGCTAATTGTTTAAGACTTAACTTCGCCATTAAATGTCTCGTACAAATGCGCTGATCAGACATAATTACGCTGATTATAGCTTAGCGTATTTAAGTGCCAGCGTATATGACTATCTACGCTTAGCTTAGCCGGCATATTTGTCTAATACGCCGGTTGCTTGAACTCGCTTTCAAGACAAATTCGCCAATCCTTGATCAGCATAATTACGCTATCTTCATATTAAATACGCTATATTCAAAATTAAATACGCCATATTCAAAAATTTCTTGATAAACCCTTTTAAACCAGAACTGACCCGATTAATAACACTATTAAATAGGATAGAAAACTGAAATCGATGAATGAAACTCATTCAAACATTGATCGATGTACATTAGAATATCAAAAACATAACGATATCGATTTCGTTCAGTTATGCTAAAGGAAGATTGAAAAACAGAGGATGTGAGAGTGTGGGTGTTTACTGATGAGGAAGAAGATGAAATCGATAACTTTTTGAAAATATTACAAATGGTGAAAAAATTAAGTATTTATATGATTTTACATTCCAGCGTAATTATTAATTACGCTGCTAAGATATTTTTCAAGGTTTCTTCAAGCCTAAGAATTTCAAATCAATTACGCTCGAAAACTTCAAATTTTCTCGAAAAATGTGCCCTTTTTGATTAAAAATAATGCAAGAAACGAAAAAAAGCTTAAGAAAAATTGAAAATTGTAGTATGGATCCGGAAATTTGTTTCTGTGGCAAGGAAGCCTCCTTTTTCACACAAAATTTATGCTAACTGACTTGAATCCTGTGACTTTCCTGCAAAAGATCATAGTAGTAACCCTTCGTTTGTTTGAGATAAAATATTAGTTATATTAAAAAAATTAAGGCACAAGAAAAACTGTCAGTATGCTTGTCCTTTTAAATCCATGCACCTATCTTTCAACATGCGAACGAAGAGCCTTTTTATCATGTTGCGGTAATATATATATGTATATTCTTTTTAATTTACTTTAATATTTGTATATATATATATAATTCTAAACTTACATCGTTGTATGCAAATCTAACTTGACTCATTTCCACATTTCAGACATGGCTCAACAGTTGGTATGGGACGGTACGAGAAAGCATAATCAACCAATTACTCTAGTGCCTCCGGAACTAGATTTTGAAGACGTGATGGATTGGTTGTCACGTAGTAAAATTAGCTATCCAATCCAAGCTAATCCTACTATTTACTCCATTCACATAGAAGAATTTTGGAGAACGGCAAGAGCAAGAACGCTGAACAACGTCAAACATATCACAGGGAATGTTAGAAACAAAGAAAGTAGAGTGACCGAGGAATGAATTCGGAAAGTTCTGAGCCTAGGAGATAATGCAAATGATCCATTGAAGCTAAAGAAGGAGGAAACTCTAGAGGGATTTCATGGAATGAATTACGTCGGAGATTTTCGTTATAAAAACGAAATCAAAAAGTCAGGGCTAACAAAAGACTGGAGATTCATTTTGCACACGTTTTGTATGAGCATCTGTCATCGAAAGGGCGGTTATGACGGCTTGAATCTAGAGTGGTCCGCGGCTATGCTGAATCTGTGTACAAATCAGCCGTTCAACATTTCTGGATTGATTTTTTATTGCATGATTGACAACATCAATAAAGGTGCATGGGTGATGTATCCTAAATTCGTGCAAGTGCTCATTGACGATCATCATCGAAACTTGCCACATGATGGAAACACGTACCAGTTTCAGTTACCAAAAGGAAGGCAGATCACTGAGCTAAAAACCAAAGAGTGGGTGATGTTACATCACTGAATGTATCGTGAGGAAAGACTTCCAGTTGTTCTTGTGCTTACAACAAATATCGAGAAAAGACAAGAGAAAGTAGAGAAGTTGGAAGTCATCCAGTTGATGTCTCTAAAGAAGCTGAAGAAGAAGAACAAGAAATTCATCTGGTACGTAAGCAGAAAGAAAAAGGAAAGAAAGTAGTAGAATAGGAACCTTCGAGGAAGAAGAGCAAGAAAGATACGCCAAACCCAGAGCAAATCATGGCTGATAGAATTCGCGCTGGATCGACCAGGGAAGAGATTGAAAGGATGCAGGCCATTCATGCAGTGGCAGAGGCTGAGAAACGGGAGAGGAGAATGTAAAGAAGGGAAATGACCGAATCTGAAACCCCGGAGGTTGTTACATCAGAGCAAGAACAGTTAGATAGATTCGTGGAGGGACTTTTTGCTGATCCACAGGAACCTTCTCCAAGCGAAGTTGCAGCGCCAAAGAAGAGAAAATCAGGAGAAGGATCATCTGCAAGCGTTCCACCCAAACCTACAGTATCGGTAAACCCCCTCATCAGCAAATTCCTTCTCGACCCAGACCTTTTCAAGAGCTCTACAAACCCTCTATCTAAGGAAATCGGGTCTTTCTCTGCTAAGGAATTCTGTCTGTTGAAGAACAAAGTCAATGATACCGATGTGCTCAAGAGAAAGTTGAAAGAGCAAAGGTTGAAGAACAAAGAACTACATGCATACGTTGCTAAGCAAATAGAATTCATTAGATTTCAGCAGGAAGGGATGGAGAAGTTGCATAAAATGGTTCAAGAGTTATATGGTGCTGCAGACAGAAAGCCAAAGTACTCAAATGAAGAAATCTTTAACTTTGACTTATTTAAAGAAAGAGAGCAGAAAAAGAAAGCAGACAAAGCTAAAAAGAAGGAAAAGCGTCTTGAATCAGCGGTTTATGTTGGCCTTGATGACGACAACGACGAAGAGGAAGTTGACAGCAGAAATGCCTGCAAAGTTCTTAGAATGGGGGTTGGAAGAAGATGTGGTGTATGAAACGGATGAGGGAGATGAATTTGAGCCACAGCATCCAGAGTGGTTCAAAAAGGAACGAGCGAAAATGCCTGACTTTTATCAGGTAATCACAGTTGAGAATACTGAGATTACTGATAAAATCATTAGTTGGAAGTACTACAATCTGACCGGGTGGTTCGTTGTAAAACGAAGAGGTGGAGTGATTCAATATTTTCGAAGCGCACAAGATATGCAGAGCTTGCCCACATGGGACATACGTGAGCTTAGTAAGCATGAGCTGATTAATCCGACAAATAACAGCATAGGTGAAGATTTAGAAAGATTAATACAAAGAGAATGCTTGCGAGGATTTTCAGTGTTTAAGCCTCAGTGCCCCAGAAAACGTGTGTCTAAAACCACCAAGGATCCGTTCACCGGTAAAGGAAAGATAACTTGGGTTATAAATCCAGCAAAGGTGGTTACCAGGGTGAAGCTTCCTCCAGAGCAACCTGTGACGCTCACCAATTTCAAGAAGTAGTTCTATGACGGCAAAACAGGTGAGGCAGTCATAAGGTCTGATTCAAATGAAGACATTCGCCTTCTAGACCCTATGGATGCTTTTATGTTCTGTCTTTCTGACCTTAACATCTTGTTTGGACATAAGATAAAGTTGGGGCCAGAAATGAATATCTTGAGGAGGGAATGCTCTTTCAGAGGGTAGCTGAACGTGCTAGAGCTTGAAAGATTGATATAACGGAAATCTTGCTCAGAATGGAAGCGAAAAAAGGAAAAAGAAGCGTTAAGCAAGAAGAAAGCAGCTGAACAAGAATCATCCTCTCCTCCAACCAAAGATCCATCTCCAGATTCAGACGTCCAGATCATTCAACCACCTCCGACTTCATCCACATATGAAGTCACAATGGAGGCCCATCCAACCATTAGTGCAGCTTTTATTCAACAATCAACTGATGCAGCAACCGAACAGCAAACCAAAGATCCAGCCGCATACCCTAATGCTTGGAAACAAGATTGAAGAAAATCAAGCACGCAACAGTCTAGGGGGGATATTGTTGGAACTTTTGGAGACCGTTGGTACTTGATAAACCATAGTTTGAGCTGATTCTATAATAGTTAGAAAAACAAGAGGGTCAAAAGTGTCATTTTGTGAAACATATATGTACACGGCGTAATTAATTGCCCATCGTATTTAATAAATACGCTGGGTGATCAGTCTGTATAAATACCTAGTTCAATGAAGTTATGTCCAAGTTTCTTGGACAGATTTTGGTGAAAAAAAATTGAATTATAATGGTTTTCATAATAAATAACAATCCCATAAAATGTGCCCAACAAAACGATTTTCTGCAAAGTTAAAATTTTATTTTCGAGAATCCATTGCTTGAAAAGAAATTTTAACTTTGCAGAAAATCTTTTTGCTGGGCACATTTTATGAGATTGTTATTTCTTATGAAAACCATTATAATTAAAAAAATTTTAAACCAAAAGTCAGTTCCACTGAAGGAAGTTCACAATTTCCAACCAGGTTACCAACCTGTTGAATCGAGCTTTATCGAAGGCTTTTGTAAATATATCAGCTTTTTGTTGCACTGAATCCACTGGCACCACTTGGATGTATCCTTTCTCGTACGCATCTCTAATCGCATGAATGCGAATTTTGATGTGTTTCGTTCTGGAGTAGTGGATAGGATTCTTCACAATCCCTAGACACGCTTCATTGTCGATAAATATTGGAGTCTTCATGATGTTGATCCCATAATCCAACAACTGATTCTGTATCCAAAGGACTTGTGAACAGCAACTGTAAGCTGCCGTGTATTCAGCCTGAGCGGTAGATGTAGAGACTGTTGTTTACTTTTTGCTCTGCCACGAAATAAGACGATTTCCCAAGAATTGGCAGCCTCTGGAGACAGATTTTATGTCTACTTTGCAACCTGCATGATCACTGTCAGAGTAAGCTATCAGATCAAAATTACTATCTTTAGGATACCACAAACCAAGCTTTGGAGTTCCTTTGAGATAGCGAAAGATTCTCTTGACAGCAGCATCATGCGGTTCTTTGGGATTCATCTTAAAGCGGGCATAGAGACAGACAGCCCACATTATGTCAGGCCTACTAGCAGTCAGATACATTAACGAGCCAATCATTGAGCGATAGAGAGATTTGTTCACTGGTTTTCCTTGAAGATCTGAAGTGAGTTCCGGCTGAGCAGCAAAAGGATGCTTGCAGATTTGCAGTTATTCATGCTGTATTTGGAAAGAAAATCTCTGATATACTTAGCTTGATGAATGAGAATACCATCCTTTCGTTGCTTCACTTCTAGTCCTAAGAAAAACGTGAGTTTTCCCATCATACTCATCTCGAACTTCGCATTCATCACCTTTTCGAATTCTCTGCAAAGGGCTTCATCTGTCGACCCAAAAATGATATCGTCTATGTAGATTTGAACCAACATCACATCTTCTCCAATCCTTTTTGTGAAGAGAGTCATGTCAATTTTGCCTCTTGAGTATCCACACTCCAAAAGATATGTTGACAAAGTCTCGTACCATGCTCTAGGAGCTTGGTGAAGACCATAGAGAGCTTTGTCAAGCTTGTAGTATTTCGTGGGAGAATAAGGATCTTCAAAACCTGGAGGTTGACAAACATAAACTTATTCTTTCTCTTTCCCATACAGAAAAGCACTCTTTACATCCATTTGAAACACCTTAAAGTTTTTAAACGAAGCATAGGCTAAGAAAATTCTGATGGATTCTAACAGTGCAACAGGTGTAAAAACTTCCTCGTAGTCAATCCCCTCTTCTTGTCGAAACCCCTAAACCCTAATCTAGCCTTATTCTTGATAACTACACCACGATCATCCATCTTGTTATGAAACACCCACTAGGTACCAATTGGATACTTTCCGTCTGGTAGGTCAACGAGTTCCTAGCATAACTTGTACCCAACTTGAATCTTGAATAGCTTCTTCGATATCCTTTGGGACCGACTGCGAAAGAAAGGCTGCATACAGTCCTGTGTTGATGGTATGTGTTTGACCATGTGTTCGAACTCCATTTTCAACAGAACCGATGACATTTTCAATTGGATGGTTTCGATTGGTCTTGTACCCTGCATTGGTGTGAGTTTCAACTTGTTGACGCGGATTAGAAAAGTGTTCATCGACGTAGATGATTGGAGTTTCGTCTTCTTTGGGTGGTTCATCCACAGCCTGCTGTGAAGAAGAATCATCATGTGTAGATGCATTCTCAGCAGGGGTGAAACGAGTTATAAAAGGAGTAAAACCAATGTCTGAGGCATCAAACAAAGGTTCTAACGAAGTGGATTCTGCAGGTTCGGATTCAGTGATGGGTTCATTGATGCTGAAAGTGTTGAATATAATATCCATGTCATAAAACCAGTTCGGAGCGCTTCCAGTGTTAGTGGAGTTTCCCTCTTGAAAATCAACGTTGTATGATTCAATCACCATCTTGGTCTGTTTGTTGTAGACTCGATATGCCTTTTGAGAAGATGAATAGCCCATGAAGTAGTACACGTTACCGACTGCTTCAAACTTGATGAGATTGTCTTCAGTGTTGAGAAGTGTGCATGAACACCCGAACAGTTTGAAGAAATCTATTAGAGGCTTCCTTTTGAAAAGTAGTTCATAGGCTGTCTTTCCGTGAGGTTTGACGATAAGAACACGATTCAAAACATAGCATGCTGTGTTGACCGCTTCAGTCCAGAAGATTATGGGAAGCTTAGAGTCGACAAGCATAGTTCTTCAGCTTCGATGAGAGTTCTGTTTTTGCGTTCTGCTACCCCGTTTTACTGAGGAGTCCTGGCAGCGCTGTATTGGAGGTGAATTCCCTTATCTTCACAGAAGGAGACAAACGTATGTTTTTTAAATTCAGTTCCGTTGTCGCTTCTGATTGAGTTGACTTTCAGCTTGATCACGTTTTCAAACATGGGAATGAAGCTCTTCAGAATGGATGTCGTTTTGCTTTTGGCTTCAAGAAAGAATACTCATGAAAACCGTGAGAAATCGTCTGTAATCACCAAACAATAAGATCTTTTAGTTAAACTTTTAACGCTAATTAGGCCAAAAAGATCCATGTGAAGTAATTGCAGAGGAGTAGATATCGTATTCATTGCTTTGGACTTATGAGGCTTTTATGCTGCTTTCCTTGGGCACATGCGATGCACTTTTCTGAAAAAGGAAAATCTTTCATAGATAAACCTCTTACTAGATTTAGTTTAGAAATTTTATTTATGTTCTTAAAATTAACATGCCCCAAACGCCTGTGCCACAACATTGATTCCGATTCAGATGCTTTTGACATAAGACATGTCATTGGCTCATTTGATTTGGCATTCTTCATATTTAGCACGTAGGTGTTATTTTGACAGGGAGCTCTAAGCATGATCAACTCTTTTGGGACGGAGTAACCGGGTTTGAGGAATAATCACTCTGTGTCATTGAACAACACCCGATTCCTTTGTCACAGACTTGTGAAACACTCATAAGATTGTAACACAATTCTGGAACATAGTTCACATTCTCCAAAGTGAGTGCTTCTGACACCACGTCACCTATTCCAACGATTTTTCCTCCCTTTTCGTCTCCGGTAAAGGATACAAAGTCACCATCAATAACTCGAAAGGTGATAAGCAGATCCTTTAGCCTGGTCATGTGCCAGGAGCAACCGCTGTCAACGTGCTAGATATACTCCATGAGCATCCGAAGCCATTTCTGAATTTTATTCTGTTATACAACAACAACAACAAAAATATGTACAATTAGCTAGTTTTTGGAACCCATACTTGCTTTACATTCGTTCTATTATGATTTTGAGCAAGAGTGTTGTCTTTTCTTTTCCAAAAAACAGGTTGAATCAACTATGTATTTTACAGATTTCTTTAAACTGTCAAATTGATCAGCAAAACTTTTAACTAGATCTTGACTAGGTTTAGAAAATTTCTTGCTTTTACAATGTTTCGCCGTATGTCCTAAACGACCATAGCGAAAACATTGTTTTTGACTCGATCTTTTCTTCCTGGGTGCTGAGTGTGAAGATGATGTATGTGATGAGAGTCTGGAGCATCTTGAGGAGTTTGATGATGTAATGTGGCTTAAATCTTTAGATCTCTTGAGTTTCTCTTCCGGATGATGTTTATCTTCAATATGGACTTCACTGTGCTCACTGTCTGATGAGGAAATTGCTTCTTAACTTTTATCTGACCTTTCTTCATCGCTTTCTGAAGTTGTTGTGCTTGAATCTTCAGTGAAATCTTTATCAGTCTCTGATGTACCTGCAACTGATGTAACAAATTCTAGAATTTCCTCTGTAAGGAATTTTTCCAAAACTGTTTTTCTTTAACTCTGGCACAAATACAGGAGATTCAAGCATAACATTTTCATCATTGAGAGCAAAGTTTAGGTCATGACCCTCAACCTTGGCAAACCCTTGGTTGTAAGCCTTAAGTGTAGGCACATTGCCATTACAGTCATCCTGAATTGTCAATTTAGGCATACATCCATTACAATCATCCATCCTAGATAAACTATTACAATTATCTCAATAGAAATTTTGTTTGTCTTATCACAATTCCAGACGAACCAGTTAACAGTTGAATAACTGTTGCCTGAATAGCCTATTCCTATTTTCATCCCTCCACAATCAACTTCCCCATCGCACACATCTTCCTTACTCTCGCACAGATCTGCTTTGCTTTCAGAAAGGTTAGTGTTGTTTTCAGATTTATAAAAAATACTTTGATCCAAAAGATCATTTTTGTTGATTAAGTCGTTCTTAGGATGAGGAGATGGCATAGGAACATAATTTTTGCTGTGCGGAGGAGGAAATAATTTTCTTTCGTTTCCGAATTTATCTTTATATCCAATTCCATCCTTTATGAATGTCGTTCGTTGGCAGTTTACAATGTCAACCAGTGCTTTTTGGCTAATTTTCCATTCATCAATAATGATTTGTAACTTATTGTTTTCGTTTTGAGACTTTTCTAGCTTTTTGGTCAAATCATTTATGATAAAATCTTTTCTGAAAACAAATTCCTTTAGAGTCTACATTTCAGCTACGGTTGAATTCAACTTTCACTGATATGCAGCCTCATTTTCTTTCAGTTCTTGATTTATTTTCAAAACTTTTTCTTTTTGATTTGTAGTGTGCCACGATGTTCAAACATGGTTTTGAGCACAACTTTGCTTTAAATTCATATGGAATGTTGTTTACCAAATCCTTATCTTCGGCTTCTGATTTCATGGCGGTAGAGGATGTTCCAACCGCTGCATTCTTGCTGGTATTGATGACTTCTTGAACAGCAGGCTTCGACTCATTCATTTCAGCTTTCTGTTGTCTCTTCTCTGAGGTAGGAGAGATGATGCTTTTCAAACCAGTGTCATCTTTTGGAATCTTAGAGGTTTGTTTTCAACACCATTTGAAGCAGATGTGGCAGAGACAGTGGTAATGTTTGCCATGAGGGCCTTGTTTACTTCACCTTTTGCCTCAGCTATCTCCTCCGACCAATCATAATCTTCCACCACTAAAGCCTTATGATTATTTTCATCAACATTATTATTTCCTTCAATGGCAATCGGCCTCCTTGTCTGGTTGATTTCGGTATTCTCGTTCTTCAGCAACGGACACTCTCTTTTGAAGTGACCCAAGTCTTTGCAGTTATAATTTCTACGCTTGTTTGTCAAATCCAGCTTTTCCAAGAGCCAACCTCTTTCCTATTTTATCTTGGAATTTCTTCAACCGTAGAGTAATCATTGCCATCTGCCACTTCAGATCCATCTCCTCCATGTCGTCTGGATCTACTTGATACATGTCCACTGCTGTTAGGAATTCTCTCTTCAACTCTCCTGACATAAGCGCCTCATAGCTACTTAAGAAAGTATTAAAAATAGCTACATGTTCTGTGGAAATTTTACGTGCTTGAGTGTCGCTGGCCACGGTGGTCTTCTCGGAAGATGACGAGGCTTTCACAGAGTTTGCGGAAGCATTTGAATAGGATTCGACAACACTTTGGGGATTTGATCCACATGAGGTGACAGGAGCAAGAAATGCCATATTCATGGGGACCGAGGTTACAGCAGCTTGCTGAGACGTCTTCTGAGAATATCTAGTTTGATTCATCTCCAGTTTCATGATGTCCATTTCAAAGGCTTTTAAAGTGTTAATCAGTTCTGAGAGAATAACTGGAGTTGTGCTGGTGAAGAAAGTTCTCTTAATCATCATGCATTGAAGACTCCATTCTTTTGGTAGAGAATCTAGCAGCTTCTTGATCGATGCATAATTTGCAACTGGGTTTCCCACCTTCTTCATCTTGGTCAACATCCCCAGAAATCTGCTTATGTGGTCGGACAAGCTTTCGCCACCAATACTTCCAAACATATCATATTCTTTCTGCACCATGTCTCGTTTGTTCTCCCTGAGTTCCTCATTGCCTTCATAATGATCGATTAGAGCCAACCACAGTTCATGTGCCGAGGTGTATTCTTCAAACAGATTGTTATCATCCTTTGATAGAGCCATAGTGAGAGCAGCGTGAGCCCTCCTGTCACGTTGAATGAGTGTCCTCTCTTCATCTGTGAATGTTGAAGGATCTTCAATGATAGTACGAATGTCATCACGTATTATCATGGGAACATGCGGGCCTACAGTGACTGACATCTATTGAGTATAATCGGTATACTCAAAAAAAGACTTGATCCTGTTTTTCCAGCTGCTGAAATCTTCCGAGCCTTTCAACTTTGGTGGCCATGTAGCGGTTCCAATTTCTAGTTCGGCTTGAGCAATCGGATTGAGTTGATTGAGAGACATGATGGATGAAAGATGATCAATTACGCTGAGATTTACTGCATCAGAGAACAATTACGCTCGCTAGAAGGTAAATACGCTGGACCAGATATTAATTACGCTGCACTTGGAAACAATTACGCTGATGGGATCGGCGATTTTGTCCTGCAAAAAGCTAAATCTGCTGGATATTTGAAAAGAAGAAAAGGTTTAGTTATATTCGCTGAACACCATGATAAAATCGCTTAGGATTAATATCACTGATTTGGAAGTTGCCTTCGAGTAAATTCGCTGGACAATTACGCTGCCAATTTTATAACTCCGCTGATTTAAGAACAAGCGTAGTTGTTATCTATGCTAAATTCAAGTTAAATACGCTAGATTGAAAATAAATACGCCAACTTCAAATACGCCCAGAAGGGTTTTAGTACGAACAAAAACCCTCTAATCACCCAAAAACGACCCAAAATTCATGTTTCTTTGCAGCTAAATGACCAAAATGTTTACCAAACTACTGATTAACAACAACCCAAAGATTAAACGCACCAGATCAAGCCATTTTAATCCCAAAAATTTGAAAAACCATGAAACTTTGAGAACTTTAGTAAAACCTTCAAAACTTGACAATCTTAACAAAAACTCAAACAATCAATAGCACAAAGGCTCTGATACCAAATTGTGAGTCCCAAAACAGATTTGGATCACAGTGGTTGATTGTTTTCACCCAAACAACTATAGATTAGTTATTTGAATGTGCAAATACTAAGAAAAACCAAGCAAAGAAGATGAAGAATCTTGTTTGGATCAAACAACTAGTGTTGTATATGAAATCCAAATAACATGTAATCAATAGCAGCACCTGGATATTCGGATGAAAGCACAATAGCAAAAAAAAAATCACAACACAAGAAGATCACCAAAATCTGTCCAAGAAACTTGGACATAACTTCATTGAACAAGGTATTTATACAGACTAATCACCCAGGTATTTATTAAATACGTTGGGCAATTAATTACGCCGCGTACATATATGTTTCACAAAATGACACTTTTGACCCTCTGTTTTTCTAACTATTACAAAATCAGCTCAAACTATGCTTTATCAAGTACCAACGGTCTCCAAAAGTTCCAACACTTACACTTCCTCGACTTCTTGGAAGACTCAGCTTTGTTCTCCTTTGTTTTCTCTTGAGTGGTCTTAGCTGCATGTTTCTTGTCGCCCTTGCGAATCAGTTTCCCCTTCTTGACCTGAGACTTAGTCAGGGTAGCAGCTAATTCGATAGCTTGTCGAACAGTGGTAGGGTTACTACCAGTAACAATGTCCTGAACGAGGTCAGGTAGGCCATCGATGTACCTCTTGATTGCTTTATCCAACGGGGTGACCATGGCAGGACACAACAAGCTCAATTCTTTGTAATGGTCAGTGTAGGAAAGATGCTCTCCACTATCTTGTTTAAGAGTGCATAATCCATATTCCAGTACCCGTGGTTCATGACATGGGCAGAATTCCCTCATCATTAGAGCTTGTTGGTGCATAATGTCTATTGCCTACGTCTTGGATATGTTTTTAATGTTTATAGAGTTTACACGTCAATGTTTATGTGTTAAAAAGTAATTTTATACGTTTTTACACTATGCTTCATACAAAAGTATATACATGTTTCGTACGAGTATCTTCTGGTACGAAACACAAGTTTCTACGAAATATAGTTAGTTGTTTAGCACGCACTTCGGTACGAGTCATGTCGACCTATAAATAGGGAAGTGTTGTGTTAGAACTAGTGAGTGATTTGTCAATTGGTACGGCGAAGCTCTGCCAGTTTGTCAACTCGCGTCTGTATTTGAATGTCATTAATACAACAGAAGCAGTTAAACAGTAAGTAGTATCTTGTTTGTCTTGTCTACCTCTCTAGCAATGAATTCCGCCTCTGCTAGTTGAGCGAGATCAAGTCAATTGCTCATTTCGGGAGTTCGATCCCCGCTCACAAGTGGTATCAGAGCCATGAGATCTGATCTACAGACAGACAACAAGTAGTTACAGGCTACTAGGCGTTTAGACTTGGATATATCTTCATCTTCATCATTTGTCTGACCTATGCTGGAATTTGGACGAATTTTGAACGAAACCCTGGACAAAGTGGACTACGATTTTAGTAATTCAAGTTAATCTTCAATCTAATCAATCCTTATCGTAATTCAGACTTAAAATTGAACTAAATCATGTTGAAATCGATAAAATTTTTCAGTTTGGAGACAGAGTTATTTCGTACGAGTTTTGCATGACAAATTGACTTAAATTTTGAATGAATTAATTCAAAAAGTTCATACGAACGAGTGCTAAAAGTTCACAGAATCTTACAATTTTTCAAATTTTCAAAGAAATTCGTACCAACTTTAAACTCATACGAGTATCTTACTCGTACAAAATGATTTGATTCGCACGAAATATTGTTTGTGAGAAAAAAATCTAATTGGTTTGTGAAAACTTGTTTCGTACGAACAATTTGTTCGCACAAAGAATTTTACTAATCTGATCAGTTTGTTTTTCCGAGAAGTGTGTTCTTAATTTTTCCACCGAAAGATGTCTGAGGAATTTTACAATGCTTTCGCCACATCAGTCGTTACCACTGCAGCAGCTCAAAATATCAATTTAGAGAATGAGATGGGAACAATGACAAAACCTCCAAAGCTTATGAATCTATAAGACTTTGATAGTTGGAGTGAAAGGTTTATGAACTGGGTTCAAGCTAACCACTTTACTTGCTAGTTTGCAATCGAGGCAAAATATATCACACCAGTTGGTGAAAATGGTCTTGAAAAGACCCTTGCTCAATTCTCTGATGTTGAACGTGAATGGTTTATCAACGAAAAGAAAATGATGAATATTCTTCAACATTCAATTAAAGAAGACATCTTGGCTTTACTGCAACATGATGATGCTGTGCAATCTTTATGGAATGCTCTTCGACTCAAATTTCAAGGTAGTGCTCAACTTCACAAAAGCAAAAGGGCGTTATTAAGCAAAGAGTTCGATGTATTCACACTGATTAAAGGAGAAACGGTAAAGCAGCTGATTGAGCGATATTGTCATCTGGTGGTTCATATGAAGAGAATGGGAATTGTAAAGACAAATGAAGAGCTTGTTGACAAACTAGCTGATTCTCTACCACAAGGTAAATGGTCGACTTACTTAACCATACTAAAGAATGGAATTGAGTACAACAATTTCTCGCTGCCTCGTTTCATTGAAAGGCTGGAGGGTCATGAATTAGAGATGCAAATATGGAAAAAAAACAAGAGTGTACAAGTTCAACAAGATGTTAATCTTTAGTTCAAAAACAGTTCTGCTGCTCAAATCCAAGCGCCAAATATTCAAACCGCTTTCAGTGCATATAGTTCACCAAGCACACCACCAATTCAGACAAGTGCCTTCCAATCATTTCCAACAGTTGATCCAAATACACCTTCGAGCCAACAATCTTCTTTCATATCAAACCGACCTCGGAACAATCAAACTACTTCATCATCCAATGCAAATCAAAGAGTTTTGCAATGCAACATTGCCGTTGACTTTCAGAATGTTCAAAATTTTGACGAAAAGACAGCAAAGCAACATATGTCTCTACTTGCTTCAGTTCTTAGGTCATATGACAGTCTTGTTGCTGGAAAGATTGGAAATTCTGAAATGACACGTGAGGATTACGATCAAATTGATCCAATTGAAATGGAGTTGATAGATATAAAATGGTGTATAGCTTAAATTGTTCGACGTGCACAGAGATTTATGGAAATCACTGGTAAAGAAAATTTGGGAGGTTTGGATGGGAAACTTGGATTTGATAAATCCAAAGTTACTTGTTTCAAGTGTCGGGAGAAGGTCATTTTAAAAGAGAATGTCCAAACTGAGAGGTTCAAGGAAATCATAGTCCTTTCGCCGATGACTATTACAAAAGAGCGATCTTCCACCGACCTCAACCAAGAACAAGAATCGTGCCGATTGAAGATAAGCAACCTGAAACTAAAGATAAGGCATTGGTTGTTAAGCAAGAAGACGAAGGGTTTAATTGGAACAAGTTTATTTCGAAAGGAGAAAGTTTGGCGTTGGTTGCTGAAATTATTGAGGAACCGAAAGAAGAATCAGGGGCATCTTTTGATGAAGGACCTGATGATGACGATTATTACTATCATACTTCATCAGAGGAGGAGGAGCTTTTGAATGGTCCATTCAAACATCTTTTGCCTAACGATGTTTTAAAAACTTTTGCAGGATAATCGCACCTAGTCAACATTCGACAAATGAAAAGCAAAAGAAACCGGTTGAAGAAGTTAAAGCTGATGAGAAAATGGAAATGTTGAACGAAGACATCATTAAAGCTTGCATGGCCAATCGCAATGAGGTAAACGAGTCAACATCTGAGAGTGTGATTGAAAACCTTGTTTAAAGTGTGCAGAGCCGTGTGGTGAGTGTCTTCTTAAAGACAAAAGATTTGCTGAATTGCAAAGTTTAACAGACAATTTGTCAAGCGATTACAAATCTACAAAGGAAGCTTATGACAAATTGAGTTCGTTTGTTAAAAAATATAATAAAGCACTCAGAAAAAATGACACGAGACTTATGATGCTTAAAGCAACAGTGATGGATAAACAAATGTCTATTAATATTCATCTAAATACTATTGCTGAGCTCAAAAGTGAGCTTGAAAAAATGAGAATTGAAATTGAACGGGTTAACAAATTGTTAATCAGTTACTCCACAAGCTCATACGTCATAGATCACATTTTACCAAAAATAAAAATACTGAAGAATCTAAAATTGGTGAAACAAAAAGTGCTAGTTAAGATCGAGATCCACCACCCATGTGGAACAGTTATGCATGCAAAATTCCATCTGGGGTGGAAAAGGCGCTATATCTTAAATTTAAAACCGAATAGCAGCCTACAGATATCGATGTAACTTACACTAAAAATGATGGTGAATGTGATTCTGAAGGGGTAAATAATGTGGTTGAAAAAGTTTAAAAAATGAATCTGAAGTGCCTGGGTCTGAACAATCTGAGAAGTCAAAGTCTGATGATATATCAGAAAATAGTTTAAATGTTGATCCCAATGTCATAGTTTACAAAATGAAAGGGTCTGATAAACTTTTTTCGGATGAGAACTTTCCAATCAAGAATGTGAAAAAGGATTGTGTAGATAAAATGTTCAAGCTTATGGAGGTAAGTCATGATGATTTAGATAAACATGATGCATCTTTCTATTCTAATTAAAAAACTGATAACCGACCCTACCATCGTAAAAATGGAGATTATCAGAAAAACAAACGAGCAGAGTTGGGTTTCCAGAAGCAACATAAAAACAAAAGGTCTCAAAAATTGAACTTTACAAAGAAAATCAATTTTGTTTTTGGGACAACAACAGAGAAAGAAAAGGAGGTCATCGGAACACAATCAAATGATGATTTTTTTAAAGAAAAAGAGAAACAAAAACAGAAACAAGTTTTGGATACCTCTGTTCATAAGGACAGCAGGACATGCTTTAAATGCAAGCAAGTTGGGCATATCACACGATATTGCTCACAAGAAAGTCCAAAACTAGTTTCTTATCCGAAAAAGTTCACCAAGGATGAAAAACAAAAAACACCCATGTTCATGCCAAAACAAATTCTTAAAAGAAATAATGAATCTCATCAAAATGTTAAAGCAACTATTCAAATTCAATCTAAATTTGAAATTGGTGAAACATCACACAAAATTCAACAAGTAGATTCAAAATTTTATGTTAAAAGGGCTAAACCACAAAAACATAAATGGGTTGCTAAAGTAGTCAAAATCAAATCATCCAAGGTTGAACAAAGACCTTCTTTTCCAAACAAAACTGAGCTTAAAAAGATTGATAAAAACAAAGTGGGTCCAAAATTTGACATTCCAAACCACCCAAGACCATACAGGCTTGGATTTCTTTGTTTAAATAAGTTTTGTTAATCATGTATGCAGGGGCTCCAACGTTCGATATTGTCAAAATGGATCATGGATAGTGGAGCGTCACGCCACATGACAGGAATGCTTGCATTGCTCAATGATGTTAAACCTATTCGTGGAGGATATGTAGGATTTTCTGGAATGCAGGGAAGTAGAATTGTCGGAGAAGGGATTCTCTCGAACGGAGTTGTATCGTTTGATAAAGTGAACTATATTGCTGAACTTGAGAACAATCTGCTTAGTATCTCGCAAATTTTTGACAAGAAGTTCACGACACATTTCAATGATAAAGAATGTCTAATCTTAGAACACGGTTTCAGGATTCCAGAAGAATGGATTTTGATGCGAGCTCCGAGAGAAAATGATTTATATGTTCTTGACATGAGCATCGCTTCTACCACGTCAAAGAAAGTTCAATGCTTTGTTTCCAAAGCTACCAAGAAAAAGTCAATTTTATGGCATCGAAAAATGGGGCACATTCACCTTCGAAAGATGAATTTTCTTGTACATAACGACTTAGTGGAGGGTGTTAATCTGAAAAGTTTTCATCTATCTGATGATTGTCTTAGCTGCAAAAAGGGGAAGCAGCATAAGAAATCACACCCAAGAAAGCTGTTAAATTCGATAAAGCTACCACTAGAAAGGCTACACATGGATCTATTTGGGCCAGTAAATGTCAAAAGTATTTCTAGAGATCTATGCTGCCTTATCGTTATAGATGATTATTTTCGATTTTCATGGGTGTTCTTTCTGGAGAGTAAGGATGAAAGTTTGAAACTCTTATGATCCTCTTCAAAAAACTCGAAAATTTATATCATTTGCCCATTAAAAGAATTCGTAGTGATAATGGAACAGAGTTTAAGAATAAGAAGATGCAAGAGTTCTGCAATGAAAAGGGGATTCTTCATGAATTCAGCGCCCCCTATACTCCACAACAAAATGGAGTAGCTGAACGAAAGAATCGCACACTGATAGAAACTGAAAGAACAATGTTAGCTGATTCGAAATTACCGATCAGTTTTTGGAGTGAAGCAGTAGCATCAGCTTGCTATACTCTAAATCGTGTGTTGACAGTTAAGCCTCACAAAAGACATGTTTCGAGTTACTGAATCGACGAAAGCCCAACTTAGCATTTTTGGAACCTTTTGGATCACCGTGTACCATCTTGGACCCGGCTGGTAAATTTGGAGTCAAATCCTTGGAAGGTTTCTTTGTTGGTTACGATACTCCTCAAAAACATGTTTTCTTGCCGAGTCTGAACCAGGTAGTTCTATCACAGCATGTAGATTGTCAAAGATATACAACGCCTACACAGAAACCTGGGGATCCATGGCTGTTTAACTACGATGGTTTATTTGATCTACCAGATGTGCCAACAGAAGAAGAACTTGTTATGTTATTTCAACAACATCAGTTATCTAATCAAGAACAAGTTCCTAGACCATTGGTGATTTCTACATCATTACCGGTCAACACGTCTGATATCGGTCAAAGCTCTTCTATTCAAATTCCTGTTCTTGCACCGAATGTTAATACTGCTGAATCATCTGCCCAGCCAAATGCAGATGCTGACTTTGATCGGGTACCAACTTTCGACGATGGAGATCCAGTTCTGATGAAGGATCTGAACAGATTGAAAGCTTTTTGAAAAAATAGGCTGATCATTCTAATGCTAGGAATAAAGCTTCTTCATCTGTACCAGTTGTCGATGAAATTCTAACAAATTTGCTACAACAAGTAGATGTTCCAACCGAAGTGATACCAGGAACACTTTCATATCATCCTTCAGAAAACATCATAGGCAGCTTACAAACTGGAGTGCAAACTCGCAATCAGATTAATAAAGATCTAAGCTGTTTTTATACTAGTATTGCTCCACTTCAAGCTTGATTTTATCATAGTTGTTTTGTTTCTCAGGTCGAACCGGGAAGCAGGAAAGATGCGTTAAAAGAAGAAAGTTGGGTGGATGCAATGCAGGAGGAGTTGCTTCAATTCCAGAAGTTTGGAAGCTTATTGAATTGCCAGATCATCACAAAAAGATTAACACAAGATGGGTCTTCAAGTGTAAAAGAGACGATCGAGGAGCTGTGGTACGCAACAAATCTCGACGTATGGTTCAAGGTTTTCGTTAGCAAGAAGGGATAGATTATACCGAAGTCAATGCCCCAGTTGCTCGTCTTGAAGCGATTCGCATATTCTTGGCTTTTGCTTCATGGAAAGGGTTCAAGGTGTACCAATTAGATGTTAAATCTGCTTTCTTATACGGAAAAGTGAAAGAGGAGGTGTACGTCGGCCAACCACCGGGGTTCGTTGATCCAGTGCATAAAGATAAAGTCTACCTTCTGAATAAAGCCTTGTACGGTCTTCATCAAGCACCTAGAGCTTGGTATGAAACATTATCGAGTCATCTTTTGGACAATGGCTTTATCAGGGGAACAGTAGATTCTACCCTCTTCCCAAAGGTGGTAGATGGGCATCTAATCATCGTACATATATATGTGGATGATATTATCTTTGGATCGAAAAATGATAAGCTGTGTAAAGACTTTGAAGAAGTCATGAAGCGCAAATTTGAAATGAGCGCAATGGGGGAGATGAAGTTCTTTCTAGGGCTTCAGGTCGATCAGTTGCCTGATGGTATTTTTATTCATCAAACGAAATATGTTCATGATATATTGGAGAAATCCAATATGACAGGAGCTAAACCAGCATCTACCCGTTAGCTCCAACTCACGGCATTTGTCCAGATCTTATTGGAGAAAGAGTTGACAAAACTTTATATCGCTCCATGATCGAATACTTGATGTATCTTACAGCTTCTCGACCAGATATCATGTATCCAAAGTGCCTGTGCTCCCATTATCAGTCTAATTCAAAAGTGTCACACCTGCTTGCTGTTAAACGCATAATGAGATATCTGAAGGGTTTTCCAAGCACCGGCATGTGGTACCCTAGACATGATGATTTTAATCTTGCAGGATACTCGGATTCTGATTTCGGATCCTGCAAACTGAATACAAAGTCTACAACGGCCGGCTGCCAGTTCTTCGAACCCGCTTGGTAACGTGGCAGTGTAAGAAACAAACTGCGGTTGCTCTCTCTACTTGTGAGGCTGAATACGTTTCGGCATCCAGTTGTTGTGCTCAGATTCTCTGGATACAACAACAAATGAGAGATTTCGGTTTGCAATTTCTTGATACGCCTATATATGTAGATAATCAGGTCGCGATCAATATCACTAAAAACTCATGCCAACACTCACGCACTAAACATATTGAGATTCGACACCACTTTAACCATGGTTGCTACGAGAAAAAGTTGGTGCAAATTGTGAAAATCCACACTGATGATCAAAAGGCAGATTTTTATACCAAAGCTTTTGAAAAAAGAAAGTTTAATAATTTGTTAAAGCTAAATGGTTTAAAAAATATGATCTCAAGGGATGTATTTGAGGTTGAGTTTGAGGATGATGATTACTTAATGTGAATTTGTCATCGGTTAAACGTTTTTCTGTATCTTCTTTCTTATAAAATCTTAAAAAATCCAAAAATATGTTTGAGGAAAATACAAAAACATTAAGAAGGCAAAAAGAGTTTTGTGTAAAAGAGTGATCAGGGTAAATCAAACATGATAGTCACAGTATGCTAAAGAAATGTATTGTTTAAAAGTGATTAAGCAAGTCTTACTATGGATATGCCAATAGACTTTACTCGTTCAGTAAATTGTATTCAAGGTACAAACCTAAAAAACAAAACTGAATAACTTGTAGGATAACATCTCTCGGATATATGAACTTAGTACTCCGAAATTTCATTTGAGAGAATGCCAGATTCTAAGATACTAGGTCTTTATATTTCATTGATATCTGGGGTATTATTCGAGTTCTTCTGATGTTGAGGAAGCAATGGCCTAGAACTCCTATAATACTTTCGCATTATTTTTCCAAAAGCTGCATGAAAATATGGTTATGTCTTAAGCAATTACGTCATCTGCAGTTCAAAAGATTCCTTAATGGAACACCACCTAAAGACGAGCCTTCATCTCTCTGTCTGTACGGAAGTACTAAGCTGAGCTCTCAAGGTCTCGCATTCACCCTCTATATACAGATATCAATTCGATATATTCACCTGTAAAATGATATTCTGGGAATCTTAATACGGGAGTATATTCTGAGATGGGAAACACAGTTATTTCATGTTTCTAATATTACATTAACATATCTTGAAATAGTTGAGAAACGAGAAGAGGTTTAAATGGACAAATATATTGGCAATCTAGGTAAATTTGTTTAAAAGTTTAAAGGGTGTTTCTAGATCAACGGTACTGATGACTTATATGTGTGCTTGAAATGATCCTCTAAAAAACGCAAAATTCAGAAAATTATGTTATTGCTTTCAATAAATATCTCAAAACTCAAAAAGATTTTCAGTTTTCTAGCTTGATAGTCTTATTTTTAGTTTAACGATGATAAAGATACTGACGGTTGGATTCATAGCAACATCTTGCTGAGGGAAATCTGAAATCATGAGTTGGGAGCTAATTTTTTATTGAAAAGATTACATGAATGTCAATAAAGTTCATTAATTTGAAACTTTACATGTTAAAATAAATCTGTTTGGTCAATCATGGTCAACCAGGGTCATTAACTTGGACTTGGTAGGCAAATTGGATAACCTGGGTAATTAACTTGGACTTGGTTAATCAAGTGAGTTTTTAAAACAGGGTAAATTTTGTGCGTTTCAATTGATTCATATGAAATAAAATTTCATACGAAGCTCATCATTTCGGTGCGAAACAAGGTAAATTTGTGCGTTTCAATTGATTCGTATGAAACAAAATTTCATACATAGCTCATTATTTCGGTGCGAAACAGGGTAAATTTTGTGCGATTCAATTGAATAGTATGGAACAAGTCTCTAGTATAAATACCCTTCGCTTCGCACAAGTCTCAAATTTATTATTGAGCGATTCAGAGGGTTTTTGTGTGAACTGATACTAAAATCTTCATTTCTTGGTTGTTTCTGCTTCCGATTCACATTGTTGAGGTTGATTTGCACACCTCTATCAATGGGAAAGGTAATTTTGACAAAATCATGCTGTTATAATGCCAAAATTTGTATAAATCGGACATAGAACTTTGATCTAGGTAAAACTTAAAATTGACCACAAAATCGTTAAAATAGGCTCTAAATAACCTGAAAATCGACTATCAATTTGTTAAAATCAACAAGTTTTGAGTTCGGATTATACTTGGACATTTTGGGACGATGATGAGTTTTGTACGAGGGAATTGATTCGTATGAAAATTTGTCATGTTACTTGAAGTTTGTTTCGTACGAAACAATCAATTCATACGAAGAAATTTTAAAAGTGATTTTCAAAATAAAATTGTGTGATTAATTCGTACGAAAGAACAGGTCGTATGAAGTAGAGTTTGAAAAACAAAAAATCTTTAACTTTCAAAGTAGTTCGTACGAGGAAGATGATTCGTATGAATGAAACTTATTTCAAACTTACATTTTTGGTTAAAGTGTTTGATTCGTACAAACATATAGTTCTAAGAATAATTGAGAAAAATTCTTGAATGTTTAATATTTTCTAACGGTTGTTTGTTATTCTTATGCACAGGCCAAGAAATCTACGTTCTCTCCATTCCATAATATTTGTTGTGTTACAGATGCATCGATTCCGGAGATTGCAGCATATATAGAGATATTCTGGATTTTTTAACACGGATCCGAGTGACCAAAGCCTTAACAGACAGACACACAGCATATCAATCTCATGTAGAATATTTCTGGAATGCAGCTGAATACAGTATTGAAGATAACGCTATTATGTCAGCTGTGAATATTGATGATGTTGATATTCCGGTGAAAATTACTAAGGATCTAATTCGGAAGGTTCTGGATTTTAAAGACAATGAAAACGATCCGATGGGGTTTTCTGAATACATGGTAATGTTGAACGAAGACATCATTAAAGCTTGCATGGCCAATCGCAATGAGGTAAACAGTCAACATCTGAGAGTGTGATTGAAAAACCTTGTTTAAAGTGTGCAGAGCCGTGTGGTGAATGTCTTGTTAAAGACAAAAGATTTGCTGAATTGCAAAGTTTAACAGACAATTTGTCAAGCGATTACAAATCTACAAAGGAAGCTTATGACAAATTGAGTTCGTTTGTTAAAAAATTTAATAAAGCACTGAGAAAAAATGATATAGCACTTATGATGCTTAAAGCAACAATGATGGATAAACAAATGGCTATTAATATTCATCTAAATACTATTGCTGAGCTCAAAAGTGAGTTTGAAAAAATGAGAATTGAAACTGAACGAGTTAACAAATTGTTAATCAGTTACTCCACAAGCTCATACGTCATAGATCATATTTTACCGAAAATCAAAAATACTGAAGAATCTAAAATTGGTGAAACAAAAAGTGCTAGTTAAGATCGAGTTCCACCACCCATGTGGAACAGTTATGCATGCAAAATTCCATCTGGGGTGGAAAAGGCGCTATATCTTAAATTTAAAACCGAATAGCAGCCTACGGATATCGATGTAACTTACACTAAAAATGATGGTGAATGTGATTCTGAAGTGGTAAATAATGTGGTTGAAAAAGAGTTAAAAAATGAATCTGAAGTGCCTGGGTCTGAACAATCTGAGAAGTCAAAGTCTGATGATATATCATAAAATAGTTTAAATGTTCCCAATGTTATAGTTTACAAAATGAAAGGGTCTGATAAACTATTTTCGAATGAAAACTTTCCAATCAAGAATGTGAAAAAGGATTGTGCAGATAAAATGTTCAAGCTTATGGAGGTAAGTCATGATGATTTAGATAAACATGATGCATCTTTCTATTCTAATTAAAAAACTGATAACCGACCCTACCATCGTAAAAATGGAGATTATCCGAAAAACAAACGAGCAGAGTTGGGTTTCCAGAAGCAACATAAAAACAAAAGGTCTCAAAAATTGAACTTTACGAAGAAAATCAATTTTGTTTTTGGGACAACAACAGAGAAAGAAAAGGAGGTCATCGGAACACAATCAAATGATGATTTTCTTAAAGAGAAAGAGAAACAAAAACATAAACAAGTTTTGGATACCTTTGTTCATAAGGACATCAGGACATGCTTTAAATGCAAGCAAGTTGGTCATATCGCACGATATTGCTCACAAGAAAGTCCAAAACTAGTTTCTTATCCGAAAAAGTTCACCAAGGATGAAAAACAAAAAACACCCATGTTCATGCCAAAACAAATTCTTAAAAGAAATAATGAATCTCATAAAAATGTTAAACCAACTATTCAAATTCAATCTAAATTTGAAATTGGTGAAACATCGCACATGTTCAACAAGTAGATTCAAAATTTTATGTTAAAAGGGCTAAACCACAAACACAGATTGGGTTGCTAAAGTAGTCAAAATCAAATCATCCAAGGTTGAACAAAGACCTTCTATTCCAAACAAAATTGAGCTTTAAAATATTGATAAAAACAAAGTGGGTCCAAAATTTGACATTCCAAACCCACCCAAGACCAAACAAGCTTGGATTTCTTTGTTTAAATGTTAATCATGTGTGCAGGGGCTCCAACGTTCGATATTGTCAAAATGGATCATGGATAGTGGAGCGTCACGCCACATGACATGAATGCTTGCATTGCTCAACAATGTTAAAGCTATTCGTGAGGATATGTAGGATGTGCTGGAATGCAAGGAGGTAGAATTGTCGGAGAAGGGATTCTCTCGAACGGAGTTGTATCGTTTGATAAAGTGAACTATATTGCTGGACTTGAGAACAATCTGCTTAGTATCTCGCAAATTTTTGACATGAAGTTCACGACACATTTCAATGATAAAGAATGTCTAATCTTAAAACCCAGTTTCAGGATTCCAGAAGAATGGATTTTGATGCGAGCTCCGAGAGAAAATGATTTATATGTTCTTAACATGAGCATCGCTTTTACCACGTCAAAGAAAGTTCAATGCTTTGTTTCCAAAGCTACCGAGAAAAAGTCAATTTTATGGCATCGAAAAATGGGGCACATTCACCTTCGAAAGATGAATTTTCTTGTACATAACGACTTAGTGGAGGGTGTTAATCTGAAAAGTTTTCATCTATCTGATGATTGTCATAGCTGCAAAAAGGGGAAGCAGCATAAGAAATCACACCCGAGAAAGCTGTTGAATTCGATAAAGCTACCACTAGAAAGGCTACACATGGATATATTTGGGCCAGTAAATGTCAAAAGTATTTCTAGAGATCTATACTGCCTTGTCGTTACAGATGATTATTCTCGATTTTCATGGGTGTTCTTTCTGGAGAGTAAGGATGAAACGTTTGAAACTCTTATGATCCTCTCCGAAAAACTAAAAAATTTATATCATTTGCACATTAACAGAATTCGCAGTGATAATGGAACAGAGTTTAAGAACAAGAAGATGCAAGAGTTCTGCAATGAAAAGGGGATTCTTCATGAATTCAGCGCCCCCTATACTCCACAACAAAATGGAGTAGCTGAACGAAAGAATAGCACACTGATAGAAACTGAAAGAACAATGTTAGCTGATTCGAAATTACCGAATAGTTTTTGGAGTGAAGCAGTAGTATCAGCTTGCTATACTCTAAATCGTGTGTTGACAGTTTAGCCTCACAAAAAGACATGTTTCGAGTTACTGAATCAACGAAAGCCCAACTTAGCATTTTTGGAACCTTTTGGATCACCATGTACCGTCTTGGACCCGGCTGGTAAATTTGGAGCCAAATCCTTGGAAGGTTTCTTTGTTGGTTACGCTACTCCTCAAAAACATGTTTTCTTGCCGAGTCTAAACCAGATAGTTCTAGCACAGTATGTAGATTGTCAAAGATATCCAACGCCTACCCAGAAACCTGGGGATCCATGGCTGTTTAACTACGATGGTTTGTGGGATTCATTTGATGTACCAGATGTGCCAACAGAAGAAGAACTTGTTATGTTATTTCAACAACATCAGTTATCTAATCTAGAACAAGTTCCTAGACCATTGGTGATTTCTACATCATTACCGGTCAACACGTCTGATGTCGGTCAAAGCTCTTATGTTCAAATTCCTATTCTTGCACCGAATGTTAATACTGTTGAATCGTCTGCCCAACCAAATGCAGATGTTGACTCTGATCGGGTACCAACTTTTGACGATAGAGGATCTAGTTCTGATGAAGGATCTGAACAGATTGAAAGCTTTTTTAAACAATAGGCTGATCAGTCTAATGCTAGGAATAAAGCTTCTTAATCTGTACCAGTTATCGATGAAATTCTAACAAATTTGCTACAACAAGTAGATGTTCCAACCCAAGTGATACCAAGAACACTTTTGTATCATCCGTCAGAAAACATCATAGGCAGCTTACAAACTGGAGTGCAAACTCGCAATCAGATTAATAAAGATCTAAGCTGTTTTTATACTAGTATTGCTCCACTTCAAGCTCGATTTTCTCATAGTTGTTTTGTTTCTCAGGTCGAACTGGGAAGCTGGAAAGATGCATTAAAAGATGAAAGTTGGGTGGATGCAATGCAGGAGGAGTTGCTTCAATTCCAGAAACTTGGAGTTTGGAAGCTTGTTGAATCGCCAGATCATCACAAAAAGATTAACACAAGATGGGTCTTCAAGTGAAAAAGAGACGATCGAGGAGTTGTGGTACGCAACAAAGCTCGACTTATGGTTCAAGGTTTTCATTAGCAAGAAGGGATAGATTATACTGAAGTTTATGCCCCAGTTGCTCATCTTGAAGCGATTCGCATATTCTTGGCTTTTGCTTCATGGAAAGGGTTCAAGGTGTACCAATTAGATGTTAAATCTGATTTCTTATATGGAAAAGTGAAAGAGGAGGTGTACATCGGCCAACCACTGGGGTTCGTTGATCCAGTGCACAAAGATAAAGTCTACCTTCTGAATAACGCCTTGTACGGTCTTCATCAAGCCCCGAGAGCTTGGTATGAAACGTTATCGAGTCATCTTTTGGACAATGGCTTTATCACGGGAACAGTAGATTCTACCCTCTTCACAAAGGAAGTAGATGGGCATCTAATCATCGTACAAATATATGTGGATGATATTATCTTTGGATCGACAAATGATAATCTGTGTAAGGACTTTGAAGAAGTCATGAAGTGCAAATTTTAAATGAGAGCAATGGGGGAGATGAAGTTCTTTCTAGGGCTTCAGGTCGATCAGTTGCCTGATAGTATTTTTATTCATCAAACGAAATATGTTCATGATATATTGGAGAAATTCAATATGATAGGAGCTAAACCAGCATCTACCTCGTTAGCTCCAACTCACGGCATTTGTCCAGATCTTATTAGAGAAAGAGTTGACGAAACTTTATATCGCTCCATGATCGAATCCTTGATGTATCTTACAGCTTCTCGACCAGATATCATGTATCCAACGTGCCTGTACTCCCGTTATCAGTCTAATTCAAAAGAGTCACACCTGCTTGCTGTTAAACGCATAATGAGATATCTGAAGGGTTTTCCAAGCACCGGCATGTGGTACCCTAGACATGATGATTTTAATCTTGCAGGATACTCGGATTCTGATTTCGGATGCTGCAAACTGAATACAAAGTCTACAACGGCCAGCTGCCAGTTCTTCGAACCCGCTTGGTAATGTGGCAGTGTAAGAAACAAACTACGGTTGCCCTCTCTACTTGTGAGGCTGAATACGTTTCGGCATCCGGTTGTTGTGCTCAGATTCTCTGGATACAGCAACAAATGAGAGATTTTGGTTTGCAATTTCTTGATACGCCTATATATGTAGATAATCAGGTCGCGATCGATATCACTAAAAACTCATGCCAACACTCACGCACTAAACATATCGAGATTCGACACCACTTTATCCATGATTGCTACGAGAAAAAGTTGTTGCGAATTGAGAAAATCCACACTGATGACCAAAAGGCAGATTTTTATACCAAAGCTTTTGAAAAAACAAAGTTTGATAATTTGTTAAAGCTAAATGGTTTAAAAAATATGATCTCAGGGGATGTATTTGAGGTTGAGTTTGAGGATGATGATTACTTAATGTGAATTTATCATCGGTTAAACGTTTTTCTGTATCTTCTTTCTTATAAAATCTTAAAAAATCCAAAAATATGTTTTTGATTTTAGGGGAAGAATGTTTTAGGAAAATACAAAAACATTAAGAAGGCAAAAAGAGTTTTGTGTAAAAGAGTGATCATAGTAAATCAAAAATGATAGTCACAGTATGCTAAACAAATGTATTGTTTAAAAGTGATTAAGCAAGTCTTACTATGGATATGCCAATAGACTTTACTCGTTTAGTAAATTGTATTCAAGATATAAACCTAAAAAACAAAACTGAATAAATTGTGGGATAACATCTCTCGGATATATGAACTTAGTACTCCGAAATTTCGTTTGAGAGAATGCCAGATTCTGCGATACTAGGTCTTTATATTTGATTGATGTCTGGGGTATTATTCGAGTTCTTCTGATTTTGAGGAAGCAATGGCCTAGAACTCCTATAATACTTTCGCATTATTTTTCCAAAAGCTGCATTAAAATATGGTTATGTCTTAAGCAATTACGACATCTGCAGTTCAAAAGATTCCTTAATGGAACACCACCTAAAGACGAGCCTTCATCTCTCTGTCTGTACGGAAGTACTAAGCTGAGCTCTCAAGGTCTCGCATTCACCCTGTATATACAGATATCTATTCGATATATTCACCTGTAAAATGACATTCTGGGAATCTCGATACGGGAGTATATTCTAAGATGGGAAACACAGTTATTTCATGTTTCTAATATTACATTAACATATCTCGAAACAGTTGAGAAACGAGAAGAGGTTTAAATGGACAAATATATTGGCAATCTAGGTAAATTTGTTTAAAAGCTTAAAGGGTGTTTCTAGATCAACGGTACTGATGACTTATATGTGTGCTTGAAATGATCCTCTAAAAAATGCAAAATTTACAAAATTATGTTATTGCTTTCAAAAAATATCTCCAAACTCAAAAAGATTTTCAGTTTTCTAGCTTGATAGTCTTATTTAGAGTTTACCGATGATAAAGACACTGACGATTGGATTCATAGCAACATCTTGCTGAGGGAAATCTGAAATCATGAGTTGGGAGCTAATTTTTTATTGAAAAGATTACATGAATGTCAATAAAGTTCATTAATTGGAAACTTTACATGTTAAAATAAATCTGTTTGGTCAATCATGGTCAACCAGGGTCATTAACTTGGACTTGGTAGGCAAATTGGATAACCAGGGTCATTAACTTTGACTTGGTTAATCAAGTGGGTTTTTAAAACAGGGTAAATTTTGTGCATTTCAATTGATTGGTATGAAACAAAATTTCATACGAAGCTCATCATTTCGGTGCGAAACAGGGTAAATTTGTGCGTTTCAATTGATTCGTATGAAACAAAATTTCATACATAGCTCATTATTTCGGTGCGAAACAGGGTAAATTTTGTGCGATTCAATTGATTAATATGGAACAAGTCTCTAGTATAAATACCCTTCGCTTCGCACAAGTCTCAAATTTAGTGTTGAGCGATTCAGAGAGTTTTTGTGTGAACTGATACTAAAATCTTCATTTCTTGGTTGTTTCTGCTTCCGATTCACATTGTTGAGGTTGATTTGCACACCTCTATCAATGGGAAAGGTAATTTTGACAAAATCATGCTGTTATAATGCCAAAATTTGTATAAATCGGACATAGAACTTTGATCTAGGGAAATTGGACAGGTAAAACTTAAAATTGACTACAAAATAGTTAAAATAGGCTCTAATAACCTGAAAATCGACTATCAATTTGTTAAAATCAACAAGTTTTGAGTTCGGATTATACTTGGACATTTTGGGACGATGATGAGTTTTGTACGAGGGAATTAATTCGTATGAAAAATTTGTCATGTTACTTGAAGTTTGTTTCGTACGAAACAATCAATTCATACGAAGAAATTTTAAAAGCTAATTTTCAAAATAAAATTGTGTGATTAATTCGTATGAAAGAACAGGGTCGTATGAAGTAGAGTTTGAAAAACAAAAAATCTTTAACTTTCAAAGTACTTCGTACGAGGAAGATGATTCGTATGAATGAAACTTATTTCAAACTTACATTTTTGGTTAAGTGTTTGATTCGTACAAACATATAGTTCGTACGAATAATTGAGAAAAAATATTGAATGTTTAATATTTTCTAACGGTTGTTTGTTATTCTTATGTACAGGCCAAGAAATCTACGTTCTCTCCATTCCACAATATTTGTTGTGTCACAGATGCATCGATTCCGGAGATTGCAGCATATAGAGATATTCTTGTTTTTTTAACACAGATCCAACTGACCAAAGCCTTAACAGACAGACACACAGCATATCAATCTCATGTAGAATATTTTTGGAATGCAGCTGAATACAGTATTGAAGATAATGCTATTTTGTCAGCTGTGAAGATTGATTATTTTTAGATTCCGGTGAAAATTACTAAGGATCTAATTCGGAAGGTTTTGGATTTTAAAGACAATGAAAACGATCCGATGGGGTTTTCTGAATACATGGTAAAGGATGTTTTTATCGAATGGGATATACGGGATTTGTTAACGCTGCACAGTTCAAGAAGGGAAACCTGAGCGCACCATTTAGATATCTTGCACATGTCATAGCTCATGGTTTAAATCATCGGAAGGGTGGTTTTGATGATTTAGTTGATTATCAAATGTGTATGATTACAGCGTTAGTTTTGAACCTTTCATACAACTTCTCAAAAGTCATATTCACTCCAAATGGTTCAAAACATTTAGAAAGAAAAGTTTCTGCAGTATCCAAGATTTATTCAGATGTTGTTAGAGTTTTTACATCCTGATTTGGAGAAATTACAGAATGATATTCTAAGGCTCGAACATATGGATACCTCGACATTGCGTAAGATGAATGTGCATTTAAAGACTGCTCCAGTGGCAAAACCATTGTTTGGTGCAATTTTCAACAAAGAGTACATATTGCCAGCACCAGGTAAGTGGAGAAAAGATGAAAACAGCGATGATGATGAAGAGGTCAAAGCATTATCTTTGTTTGTTGTGAAAAGGAACCCATGGTTTGTGAAAGATGGAGGAAAAGGTGTGAAATCCAAAGCTACATATTCATCGGTTCATAAAGAAAAAAAGAGAAAAACTACTTCTGCAGCTGAAAGTTCGGGTCTAAGAGACGAACCAGATGTTGAAGAAACAATTGAAGATATGGCTGAGGAGATCGAGCGTCAAGCTTTTGGTTCTGACAAAGTAGCTGAAGAAGTTCTATCATCGAGTACCGATTCAGAAAATAGACGAGCTGGTGAGAAGAAAAGAGCAGAAAAGTTAGAGAAGAGACGACAGGCTGAGTTAAAGCGCAAAGCAGAGGAACGTAAACGTAAAGCAACAGGCGAGGATGATACAACTTATGTTCCATCCGAGTCTGACACTGAATCTTTTCTTCGTACTCCAATCAAGAAAAAACAAAGAAGAATGAAGCGACCTGCTGCTAGAGTATCTCCAAATGTTATTCTGAAAGAAACTGATGTGAACCTGTTGTTGAAGAAAATGTGGATGAACCGTCACAGCATATTCCGTCTCCACCACAACCTGTTCAGCCAGAACCAGTTCCTCAATAGCAACCAGCTCATCAACAACAATCTGTACCTCAAACACAACCAGCTGCTCAACAACAATATGTACCTCAACCAGAACCGGCTGCTCAACAACAATCAGTTCCTTAATCAGAGCCAGCTCAACAACAACCGCAACAACAGTCAGCTCAACAAAATCACATCCATCTCATCCGCAACAACCTCATCCAATACAGCAGCCATATGAGTCACAATCATTTTTTGATGATATTGGTTTAGATGATTTACCTGGATGTGATGAATTTCGATTTGATGATCCAAGGGTTGATGATTTGTAAAAACAGGTTATAATGAATATTGTAAGGATAGCTAAATTACAATAGCAAATCAATGAGCTAACTGCTGAAAAGCTCAAAATGCTGGAACGGATCGGAGGGTTGATTGTTGACAAGCAGCAGTTAGAAGCGATGTTGGCGAGTATTGTATCTGAGAATGAACGGTTGCAATTACGGATGGCAGAATACGAAGAAGATCATTTGAGGAACAATAGAAGAATGGATTTGTTTGAGAAGGTTCTGGAAAAGAAATTGGGTTTGAATATTTCTACAGAGATAGATGAGATAGAACGAGCAGAAGCAAGAGAGCGGGTTGCCGAAAGGGAATGTTTATCTAAGCAACAATCTGACGCCCAGGGGAAGGGAAAAGAAAAGATAGTGGAGGAACCTATGATTGACGAAACTGTGCCAGAAGCTGAGTCTGAGCCAGTAACATGTTGGGATGTTGTTGTTTATGAAGAACCGAGAAGTTTATCTTGATAGCACGACCAACAGATGTGGATATTGCATCGCTTGATATTACTCAAAGGCATCAGGATTGGCTGTTAAAGAAAAAGATGGCGAAAGAAAGTGAAGAAACTGCTGAAGAGATTGAAAAAGATATAGAATTAGAAGATGTTGATATTGATGATTCTAGTAGTTCGGATGATGATGATAATGATGATAGTGTTGGTGGATCTGGAATTCGTGTAACTGATTCAAATATTAATGAAGCAGTAGATCTTTCTGAGTATCTTGATGATTTTGCGAATCAAACCACTGAAGAAGAAAAGACGAACAAAGCCGATGAGTCTGTTGATGCTCAGTAGGGAAGAATTTTCACAGAAAATGTTATATCTTCTGTTCCTGTCTTGCCAAAGCCGTTTGTGTTATATCTTGAGCATGACGTAGAGGAGGGAGAGTTTGTTCACAGTTACTCAAAGGAAGAAATAGCAGCATTGCTTGGCATTAGTGAAGAGAAGTTTGGCTTTGACTTCAAAGACGAACTAAATGAGATAGATGTTTTTGAACCAAACGCATATGTCTTCAAAGATGTGGAAGATGCAAATATGTATGATAACGTTGTCGTGGAAAGTGATTCTGATGATGATGCTAATGTTGCCAATTAGGGTACAGATGATTCCCCAACGTTTATTGATTTATTCGCAGTAGAAAGTTCAGAGATGTTACAGAGAAAAGTATCTGAAGCTGCTAAAGAAGGAACCATTCCTCAGAAAATGTCTAAAGCTGAAATTGCTGAACAAAAGAAGAAATGGTTCCGTGTGAATCCAGCTGAGCGTAAATTTAAAAGACCTCTGGCATTCTTTACCAGAGATGCAGATATTTCTCTAGGGTATATTCTCAGCTGGGGATGGATTGAAGAACTTAATGTGTATGCGATAAAGAGGGAATTTGGTATCCAATACTTTAGATATTTGAGCGACATCAAAACAGTGCCGTATTGGGATATAAAGGAGCTTGTCCAAACAAAGATGATAAATCTAAAGATGAAGTTTCATGACCAAAGGCTTTGGAGATTGATTAAGTTTGAAGCTATGCACGGTTTTACACATTGGAAACCTCACTATCCTCCTCGCATTATTAAAGTTGATCCAGTAACGAACGTGAAAGATGTTACATTGATTGTGAAGAAGCCGCGTGTGATTAAGAACATGCCTCTGATAAAAATGGGAGAGGATTTCTTCAAGATATTCAAATGGTGGCACTATGATTCGAGTACAGGTGAAGCTGTTATTTGTGTACATCCAGATGATGACTCTTGGAAAATCACTGAGGAATTAATCGAAGCCGTCATAGCGCACAAACGAATATATGGTCTATGGCGTGGCATTCGAGTACTGGACCCGATGTGGCTAGTCAACTGTTCAAAGAAGGATATAGAATGTTTATTCTACAGTAAGATAAGTTTTGAAGAGAAGGATAAAGAACAAGCGCTCCAATTTCAGAAGAACATTAATGTGTGTTTTGCAAATGATATACATTCTGGTTCGGATTGGAAAACAACTTGGAAGAAGCTTGAAAAGAAAGAGAGAAAGAAAAAGGAGGAAAATGAAGCTCGAATTGCAGAACGTGCAAGAATAGCATCTCTAAGGAGCTTTCAATTGTAAACCGACCTCCTCCGACTTATCAAACACCAATTGCTTTTGAGGAGCGTTGTAAGCCAGTAAAGAGATTTTTTGGACGCTAGAGTCAAATCTAGTTGAAGATTTTTGAAGACTATCCAGACTGCGGCAACATCCAAGGGGGAGTTTGTTGGAGCATAATGTCTATTTCCTACGTCTAGGATATGTTTGTAATGTTTATAGAGTTTACACGTCAATGTTTATGTGTTAAAAAGTAATTTTTATATGTTTTTACACTATGTTTCATACAAAAGTACATACATGTTTCGTATGAGTATCTTACTCTTACGAAACACAAGTTCGTACGAAATATAGTTAGTTGTTTAGCACGCACTTCGGTACGAGTCATGTCGACCTATAAATAGGGAAGTGTTGTGTTAGAACTAGTGAGTGATTTGTCAATTGGTACGGAGAAGCTCTGCCAGTTTGTTAACACGCGTCTGCATTTGAACGTCATAAATACAACAGAAGCAGTTAAATAGTAAGTACTATCTTGTTTGTCTTGTCTACCTCTCTAGCAATGAATTCCGCCTCTGCTAGTTGAGCGAGATCAGGTCAATTGCTCATTTCGGGAGAGCTCAATCCCCGTTCACAGAGCTCGAAGCTCTTCCCACGTTTGTGCCATTACCACATCGGCATCCTTATCTCTCATCAAACCATTCGACCATGTAAGTGCTCTTTTCTGGAATACACTCGATGCAAACTCGACTTTTCACTCATTCGGGCATTGAACATGACGAAATGTTCTTTCGGGACTCTCAAACCACTACAGGGGTCCAGTAGCTCTTTCGGACCCAGTAAACTTGAGTGGTTTAGCCTACTTAAATTGTTTGTAGTTGCACGGTGCGGGCGTATTGTTGTTATTGTTTGCTTGGTTTATCTGGGTCACTAGGTTTGGGAGTACAGTGGCAATTTGCTGAGCGATCATAGCTGCCATTTCGACATCTTGAGTTGTATTACGTTGAGGAGGCATTCTAGAAGAAAACATGAGGGAAAATATGGGAGATTGACATTGGATAATCAAGAGAGATATTAAAAATATCGACGAAATATAAGGATGGTGGTTATTCGTTCATTACTTAAAAACAAACAAACAACACACGGTGACTAATCAAAGTAAATGGGTCTTTATAATGTATCACGAAGACATGCTTTAGCCGATAAGTGGACACTCACCCCAAGAGTTCCCAGGTAAGAGTGACTGGTCCGATAATGCGGATTTGTACGAACACTCTAGCCTTAGACAGAAAACTCAGGGTACTGGCATCCACCCTTCTAGATTGCATGTGTTCACCTTAATAAAACCAAACTTTGACGAGATTCTGAAACTTACAAGGCATTAAGCAAAAACAAATCATCTAAGGATAGATGATTGATTTTCAAAACAAATTTGTAACTTGTGTATTTGTTTTGATAGTCACCTAAGGATAGGTGATGGTATTGTTTTAAGAATCTAAACGCAAGATAAATCGCGTTAGGGTTCTAGGAAGGTTATAGTCTAATCAAAGCATTACTAATAACCTAATTCCCTATAACCATAAGCTCTGATACCAATCTTTCTATAACACCCCGACCGCGTAAACAACGAACCACGACGAAAACGTCGGGGAGTCATGTCACAGAACTATTGTTTCACAACTCATGGAATTTAAAATTTTGTTTTATTAACTTAAATGTTTACATTGTCGTGGGATAAACAGAAACAACACATAAATAAATTGTCTTTCATGTTTTAAGTCACTAAGGCCCTCGTCCATTCCTACGTGAAGCATGCATCATATTATCAAGCATGGAATCCTAAAACATATGTAAAAAGAGAGTCAGCATAAAAGCGGCGACGTGTACATAGGTTTTGTGAGTGTGTCAAATTTGTGGCTTTGTATACATATTGCAACACCTCGTTCGACTACAAGAGTCGTTAAGTGAAAACCTCGTATCAAAAGTGTTTGATATTGCAATATAATTAACCAACTAAAACAAGTTGGTTAGACTTGTGAAAACCTTGTAGCAATGAATCTTGACCAAAACGTTTCTTTTGTAAAAACCTTGTAATAGATTGATTCAAAAGAAAACTACGTATGGTTTATATCTTTAAGTGAAAATCATTGCGTGACATTGTTCAAAACCATTTGTCCATGTTATAAACTATTCGCCCGTGTTATAATCAATTTTGTCCGTGTCATAAACCAATTGTCCATGTCATAAACAAATCGTCTGTGTTTTTAATTGTGAAAACTTTTGATCATTCTTTAATGAAAAATTCAAACCTGTGTTGACTATACCACCAAAGGGTATCTTTAACAGACCACCAATGGGTCTCTTTAATTAGATGAACAAATCAACAAATGATTTGTTAATCAGAAATAGTTTATGTCGTTACCCAAACTTCCTCCAAATCGAGTGAACAGACTGATAATGGGATTGTCAGTCCTATGGTACCATAACATACTACTGGTCAGCTCGGCCAAAGCTAATGAATGTCATTCATGTTATGGATAACGCATCAACAAGTTGTTCACATTATTGAAATCATATTGTTTTATATGTAAACCATAAACATTGTTTTTGATAACTTGAAAAGGATTTAGCACATAAGAGTCAACCCAAAACAATTGCTAAACATAAAGGAGGGGAACTATGTACTCATTTGGGATTGCGAAAGTGTTCTTGATCAACGGAATAAACAAAGCTCAAACGTGTCCTAATGTGTCAGATAAATATGTTAGCGTGTCGGGACTACAAAAGGGAGATCGGATAGAATGAAGTCTTATAAACCAAACAAGTGTTGGAACTCATATGATATGGTTTAACAAACTTAACATTCTGATTTGGAAATCCTAAGTGCTTTTGACCCATTATGACTCGTTAAGGTAGTTTACGCTACTTTAACGGGTCATTAGCGTAAACGCGTGATCGGATGGTTAAGCATGTCCTTAGATAAGTCTTCAATTCCAAACATGTTTGAAAATGTTACAACATCAGTTTATATGTCAAAAATTTTGTTACATGTGTTTAAGATGGATTTATGCGCAAAAGGGCATTTTGGTCTTTTTAAGAACATAGAAGTAACTTATCATAACGCTAACCAAACGACATGACCAAAAGGAATAACCTCAGTAGGTTATTCCCTATACAACTATGGTCACAAATATGTGTTTGGTTGGATCCTAAGATCGACCAAATGGGTCAGATTCGAAAGTTAAAGCGGTGGTCAAGACCGCTCGACTTACGACCCTAAATAACCACTAAACTAGAAGTGACGAGTTAGACATGTCAAAATATGTCTAACTAAGTTTATAAAACTGATTTGGTATCAAAACTTGGTCTTTTGATACCCAAAAATAGTTTTGTCGTAAAATGCACATCATGCGCATTTTTTACTGAAACTTTGACTCGTCACTTCGACTAGTAAACGTGGTAATCAGAAGGTGAAATCGTTAGGGATTATATCCTTCGTGATTAAGATCACGTTTCAAAGTTCAATTGAACTTTGACTAGAACAAATATGGTCAGAACCAAAAGTCAATTCGGAAGCCAAATTGTTCGACTTTTAGCTCAAAATAGCTAAAATACTGAAAGAATTAGGAAGAGTACTTACTCATCTTGAAGAACACTTTTGGAACTCAAGATAGGAGGCTTCCAAAGGCTGGAAACAAGCTCCAAGAAGGATAGAAAGAATAACTTCACACTTTGCTTTGAAGTGTTTTGAAGTGGTGTGAAAAAAATGAAAGAATCATGGGGTATTTATAGTATTTTAGGATGAAGGAGGTGATGACAAGTGTGGATTAGTGTCCTAACATGTGTCAACACCAAATTAAGTGTGGTAAAATGACTGCTAGGTGTCAAAAATTGGAGATAGGTGGCAAACTTGGTGAAAAAGAAAAAATCTTTATTATTTTATTTTTGACATTTTTGGCCTTTGGACATGTATTATCATTTGTTTGCCATTTTTAACCCCTTTAACCTAAAATTTAGGTTATATAAAGCTGGTAAGACATGTGTAACTTGTATTATGCCCAAAAATGTCATGGATGTCGGTTCGTTCGGTTGTACGGTTACGCCTTTCCCAAAAATGCGTAAAACGCTTTAACGAACACGAAAATTATCGAAATTGTGCAACGATTGACAGTTTTGCATTCTCATCAATAAAATACAAGATTTTATTAAATAAAAAAAATATTTGGATTGATACACATGATTCGTATCTTGAATAAGGACCAACAGAATTTTGCAGTTTGACGAAAATAGTCCCTGGACTTGTATAAGCGTGTTTTTTGTGATATCTAACCCTTCAAAACTTATATCTAAGTTATGTAAAGGTATTTAGGGTATGTGTAGCTTGTGTCCTTGTTTCAGAGTGTATGTCGCGTTAAACTGATTGCGTTTGACTGTCAGCTAACGAATTACTTCCACAAAAATTTTTGAGGGTTCGAAATCGTGCAAGAAATTAAAATTGTGCAAATGTCTTAGATAATTATAAAAATTTCGGAAATAAAGCGTACGGTTTCATTGAATACGAAATTGTTTGTAATTGTACAATGATTGAAAAGGCACAAATGTCACAATTTTGGTTTAACCAATGTGTTGGCCGTATTTATGGACTTGATGGACCGCGTATGCAAGCCATATTTAGACAAGTTTGTAATCGTTTTAATGACGATATATTAATATATTCACGAACTAAATAGGAGCATGAGCAACATTTAAGAATAATTCTCGAATTGTTGAAAAAGGAAAGGATATATGCAAAAGTTTCAAAGTGCAAATTTTGGATTCACGAAGCACAATTTCTCGGACATGTGGTGAACAAGAAGGGCATTCACGTCGACCCGTAAAAAATTGAGGCGATTAAGAATTGGGAAGCACCAAAGACCCCTGACTAAAGTATGACAATTTTTAGGCTTAGCGGGTTATTATAGAAGATTCATTGAGAATTTTTCCAAGAAAGGTCACCCCTAACCTCACTAACTCAAAAATATAAGAAGTTTGACTGGGGAGACACACAAGAAGCGTCATTCCAACTACTCAAGGGTAGATTGTGTGATGCGCCAATTTTATCACTTCCCGATGGTACCAATGACTATGTAGTTTATTGCGATGCATCACATCAAGGGTTAGGACGTCTTGATGCACCGAGAAAAAGTTATCGCGTACGCGTCACGCTAATTAAAAATTCATGACAAGATTATACCACCCACGACTTGGAATCAGGCGCGGTTGTATTTGCACTAAAAATTTGGCGTCAGTATCTTTATGGTAGTCGATATACCATATTCTCGGATCTCAAGAGTCTTGAACATATATATAATAAAAAGGAATTAAATATGCGCCAATGGTGATGGGTGACTGTGAAATAAAGTATCATTCAGGTAAGGCGAACGTCGTTGCGAACGCCTTGAGTCGCAAATAACGAGTCAAGACATTATGCATGCGGGCATTGGAATAAACAATACAGACTAAGCTCACCGCTCAATTCATGATGCCCAACAAGAAGCCATAAAATCAAAACATATTCAAGCGGAATCTATCACACCCGAACTGATGGCAGAGACATCAAAGTGAGACGAAAACGAGATTGCTCAAGACTTAATAGCGACTAATTGTGAAACTATTTTAGATAGCCAAGTTTCATCTCACTACTAAACAAGAGTACAACGTTGGAAAAGGAAATATTGTAAGACCCTAATGATACGTGGTCGAAAACCGATATTTCTATTAAGTTTAAGTTAACATGTTACGTGACTTTTAGTTTCGAATAGTACTTTTGATTAGATTTCTGTTTTTGCAGGTTTACGAAGTTTAAGGAGCAATTCGGAGCGTTTTGGAGCATCCGGGCGGAAAACGGGTCAACCAGGATCACAAAATGGGAAAACAGGAAATCAAGCATTGTAGAGGCCGTTGCCGACGCCCAGTGGGACCATCGGCGATGCCTCTCAGATAGCCCGTCGGAGAAAAATGGTCGTAGACAGTGGATTAAGGCGTAAGAGGAAAATGCATATTTTTGGAGGCCGTCGGCGACGCCTCTCTGATTATTTGGTCGCTGAATTTCAATTTTGAACGGGTTTTTATTGTTTTTTTGACCCATTTGTGAGGAGTTATGGAATTTTGAGCCTTGAAACACCTTTTGGGAGCCAAGAACACTGCAATCTTGATCCCATAACATATCCAATCGATTCTATCATCCGAAATCACCATCCATCTTAACCTCCACAACCTTAATCATCATCTTCTCCATCCTTCCGCCAATCCATTGCCCTAATCATCCACCATAAACCCTAACCTTCATCTTATTCAATCTCAAGGTTTCTAGATGTCCGTAATCAAGCTCCAATCTATCGTTGATCGTGCACCGTTCACCATGAGTGGCTAATTCTCGAGGAATTCACCCTGGTGTAAACTTTTGTAAGGATTTCTAGGGTTTATTATTTGTTTAGAACTTGGTTTGTGACTAGTTGATTTGTATTTGAACAGTTGATAAATGTCTTGCTTTTGTATTGAATTCATGAATTGTTGAGTGAGTTATGAATTTCGACTTTGTGAAATGAATATGCGTATTTATGCCTTGCCTTTGATAGGTTTTAGTTGTCCAAGGCAATGAAGTGTATTGTGGTCCATTGTCTATAATGTCGATAGAAATTGATACCTAAATCTTGTGATTCTAAACTAATGATCCAATTCAATTAAATCAAATTAAAACATGTAGAAACCCTAGGTCCTACAATTGCTGAAACGGGTGTGATCTTTGTTTCTCATCTTGTTATACTCAATCAATTAAATTTATTGCAATTGTGTGAATTTTCATAGTTAAGTAATACAAATCAAATTTGCTGGATCTTTCCGACATTATTTCAAACAATCAAATATTTAAACAATCAACTTAGCAAACTTCATAATTTGTGACAACAACCATTAAAAATCAAGTGCATCCATCGCAAACCACAAACTCTTCGTTGTTCGACCCCTTACTACCACTAGCACATTGTTAAGGGTAATTAGGGCTACAAATATTATCTTTGACCGGGGCCAAAAGGTATGGCTATATAATTCACGGCTCAAGTTCTTTCCCGGAAAGTTTAAAAGCAAATGGATGGGCCCGTTCGTGATCAAAAGGGTTGGCAAGCTTGGGGATGTTACTATCGAGGACCCAAAGGATGGGTCAAAACAAACGGTCAACGGTCATCGTCTTAAACTGTTTATCGATGGTAACGAGGACAACATTGGAGCGAACAAGGAATCGGTAAGCTTTTTGGTAAGCGTACCGACTTATGAGGTCAATTAGAGGACAAAAAAACATTTATTGTAGAATTTTGTATCTTCTTATTGTTTGCACACATTGTTTGTTTGTTTGTTTTGTTCGTTGTTTTACTAATCTCATTAAACGTGTGAAGTTCGGATTGTGCAAACAGGTCATGAAGACATAAGGTATGTTTTTAAACTTGTTTTATGCATTGAGGACAATCCACGGTTATTCGGGGGGTGGTATGGTAAATGAACCGATCATGTATTGTTTTATATATATATATATATATGGAAACGGAGGGGCGTCGGCGACGGGCAAAAATGAGCGTAGACAGTGGTTTAGGCCGTCTGAGGATTACCCTATTTTAAGGGGGCGTCGACGACGCACCAAGGGGCCATCGCCGACGGGTCTTGGTTAGACAGCTGACGCTGATCCCTTTTTAGCGTAAATTCTCAGACCCAAACTCATTTTTACCCACCGAAACTCAATCCAAACGTATTTCAGCCACAATTTCGACCCGATTTAACCCTATCCACATACATCTTTTTTAAAACCAACCATCTTCCTAAGCATTCATCAGAAATCCCTCATCTTATCCAAAAATTCCCTCAAGAACCCTAATCTTCAAACCTTCATAAATTCTCCAATTCTCTACCGAATCACCTGATTCTTGAGCTTATTTTGTGTGGTTTTCCGAGTAGAACAAAACCCCTAACACGGTTTCCCTCAATTCTTGCTTGTTTGCAAGATTTGTGGAGTTCAAATTTCGGGTTTTTGAGAAAAAAAGTGTTCTTCAACTTTGCACTATATCTTTTCCAAGTTCTATCATCTACACAATACTCAAGGTATGATTTTTACTTAAATTTGAGCATGGATTTCATATGGTATGTTAATGGGGATCGAGCTCCTGAAATGAGCAATCGACCTGATCTCGTTCAACTAGTAGAGGCGGAATTCATTGCTAGAGAGGTAGACAAGACAATCAAGATAGTACTTACTATTTAACTGCTTCCGTTGTATTAATGACGTTCAAATACAGATGCATGTAAACAAACTGGCAGAGCTTTACCATACCAATT
Source organism: Scalesia atractyloides (assembly GCA_947069175.1). Taxonomy (NCBI): domain Eukaryota; kingdom Viridiplantae; phylum Streptophyta; class Magnoliopsida; order Asterales; family Asteraceae; genus Scalesia; species Scalesia atractyloides. The sequence continues at coordinate 40,154,506 of CAMTDV010000022.1, read as the reverse complement.
GACAAATCACTTACTAGCTCTGACACAACACTTCCATATTTATAGGTCGACATGACTCGTACCGAAGTGCGTGCTAAACAAACAGCTATATTTTGTACGAGTCTGTGTTTCGTATGAGTAAGACACTCGTACGAAACATGTATTCTTTCGTACGAAACATAGTGTTAAAACATATAAAAATTACTTTTTCACATTTAAACATTAACGTGTAAACTTTATAAACATTACAGACACATCCTAGACATAGGCAATAGACATTATGCACCAACAAACTCCCCCTTGGATGTTGCCGAAGTCTGGATAGTCTTCAAAAATTTTCAATTAGATTTGACTCTAATGCCCAAAGAATCTCTTTACGGACTTTCGACGCTCCTCAAAAGCAATTGGCATTTGATCAGTCGGAGGAGGTCGTTTCACAAACTGAAAGCTCCTTAAAGATGCTATTCTTGTACGTTCTGCAATTCGAGCTTCTTTTTCTTACTTTTTCTTTGACTCTTTCTTCTCAAGTTTCCTCCAAGTTGTTTTCCAATCCGAACCAGAATGTATATCATTAGCAAAACACACATTAACAATCTTTTGAAATTGAAGCGCTTGTTCTTGATCTTTCTCTTCAAAACTTATCTTACTTAGAATAAACATTCTATATCTTTCTTTGAATAGTTGACTAGCCACATCGGGTCTAGTACTCGAATGCCTTGCCATAAACCATATATTCGTTTGTGCGCTATGACGGCTTCGGTTAATTCCTCAATGATTTTCCAAGAGTCATCATCTGGATGCACACAAATAACCGCTTCTCCTGAACTCGAATCATAGTGCCACCATTTGAATATCTTGAAGAAATCTTGCTCCATTTTAATCAGAGGCATGTTCTTCATCACTCGCGGTTTCTTCACAATTAATGTAACATCTTTCACATTCGTTACTGGATCAACTTTAATAATGCGACGAGGATAATGTGGTTTCCAATGTATAAAACCATGCATAGCTTCAAACTTAATCAATCTCCAAAGCCTTTGGTCATGAAACTTCATCTTTAGATTTATCATCTTTGTTTGAACAAGCTCCTTTATATCCCAATATGGCAATGTTTTGATGTCACTCAAATATCGAAAGTATTGGATACCAAATTTCCTCTTTATCGCATACACATTTAGCTCTTCAATCCATCCCCAACTCAGAATATCCCCTAGAGAAATATCAGCATCTCTTGTAAAGAATGCTAGGGGTCTTTTAAACTTACGCTCAGCTGAATTCACACGAAATCATTTCTTCTTTTGTTTAGCAATTTCATCTTTAGCCATTTTCTGAGGAATTGTTCCTTCTTTTGCAGCTTTAGAAAGTTTTCTTTGCAACATCTCTGAACTTTCTGCTGCAAATAGATCAGTAAACGTTGGGAAATCATCTGTACCCTAATTGGCATCATTAGCATCATCATCAGAATCACTTTCCATGACAACGATATCATACATGTTTGCATCTTCTACGTCTTCTAAATCATATGCATTTGGTTCAAAAACATCTATCTCATTCAGTTTGTCTTCAAAATCAAAATCAAACTTCTCTTCACTAATGCCAAGCATTGCTGTTATTTCTTCCTTTGAATAGCTGTGAACAAACTCCCCCTCTTCAACATCATGCTCAGATATAACACAAATGGCTTTGGCATGACAGGAACAGAAGATATAACATTTTCTGTGAAAATTCCTGCCTGCTGAGCATTAACTGACTCAACAACTTTGTTCATCTTTTCTTCTTCAGTAGTTTGGTTTACATAATCATCAAAGTACTCAGAAAGATCTACTAGTTCATTAACATTTGAATCAATTACACGAATTCCAGAACCACCAATATTATCATCATTATTATCATCATCTGAACAACTAGAATCCTTAACATTAACATCAGCATCCTCTATTTCTGCTTCCTTTTCAGTCTCTTCAGTAGTTCTTTACTTTCTTTTGCCATCTTTTTCTTTAACATCCAATCTCGATGTCTTTGAGTAATATCAAGTGATGCTATATCCACATATGTTGGCTTTCCTATCAAGATAAACTTTTTCGGTTCTTCATACACCATAATATCCCAACAAGTTACTGGCTCAGACTCAGCTTCTGGCACAGTTTCATCAATCACAGCTTCCTCCACCATCTTTCCTTTTCCTTTTCCTTGTGCGTCAGATTGTTGTTTAGATAAATGTTCTCTTTCCGTAACCCTTTCTCTCGCTTCTTCTCGTTCTATCTCATCTATTGCAGCAGCAATATTCAAACCTAATCTTTTTTCCAAAATCTTTTCAAACACATCCATTCTTCTATCGTTCCTCAAACGTTCTTCCTCGTATTCTGCCATTCGTAAACGCAATCTTTCGTTTTTAGATACAATACTTGCCAACATCGCTTCAAATTGCTGTTTGTCAACAATCAAACCTCCTATCTTTTCCAGCATTTCTAGCTTCTCAGCAGTTTGCTCATTTATTTCTCTTGTAACTCAGCTATTCTTACAACATTCATCGTAACCTGTTTTGCAAGTCGTCAACTCTTGGATCATCAAATCGAAATTCATCTCCTCCAGGTACATCATCTAAACCAATCTCATCAAAAAATGATTGTGACTCAAATGGCTGCTGTGTTGGATGAGATTGTTGTGCATGAGATGGTTGTGATTGTTGTTGAGCAGACTGCTATTGTGATTGTTGTCGAGCTGGCTCTGGTTGTTTCGATTGTTGTCGAACTGGCTGTGGTTCAGGTTGTTGTTGTGCTGGCTGTTGTTGATCTGGTTCTGGCTCAGGAACTGATTGTTGTTGAGGAGGTATCTCTGATTGAGATTGTTGCTGAGCCGGTTCTGACTGAACATGTTGTGGTGAAGACGGAATATTATGTGTGGTTCCTCCACATTTTCTTCGATAATAGGTTCAACAACAGCTTCCTTCAGAATAACATTCGAAGATGCTCTAGCTGCAGGACGCTTCATTCTTCTTTGTTTTTTTCTTTATTGGAGTTCGAAGAGCAGATTCAGTATCAGACTCAGATGGAACATAAGTTGTATCCTCTTCGCTTGTTGCTTTTCGTTTACGTTCCTCTGCTTTGCGTTTTAATTCAGCTTGTCATTTCTTCTCTAATTTCTCAGCTCTTTTCTTTTCACCAGCTCTTCTATCTTCTGAATCAGTACTTGATGATAGTACTTCTTCAGCTGCTTTGTCAGCTCCAAAAGCTTGACGCTCAATCTCCTCAGCTATCTCTTCAACCGTTTCCTCAACTTCTGGTTCATCTCTTAAACCTAACTTCCAGCTGCAGACGTAGTTTTTCTCTTTTTTTCTTATGAACCGATGAATATGTAGCTTTAGATTTCACATCTTTTTCTCCAACTTTCACAAACCATGGGCTCCTTTTTGCAACAAACAAAGATAATGCTTTAACCTGTTCTTCATCGTCGCTGCTTTCATCTTTTCTCCACTTTCCCGGTGCTGGCGATATGTAATTTTTATCAAGAATCGCACCAAACATTGGTTTTGTCACTGGAGCAGTCTTTTAATGCACATTCATCTTTCGCAATTCGAGACATCCATATGTTCAAGCCTTAGGACATCATTTGGAGATTTCTTCAGATCAAGATGTAAAAAATCTAACAACATCTGAATGAATCTCGGATATGTAGAAACTTCTCTTTCTGAATGTTTTGAACCATCTAAGTGAATAGGACTTTTGAGAAGTTGTATGGAAGATTCAAAACTAACGCTGTAATCATACACATTTGATAATCAACTAAATCATCAAAACCACCCTTCCGATGACTTAATCTATGAGCTATGAGATGTGCGAGATATCTAAATGGAGCGCTAAGGTTTCCCTTCTTGAATGGTGCAGCATTAACAAATCCGTTTATCCCATTCGATAAAAACATCCCTTTACCATGTATTCTGAAAACCTTGTCGGATCGTCTTTGTTACCTTAAAATCCAAAACCTTCCAAATTAGATCCTCAGTAATTTTTACTAGAATATCAACATCATCAATCTTCACAGTTGTCATAATGGCATTATCTTCAATACTGTACTCAGCGGCATTCCAAAAATATTCTACATGAGAAAGATATGTTGTGTGTCTGTCTGTTAAAGCTTTGGTCACTTGGATTCGTGTTAGAAAATCTAAAATATCACGATATGCTGCAATCTCCGGAATCGAGGCATCTGTGACACAACATATATTGTGGAATGGAGAGAACGCAGATTTCTTGGCCTGTACATAAAAGTAACAACCAACCGTTAGAAAAAATTAAACATTCAAAAATTTTCTTCACATATTCATACAAACCATATGTTTCGTACGAAACACACATTTAACCAAAAATTGAAGTTTGAACTGAATTTTATTCATACAAATTATTATCTTCGTATGAATTACTTTGCACATAAAACATTTTGTTGTTCAAACTTTATTTCATACGATTCACCTATTTCATATGAATTAAACACCCAATTCACTTTGAACAACAACTTTTAGAACTTCTTCGTATGAATTAACTATTTCATACGAAACAAACTTCAATTGTCATAACAAAATTTTCATGCGAGTTAATTCCTTCGTACAAAAACTCATTGTCATCCCAAAATGTCCAAGTATAATCCGAACTCAAAACTTGTTGATTTTAACAAATTGATAGTCGATTTTCAGGTTATTAGAGCCGATTTTAATGATTTTGTGATCAATTTTAAGTTTTAACCTGTCCAATTTCCCTAAATCTAAGTTTTAGTCCGATTTAAACAAATTTTGGCATTATAACAGCATGATTTTGTCGAAATTACCTTTCCCATTGATAGAGGTGTGCCAATTAACCTCAACAATGTAAATCACAAGCACAAATAACCAAGAAATGAAGATTTCAGTATCAACTCGCACAAAATTCTCTGAATCGCTCAACATACAGAGAAAGTAGTAACCTTATTTCTGTGCGAAACAAAGAGTATTTATACTAGACTTGTAATTACGAATCAATTTATTCGCACAAAATGTACTATGTTTTGTACTGAAATGAAGATCCCCGTATGAAATAATTGTTTGGTGCGAATCAATTGTAAAAGTCTTTAAACTTTTCAATTTTATTTTTTGTATTTTTCATTTTATAAGTAATTGTTTGGTGCGAATCAATTCTAAAAGTCTTTAAACTTTTCAATTTTTCTTTATTTTCTGTTTACAAATCCACTTGACTAACCAAGTCCAAGTTAATGACCCTGTTTATCTAATTTTCCTTCCAATTCCAAGTTAATGACCTTGGTTGACCATGTTTGACCAAACAGATTTATTTTAACATGTAAAATTTCAAATTAATGAACTTTCTTGACATTCAAGTAAACTTTTTGCTAAAAATTAGCTCCCCAACCCATGATTTCAGATTTTCCTCAGCAAGATGCTGCTATGAATCCGACCGTCAGTGTTTTTATCATCGGTAAACAAAGATAAGACTATCAAGCTAAGAAAAACAGAAAATCTTTTCGAATTTTGAGATATTTTTCAAAAGTAATAACATTTTTTGTGAAATTTTGCGTTTTTAGAGGATCATTTCAAGCAAATATATAAGTTATCAGCACCGTTGATCTAGAAACACCCTTTAAGCTTTTAAACAAATTTACCTAGATTGACAATATATTTGTCCATTTAAACCTCTTCTCGTTTCTCAACTGTTTCAAGATATGTTAATGTAATATTAGAAACATGAAACAAGTATGTTTCCCATCTCAGAATATACTCCCGTATCGAGATTCCCAGAATGTCATTTTACAGGTGAATATATCAAATTGATATCTGTATATAGGGTGAATGGGAGACCTTGAGAGCTCAGGTTAGTACTACCGTACAGACAGAGAGATGAAGGCTCTCTTTAGGTGGTGTTCCATCGAGGAATCTTTTGTACTGCAAATGTCATAATTGCTTAAGACATAACCATATTTTTATGCAGCTTGTTTTGGGAAATAATGCAAAAATATTATAGAAGTTCTAGGCCATTGCTTCCGCAAAATCAGAAGAACTCGAATAATACCTAGATATCAATCAAATATAAAGACCTAGTATCGCAGAACCTGGCATTCTCTCAAACGAAATTTCGGAGTACTAAGTCCATATATCCGAGAGATGTTAACCAACAAGTTAATTAGTTTTGCCTTTTAGGTTTATATCTTGAATACAATTTACTGAACGAGTGAAGTCTATTGACATATCCATAGTAAGACTTGCTTAATTACTTTTAAACAATACATTTCTTTAGCACACTGTGACTATCATTTTTTATTTACTATGATCACTCTTTTTACACAAAACTCTTTTTGCCTTTTTAATGTTTTTGTATTTTTCTTAAACATTCTCCCCCTAAAATCAAAAACATATTTTTGGATTTTTAAGAAGTTATAAGAAAGAATGTACAGAAAAACGTTTAACCGATGACAAATTCATATTAAGTCGTCATCATCCTCAAACTCAACCTCAAACACATCCCCTAAGATCATATTTTTAAACCATTTAGCTTTAACAAATTATTAAACTTTGTTTTTTCAAAAGCTTTGGTATAAAAATCTGCTTTTTGGTCATCAGTGTGGATTTTCTCAATTCGCACCAACTTTTTCTCGTAGCAATCATGGATAAAGTGGTGTCGAATCTCAATATGTTTAGTACGTGACTGTTGGCATAGTTTTTAGTGATATTGATCGTAGCCTGATTATCTACATATATAGGCATATCAAGAAATTGCAAACCGAAATCTCTCATATGTTGTTGTATCCAGAGTATCTGAGCACAACAACTGGATGCCGAAACGTATTCAGCTTCACAAGTAGAGAGAGCGACTGATGTTTGTTTCTTGCACTGCCATGTTACCAAACGAGTTCCGAAGAACTGGAAGCCGGCCGTTGTAGACTTTGTATTCTGTTTGCAGCATCCGAAATTAGAATCCGAGTAACCTGCAAGATTAAAATCATCATGTCTAGGGTACCATAAGCCGGTGCTTGGAAAACCCTTCAGATATCTCATTATGCGTTTGACAGCAAGCAGGTGTGACTCTTTTGGACTGGACTGATAACGGGAGCACATGCACGTTGGATGCATGATATCTGGTCGAGAAGCTATAAGATACATCAAGGATCCGATAATGGAGCGATATGAAGTTTCATCAACTCTTTCTCCAATAAGATCTGGACAAATGCCGTGATTTGGAGCTAACGGGGTAGATGCTGGTTTAGCTCCTGTCATATTGAATTTCTCCAATATGTCATGAACATATTTCTCTGATGAATAAAAATCCCATCAGGCAACTGATCAACCTGAACTCCTAGAAAGAATTTCATCTCCCCCATTGCGCTCATTTCAAATTTGCGCTTCATGACTTCTTCAAAGTCTTTACAAAGCTTATCATTTGTCGATCCAAAGATAATATCATCCACATATATCTGTACAATGATTAAATGCCTATCTACTTCCTTTGTGAAGAGGGTAGAATCTACTGTTCCCATGATAAAGCCATTTTCCAGAAGGTGACTTGATAACGTTTCATACCAAGCTCTCGGGGCTTGATGAAGACCGTGTAAGGCTTTATTCAGAAGGTCGACTTTATCTTTGTGTACTGGATCAACGAACCCCAGTGGTTGGCCAACATACACCTCCTCTTTCACTTTTCCGTATAGGAAAGCAGATTTAACATCTAATTGGTACACCTTGAACCCTTTCCATGAGGCAAAGGCCAAGAATATGCGAATCGCTTCAAGACGAGCAACTGGGCGTAGACTTTGGTATAATCTATCCCTTCCTACTGATGAAAACCTTGAACCACAAGTCGAGTTTTGTTGCGTACCACAACTCCTCGATCGTCTCTTTTGCACTTGAAGACTCATCTTGTGTTAATCTTTTTGTGATGATCTGGTCAACAAGCGTCCAGACTCCAAGTTTCTGGAATTGAAATAACTCCTCTTACATTGCATCCACCCAACTTTCTTCTTTTAACGCGTCTTTCCAGCTTCCCGGTTCAACCTGAAAAACAAAACAACTATGAGAAAATCGAACTTGAAGTGGAGCAATACCAGTATAGAAACAGCTTAGATCTTTATTGATCTGATTGCGAGTTTGCACTCCAGTTTGTAAGCTACCTATGACGTTCTCTGACGGATGATGTGAATGTGTTCTTGGTATCACTTCGGTTGGAACATCTAATTATGGTTGCAAATTTGTTAGAATTTCATCGACAACCGGTATAGATGAAGAAGCTTTATTCCTAGCATTAGACTGATCAGCATGTTGTTTTATAAAGCTTTCAATATGTTCTGATCCTTCATCAGAACTGGATCCTCCATCATTGAAAGTTGGTACTTGATCAGAGTCAGCATCTGCATTTGGTTGGGCAAATGATTAAGCAGTATTGACATTTGGTGCAAGAACTGGATTTTGAACAGAAAAGCTTTGACCGATATCAGACGTGTTACCAGGTAATGATGTAGAAATCACCAATGGTCTAGGAACTTTTTCTTGATTTGATAACTGATGTTGTTGAAATAAGATAACAAGTTCTTCTTCTGTTGGCACATCTAGTAGATCAAACGAATCCCACAAACCATCATATTTAAATAGCCACGGATCCCCAGGTTTCTTCGTGGCCGTTGTATATCTTTGACAATCTACGTGCTGCGCTAGAACTACCTGGTTCAGACTCGGCAACAAAACACGTTTTTGAGGAGTAGCGTAACCAATACAGAAACCTTCCAACGATTTGGCTCCAAATTTACTAGCCAGGTCCAAGACGGTACACGGTGATCCAAAAGGTTCCAAAAATGCTAAATTAGGCTTTCGTTGATTCAGTAACTCGAAACATGTCTTTTTGTGAGGCTTAATTGTCAACACACGATTTAGGGTATAGCATGCTGAATGCTACTGCTTCACTCCAAAAACTGACCGGTAATTTCGAATCAGCTAACATTGTTTTAGCAGTTTCTATCAGCGTGCGATTCTTTCGTTCAGCTACTCCATTTTGTTGTGGAGTATAGGGGGCGCTGAATTCATGAAGAATCCCCTTTTCACTGAAGAACACTTGCATCTTCTTGTTCTTAAACTCCGTTCCATTATCATTGCGAATTCTCTTAATGGGCGAATGATATAAATTTTCGAGTTTTCTGAAGTGGATCATAAGAGTTTCAAACGTCTCATCATTACTCTCCATAAAGAACACCCATGAAAATCGAGAATAATCATCTGTAACGACAAGACAGTATAGATCTCCAGAAATACTTTTGACATTGATTGGTCCAAAGAGATCCATGTGTAGTTTTTCTAGTGGCAGCTTTATCGAATTCAACAGCTTTCTCGGGTGTGATTTCTTATGCTGCTTCCCCATTTTGCAGCTAAGACAATCATCTGATAGATGAAAACTTTTCAAATTGACACCCTCTACTAAGTCGTTATGTACAAGAAAATTCATCTTACGAAGATGAATGTACCCCATTTTTCGATGCCATAAAATTGACTCTTTCTCGGTAGCTTTGGAAACAAAGCATTGAACTTTCTTTGACGTGGTAGAAGTGATGCTCATGTCAAGAACATATAAATCATTTTCTCTCGGAGCGCGCATCAAAATCCATTCTTTATCATTCTTTATCATTGAAATGTGTCGTGAACTTCTTGTCACAAATTTGTGAGATACTAAGCAGATTGTTCTCAAGTTCAGCGATATAGTTCACTTTATCAGACGATACAAATCCGTTCGAGAGAATCCCTTCTCCGACAATTCTATTTCCCTGCGTTCCAGCAAATCCTACATATCCTCCACGAATAGCTTTAACATCATTGAGCAACGCAAGCATTCCTGTTATGTAGCGAGACGCTCCACTAACCATGATCCACTTTGACAATATCAAACGTTGGAGCCCCTGTACACATGATTAACAAAACTTATTTAAACAAAGAAACCCAAGCCTGTTTGGTCTTGGGTGGGTTTGGTATATCAAATTTTGGACCCACTTTGTTCTTATCAATCTTTTTAAGCTTAGTTTTGTTTGGAATAGAAGGTTTCCGTTCAATTTTGAATGATTTGATTTTGACATCTTTAGCAACCCATTTCTGTGTTTGTGATTTAGCCCTTTTAACATAAAATTTTGAATCTACTTGTTGAATTTTGTGTGATGTTTCACCAATTTCAAATTTTGATTGAGGTATAATAGTTGGTTTAACATTTTGATGAGATTCAATATTTCTTTTAAGAATTTGTTTCGGCATGAACATGGGTGCTTTTTGCTTTTCATCCATGGTGAATTTTTTTGGAGAAGAAACTGGTTTTGAATTTTCTAGTGACCAGTATCGTGCGATATGCCCAACTTTCTCGCATTTAAAGCGTGTCCTGCTGTCCTTATGAACAGAGGTATCCAAAACCTGTTTCTGTTTTTGTTTCTCTTTTCTTTAAGAAAATCATCATTTGATTGAGTTCCGATGACCTCCTTTTCTTTCTCGGTTGTTGTCCCGAAAACAAAATTGATTTTCTTTGTAAAGTTCAATTTTTGGGACCTATTGGTTTTATGTTGCTCTTGGAAACCCAACCCTGCTCGTTTGTTTTCCAGATAATCTCCATTTTTACGATAGTAAGGTCGGTTGTCAGCTTTTGATTTAGAATAGAAAGATGCATCATGTTTATCTAAATCATCATGACTTACCTCCATAAGCTTGAACATTTTATCTACACAATCCTTTTTCATATTCTTGATTGGAAAGTCCTCATCCGAAAATAGTTTATCAAACCTTTCATTTTGTAAACTATGACATTGAGATCAATATTTGAACTATTTTCTGATATATCACCAGACTTTGACTTCTCAGATTGTTCAGGCTCAGACACTTCAGATTCATTTTTAACACTTTTTCAACCACATTATTTACCACTTCAGAGTCACATTCACCATCATTTTTAGTGTAAGTTACATCGATATCCACAGGCAGCTATTCGGTTCTCAATTTAAGATTTAGCGCCTTTTCCACCCCAGATGGATTTTTGCATGCATAACTGTTCTACATGGGTGGTAGAACTCGATCATAACTACCACTTTTTGTTTCACCATTTTTAGATTCTTCTGTATTTTTTATTTTTGGTAAAATGTGATCTATGACGTTTGAGCTTGTGGAATAACTAATTAACAATTTGTTAACTCGTTCAGTTTCAATCCTCATTTTTTCAAGCTCACTTTTGAGCTCAGCAATAGTGTTTAGATGAATATTAATAGCCATTTGTTTATCCATCACTGTTGCTTTAAGCATCATAAGTGTTGCGTCATTTTCTCTGAGTGCTTTATTATATTGTTTAACAGACGCACTCAAATTGTCATAAGCTTCCTTTGTGGATTTGTAACTGCTTGACAAATTGTCTGTTAAACTTTGCAATTCAGCAAATCTTTTGTCTTTTACATGACACTCACCACACGGTTCTTCATACTTTAAACAAGATTTTTCAATCACACTTTCAGATGTTGATTTGTTTACCTCATTACTATTGGCCATGCAAGCTTTAATGATGTCCTCTTTCAACAATTTTTTTTCTCATCAGCTTTAACTTCTTCAACCGATTTCTTTTGCTCTTCAGCTGTTGAATGTTGGCTAGGTACGAAATATCCTGCAAAAGTTTTTAAAACATCGTTAGGCAAAACATGATTGAATGGACCATTCAAAAGTTCTTCCTCCTCTGATGAAGTATGATAGTAATAATCGTCATCATCAGGTCCTTCATCAAACGGTGCTCCCGATTCTTCTTCCGGTTCCTCAATAATTTCAGCCAACCAATGCCAAACTTTATCCTTTCGAAATAAACTTGTTCCAATTAAACCCTTCGTCTTCTTGTGTAACAACCAATGCCTTATCTTTAGTTTCAGGCTGCTTGTCTTCAATCGGCACGATTCTTGTTCTTGGTTGAGGTCGGTGGAAGATTGCTCTTTTGTAATAGTCATCGGCGAAAGGATTATGATTTCCTTGAACCTCTCGGTTTGGACATTCTCTTTTAAAGTGACCTTTCTCCGACACTTGAAACAAGTAACTTTGGATTTATCAATCCAAGTTTCCCATCCAAACCTCCCAAATTTTCTTTACCGGTGATTTCCATAAATCTCTGTGCACGTCGAACAATTGAAGCCATACACCATTTTATATCTATCAACTCCATTTCAACTGGATCAATTTGATCGTAATCATCACGTGTCATTTCAGAATTTCCAATCTTTCCAGCAACAAGACTGTCATTGACTCAAGAACTGAAGCAAGTAGAGACATATGTTGTTTTGCTGTCTTTCATCAATTTGCGCTTCTGAAAATCAACAGCAATGTTGCATTGCAAAACTCTTTGATTTGCATTGGGTGATGAAGTGGTTTGATTGTTCTGAGATTGATTTGATCCAAAAGAAGATTGTTGGCTTGAAGGTGTATTTTGAATCAACTGTTTGAAATGATTGGAAGCCACTTGTCTGAATTGGTGGTGTGCTTAGTGAACTATATGCACTGAAAGCGGTTTGAATCTTTGGCGCTTGGATTTGAACAGTAGAACTGTTTTTGAATTAAAGATTAACATCTTGTTGCACTTGAACATTCTTGTTTTTTGCCATCTTTTGCATCTCTAATTCATGACCCTCCAACCTTTCGATAAAGCAAGGCAGGGAGAAATTGCTGTACTCAACTCCATTCTTTAAGATGGTTAAGTAAGTCGACCATTCACCTTGTGGTAGAGAATCAGCTATCTTGTCAACAAGCTCTTCATTTCTTTACAATTCCCATTCTCTTCATATGAACCACTAGATGACAATATCGCTCATTCAGCTGCTTTACCATTTCTCCTTTGATCAGTGTGAATACATCGAACTCTTTGCTTAATAAGGCCCTTTTGCTTTTGCGTAGTTGAGCACTACCTTGAAATTTGAGTCGAAGAGCATTCCATAAAGATTGCAAATCATCATGTTGCAGTAAAGCCAAGATGTCTTCTTTAATCGATTGCTGAAGAATATTCATCACTTTCTTTTTGTTGATAAATCTTTCACGTTCAACATTAGAGAATTGAGCGAGGGTCTTTTTAAGCCCATTTTCACCAACTGGTGCGATATATTTTGCCTCGATTGTAAACCAGCAAATAAAGTGGTTAGCTTGAACCTAGTTCATAAACCTTTCACTCCAACTATCAAAGTCTTCTAGATTCATAAGCTTTGGAGGTTTTGTCATTGTTCCCATCTCATTCTCTAGATTGATGTTTTGGGCTGCTGCAGTGGTAACGACTGATGTAGCGAACGCATTGTAAAATTCCTCAGACATTTTCCCTGTGAAAAATTAAGACACTTCTCGAAGACAAACTGATCAGCTTAATAAAGTTTTTTGTGCGAACAACTTGTGTCGTGCGAAACAAACACTATTTCATACGAATGAAATTTATCTCACAAAAACTAATATTTCATACGGATCAAACCATTTTGTACGAGTAAGATATTCATACGGGTGAAATTTTTGTACGAATTTGTTTGAAAATCTGAAAAATTGTAAGATTCTGTGAAATTTTAGCACTTGTTGCTATGAACTTCTAAATTGGATCTTACAAAAATTAAATTAGTGAACCTCGTACGAAATAATTCAATCTTCAAACTGACAAATTTTATCGATTTCACCATGATTTAGTTCAATTTTAAGTCCGAATTATGAAATGGATTGATTAGATTGAAGATTAACTTGAATTACTAAAATCCTAGTCCATTTTTGTGTGACATCCCGGCTTTTCAGGTATCTTAAACGCGCTATTGTATGGTTATTCACTCCTACGCTGATTTAATTCGGAGAATTAAATTACACGCTCGCAAAAACTACGCTAACTTGTGAATCTATAGGGTGATACGTGCTATGTGTTATTAGACGGTGTATCTGAATTACGTGTTATTGTTATTAGACGGGTTGTATCTGAATTACGTGTTATGTGTTATTAGACGTTTGTGAATCTATTGCGTCTCACTCCAAATACGTGATTTAATATTTTATAAACTCTGTGTCGCGAATAATATTTTAGTAACTTCTATTTATAAACCGCACCAAGCCTGTGAAACGTTTCGACTTCGCGACCAAGCAAACCCACACCTGCCACCCACACCTCCTTGCGGCCCAAGGAAATAACCCAAACTTGCGGCCCAAGGCACTAACCCAACCCCCCTTATCGTGACCCCCCCCTTTATGTATACATGCATGTTGTGGGTAGCCTTCAAAAAAAAACAAAACCCTAATACTCTAACTTGAAGTCGACGGCAGCCCCCCCTCTCTCGGTCGCGCAAGTCTACACCCCTCGGATTGATTCCAAGCTTGTCCCGGTTCGCTAATCCTCATCGTTTCAAGGTTAGGGTTTAATTGTATTGCGATTCACACTAGGTTTTGTTTAATCTTGATCATGATTATGTGCTTGTATGATTATTACTATGAAAAAGTGTTACGGTGTATGATTAGTTCGGATGAATATGCGAATCTTTGCGGTTGTGATGATATGTTGAATACTAAAATCGTAGGCTGCGTTTTATCGATAAAGATCATGATATATATTTAGGGTTTGCATGAATATCGATATATATGATGATATTTGACAAGTTAACCTGCTGTTAATCAATACAACTAAGCGTCATGACCGTTTAAACATGTTGTAATGCGATAATGTCGAAAACAGTAAGCTGATTGACATTTACAGCCAACTTCAGTTGGCTGTAACCTGATCATTATTTATCGAAAAGTGGATTTTCTGAAGCCTAAAACGTGTACTTTTTAAAAGCGCTTCAAATGGCGCCAGATTCATATTTTTCTGAGGTCGTTTGCTATTTTTAAATGGTCATTTAGTGCAGCAGCTGAAGCTGCGTAAATTCTGCAGAATGTGCAGGTTGTTTATTGAGTCGGATCTCACAGTCTGTATGGGGTTAGCTCACGAAATATGTACACTAACTGGAGACGGGAATTTTCGAAAATCTCCCACTGGAATTTTGTTAATTGGATGAACGATGATTTTAAATAATTTTTCTCGTGGACTGCAGTCAGAAAGCGACGAATCTGACTGCAGCCTAGTATATAAATGTTTATAAATAATTTGTAAATATTTAGGATTTGAAAAATTGACAAAACATTTTACAGTATAATTGACACGTCCTGTAAAAAGATTGAAATTTTTGGAACGTTGGAACTATTTTATAAAATCCTCGAAAACAGCCCAGTTTTGAGCGTACAAGCTGAAACAAGATAACTTGCGTTTGTGTGTACCTAAGTGTTGTATGAGTTAATCTGTTTTTATGACAAGTTGGTTTGATCATTATTTTGTATGGTGATACTTTGCATGCATGATTATAGTTTCGAATTGGTTATTACGTGTGCCGTACTGTGTGTTAGTTATGCGTAGGGTTTTGTGTCAGTGTGTTCACACACTAACTTTAAATCGGTTGACATGTTAGGACATGATTAGCGGTTCCATCTTTCGCTTCTTTTGCGTTAATTCTAACCGATCAATTTAAGGTGAGTTCACGGCCCCTATTTTATCCGGTTTTGAACAATAGGGGGAGAAACATGTATACGCTCTACAACTCTATCTTTTACGTTATGCGAAATTAACGTCGTTAACTATTCGGTAACTAAGTTAATGTTAATGTATGTTATGGTCACTAAGTAGCTTTATCACGGAAGTCCTCAACCAACTCTCGGATTGTTAGTATTGGGTTAGATAGGGGGAAATTATAGTAGTACTACTCGGCCCGACAAGCCCCACCCGAGCTAGTCGCACTAGCCGACCGGGAATGGTCAACGGGTGATTAATTTGGCCTAACTTTCGCCATGGTCAGTGATAGACCTTGCAACACCGAGGCAATAACAGTCAGCTTCGATCGCGAACTCTTATGTGACGTAACTTTAGGCTCGCTACGTACATGTTATCATTAAACTTATTTACGAATAATGGAAATATGTCATTATCTCGGGTTAGGGATAACGGGGAAAACAATCTTTTAAACCGAACTTGTGAACTTATAAAAACCTATAACTCACTCTTCTTTAATGTTGACACTTGTTTCTTTGCATGTTTCTGAGGACGCTAGGAGCGCTAGGTGCACTCACTTGCATTTGATCAAGACATTTTTATCGAGTCTTTATTTACGAATAATTTTTGGGATTTTGGTTTTGGCGTTTATGTTGGCGCCCGTTACTTTACTTTAATGCTTCCGCTAAACTTTGAAACCTTGATATTTTGAAAATGACTATGAATGTTTACAACAAATGTTTTTGGAAAACGTTTAAATAAATTATAGAGTCGTTCGATATTGCTAGTGTCTGAGATTCTGGTTTGATCACATGCCTCGCGGTAATACTCCGCTAGTGGAAATTGAGTGTGTGACATATTGGTATCAAAGCCTCGCTAGCTATAGAGAATCAGGTTTGCATTTAAAAGTAGACCTAAACTATAGCTGTTACACGACACTAGACTTAGTTGGCACCGAACTGTGATATCTTGTTATGTGTTATACTACAATTGTTCTATGTGAGATATATATATGTATATTGTGATATACACAGCTCGTAACTAACTACACCAACCCAGCATGCTATGTCATCATCATCATCCGACAGATCTCGACAATCAAGGGCGCCCGGGAAGGCACCCATGGTCGAACCCTCACCAACTCGTGGCGTGGAGACACGCTCAGCTTCTAGGAAAAGACTCGCTCTAGGAGGGGAGTCGTCCTCCCGTCCGACCACCGCTATACCGGTCAAACCGGTCAACTCTTCAGTAGTGGGGGACGATCTACTTAGAGATGTGTTAAGGAAACAACATGAATAGTTGGAGAGAATGCAAGAGACTATCCAAGCACTGGGATGGCTGATACGTCAGCTGACTGGTAAAACCGAAGAGCTCGAGGAAGAGCAAGATGAGAATAGGAGAGTTTGAAGCATTTTAGCTAAGGACCTTCGTGCGGAGCAGCTGAGGGCTGATTGGCTCGAAGACAGAGTTCTTGAGTCCAGTTGGAGGATTCACGAACTGGAGCAGAACCAAGCACCACCTATCCCAGTACCCGCACCAGCACCGGCCTCCAGCCGTAGAAGACGAAGAGGAGGATCCAGAGGAAGACCCGGAGGAAGAAGAGCCGGAACAGGACCCGGCTGTTGAAGCTGAAAACTTTGAAGAGGAAGACGGCAGTGATAGCGACTTGGGAGATGGAGACATAGATGACTAACTCGTCTCTCCAATCTCCGTTTTGTTTCCTTTAGTTTGTTTGTTTCCAACTTATGTTTGAACTTGGAAATTTTATAATTAAACTTGTGTGATATATGATAACTATATTGGATATATACTTATCGGTGTGTGTTTGGATTCTCTTGCGAAGATCTAAAATGGCAACCGGTCATCGCGGAAATCTCAACATGTCAACTGAAGAAGTGGCCGCTTTAATCCAAGAACACGTGAATGCTGCTCTGGCAGGTGTTCCTAACCCACCAGCAGGTAACCGTTATTAAATTTTCATGGGAAAATCTAATAGTTTGGCTAGTAGACTTTCTCGTTGACTACCTATCCTCTATCTTCAGGAGGGGGTCTTAACCCCTACAAGATGTTCTTGGATGCGAAATCGAGCAAGTTCACGGGAGTTGAAGGACCCATAGGACTGGTCCGATGGGTCGAAAAGTCTGAATCGGTTTTTGAAATGTGCAATTGCCTTGAAGTTAATAAGGTCAAGTATGCTGACTCGACGTTGGAAGATGGGGCATTAACCTGGTGGAACGCACAAGTCCAAACGCGTGGACTTGTTGCGGCGAACGCAATGGCCTGGACCGAATTCAAAGCTCTAATCAAGGAGGAATACTGTCCATGGGACAGAGTCAACAATTGGAACAAGCGTTATGGAACCACAAGATGGTCGGGTCAGAAATTGAAGCGTACACGCAAGACATCAAGATCTGGTGTTCCTTTGTTCTGATTTGGCTAACACCATCGATAAACGACTTGAATTTTATCTTGGTCTGGTCCCTGAGATCCAGGGCATGGTAATGTCTAACAACCCTACGACAGAGCATCAAGCGATTAGGCTGGCACATAAACTCACCGATAAGGCGGTGGAGCAAAGGAAGTTACCACCCATGGGTGCAACTGAAATTGTCCCGGACAACAAAAGGAAATTTGAAGACTCACCTGCTCGGCAGTCTTCATCAGCCCAGCCACAACAAGGAAACCAGAAGCGGTCCAACAACTTCTACAATAATCGGGGTCACAACAATCAGTCTGCCTACAACACCCAGAACTCGAGCTGCTATGCGGGCCGAAAGCCGCAATGTAATCGTTGTAACCTCCATCATCACGGCCCTTGCACCAATCGCTGCCAACGATGTGGCAAAGCAGGACACGCGGCAAAGGATTGTCACCGGGAAATTATGTCACGACAGAATCAGAACCAGCACCAGGGTCAACAGCAGGGTAATAACCAGGGATGCTATCAGTGCGGTAGCACTACCCATTTCAAGCGAGACTGCCTGCAACTTCGCAACAACAACAATGGTGGGAATAACAACAATAACCACAACAGCAACAATAACAATAACAACAATGGAAACAATGGAAATGGTGGCACCGGAGGTGCCAAAGGACGTGCATTCACGCTAGGCCATGAAGAGGCCCGAAACGACTCGAATGTGGTCACCGGTAAGTTTTCCCTTAACGATCATTTTGCTACTGTACTTTTTGATACGGGTGCGGATAAGAGTTTTATATCTGAGTCTTTTAGAAAGAACCTAAATCTCACACCTAAACCCCTAGAGACCCCTTACGTCATAGAACTAGCCAATGGTAAATCTGTAGATGTGACCCATCTAGTGACCGGCTGTCAACTTAAACTTGCGGGTCACACCTTTACCATTGATCTGATGACAACTACCCTGGGTAGTTTTGATGTGGTAGCCGGAATGGACTGGCTATCCGACGTCCGAGCTGAAGTTCTCTGTTTCGAGAAAGCTATCCGTATTCCGCTCTCTAACGACGAAGTCTTGATGGTGCAAGGCGAGAAGGCAGGCGTCGTCACGAACATCATCTCTTACATGCAAGCTCAGAAGTATCTTCGGAAGAAGAACTCTTTTGCTTTGCTCGCACTGGTCACTGAACAGTCTAAGGACGAGAAGCGGATTGAAGATATCCCCATTGTCCGTGACTTTCCCGGTGTGTTTCCAGAGGAGTTACCCGGTCTTCCACCACACCGACAAGTAGAGTTTGAAATCGAATTGGCGAGCCATGCGACTCCTATCGCCAAGGTCCTGTACCGCTTAGCTCCAGCAGAGCTGCAAGAGCTGTCTACCCAACTTCAGGAATTGTTGGAAAAAGGATTTATCCGACCCAGTACTTCGCCATGGGGAGCTCCGGTCCTTTTTGTCAAGAAGAAGGACGGGACCTTCCGCATGTGCATCGACTACAGGGAACTCAATAAGGTTACCGTCAAGAACCGATACCCATTATCTCGCATCGACGATCTTTTCGACCAGCTTCAAGGGTCAAGCTACTACTCCAAGATTGATCTACGGTCCGGTTATCACCAGCTACGCGTCAGGGAGGAGGATATCTCCAAGACGGCATTTTGCACTCGGCATGGCCATTATGAGTTCTTGGTCATGCCCTTCGGTCTCACCAATGCACCCGCGGTTTTCATGGATCTCATGAACCGCGTGTGTAAGCCGTATCTCGACAAGTTTGTCATCGTGTTCATCGATGATATACTCATCTATTCTAAGGGTGAAGAAGAACATGCTGAGCATCTGCGATTATTGCTGGAACTACTTCAATAGGAGAAACTATATGCCAAATTTTCGAAGTCTGATTTCTGGATTCGGGAAGTTCAGTTCCTCGGGCATATCGTGAATGAAAAGGGTATACACGTTGATCCCGCCAAGATCGATGCTATCAAGAACTGGGAAGCACCCAGGACACCGACAGAGATCCGCCAATTTTTGGGTTTGGCTGGTTACTACAGACGTTTCATCAAGGGATTTTCCAAGATCGCACAACCGCTTACCACTCTCACTCAGAAGGGCACCAAGTATGCCTGGGGTGACAAACAGGAAGTAGCATTTCAATTACTGAAGCAGAAGCTTTGCAGTGCGCCCATTTTGTCCTTGCCAGAGGGGACATATGATTTTGTGGTATATTGTGACGCTTCCATTCAGGGATTGGGATGTGTGCTCATGCAATGTGAAAAGGTCATCACGTATGCATCCCGACAGTTGAAGGTCCACGAGAAGAACTACACGACACATGACTTGGAATTGGGAGCAGTTGTGTTTGCACTTAAGATTTGGAGACACTATTTATATGGAACAAGGTGCACAATCTACACAGATCACAAGAGCCTCCAGGCTATTTTTACCAGAAGGAGTTGAACATGCGACAGCGTCGCTGGGTCGAACTCCTGAACGATTATGAATGTGCCATTCGGTATCACCCGGGTAAAGCTAACGTGGTAGCTGATGCCCTCAGTCGGAAGGAGCACTTGACCTCGTCGGGTACAAGCACTACAGTTCACAATTCATTCTGGGTTGCCCGAACAGATACGCGACGCGCAGCTAGAAGCAGTTAAGGAAGAGAACATCAAGGCTGAATCTGTGGGAAAGATGGAACCCGATTGGGAAGTGAAACCCAATGGTGCCCGGTATTTCACGAATCGTATATGGGTACCTCTCTACGGAAACCTTAGGAAGCTAGTTATGGACGAAGCTCACAAATCCCGATACTCTGTCCATCCTGGTTCGGATAAGATGTATCAAGACCTTAAAGCCGCGTACTGGTGGCCCAACATGAAAGCGGATATAGCCACCTACGTGAGCAAGTGTTTGACTTGTGCGAAAGTCAAGGTGGAATACCAGAAGCCATCAGGGCTACTTCAACAACCTGAGATCCCAGTGTGGAAATGGGATCAGATCTCGATGGACTTTATCACTAAACTCCCGCGAACTCCCGGTGGTTGCAATACCATCTGGGTAATCGTGGATCATCTAACTAAGTCTGCACACTTCCTAGTGACCAAATAAACAGATAAGATGGATAAGTTGACTTGCATCTACATTAAGGAAGTGGTTTCTCGGCACGGGGTGCCAACGTCCATCATTTCAGACAGAGATGCTCGTTTCACATCCAACTTTTGGCGGTCACTTCATAAAGCATTGGGTATACGCTTAGAAATGAGCACAGCTTACCACCCTCAGACGAATGGTCAAAGTGAAAGGACCATTCAGACCTTGGAGGACATGCTTAGGGCATGCGTGGTAGACTTCGGGAACAGTTACCATACGAGTATTCAGGCAGCACCATTTGAAGCATTGTACGGTCGCAAATGTAGATCACCGGTCTGTTGGGTAGAAGTCGATGACAGTCAACTCATAGGTCCTGAGTTGATACTTGAGGCTACTGAAAAGATTGTACAAATCAGAAACCGCATGGCAGCGGCACGAGATCGACAGAAAAGTTACACTGATCAACGACGCAAACCGCTCGAATTTCAAGTAGGTGACCGCGTCCTACTGAAAGTGTCACCCTGGAAGGGTGTAATTCGTTTTGGGAAACGAGGCAAACTAAATCCACGGTACGTAGGCCCATTTGTGATCTCGAAGCGTATCGGGCCCGTAGCTTATCAGTTAGACCTTCCTGCCGAACCCAGTGGAGTTCACAACGTTTTTCACGTGTCCAATCTGAAGAAATGTCTATCAGATGAGACCCTAGTCATTCCATTGGATGAGATTCAAGTGGATGAGCAACTGCATTATGTGGAACAACCTATCGAGATCATGGACCATGAGATCAAGACTCGAAGGCACAGAAAGATACCGATCGTCAAGGTTCGTTGGAACTCTAAGCGTGGACCGGAGTTCACGTGGGAAAGAGAGGACCAAATGAAAAGCAAATATCCACACCTTTTTGCAGCTGAGCAGCAATCTGACTTTACCGCTAACTGAATTTCGGGACGAAATTCTTTCAACATGGGGATGATATGACAGCCTGGGATTTACTTGTACCATTCTAACAAACTGAACTTTTGTGCGTTGCATTCTAAACCGCGTTTACTCAATTTTCGGGACGAAAATTCTTTCAACATGGGGATAATGTGACATCCCGACTTTTCAGGTATCTTAAATGCGCTACTGTATGGTTATTCACTCCTACGCTGATTTAATTCGGAGAATTACATTACACGCTCGCAATAATTACGCTAACTTTGTGAATCTATAAGGTGAATTACGTGCTATATGTTATTAGACGGGTTGTATCTGAATTATGTGCTATGTGTTATTAGACGTTTGTGAATCTATTGCGTCTCACTCCAAATACGTGATTTAATATTTTATAAACTCCGTGTCACGAATAATATTTTAGTAACTTCTATTTAGAAACCGAACCAAGCCTGTGAAACGTTTCGACTTCGCCATCAAGCAAACCCAACCCGCCACCCACACCCCCTTGCGACCCACACCTCCTTGTGGCCCAAGGAAATAACCCAAACTTGCGGCCCAAGGCACTAACCCAAACCTCCCCCCCCCTCTCAAAAAAACAAAACCCTAATACTTTAACATGAAGTCGACGGCAGCCCCCCCCCTCTGGGTCGCGCAAGTCTACACCCCTCGGATTGATTCCAAGCTTGTCCCGGTTCGCTAATCCTCATCGTTTCATGGTTAGGGTTTAATTGTATTGCGATTCACACTAGGTTTTGTTTAATCTTGATCATGATTATGTGCTTGTATGATCATTACTATGAAAAAGTGTTACGGTGTATGATTAGTTCGGATGAATATGCGAATCTTTGCGGTTGTGATGATATGTTGAATACTAAAATCGTAGGCTGCGTTTTATCGATAAAGATCATGATATATATTTAGGGTTTGCATGAATATCGATATATATGATGATATTTGACAAGTTAACCTGCTGTTAATCAATACAACTAAGCGTCATGACCGTTTAAACATGTTGTAATGCGATAATGTCGAAAACAGTAAGCTGATTGACATTTACAGCCAACTTCAGTTGGCTGTAACCTGATCATTATTTATCGAAAAGTGGATTTTTGAAGCCTAAAACGTGTACTTTTTAAAAGCGTTTCAAATGGCGCTAGATTCATATTTTTCTGAGGTCGTTTGCTATTTTTAAATGGTCATTTAGTGCAGCAGCTGAAGCTGTGTAAATTCTGCAGAATTTACAGGTTGTTTATTGAGTCGGATCTCACAGTCTGTATGGCGTTAGGTCACGAAATTTGTACAGTTACTGGAGACGGGAATTTCCGAAAATCTCCCACTGGAATTTTGTTAATTGGATGAACGATTATTTTTAAATAATATTTCTCGTGGACTGCAGTCAGAAAGCGACGAATCTGACTGTTGCCTAGTATATAAATGTTTATAAATAATTGGTAAAGATTTATGATTTGAAAATTTTACAAAACATTCTACAGTATAATTGACACATTCTATAAAAAAATTGGAATTTTTGGATCGTTGGAACTATTTTATAAAAATCCTTGAAAACAGCCCAGTTATGAGCGTACAAGCTGAAACATGATAACTTGCGTTTGTGTGCACCTAAGTGTTGTATGAGTTAATATTTGTTTATGACAAGTTGGTTTGATCATTATTTTGTATGGTGATACTTTGCATGCATGGTTATGGTTTCGAATTGGTTATTACGTGTGCCGTACTGTGTGTTAGTTATGCGTAGGGTTTTGTGTCAGTGTGTTCACATACTAACTTTAAATCGGTTGACATGTTAGGACGCGATTAGCGGTTCCATCATTCGCTTCTTTTGCGTTTATTCTAAACGAGCAATTTAAGGTGAGTTCACGGCCCCTATTTTATCCGGTTTTGAACAACAGGGGGAGAAACAAGTATACGCTCTACAACTGTATCTTTTACGTTATGCAAAATTAACGTCGTTAACTATTCGGTAACTAAGTTAATGTTAATGTATGTTATGGTCCCTAAGTAGCTTTATCACGGAAGTCCTCAACCAACTTTCAGATCGTTAGTATTGGGTTAGATAGCGGGAAATTATAGTAGTACTACTGGGCCCGATAAGCCCCACGCGAGCTAGTCGCGCTAGCCGACCGGGAATGGTCAACGGGTAATTAATTTGGCCTAACTTTCGCAATGGTCAGTGATAGACCTGGTAACACAAAGGCAACAATAGTCAGCTTCGATCGCGAACTCTTATGTGACGTAACTTTAGGCTCGCTACCTACATGTTAACATTGAACTTATTTATGAACCAACCTTATTATTCCAGGTTAGGAATAATCGAGCTATGTCATTATCCCGGGTTAGGGATAACGGGGAAAAACAATCTTTTAAACCGAACTTGTGAACTTATAAAAACATGTGAACTCACTCTTCTTTAATGTTGACACTTGTTTCTTAGCATGTTTCTTAGGACGCTAGGAGCGCTAGGTGCACTCACTTGCATTTGATCAAGGCATTTTTATCGAGTCTTTATTTACGAATAACTTTTGGGATTTTGGTTTTGGCGTTTATGTTGGCGCCCGTTACTTTACTTTAATGCTTCCGCTAAACTTTGAAACCTTGATACTTTGAAAATGACCATGAATGTTTACAACAAATGTTTTTGGAAAACGTTTAAATAAATCATATAGAGTCGTTCGATATTGCTAGTGTCTGAGATTCTGGTTTGATCACATGCCTCGCGGTAATACTCCGCTAGTGGAAATTGAGGGTGTGACATTTTTTCCATGAATTCATTCGAAATTTGTCCAAAATCCAGCATAGGTTAGAAAAATTATGAGGATGAAGATCTATCCAAGTCTGAACACTTAGAAGCTTGTAACTACTTGTTGTCTATCTGTAGATCATATCTCATGGCTCTGATACCACTTGTGAACAGGGATGAGCTCCCGAAATGAGCAATCGACCTGATCTCGCTCAACTAGCAGAGGCGGAATTCAATGCTAGAGAGGTAGACAAGACAAACAAGATAGTACTTACTGTTAACTTCTTCCGTTGTATTAATGACGTTCAAATACAGATGCAAGTAAACAAACTGGCAGAGCTTCGCCGTACCAATTGACAAATCATTTACTAGCTCTAACATAACACTTCCCTATTTATAGGTCGACACGACTCGTACCGAAGTGCGTGCTAAACAAACAACTATATTTTGTACGAGTCTGTGTTTCGTACGAGTAAGACAGTCGTACGAAACATGTATTCTTTCGTACGAAACATAGTGTTAAAACATATAAAAATTACTTTTTCACATTTAAACATTAATGTGTAAACTTTATAAACATTATAGACACATCCTAGACGTAGGCAATAGACATTATGCACCAACAAACTCCCCCTTGGATGTTGCCGCAATCTGGATAGTCTTCAAAAATCTTCAATTAGATTTGACTCTAACACCCAAAGAATCTCTTTACAGGCTTTCGACGCTCCTCAAAAACAATTGGCATTTGATCAGTCGGAGGAGGTCGTTTCACAAACTGAAAGCTCCTTAAAGATGTTATTCTTGTACGTTCTGCAATTCGAGCTTCTTTTTCTTCCTTTTTCTTTGACTCTTTCTTCTCAAGCTTCCTTCAAGTTGTTTTCCAATCCGAACCAGAATGTATATCATTAGCAAAACACACATTAAAGATCTTTTGAAATTGAAGCACTTGTTCTTGATCCTTCTCTACAAAACTTATCTTACTGTAGAACAAAGATTCTATATCTTACTTTGAACAGTTGACTAGCCACATCGGGTCTAGTACTCGAATGCCTCGCCATAAACCATATATTCGTTTTTTTCTTCTGAAATTTTGAACTTAGGTTTAAAAGTAGGTTGTTTGTGATACTATGACATGAGTTGTTACTTGAATTTAAGTTATTGTTGATTTAGGTGGGATTGAACATGCAACATAGCTATGTAATGAGTTTGTGATTATTTAGGTTGCATGTTTGAGCATGAACATAACGTTGAATCCTGTCTAAAATCTTATTTACTTAGGAGTAAGAACATAAGAGCTTAAATTTAAAATGTTGACAAAAGTGGCAATTTGAAGATTTAATTAGCTAATTTGTCTAACCATTTAAGTTATGATTCAACATTGTGCAACATGTTCAAGAAGTCAATTTGGGTTGAACTTAAAGTAAGGGTTTTAATGTTGGGGTTTGACCATGTTTGATTGGTTTCGTTTGTATTGTGTCTTGTAGGTATGGCAAGCCGAAAACGAAGTAAAATTTCTGGTCCAGGTTCGTCTTCTGGAGCTGGGTCGTCCTCAGGGCATAGAGCAAGGAAGTGGGAACAATTAAGTGGGATGGAAGACAATGATGATAGATTGTTCAGGCAGGATTGGGTATGGGAAAGAATCAGAGATAGTAATGTGGGCGAGCCCTGGGAAAATAATAAACGAAGACCGCTTTCACGGTTTAATAACAAGCGGTTGGAGGTTAAGCTGTGGAAGTGGAAAATCGTTAATGGGGTGTCTACATCTATTCCGGAACGGGTTGTGCCAGAACGCATGTTAAACGTGGAGGAATTTCGAACGATCAGGATTGTTCAGATGTTTGAGAGAATCGGCTGGGAGAGAGTGTCGGATTGGTGTGAGGATATCACACCACGGGTTTATCTGCCTGCAGTTTGCGAATGGTTAGCCTCGCTTCGGTTTGTCAACAAAGATGGCCCGCCGAATACATGGCAGTTGGTGGGTGACACGGGGAGAGGGAAGATGGTTATGTCTTTCGAAACTATGAACTGTATTGCCTGATTTATTTCTTTAGGGTCGACGAGTATGAGTATTACATTGTCGACCAGTTTTTAGACAACAAGGTGAATACTGCTGATCCCAACGGAATGGTTGTGTTGGTTTTGCCTTATTCTGATGGTGGGGCTGCTCTGCGCAGTCAGGTATCGGTTGAAGGAAAGATCCTTCAACCCTTCTCTCTCGAAAACATCATGGTTAGATTCGGGGACCGAGGGAAGGTGAAGGCCATGGATTGTCGGGTACTTCACTCGTTGCTTTATGGAGTGCCTAAATTATCTTGGCATCATCTTGTCATGAACAACACTTGGGACACTCGTGAGTCGTACACTCGGAAGATGATACCATACGTACGATTCATTAGTGCCATGATAGTGCAGCAGAACCGGTTGCCGCCTGATTCATTATGGGTCTCGAAGCCAGTGGATCAAATATGCTTCGCATCAATGAAGCAACATTGGAAGATCCAAGTTCAAGTGTATGGTCATCAATATACCACCACTGATGACCAGGGGCATCGGTTCCAGTTCACCGATCCAAGTGCAGCTCAAGAGGCTGTGAGAGAGGAGGAGATGGTTGAAGAGGAGGATGAAGATGAGCTTCAAGGTCCGAGAGGACCTCGTCAAAGATACACCCTGCCACATCGAGAAATCTCAGCCGGGGTGTCCTCGTTTATCCCAAATCAGCGTAAACTTGGATGCCCCAACTACAACCAGGGACAACAAGACGTTTATTATAACGTCTCCGCGTGTATTGGGGAAAACCGGGAGTATGAGCAAAGGAGGCAATAGTGGGAAAAAATTTGGGAAGCCCAGCAACAATCGCATTGGGCTGAAGAGGCTGCGTATCGGGCCAAAGAGCAAGAGCATTGGGAGAGATTACAAGAGCAGTGGGCCGCCCAACAAGCTTTCATGGAAAAACAAGACTTGTACAAGGCACAAGAATTGTCTAGAAGGCAAGCATTGGAGGAGGAGCAGGATAGGGCGCGTGTTGAACAAAACGCTTTGGAAGACCGCGGTGGCATGCTTGGCAGTGGCGCAACAGATGGCGGTAAATAACGCCAAACTTTTGCATGACCAGGAGCGCCACCATAGAGATTGGGAAGCAGGTCGTCCATATCAGGAGTACACGCCTTGGACATCATATGAGAACCTACCTGTTCCCACTGGGCCCTTTGATCCATCTCCGCATTGGCCCGAAGCAGTCGAGTCCAGTTTTATCCCACCACAGTTCCAACCACCAGCTGAAGGCGAGAGAGGGCCACCCGACTATATCCACGACATGATGTCGGCCCTCACCGGATATCCCTATCAGCCATACCCCCGATGGATCCAACGAGCGCTACCAGAGATGATCACCGGTACGTATTCTTTGTTGTTGTAAATTTTTGTGTAAATTTTAGTCTATATTTCATTCCGTATTAGTAGTTGAATGAACTTTATGGGTGTGTTCCGTAGATAACCCTCACGAGACCTACTCGCCCTTCCGAGCTATCGGAAGGTTTAAAAGGGCTTGTTGCATACGCTAAATGCAACCGTGATTCCTACGAAAGTGAGTTTAGGTTGTTGTTGTAAAATATTTTTCCACAACATCAAAGTTGAATAAATTATATGCCTTGGTAATTTTTTAATAAAAAAAGGTAGAACTAAGTAACTAACAAATTTTTGTAGCTGTGAGAAGCTTGCTTCTACACGAAGATTGAAATTTGTAGGTGCATTGTGTTCGCGAGACAACCTTTTTTGTTGAAGTTGAAGAGCACACGTAGAATGAGTGAAAAACCAGGTGCATACGTTCCCTTTAGCTTTGATTAATTTTTGGTTTAATAAGTGGGTTGTATTGTGTATTTTATTCTCCAGGGTGAAATTTTGTGAAGGTTAGTCGTGTCACATCCCTTGGGCGTTGTAAAAGCTCTATTCCTACACATTGTGGACAATGTTAATCTCAAGTATGGGGATGGAGAGAAAAAGTTTTTCAATTTTAACCCATTCATTTATACACTATACATTGAGGACAATGTTGACCTCAAGTGTGGGGATGGGGGAAAATTTCAAAAAAGTATTCAAAATGTCTTTGCTTAAAGCGGTCTAAAAAGTAACTAAGTTAATGAGGGATGACACAACTCATTTGGTCTTTTGTCATGGTCAAGTTCAAATTAATAACATGATGGGTTTTTAGCGGTGGTTATTTGAGAATAATCCGCCTAAGAAACTTGCATTTTATACATATCACATACCATACCTTATATATGTGAGATTTTGAGCCACTTTGATATATAATAAATGCATATATTTCTTTTGTTGAGTGGACCATTAGTCATGTATTGTAGAACTTGTAATTTTTTATACGTTTGAGACCATAGACCGAATATGAGCACAAGAATGATTAAGGCATTAGGTAAACCTTTTTCCTTTACATCATTTATATATCCTTACCTGAAATCAATCCTTAGTCCCCAATTTTGAGCTTAAACCTTTCATTTGACAAACCCATTTAGCCCTTGACATTTGAACCTTATATTTTAACCCATGTGATGAAACCTTGATAAAAAACAATTGAGAAAAGAAAAGAAAAATACATGTATAGATAGTCGTTAAATAAAAGGCGGAAAACTTTTGCCTTGTAGTTATCGTTTCGTAGTCAATTATGCTAGTATAGTCTTTGTGTAATAAAAATCGAGTTTTCATCACTTTAGCCACTTTCAAAGCATCCCATTCCATACCCTTAGCCTAGCCCCAATACAACCGGTTCAAGACTTTTTGACTTGTGCTTGATATTTGTGTTCGGTTGTGGAGAATGATTGAGTTGCAAGCTTATGCGGGTATATGTTCTAATCGGTTTGTGTGTTTACATCAAGAGTGCTAATGTATTATTTATTAGCCAGGTTATGAGCCGAGTGGAGAGAACATTGTGAGGGATATATATGAATTATGAGTTTCAAAGGCGGGATAATTTTGGATAACCATTTTTGTATGTGTTAATCATATTAACGTTAAATAGTTTGAATGATAAAAATTATGAACC
Organism: Scalesia atractyloides; assembly: GCA_947069175.1. NCBI lineage: Eukaryota > Viridiplantae > Streptophyta > Magnoliopsida > Asterales > Asteraceae > Scalesia > Scalesia atractyloides. Next base: position 40,124,734 of record CAMTDV010000022.1, on the reverse strand, counting down.
GAGTATGACATAAGACCTTAACTCATATCTTGAGAATGGGAACTGTGTTCCTTATTCGACCCACGTGAAAGTGAAAGACATATTTAATTGAGGGCAAGCAAAAGACAAGTGTGGGGATGTGATACGTGGTCGAAAACCGATGTTTCTATGTTTAGTTTCGAATAGCCTACTTTTGATTAGATTTGTGTTTTTGCAGGTTTATGAAGTTTAAGGAGCTATTCCAGAGCGTTTTGGAGCATCGGGGCGGAAAACGGGTCAACCGGGATCACAAAATGGGAAAACAGGAAATCAAGAATTGTAGAGGCCATTGCCAACACCTAGTGGGACTGTCGGTGACGCCTCTCAGATAGCCCGTCGGAGAAAAATGGTCGTAGACAGTGGATTAAGGCGTCGGAGGAAAATGCATATTTTTGGAGGCCGTCGGCGACGCCTCTCTGATTGCTTGGTCGTTGAATTTCAATTTTGAACGGGTTTTTATCTTTGTTTGACCCATTTGTGAGGAGTTACGGAATTTTGAGCCTTGAAACACCTTTTGGGAGCCAAGAACACTACAATCGTGATCCCACATCATATCCAATCGATTCTATCATCCGAAATCACCATCCATCTTGACCTCCACAACCCTAATCATCATCTTCTCCATCCTTCCGCCAATCCATTGCCCTAGTCATCCACTATAAACCCTAACCTTCATCATATTCAATCTCAAGGTTTCAAGATGTTCGTAATCAAGCTCCAATCTATCGTTGATCGTGCACCGTCCACCATGAGCGGCTAATTCTCGAGGGATTCACCCTGATGTAAACTTTTGTAAGGATTTCTAGAGTTGATTATTTGTTTAGAACTTGGTTTGTGACTAGTTTAATTGCATTTGGACAATTGATAATTGTCTTGCAGTTGTAATGAATTCATGAATTGTTGAGTGAGTTACTAAATTCGACTTTGTGAAATGAATATGCGTATTTATGCCTTACCTTTGATAGGTTTTAGTTGTCCAAGGCAATGAAGTGTATTGTGGTCCATTGTCTATAATGTCGATAGCAATTGATACCTAAACCTTGTGATTCTAAACCGTTAATGATCCAATTCAATTAAATCGAGTTAAAATGTGTAGTAATCCTAGGTCCTATAATTGTTGAACCGGGTGTGATCTTTGTTTCTCATCTTGTTATACTCAATAAATTAAGTTTATTGCAATTGTGTGAATTATCATAGTTAAGTAATACAAATCAAATTTGTCGGATCTTTCCGACATTCTTTCAAACAATCAAATATTTAAACAATCAACTTAGCAAACTTCATAATTTGTGACAACAACCATTAAGAATCAAGTGCATCCATCGCAAACCACAAACTCTTCATGGTTCGACCCCTTACTACCACTAGCACATTATTATGGGTAATTAGGGCTATAAATATAATCTTTGACCGGGGCGCGACACTCCTAGCACCTAACATGTTTAAACCAAAAAGACGCAGCGGAAATACGTACCATAAAATTTATTTTATTAAAGACATTCCAATATGATTGAATGTCCTTTCTATGGTGAGTCTTTAATGATAATTACATTTTTTGTTTCATTTAATACATAAAACATATCATATGTTTACTATCTACAAGACCACTCATTCCCGTGCAATCTGTGTTTTGACTCGATCTTCAACCGCTTAAGTCTCGTGATGACCACCAATAATTATGTGGAACATGCATTCACCACATAGGTTCACACTATTAGTACTTGGGGCATTATATAATCTAAAGTGTATAACTAAAGGATCACGTCGCGTTTTATTCTCATGTAGATTCCATCCAGTTATCCTTCTGAATTCGAGCATTTTATCTCAGGGTCTAACCTTCGATGAGCATACAATAATATACATGCACTTCATTTCATTCTCCAAAACAATTTGGTTAATATCGTAAATTCTTATATATTAACACCATATTTATCTTCGTACGAGTCTCATTCATTGGAAACGTATAATGTAATAACACATGTACAAACCATCTAATCCAACTCTTTCGTGTATGAAAGACCTACTACAAACATGCATACCTCCCTACCAAAACTCTTACATATGTCTTACATGCTTACATAATCATTAAACGAATCATAAACACAACATCTATGCGTAAATTCTCATACATACTAGTCTACACATATATTCGTATCTAATCACGTTTAGCTATGGTTTCCACATTACACTATATCATGTGCATATATCAAAACCACATTTACATATGTTAGTGTACATGCCACGTCTTCGTACATGTTTCCATAGGTTTTCGTTCTTACCCGGACCCCACAAAAACTTTATGGTAGGCTTGGATACCTTTGGGAAGCTTATCGGGGCCTGGAAAGCAAGGAAAAGTGCGAAAAATGCGAAAAACGAGTTTCCGACATCGGACCCGCGTAGGCAGCAAGATAAGGCATTGGCTGCAAAAGGGCCTGGCATCGGCAACTCCTCCTCTGCAGCTCAAAATGCTAATTTCCGTTTTTTGTTCATTTTGCCCACTCGTCGCATATCCCGGAAGTTCCAAAACGTGTAATAACAATATTCAAGCCCCCATATGCTTCTAATATTTAACCCCAAGATCAAACCAACTACCACAACTCGCTGAGTTACTTTCTATGTTTGACCCGTTTGATCTCACCATCCATTACATATGAACTATAAGCAACTTACTGCAACATTTCATACCCATTTACTTACATCTCATAACCATTCTTACATGACTTACATATTCAAACAAACAACTTCATTTATATACTAAAAAGTGAGTCTCGGAATTCACTTGCATTAAGCATCCGCATTCGCATCCGTTTCTTTCCTCTTTTGACCCGTTTAGCCTTCCATGCTTCCATCCATCTTGACATGATCCCTTTACTTTCATGTCATCATATTCACAATCTCGTTAGCATACATGATTGTGCATATTAATGATCATATCAAATTCATATTTCGCCATTTGACTTTCAATAATCATTTGTAACAAACACAAGGTATAGATTCAACAATACATCATTCCAAATTCACGCAATTTAAGATATCATCGAAATATAATATATAAGGATCCATCAAGCACCATTTATTCCCTTTAGTCTTACAATCATATTAAGATTTCTAATCATGCTATTCTCTTACTCGTTGACTTTTCTAAAAAGTCAAAGATCAAGTATGCAAATTACCAACTTAGGACAAATGTCTATATCGATGTAGTCGGTCATGCTAGTGGCACCATAAACACTTCTCACCCATGTAGTAAAATACATACAACCTTGTAATCTCCTAGTTACATACATTTATACACATAATCGATCTTACACATACTAATTGCTTTTATTACCTTACACATGACAACCGCACATAAGGTTAGTCAATTTAACAAAATCATAACATCATTATTCACTAACAAGTTCATATGTTATATACTTAGTGCACATTCATTTCTAAATTAACAATAAGAAATTGGTCCATCACTTGGTGTGCACCTCACCATTCAAGCATAGAGTACAAGTTCCTAATGCATATTTCTACCAAAATTATACCATCAACTACACCTTCTCATGAAATCCTTCTACAATGCATTTTTCATGTTCAATTACAATCAATTATGTCATTGTTACATTCTACACATGTTCATCTATTTTTAGCATACAAGTTCACATAATATTGTCATTTAGGCATTTCATCAAATAATTGGCGTGCCTACACAATTTAATGCACAATGTACAACTAGTTCATGCTTTCATTCCTATTTCTTACATTCATTCATTATCACTACTAATTATCACATAAATTTCATACTATTCTTCAATCTAACTAACAATTCTGCATCACACACTAGCTAATTCATTAATTTTGCACAAGGATTTAGACATGGGTGACATACCTATGTCACCGTCTTCATCATCCCTAAAAAGGATTCACTTACAAACATCAAGTTACTCAAAATTGTTCATAACCCAAGAACTATAAGGTGATTTTAACACCTCCTCATACTTAATTTCATACTACTTCATGGTTTGATCATAACCCACTTCTTGAAAAATCACCAAATCAAAATTTATAACTTACCACATGTTCATTAGGATGAGATGGTAAGGATTCTTCACTCATGCATTGATTTAGCTTCAAATCCTTATTCAATTGCCTTGATTTAGAGGGTTGTGGGAAGAACTCTTTTTTTCTTCTTCCTATGCATATGTATATGTCGAGATATACATATTCCCCACATTAAAAGGCTGAGTTTTTATAAAGTTTGCACCACATGCCACTTTTCGTCTCTCTAATTGGGTTTTTGGTTATTTGAACCCAATACTCCCAATACCAACCTTTATGTTAATAACTAAGTTATATAACTTAGTTATTTTTATCTAAGAATGTAAAGCAAGAAAAACATTCTATAAACTTCAAATCTAATTTTTGGGGCGTTACCAATACAAAACAAAAATTAATAAATGTGTTTCTAATCCACTCTAAGTAGATTCCTTCAAAAGTCATTACAAATTTTCTGCAATATGTATTAAAATACAATCAATAAAATTTGGCGAGTATACAAGTTTGATTATATAGCATACATATAAAAGATTGTCTCAAATCCAACATAGTAATTTGTATACTAAGTTAAACCTTCATACTAGCATGCAAAAACTATTAGTCAAGCCAAAGGGTCCATTAGCTTAATCATATCATCGTAATGAAAAGACCATAAAGAATGATTGAATACTTACCAATGATCCAACAACGGACAGTGTGCTACTCCTATAGCGTTATACATGTTAAGGTAGGCTTGTGCAAAGTTAATGACAAATAGTTTGCATGTTTGGGTGTTGAGTGATTGAATAAGTTTGCGTATCTAGCATGAATAACTTAAGCATATCAAATAGCATGTTTGATGGATTGAGTGATTGAATAAGTTTGATTGTGTGCATAAGTGTATTTGGTTAAGTTATACTTGTTGCACCCCAAAAGTGTTTAATGCGTAAAAGGGGGATTTTAGTATACTCACGGTTTGCGTAGAAAGTCCACGAAAGTGAGTTGATGAGTTGAAGGTGTTGAGAAACGCCTAGTTATCCTACAAGGATAAACGAGGCGTATGAGTTTGACGGATTTCAGATTAGGAACGAGTATGCGGATGCTTAGTCCTAGTATGAAAATACATAAAAGGTTATCTAGACAAACACCTAAATTTGGACACCATGTTTTTGTGTTCGTCATAGGCAAAATTTTACCTATTGGAAGTCGAGAAATATGAGATGTTTTAATCTAAGATATTACAACCATAGCTCTTAAGAACAATCCATGGATTGGTTAGTGTATAGGGTTTGGTTATTAGGGTTATAGTACGGATATATGTATTTATATTTTTAAGTCCTAAGGTCATGTATCAATAAGTATGTTAAGCAAGGAGGTATGATGGTTTTCTTCCATTAAAACTCATGCTATGATTCACCAAGCACAAAATCATCAACTTTGTTGATGATTTCGATTGGCCATGAGTGTGTAAACAAGAACATAAAACTTCAAAATCTAAAAACATCCAAATGAGCTAGCTAGATGCGTGCATCTCAAACATGGAGAGTGTTTGAGGACATGATGTAGCATTGTCCCTTAGTTTGGAAGTTGTTTTTGAGACTTAGTGGTATGAAGATAAATTAACAAATCAAGCAAGTGAAGTAGTGGAACATAGTTGGAAAACCAAGGCTTCCATGATTCACACATTATCAAAACACAAGTCTCACCACATTGAAGGTGGTGAGCTTGGATGATCTCAACACTTGAAGGTTGCTTGGAACCTTGTTAAAACAGAAAATTTTAGAGGTTTTTGGACCTCTAAACTTATGGGAATCGACACCACTCAAGCCCTACAACAATAGGTTTGGTTCGAAGCAAGGTTGGTGCAAGATTATCCCATAAATAATAAGTTTTTGAAAACGTTTGTAAAAGTTATGCCAAAACAGAAAGTTTGTACCTCAAAATGGTGATGTTGCACCTTAGTTTACCATGGTAAACTTGTGGTAAAATTCCTAGAGGTGTTCCAAACAAGTTTGAAGCAAGAATTCATGAAGAAGAGAAAGATAAGTGAGTTTGAAGCTCATTGTTGAAGCTAGCAAGAATCTGCCTTCAACTTGAAATTTCAGTATTCTAAGAGTGTTTTGAGTGATTTTAGAGAGTTGGAAAAGTGAATGGAGGTGTAGGAGGTTTAGTTATATAGTGGTGAGTTGGGGTTTGTGTTTAATGAAGGTTGAAGGTGAATAAAGATGGTGGAAAAGGTGCAATCTGGATTGGTGTTCAAAACATAATGCGGATTATACATCCTCACGTCGCGCGACGGGCAAGGATGAGAGGGACACGTGACACGACGTGTTCTTTTTACAACCCAAGTTTGATTTTTAATAGTTTGGCCCCTAGACTTCCATAGTTCGTTATTTTATGATAAAAGTTTATATTTTGGGGATTTTCAAGTATGGAGAGTGTACGTTATGCATGCATTATGTATCGTGTGTGTATGAATGATAAGCGTATAATAAGTCTCAGTTTGTAAGTAAACATGCATTCAAAAATTGTTTGTGTATAACACAAGTATGGCACGGATAAGTATAAAAGTGAATTTCCATTATGATCGAAGTCTCAGATTACAAGTTTGGAAATGAAATACGAATACATTCCGAATACAAGTTTCTAAAAATAGAAGTATGGAAACAACTTTCTATATAAGGAAAGTATAGAAATGCAAAATGTTATAGAGTCGTTACGTGGAATGGAGCAACAAATGGACTTAAAAGAAGATGTTATATTTTATGGGTCGTATATGGGTTCCTTTATTTGGCTGCCTATGAGATTTAGTACTAGACGAAGCTTAGAAGTCTAAGTACTCGATACATCCGGAAGTGGACAAAATGTATCACGATTTAAAAGAAGTTTATTGGTGGCCTAATCTTCAAGGTGATATTACGACTCACGTTGGAAAGTGTTTAACATGCGTGAAAGTTAAGGCCAAATACCAAAAGTTGTCTGGCTTATTGCAACAACCAGAAATTCCTAAGTGGAAATGGGAAAAAATATCAATGGAATTCATCACAAAGTCACCCAGAACATCTAGGGAAATGATATAATTTGGTTAATTTTTTATCGTTTAACAAATTTCCGCTCATTTCTTACCGATCACGAGAAAGATAGCACAAAGAAGTTAGCATAAATATATCTCAAGGAAATAGTGGTACGACATGGAGTGCCTGTTTCTATAATCTTGGACAGAGATTGTGACATCCCGGCTTTTCAGGTATCTTAAACGCGCTACTTTGTTGTTATTCATCCTACGCTGATTTAATTCGGAGAATTAAATTACACGCTTGCAATAACTACGCTAACTTTGTGCATCTATTGGGTGAATTACGTGCTATGTGTTATTAGATGGTTGTATCTGAATTACGTGCTATGTGTTATTAGACGTTTGTAGATTATTGTATCACGCTTTGATTTCGCGATTATTAGTTATAAGCCTTATGTTACCGATTTGTAAAAAAAATAATAATATAAATAAATAGCCGAACCGAACCTAGCCGTGAAACGTGTCGACCTTGCGACCCACACCTCCTTGCGGCCCAAGGAAATAACACAAACTCGCGGCCCAAGACACTTAACCCAAACCCCCCCCTATCGCGGTCGCTCCCCCCTCCCATTTCCCTTGTTATATTTATATGTATGTATGCATGGGATGTTTCAAAAAAAAACAACAAAACCTAGTCCCTAAGAGAAGGCCGACGGCAGGCCCCCCCCCCCCTTCTCACGGTCGCAAATTTCACACCCCCGGATTGATTCCAAGCTTGTCCGGTTCGCTAAGCATCATCGTTTCAAGGTTAGGGTTTAATTGTTTTGCGATTCACACTAGGTTTTGTGTAATCTTGATCATGATTATGTGTTTGTAGGATTATTAGTATGAATAAGTGTTGTGATTTATGATTAGTTTGGATGAATGTGCGAATCCTTAGGGTTGTGCTGATATGTGAATACTAAAATCATAGGCTGCGTTTTATCGATAAAGATCATGATATATATTTAGGGTTTGCATGAATATTGATATATGATGATATTTGACAAATAAACCTGCTGTTAATCAATACACCTAGGCGTCATGATCGTTTAAACATGTTCGAATGCGATAAAGTCGAAGACAGTAGGCTGATTGACATTTACAGCCAACTTCAGTTGGCTATAACCTGATCATTATTTATCGAAAAGTGGATTTTCTAAAGCCTAAAACGTGTATTTTTGAAAAACGCTCCAAATGGCGCTGGATTCAGATTTTTCTGAGGTCGTTTGCTATATTTAAATGGTCATTTAGTGCAGCAGCTGAAGCTGGCAAATTCTGCAGAATTTGCAGGTTGTTTATCGAGTCGGATCTCATATTCTGTAGAGGGTTAGGTCATGACATTTGTACAGTAACTGGGGACGGGAATTTTCGGAAAGCTCCCACTAGAATTTTTTTAATTGGATGAACAATGATTTTTAAATATTTTTTCCCGTGGACTGCAGTCAGAAAGCGACGAATCTGACTGCAACCTAGTATATAAATGTCTATAAATAATTGGTAAAACTTTAGGACTTGAAAATTATACATAAAATTCTACAGTCTAATTGACACCTCCTGTAAAAAAATTGGAATTTTTGGAACGTTGGAACTATTTTATAAAAATCCTCGAAAACAGACCAGTTATGAGCGTACAAGCCGAAACATGATAACTTGTGTTTGTGTGTACCTAAGTGCTGTATGAGTTAACATGTGTTTATGACAAGTTGGTTTGATCATTATTTTGTATGGTGATACTTTGCATGCATGATTATGTTTTCGAATTGGTAATTGCGTGTGCCGTACTGTGTGTTAGTTATGCGTAGGATTTTGTGTCAGTGTGTTCACACACTAACTTTAAATCGGTTGACATGTTAGGACGCGATTAGCGGTCCCATCATTTGCTTCTTTTGGTTATTCTAACCGAGCAATTTAAGGTGAGTTCACGGCCCCTATTTTATCTGGTTTTAAACAAAAGGGGGAGAAACATGTATACACTCTATAACTCTATCTTTTACGTTATGCGAAATTAACGTCGTTAACTATTCGGTAACTAAGTTAATGTTAATGTATGTTATGGTCACTAAGTAGCTTTATCACGGAAGTCCTCAACCAACTCTCAGATCGTTAGTATTGGGTTAGATAGCGGGGAAATTATAAGTAGTACTACTAGGCCCGACAAGCCCCACCCGAGCTAGTCGCGCTAGCTGACCGGGTATGGTCAACGGGTGATTAATTTGGCCTAACTTTCGCCATGGTCAGTGATAGACCTGGCAACACTGAGGCAACAACAGTCAGCTTCGATCGCGAACTCTTATGTGACGTAACTTTAGGCTCGCTACCTACATGTTAACGTTGAACTTAATTACGAACCAACATTATTATTCCGGGTTAGGAATAATGGAACTATGTCGTTATCCCGGGTTAGGCATAACGGGGAAAAACAATATTTTAAACCGAACTTGTGAACTTATAAAAACCTGTGAACTCACTCTTCTCTAATATTGACACTTGTTTCTTTACATGTTTCTCAGGACGCTAGGAGCGCTTGGTTTTGCCGTTTGTGTTGGCGCCCGTTACTTTACTTTAATGCTTCCGCTAAACTTTGAAACTAAGATATTTTTAAAATGACTATGAATGGTTAAACAAATTTTTTTGGAAAACGTTTAAATAAATCATATAGAGTCGTTCGATATTGCTAGTGCCTGAGATTCTGGTTTGATCACACGACTCGCGGTAAAACTCAAGTGGAAATTGAGGGTGTGACAGATTGGTATCAGAGCCTCTAGCTATAGAGAACCAGGTTTGCATTAAAAGTAGACCTAAACTATAGCTGTTACACGACACTAGACTTAGTTGGCACCGAACTGTGATATCTTGTTATGTGTTATACTACAATTGTTCTATGTGAGATATATATGTATATTGTGATGCACGCAACTCGTAACTAACTACACCAACCCAGCAGGCTATGTCATCATCATCATCCGACAGATCTCGACAATCAAGGGCGCCGGGGAAGGCACCCATGGTCGAACCCTCACCACCTCATGGCGTGGAGACACGCTCAGCTGCTAGGAAAAGACTCGCTCTAGGAGGGTAGTCGTCCTCCCGTCCGACCACCGGTATACCAGTCGAACCGGTCAACTCTTTAGGAGTGGGGGACGATCTACTTAGGGATGTGTTAAGGAAACAACTGGAGAAAATGCAGGAGACTATCGAAGCACAGGGATGGCTGATACGTCAGCTAACTGGTAAAACTGGAGAGCTCGAGGAAGAGCAATATGGGAATAAGAGAGTTCGAAACATTTAGCTAAGGACTTTCGTGCGGAGCGGCTGAGGGCTGACTGGCTCGAAGACAGAGTTCTTGAGTCCAGTTGGAGGATTCATGAACTGGGGCAGAATCAAGCACCACCTGTCCCAGTACCCGCACCAGCACCGGCCCCTCCAGCGCTGGTAGAGGAAGAAGAGGAGGATCCAGAGGAAGACCCGGAGGAGGATCCAGAGGAAGACCCGGAGGAAGAAGAGCCGGAACATGACCGGTCTGTTGAAGCTGAAAACGCCGAAGAGGATGACGGCAATGATAGCGACTTGGGAGATGGAGACATAGATGACTAACTCGTCTCTCCAATCTCCGTTTTGTTTCCTTTAGTTTGTTTGTTTTCCACTTATGTTTAAATTGGAAAATTTTATAATTAAACAGGGATGTTTGGTTGGTATTTTGTGAGACATTGTAATTTATTTAATCGAATGTTCCTTTTGATTGTTTAATTTGTTGGGTTGACATAACTTGTGTGATTATTGAAGTGTGGAATATGATAACTATATTGGATATATATACTTATCGGTGTGTGTTTGTGTTGTCTTGCGAAGATCTGAAATGGCAACCGGTCGTCTCGGAAATCTCAACATGTCAACTGAAGAATTGGCCCTTTAATCCAAGAACACGTAAATGTTGCTCTGGCAGGTGTTCAAAACCCACCAGCAGGTAACCATTATTAAATTTTCATGGGAAAATCTAATAGTTTGGCTAGTGGACTTTCTCGCTGACTACCTATCCTCTATCTTCAGGAGGGGGTCTTAACCCCTACAAGATGTTCCTCGATGCAAAATCGAGCAAGTTCACGGGTGTTGAAGGACCCATAGGACTGGTCGTTGGATTGAAAAGTCTGAATCGGTTTTCGAGATGTGCAATTGCCTTGAAGCTAATAAGGTCAAGTATGCTGCCTCAACGTTGGAAGATGGGGCATTAACCTGGTGGAACGCACAAGTCCAAACGCGTGGACTTGTTGCGGCGAACGCAATGGCCTGGACCGAATTCAAAGCTCTAATCAAGGAGGAATACTATCCGCGGGACAGGGTTCAGTAGTTGGAGCAAGCGTTATGGAACCACAAGATGGTCGGGTCAGAAATTGAAGCGTACACGGCAAGACATCATGATCTGGTGTTCCTTTGTCCCGATTTGGCTAACACCGTCGAAAAAGGACTTGAGTTTTATCTTGGGGGTCTGGTCCCTGAGATCCAGGGCATGGTAATGTCTAGCAACCCTATGACGGAGCATCAAGCGATTAGACTGGCACATAAACTCACCGATAAGGCGGTGGAGCAAAGGAAGTTACCACCTAGGGGTGCAACTGAAGTTGTCCTGATAACAAAAGAAAATTTGAAGACTCACCTGCTCGGCAGTCTTCATCAGCCCAGCCACAACAAGGAAACCAGAAGCGGTCCAACAACTTCAACAACAATCGGGGTCACAACAATCAGTCTGCCAACAACACCCAAAACTCGAGTGGCAATGCGGGTCGAAAGCCGCAATGTAACCGTTGTAACCTCCATCATCACGGCCCTTGCGCCGGAAATCGCTGCCAACGATGTGGCCAAGCAGGACACGCAGCAAAGGATTGTCGCGGGAGATGACACGACAAAATCAGAACCAGCACCAGGGTCAACAGCAAGGTAATAACCGGGATGCTATCAGTGCGGTAGCACCGCCCATTTCAAGCGAGACTGCCCACAGCTTCGCAAAACAACAATGGTGGGAATAACAACAATAACCACAACAACAACAACAATAACAACAACAATGGCAACAATGGAAATGGTGGCACTGGAGGTGCCAAAGGACGTGCATTCACGCTAGGCCGTGGAGAGGCCCGAAACGACTTCGAATGTGGTCACTGGTAAGTTTCCCCTTAACGATCATTTTGCTACTGTACTTTTTGATACGGGTGCGGATAAGAGTTTTTTATCTGAGTCTTTTAGGAAGAACCTAAATCTCACACCTAAACCCCTAGAGACCCCTTACGTCATAGAACTAGCCGATGGTAAATGTGTAGATGTGACCCATCTAGTGACCGGCTGTCAACTTAAACTCGCGGGTCACACCTTTACCATCGATCTGATGAAACTACCCTGGGTAGTTTTGATGTGGTAGCCGGAATGGACTGGCTATCCGACGTCCGAGCTGAGGTTCTCGTTTCGAGAAAGCTATATTCCGCTCTCTAACGACGAAGTCTTGATGGTGAAGGCGAGAAGGCAGGCGCCGTCACGAACATCATCTCTTACATGCAAGCTCAGAAGTATCTTCGAAGAAAGAACTCTTTTGCTTTGCTAGCACTGGTCACCGAGCAGTCTAAGGACGAGAAACGGATTGAAGATATCCCCGTCGTCCGTGACTATCCTGATGTGTTTCCAGAGGAGTTACCTGGTCTTCCACCACATCGACAAGTGGAGTTTGAAATCGAATTGGCGAACCATGCGACTCCTATCACCAAGGCCCCGTACCGCTTAGCTCCAGCAGAGCTGCAAGAACTGTCTACCAACTTCAGGAATTGCTGGAAAAAGGATTTATCCGACCCAGTACTTCGCCATGGGGAGCTCCGGTCCTTTTTGTCAAGAAGAAGGACGGGTCCTTCCGCATGTGCATCGACTACAGGGAACTCAATAAGGTTACCGTCAAGAACCGATACCCGTTACCTTGCATTGACGATCTTTTCGACCAGCTTCAAGGGTCAAGCTACTACTCCAAGATTGATTTACGGTCCGGTTATCATCAGCTACGCGTCAGGGAGGAGGATATCTCCAAGATGGCATTTCGCACTCGGTATGGCCATTATGAGTTCTTGGTCATGCCCTTCGGTCGCACCAATGCACCCGCGGTGTTCATGGACGTCATGAACCATGTGTGTACGATGTATCTCGACAAGTTTGTCATCGTGTTCATCGATGATATACTCATCTACTATAAGGGTGAAGAAGAACATGCTGAGCATCTGCGATTATTGCTGGAACTACTTCAACAGGAGAAACTATATGCCAAATTTTCGAATGTGGCTTCTGGATTAGGGAAGTTCAGTTCCTCGGGCATATCGTGAATGAAAAGGGTATACACGTTGATCCCGCCAAGATCGATGCTATCAAGAACTGGGAAGCACCCAGGACACCGACAATCCTCCAATTTTTGGGATTGGCTAGTTACTACAGACGTTTCATCGAGGGATTTTCCAAGATCGCACAACCACTTACCACTCTCACCCAGAAGGGCACCAAGTATGCTTGGGGTGACAAACAGGAAGCAGCATTTCAATTACTGACGTAGAAGCTTTGTAGTGCGCCCATTTTGTCCTTGCCAGAAGGGACATATGATTTTGTGGTATATTGTGACGCTTCCATTCAGGGATTGGGATGTGTACTCATGCAACGTGATAAGGTCATCGCGTGTGCATCCCGACAGTTGAAGGTTCACGAGAAGAACTACGCGACACATGACTTGGAATTCGGAGCAGTTGTGTTTGCACTTAAGATTTGGAGACACTATCTATATGGAACAAGGTGCACAATCTACATGGATCACAAGAGCCTCAAACATATTTTTGACCAAAAGGAGTTGAACATGCGATAGCGTCGCTGGGTCGAACTCCTGAACGATTTGAATGTGCCATTCGGTATCACCCGGGTAAAGCTAACATGGTAGCTGATGCCCTCAGTCAGAAGGAGCACTTGAAACCTCGTCGGGTACGAGCGCTACAGTTCATAATTCATTCTGGATTACCCGAACAAATACGCGACGTACAGCTAGAAGCAGTTAAGGAAGAGAACATCAAGGCCGAATCTGTGGGAAAGATGGAACTTGATTGGGAAGTGAAACCCAATGGTGCCCGATATTTCATGAATCGTATATGGGTACCTCTCTACGGAGACCTCAGAAAGCTAGTTATGGACGAAGCACACAAATCCCGATACTCTGTCCATCCTGGTTCGGATAAGATGTATCAAGACCTTAAAGCCGTGTACTGGTGGCCCAACATGAAAGCGGATATAGCCACCTACGTGAGCAAGTGTTTGACTTGTGCGAAAGTCAAGGTGGAATACCAGAAGCCATCAGGGGTACTTCAACAACCTGAGATCCCGGTGTGGAAATGGGATCAGATCTCGATGGACTTTATCACTAAACTCTCGCGAACTCCAGGTAGTTGCGATACGATCTGGGTAATCGTGGATCGTCTAACTAAGTCTGCACACTTCCTAGCGACCAAAGAAACAGATAAGATGGATAAGTTGACTCGCATCTACATTAAGGAAGTAGTTTCTCGGCACGGGGTGCCAACGTCCATCATCTCAGACAGAGATGCTCGTTTCACGTCCAACTTTTGGCAGTCACTTTAGAAAGCATTGGGTACACGCTTAGATATGAGCACAGCTTACCACCCTCAGACGGATGGTCAAAGTGAAAGGACTAGTCATACCTTGGAGGACATGCTTAGGGTATGCGTGGTAGACTTCGGGAACAGTTGGGAAATCCACCTGCCTTTGGTGGAATTCTCGTATAACAACAGTTACCGTACGAGTATTCAAGCAACACCGTTTGAAGCATTATACGGTCGCAAATGTAGATCACCGGTCTGTTAGGCAGAAGTCAGTGACAGTCAACTCACAGGTCCTGAGTTGATCTTGAGGCTACTGAAAAGATTGTGTAAATAAAAAACCGCATGGCAGTGGCACGAGATCGACAGAAAAGGACGCAAACCGCTCGAATTTCAAGTAGGCGACCGCGTTCTACTGAAAGTGTCACCCTGGAAGGGTGTAATTCGTTTTGGGAAATGAAGCAAACTAAATCCACGGTACGTAGGCCCATTTGTTATTTCGAAGCGTATCGGGCCCGTAGCTTATCAGTTGGACCTTCCTGCCGAACTCAGTGGAGTTCACAATGTTTTTCACGTGTCCAATCTGAAGAAGTGCCTATCAGATGAGACCCTAGTCATTCCATTGGATGAGATTCAAGTATATGGGCAACTGCATTTTGTGGAACAACCTATCGAGATCATGGATCGTGAGATTAAGACTCGAAGGCATAGCAAGATACCGATCGTCAAGGTTAGTTGGAACTCTAAGCGTGGACCGGAGTTCACGTGGGAAATAGAGAACCAAATGAAAAGCAAATACCCACACCTTTTTGCAGCTGAGCAGCATTCTGACGTTACCGCCAACTAAATTTCGGGACGAAATTCTTTCAACATGGGGATGATATGACAGCCTCGGATTTACTTGTGCCATTCTAAAAACTGAATCTTTGTGCGTTGCATTCTAAACCGCGTTTACTCAATTGTCGGGAAGAAAATTCTTTCAACATGGGGATAATGTGACATCCCGTCTCTTCAGGTATCCTTAACGCGCTACTTTGTTGTTATTCATCCTACGCTGATTTAAATCGGAGAATTAAATTACACGCTCGCAATAACTACGCTAACTTTGTGCATCTATTGGGTGAATTACGTGCTATGTGTTATTAGACGGGTTGTATCTGAATTACGTGCTATGTGTTATTAGATGTTTGTAGATTATTGTATCTTGCTTTGATTTCGCGATTATTAGTTATAAGCCTTATGTTACCGATTTGTAAAAAAAAAATAATAAATAAATAGCCGAACCGAACCGAGCCGTGAAACGTGTCGACCTTGCGACCCCCACCTCCTTGCGGCCCAAGAAAATAACACAAACTTGCAGCCCAAGACACTTAACCCAACCCCCCCCTATCGCGGTCGCGCCCCCTCCCCTTTGCCTTGTTATATTTATATGTAGTATGCATGGGATGTTTCAAAAAAAAACAACAAAACCCTAGTCCCTAAGAGAAGGCCGACGGCAGCCCCCCCCTCTCCTTGCATACACCCGGATTGTTCCAAGCTGTCGTCGTAACATCATCGTTTCAAGGTTAGGGTTTAATTGTTTTGTGATTCACACTAGCTTTGTGTAATCTTGATCATGATTATGTGTTTGTAGGATTATTAGTATTAATAAGTGTTGTGATTTATGATTAGTTCGGATGAATGTGCGAATCCTTGCGGTTGTGATGATATGTGAATACTAAAATCGTAGGCTGCGTTTTATCGATAAAGATCATGATATATATTTAGGGTTTGCATGAATATTGATATATATGATGATATTTGACAAATAAACCTGCTGTTAATCAATACACCTAGGCGTCATGATCGTTTAAACATGTTCGAATGCGACAAAGTCGAAGACAGTAGGCTGATTGACATTTACAGCAACTTCAGTTGGCTATAACCTGATCATTATTTAACGAGAAGTGGATTTTCTAAAGCCTAAAACGTGTATTTTTGAAAAACTCTTCAAATGGCGCCGGATTCATATTTTTTAGAGGTCGTTTGCTATTTTTAAATGGTCATTTAGTGCAGCAGCTGAACTGCATAAATTCTGCAGAATTTGCAGGTTGTTTATCGAGTCGGATCTCATAGTATTTAGAGGGTTAGGTCCCGACGTTTGTAGAGTAACTGGGGACGGGAATTTTGAAAAGCTCCCACTAGAATTTTGTTAATTGGATGAACAATGATTTTTAAATATATTTTTCCCGTGGACTGCAGTCAAAAAGCGACGAATCTGACTGCAACCTAGTATATAAATGTCTATAAATAATTGGTAAAACTTTAGGACTTTAAAATTATACATAAAATTCTACAGTCTAATTGACACCTTTTGTAAAACAATTGGAATTTTTGGAACGTTGGAACTATTTTATAAAAATCCTCGAAAACAGCCCAGTTATGAGTGTACAAGCCGAAACATGATAACTTGCGTTTGTGTGTACCTAAGTGTTGTATGAGTTAACCTTGTTTATGACAAGTTGGTTTGATCATTATTTTGTATGGTGATACTTTGCATGCATGATTATGTTTCGATGGATATTGGTGTGTTGGGCCGTACTGTGTGTGTCAGTTATGCGTAGGATTTTGTGTCAGTGTGTTCACACACTAACTTTAAATCGGTTGACATGTTAGGTCGCGTTTAGCGGTCCCATCATTTGCTTCTTTTGCGTTATTCTAACCGAGCAATTTAAGGTGAGTTCACGGCCCCTATTTTATCCGGTTTTAAACAATAGGGGGAGAAACATGTATACACTCTATAACTCTATCTTTTACGTTATGCGAAATTAACGTCGTTAACTATTCGGTAACTAAGTTAATGTTAATGTATGTTATGGTCACTAAGTAGCTTTATCACGGAAGTCCTCAACCAACTCTAGATCGTTAGTATTGGGTTAGATAGCGGGGAAATTATAAGTAGTACTACTTGGCCCGACAAGCCCCACCCGAGCTAGTCGCGCTAGCCGACCGGGTATGGTCAGCGGTTGATTAATTTGGCCTAACTTTCCCATGGTCAGTGATAGACATGACAACACTGAGGCAACAACAGTTAGCTTCGATCGCGAACTCTTATGTGACGTAACTTTAGGCTCGCTACCTACATGTTAACTTTGAACTTAATTACGAACCAACATTACTATTCCGGGTTAGGAATAATGGAACTATGTCGTTATCCTGGGTTAGGGATAACGGGGAAAAACAATATTTTAAACCGAACTTGTGAACTTATAAAAACCTGTGAACTCACTCTTCTTTAATATTGACACTTGTTTCTTTACATGTTTCTCAGGACGCTAGGAGCGCTAGGTGCACTCACTTGCATTTGATCAAGACATTTTTATCGAGTCTTATTTATGAAAAATGTTTGGGATTTTTGGTTTTGGCGTTTGTGTTGGCGCCCGTTACTTTACTTTAATGCTTCCGCTAAACTTTGAAACTAAGATATTTTGAAAATGACTATGAATGGTTAAACAAATGTTTTTGGAAAACGTTTAAATAAATCATATAGAGTCGTTCGATATTGCTAGTGTCTGAGATTCTGGTTTGATCACACGCCTCGCGGTAAAACTCCGCAAGTGAAAATTGAGGGTGTGACAGAGATAGTCGATTCGTATCAAGGATATTGCAATCATTTCAAAAGACCTTTGGATCTCGGTTGGATCTAAGCGTGACCTTTCATACCCAAATAGGAATGGAATGGGTCGGGTTCAGGTCGGGTATTGGTAATCCCAAGCCCATACCTGGCCCGTTACCTCTCGGGTATAATTCGGGTAATTACCCATCGGTACTGGGCATACCTGTTAATTTGTTAAAAATACCATTGAGACTCTCGTATGCATTTTTACTCTAATGTTTATATAATTTACTATTTTAATTAATACAATAAATGAAAATATAACCAATAACATACATACATATCCTATTAAAATTTATATTTGAAACATATATCTACATAATTAACTAATTAATGCACTGCTACTTTGGATAAAAACAACATAACTAAACATATAATATTGTATGTGTATGTTAAAGTCTTGAAAACAAACAAAAGAGCAAAATCTATGAATAATGAATAATTGTATGTACTAAAGTTTATATAGATAGAGAATTAAATTTAATGTAATATACTTTTCGAGTATAATTCGGGTAAACGAGTCGGATATCGGGAGGGTATCACTAAATCCCATACCCGTTGGGCTTCGGGTATACCCTACGCATATATTTCAGGTTTCAGGTATACCTGTCGTGCTTGGGCTTTTTTGCCATCCCTATCTGCAGACCGATGACCAAAGTGAACGCACCATCCAAACATTGGAAGACATGCTTCGTGCTTGTGTGATGGATTTAGGCGGTAATTAGGATATTCATTTACCTTTGATATAGTTCTCATACAATAATAGTTATCACACTAGCACTAAAGCCGCACTGTTTGAGGCTTTGTACGAATGAAAGTGCCAATCTCCATTGTATTTAGCATAAGTGGGTGACAAACAACTAATCGGGCCCGGACTAATACAGGAAACTACCAATAAGGTATTCCAAATTCAAGATCGCATCAAGATGGCTCAGGACAGACAGAAAAGTTACGCAATAGGCGGCGTAAACCATATCCTTCGAGGTTGGAGACAATGTTTTGTTAAAGGTCTCGCCTTGGAAGGGTGTAACGAGATTTAGGAAGTCTGGAAAGCTAAACCAGAGATATATTGGACCATTTGAAATTCTAGCAAAAGTTGGTACCATTGCATACAAACAAAAATTGCCGGAGAAACTTAGTAGCGTACACGACACATTTCGTGTGTCGAATCTCAAAAAGTGCTTATCGGATGAAACACTTATCGTTAAAGCAGACAAGGTCTGCATTGACGACAAGCTCCATTTCATCGAATAACCCGTTGAAGTTATAGACTGGAAGGTCCAAAATTTAAGGAGATGTTGGATCAAACTAGTCAAAGTTCGTTGGAACTCGAAGCACAAACCCGAGTTTACATGGGAACGTGAAGATCAAATGAAAGCGAATTATCCCCACCATTTCGAGAAGACTCCTATGCAGGATGACTCATCTTGAATTCGAAACAAAATTCTTTTTAACAAGGGGAGTATGTGACAAACGGCAAAATATTATGTAAATCCGTATAACATTAGCACTATTTAATTATATAAATAAGTGCATTAGAATTAATTACTTTATAAATGGGTCCAAGAAGTCTAGCAATATCAAGGAAATGCATTCGCATTTGCATATTGCATGTTCGTATTCACCGTCTCGTGATATGACGAAAACAATTTCATAGACCGTTGGTAGACTATCCAATTACACTATTCATGACAGGATGGTTTTGGTACACTGTGTAACGTTATATAAAGGACATTAAATCATGTCCAAAAGAAAACATGGACAAAACCCTAAGTGGGGAAACAAGTATATGTACTACAAACTTCCTAGAAAAATACACAAGCATTAAATTATTCGATCCAAGCTATAAAAATCACAATTTCAATTAAACCGGTTACTAATAAATGATTGACCACATACTAAAATCCAATAAATAAATCAAAACAACCAACCCCCCCTTTTGTGGTCGGTTTTAGGAGGGGCCTCACCCTCCCATACTTAGTAATCTTTTAGAAGCATGGCATGGTAAGTAAGATCTTTACTTATAAGGCGCATATGATAATTACATGATAAGGGGCTACAAGACCACAACAACACCCTTCATTTCATTTCAAGTACTTAGATAAACAAAACAAACACATCACAACTCTCATCTCTCTGCTCACGGCCTCTCCCCCCTCTCTCATCATCTTCAAGTTTCAAATACTAAATTCAAGGGTTCTGAGATGCATTTCAAGAAGATCTAAGGTGGTGCATGTATAGAAGATCATCAAGAATCTTGTCTTTGCACTTTGTTGGAGCTTTTTATTCTCCTTTCTTCAAGAATAGATCATCCCTAGCCTTGTGCTAGTTGTAAGTCCCTAGATCTTCACTTTTGCTTCTTAGTAGATTAGATTATGAAGTATAAGTTGATCACCAAGAAAACCTTGTTACAAACACTTGAAATCTTAAAAGTAAACAACATAATCCAACCAATGATGATGGTCTATGTGTTGATCTTGAAGTTGATAAAGTGGGTATACATAAGATAGTAATAAAAGGTGATCTAACAAGATATATAAGTAGGACGTGATGAAGTTGTTAAAAGCATGAATAATCTTGAAAGTTGTTTTAAAGTATTTTGAAGTTTATATAAATTTTGCATAAACACTAGGTTCATGATCTTGGTTTAAAAAGTTTAGGAAAATGGTTGATGTAAAACTTGTTTTTGAAATGGATGAACATGAAAAGTATTTAAAAAAAATCTAGGTTTTATATAGTTTTCATGATCTTAAGTTTTGTTGAAAAATGTAGAAAAAGTTATCTTAAAGTTTTGAAATGTTGATGATTATCATGATGAGAGAATTGATGATGTTGTTGATTAAAGGGAACTAATGCTAATTTAAGGGACACCATGCGAAAATCTATCAAAAAATATAAGTTATGATTAAAAATGATTAACTAGGAATTTACAAAGTTAATTTGGATTAAATTCACCAATCATGATAACATAAGTCAGGTAATCTATGGTGGATTAGGGTTTTTAAGACATGAAAATGGATGTTATTATATATATTTAGAACAAAATATATATTTAGAAAACTATGGAGATGTGAGTATATATTTTGTGATATACATATTGTAGGATGATGTAGGAAAATATATCTAAATATATACAAAGTATCTTATACCTACATGAACTTGGGATAAAAATAAGATAAAGTGTGTGTTTGTGTATATATATACATATCCACAACAGACATACTACATTGGACATGATATAAAGATATTACCATGACAAAACTAGATTCCCGACAAATACGATGAGGATCCGGACAACCAGACAAATTATAAGTGTGTGCGTGTATGTATGCATGTATATATATATATAGTGTGGTTCTAGAGTGAACATAAGTGTATTTGTGAAATGAGTGAACAAATCCTGACAATTAATTTGCATCATCAAATCGTAAAATACACTTGTCTTCTGATAATTAAGGGCTAGGTTTAGTTCACTAGTGTGCACAGTTAAGGGGGTTGTTCACAAATGAACCTAACCCTATATATATTGTTGGTGCATATTATGTTTTTAAGTGTGTGAGTAGGCTAGATAGAGCATGTGTTGAATATGGTATAGATTAGATACGAACACATGACTTAAGTGCGAGCAAGAACGGTGTTTAAGTGTCACTTCGTACGAAATGGGTCACTCCGTACGAAGGTAGTCAATCCATACGAAGGTAACTCACTTCGTACGAAGTTAAAAGTCTCAGTTCATGAGGGTAAACTAGTATATATAGTGTGTTGTGTGTTCGTGAGAGGTTAAGTTTTGGAGTTCCCAGAGAGGAGATGCTGGTCACCTTGTCAAGATGTATACTCTTTCGGTATGAATGGAAGGTTATGACTTATGACTATTATTCTGCTTCCACTCCGTTCTTAATAACATTCTACCGAATTAGTTCTAATTTACCCAAACTTCTGTCTAGAACTATCGGATCCTTGAATCTCAATTGGTATCAGAGCTATGATACTGATTCAATTAATCTAGCAGTTGATTGAGTCATCTACACTCAAGAATTATGGACTTTTGAGGGGTTTTAGACGTAAATCATCAAATAAACGAATAATCCACGGACAAAAAGTAAAATTGAAACCATAGGATTGTTTAGGATTGAATTTCGACCATATATGTGCAAGAATCATCATGGAATTCGAAGAAATAAAGATTTTGGATCGAAAAATGTGACCAGCTTCGTTCACACGAAGGTACCATCTTTGCACGAAGGTAAGTTACCCTCGTACGAAGGTAACGCAAAATGCCTAAAAAATTTGGTGATTGAAATTTTTTTCTAGATTTTACCATCAAATACGGGCTGTTCAAGGACACCATCAAGGGCTTCAGAGAACAGATTTGATGAAACGATCACAAAGGCTTGAAGAGAATGGGGTAGTCACGGATACTTGTGTAGAATGATTATCATCTGGTATAGTGACTATTAATGGGCCTTAACGTAAAATTCGCATCGATGAAAAACGCACTTTTGTGGACCAAAGTGACCTATTTTCCGCATAGTGGAGTTTTTCAGTAAAGAGTTTAGAGACGTTACAATTTGCAAAAAATGAGGGGGAATAAAAATTTCATAGAATATATATTGAAATTCTGGCATTTTTGAAATTGGTGACTTACAATAGTATTCGGGTGGTTCCGACTTCAGATTGTCCGGGGATGTATTTGATCTGGATTCATTAGTTCGTGATCACAGGAAGTTAAGAGTCTTTGAATCGTGATACAGATTGATGTCTTGTGGTTTGAGTGACGGGTCTTCATCAAGTCGGTTAGCAGGATTAGCGTCAGGAGATTCACTTATATTGTCGATACATAAAAGATATCAAAGCTTTGTGATAGTCTAAAGTGTTAGAATGGTTAATCTTCAAGTAGATGAGTTATTGTTCGGACTAACCGCCAGGTAATAACGATGTTTGTTGATTAAGTTGCTGCTGGAACTAACAGAGAGGACTATACATCTGTTATGTGACTGAAGAGGAAGAATGTGATTATGATCGTGGAAGAATGTTTCTCAGATCTGAATGTGTTACCAAATGATTTGTTATCCGATGATTGCTAATTGAGAGAGATTACAGTTTTGCTAATCAATCATTCAGGAGTGTTCTTAAACGTGATTACGGGAAACGAGATTTCAGATTTTCACGGGTTTTCATAAACTTGGAGTTTATCAGTGTGATATTCGAAGTTTCTATCAATTGTCGGTTGGGTATTGAAGATTAAGATATCAGCTCACGTGCTACAATATTATATAAAAAACCAAACATGGATGTGGTTAAATTTGAAACGGAGATGCTGCATTGATTAGTTTCAAGTTGGTGATTATTTGTGAAGATTGAAGTTAAGCAAATTAGAGGAGGTTGGGAACTGTGCAAACAAAGACCTGAAGATTTATTCTAGGGGGAATTTATTGAAGAAATTTCAAACCCGAATTATAAATCAAGGGGGAATTTGTTGACGCGTTCTACGACATCGACAGATACCTGACTGAAGTTGCAGAATATTCAAACACGACTCTCATATTTCAAGATCAAGATCAAGCTTCGACAGTGACGTATAAGGGGGAAACTGTTGGTGCATATAATGTCCGTCACTATTCGAATAGGCTAGATAGAGCGTGTGTAGAATATTGTATAGATTAGATATGAACACATGACTAAAGTGCAAACGAGAAGGTGTTTAAGTGTCACTTCGTACGAAGTGGGTCACTCCTTACGAAGGTAACTCACTTCGTATGAAGTTAAAAGTGTCAGTTCGCACGAGGGTAAACTAGTATTTATAATGTGTTATTTGTTTGTGAAAAGTTAAGTTTTGGAGTTCCTAGAGGGGAAATTTTCCAAAATTTCGCTAGCTTGTCAAGATGTATACACTTTCGGTATTAATGGAAGGTTACCACTTATGACTATTATTCTACTTCTACTCCGTTCTTAATAACATTCTACCGAATTAGTTCTATTTTACCCAAACTTACATCCAGAACCGCCGGATCCTTGAATCTCATATACGTATATTAACAAGGCTCGCAAAAAATACATCTACTATTCGGACAAGTAATGAAAATATATAATTTCTAACGTCGTATAAGAAATATGTATCTTACAACCTATCATAAAAATATATTTTATTTTTTAAGAATCTAAAGGATATAATTCCTAAGAATATATTTCCGGAAAAAGCAACGAAATGCTAAGTGTGGAATTAATTCATGAAATGAAAGCATATGCATATACATATACATATACATATCTACGTATATCTTAACATTTAGTGAAAATACAATGTTATAAGAAGTATACGTGTATATACGTATACATATAGATATGACACAAGTACCTAATGAAAAGTATATAAGTATATATACATGGGTATACTGCTACGTACAAATACACAACAACGACATGAATTGAAGAGTATACAAGCAAGTATAAATATACGTGTATATATACAAGGACAATGTTGAAAACATATTTTTTAACAAAGTATCAAACATGGAGAAATATATTTATTTTTAAGAATAAATATATGGTTAACCATTCATTTTAAGACACAAGGGCATATACACAAGAATACATTTTTTGGATATAAAGATATATTATTTACATTAACTAAACAATCGTGTGGGACACGAGGTTATACAAGGGGCTAGGCCTCAGACATTACACGAAGAAGGACGAACAATCATGTGGGACACGAGGTTATAGAAAGGGCTAGGCCCCGTACATCACACAAACAAGGATACAAATATAGGTAGATAAATTACATATATGATCATTCAGATAATCAACCATCAACTCATCTAAACAAACAATGGTTTTCAAACAAACGAAACAAGGATATGTCTTTATAAGGTTTTGGTGAAGGACTTGTACATAAATAAACAAGTAGACCTAAGTGTCTTAACGAAATTAGGATACTTGTAGGCCGGATACTAAATAGGAAAGATTGGATTGCTAGCATATTGCACGGACACAAGCTTTGAGTATCACGGCCCCTCTTTTAAGCATTTTTACTTTTAGAAATTCGAGGGAAGATACATGTTACACAATGATATGGTAGTTATTGAGTGAAATAAATTAGACCACTGTGCATTAGTAGTAACCATTAGTCACGTTACAGATTGAGAAACAGTTGGATAAATCTATTGAGTCTAGAAATGGTCTACTCCTAGTCCATGAGACCATGTGGGAGTGCTATTGTGTCCAATAAGTCGCGTGGCACTATCGATTTAGTGGCCCGATACGAAGGAAAAATTGTCGATGTTTGGTTACTAGCTTATGGCGACACATATATCAATGTCCTAACAAAACATTAATGATCAAGGAATTTCCTTGACACTCTGCATACCGGTTTTTATACAAAGTTTATCAAATGTTTTAGATTCATTTTGTTAAAACAAACTACGTGAACTCGCCGACATTATTGCTGAGTTTTTACCTAACATGTATTTTAGGAAACATGGGAATGATGCATGATTTTGGATGTCAACGCAAGGATTTCAAGTGACGATGCCATTTTGAGATGGTTTGTGTTAGTGCACTATTCTGTAAAGTCGAATGTCTTGAGTCTGTATTTTACCGGACATAGGTTTCGTTAGGACTATTTAGAACAGGTTAGGATTTGATACGAACGTCGAGGGGCCGTGTTCGGGAATGATGTAATCAAATTTATGTGATGACATCACAATTATGCATATGCATGATGTCATTCAGATTGCATGGAAAGTTAATTCTCAAATGTATGAGATTTATGTACGTACGGACATAAACCATATACCTTCGTACGGACCCACTTTGATTTCTACTATGAATATCAGAGCTCAAAGTTCGTTCAAGGGGATATTACCTCCGCACAAGATCTTCAAGTTCTACACTCATCAAGATCAAGTTGTTTTGGATTCTTAGGTGTCGAAAATCTGTCCGGTTGTCGTTTAATCGTAATAAAATGTTAGTTATTTACATTCGTGTCTTGATTACGCCTCGTTTTACGGATTCCGCACGCAAAAACGAAGTCATAAGCAGATCTAGTGTTCGGTATCGAACCGATCCTAAACTGACAAGTGGTATCAGAGCTCGGAAAGCTGTGTGTAATCGTGTTCGAAATCAGATGAGTTTTGGAGTAATTTGGTCGAATGTCGGATCATTTTGGTTGACTTTCAATCAGTTTCGATGTGTTGTTTGAATTTTTGAAGTGATTCAGTTGATTTTCGGATGGAATTTTGAACATGGATATGTGAAGAGTGTCAGATCTAAACGAAGACTTTATGATTGTGTTGTAACTGTATCGAAGAAAAAAAGCAGATCTGATATTTGCGTGTTGATGTTTGTTCCAGATTCGAGGTTAATTCAAAAGTTACAAAATTTCTCAAATCTGAAATCTGAAGTGAGTTGCAGGTTCTTCGTTGTTGGGTTGATTGTTTGAATGACATATCTAAGATCTGAATTGATTTTCAGATTTGAGTTGCAGATTGGATAGTACAAGATTGTGTGTTGAAATTTGAAGATAGTGGAAATAAATGTTGTGTCGGCTGGTTGTATAAGAGTATTACAGTTAATTGTTTGCTCTGATCGATTAGTGAAGATAATGGAATATACGACGACTGAAAAGTGTCACTAAAAAGAACTTGGAGCTTTCTATAAGTGTGGGTAGTGGTTGCTGATATCTCTGAGGGTTTTGAGAGTTTTAAAAAAAAAAAAAAAACTGGTTTGTAGTTGTAGAGTACAACATATTGATTAAAAAATAAAATTTTAGGGTTAGATATGTGATTGATTTCATGGTTTGAGAATTTTGAAAACAAAAATCTTGGAAATCGGAATGGTGCAGGAGGTGAAATTTAAAACAACTATCAAGATATTTGTTAAAGAGCATGTGGACCGAGTGTTAGTGGTTGCAAAATTTCACTTCAACATTTGGACTTGATCGTTTGGGCTGCTACAAGGTTTAAAAGTGGGACATGATTTTGAAATGTGATTGGGTTGATAATTAGTGGGTTCAAATTTTAACGGACCAACTGGATTACAAATTTTAGGGGATGAAGTTCATTGAGAGTGTTGAATCGTGTTTCAAGTTGAAGGTTTTGAACAGGGTTTTTAATCTATAAATTTTCGAGTTTGACTATTCGGGATCAAGAGACTAAAAATTTTAAAATGGGGAGTTATTCAAATGAAAGCGGATGTTAAAAAATAAAATTGAAAATTTTCACGTTTTTGCAAAATGCGTCGGTCCAAAGATGACGGAACTGTACAATGATTTAGTATATGAGATGAAAGAGTATGATGTCCAGATTTCTGATACTGAGAAGATATTAAAGTTTGCAGATTTGTTACCCTCGGAGTGGGATAATTATGTGTTCATATTGAAGAAACGTTCAGATTTGTCTGAAGTTAGTGTATATGAGTTTCTTAAAAGCGTAAAACACATGAATTGATAGCAAAATGGAAGAAGAAAATGAAGAGAGAAAAATAATAGTGTAGGATATTGACGTCAAAGAGATAATCATATCTACAACTAAGGCTTCATGTTCTGAACAAGTCTACCCAAATTGTGATGAATAATTAAAAGGTTATGAGGCAGAAAATGCCAAACTCCTAAGTAGTTTGAAGAGTTTTACATTAGAAAACATAAATTTAAAAGAAAATGAAAAAAATTTCAAAATAAAATAAAAATTTCAGAAAATGAGAAATTACAAATTGACAAAGATTTTAAAAATTAAATACAAATTTTAGAAAATGAAAAGTTAGTTTTAAATGAAAATATTTTCGAAAAACAAAAACAAATAAATTCACATCTTGAAAAAATAACTTAACTTGAAATAGATGTTGAAATTGCTAATAATAAAGTTGAGATTTTGGAAAATAAATTGAAAGGTTTTGTTAACTCATCCTTAATGATAGATCATATAGTTCCAAAACCAATCAACAAAATGAAGAAACTGGGGAGGACGGGTATGAATTTTGTAATCGTTGTATTAGGTATAAACCAATCACAAATGGTATTCATAACGATTCAAAAACTCCCACAGTTGAAATTCCAATAAGTAACAATGTCACAAAATTATGACAATATCATAGTTGAAGATTGTGATGATGATACTAATGATGATAAAAATAATAAAAAAGAAATATTTTTTGAAACTTAAAGAAAAATTTCAAGAAATTATTCCGCCATTTGCTGAAAAATGTGAGTGTTCAACACAAAATCCTTCTAAGCAAAATGGGTATCAAAACAAAAACAAAATATTAAAAATTCTAAAATTTTCAAAATAACAATAAAAAATCATTAGATCAATCGTCCAATTATTAAATTCATAAAAATATTAAAATCAAAACTCACAAAAATTTGAAAATAAGGGATGTTGGTCGGACCATAGTGCTCAAACGTCAAATCAAGTTTTTAGAAGAAATTGGAAAGATGATTACTACACATCAAATCAATGTTATGATGTGGGTGTATGGATTAAAAGAGAAGATTGGTGCGATAACATGGTGTGTTTCAACTGTGGAAAGATAGACTACAACCATCATCACACTGTATAGGATAAAGATAAGGTTGAGAATTCATTGAAAGATCAACAAATCCTCTTTTATATCTCCATTCAGGAAACAAATCAGGTATTCTTTCTCTCTTTTTCTCTTCTTCTTAACTTTTCATCTTCATCTTCTCGATCATGGCCAACATGGTTACTAGATCCTCTCCTGACAAAAGCCAGGATACTGACGACATACCCCAAAGCCAAAACCTTTTGTCAAACCCCTCTTCAGAACTTTGCAAGTTCACCGATCCTAAGATTGATAGCTCGTACACCTGCTTTCATACGAAGATTGTCTTCCGGCCATATGATTCGACGTGAAGAGTGACGCTACTTCATCCATCTGGGTGTGCTTCCCGGCCTTACCTTTCTTTCTTGGCTATACCTACCTTTTTCCCGATCTAACCCACGATTCTTCACCCTCACTTGCATTAGCTATAGTCAAGCGATTCCCATGCTCTGGAGGGTCTCTATACCATCGAGCAAATTATTAGCAGCGAAGGGCTTGATTTCAATCTATCAGAGCTTTCTTACCTTTACAGCCTTGTCACCCATGGTTCCAATTGTTTCCTATTAAAGGCTAAACCTAATTAGCCGTTACCCGTTCTTAAGACCACTCAAAACGGTTCCACTTGGAAGAATCGGTTCTTCTTTATGCGAAGGGATTCTATTCCTTGGGGATAGTCTGCCCAAAAAGTTGATCTTGAAAGGTAGGATATAGGATCTTTAGATAACTGCTGTAGAGAGTTGTATTTTTTATTGCTAACTTTTTTTCTTTTTCTGTTTGCATTTAGTGACCAACTTCGCCTGCCTCGCTAATCTCCCGGGTACTAAAAAGAGAATCGTTGTGTTTTGGGCTATTGACTCAACGATCAGTTAATCTAAACCAAAGATAAAGGATCTAGAAGCTAACACTTCCACCTCCTACACAATGTCAAGTAAGTATTTGTATATTATTTTGAAAATATAATTTTGTATTGACTAAATTATGTGATATAAAAAGACTTATCTTGTTTGTTCATGATGTAGGTGCTCAGAAGTCTACCAACAAGTCGACCACCAAGTTTGGCCTAGATGACATATACAACATCATCTCCCCTCGCTCCATCGAAAAGGTTATGGCCAAAGGCCAAAGCTTCCCGGAGCCCAAGGCCATCACCACAAGGGCCAAAGCTAGGTCTAAAAGTAAGAAGCCCATGGAGGTTGAGGAGGATGAGCTCGAAGTTGAAAGGCTGATCCACGACTTTGTTGCTGAGGTAAGGTTCCTTGATTTATTTCTGTTACTATTGCTTTTAGTGAAGGATCCTTGATTCCGACTTTGTGTGTTACCCTTTTGTAGAGGTTTGTCCGTTTGAAGGCCCACAAAGATAAGAGCTTAGCTGAGGCTGAGGACAATGTAGCTGGTCTCCGATCCATCGTCGCCGTAAAAGATAAAACGATATCCAAACTAGAGAAAGAGAAGATGAGCTTGGAAGGACACTGCTGACCACTGAAGTTGGGATACACGAGGTTATCATGACGGCAACTAATGATGCCAAGGTGTACGCTGCTCGTGCCATCCTCCAGGCAAGTATCAGGATAGTCAAGGAGGCTATGGATCCTGACTTTGACTGGTCTTCATGGGACTTTGCTGGTTGGAAGCAAACACTCCTTGGCTTGGTGGTGAAGTGGAGCCAGAGCTAACGAAGATGCTGGTAGCAGGCTCGAGCGGGCCGAAGAAGGTGGCTGAGGCTACTGGAGGTGATGCTGGTGAAGGTGGTGGAGCTATGGTGGAGACCGCTCAAGTGGGCAATGAAGGATGTTGATGCCTAGGCATGAGCCCACTTTTTATGGTTTATGTTTTTGTTTTTGTTTTTGATTTGATAGTGTTTTAGTTTCGAACAATTTGGTTTATAATAAACTTTGAACAATAGTTTTAGGTTTAAGGATCACTAATCCTTCTGAGAATAGGTAGGATGACAAAGGTGGAGGGATCCTCTGTTTACGGGATGAAGCATTTGTTATCCTGCTCTTTAATTTCCTGCACTTTAAATTTCTACACAAAATTCTTAATCGTTGGTAACCAGGTCCGACCTGGGTGGATGGTCCACATTTTTGCTGGTAAATTCCAGACCGGGTACTTTTGATAAATATTGATGGGTTTTAATAATATTAATCTTTTGATTGTTTGTGAAGATCATAAGTTTTACCTTATAAGAATTTAGAAAAATTCAGGTTGTTAAAAATTTGCTAATCCTTGTATATAATAATCTTAGATAAAATTTGATTAAACACAAGTAAATAAGTCACATACACTTAATTGCAAGGTTTAGAGAAAAGTCAATAAGATAAACAAGTATGAGAATAAAACATACTAGAAAACCCAAGTTAGGATGTTATATCCTTAGGAAATACCTTCGTACAAACAAACTAGTCATCGTTAGATAAACTTTAAGGATCCGGATGATTCTCCAAGCTCTGAAACCAGTTTCAATCAACTTGGGACTAAGTCAAACAAACTAGGGACAAGCCCAAATAAACTGAGAACAAGCCCAAATAAACTGGGGACAAACCCAACAAACTGGAGACAAACACAAATAAACTAGGGACAAGCCCAAAGAATACTAGGGTCTGGCCCAAACTAGGGACAAGCCCAAAAAATACTGGGTCTGGCCCAAACTGGGGACAAGCCCACTTAAGTGACATGAAAATGCGAAAACCTTAGCTAATGTGAAAATGTTAAAAACCTTAGGATAACGGATAACCATTATACTTGAGATCCTACATATAGCCAACAACAATGAAATTGTTAGCCACTAAGAGTGTACTGGTCCCATTGCCTCGAACCATACTTGGATAAACGTGCGTTACTGGTGGGGTATCTGTAACACCTCGTAAAATCGTGTCCAATAGTATAGTGACATGTGTTGTATTTTTATTTTTAGTTTGTTAAAGACCAATAAGGACTAAAGGTGTCAACATGCTTAAACATTGGCCTCTGAGTGACTGATATATCAATATGCCTAGCCTCTGAGTGACTGATATGTGAACATGCTTAAAATTGGCCTCTGAGTGACTAATATGTCAACATGCCTAGTCTCCGAGTGACTGATATGTCAACATGCTTAAACTTGGCCTCTGAGTGACTGATATGTCAACATACCTAGCCTCTGAGTGACTGATATGTCAACATGCATATAATGAGCCTCTGAATGATCCTTTACAATGTCCTAGCTCTCATGTGTGCCCGTTGTTGGACGAGAGAGGTCAATTTTGTAAAAATGTAAAAGTTGGATGATGAGAGGTTAAAAGTGTCAACATGTTAATTTATACCTCTGAGTGACCTTTTCATGAACCGAGAGCTCGACAATGTCCGGGCATACTCCCGGGTATGCCAAATATTGGTTATGGATGGCTAAAAAAGCTACAAAGGTGTTTTCGAAGGTTTTAAAAGTGAAGGGGCTAAACGTGTCAAACGTTGAAACTGACCATGGGGCGCTCGCGGGGCGCGAGAGGGAAGGCATGTGCCTCTCGCGGGGCGCGAGAGGCCAGTGTCTGCAGAAAATTTGCTTGGCCTCCACACAAATTACCAAAAACCATTTGATTCGAAACCATGGCTTCCCAAACTGCTATGCCACGTTTTAGGACACTTATAAGCTTCCTCTTACACCCCTTAACACCTGGCATCATCTCCTTCAAGCTCTCCAACTATAAATAGGTGCCAAGGTCACCATTTGAACTTGCACCTTTCTCATTCACAACTCTATCTCCCTCCTCTGAAAGTTCCTAACTGAAAGGAGCATCCGACTAAGTTCTATTGCACTCTAGGAACCACTTGTAAGTGTCCCTTGCTCTTGCATTTTCGTTTATAGGCTTTTATAGCCAAAAGTCAAGCGTTTTACGGAAAAAGTCTTGACTTTTGGTTAAGACCATTATGGTCCAGCCATTGTTCATAACAAAATGGCTAAGTGATCATAATAAGGTAGGTGTTAGTCCCTATAAAGGGCACCTCCTAAAGATCACGTTCACTAGACCAATTGACGGGTCAAAGTAATAATATTAAAAAGTCAAACATGCCATTTTTCTGAAAAATCATAAATTGATCTTATATATGTTAGGAAACCTGTTTGGACACTTAACCAAGTTGGTAATAATTATTAGAACATGTAAGAACATGTTCGGCTCGTCAATTTCAGTTCTAAGGTCGGTTCGCAATCGAAAGTCGTGAAGTTTGACTTCTGCTTTGACTTTCGATTCTGACCCGATTTAGATTAGTTAGATACTGATCTAAAGTTGCATTATGATCGTAATATAATGTAGCATAACCCTCTGAGGTTATATTACATGATCATAATCAGAATCTGAGTTTATGCGCAAGTTCCGTAATTATGCCATTTTGACTAAAATACCTTTTTTACATAAAAGAGGTTTTAATGATAATAAATTTGAAAATGAGTTTCCTATTGATGTAATATTATAAGTAGGATTATTTGGGATGTCAAATCAGATTATAAACTGAGTTTATGAGCAAGTCCTAGTATTATGTCGATAAATGACGATAAAGCCCTTGTGGCTTATAAAACGGTTTTAATCATATCTTTTAAAGTAAACCTTTTACCTACTAATATGTTATATTAAGTAACATATCTAAGACATATTAATTTGATCATAACATCAGTTTTCATTAAACATCACACAAATCATCATTTTACGACATTAGCGCCGTTTCGGTGCATAGTATGGTTTTAAACCATATTTATTAACCAAGACTTGTTACCTACTGATTCTAAAACTTATTTTAATTATTTTTACAGTAGTACATGACACAAACTCAGAATCCCAAATAATTTATAAACTATGTGTAAAATGATCAAAATGCCTATTTGGCGCATAGTTTGGTCATAAAAGATAAATTAAACTTATAATTAATATCCTACTGATCTTATATCATAAATAAGTTGTTTTTCCAGAATACTTATAGATATAACATTAAATTATATTCAAGTTCCTTTTATACGATATGAAATTACCAAAACGCCCTTATGAGGCATAGTTTCACTTTAAAACCATAACGGGCATAAAAGTTTATATCCTACTGATATTACAACTTATTTAAAGTATAATGGCATATAGAACTTGTCCATGACTTATCCGGTTACCCGGTGTCGCTGATATGCGTACGCTTAATCATATGTAACTAGTTTACGAAAATTAACCGAAACGGGTCTAACCTTGTCATTTAAGTCTCAAATCTAGAATGTTTATAGTTTATCCATATTACACAAGTCAAGGTACCTGTTGGGATTAAACTAAATTCTATCCAATCATCGTTTAATCTAGCGTTATACGTTTTGATCAAGTACGCTAGTCGGTCTAAGTCTATCACTTAAATAAGACCGTTAGTATTTAATTGGTTAGCTTATGCCATATCCAGACTAGAGACTTGCCGGTAAATGCTATATGCACTTAGTACTTTTGTGTACGGCTGAATTAATAAATCTTGCGTTTAGACGAAGACTAGCTAATGTAAATACTCTCGACTTATTTCCCCTGTACGGGCTTCGGTTACGGTAAATTATTATCGCTTAGTCGGAAATGGGATCAATCGAATGCAAGATTGTGGCTAGTAAATCTGCATATTCTGTTTTAATCAATTTTGTTTGATAACTTAAACATCAGGAGTTAACTACTGTGTCCTGGATATCCTCAGCTCATTACAATAGATAATGGCCACGACCTTAGCGCGGGTGTAGGCATACACCCGATAGACGCTCAAAATGCATTACCCACAAGGTTGGGAAGAAATGACTCCTCCGTGGGTCCAAAGTGGTGTGTATGTTAATCATGTCTCGGTCTCCGTACTAGGCCCTGTATGTATGGACAAACATGTAAATATGTTAACAAGGTTAGACTGCCAACTTTCCTAAGTTATAAAATATTTTGTACTGATATGCACTTAAAACATATTTTAAATGTATTCTAATCGAGTCAGTTGGGCGTATTTATCAGCGAAAGATGACGTATTTTTAAAAGACTAAGCTTGCAGGTATAATACAAAAATAGGCTGGAAGTGCTCGGTAGTGACAAGAGGATCTTGCAAATCCTAAATCTGCCTAAAGTCTGTTTTATATTCTTTCTTTGTACAATTTACGATCTGCCTGTGGATCTTCTATTACGAGTCTTTATATTATTTTATATTTCGAACATTTGGTTTGTAATAGTAATTTAAATCCAATACTTCCTCTGTGTTGTCTTTAATTGTCTATGATGTTATCAACTTACGTCACGATATTCCCCACCCAGGCCCAGTAATGACTCCTCACAAGGTTGGGAAGAAATGACTCCTCCGTGGGTCCAAAGTGGTGTGTATGTTAATCATGTCTCGGTCTCCGTACTAGGCCCTGTATGCATGGACAAACATGTAAATATGTTAACAAGGTTAGACTGCCAACTTTCCTAAGTTATAAAATATTTTGTACTCATATGCACTTAAAACATATTTTAAATGTATTCTAATCGAGTCAGTTGGGTGTATTTATTAGCGAAAGATGACGTATTTTTAAAAGACTAAGCTTGCAGGTATAATACAAAAATAGGCTGGAAGTGCTCGGTAGTGACAAGAGGATCTTGCAAATCCTAAATCTGCCTAAAGTCTGTTTTATATTCTTTCTTTGTACAATTTACGATCTGCCTGTGGATCTTCTATTACGAGTCTTTATATTATTTTATATTTCGAACATTTGGTTTGTAATAGTAATTTAAATCCAAGACTTCCTCTGTGTTGTCTTTAATTGTCCATGATGTTATCAACTTACGTCACGATATTCCCCACCCAGGCCCATCAGTGTTTGGATTGGCTGTGGAAAGTCGGGGTGTGACAGGTTGGTATGAGAGCCAACGTTTGAGAGAATTAAACACTAGCCTTTTGTGTTTAATCTCAAACTTACACAAGCACATTCCTTAGACTTCCGAGTCTAGGCATTGACCTAGAATTACTCATCTCATTATTAAGTTATTAGTATTGTTTTTGAATTGATTTTAGCAAGAAATGCCGCCACGAGTAAGAGGAAGAGGAAAAGGACCAATGAGGGGAGGACCTTCAGGACATACTCCCTCACATCCCCATCACCCGAACTCCTATGAGGACTCGGGGGGATTCATGGCCATTATCGCAACATTCAATATCTCATACTCAAAACTCGTACCATTCATACCATTCACATCATTCACACCACTCCCACCATTCCCACCATTCTTATCAGGATGAATTTAGTCCCAACCAATACTTTAACACACCCCCAGCTTATTAGAATCAGCTGGATCAGCCAAACCCAATGGACGAGGACTCCGATCCGGAGATGTCGCCTTCAAGTTCAAATGTGCATCACATCGAGATACGAGCGATTCAAACTCTTATGCCGGATCACCTTACCAAGGTCCTAATGAGTGGGACCAATATTGGAACCAATTTACCTTCACTAACACTCCTTCCCATCATTCCCAACCACCTCCCGTGCAAGAAGATGTGCACATCGAACCGGTGGAACAACCCAATCGCCACCAGAACCGCCAAGGTGGAAAAGAGGAGCATGTATGTCAGTACGTGCGGGCCAACGGTTGGGATCGCTGCCACCATTGCCTAAACCCTATCCCACCATTCAGAGGACCCACAAATGGGTGCCTCACATGTGGTGGAACCAACGCCATCACCTACAATTCAACCACTATCATCAGGTTATAATAATCCTATCCTAACATATCCAGATAATACTGGATATGATCCTTTTAACCCAACTACACCTGTTGAGTATCAAGCATTGTCGCAAGACCCTTACATGCAAGCGGTCATACATAACGCACTTTACCCGTCTCCTTTCCCACCTGCTTATCTACCTACTGGATATACAAGTTATGGGTACCAGTATCCTATTATGCCACAACCACAACCTCCACCACCACTTAAGGCCATTAACAAGGCCTTAGAACGAATGAAAGAAATGCAACAACAAGCCGAGAAAACGGAGAAGAAGACAAACAAATTCTTCAAGAAACTTTCCAAGTTGGTTAAGGGAAAGAAGGACGAGTGAAGTCTCTCCTAATATATGTTAGTCCCTACGAGGACATTGTTATATCTTTAGTCCCTCGTGGACATTTTTGTTTCCGTAGTCCTTGCATGGAAAGTTTATTTCATTGTTTCTAATATTTTAATTTCTATTTGGAATTTAATGAAGTATTTTTGGAATTTTTATATATATATATATATATATATATTCATCCTCTTCAAGCGAGCGTCTCGATTTATCGAAATTTATGCTCTGATATATAATTCCAAAAGACCTTAATGGATTTGATTATGCCAAGTGGCGCAGACCACACATTGGCGAAGAAATGATAGTTAAGGACATGGAGTCTTCTATCAGGATAGTTAAGGGAAGTTATCCTTCTATCCAGAGGTGGTGAACTAGATTCAAGCCTCCAAGGCCGTTAAGGTCCAACGTGACGGGGACCATTAATCAATCATTAGGGTACTCTTATGTTAACTTTAAGGAATGTTCATACTCTTAGTAGTGTGACTTGAGGAACCACACTAGCCGTCTAGGCAAAAAGGACTACGTCGTAAGACCTATTATATAGCCTATGTGAACAATGTGACCCCAGCTAAAGTCATCAATGTGATGACCAGTATAGGCCAATGTGCCATAATTTACATCTGTTATGATGTAGGCTAACGTGCCATAATTTACATCTGTTATGATGTAGGCTAACGTGCCATAAATTTACATCTGTTATGATGTAGGCCAACGTTCCACAAAAGTACATCTGTTATGATGTAGGCTAACGTGCCATGTAATTACATCTGCTACGATGTAGGCCAACGTGCCGTATGATGTCCAACGTAACAGGCCAACGTGCCATATTATTATGTCCATAGTGACAAGCTTAAGAGCTGTAAATAAATGTCTAAATGACAATGACAGTTGTGACATTACGATCCACTGTCTAATAATATATGGGCTATGTCAGATTGTAATTTGCCTTTGATGGTCCTATTAAAGACCTAGGCTAAATATAGATATGATACGCCTAAGAGTTGTGATGTTATTCACACTAGCTTAAATAGGCAATGGATTGTTATATCCAATGTTTAAAGCCAATATGTTTGTTATACCATGGATAAGAGAAATTTTCTTTGACGCTTAGAGCCAAAGCTTCAAAATGGTAAACTCGGACGAGGCACAGAGTAGCCACCGAGAGATTAGCTCTAACAAGGCTGAAAATATAGCCGTTAATAACAATGACTTCCAAGCTCGCATAGATGCAGCTGTGGGAAAGGCCATGGAAAAGGCCATAGAAAAACTTAGAGAGTCGAGTGCTACTCGCTCCAGACCATTATCAATCGCACCATCCTCAGCTCATAAGGAGAGCTCAATTCACTCTTCAAATGCGAAGAGTGAACCAAAGAAAATAGAATTTGTTGATAGGTCCCGTTCTTCTAAAACGGATGTACCTACAAATATTTCGTCTCCTATAAACCTCGGGATTTTAATGGGAAAAGAAGTAGTATAAGCCTTGAAATGGCTTGATGAGATGGGAACAACAGTAGACATCAGCGGTTGTGCTGATAAGGATGTGGTCAAGTATGTATCACAGTCCTTTAAGGGCGATGCCCTGATTTGGTGGAAGGCCATGATCCAATCTACAGGTAAAGTACACCTGTACAACTTAGGATGGCCTAAGTTTGTTGATTTAATCAAGGAAACATACTGCCCACCTCATGAGGTGGAGAAATTAGAGACAGACTTTCTGACTCTTTCAATGAAGAACCTAGATTGTCGGAAGTATGTTTCTGACTTCAATTCCCTGTCTAGGTTAGTTTCAAATTTAATAATCCCTAAACCAAACGCATTGCGTGTTTTATAAATGCGTTAGCGTCTGAGATAAAAGGTATGGTAAAGGCTGCTCAGTCTAGTACCTACAGGTCTGCAGTTGACCTATCTCTCTCCCTCACCCTAGATGTAGTGAGGCAGAAGTCAGTCAAATCAGAGACTGGCGGGAAAAGAAAGAGGGAGGATGATAACTCCCAGAGATTTAATAAGAAAAATAAAGAGAAATTTGGGTTCAGGAGGAACCAAGATAAATCGGGTGTAATGCCGACATGTAAAAATTGCAACCGTAAACATTGGGGACAGTGTAATATTGATCCACAAACTAGACCCTGTGGTATCTGTAAGAAAAAGGGGGCATAAAACCTTAGAATGCAAGGATCTTAAGAATGTCGTCTACTACAACTATAATGAAAAAGGGCATATTAAGTTCAACTGCCCCAAGATCCCCAAGGTAATGATGCAAAGCCTTGAGAGGCTAAGAAAGGAAATGCTTGTGCCTTCCAGATGAATGCCAGGGAGGCCGTTAATGATAATAACGTCATAACAGGTACATTCCTCATCAATGATGTATATGCTAGAGTTCTTTTCGATTCGGGTGCAGATAAATCTTTTGTTGATCATAAGTTAAGTTAACTATTAAATTTGCCCATAAGAACTCTAGATATAACTTATGAGGTAGAACTCATTGATGAAACATTAGAGACAACATCTTCCATTCTTGATGGATGTTCAATATCCATTAAGAATCATTCTATCCTCATCTCTCTTTTGCCAATGATATTGGCAGGGTTCGATGTAGTTTTAGGCATGGATTGGTTATCCCACAACCAAGCCCGCATTGCCTGTGATAAGAAACTCATCGAAATTAAAACCCCATCTGGTGAAACGATCACCATTCCTGGAGATTTGCACTATGGATTGCTAGATAAGGTGTCGTTATTTAAGGCATCCAAGTGTTTGGGGAGAGGTTGTGTAATTTATATGGCACTAGTAACTATCAATGAGCCTAAGCCAAGTATTGAAGACCTTTCGGTTATCTCGGAGTATTCTGACGTTTTCCCCGAAGAATTACCTGGCCTACCTCAAGATAGGCAAATGGAGTTTAGAATTGATATCCTACCTAGATCAGCACTGGTAGCCAGGGCTCCATATCGGTTAGCACCAACGGAGATGAAAGAATTGAGATTACAGTTCGATGAACTCTTAGAGAAAGGCTTTATTCAGCCGAGGTCCTCGCCTTGGGGAGCTCCTATTTTATTGGTAAAGAAGAAAGACGGTTCAATGCGAATGTGCATTGATTACCGAGAGCGGAACAAGTTAACAATTAAGAACCGATATCCTCTGCCCAGGATCAACGACTTATTCGACCAACTTCAAGGGGCTAGTTACTTTTCTAAGATTGATTTGAGATCAGGATATCATCAGCTGAAGGTTAGGAACGAGGATGTTCCTAAGACTGCCTTCAGGACCTGATATGGTCATTTTGAATTTCTAGTGATGCCTTTTGGGCTCACAAATGCACTTGCAACATTCATGGATCTCATGAATAGAGTCTATAAACCGTATTTTCATAAGTTTGTCATCGTCCTCATAGATGACATACTTATCTACTCTCGTAATCAAATTGATCACGAGAAACACCTTTGGTGCATTCTAGAATTGCTAAGGTAGGAAAAGCTTTATGGTAAATTTTCTAAGTGTGAATTTTGGCTTAGAGAAGTCAAATTTCTTGACATGTCGTAAGTGAGCATGGTATCTAGGTGTATCCCGCCAAAATAGAAGCCATAATGAATTAGGAAATACCCAAGACCCCATCAGAGATTCGTAGCTTCCTAGGATTGGCTGGTTACTATAGGAGGTTCATTGAGAACTTTTCAAGGATAGCCACTCCTTTAACCAACTTGACCCGTAAAATGTTAAGTTTGTTTGGGGTCTGAAACAACAAGAATTCGTTGAGATTCTAAAACACAAGTTGAGCAATGCTTCTGTGTTATCTCTACCTGAGGGTATTGAGGAGTTTGTAGTTTATTGTGATGCTTCGCACACTTGCATGGGCTGTGTGCTAATGCAAAAGGGCAAGGTAATTGCTTATGCATCACGACAGTTAAAGGTGCACGAAAGAAACTACACCACCCATGATTTGGAATTGGGTGCCGTTGTATTTGCACTAAAGCTATGGAGACATTACTTATATGGCACTAAGTGTAACCATAAGAGTCTCCAACATCTGTTCAATCAGAAGGAATTGAACATGCGACAATGCCGTTAGATGGAAACACTTAACGATTATGATTGTGAAATTCGCTACCATCCCGGCAAGGCAAATGTCGTTGCTGACGCCTTAAGTCGCAAGGAAAGAATTAAGCCCATTGGGATCAATGCGAAGAGCATTGAGCTCATAAATAGCTTGAATGAGAAGCTATTAAATGTGCAAAAGAAAGCCCTATTAGAGGCTAACATTCCTAATGAGGGATTAGGCAGAAGTGTTGATCAGTTAACGCCTGGAAAGGATGGAATCCTTAGATTTAATGGAAGGATCTGAGTTCCAATCTTTGGAGGACTTAGAGATCTAATCCTCTATGAAGCGCATAATACGAGATACTCAGTTCACCCACATGGTGATAAGATGTATCAGGATCTGAAAAAGAATTATTGGTGGATGAGTTTGTAGAAATCCATAGCCACTTATGTAGCTAAGTGTCTGACGTGTTCGCAAGTTAAGGCCTAACATCAGAAGCCGTCAGGACTTCTACAGCAATTGGAACTTCCCACTTGGAAATGGGAAATGGTAACTATGGACTTTATTACCAAGTTACCTAAGACCAAACGTGGTAATGACACGATTTGGGTCATTGTGGATAGGCTGACTAAGTCAGCGCCTTTCTGCCAATTAAGGAAACGTATACTTCAGATAAATTGGCTAAGTTGTATGTGGACAAGATTGTTTACCTACATAGTGTGCTGGTTTCTATTGTATTTGATAGAGATACTAGATATACCTCTCATTTTTGGAAAAGTTTCCAACAATCCTTAGGCACAAGATTAAACTTTAGTACGGCTTACCACCCGCAGACGGATGGATAAAGTGAGCGTACTATTCAAACTTTGGAAGACATGCTTAGGGCATGTGTGATTGATTTAGGTGGAAGTTGGGATGACCACTTACCCCTAATAGAATTCTCCTACAATAACAGTTATCATATGAGCATCAAGGTTGCTCCTTACGAGGCCTTGTATGGGAGAAAATTTCAAAGGCCCATGTGTTGGGCAGAAGTTGGGGAAGCCCAACTATCAGGACCAGAGATTGTCCTGGAGACCACGGATAAGATTGTGCAAATCCGTGATCGTCAGCTGCTCGTGATAGGCAGAAGAGCTATGCTGATAACAAGCATAAAC
The DNA here is from genome assembly GCA_947069175.1 of Scalesia atractyloides. Classification (NCBI taxonomy): domain Eukaryota; kingdom Viridiplantae; phylum Streptophyta; class Magnoliopsida; order Asterales; family Asteraceae; genus Scalesia; species Scalesia atractyloides. The sequence goes on along the minus strand of CAMTDV010000022.1, from coordinate 40,082,552 downwards.
CTCTCAACTTCCAAGTAGGGGAGAAGGTCATGCTGAAAGTATCACCATGGAAAGGTGTGATGAGGTTTGGAAAGAAGGGCAAGCTGAGCCCAAGATATATAGGACCATTCGAGATAGTCGAATGTGTCAGCACTATAGCTTATAAGCTTAAGCTGCCAGAGGAGCTTAGTGGAATCCATGATGTATTCCACATATCTAACCTTAAGAAATGCCTAGCTGATGAATCGCTAGCAATGTCGCACAACGAGGGGCAAATAGATGAAAACCTAAGGTTCTTTGAGAAACCAATTTCGATCGAGGATCGACAGGTTAAGAAGCTCCGAAGGAAATTAATACCTATAGTAAAGGTTAAGTGGGACGCCTTTAGAGGTCCCGAGTATACATGGGAGGTTGAGTCCACTATTATCGACAAAAGTACCCCCATCCTTTTGAATAAAATCTCGAGGACGAGATTTATTTTAAGGGGGTGAGGATGTAACACCTCGTAAAAGCGTGTCCAATAGTATAGTGACACGTGTTGTATTTTTATTTTTAGTCTATTAAAGAGCAATAAGGACTAAATGTGTCAACATGCATAAACATTGGCCTCTGAGTGACAGATATGTCAACATGCCTAGCCTCTGAGTGACTGATATGTCAACATGCCTAGCCTCTGAAGATCACGTTCACTAGACCAATTGACGGGTCAAAGAAATGATATTAAAAAGTCAAAAAGGCCACTTTTTCAGAAAAATCATAAATTCATCTTATATATGTTATGAAACCTGTTTTAACACTTAATCAAGTTGGTAATAATTATTAGAACATGTTCGGCTCGTCAATTTCAGTTCTAGTGACGGTTCGCCACCGAAAGTCGTGAAGTTTGACTTCTGCTTTGACTTTCGATTCTGACCCGATTTAGATTAGTTAGTTACTGATCTAAAGTTGCATTATGATCGTAATATAATGTAGCATAACCCTCTGAGGTTATATTACATGATCATAATCAGAATCTGAGTTTATGCGCAAGTTCCGTAAGTATGTCATTTTGACTAAAATGCCTTTTTGTATAAAAGAGGTTTAAATGATAATAAACTTGAAAATGAGTTTCCTACTGAAAAATATTATAGGTAGGATTATTTGGAATGTCAAATCTGATTATACACTGAGTTTATGAGCAAGTCCTAGTATTATGTCAATAAATGACGATAAAGCCCTTGTGGCTTATAAAACGGTTTTAATCTTATCTTTTTAAGTAAACCTTTTACCTACTAATATGTTATATTAAGTAACATATCTAAGACATATTAATCTGATCATAACATCAGTTTTCATTAAACATCACACAAATCGTCATTTTACAACATAAGCGCCGTTTCGGTGCATAGTATAGTTTTAAACCATATTTATTAACCAAGACTTGTTACCTACTGATTCTAAAGCTTATTTTATTTTTTTTATAGTAGGTACATGACACAAATTCAGAATCCCAAATAGTTTATAAACTATGTGTAAAATGACCAAAATGCTTCTTTTGTGCATAGTTTAGTCATAAAAGATAAATTACACATATAATTAATATCCTACTGATGTTATTATGAGGCATAGTTTCACTTTAAAACCATAACGGACATAAAAGTTTATATCATACTGATATTACAACTTATTTAAAGTATAATGACATATAGAACTTGTCCATGACTTATCCGGTTACCCGATGTCGCTGATATGCGTACGGTTAATCATATGTAACTAGTTTACGAAAATTAACCGAAACGGGTCTAACCTTTTCATTTAAGTCTCAAAATCCAGTATGTTTATAGTTTATCCATATTACAAAAGTCAAGGTACTTGTTGGGATTAAATTAAATTCTATCCAATCATCGTTTAATCTCACGTTATACGTTTTGAGCAAGTACGCTAGTCGGTCTAAGTCTATCACTTAAATAAGACCGTCAATATTTTATTGGTTAGCTTATGCCATAATCCAGACTAGAGCCTTCCGGTAAATGCTATCTGCACTTAGTACTTTTGTGTATGATGAGTTAATAAATCTTGCGTCTAAACGAAGACTAGCTCAGGTAAATACTCTCGACTTATTTTCCCTATACGGGCTTGGGTTACGGTAAATTATTACCGCTTGGTCAGAAATGGGATCAATCGAATGCCGGATTGTGGCTAGTAAATCCGCATATTATGTTTTAATCAGCTTTGTTTGATAACTTAAACATCAGGGGTTAACTACTGTGTCCTGGATATCCTCGGCTCATTATAATAGATGATGGCCACGACCTTAGCACGGGTGTAGGCATACACCCGATAGAAGCTCAAAATGCATTACCCACAAGGTTGGAAGAAATGACTCCTTCGTGAGTCCAAAGTGGTGTGTACGTTAACCATGTCTCGGTCTCCGTACCGGGCCTTGTATGTATGGACAAACATGTAAATCTGTTAACAAGTTTGAACGGTCAACTTTCCAAAGTTATAAAGGATTTTGTGCTGATATGCACTTAAAACATATATTAAATGTTTTCAAAATGAGTCAGTTGGGTGTATTTACCAGCGAAAGCTGACGTATTTTCAAAAGAGTAAGCTTGCAGGTACAATACGAAAATAGGCTGGAAGTGCTCGGTAGTGATAAGAGGATCTTGCAAATCCTAAATCTGCCCAAAGCCTGTTTTATATTCTTTCAGTGTACAATTTACGATCCGCCTATGGATCTTCTATTACGAGCCTGTATATTATTTTATATTTCGAACATTTGGTTTGTAATAGTAATTTAAATCCAAGACTTTCGTTGTGCTGTGTTTAATTGTCTATGATGTTATCAACTTACGTCACAATATTCCCCACCCGGGCCCACCGGTGTTTGGATTGGCTATGGAAAGACGGGGTGTGAAATTATCAAAACCCAATTCGTGTGAAAGGTGAAAAGTGTTAGGATCTGAGTTTGATATTGTTGTTAAGATGAAATCAAATAACAGAAGATAAACTAAGATGATAAGTGCAGCGCACTTTCAAATCGCAACAATAGAGACATGGTTTTCGTCAACATGCTTTTGTAAACATTAATTCACGTATGCATGCAAATATTACAACTCCCCTTCAGCCTAAGATCACTCTGATTTGTTTGTACATAAATGTTAGAAGGAAAGTGATGATTAGAACAATACATATACTGCTCTATTTATAGTACAAAGTAAACCACTATGGCAGCTTAGGCTGACGTCACCTTAACATGACATCTAACAAACTAACAAACTCTAACATCTGCTAAGCTAAAACATTGTTACATTAATATACAAAACTCTGTTGATCCAGCATCTGTTAATAGAAACTCTGATGAGCTTTAACCTTTCTTGGTCCAGCATACCTTACTTCAATAGTCTTTAATTCTTCATTAGCAGAGGTTCTCTTTGGCAGACCTTAGACTATGAGTGGAGCTTGTGTCCAACAGACTTTGTAGAGCAAACTTTAGCTTCAACAGACCTTGAGTAGCACATGTTGATGTCTTTGCCTTTGGAGGGAAATAGATCTTCTAAACACTGTTTATTCTTGATTAGATGATATAGATCATTTTGGCTTTCCAATCATATGTTCTTTTATAGGGTTTAATAGATCCAACAATCTCCCCCTAGAACATATGATGCCAAAACACTTCTTTACTGTTGATCTTTATTCCTCATCAACATTTCCCTGATTTGCCCTTTGAATTGTAGTTCAAAGTTCATGTAAATCATGTCTTCAAAATCCCTTTGTAATTCAAGGTTCAACAAATCTTAGAGGTCATCTGCATCCAGACTATATGCATCCTCCATTTTAAGCCTTTGAATCTTACCATCTGATCTGAGCAAATTCAATTCATGGGTGTCTGAGGATGACTTCCATTTTAGAATTTCTAAATCAGTTGGTTTCTTGGGTGAAGATTTATTTGTGATGAGTTGGGTGAATGAGGTCTACTTACAATATTAGAAATTGTTTCTCTTAGTTTTTCACTTGCAGCATCAGTGTGAAAGAGCAATTGGTTTTTGATTTCCTCTTTTCTATGTTCTTCAAACATCTACTCATAATCTTCAGCCATCTTCTTTTGCCTTTTTGCTTGATTTAAGGCAAGTGTGGGTCTATTGAGTGATAACAACTGTTGGATAATCTAGCTTTCTTGGAACTGTAGGATCTTTCTTTCTAAGCTCTTCTAGTTTCTTGTATATATCTACAACCTTAGATTCAGACCATCTTGCAACAGATCTTGCAAAGCCATAATTAGCAGCAACCAGTGCCTCTTTCACTCTTTTAATCTTCAAAACCCTATTTTGATCCACTTGTTGTACTTTTTCCAGTTAGGTGGAGTCGGCTTGTGTAGAGGATCCTTGAGCATTTCCTGGATTCTATCAATTTCTTCTTTAAGATCATTTAATGACCAGTCTTTGAATTATTCTCTTGGGGCTTTCTATGGCTTGTCTTGCATTATATGGTCAAGATAATCCTATTTTAGCTCCTCATCCAACTCAGCATTGACTGGCCTTTCTAACATGGATTTACTCATATCTTTGGCAAAGTCTTCAATTTTTCTAACTTTGCTAAGTTCATGAGATAAGATTGATTGAGTAATCCTATCATCTTTCCATTTGCTCATCTATTTGGCTATGTACTCAGCTTGTTTAGCTTTCAATTTTAGATATTCATCTAAGTTTCTTGGCTTTCTATATCCAAAAAGAGATGGGAAGTATAGTTTTGTAGTATCCTCTGCTTTGAAAAATGATTCAATTTCTTTTTGAACAACAAGAATTTCTAAAGGATATCTAGTAGCCAGTGGGATGTCAGGTGGTGGTTTGTTCATGGGTGGTAGGGAAGTGGTTTTAGATGGTAGTGATGAGGGTGATATGGAAATGGGTTTTGATGATAAGGGGATTGGTGAAGAAATCTCTTCATCATCATCATCATAAACAACAAAAGTTTTTCTTTTGGGTTGGAATTTGATCTTTGGTGAGGGTGGATATGTAGGAATTCTTGGTGGTGTGGTTAATGGTTGGGTTAAGATGGGAAAGGTGATCATGGCAGAGGTTTGGTTAACATCTATTGATACATTTGTTGTATCAACATCTATTGGTTGATTAGGTAGTGATGAGGAAACATCTATTGGTAAATTTGTTGTACCAACATCTGTTGGTGGTGATTTTGGTGAAGGTGATGGTTTCTTTTTGGGTGTTAGTTTGGTTTTGAGCTTGACAGGGGATACACTTTTTATTGCCTCAGCATTGGTTTTAGAAGGGGTGAGAATTGGTTGTCTAACTTTTCTAGTTGACTTTCTTTTTCTTGAACTGTCAATATATTCTTTTTCCATTTGCTTGGCTTGTTCTTCTTGAAAAAAATTGAAAGCCTTGCTTTCCCGTGTATCTTGTCTCTTCTGTTTTTCTAAGGCAATTTCTTCTGCTTGTTTGTTTAGGGCCTCAACAATCCCTTTTTGAACACCAACATCTAATGCCTTAGTAGAAGTTTGATTTTCAGCTGACCCTGGCTTTTGTTGCACCTTTGAATCTGGCTGCAACTTTCTAAGTTTATCACTCTCCCCTTTTTTGGCATCATTCTCTACTTCTTCTTGAAGGACGGTTGTAGGGGCAGAGCCAGTAGTCTTCACCAATTGTTCTTTGATGGCCTTTATATCAGCTTGAGTTACTTTATATCTGGCCTCAACCATATTTTTAATCAGTTCCATGTGAGTGTTATGGTTGATATAAGTTAAATTCCTTTCAGCTTGAATGATGGGTTGCACAGATTTCTAGAGCTCATTGGCAATTTGATGTGTAGAAGGCTGGCTTTGAGAATTTTGTAACATCTGCTTCATCATATCTTTCATTTCACCTACTAAAGACTCCATTGATGTCATGCTCTCTGTCAATTCCTAATATCTTAATTCATCAACTAATTTAATAGGATCATCTGAATTCCTATCAGAGGTAGTTGTATTTGGATCATCAACATGAGAAAACTCGATGTTATCAGAACCAAATACCCCTTTTTCTTGGTACTAGGGACTTCCAACTAGAACAGAGGTTAAAATTGTAGCCTCAATAGTTGTTGCCTTTAAGGAAGACTTACTGATGTAACCATTGTCCAATGGAGACACTATTGTATCATCGATTGTAGTAGCCGCTTCACTTAAATTCCACTAAGAGTTACTTATAACTCATGGGGTGTATCCCCCTCTGTAACGCCTCGCTTTTTCATACTTTCCTTACTTAGAAATTGTAATTGTATTTCTATTTCTAGAAACTTGTATCCGTATTCCTTTTCCCAACTTTGTAATCCGAGAGTTGAATCATAATGAAACTTATACTTGATACGTATTGTCTTACATGCATTCAAACGTTTATTACATAACTGATACTTGTTATACGCATTCACACTCGACACTTATACACAATATATGCTTAAACTATGCAAAATTTGGTAAATAAACTAAGTTAAGGGACTAAAAGTGTTAAAATCAAAGAACATTCTGGAATAAACTACCTCGCGCCCCACGACCGAACCTTTGTTAACTTTCGCGGCCCGCCAGACCTTCTCACGGCCCGCGACTGAGACACCTTCACCCTCTCACGCCCAGCGAGAGGGGCATGATCCGGAAATATTGGTTTCAACCTCTTGGATTGGCCAATTTTGTGTTTTCTCCATTTAATGCCCCTCAACTAACACCCTCCCAAGTTTACCTATAAATACCCCACTCCATCTCCTCTAAATCACACCTCAAATCATCTCTTCTCTTCTCTCTCAAAAGCTCTAAGAGCTCTTCTTCTCTAGAAGATCAAGGTTTCAAAAAGTGAGTTCTAACTCGCCTCTCTCCTTTTGATCTTTCCCTTTTCTTCACACTTGAAACACCTTTGGGGATACTTCCATAGGTTTTCCATGGAAAACCAACTAGGAATATCACCCTACTTTAAGGTCCCAAGTGTAAGAACTTTCTTGTTTTAATAGGGTTTTACCCACAAGTGTTGTATCCTTCCAAGCTTGTTCTCGAGACAAGACTTGAGTTGGTAGAGTGTGATCACTTGGAAGCCTTGGCTATTCTACCTTCGATCCACCACCTCACTTGATGTTTTCGTTTACTTTTTTCTTTTACTTTTATGTTATAACTTACTCATGATCATCCTTGACGTCCTTGTGACGACTTGTGTATTGGTAATCTATACAAGCCAGGTTTTAAAAGGAAGGTTATCCTCCTACCTCCATTCATGACTTCTATGAAATTACATGACGTTTATGATTTACTTATTGTTATACTATATAATATATATGTATATATGAATACTAACCGAACTCTTGATGGTAATCAAATGATTATCCATCATGGTACTAGGTTACATCACCTAAGTACTTAATCTCTCGTTATAATTCTAATGGGTATCCTAACCCATGAAAACACATCAACCCGAATGAGTCTTATAGTGTCAAAAACGAGTATTAAGTCTAGATGATTATTTTCTCGTATACATACTTTATCGTATTTAAATTCCTAATCTTCTGCTATCGTTCGTATACTTACCAACCTACGTCTTCCTCTTGTAGGGTAACTCGACGCTCATCTCATCCATCGACCACCTTCACAGACTTGTCAAGTTTGAAGACTTAGCAAAACCGTGAGTACACTCGACCCACTTTTAGTTTACAACACTTTTGGGTGTAACATGTTTACTTATACCAAAACCACAACACTTAAACTTTATGAAACGCACAAACAAACCTATACACATGAATACTTGATACGCTTACGTGATGCTTATCTCTTGGACATTCTTTATGTGATACTTTAGTCATTAACTTGTTTAAGCCTTTGACATGTATAAGCGCTTTAGGAAGTAACGCATCCCCCTCCATCATGTAAACTGAGGCCATGTTAAAACATCGTGATTGCGTTAAGGGTTTGACTAGTAGTATTGCATGCCTTGTATATGCTCTTGTAAGATCATAGTTGCCATGAGGATTTGCTTAAACTTTATTCGTATACGAATGATATGCTTAAACTTGTGTGCTTGCCTTTGCTTTTGCATTGAATTGTATTTTAAAACATGTTACAGGTTGATGAAGAGGATGCTATGAAATCAAATAGCAAGGACTTAGATACGCACATTTAAACGTTTAGGTTAATGTTGTTGTATCAATTTTGTTGTATTGTGTTATTGTTGTTTTTGTTCCCATGTTGTATGGTTGACAATTATTCCTGAAATGAAATTCAACATTATTTAAATATTGTCATATTAGCGTTGTAAGCAATGAGCAATTTATTCCGTCTCACTTTGATGTTTCCGCCATTGGTTGGGGCTTGAAAACAGACTTTCAAGTGAAATTTTTGTTTCATAATGTGTTGACCCTGTGCTTACAACTGTTGGTACATATTTGTGACAACAGCTTAGATTTGGTCTTTGGATATCTTGTAATTAGTAACATGATAAACAGCTAGCGGGTTTAGTTTTGTAATAGTTAATTAGAAGTAATCGGGCTAAACTAAACCCCATTTAACATATGGTAGGCGAATTGGGCTTAAACCCATTAGCAGTCCATATGGTAAAACCCTAGCCAAGGTGCATAACCTGTCTCTATATAAAGGGAGGTTATCATTAGGGTTAAGGTTGCTGGTTTAGTTGCTCAATTAGTTGATCAGGGAATTAGAGAATTACTTCAGAGAAAGTTGAGAGAAGAGTCTTGAATTGATTGTAAACCATTGTGTTGGATAATCAATAGAAGACAGTTTGAAAGTAATTGTGTTCATGTTCGTGTTTGGTTTTCTGTGAAATCTGATCTAGGGGATTCCACGCTCTAGATTCGATAGACGATTCTGAGATGATCCATACGGATTAGGGGACCTACAATTGGTATTAGAGCATTCGGCTCTTGATTTTGCTCGGTTCAGAATCGTAACAGCAGAAAAAGTTGGGTTTTTAGACGTTTTTGGAGGCTGGTTTGAAGTTTTGACGGCTGTTTAAGGTTTCGGCTGCTGTTCTAGGGTTTTGCAGTGATTTGGGATTAACAGCAAAGCATTTCAGATTGAAGATTTGAATTTCAGATCAAAAACCTGCAATTCGGATCATCAGACTTGCAATTCGGATCATCAAACTTGAATATCGGATCAGAAAAGTGCAATTCGGATCATCAGAGTTGCATTTCGGATTAGAAAAGCCGATCTCGGATTCCATCTCGGATTGAATTTCGGATCAGTAGTGTATTCCGGATTCTATCTTGGATAAGAATAGTCTATTCCGGATTCCATCTCGGATCAGAACAGTACATTCCAAATTCCATCTCGGATCACTATTCCGAATCACCATCTCGGGTTAGCAATTGGGATTACTGTTCCGGGTTTCCATCTCGGATTGACTTTCCGAGTTATTATTCTGGATTTGATATTGTTCCTAGTTCTATACAAAAAGGTGGAAAGTTAATCAGCTAATGTAACCAGAGTTAAACGTTTTTGGACATAGAATTTGATCCATAGACAATCCTGACAAACTGGTTCCACAGTTAGACTCGTGTGATTTTTAGGACAAAAAAAGGCACGAAAATTCCTAAAATCATAACCGGACAATATACATCTTTAGAATAGTATCGTCGAGACGAGTCTAACAGTATAATTTGGTGACCACTCATTTCGGACAAGTTTTAACGTTTTTAACGAGCCGGTTCGGTAAAAATGTCGAATATGTCTAACTTGAATGACCTGTTAAGAATGGAGCACGAGGCAGGCATGACTAACAAACCTCCAAAATTGCTAAATTTAGAAAATTATCTTACTTGGAAGGATAGGTTTCGGTCGTTTATTGAATACCAGGACACACGGATGTGGACATGTATTCAAGATGGGTACGCTAACGCAACGCATGACTTTAAGAGCAGACAACTTATTACTGCTTATGTGAACATGTCAGAAGCTGAAAAGATAATGTATGAGTCTGAGAAGAAAGCCTAAGCTGCTATAAAGATGTCGTTACCTGATGGCATCAAACATACATTCAAGTGTTATACTACATTGAAGGAGATGTGGGATGCCCTAGAGAAGAGGTATAAGGGCAATTCTGATGTGTCACACCCTCAATTTCCACTTGCGGGTTTTACCGCGAGGCGTGTGAACAAACCAGAATCTGAGACACTAGCAATATCGAACGACTCTATATGATTTACTTAAAACGTTTTCCAAAAACATTTGTTTACCCATTCATAATTATTTTCAATTTGTCTTAGTTTAGTTTCAAAGTTTAGCGGAAGCATTAGTTTCTAAGTTGTGCGAAGCGTTAAAGTAAAGTAAAGTAAAGTAACGGGCGCCAACATAAACGCCAAAAACCAAAAATCCCAAACAATGTTCGTAAATGAGATTCGATAAAATATGTCTTGGTAATGCAAGTGAGTGCACCTAGCTCTCCTAGCGTCCCAAGAAACATGTAAAGAAACAAGTGTCAACATTAAAGAAGAGTGAGTTCACAGGTTTTTATAAGTTCATTAGTTCGGTTAAGAGTTGTTTCCCCCATTATCCCTAACCCAGGATAACGATTTAGTTCCATTATTCCTAACCCGGAATAATAATGATGGTTCCATTATTCCTAACCCAGAATAATAATGATGTTCCATTATTCCTAACCCGGAATAATAATGATGTCGGTTCGTAATTAAGTTCAATGTTAACATGTAGGTAGCGAGCCTAAAGTTACGTCACATAAGTGTTCGCGATCGAAGCTGACTGTTGTGCCTCCGTGTTGCCAGGCCTATCACTGACCATGGCGAAAGTTAGGCCAAATTATTCACCCGTTGACCATACCCGGTCGGCTAGCGCGACTAGCTCGGGTGGGGCTTGTCGGGCCCAGTAGTACTACTTATAATTTCCCCGCTATCTAACCCAATACTAACGATCCGAGAGTTTGTCGAGGACTTCCGTGATATAGCTGCTTAGTGACCATAACGTACATTAACATTAACTTAGTTACCAAGTAGTTTAACGACGTTAATTTCGCATAACGTAAAAAGATAGAGTTATAGAATGTATACATGTTTCTCCCCCTGTTGTTTAAAACTGGATAAAATAGGGGCCGTGAACTCACCTTTAATTGCTCGGTTAGTGTAACACAGAAGTAGCAAATGATGGGACCGCTAATTGCGTCCTAACATGTCAATCGATTTAAAGTTAGTGTGTGAACACACTGATAAAAACCCTACGCATAACTAACACACAATGCGGCACACATAATAACATTTTCAAAAACACAATCATGCATGCAAAGTATTATCATACCAAAATAGTGATCACACCAACTTGTCATAAACACAAATCAACTCATACAACACTTGGGTACACATATTCGCAAGTTATCAAGTTTCAGCTTGTACGCTCATATCTAGGCTGTTTTCGGGAATTTTTATAAAATAGTTCCAACGTTCTAAAAATTCCACTTTTTTACAGAAGGTGTCAACTAAACTGTAGAATTTTATGTAAATTTTTCAAGTCCTAACACTTTACCAATTATTCATAAACATTTATATACTAGGCTGCAGTCAGATTCGTCGCATTCTGACTGCAGTCCACGGGAGAAATTATTTAAAAATCATCGTTCATCAATTAACAAAATTCCAGTGGGAGTTTCCCGGAAATTTCGTCTCCAGTTTCTGTACAAATTTCGTGACCCAACCCTCTACAGATTATGAATCCCACTCGATAAACAACTAACAAATTTTCAGAATTTACACAGCTTCAGTTACTGCACTTAAATGACCACTTAAAAATATCAAACGACCTCAGAAAAATATGAATCCAGCGCCATTAGAACGTTTTTCAAAATATACGTTTTAGGCTTCAGAAATTTCACTTTTCAATAAATAATGACCAAGTTACAGCCAAATGAAGTTGGCTGTAAATACCATCCAGCAGACTGTTTTCGGCTTTCATCGCAATAGAACACGCTTAAACGATCAAGACTATAGTTAATAATGATCAAGAACAGGTTTATTAGTCACATATTATCATGTACATCCATATACTCATGCAAACCCTAATCATATAATATGATTTTTATCACAAAACGCAGCCTATGATTCTTGTATTCAACTAAACATCATAATCGCAAAAACTCAAACCATTAACCGAACTAAACATAAATCATAACACTTTTGATAACAATGATTCAAATAAACACACAATCATGATCAAGATTTCATAAACCCTAATGTGCTTTGCAAAACCATTAAAGTCCTAACCTTGATACGATGAAGATTAGCGAACCGGGAACAAGATTGGAATCACTTCGGGTTTGGAGGAATTGCGACCGTGAGAGAGGGGGGGGCTGCCGTCGGCTTCCTTGAAGCTAGGGTTTGTGTTTGTTTTTTTTTTTTGAAAACATAACCCATGCATGCCTATTTATACAAAACAAGGAAAAAAAAGAAAAGGAGAATAGGTGGGGTGGGCTTGCGGCCGCAAGGGGGGTTTGGGTGGGTAACTTGGGCCTCAAGTTTAGGCTAGTTACTTGGGCCACAAGGAAGTGAGGTCGACACGTTTCGCGGCTCGGTTCGGTTCGGCTATTATTTTTTTTTTATAAATAATAATCGCGAAATCAAAACATGATAATAATAATTCACAAAACTTATAAACGTCTAATCACATAGCACGTAATTCACTCGATGAGTTCACAAAGTTAGCGTAGTTATTGCAAGCGTGTAATTTAGATTCTCCGAATCAAATTTGCGCAGGAATGAATAACCGTGAAGTAGTGCGTTTAAGATACCTGAAAAACCGGGATGTCACATTATCCCCATGTTGAAAGAATTTTCATCCCGAAAATTGAGTAAACGCGGTTTAGAATGCAACGCACAAATTTAGAATGCAACGCACAAAGATTCAGTTTGTTAACAATGGTACAAGAAATTCCCAGGCTGTCACATCATCCCCATGTTGAAAGAATTTTCGTCCCGAAAATTTAGTTGGTGGTAACGTTAGCTTGCTGCTTAGCTGCAAAAAGGTGTGGGTATTTGCTTTTCATTTGGTCCTCTCTTTCCCACGTGAACTCCGGTCCACGCTTAGAATCCCAACAAACCTTGACGATCGGTATCTTGCTGTGCCTTCGAGTCTTGATCTCACGATCCATGATCTCGATAGGTTGTTCCACAAAGTGCAGTTGTTCATCCACTTGAATCTCATCCAATGGAATGAATAGGGTCTCATCTGATAGACACTTCTTCAGATTTGACACGTGAAAAACGTTGTGAACTCCACTGAGTTCGGCAGGAAGGTCTAATTGATAAGCTGCTGGCCCGATACGCTTCAAGATCACAAATGGGCATAACGTATCGTGGGTTTAGTTTGCCCCGTTTCCCAAAACGGATTACACCCTTCCAGGGTGACACCTTTAGTAGGACGCGGTCGCCTACTTGAAATTCGAGCGGTTTGCGTCGTTGATCAGCGTAGCTTTTATGTCGATCTCGTGCCGCTGCCATGCGGTTTCTGATTTGCACAATCTTTTCAGTAGCCTCAAGTATCAACTCAGGACCCGTGAGTTGACTATCACCGACTTCTGCCCAACAGACCGGTGATCTACATTTACGACCGTATAATGCTTCAAACGGTGCTGCCGATATACTCGTATGGTAACTGTTGTTATACGAGAATTCCACTAAAGGCAGATGGATTTCCCAATTGTTCCCGAAGTCTACCACACATGCCCTAAGCATGTCTTCCAAGGTCTGAATGGTCCTTTCACTTTGGCCATCCGTCTAAGGAGTGATAAGTTGTGCTCATATCTAAGCGTGTACCCAACGCTTTCTGAAGTGACTGCCAAAAGTTGGACGTGAAACGAGCATCTCTGTCTGAGATGATGGACATTGGTACTCCGTGCCGAGAAACTACTTCCTTAATGTAGATGCGAGTCAGCCTATCCATCTTATCTGTTTCTTTGATCGCTAGGAAGTGTGCGGACTTAGTTAAACGATCCACGATCACCCAGATGGTATCGCAACCACCCGGAGTTCGCGGGAGTTTAGTGATAAAGTCCATCGAGATCTGATACCATTTCCACACTGGGATCTCAGGTTGTTGAAGTAGCCCTGATGGCTTCTGGTATTCCACCTTGACTTTCGCACAAGTCAAACACTTGCTCACGTAGGTGGCTATATCCGCTTTCATGTTGGGCCACAAGTACGCGGCCTTAAGGTCTTGATACATCTTATCTGAACCAGGATGGCCAGAGTATCGGGATTTGTGAGCTTCGTCCATAACTAGCTTTCTGAGGTCTCCGTAGTGAGGTACCCATATTCGATTCATGAAATACCGGGCACCACTAGGTTTTACTTCCCAATCGCGTTCCATCTTTCCCACAGATTCGGCCTTAATGTTTCCTTCCTTAACTGCTTCTAGCTGCGCATCGCGTATCTGTTCGGGTAACCCGAATGATTGGTGAATTGTAATGCTCGTACCCGGCGAGGTTTCATTTGCTCCTTCCTACTGAGGGCATCAGCTACCACTTAGCCTTACCCGGGTGATACTGAATGGCACATTCATAATCGTTCAGGAGTTCGACCCAGCGACGCTGTCGCACGTTCAACTCCTTCTGGTCAAAGATATGCTGGAGGCTCTTGTGATCTGTGTAGATTATGCACTTTGTTCCATATAGGTAGTGTCTCCAAATCTTAAGCGCAAACACCACTGCTCCCAATTACAGGTCATGTGTTGTATAGTTTTTCTCGTGAACCTTCAATTGTCGGGACGCATACGCGATGACCTTATCACGTTGCATGAGTACGCATCCCAATCCCTGAATGGAAGCGTCACAATATACCACAAAATCATCAGTCCCTTCCGGCAAGGACAGAATGGGTGCACTGCAAAGTTTCTGCTTCAGCAATTGAAATGCTGCTTCCTGCTTGTCACCCCAAGCATACTTAGTGCCTTTCTGGGTGAGGGTGGTAAGCGGTTGCACGATCTTTGAAAATCCCTCGATGAAACGTCTGTAGTAACCAGCCAAACCCAAAAATTGGCGGATCTCTGTCGGTGTCCTGGGTGCTTCCCAGTTCTTGATAGCATCGATCTTGGCGGGATCAACGTGGATACCCTTTTCATTCACGATATGCCCGAGGAACTGAACTTCCCGAATCCAGAAATCACACTTTGAAAGCTTGGCATATAGTTTCTCCTGTTGAAGTAATTCCAGCAATAATCTTAGATGTTCAGCATGTTCTTCTTCACCCTTAGACTAGATGAATATATCATCGATGAACACGATGACAAACTTGTCGAGATACGGCTTACACACGCGGTTCATGAGGTCCATGAACACCGCGGGTGCGTTGGTGAGACCGAAGGGCATGACCAAGAACTCATAATGGCCATACCGAGTACGACATGCCGTCTTAGAGATATCCTCCTCCCTGACGCATAACTGGTGATAACCGGACCGTAGATCAATCTTGGAGTAGTAGCTTGACCCTTGAAGTTGGTCGAAGAGATCGTCGATGCGAGGTAATGGGTATCGGTTCTTGACAGTAACCTTATTGAGTTCCCTGTAGTCGATGCACATGCGGAAGGTCCCGTCCTTCTTCTTGACAAAAAGGACCGGAGCTCCCCATGGCGAAGTACTGGGTCCGGTAAATCCTTTTTCCAACAATTCCTGAAGTTGGGTAGACAGCTCTTGCATCTCTGCTGGAGCTAGGCGGTATGGGGCCTTGGCGATAGGAGTTGCATGGTTCGCCAATTCGATTTCAAACTCCACTTGTCGATGTGATGGAAGACCAGGTAACTCCTCTGGAAATACATCGGAAAAGTACACGGACGATGGGGATATCTTCTATACGCTTCTCGTCCTTAGGCTGCTCGGTGACCAGTGCGAGCAAAGCGAAGGAGTTCTTCCTTCGAAGATACTTCTGAGCTTGCATGTAAGAGATGATGTTTGTGACGGCGCCTGCCTTCTCGCCTTGCACCATCAAGACTTCATCGTTAGAGAGCGGAATACAGATAGATTTCTCGAAGCAGTGGACTTCAGCTCGGACGTCGGATAGCCAGTCAATTCCGGCTACCAAGTCAAAACTACCCAGGGTAGTTGTCATCAGATCAATGGTAAAGGTATGACCGCGAGTTTAAGTTGGCAGCCGGTTACTAAATGGGTCACATCTATAGATTTACCATCGGCTAGTTCTATGACTTAAGGGGTCTCTAGGGGTTTAGGCGTGAGATTTAGGTTCTTCCTAAAAGACTCAGATGTAAAACTCCTATCCGCACCCGTATCAAAAAGTACAGTAGCAAAATGTTCGTTAAGGGGAAACTTACCGGTGACCACGTTTGAGTCGTTTCTGGCCTCTCCGCGGCCTAGCGTAAATGCACGACCTTTGGCACCTCCTGTGCCACCATTTCCATTGTTGTTGTTGTGGTTGTTGTGGTTGTGGTTGTGGTGTTGTTGTTGTTGTTGTTCCCACCATTGTTGTTGTTGTTGCGAAGTTGCGGGCAGTCTCGCTTGAAATGGGTAGTGCTACCGCACTAATAGCACCCCCGGTAGTACCTTGCTGTTGAATCTGGTGCTGATTTTGATTTTGTCGAGACACGATTTCCCCGCGACAATCCCTTGCCACATGTCCTGTTTTGCCACATCGTTGGCAGCAATTTCCGGCACAAGGGCCGTGATGATGGAGGTTACAACGATTACATTGCGGCTTTCGACCCACATAGCCGCTGGTGTTCTAGGTGTTGTTGGCGGACTGATTATTGTGACCCCGATTGTTGTTGAAATTGTTGAACCGTTTCTGGTTTCCTTGTTGTGGCTGGGCTGACGAAGACTGTCAAGCAGGCGAGTCTTCAAATTTTCTTTTATTTTCAGGGACAACTTCAGTTGCACCCCGAGATGGCAACTTCCTTTGTTCCACCGCCTTATCGGTGAGTTTGTGCGCCAACCTGATCGCTTGATGTTCCGTCGCAGGGTTACTAGACATCACCATGCCCTGGATCTCAGGGACCAGACCCCCAAGATAAAACTCAAGTCGTTTTTCAACGGTGTTAGCCAGATCGGGACATAGGAACACCAGATCATGATGTTTCGCTGTGTATGCTTCAATTTCAGATCCCACCATCTTGTGGTTCCATAACGCTTGCTCCAACTGCTGAACTCTGTCCCGCGGAAATACTCCTCTTTGATTAGGGCCTTAAACTCGGCCCAGGCCATTGCGTTTGCAGCAATAAGTCCACGCGTTTGGACTTGCGCGTTCCACCAGGTTAATGCCCCATCTTCCAGCGTTGAGGCAGCATACTTGACCTTTGGCCTCAATGCAATTGCACATCTCGAACACCGATTCGGACTTTTCAATCCAACGGACCAGTCCTATGGGTCCTTCTGCACCCGTGAATTTGCTCGGTTTCGCATCGAGGAACATCTTGTAGGGGTTAAGACCCCCTCCTGCTGACAGAGGATAGGTAGTCAGCGAGAAAGTCTACTAGCCCAACTATTAGATTTTCCCGTGAAAATTTAATAATGGTTACCTGCTGGTGGGTTTTGAACACCTGCCAGAGCAGCATTCACGTGTTCTTGGATCATTGCGGCCAATTCTTCGGGTGTCATGTTGAGGTTTTCGGGCGTCCAGTTGCCATTTTTTTTATCTTAGCAAGACAACATAAACACACACCGATAAGTATATATATCCAATATAGTTATCATACTCCATACTTTAAATAATCCCTCAAATTATGTCAACCCAATAAATTAAACAATCAAAAGGAATATTCGATTAAATAAATTGCAACGTCTCACAAAATGCCAACCAAACATATCAGTTTAATTATAAAATTTCAAGTTCAAACATAAGTAGAAAATAAATAGACTAAAGGAAACAAAAGGGGAAAATTGACGAGACGAGTCAGTCTTCAACGTCTCCATCTCCCAAGTCGTTATCGTTGCAGTCATCCTCCGCGCGTTTCCAGCTTCTACAGCCGGGTCTTCCTCCGATCCCTCGGATCCTCCTCTTCTTCCTCTACCGGCGCTGGAGGGGCCGGTGCTGGTGCGGGTACTGGTACAGGTGCCTGATTCTGCTCTAGTTCTTGAATCCTCCAGCTGGACTCAAGAACTCTGTCTTCGAGCCAGTCAGCCCTCAGCTGCTCAGCACAAAGATCTTTAGCTAAAATGTTACGAGCTATCTTATTCTCATATTGCTCTTCCTCGAGCTCTCCAGTCTTACCCGTTAATTGACGTATCATCCATCCCTGTGCTTTGATAGTTTCCTGCATTCTCTCTAGTTGTTCCTGTTGTTTTCTTATCATATCCCTAAGTAGGTCATCCCCTACTTCTAACGAGTTAACCGGTTCGACCGGCATACCGGTGGTCGGGCGTGAGGACGACTCCTCTCCTAGAGCGAGTCTTTTCCTAGCAGCTGAGCGTGTCTCCATGCCATGAGGTGGTGAGGGTTCGACCATAGGTGCCTTCCCCGGCGCCCTTGGTTGTAAAGGTTTGTCGGATGATGATGATGACATTGCCTGTTGGGTTGTGTAGTTAGTTACGAGTTGCGTTCATCACAATGTACATTTATATCTTACTTAACACAGTTGTAGTACAACACATAACAAGATATCACAGTTCGGTGCCAACTAAGTCTAGTGTCGTGTAATCAGCTATAGTTTAGGTCTACTTCTAATGCAAACCTGGCTCTCTATAGCTAGAGGCTCTGATACCAATCTGTCACACCCTCAATTTCCACTTGCGGGGTTTTACCGTGAGGCGTGTGAACAAACCAGAATCTGAGACACTAGCAATATCGAACGACTCTATATGATTTATTTAAAACATTTTCCAAAAACATTTTTTTACCCATTCATAATTATTTTCAATTTGTCTTAGTTTAGTTTCAAAGTTTAGCGGAAGCATTAGTTTCTAAGTTGTGCGGAAGCGTTAAAGTAAAGTAAAGTAAAGTAACGGGCGCCAACATAAACCCCAAAAACCAAAAATCCCAAACAATGTTCGTAAATGAGACTCGATAAAATATGTCTTGGTCAATGCAAGTGAGTGCACCTAGCTCTCCTAGCGTCCTGAGAAACATGTAAAGAAACAAGTGTCAACATTAAAGAAGAGTGAGTTCACAGGTTTTTATAAGTTCATTAGTTCGGTTAAGAGTTGTTTCCCCCGTTATCCCTAACCCGGGATAACGATTTAGTTCCATTATTCCTAACCCGGAATAATAATGATGGTTCCATTATTCCTAACTCGGAATAATAATGATGTTCCATTATTCCTAACCTGGAATAATAATGATGTCGGTTCGTAATTAAGTTCAATGTTAACATGTAGGTAGCGAGCCTAAAGTTACGTCACATAAGTGTTCGCGATCGAAGCTGACTGTTGTGTCTCCGTGTTGCGAGGCCTATCACTGACCATGGCGAAAGTTAGGCCAAATTATTCACCCGTTGACCATACCCGGTCGGCTAGCGCGACTAGCTCGGGTGGGGCTTGTCGGGCCCAGTAGTACTACTTATAATTTCCCCGCTATCTAACCCAATACTAACGATCCGAGAGTTTGTCAAGGACTTCCGTGATATAGCTGCTTAGTGACCATAACGTACATTAACATTAACTTAGTTACCGAGTAGTTTAACTACGTTAATTTCGCATAACGTAAAAAGATAGAGTTATAGAATGTATACATGTTTCTCCCCCTGTTGTTTAAAACTGGATAAAATAGGGGCCGTGAACTCACCTTTAATTGCTTGGTTAGTGTAACACAGAAGTAGCAAATGATGTGACCGCTAATTGCGTCCTAACATGTCAATCGATTTAAAGTTAGTGTGTGAACACACTGATACAAACCCTACGCATAACTAACACACAATGCGGCACACATAATAACATTTTCGAAAACACAATCATGCATGCAAAGTATTATCATACAAAATAGTGATCACACCGCTTGTCAAACACAATCAACTCATACAACACTTGGGTACACACATTCGCAAGTTATCAAGTTTCAGTTTGTACGCTCATATCTAGGCTGTTTTCGGGGATTTTAATAAATAGTTCCAACATTCTAAAAATTCCAATTTATTTACAGAAGTGTCAACTAAACATTAGAATTTTATGTAAATTTTTCAAGTCCTAACACTTTACCAATTATTCATAAACATTTATATACTAGGTTGCAGTCAGATTCATCGCTTTCTGACTGCAGTCCACGGGAGAAATTATTTAAAAATCATCGTTCATCCAATTAACAAAATTCCAGTGGGAGTTTCCCGGAAATTTCTGTCTCCAGTTTCTGTACAAGTTTCGTGACCCAACCCTCTACAGATTATGAGATCCGACTCGATAAACAACTAACAAATTTTCAGAATTTACACAGCTTCAGTTAATGCACTTAAATGACCTCTTAATAATATCAAACGACCTCAGAAAAATATGAATCTAGCGCCATTAGAAGCGTTTTTCAAAAATATACATTTTAGGCTTCAGAAAATTCACTTTTCGATAAATAATGACCAAGTTACAGCCAAATGAAGTTGGCTGTAAATACCATCCAGCAGACTGTTTTCGGCTTTCATCGCAATAGAACACGCTTAAACGATCAAGACTCTAGTTAATAATGATCAAGAGATTATGAGATCCGACTCGATAAACAACTAAAAAATTTTCAGAATTTACACAGCTTCAGTTACTGCACTTAAATGACCACTTAAAAATATCAAACGAACTCAGAAAAATATGAATCCAGCGCCATTAGAAGCATTTTTAAAAAATATACGTTTTAGGCTTCAGAAAAATCACTTTCCGATAAATAATGACCAAGTTACAGCCAAATGAAGTTGGCTGTAAATACCATCCAGCAGACTGTTTTCGGCTTTCATCGCAATTGAACACGCTTAAACGATCAAGACTCTAGTTAATAATGATCAAGAACAGGTTTATTAGTCACATATCATCATGTACATCCACATACTCATGCAAACCCTAATCATATAATATGATTTTTATCACAAAACGCAGCCTATGGTTCTTGTATTCAACTAAACATCATAATCGCAAAAACTCACACCATTAACCGAACTAAACATAAATCATAAGACTTTTCATAACAATGATTCAAACAAAACACACAATCATGATCAAGATTTCATAAACCCTAATGTGCTTTGCAAAACCATTAAAGTCCTAACCTTGATACGATGAAGATTAGCGAACCGGGAACAAGATTGGAATCACTTCGGGTTTGGAGGAATTGCGACCGTGAGAGAGGGGGGGGGGGCTGCCGTCGGCTTCCTTGAAGCTAGGGTTTGTGTTTGTTTTTTTTTTGAAAACATAACCTATGCGTGCCTATTTATACAAAACAAGGAAAAAAAAAGAAAAGGAGAAGAGGTGGGGTGGGCTTGCGGCCGCAAGGGGGGTTTGGGTGGGTAACTTGGGCCTCAAGTTTAGGCTAGTTACTTGGGCCACAAGGAAGTGAGGTCGACACGTTTCGTGGCTCGGTTCGGTTCGGCTATTATTTTATTTTTTATTTTTTTATAAACTAATTATCGCGAAATCAAAACATGATAATAATAATTCACAAAACTTATAAACGTCTAATCACATAGCACGTAATTCACTCGATGAGTTCACAAAGTTAGCATAGTTATTGCGAGCGTGTAATTTAAATTCTCCGAATCAAATTTGCGAGGAATGAATAACCGTGAAGTAGTGCGTTTAAGATACCTGAAAAACCGGGATGTCACATGATGTGAAGAAGAATAAGGTTAATCTGCTGAAGAAACAATTTGTTATGTTTAAAGGAATGACAAATGAATCCCTTGGAGATATTATCACGAGATATTATCATCTAATGTCAGAAATGGACAACTATGACATAGAGGGATACACGAATGTGGAGATGAACAATAAGTTGCTAGATGCTTTACCTGCAAATTGGGATATTTATATTTGATGATAAAGGGTGAAGCTGACTATGAAAATAAAGACTTAGAAGAGGTTGTTGGAAATTGAGAGCTTATGAGCTCAATATGAAGAAGAAGGAAACGGGTTATGATTAGGTTCAAGATCCAGGGATTTATAAAGGGCTTACACCTTCATCTTCGAACAATGCTTCAAGTGACACTACAACTTCGTTTCTCTCATGTGAAAATGAGCAGATCGTGACAAATTCTGATGGTGAAGTATGCTTTGTAGCTGCTTCAGAAGGCTCGTCAGGGCAAAGAGACAACAATCAAGTAATAGTAATGTAACATCCGTCAAAAACCGGATTTACCAAACCCGCTCCGTTTATTAACCGAACAATCAGTTAAAAATTTCGTGGCGTATTTAATGCCCAAATAAATTTTAAACGATACATAATTAATAAGTATATTGGAATATATAATTTATTTTTGAAAATGTATTAAAAATAATGAAATAAAAATAAAAGGATGCTGCCGGGTTTCGAACCCGGGTCAGCCAGCGAATCAGCAAACGACTTAACTTCCAACCATCCAACCACTGCGCCACTTGTGTTTCTTGTTCATTAATGGAAACAATTAATACATATCTTAAGTCTCGAATTCAAAACCGACGCGCCTAATTGCAGTCGTCGGAAATCCCGACTATCTCGCCAAGATTGGACGGTTTCTTCAGTTTTAACGTAAACATTAACTACTACATCGGTTATAACCGACGTCTGAACCCGCGACGCAAGTCGTAATCGCCGGAAAATCTTTAACCGACGAATCAAGACGGAAAGCGGGCCAAATTCGTCGATGTCCTGCCCTATAAATACCCCCTCTAACCTTTGTTAGCTTTTTCGCTCACAATCACACTCTATCCCGACGTAATTCCACTCGCCGGAAAACTTCTGCAACTCGCCGGAAAACCGAGCCTTTCGCCTCTGTGCCTTACTGAACCCCCAGAGCTCATACCGAAGCCACCCACACTCATCTCAAGCTCCCTGAAGACCCTCTGCCGCAGGACACACGTCACCGGAATAATCTGCTGTCACCGGAGTTTCGCCGGCGAAACAGAGGAACCACTGTTCGGTATATCTAACACTTAATCTCTCATTCTTTTTATTTACCTCACCTGTAATTAACCGCAACACACTAAAAGAACATGATTAAATCGACGAACCAGTCGGACACCGTTTCTGGTTAAGTCCAACGAAGAAGATGAAGCTCCAGTAGTATATAACGTTTAATTTAAATCAAGATATATCTCGGGTTAGACACACAGTCCAGGGTGGACTGTGTGCACATAAAACACGCTTACGTCCCGAGTTCGATTCTTGTCCCACACATACTCGCCGTAATAAAAATGTCTTTTTTTTACTGAACCGGTTTCACTACAAATAGATGTTAAGTTTAATAAAAACCGGAGTAATAACCAAGATAGACACACAGTCCAGCGGTGGACTGTGTGCGCGTTTAATCACACGTCACGAAAAGGGACATGTAGCTAGTTGCTGTCCTAACAAAAAGAGTGAAGCACAGGTAAGTGAGAGACAGAGAGAAAAATCACCAGAGAAAATTAGTGATGGTGAGGAGAAGGTTACTACCTCATCAAAGATATTTTCTACCAAGCAACAAGTGTTGCTATTGGTGTAGATAAGGCTGAAAAAGGAACTCACCAAGTTCCTCGTTTTCAAAGAAATCAACAAAGATTTCAGCCTGCATCTACATCAGGCAGATATGAAAGACCTAGAAGTAGTTCACCAAGAATGAATAACTTTAACGGTCAATCAAGTATTTTCAAAAGTCAAGGTCAATATCAAACTCGATACCAGAATGTTGGTAGTCGAAATATTTATAACAATGGTTTTAGAAACTATTATCATCAAAATTCATGGAACCAAAAACAAAAATTTTCAAAGGTCGCAAAGTCCAAACATGTTTAGGAATCCTTAGGACCAGAGACCTAGTGGAAATAAAAAACCATTTCCATCAACAGGTCTAAGATCTAAGACTCCTGTTAGGAGTGATAGATATTGGATGGATGTTCCTGTGCCTGATGAATCTGGAAGACCCAAGACCATTAAGGCTTGGGTCCCCCAATCTAACTAATTTTGTTGGGTGGTGCAGGAGCTGCTAAGGAGGATTATCAACTTGTGCTATGTTGATAGTGGCTTCTCCAGGCACAGGACGGGGGATGCGAGGTTGTGACTGAGTTTAAGAATACAGATGGTGGTTATGTGAATTTTGCAGGTGCTAAAGGAGGGCAAATTACAGGTCGAGGAAAAGTGACTAACGGGAAGATCACAATGGACAAAGTGAACTATGTTGAGCAACTGAAGCACAATCTGATGAGCGTGTCTCAAGTCTGCAACAAGGGTCACTCAGTCCACTTTACAAGTCTGAAGCTTCGGTGTTGAAACCTGATTTGGTGATACCGGATGATTGGATAGTGATGAGAGCGCCAAGGAGAAACGACACTTATGTCATGGACATGGGTGCTAAGGATTCTTCCACTGTGGTGGCGTGTTTACTATCAAAAGCATCTAAGGCTGAGTCATTGCTGTGGCACAGACGCATGGCCTACAACCACTACCGAAAAATGAATTATATTATTAAAAACGGTTTAGTGGAAGGGGTGCCAGTGCAGAGGTTTCACGTGAAAGATAAATGTCTTCGATGTCAAAAGGGAAAACAACATAAGAAACCTCACAAGTCTAAAACAGTAAATTCCATAGATGCCCCTTATGAATTACTTCATATGGATCTATTCGGTCTAGTGAACGTAAGGAGCATAGGTGGAAAGTGCTATTGTTTAGTTGTCACAGATGATTACTCACGATATTCATAGGTTTTCTTTTTAGGTACAAAAGATGAGACAGCGGAGATGCTGATAGATCTTTTTACAAAATTGGAAAATGTCCATGATGCACGAATCAAGAGGATAAGGAGTGATAATGGCACAGAGTTCAAGAACCAGATTGTGGATCTCTATTGTCTTCGCAAGGGAATGGAACATTAATATTCTGCTCCTTATAGACCTCAAAAGAATGGAGTCGCCGAGAGGAAAAACAGGACGTTGATTGAAGCCGCTAGGAAAAACTAGTAAAATTGAGGTTGTGTTTAACATGGAAATCACTAGTTATTCATCTCAACAATCAACGAGTAGTCCTCCTATATTATATGATTATGACAGTATTTTTAAATCATTTAATATTCCTGATTTATCCAATGCAGATGAGTCTCAAGTGATCCAATCTGTGATTCAGTGAAGATGGAGAGTGTGACTTCATGTCTAGATCGAGTATATCGATGACAGATACTCCAAAAACTTCTTCCAGTGCAGCTCCACAAGACTCCAGTGATAGTGAGTCTGAACCTATTCAGGGGGAGGACTTCACTAATCCGTTTACTAATACTAACATTCAGGAGGAGGTTGGATCTAATCTGGGAGATAATCTAGTTGTTGACACCATGCTACCACACATGTACACAGAGATCGTCCAGTTGAAAACATCATAGGTGATGCTGGTGCAGGTGTTTAGACAAGAAGAGGTGTGATCGAAGGTTCCTGTTTATTTACTTCGATTCAGAAGACTGGTTGATTCATGAGTGGTTGTATAGCTGCTTTATTGCTCAAGAGGAGCCGAAAAATGTTCATATGGCTCTTAAAAACAAATTGTTGGGTTGAAGCTATGCAAGAGGAACTAGCTCAATTTAAGAAGTTGAAGGTTTGGGAGCTAGTTGACTTGCCTGAAGGAGAGAAGGAAATAGGCACTAAGTGGGTGTTAAGTGCAAGAAGGATGACCGAGGGATCGTTATAAGGAATATGGCTCAGTTGGTAGTGGAAGGGTTTAATCAGCAAGAGGGGATTGATTACAATGAAGTGTTTGCACCAGTAGCAAGGTTGGAAGCAATTCGCTTTGTTCCTAGCTTTTGCTTCATTCAAGGGCTTCAAAGTTTACCAAATTGACGTGAAGAGTGTGTTTCTTTACGGGAAAGTCCAAGAAGTGGTGTATGTCTCACAAGCAGATAGGTTTACTGATCCAGACTATCCAGATCGAGTCTATCGACTTGATAAGGCATTGTATGGATTACATCAGGCACCTAGGGTGTTGTATGAGACACTGTCAGCACATTTGTTAAATAACGGTTTTGAAAGAGGTCAGATTGCTAGTACACTTTTCATTAAAAGGAAGAAGGAAGACTTTCTATTGGTACAGGTATACGTAGATCACATCATTTTTGGGTCATCAGATGAGAACATGTGTCATGATTTCGAGGAGGTAATGAAGAGCAAGTTTGAGATGAGTGCGATGGGTGAGCTATCCTACTTTTTGGGTTTACAAGTTGAACAAAAGAAGGATGGGATGTTTATACATCAGAGGAAGTATGTGTATGACATTTTGTCTCGTTTCAAAATGGAGGATTGCGCTACTTTCAATACACCTATCTATGAGAATCACAATCTCGGTCCAGATCATGAGAGTGTGGAGGATGTTGATCCAACTCATACAGGGCAATGATTGGTTCTCTGATGTACTTGACTGCTTCAAGACCCGACATCATGTTCGCAGTATGTCTTTGTGCCAGATATCAAGCGAATCTAAAAGAGTCACACATGAAATCAGTGAAGCGGATTCTTCGTTACTTGAAGGGGAAACCTAAACTTGGGTTATGGTATCCAGCTGCTAGTGATTTGAAGTTTGTTGCTTTCACTACTTCGGACTTTGGAGGATACAAATCAACAAGGAAGTCTACCACAGGTGGTTGTCAATGCTTAGGAGGGAGGCTCGTGTCATGGCAATGCAAGAAGCAGTCTTGCGTGTCTACCTCTACGTATGAAGCTGAATATATCGCTACGAGTAGCTGTTGCTCTCAGGTTCTCTGGATCCAACAGCAGATGCACGATTACGGTTTGAATTTCACTCGTACTCCTATTATGATAGACAATAATGCCACTATTTCAATCACCAACAATCCCGTAAAACACAGTCGCACAAAATATATTGACATTCGTCATCATTTTATACGAGATTATGCCGAAAAGAAATTAATTGAACTGCATCGAGTCGACACACTAGATAACCTGGCAGATCTTTACACAAAAGCATTTGACATGGCTCGTTTTGAACATTTAGTTGAACTCAACAGGATGAGGAATCCTGAATAATCATTTTTCCATAAAAATATTTTGTAAATAAGTTAGTGCTTTTCAACAATCAAAAACATAAAAAAATAGAAAATCAAAACTGAATTTTCACTGTGTGGAGAAGAAGAAATGATAGTACATCAGCAAGTTAGACTGTCACATTGAAATTGAAATTAAAATTAAAATTGCTTACGTGTGATAGCAGCTTCATCATATGATGTACCAGTAGGCAAAAAGGATGAAATAATCAACTTACTTTTGTGATACACATATAATAAACTGTGTATGAGTGGGTAACAAATTAGTGGCGTATGGTTTTATAACCTTAAATCTTGCGTTGATAGATTGCTAAAATCTGAGGTTTTAGGTCTTTATATTGTTATTTCATTCGGGGTATCAAGGTTGTCCTTCTGCTGCATCCAGATATATATTGACCTAGGCACAACCAGGATATCTTAAAAGAGCTAAAATGCCAAATCCCAAAAATTGAAGAAGCTCTCCTAGAGAGTCATTCAAATGTGCAAATTGCATTATTCGTACCAACATTTGGTATTTGTCCTAATCCTCGTTGGATATTGGTCTCTTTGCTGTACGAAAGTACTGACCTGATCACCAATTATCTAACGTTGTAAATCAAAAAGGATGAATTTTTGTATACACACCTACTACGAGGAACTTTTTGTGCATACCTTGATCGTGGGGTATGTCCTGAGGTGGGACACACTTGTAAATCAGTATAAATTATCTAAACATATCACTAGGTAATGGTATTTGAAATGTTCATGTATTTTGTTTAAGTGGATAAACAATACTCGTAATCGTCTTGAACTGCTTTTCATGAATATTGCATATAGAATTATCAAATAGTGTGAAAACAGTTTGGTTTTGCTGATATGATCTTCTTAAGGGTGATTCTCACAAAAACAGAGTGTTTATTATTTCGTTATTTATTTTCTTTCAAAAAATATAAAAATCTAAATATATTTCATTTTCTTGTATATTCTTAATGTATGGAATATGGTTGTTTATGTAGGAGTTCTTACCGATAGGGGGGGACGATGTTAGAAGATGAGTTCAAAAATTTTAAAATCTTACAGGTTCAGTGTGCTTAAAATTTTAAGTGTGTGGTTTGAGTTGAGAAGTGTTTAATCTGTGATACAGTTTTACTATCTCTTGAATAATAATAATTTGTTTAACTTTGTTGAAAAATTTTTATGGTTTCTCGAGATGTTTGTTTTATAGTATATAGATTGTAGCAGTGTGTTGCTGAGAAGTTTGGTGAAGGGGAGTTTGCTTGGATGCATGGTAGAACCTCCTTTCTACATTGCAGACAAAGTTGAAGAGTTTTGAAGATTGCTATGCAATGACTAAACTGGAGTTTGCTCAAACGCTAACGATTTATAAGATTTGGTGATTGGATACATTAGCTTAGGGGGAGTCTGTTGCTGCTAGAAGCTATTAAAGATGAAGCTATCCAAAGACTAACGTTTTTCAAAGATGTTGAAGATTGCAAGAAGACTGAAGACTAAGTTATTTTATGAAGCTATTGTCACACCCTCAATTTCCACTTGCGGAGTTTTACCGCGGGGCGTGTGAACAAACCAGAATCTGAGACACTAGTAACGTCGAACGACTCTATATGAATTGTTTATACGTTTTCCAAAATCATTTGTTTAACCATTCATAGTTAATTTTAAATTGTCTTAGTTTGGTTTCAATGTTTAGCGGAAGCATTAGTTTTTAAAGTTGAGCGGAAGCATTAGAGTAAGGTAAAGGAACGGGCGCCAACACAAACGCCAAAACTAAAGAAAAACCCAAACAATTCATAAATGAGACTCGATAAAAAGATACCTCGATCAATGCAGGTGAGTGCACCGAGAGCTCCTAGCATCCTGAGAAATATGTAAAGAAACAAGTGTCAACATTAAAGAAGAGTGAGTTCACAGGTTTTCATAAGTTCATTTGTTCGGTTATAAGTTTGTTTCCCCCGTTATACCTAACCCGGGATAATGACTTAGTTCCATTATTCCCAACCCGGAATAATACTGATGGTTTCATTATTCCTTACCCGGAATAATATTGATGTTCCGTTATTCCTAACCCGGAATAACAATGTTGTTGGTTCCATTATCCCTAACCCGGAATAATATTGTTGATTCGTAATTAAGTTCAATGTTAACATGTAGGTAGCGAGCCTAAAGTTATGTCACGTAAGTGTTCCGATCGAAGCTGACTGTTGTGCCTCCGTGTTGCCAGGCCTATCACTGACCATGGCGAAGTTAGGCCAAACTATTCACCCGTTGACCATACCCGGTCGGCTAGCGCGACTAGCTCGGGTGGGGCTTGTCGGGCCAGTAGTACTACTTATAATTTCCCCGCTATCTAACCCAATACTAACGATCGAGAGTTTGTCGAGGACTTGTGTGATATAGCTGCTTAGTGACCATAACGTACATTAACATTAACTTAGTTACCGAATAGTTTAATGACGTTAATTTCGTATAACGTAAAGAGATAGAGTTGTAGAGAGTATACATGTTTCTCCCCCTGTTGTTTAAAACCGGATAAAATTAGGGGCCGTGAACTCACCTTTAGTTGCTCGGTTAGTGTAACACAGAAGTAACAAATGATGGGACCGTTAATTGCGTCCTAACAAGTCAATTGATTTAAAGTTAGTGTGTGAATCACATCAATACAAACCCTACACATAAGTAACACACAATGCGGTACACACAATAACAAAATCATAAAACCCAATCATGCATGCAAGTATCATCATTCCAACATAGTGATCAAAACAACCTATCATGAACACAATTCAATCCATGCAACACTTTGGTACACACATTCGCAAGTTATCAAGTTTCAGCTTGTATACTCATAATTAGGCTGTTTTCGAGGATTTTTATAAAATAGTTCCAACGTTCCAAAAATTTCAATTTTCTTACAGAAGGTGACAACTAAACTATAGAATTTTATGTAAATTTTTCAAGTCCTAACACTTTACTAATTATTCAAAATTCTTAATATACTAGGCTGCAGTCAGATTCGTCGCTTTCTGACTGCAGTCCACGGGAGAATTTATTTAAAAATCACCGTTCATCCAATTAACAAAATTCCAGTGGGAGTTTCCCAGAAATTTCCATTTCCAGTTACTGTACAAATTTCGTAATTCGAATCTCTACAGATTATGAGATCCGACTCGATAAACAACTAACAAATTTTCAGAATTTTAACCGCTTCAGTTACTGCACTTAATTGGCCACTTAAAAATATCAAACGACCTCAGAAAAATATGAATCCAGCGCCATTAGAAGTGTTTTTCAAAAATATACGTTTTAGGCATCAGAAATCCGTTTTTCAATAAATAATGACCAAGTTACAGCCAGTTGAAGTTGGCTGTAAACACCATTCAGCATCCTGATTTCAACATTTTATCGCAATATAACACGCTTAAACAATCGAGACGTTAAATATAAACGATCAAGAACAGATTTATCAATCCTATATCATCATGTACATCATACTCATGCAAACCCTAATCATAATATATGGTTTTTATCACAAAACGCAGCCTAATGATTCTTGATTCCAACTAATCATCATAATCGCAAACTCGCATAATTTATCGAACTAACATCATACACTTTCATAATAATGATTCTACCATTACATACAAGCATGATCAAGAGTTTATAAACCCTAATATGATTTTGCAAAACAATGGAAAACCCTAACCTTTAACAATGAAGATTAATGAACCGGGAACTAGATGGGAGTCGATTCGGATGTTGAAGAAGATTGCGACCGAGAGGAAGAGTGGGAAGGTTGTCGCGACCGAGAGGAGGTGTGGATAGAAGGCTGCCGTCGACTAGTTTAGAGCTAGGGTTTGTGTGTGTGTGTTTTTTTTTATTAAAACATAACACATGTATATATAGTGCAAGAAGGAAAAGAAAAGGAAAAGGGTTTGCGGTTTAGTCCTTGCGGCCGCAAAGGGCTTGGGTGGGGCGGTTTGGGTATTTAACTTGAACCTCAAGTTTTGGTTAATCCTTGAGTTGCAAGGAAATGAGGTCGACTCGTTTCGCGGCTCGGTTCGATTCGTCTATATATTTACTATATATATATTTTTATAACTAAAAATCATGAAATCGCAACATAACATAATAACTCACCGAACTTATAAACGTTTAATACACATAGCACATAGTTCACTTGATAAGTTCACAAAGTTAGCGTAATTATTTCGAGCGTGCAAATTTAATCTCCGAATCAATTTAGCGTATGAATGAATAACCGTGAAGTAGAGCGTTTAAGATATCTGAAAAACCGGGATGTCACATTATCCCCATGTTGAAAGAATTTTCGTCCCGAAAATTGAGTAAACGCGGTTTAGAATGCAACGTACAGGTTTAGAGTGCCACGCACAAAGATTTAGTTCGTTAACAATGGTACACGAAATTACAAGAAATTCCCAGGTTGTCACATCATCCCCATGTTGAAAGAATTTTCGTCCCGAAAATTTAGTTGGTGGTATCGTTAGCTTGCTGCTCAGCTGCAAAGAGGTGTGGGTATTTGCTTTTCATTTGGTCCTCTCTTTCCCACGTGAACTCCGGTCCACGCTTAGAGTCCCAACGAACCTTGACGATCGGAATCTTGCTGTGCCTTCGAGTCTTGATCTCACGATCCATGATCTCGATAGGTTGTTCCACAAAGTGCAGTTGTTCATCCACTTGAATCTCATCCAATGGAATGACAGGTTTCATCTGATAGACACTTCTTCAGATTTGACACGTGAAAAACGTTGTGAACTCCACTGAATTCGGCAGGAAGGTCTAATTGATAAGCTATGGGTCCGATACGTTTCAAGATCACAAACGGGCCAACGTACCGTGGGTTTAGTTTTCCTCGTTTCCCAAAACGGATTACACCCTTTCAGGGTGACACCTTCAGTAGGACGCGGTGGCCTACTTGAAATTCGAGCGGTTTGCGTTGTTGATCAGCGTAGCTTTTCTGTCGATCTCGTGCCGCTGCCATGCGGTTTCTGATTTGTACAATCTTTTCAGTAGCCTCAAGTATTAACTCAGGTCCTGTGAGTTTACTGTCACCGACTTCTGCCCAACAGACCGGTGATCTACATTTACGACCGTATAATGCTTCAAACGGTGCTGCCGATATACTCGTATGGTAACTGTTGTTATACGAGAATTCCACTAAAGGCAGATGGATTTCCCAACTATTCCCGAAGTCTACCACGCATGCCCTAAGCATGTCTTCCAAGGTCTGTATGGTCCTTTCGCTTTGACCATCAGTCTGAGGGTGATAAGCTGTGCTCATATCTAAGCGTGTACCCAACGCTTTCTGAAGTGACTGCCAAAAGTTGGACGTGAAACGAGCATCTCTGTCTGAGATGATGGACGTTGGCACTCCGTGCCGAGAAACTACTTCCTTAATGTAGATGCGAGTCAACTTATCCATCTTATCTGTTTCTTTAATCGCTAGAAAGTGTGCGAACTTAGTTAAACGATCCACAATTACCCAGATGGTAACGCAACCACCCAAAGTTCACGGGAGTTTAGTGATGAAGTCCATCGAGATCTGATCCCATTTCCACACTAGGATCTCAGGTTGTTGAAGTAGCCCCGATGGCTTCTGATACTCTACCTTGACTTTCGCACAAGTCAAACACTTGCTCACGTAGGTGGTTATATCAGCTTTCATGTTGGGCCACCAGTACGCAGCTTTAAGGTCTTGATACATCTTATCCGAACCAGGATGGACAGAGTATCGGGATTTGTGAGCTTCGTCCATGACTAGCTTTCTGAGGTTTCTTAGAGAGGTACCCATATACGATTTATGAAATACCGGGCTCCATTGGATTTTACTTCCCAATCGCGTTCCATTTTTCCCACGATTCGACCTTGATGTTTTCTTCCTTAACTGCTTCTAACTGCGCATCGCGTATCTGTTCGGGTAACCCCGAATGAATGGTGAACTGTAGTGCTCGTACCGGACGAGGTTTCAAGTGCTCTTCCTACTGAGGGCATCAGCTACCACGTTAGCTTTACCCGGGTGATATCGAATGGCACATTCATAATCGTTCAAGAGTTCGACCATGGACGCTGTCGCATGTTCAACTCCTTCTGGTCAAAGATGTGTTGGAGGCTCTTGTGATCTGTATAGATTGTGCACTTTGTTCCATATAGGTAGTGTCTCCAAATCTTAAGCGCAAACACCACTGCTCCCAATTCAAGTCATGTGTTGTGTAGTTTTTCTCGTGAACCTTCAATTGTCGGGACGCATACGCGATGACCTTATCACGTTGCATGAGTACGCATCCAATCCCTGAATGGAAGCATCACAATATACTACAAAATCATCTGTCCCTTCCGGCAAGGACATAATGGGTGCACTGCAAAGCTTCTGCTTCAGCAATTGAAATGCCGCTTCCTGCTTGTCACCCCAAGCATACTTGGTGCCTTTCTGGGTGAGGGTGGTAAGCGTTGCGCGATCTTTGAAAATTCCCCGATGAAACGTCTGTAGTAACCAGCCAAACCCAAAAATTGGCGGATCTCCGTCGTGTCCTAGGTGCTTCCCAGTTTTTGATAGCTTCAATCTTGGCGGCGTCGACGTGGATACCTTTTTTATTCACGATATGCCCGAGGAACTGAACTTCCCGAATCCAGAAATCACACTTTGAAAGCTTGGCATATAGTTTCTCCTGTTGAAGTAATTCCAGCAGTAATCGTAGATGTTCAGCATGTTCTTCTTCACCTTTAGAGTTGATGAGTATGTCATCGATGAACACAATGACAAACTTGTCGAGATATGGTTTACACACACGGTTCATGAGGTCCATGAACACCGCGTGTGCGTTGGTGAGACCGAAGGGCATGACCAAAAACTCATAATGGCCATACCGAGTATGAAATGCCGTCTAAGCGATATCCTCCTCCCTGACGCGTAACTGGTGATAACCGGACTGTAGATCAATCTTGGAGTAGTAGCTTGACCCTTGAAGTTGGTCGAAGAGATCGTCGATGCGAGGTAATGGGTATCGGTTCTTGACAGTAACCTTATTGAGTTCCCTGTAGTCGATGCACATGCGGAAGGTCCCGTCCTTCTTCTTGACAAAAAGGACTGGAGCTCCCCATGGCGAAGTACTAGGTCGGATAAATCCTTTTTCTAACAGTTCCTGAAGTTGGGATAGACAGCTCTTGCAACTCGGCTGGAGCTAAACGGTATGGGGCCTTGGTGATAGGAGTTGCATGGTTCGCCAATTCGATTTCAAACTCCACTTGTCGATGTGGTGGAAGACCAGGTAACTCCTCTGGAAATACATCGGGAAAATCACGGATGACGGGGATGTCTTCTATATGTTCTCGTCTTTAGGCTGTTCGGTAACCAGTGCGAGCAAAGCGAAGGAGTTCTTCCTCCAAGATACTTCGTTCTTGCATTTAAGAGATGATGTTTGTGACGGCGCCTGCCTTCTCGCCTTGCACCGTCAAGATTTCATCGTTAGAGAGCGGAATACGGATAGATTTTTCGAAGCAGAGGACTTCGGCTCGGACGTCGGATAGCCAGTCCATTCCAACTACCACGTCAAAACTACCCAGAGTAGTTGTCATCAGATCAATGGTAAAGGTGTGACCCGCGAGTTTGAGTTGACAGCCGGATACTATATGGGTCACATCTACAGATTTACCATCGGCTAGTTCTATGACGTAAGGGGTCTCTAGGGGTTTGGGCGTGAGATTTAGGTTCTTCCTAAAAGACACAGATATAAAACTCTTATCCACACCCGTATCAAAAAGCACAGTAGCAAAATGTTCATTAAGGGGAAACTTACCGGTGACCACGTTCGAGTCGTTTCTGGCCTCTCCGCGGCCCAGCGTAAATGCACGCCCTTTGGCACCTCCTGTGCCACCATTTCCATTGTTGTTGTTGTTCTTATTGTGGTTGTGGTTGTTGTTGTTCCCACCATTGTTACGAAGCTGTGGGTAGTTTCGTTTGAAGCGGGCAGTGCTACCACACTGATAGCACCCCCGGTTAATACCCTGCTGTTGACCCTGGTGTTGATTTTGATTTTGTCGGGACATGACTTCCCGCGACAATCCTTTGCCGCATGTCCCACCTTGCCACATCGTTGGCAGCGATTTCTGGCACAAGGGCCGTGATGATGAAGGTTACAGCGATTACACTGCGTCTTTCGACCTACATAGCCGCTTGTGTTCTGGTTGTTATTGGCGGGCTGATTATTGTGACCCCGGTGACTGTTGAAATTATTGAACCGTTTCTGGTTCCCTTGCTGTGACTGGGCTGACGAAGACTGTCGAGCAGACGAGTCTTCAAACTTTCTTTTATTATCAGGGGCAACTTCAGTCGTACCCCGAGATGGCAACTTCTTTTGTTCCACCGCCTAATCGGTGAGTTTGTGCGCCAACCTGATTGCTTGATGCTCAGTCGCAGGGTTGCTAGCCATTACCATACCCTGGATCTCGGGGACCAGACCCCCAAGGTAAAACTCGAGTCGTTTCTCCACGGTGTTGGCCAGATCGGGACATAGAAATACCAGGTCATGATGTTTCGCTGTGTATGCTTCAATTTCAGATCCCACCATCTTGTGGTTCCATAATGTTTGCTCCAACTGTTGAACCCTGTCTC
Organism: Scalesia atractyloides; assembly: GCA_947069175.1. Taxonomy (NCBI): domain Eukaryota; kingdom Viridiplantae; phylum Streptophyta; class Magnoliopsida; order Asterales; family Asteraceae; genus Scalesia; species Scalesia atractyloides. The sequence goes on along the minus strand of CAMTDV010000022.1, from coordinate 40,046,868 downwards.
ACAGACAGTACTCCTCTTTGATTAGGGCCTTAAACTCGGCCCAGGCCATTGCATTTGCAGCAATAAGTCCACGCGTTTGGACTTGTGCATTCCACAAAGTTAGTGCCCCATCCTCCAACGTTGAGGCAGCATACTTGACCTTGTTGGCCTCCAGACAATTGCACATTTCGAACACTGATTCGGACTTTTCAATCCAGCAAACCAGTCCTATGGGTCCTTCTGTACCCGTGAATTTGCTCGCTTCGCATCGAGAAACATCTTGTAGGGGTTAAGACCCCCTCCTGCTGGTTGGTTTTGAACACCTGCTAGAGCAGCATTCACGTGTTCTTGGATCATTGCGGCTAATTCTTCGGGCGTCATGTTGAGGTTTCCGCGACGTCCAGTTGCCATTTTAGATCTTCGTAAGACAACATAAACACACACCGATAAGTCTATATATCCAATATAGTTATCCTATTCCATACTTAAATAATCCTCAAATTATGTCAACCCAAATAAATTAAACAGTCAGAAGAAATATTCGATTAAATAAAATTTCAACGTCTTACAAAATGCCAACCAAACATATCAGTTTACTATAAAATCTCAAGTTTAAACATAAGTAGGAAAATAAATAGACTGAAGGAAAGCAAATAGAATAAGCGAAACGTGTCAGTCTTCTACGTCTCCATCCCCCAAATCGCTATCGTTGCCGTCATCCTCCCCGGCGTTTCCAGCTTCTACAGCTGGGTCTTCCTCCGGATCCTCCTCTGATCCTCCTCTTCTTCCTCTACCGGCACTGGAGGGGCCGGTGCTGGTGCAGGTACTGGTACAGGTGCCTGATTCTGTTCTAGTTCTTAATTCTCCAGCTAGACTCAAGAACTCGGTCTTCGAGCCAGTCAGCCCTTAGCTGCTCAGCACGAAGATCTCTAGCTAAAGTGTGACGAGCTATCTTACTCTCATGTTGCTCTTCCTCGAGCGATCCAGTCTTACCTGTTAATTGTCGTATCATCCATCCCTGTGCTAGGATGGTTTCATGCATTCTCTCTAGTTGTTCTTGTTGCTTTCTTATCATATCTCTAAGTAGGTCGTTCCCTACTTCTAACGAGTTAACCGGTTCGACCGGCATAGCGATGGTCGGGCGTGAGGACGACTCCTCCCCTAGAGCGAGCCTTTTTCTCGTAGCAGAGCGTGTCTCCACGCCATGTGGTGGTGAGGGTTCCACCATAGGTGCCTTCCCCGGCGCCCTAGGTTGCAAAAGTTTTTCGGATGATGATGATGATGACATTGCCTGTTGGTTGTGTAGTTAGTTACGAGTTGCATTCGTTTCAATTATGCATTCATATTTTACATAACATAGTTGTGGTATAACACATAACAAGATATAACAGTTTAGTGCCAAACTAAGTCTAGTGTCGTGTAATCAGCTATAGTTTAGGTCTACTTTTAATGCAAACCTGGTTCTCTATAGCTAGAGGCTCTGATACCAATCTGTCACACCCTCAATTTCCACTTGCGGAGTTTTACCGCAAGGCGTGTGAACAAACCAAATCTGAGACACTAGTAACGCCGAACGACTCTATATGAATTGTTTATACGTTTTCCAAAATCATTTGTTTAACCATTCATAGTTAATTTTAAATTGTCTTAGTTTGGTTTCAATGTTTAGCGGAAGCATTAGTTTTTAAAGTTGAGCGGAAGCATTAAAGTAAGGTAAAGGAACGGGCGCCAACACAAACGCCAAAACTAAAGAAAAACCCAAACAATATTCATAAATGAGACTCGATAAAAAGATGTCTTGATCAATGCAAGTGAGTGCACCTAGAGCTCCTAGCATCTTGAGAAACATGTAAAGAAACAAGTGTCAATATTAAAGAAGAGTGAGTTCACAGGTTTTCATAAGTTCATTTGTTCGGTTATAAGTTTGTTTCCCCGGTTATCCCTAACCCGGGATAACGACTTAGTTCCATTATTCCCAACCCGGAATAATACTGATGGTTTCATTATTCCTTACCCGGAATAATATTGATGTTCCATTATTCCTAACCCGGAATAACAATGTTGTTGGTTCCATTATCCCTAACCCGGAATAATATTGTTGATTCGTAATTAAGTTCAATGTTAACATGTAGGTAGCTAGCCTAAAGTTATGTCACGTAAGTGTTCGCGATCGAAGCTGACTGTTGTGCCTCCGTGTTGCCAGGCCTATCACTGACCATGGCGAAGTTAGGCCAAATTATTTACCCGTTGACCATACGCGTTCGGCTAGCGCGACTAGCTCGGGTGGGGCTTGTCAGGCCCAGTAGTACTACTTATAATTTCCCCGCTATCTAACCCAATACTAACGATCCGAGAGTTTGTCGAGGACTTGTGTGATATAGCTGCTTAGTGACCATAACGTACATTAACATTAACTTAGTTACCGAATAGTTTAATGACGTTAATTTCGTATAACGTAAAGAGATAGAGTTGTAGAGTGTATACATGTTTCTCTCCCCTGTTGTTTAAAACCGGATAAAATTAGGGGCCGTGAACTCACCTTTAGTTGCTCAGTTAGTGTAACACAGAAGTAGCAAATGACGGGACCGTTAATTGCGTCCTAACAAGTCAATTCATTTAAAGTTAGTGTGTGAATCACACCAATACAAACCCTACACATAACTAACACACAATGCGGTACACACAATAACAAAATCCTAAAACCCAATCATGCATGCAAGTATCATCATTCCAACATAGTGATCAAAACAACCTATCATGAACACAATTCAATCCATGCAACACTTTGGTACACACATTCGCAAGTTATCAAGTTTCAGCTTGTATACTCATAATTAGGATGTTTTTGAGGATTTTTATAAAATAGTTCCAACGTTCCAAAAATTCCAATTTTTTTACAGAAGGTGACAACTAAACTATACAACTTTATGTGAATTTTTCAAGTCCTAACACTTTACTAATTATTCATAATTATTAATATACTAGGCTGCAGTCAGATTCGTCGCTTTCTGACTGCAGTCCACGGGAGAATTTATTTAAAAATCACCGTTCATCCAATTAACAAAATTCCAGTGGGAGTTTCCCGGAAATTTTCATCTCCAGTTGCTGTACAAATTTCGTGATTCGACTCTCTACAGATTATGAGATCCGACTCGGTAAACAACTACAATTTTTCAGAATTTTCACAGCTTCAGTTACTGCACTTAATTGGCCACTTAAAAATATCAAACGACCTCAGAAAAATATGAATCTAGCACCATTAGAAGCGTTTTTCAAAAATATACGTTTTAGGCTTCAGAAATAACCAAGTTACAGCCAGTTGAAGTTGGCTGTAAACACCATCCAGCATCCTGATTTCAACATTTTATCGCAATATAACACGCTTAAACAATCGAGACTTTAAATATAAACGATCAAGAACAGATTTATCAATCCTATATCATCATGTACATCATACTCATGCAAACCCTAATCATAATATATGGTTTTTATCACAAAACGCAGCCTAATGATTCTTGATTCCAACTAATCATCATAATCGCAAACTCGCATAATTTATCGAACTAACATCACACACTTTCATAATAATGATTCTACCATTACATACAAGCATGATCAAGAGTTTATAAACCCTAATATGATTTTGCAAAACAATGGAAAACCCTAACCTTTAACAATGAAGATTAATGAACCGGGAACTAGATGGGAGTCGATTCGGATGTTGAAGAAGATTGCGACCGAGAGGAAGAGTGGGAAGGCTGTCGCGACCGAGAGGAGGTGTGGGGAGAAGGCTGTCGTCGACTAGTTTAGAGCTAGGGTTTGTGTGTGTGTGTGTTTTTTTTTTTAAACATAACACATGCATATATAGTGCAAGAAGGAAAAGAAAAGGAAAAGGGTTTGCGGTTTGGTCCTTGCGGCCGCAAAGGGCTTGGGTGGGGCGGTTTGGGTATTTAACTTGAACCTCAAGTTTTGGTTAATCCCTTGAGTTGCAAGGAAATGAGGTCAACTCGTTTCGCGGCTCGGTTCGATTCGTCTATATATTTACTATATATATATTTTTATAACTAAAAATCACGAAATCGCAACATAACATAATAACTCACCGAACTTATAAACGTTTAATACACATAGCACATAGTTCACTTGATAAGTTCACATAGTTAGCGTAATTATTTCGAGCGTCCAAATTTAATCTCCGAATCAATTTAGCGTATGAATGAATAACCGTGAAGTAGTGCGTTTAAGATATCTGAAAAACCGGGATTTCACAGCTATTGTCAAGGGGGAGTTTGTTGGTGCATATTTGTGACAACCGCTTAGATTTTGTCTTTGAATATCTTGTAATTAGTAAAATGATAAACAGTTAGTAGGTTTAGTTTTGTAATAGTTAATTAGAAGTAATTGGGCTAAACTAGACACCATATAGCATATGGTAGGCCTATTGGGCTTAAACCCATTAGCATTCCATATGGTCAAACCCTAGCCCAGGTGCATAACCTTTCTCTATATAAAGGGAGGTTATCATTAGGGTTAAGGTTGCTGGCTTAGTTGCTCAATTAGTTGACCAGGGAATTAGAGAATTACTTCAGAGAATATTGAGAGAAGAGTCTTGAATTGATTGTAAACCATTGTGTTGGATAATCAATAGAAGACAGTTTGAAAGTAATTGTGTTCGTGTTCTTGTTAGGTTTTCTATGAAATCTGATCTAGGGGATTCCGCACTCTAGATTAGATAGACGATTCTGTGACGATCCATACGGATTAGGGGACCTACAACAACCTGATCCTTTTGTGAGGATGTAGGAGGAGTTTGGCTTTTGGGTGGAGATCTTTCCAACTGTTATGAGGAAGTACAACAGTGGTTTCAAGTGGCTTTTGTGACCCATCCTCTGGGATCTTATCTTCCAGAGGAGCCTTTTTATGTTGTTTGGTTTTGGTGGGCTTTTTGGTTTGTGGGGGTTTTCTTTTGGGTTTTGCTGGTATGGGTTTCACAACACCGGTTGTGGTGTCATGATCACCAGGACAATGGGCTCAGCAATAGAGGTTTGAGCTTGTGATGTGGACTCATCTAAAATTTGCTCATCCCCCTTTGCTTGTGTGTTTAAAGCTTTTGACTCTTTATCAGACATTCTTGTAAAAGTTTCATGTGTAAGGCTTTTAATTCGAAAAACAACTACCTTGTTGAAAATCCTTTTTAGAAACTTGTTTATGAAGATAAAAGCTTAAGAGTCTTGGATACATGAGAAAAGCTTTTGGTTTGTTTCCTTTAATAGAAGTCACATTTGCAACCAAGTCCAAGAACATGGCTTGGATAGATTAAAATCTGACTTTGTTAAAATTGCATATCCTAAGTATTATACTTTTTGTCGAATCTCATTAAATGAGGTGGTCTTGAGTGAGAGACGTATCAAGAGAGTATGGAAAAATATCTCATTTCAGTAGGAAATTGCGGTTTGTAAATTGTAACTCCTATTAACTTACCCTCATACCCTCTTTCAATGACCTCTGTGTGAAGTGCTTGTCTATCAAAGGATGTGCTACCTGCTAGGTCATCCATACCATATGTTGTGCATATGGAAGATGGAAAAATTTGAACTAGAGTGTTTCCGACTTTGGAAGTGATAGCATAGGGCTTTTTCTCTGAGTTTGGACCTTAGCATTAGACTAGAATTGTTGGAGTGCATCAACGTAAATTGGTGGATCCATAGTAAGTACGGCTTGGTACTTTGATGTTTGTAAAACATCAATTAATGAATGAAAGGAAGTATTTTTGTCGGTTTTCTCGAAAGTAGGAAGGTAGTTATGCGGTAGTTTGATGTTCAGAGCCATGATCGGAGATGAAAGCGAGTGATAGTGAAGAGAATGAAGAAATGAGATTAATGGAAACCACTTTTAAGAATTTTGAATTCGAGACGATAGTGAAAAGCTCTGTATGGATGGAACAATGTTATGTATAAGAGAAAAAGTGAATGTTGACGTGGCAGCGGTTTCAAAAGATCTAATGGCTAACATCTATCCACGTGGCAACCTCTGTTGGATAATGGATGATAGTTGTTGTGGAACCTCTGCTGGGAAGCAACAAAGATTGGGAACAGTGGTGATTTTACTCTATCAGATGATAGATATCAGAGAATAGTAGAAACAGTGGTTAATGAAAAACAGAGAACACCTTTCAGCAGTGGATAGAGTTATAACCAATCAGAGGTTTTAAAACAATGGTTTAAACAGACTTTAAGGATTTAATGAAAATTTTCAATTTTAAAACTATTTTTAAGGATGGAATTTGGATTTTCTGAAAACATTTTAATGTTTTTTATTCATAGAAAACAATGTTGCTTTTAATCCATGTTTAGCATGCAAATCCTAGAGATCAAACTTTCAAATGTAGATATGTCTAAAGCTTTTGTCAACACATCTGCCAGTTGATCTTTAGTTGAACGTGATGCAGAGAAATCAAACCTTTTTCATAGCAATCCCTCACAAAGTGATATCTGATGTCGATGTGCTTGGTAATGGAATGTGAAATTGGATTTTTAATGATGTTTTCAGCTGTTTGGCTATCTAACATGAGAGAAGTCTTTAAAGCAGTTACACCAAAGTCCAGTAATTGATTTTGAAGCCACAGAAGCTGAGAAGTGCAACTAACAGCAGCATTATACTCAGCCTCAGCTATAGATGTTGAAACTGCAACCTGCTTTTTGCTTTGTCAAGAAACTAAGCAATTTCCTAGAAACTGACAACCTCCTGATGTGGACTTCCTTATTGCATTGCATCCAAAGTCACTATCTGAATAACCTGAAAGCTTAATATTATCATTAGCAGGATACCAGATACCAAGTGTGGGAACACCTTTTATGTATCAGAATTCCTTTTCACAGCAATGAGATTTGACTTTCTAGGTGCTGATTGGGATCTGGCACAAACACATGTGGCAAACATGATGTCTAGCCTTGATGAAGTAAGGTACAATAAAGACCTAATCATGCTTCTATAAAGAGTTTGATCAACCAAGTCATCTTTGTCATCAACAGTGACTAATTTGGATGTTGCCATGGGTGTACTACATGGTTTACAATCATTCATAACAAATTTTGTAAGTAGTTCTTTGACATACTTGCTTCGATGAATAAATGTACCATTTTGCAATTGCTTAACTGGAGACCAGAAAGCATTGGACTTCACCCATAGCACTCATTTCAAACTCTGTTATCATGAGTTCTCTAATCTCTTAACACATGGCATTGCATGTGGATCAAAAAATGATGTCATCCACATAAATTTGGACAAGTATCGAATCCTTTCCTCTCCATTTTAAAAACAAAGTTTGGTCATTTTTACCTCTGTAAAGCCTATGGATAAGAGAAAAGTGGAAAGAGTTTCATACCAGGCTCTAGGTACTTGTTTCAAGCCATATAAAGCTTTGTTTAGCTTGTAAATATGATCTGGATAAAAAGCATCTTCAAAACCAGGGCTTAGAATATATATACCTCTTCCTTTATTTTGCCATATAGGAAAGCACACTTTATATCCATTTGATACACCTTGATGTTATGGTTGGCAGCAAAGGCTAAGAACAATCTGATGGCCTCTAGTCTTGCAATAGGAGCAAACGTTTCATCATAATCAATGCCCTCTTCTTATCTATATCCTTGAACCACAAGCCTAGCTTTATTTTTTACAACAATGCCCCTTTCATCTGTTTTCTTCTTGAAGACCCATTTTGTGCCAATTGGACATACATCTTGAGGCAATGGTACAAGTTCCGATACTTTTTGTCTTTTGAACTATAGGACCCTTTCTTACATAGCCTCTACCCAACTGTTATCTTGTAGTTCCTCTTGTTACTTAACGCGTTGTGTGAGTGATAGAAAACCAGCAAAAAAAAATATTTGGATTGACTTCTTGTGAGAATCCCTTCATTGATGTTGTCAATAACTAGGTCTGGTGGGTGATTTTTAAGGTAGATTAGATCTCCCTTGTATGGAATTATGACATTGAAAGGTGAAAGTTGCAGATAGGAATCATCCTAGCTAACATATGTTGGCAATTTTGAAGAGCAACATCAATTTGAAATGGAGGTGGAGGGATAGGTGGGATAGGTGTAAACATGGGTTGACTTTTGTTCACAGAAAGTGGACTTTTATCAATAGGAGTTTGACTTGATGAACTGGCAGTGGTTTGAGGATCAATAACTGTTGATGCAGCAGTGGTAGATTTTCACAATTGCTAGTAACATATGTTGCTCTTGTGGAAGACTGACTTTGTATTGTGGAACCATAGTGTCATATCCATAATCTTGATGGGAAGATTGTGGTGTACCCGTAGGGTTAGTCTTGATAGACACATCTTCAAATGTAAATATATCTAGATCAATAAGTCAACAGGAGTTGCTGGGATTTTTAATGAAGAAAGCTCATTGAACTTTACATTCAAGGTCTCTTCCACACACCTAGTCCTTGTGTTAAACACTTTATAGGCCTTGGTAGTGGTTGATTATCCAAGAAAATAACCACAATTTAATTGTTGTTGCACAATGTCTATTGCCTACATCTAGGATATCTCAGTCGTGTATATAGGGCTTAGATTTGTCAGATTTTTATGTATTTTAGATGGCTCGTACGAGTGACCTTTTGTGGCTCGTAGAGTGACACTTTGTCACTCGTACAAGGCACCACTCGCACGAGTCAACAACCTCACTCCAGTGCGAGCCATGTTGGCCTATATATAGTGGAGCATGAGTGTTGTGTTACTACGGTTGGTGAGTGACTAAGGCAAAACCCTGTCTATTTGGTTACTCGTCTGTAACTTTCTCGTTTATTAATATACGAAGTAACGATGTTTAAGCAGTATACTTGATTGTTTGTTTGTCTAACTCGCTAGCAATGAATTCCACCTCTGTTAGCTAAATCAAGTCGGTCCCTGCTCATGGAGGAGAGTAGATCCCCTCTCATAAGTGGTATCAGAGCCTTGAGGCTTGATTTGAGGAAAAACAACAAGTTTCAGCAGACAAACAACACGTTTCGGCAGTTGAAAATGCAGATTCAACAGTTGAAGTTTTTCTATATCTACTCTTTCTTCATACATACTTCAGATCTAGATATTTCATAGACGAATTGGACTAGGATTTAGTATAAAACATTAAAATCAATATTAACGAATCCTTGAAACTTACATATCTAAAATCGAACAAAATCATGACGAATATTGGAGAAAACATCCCATTTGTTGACTTGAGCTACTTGTACGAGGAGAAGGATAACTCGTACGAATAAGCCATTCGTACGAGTAACAACTTGTACGACCTGTCACTTGCAAGAAAAAAGGTTTCTTTTTTAAATCTAAGTTTCTCAAATACTCACCCGTACGAATTGTGAGTCGCACGAAGAATCACTCGCGTGAAATCGTTTTTGTCACCTCGCACGAGGCAACTGACTCGCATAAGTATTAGTTCATTGGCACGAGGGACTTTCTGAAAGTTTTTTTTTAATTATCGTATTCGTGTCTAATTGCATATAATGGAAGAAGAGTTTTTCAACATGTTTGCTGCTTCAGCTGTTACCACTACAGCAGCGTAAAATATGAATCTCGAGAATGAAATGGAAACAATGGCGAAGCCTCCAAAGCTTATGAATCTAGAAGACTACGATAGCTGGAGCGAAAGGTTCATGAATTGGGTTCAAGCTAAGCACTTCACTTGCTGGTTTGCTACTGGTCTTGAGAAAACGCTAGCTCAACTCTCAGAGCTCAAAAGAGAAAAGTTCATTAATGAGAAGAAGATGATGAATATCTTGCAGCAAGCCATCAAAGAAGATATCTTGGCACTACTACAACATGATGACGATGCTCAGTCTTTATGGATGCTTTACATTTAAAATTTCAAGGAAGTTCGCAACTGCGAAAGGGAAATAGAGCATTATTGAGTAAAGAATTCGATATATTTACTCTTATCAAGGGAGAAACAGCGAAACAGTTGATTGAAATGTACTGTCACTTGGTGGTACAGATGAAGCGTATGGGAATTGTAAAAACAAACGAAGAATTCGTTGATAAGCTTGCAAATTCTCTACCTGAAGGAGAATGGTCTACTTACTTGACTATTCTAAATAACGGCATGGAGTATGGTAATTTCTCATTACCTAGATTCATCGAAAGATTAGAAGGGCATGAACTAGAGATGCAGAAGATGGCAAAGAGCAAAGGCGTCCAATACAACAAGATTGATCAACAAAGGGTAGTCCTGCCGCAAACATACAGAGTCCTAAAATTCAAACTGCCTTCAGTGCCATCAACACACCAAGTCCATAGTCAAGCCAAACCAGTGGATTTCAATCTTTTTCTTCCTTCAATCTAAATACGCCTCTAGGACCACAATCATCCCAAAGTTCAAGCAATCCACAGAACAGCCAGCACAATCAATCTAATCTCAATCAACGAATCTTACAATGCAATATCACAGTAAACCTCTAGAATGCTCAAGACTTTGACGAAAATACCGCAAAGCAACACATGACCCTACTTGCCTCGGTACTTGAGTCGTACGAAAGTTTGGTAGCTGGAAGAATTGGGAATCCAGAGATGACAAAAGAAGATTATGATCATATTGATCCGGTTGAAATGGAATTGATCGATATCAAGTGGTGTATAGCTTCCATTGTCCGAAGAGCTCAACGTTTTATGGAAATTAATGGAAAAGATAATCTGGGAGGACTTGACGGCAAACTAGGCTTTGATAAGTCCAAAGTTACATGCATCAAATGCCGAGAATAAGGGGCATTTCAAAAGAGGGTGTCCAAATTGAGAGGTCAAGGGTAATCAGAACCCTTTTGCGGATGATTACTACAAAAAGGACATATCTCATCCACCTCAACCCCAAACAAGAATGGTGCAGATTGAAAACGGTCCGTCAAACTTAAAAGACAAACACTCATTGTCATTCAAGAAGACGAAGGTTTTAACTGGAACAAATACATCACAAAGAGTGAAAGTTTAGCATTGGTAACTGAAATTTCAGAAGAACCTTAACATGCTGAAGAATATGCAGAGGCATCCTTTGATGAGGCACCGGAAGAATTTTATGGAACTTCATCTAAGGAAGAAAACTTCTAAACAGTGCTTTTAAACATCTTTTGCCTACTGATATTCTTAAAATTTATGCAGGATATTTCGATACAAGCTGTCAACCAACATGTAAGGAAGAACAAAAGTCAGAAGTTGTCTAGTTGATTGATGTAACCAAGGAGATGACCGTCGAAGCTCTAACTAATATTGTTGACAAGGCTTTAATGGCAAATATGAACAAGGTAGTTATTGAGCACGCCCAGGTAGAAAGTGTTGAATTGATAAATGAGTCGGTAAGTGAAACTGTGCAAAAGAATGAGGATACTCATGAGGTCAAATTGGAAAATCCATGCATAAAATGCAAATTTCCATGCAAGGAGTGTGTTAAAAAAAGATAAAAAGTATAATGAACTCAAAACACATGCTGATCATTTTTCATATGATTATGTCACAACAAAAGAAGCATATGACAAATTAAGCAAAACCATTCGATAGCATTAGAAAGCAATCAAAGAAGATGACAATACACTTTCAATGCTCAAAACAACCGTTATAAACAAACAAATGGCCATAAACATGCATATAAATACCATTGCTGAGCTGAAAAGTGAACTGCAGAAAATGAAAATTGAAACTGAACAGGTTAACAAATTGTTAATAAGTTAAACAAGAAAATCGAACTGGTAAAACAAGAAAAGAAAGTTGTTAAACAATGATCAGTTTCAATTTTCTTGGTTAACAAATTTTCAATTGAAACTGGGTTAGGTTTTGAAAAGAAGAGAAACAAAAAATTTCAAAAGCAAAGTGTTACCAAGAAAATTGACATTCTTTACGGAACTAACACTGTTAATAAAAAGGAAATCACTGGTAAACAATCAAACAAAGAAGTTTGAGCAAGAAAGAAAACTCCGTGAACAAGTTTCAAAAGCCTCTGTTGGAAACGACAGTAGGACATGTTACAAATGTAACAAAGTTGGGCACAATGCACGTCAATGTAAACCAAACAAAACGAAACATGCTCATGAAGTTAGAAAAAGCACAGTTGATGTTAACCAAGATGGGGCACATTCACCTGCGAAAGATGAACTATTTGGTGCATAACGACCTAGTGGAGGTGTTAATCTCAAGAATTTTCACTTATCAGATGATTGTCTTAGCTGCAAAAAGGGGAAGCAACACAAGAAATCACACCCGAGAAAGCTGCTTAACTCTATCAAGCTTCACTAGAAAGGCTTCATATGGATCTCTTTGGGCTAGTGAACGTGAAAAGTATCTCTGGAGATCTATATTTCCTAGTCGTGACAGATGATTACTCAAGATTCTCATGGGTTTTCTTTCTGGAGAGTAAAGATGAAACGTTTGAAAGTCTTATGGTTCTCTTTAGGAAGCTGGAGAACCAATATCACCTACCAATCAAGAGAATCCGCAGCGATAATGGTACCAAGTTTAAGAACAAGAGAATGATCAAATTCTACAATGCTAAGGGTATTCTTCACGAATTCATTGCCCCCTATACTCCTCAACAAAATGGAGTAGCTGAACGTAAGAATCGCACACTGATTGAGACTGCAAGAACAATGCTCGCTGACTCAAAACTTCCTATTAGTTTCTGGAGCGAAGCAGTCGCGTCTGCATGTTACACCCTTAATCGTGTTTTGACAGTCAAGCCTCACAACAAGACACGCTTTGAGCTACCGAACCATCGTAAGCCGGACCTAGCTTTTTGGAACCATTGGATCCCCGTGTACTGTTCTAGACCCGGACAGTAAATTTGGGACCAAATCCATGGAAGGATTTTTCGTCGGTTATGCTAGTCTGCAAAATAGAGTCTTCTTGCCGAGTCCTAACCAGGTTATTCTAGCACAACATGTTGATTACTAGAGATATACAATGCCTACGCAGAAACCTAGTTATCCGTGGTTGTTCAATTACGACAGGTTGTGGAACTCATTCGACCTACCAGAAGTACCTTCAGAAGAAGAACTTGTCATGCTATATCAACAACATCAAATCTCCAGTCACGAACAAGTTTCAAGACCGTTGGTGATTTCCCCATCACTACCTGTCTCTAACTCTTCTGAAATAGGTCCGAGCAACACTCTGCAAGAATCAGTAAATGTACCAAACTTGAATGCTGCCGAACCATCTGCCCAAAAACCAGTCGATGCCGACTCTGATCGAGAACCTACTTTTGACGATGGAGAAACCAGTTCCGATGAAGGACAAGAACAGATTCAAAGCTTTCTGAACACTCAAGCTGATGAATCCAATAACAAAAATGAAGCTACATCCTCTTAACAGGTTACTGATGAAGTTGTCACAAATTTGCAAAGTCAAGTAGACATTCCAAGAGAAGTGATGCCAAGGACGCTATCTTACCATCTGTCAGAGAATATTATTGGTGACTTACAAACTGGAGTGAAAACTCAAAATCAGATCAATAAGGATCTATGTTTCTTTTATATAAAAGTTGCTCCACTACAAACCAGACTTTCTTACAGTTGTTTTGTTTCACAGGAAGAACTAGGAAACTGGAAAGACGCTATCAAAGAAGAAAGTTGGGTGGATGCAATGCAAGAAGAATTGTTGCAATTCTAGAAACTTGGAGTCTGGAAGCTTGTTGACCTACCAGATCATCATAAAAAGATTAATACTCATTGGATCTTCAAGTGCAAGAGAGACGATAGAGGTATCATGGTTCGAAACAAAGATCGGCTCGTACTCCAAGGCTTCCATCATCAAGATGGGATTAACTACAACGAAGTCTACGCTCCTGTCGCACGTCTTGAAGCTATTCGCATTTTCTTGGCCTCTGCATCGTGGAAAGGTTTCAAGGTGTACCAATTAGATGTGAAATCTACATTCCTTTATGGAAAGGTAAACGAGGAGGTGTACGTCGGCCAACCACCGGGGTTGGTCGATCCAATACACAAGGATAAGGTCTATCCGATACACGAGACGCTCTCCAAACATCTTCTGGGAAATGGTTTCTCTAGAGGAACAGTAGACAGTACCCTCTTTACCAAGGAAGTGGATGGACATCTGATCATCGTACAAATATATGTGGACGATATCAGCTATGGATCGACAAATGAGAAGCTGTGTAAGGACTTTGAAGAAGTCATGAAAAGAAAGTTCGAAATGAGTGCTATGGGGGAGATGAAGTTTTTCTTAGGACTTCAGGTTGAACAATTACCTGATGGCATCTTTATTCACTAAACGAAGAATGTTCATGATGTGTTAGAGAAATTTGACATGACAGGAACTAAGCCAGCATCAACTCCATTAGCCACCAACCACGGCATTTGTCTAGACGTTCATAGAGTCAAAGTCAATGAAACATTATATCGCTCCATGATCGGATCCTTGATGTATCTCATAGCTTCAAGACCTGATATCATGTATCCTACATGCCTGTGTGCCCGTTATCAGTCAAATCCAAGAGATTCACACTTGTTAGCCGTCAAAAGGATCATGCGCTACTTGAAAGGATGTCCAAGCACCGGCTTGTGGTATCCATGACTTGACGACTTCAATCTCGCGGGTTATTCAGATTTGATTTTAGTTGCTGCAAGCTCAATGCCAAATCTACAACGGCTAGTTGCCAGTTCTTCAGAACCTGTTTGGTAACGTGGCAGTGTAAGAAACAGACCGCGGTCGCTCTCTCAACATGTGAAGCTGGATACGTTTCAGCATCTAGCTGTTGTTCCCATATACCCTCGATACAACAACAGATGAGAGACTTCGGACTACAATTGCTTAACACGCCCATTTATGTAGAGATAACAAGGCAGCCATTGATATCACTAAAAACCCGGTTCAACACTCATGCACTAAACACATTGAAATTCGACACCACTTTATCCGTGTTTGTTACGAAAAAAGTTGGTTTGAATTAAGAAAATCCACACTAATGACCAAAAAGCAGATTTTTATACCAAAGCTTTTGATAGATCAAGATTTAAAAATCTTTTGAAATTAAATGGTTTAAGAAATCTAATGTCAGGGGATGAAAATAAGTTTGAATTCAAGGATGACGAGGACTTAACGTGATTCTCATCGGTAAGACATATGTTTTTATGTAAATACTTTTCTTGCTTTCATAAAAACAAAAATCCAAAAAATATGTTTTTGATTTTAGGGTGAAAAGAGTTATGAAAAAATACAAAAACATTAAAAAAAGGACAAAAAGAGTTTTTATGAAAAAGAGAGAATCATATTTCATTAGTGGACTATCACAGTATGCTAAGGAAATGGAATCTTTAAATATGTAATTAAACAGGTCTTACTGATGATGTGCCAATAGGCTTCACACGTTCGGTAAATTGTTCTTCAAGATATAAACTTTAAAGAAAAACTAACTAATTTGTGGCTCAACATCTCTTGGATATATGGACTTAGTACTCCGAAATTTCGTTAAGAGAATGCCAGATCTGTGATACTAGGTCTTTAAATTTAGTTGATATATGTGGTATTATCCGAGTTCTTATGATTTTGCATCGGCAATGGCCTAGAACTTGTATAATACTTTACGATTATTCACCCCCAAAAGCTGCATAAAAATGAGCATATGTCATAAAAAGATACGACATATGCAGTACAAAAAGATTCCTAAATGGAACACCATCTAAAGTCGAGCCTTTATCACTTTCTCTGTACGGAAGTACTAACCTGAGCTCTCAAGGCCTCGCATTCACCCCATTTACAGATATCAGTTAGATATATTCACATGTGAAATGAAATTCTGGGAATCTTGATGCGGAAGTATATTCTGAGATGGGAAACATAGTTACTTCATGTTCCTTAAAATTACCTAACATATCTTGAAACTATTGAGAAACGTGTAGAAGTTTAAATGGATCCGTATATGGGCAATCTATGTAAATCAGTTTAGGACCTTAAAGTTTTTCCAAGATGATTTTATCTAGAAAACTGATGAGAACCTCTAACACAAACTCACAAAAATATATCTGTAAATACATATTTACTTACTTTATTTCTTTTTTTTTTTAAACCCAAAAAGATTTTCAGTTTATTTTTAGCAAAAGCTTTGAAAAAAACACAAAAAGATTTTTCTTGTATCTTAGTTTTTCATCTACCGATGAGTGAAATACCGTGTGTCCAAGTCAAAGCAACAGTTGCTGAATGATAGCTGAAGATCACGGGCTGGGAGCTAATCTAGAAAGACGAGTGTTCTGAAACATTACAAAGTTCATTAACTTGAAACATTAAATTATTTGAAAAACATATGTTTTGGTTATA
The DNA here is from genome assembly GCA_947069175.1 of Scalesia atractyloides. Lineage (NCBI taxonomy): Eukaryota > Viridiplantae > Streptophyta > Magnoliopsida > Asterales > Asteraceae > Scalesia > Scalesia atractyloides. Next base: position 40,030,569 of record CAMTDV010000022.1, on the reverse strand, counting down.
CAACAGTCAACTAAGGTCATTAATTTGGTCTTCGTAGAAAAATCGGTTAACCGGGGTCATTAACTTTAACTCTGTCAACTGAGTGGGTCGTAAATACAGATAATTTCACAAAAGATCAAAAAGTAACAAAGTGAAGAAAACTGGCTCGTATGAGTGACTATCTGACTCATACAAGAGATAAAAAGCGTCATTCGTACGAATGATGACTCGTACGAGTGACTGGGTGCATATAAAAGGGGCTTTCACTCGTACGAGTCACATATGTGACTCTGTGCGACTGAAGAAACTCTCTGTGCGATCCAGCTCTTTTTTCACACTTCTAGAACAAATTTCGTATCTTTGATTCTTCGGGGAGGTTGATTTGCATACCTCTTTCGATGGGAAAGGTACTAATTCAAGATTTAAGCCGTTATAATACCGAATTCGGACCATAAGGACATAAAACGTAGATTTAGGCTAATTGAACCGGTAAAATGTAAAATAGAACATAAAATCGTGCAAATCGGCCCTTTTACCCTCTAGAACTTCATTCAATTTGTTAAAATTTACACGTTTTAAGTTCGGTTTGAAAAGGTGTTATTTTGTGCGACTTATGACTCGTACGCATGATCGCTTGTACGAGTAAGCTTTTTAATCAGATTATTCTCATCACTCGTACGAGTGATCGTTCGTACGAGTAAGACCATAATGTTATGAAATTCATTGACTCATACGAGGAGTCACTCGTACAAGCGAGTCTGTTCAAACCTAAACTGTTAAGAGTAATCTGACTCGTACGAATGGTGACTCGTATGAGTGTCAAAGATTTGAAAAAGTTTGGAAAATTTGCTAAGTGTTGGAAATCTTTGTGCTGCTTATTAGATGAGAATATTCCAGAGATCGCAGCTTATAGAGAAGTGCTTGATTTTTTGAGTCGTCTCCAATTACGAAGGCCTTAACCGACAAGCACACGGCCTATATATCGCACGTTTAATTTTTTCTGGGATGCCGCAGAATATGATGTAGAAGAAAATGCTATAGTTTCTGCAGTGAGGATCAACAACGAAGATGTATCAAGTCAAAATCACTGAAGATTTGATCCGGAGAGTGTTAGAGTTCAAGGACCGTGCAGAAGACCCAACTAGTTATTTTGAATATATGGTGAAGGGTTGCTTTTACCGAATGGGTTATGCTGGTCATGTGAACGCTGCTCCATTCAAGAAGGGAAATCCAAGGCTTATCTTTATGTAGATGGTACGAATATACAGAGAGAAAAATTTTCTTCAGTACCGTGGTTCGTTCAAATACTGCTAGATCATCTCCACAAAAATCTGAAGAAAAAGAAGAAGATATTCTGAGGCTCGAACACATGGATGTTTATACACTGAAAAAGATGAATCTTCATTTGAAAGCCTTCTCGAATGCCAAGCCGGTTTTTGGGACAATCACCGACAAAGATTATATGGGGCCACCTAAAGAGAAATGGAGAAAAGGTGATAGTGGAGATGAGAATGAAGAGATTGATGCGTTAGATGATTTTGTATCTAAGAGAAGTGCTTGGTTCACGAAAAAGACAAAAAGGGGAGTAAGGGAACAAAGAGAAAACAAGCTACCACATCCTCCTCCTTTGCTCCTCAACAAAAGAAGCGTGCATCTTTTGGTACAAGTTTGATTGATGAACCTAAAACTGAAGATATACAGGTCAAAGAACCTATTCAAGTTGAAGAGAACATTGAGATAGTTGCTGATGACATAGAGCAACAAGCATTTGGTGGTAAAGTTGGTAGAGATGAAGAGGCGTCCTCCTCGAGTACTGATTCTGAGGATAGGATTGCTGGGAAAGAGAAAGAGATAAGGGGAAAGAATTGGAATGGTTGGCGGAAGAGCGTCGAAAGGCTGAAGAACAAAAGCGAAAAGAAAAAGGAGAGAATGATACTACTTATGAACCATCAGATTCTAATAGCGATACTCCTATTATCAAGCCAGCTAAGAGGCCAACAATAAAGCATCTAAAGAGGCCAGCATCCAGAAAGACAGACTCTCCAACAGCTTGATCAAAGCATAAACTGAAGAAAAAAGTTGACGAATCATCTACTTTTGAGCCAACGCCACAAACACCTCCATCACCACCTCCACAACCATCACTACAACCCACCCCTCAACCTCATAAAACTCAATCTCCTCCCAAATTTTCAAAGGGCTTAAGGTTAGAAGATCAATTCGATTTTGATTTAAAGATATTCCAGGGGGTCAAGAGTTTACAGCAGATATGTTCAATGACTCACGGCTGACAGAGTTAGAAACTCAAGTCATGTTGAACAATGTAAAGATCGCCGAGCTGCAAGTGCGTATAAAGAATCTGGAAGAAGACTGAAAGAGTCTTGAGGCTGTCTTAGCGAGTTTTGTGTCGAAAAACGAAAGGCTCTGAAAGCGTGTGATAGAATATGATGAAGATCGCCGAGCTGCAAGTGCGTATAAAGAATCTGGAAGAAGACCGAAAGAGTCTTGAGGCTGTCCTAGCGAGTTTTGTGTCGAAAACGAAAGGCTCTGAAAGCGTATGATAGAATATGATGAAGAATGCTTAAGAAATCAGAGACAGACGAGCATATTTCAGAAAATTCTTATCAAAAAGCTCAGAATTAATCTTTTTGCGGAAATATATGAGACTGATAAAGAGGAAGCGAGAGAAAGGGTGGCTGAACGTGAACAAATTGCTAAAGAGTTATCTGACGCTCAAGGCTAAGGGAAGGAAAATGATGGAGAGGATACTTTGAAAGAAAAAGTTGCGCCAGAAGCTGAGTCTGCGCCAGTAACTTCTGATTTGGTTGTGTATGCGCAAACGATGAACTTCGTGTTGATAGGAAAACCGAAAGATGTGGAAATTAACATGTCAAATCTCTCTAAGAAACATTGGGAGTTCTTGAAGAAAAGAAAGATGTTAAAAGAGATTGATGAGGAGATTGATTCTTTTAATGAAGATCTTTAGGAAGATGATGAGGACTTAGACGAAGCAGGTGATGCATCGAAGAAGAAACCTGATAGTGATAGAAAAAATGATGATAGTGATCAGGGAGGTTCGGGTATTCTTGTAACAGATTCTGAAATGAATGATGATATCGATTTTTCTGTGTACTTGGATGATTTTGGCCAGCTAACTTGATGCTCACCAAGGTCAGAGGGATGATGGTTCGAAGGATTCTCAGCAGGCAGGAATTCTCATAGTGACTGCTATGTCGACTGTTCTTGTTGTGCCTAAACCAAGGATTTTCTACTTGGAATACGATGTGGAAGAGGGAGAATATATCCACAATTATATGAACGAAGAGGTTGCAAAGATATTAGGTATGGATGAAGAATCGTTTGACTTTGACTTCGAAGATGAACTTAACGACATTAGCGTTATTCAGCCTAAAGATTATCTCTTCGAACATATTTCTGAAGCACATGACTATGATAAGGTTGTCGTGGAGGATGATTGCGATGACGATGATACTTCTAATTATGCCGGTGAGGGTACGGAATGCTTCCCAACCTTCAATGAAATGTTCTTAGCCGAAAACGATGATCTGTGGAAATGCAAGGTGGAAGAGGCTGTGAAGCAAGGAAATGTGCCTAAACGTCTATCAAAAGAGTAGATTGCCGAAATGCACAAACTGTGGTTTAAAGAGTTACCTGAAGAGCGTAAATTCAAACATCCCCTAGCATTCTTCACTCGCGATGCTGATGTTTTTCTAGAGGATATTATTAGCTGGGGTTGGATCGAGGAATTGGACGTGTATGCTGTAAAAAGGGAATATGGGCTCTAGTACTTTAGATACTTAAGCGACTCAAAGAGCTTGTGAAGACAAAGATGATTAATCTGAAGATGAATTTCATGACCATCGTCTGTGGAAATTGATAAAGCTTGAAGCTACACATGGTTTTAGTCGCTGGAAGCCGCATATCCCCAAAAGAATTACCAAGATTGATCTAGTAACGAAGGAGAAGGATGTTACGTTGATTATAAAAAGGCCACGGGTGATAAAGAATATACCTTTGGTCAAAATGGAACAAGATTTTCACAAGATATTCAAATGGTGGCACTACGACTTGAGCACAGGCGAAGCCGTAATTTGTGTTCAACCAAATGAAGATTCTTGGAAAATCACAGAAGAATTATCTGAATCCGTCATTGTGCACAAGCGAATCTATGGTTTATGGTGTGCTATTCGAGTACTAGACCCGATGTGGCTAGTAAACTGCTCTCAGAAAGATATTGAATGTCTATTCTATAGTAAGATCAGTTATGAGGAAAATGATAAAGAGCAGGCGCTGCAATTCCAAAAGATTGTTAATGTTTGTTTTGCTAATGATATACATTCAGGAAAAACATGGAACACTTCTTGGAGAAAGCTTGAAGAAAAGGAGTAGCGAAAAAAGGAGAAGAATGTTGCAAGGATTGCTGAGAGAGCAAGGATCACATCACTAAGAAGTGTTCATTTTGGCAACACTTACAATCGGCCTCCTCCTACAGACCAACCGCCGATATCTTCTGAGGAGCGTGCAGGCCGCCAAAACATTTCTTTGGATGATAAATGTCAAACGTTTTTGAAGAGTTTTGAAGAAATTTTTTAAGACTATCCAAGATTGCGGCCACATCCAATGGGGAGTTTGTTGGTGCACAATGTCTATTGCCTACATCTAGGATCAATTGTGTATATAGGGCTTAGATTTGTCATATTTTTATGTATTTTAGATGGCTTGTACGAGTGACCTTTTGTGGCTCGTACGAGTGGCACCTTGTCACTCGTACGAGGCACCACTTGCATGAGTCAACAACCTCACTCCTGTGTGAGCCATGTTGGCCTATATATAGTGGAGCTTGAGTGTTGTGTTACTGCGGTTGGTGCGTGACTAAGGCGAAGCCCTGTCCATTTGTTTACTCATCTAAAACTTTCTCGTTTATTAATATACGAAGTAACGACGTTGAAGCAGCATACTTGATTGTTTGTTTGTCTAACTCGCTAGCAATGAATTCCGCCTCTGTTAGCCGAGTCAAGTCGGTCCGGTTCTCATGGGGAGAGCCGATCCCCTCTCACACTAATTTGGTTGCAAATTTTGAAATAGAATCTTTTAAGTTTAAAATGAAACATTGGCCGCCAAAGATTTTGAAATGTGAGATCAGAGGTTTGATCTTGTATAGAGTTTCATAAGCAGTCTTTTGATGCTGAGGTTAATTAAAACTTTGTTCTGTACATAGCAAGCAGTGTTTGCAGCCTCTTCCCAGTAAGACAAGGGTAAACCTGAGTCTGCAGCCTTATTCTAGCAGCTTCAATTAAAGTCCTATTTTTCCTTTCAACCACCCCATTTTGTGGTGTCCTTGGGATGCTGCATTGCCTCACATCCCTTTTGGCACACAGAAATCATCCAACTCCTTATTTTTAAACTCTGCTCCATTATAATCCTGAAGATTTTTCTCACAAGTCAGATTGCTTTTCAACTTTTCTTACAAAGTCCTACAAAATACCTGCAGTCTCATTTTTGGAGTGCAAAAAGTAAGTCCATGTATACTATGAAAACTCATCAATTATAACAAGACAATACCTCTTCTTTTTAAGACTCAATATTTTAACAGGGCCAAACAAGTCCATGTGCAACAATTGCAAACACTTAGTTGTTTTGGACACTTCAATGATTTGTATGAACTTTTATGTTGTTTGCCTTTTAAACTGGAAACACAATGTTCATCACATGTGAATTTTTTATGGAAGACCTCTTACAAGACCTTGTTTAGAGAGTGTGGTGATAGTTTCGAGATTTGTGTAACCAAGTGTTCAATGCCATAGTTCTGTCTCTTTATTTGACGCAATTGAGAACAGACATCCATTAGACATTGGACTATCTTTCAACATATCAACCACATACACATTGCCAATCCTATAAGCAACAAGCTATGCTTTGCTCTCAGCAATGATTGTTTCAATCTTTTAACCACTTCTGGCCCAACAATCTGACAATCCTTCTTAGTGAAGAATGACCCATAACCTTTATCACTCATTTAAGACACACTAAGGAGATTGAACTTAAGATTGTCAATAAGATTGACATTTTCAAACTTGAGTTTCCTTGCTTGAACTGTCCCTGACCCCAACACCTTTCCTTTTGAATTGTTACCAAAGTATATATCACCCCCTCCATGTGCTAGAAAATCTTTGAGAAGGGCTTTACATCCTGTCATGTGCCTTGAGCCTCAACTATCTACGTACCATAAACTATCAAGACAAGTAGAAGATCCATTCACATCTGTAACAAATTAGTTTTGGTGGGTGTCGAAAGCCAAAATGGCTTTGGATGGGTCATAGACATGTCAGCCTCAAGTCTAGGAGAATGGTTAGAGTTCTGAACAGATTTTTGAAACATTTATTGTGAGCCATTTCCTGTCAAATGATTATAACCATGAGGATGCTTGTTTACTCTTGGCTTTGAGGGTCTTTTGTAGACCTCATAGCCAAGTGGTACACTTTTATAAGCTGGTTGGCCATATCCTTTTGGAACTTTATTAGCTGGTAGTGCATCTGTTATTTGAACCTCTCTGGAAACAGAGGTTATATTCCATTGTTTGGTAACAGATGTTTGGACTGGGACAAAGGTCTATTTGGTCTTTTCTTTTCTTGAACTCTCAAGTATTTTAGATTTATACTCATTTCTTTTGACATCAAAATTTTTGAGATAAACACACTCTTGAGTTTTGTGGTTTTTCTTTCCACAGATGGTACAGTGAGGTGCATCAATAATCACACTTGTTTTTTTAATATCATATGCTTTTAGAAGAAAAAAAATTTTAGTAACATAATTCTTCTTTCACAAAAATCACAAAACAAGTTCATTATCTTTTCTTTCTTCTTCCCCTTTTCACCCTTTTTGTCAGAAGATGATAAACATCTGTTGGAAGGCCTTTTAAGGGATTGATCTTGACTTGAGGTGCTTTTACACTTTCAATGGTTGAAAAATCCATTGGCTTAAAATTTTCAAGAATGTCACACTCATTTGACCAGGTAGGTTTGAATTAATATTTCTCAATCTTCTCAAAAGTTGTGGATCCTTATAGGTTTTCTAAAATAATTTTCTTACCATTTGGTTCAGTGACTTTTATTTCTTGACCAGCCAAATTTGTTGGAATAATTTCTACCAAACCACAATCATTTATAGTAGTATTTCGAAAAACTTGGTCATTTTTCTGAAACCTACACTAAATTTTACATTGCTTTTGATTTGTGATTCTAACATCAACTCATAACCTTTGCAGGACTCTACATATTTCTCACAAGTGATCTAAGTAGATTCAAGCTCCTTTTTACAACTTTGATATTTTCTATCATTGTTTGGAGTTGATCCTTGATTATGCTTGATTCATGTTGAAGACTGCTGATTTCACTATCCTTTTCTAACACTTTTGATTTTAACTCTTTTGTAAGTTTTTCAAACTGTATTTCGTCATTTAAGATCTTGTTTCTAAGATTTTCATTCACTTCTTTAATGTTAGCAAAATCAATAATACATTTGTCTGAACATAAGTCTTTAAGGACTTGAGGTAATACCTTAGTAGTAGCCATCATGGCACAATCTCCTTCACAACTGAATCCTATGGGTCAGACAGAGGATTTATCATTTCTTCACGAACCTATTCTTCACCAACAGTTTCTTCAGTAACATCTGTTTCAACATTTTCACAAACCACATCAATATTGGACACCACTTCCTCAGATTCATTCCCCTCCAAAATAGTGTCTAGTGCCATAAAACAAATATTTTTAGTTTTCTTATAAGAATTAGCAACTAGAGCAAAATTTTCATCAATGAGTTCCTTAGGTAAGCTACTCTAGTCAACAAAGCCTTGTGTAAAGAAGCTCTGTTGACTAGTTTATGCCTGAGAAGAGGTTTGTGTAGCTTGTGGTGCAGGTTGCACTTGGACCTGAGGAGCTGGGGCTTGAACTTATTGTATATGAGGAACAGTGGTTTGTACATACTGTACAAGAACAATGTTTATAGGGTGTGCAAAATGAGTAGTGCTTTGCATGTGTGGAGCAGGGGTATATTGGAAATAGTGGACAGTGTTTTGAGTGTTCTGAGGTCTAGGACTTGGATGTGTAATTATAGGGCCATTTGTTTGGCTCCTGCATTCTCTAGCAAAATGACCTAGCCTATTACACTTATAGAACTTGATTTTTGACTTATCCAACCCAACTTTTAAACCCCCATGCAACCGTGAAAACTTTCTACGAGTTTTCTTGTAAAACTTGCTAGTCCAAACACTCAGCAAGGCAAGTTGGTGCAAGATGTCCATTTCTTCCAAATCAACAAGATCAAAATGTTGAAGATCATTTAACTAAAAAGATAAGTTGTCAGCAACTTGGTTTTCCCCATTTATTGCAAAAGTATAATTGGGTGAGTAAGAATCAGAGCTAAATCCTCCACCAGATGTTATGTCAATAAAATGATCATAACTCTAATCCTTACTTCCACCAGAGGTTTCTTCTTGACCAAAAAGTGTTGTACTACCAAAAAAATAGTCATCAGCAACTTTTCCTGACTCTTGTAGCTTCTTTTCCTGGTTAAGCTCTCTCTCATAAGTGAGAAGCCTACCATGAAGCTGAGTCAAACTAATCTCCTTGAACCCAAAAGCGGTTCTAGTTACAAAAGCAATAGTGTCCCATTTTTCTTGTAATGATATTAAAAATATGCTATTCAAGGTTGATTTAGGATAATTAACATTTACCAATTGTAATTCACTGATTAGACAACTAAACCTTTCAAACTGCTGAGTTAATGATTATCCTTTAACATGACAAAATGTTTCAAACTGTTGGTTTAAAACTTCAAGATTGTTTTCAATAACCTCCTCTGTCCCACCGAATTGTTCTTTCAAAACATCCCACAACTCCTTTGCACTCTTACAATGTAACAGACTAATATAGATATCATTTGGTAAAGTCGTAGCTAGGATACTAAATACCTTTGCATCTAGCTTAATTTTCTGAAAATCTTGCTCGGAGTAGTTTTCAGGATCCTTTGGTACTTGAAATTAAGGTCTTCAGCACTCAGTACCATCGGAACTTGAGGTCCGAAGATAACCGATTTCCAGCAACCCGATTTTGTTGTGCAAGTATGTGACCCATCCGTCTTTGCCAGACAATATATTCCGATCTGACAAGGATCGGAGGTTTATACATGGTGCTAGTGTTATGTGGATCTTGTGGATTTTGTGACATTTCTGATTGTTTACAAACAGGTTTTTGTTTAAAAATACTTTGAACGTAAATAAACTTTTACTCTGTTTTCAATACAATGAACAAACGAATCAGTTTGAGAGCTGATCTCTTTATATCAAATTGATCGTGAATCGAATTTGATTAACCAAGCTATGATACCAATTGTTAGGATTTGAGTTTGATATTGTTGTGATTGTTTAAGATGAATCAAATGAAAGAAGATAAACTAAGATGATAAGTGTTGCGGAAATAATAAACTTTCAAATCACAAAAAAAGAGACATTGTTTTCATCAACATGCTTTTGTAAATATTGATTCACGTATGCATGCAAATATTACAACTCCCCCTCAGCCTAAGATCACTTGGATTTGTTCGTACAAAAATGTTAGAAGGAAAGTGATGAATAGAACAGTACATGCACTGCTCTATTTATAGTACAAAGCAAACCACTATAGCATCTTAGGCTGACGTCATGACAGTGGCATCTAGCAAGCTAACAAACTCTAGCATACGCTAAGCTAAAACACTGTTACATTAATATACAAAACTCTATTGATCCAGCATCTGTTGATAGAGACTCTGATGAGATTTTACCTCTGTTGGTCCAGCAGACCTTTGCTTCAACAATATTTAATTCTTCAATAGTAGAGGTTCTCTTTGGCAGACCTTAGACTATGAGCAGAGCTTGTATCTATCAAACTATGTAGAGCAGACTTTAGCTTCAACAGACCTTGAGTAGTAGATGTTGATATTTTTTCCCTTGGAAGGGAGTAGATCTTCTAAACACAGTTTATTCTTGATTAGATGGTGATCATTTTAGCTTTCCAATCATCTATTCTTTTATAGGGTTCAATAGATCCAACAAAAACCTTTAAACCTTAGAAGGTATATGATACCTTAAACGTGGGAAAGAGGTAGCCAACCCCTTAATCCTCTGTTAATGATGTTTAGCATTTCTACAAAAGCTTAAAACTTAATGAAATTAGATGTTAAGTGTCTAACACCTTTTCTAATAACAAATAAAATAACAAGTAGAGACAACTTTAAGGTAAAATGTTACCAATGTGAGGATCCTGAATACTTAAGGATCCTTGATCCTTGTCACATAAAATACTTATTGAGATGAATACCATTCTAGGCCCTTGGTAAGAGATCACCTTCCATGGTTAGTAAACGATATGCCCATTTTCCTGCATCTGCTTCAATTAGATAGGGCCTTCCCACTTTGGTGCCAACTTGCCATCAGCTGGGTTTGTGGTATTCTAAAATGTTTTCCTTAATACCAAGTCTCCAACTTGAAATCATCTAATCCTAATGTTCTTGTTATATGCTCCAGCCATCCTTTGTTGATAAATGGCCCTTGCTAAATTTTTGAGCTCATCCACAATATCTAGGTCTCGAGTCAGATTCTCACAATTTGTCTGAGGATCACGAATGCTTGTTCTGGCTGTAGAATCACCATCTCTGTTGGGATCACAGCCTCAGTTCCAAAGACTAGAGAGAAAGGAGTCTGGCCTGTATTATTCTTTGGAGTTGTCCTATATACCCACAGATGATATGGCAACTCTTCAGCCCACTTTCCTTTCTTGGACCCAAGTTTCTTCTTCAAGTTGTTGATGATGATTTTGTTGCTTGACTCTAATTGGCCATTAACTTGTGGATGAACTGGTGTAGATGTTATCATCTTGATTCCCCAACTGTCACAAAAGTTAGTAGTTCTATTCCCAATAAATTAGAACCATTATCACATATAATTTTAGAAGAAATTCCAAATCTAGTAAGAATGTTTCTCTTAATGAAGGATATAACTTCCTTTTCTCTGACTTGAACAAAAGCTTCTGCTTCTATCCATTTGGAGAAGTAGTCGGTCATTGCTAGCATAAATGCTTTTCCTCCTGGTGCCTTTGGAAGTTTGCCTACTATATCCATTCCCCATCTCATGAATGGCCAAGAGGAAATTATTGGATATAAAGGCTCTGTGGGTTGATGTAGATGTTGCTATGTCTTTGACAAGCATCACATTTCCTTGCATAGTCTATTGCATCCTTGTTCATTGTGCGCCAGTAGTAACCTATTATAAGGGTCCTTGAGAATAGTGCTCTGCCCCCAGTATGATTTCCACAGTCTCTTTCATGGAAATCCTTTATGACCTCTTGAATTTCTGGATCCTCAATATATCGCAAATAGGGACATGCAAGAGATCTTTTATACAAAATGTTATTAATATAGTAAACTGAGATACCTTGATCCTGAAGGCTCTAGGATTTTCCCATATAGAAATTTCCCCGTTCTGAATGAATTTCATAATTTGAAGGATTCGTGATCCTGAATTTGACAACACATCACTGGGTACAATTGCAGTACCCTCTCCTGTATGTTGTCGTAAGTGCCGATCTCCTGTATGTTGGCACGAAATTGGGGAAGCACAAATTACTGGTCCAGAATTGATCCAAGAAACCACAGACAAGATCCATCAAATTCGAAACAATCTTCTAGCGGCTCAAAGTCGTCAAAAGAGTTATGCAGATAAACGACGGAAGCCCTTAGAGTTTAACATTGGTGATCATGTGCTTTTAAAAGTATCACCGTGGAAGGGAGTAGTTCGTTTTGGTCAAAAGGGGAAGCTAGCACCTCGTTACGTAGGACCTTTCAAGATACTCGAAAGAGTAGGTCCTGTAGCATACAAGCTTGACCTACCAGAAGAACTCAACAGGATTCATCCCACATTCCACATGTCGAACTTGAAGAAGTGCCTCGCTGATGAGAATCTCCAAATTCCGCTGGAAGATATTCAGATTGATGAATCTATGCATTTTATTGAAAGACCAGTGGAGATCATGGACTACGGGGAGAAACGTCTTCGACGAAGTCGCATTCAAATTGTTAGGGTACGCTGGGAGTCGAAACGGGGACCTGAGTTTACTTGGGAACGTGAAGACTCAATGCGTGAAAAATACCCGCATCTTTTTCCTACTACTTCAACTACTTAAATTTCGGGACGAAATTCCTAAAAGTAGGGGATACTGTAACATTTGTAAAAATCGGGTTTTCAAAACCCGCTCCGTTTTGTAATCGAGTATCAAGTTATAAAAGTTACATTGAATATTTATGATTATTTTGAGTTAAAACGATACATAATTAATAAATAAACTAAACTATAAAAATTATATTTGATAAAAAGTTAAAACAAAATAAATAAAAAAATTATGATGCTGCCGGGACTCGAACTCGGGTCAGCCGGTTACAACATCAAAGACTTAACGCACACACACATCACCACTCCGCCACTTGTTTGTTTTCTGTCATCTTTAGGAAACAAATAGGTTTTATGGACTAAGGTAAATCAATCGATTTTACCAATTGTAACTGAAATCGGTTACCAAACGCCCAAAGTCGATCTGGATACTCGCGATTCAGCGAGTATAACCGATAAACTGACGATTCCAATCAATGCTGCCGTGAATGTAACTTGAATTCGGAAGTGGATCGGTTTAATAACCGAAAGTTTTCAATTCTCGGATTACTTCAATCCTAGACCCTTCCTGCGACTCAAAACACTCTGCAAGACTTTCAATTTCATTTCCGCAACCTTACAGTCCACCGGAGAAGCTTAAATCAACTCGCCGGAAAAAAATCTGCAAGTCGCCGGAAAACCGGGACTCACATCCACACGGTATTTCCTCCGACTCTTTCTGTTTCAATCATGTGATTAATCGGTCACTAACACAACTCCACATCAGAATCGATCCTAGTCAACGTTTGTCGAAAATCTTACCTTCGCCGGAAAACTCCTGAAACTTCCGGAAACACACCGTGAACTGGTATGATCTTCCAAACTTCTGTTAAACCTTGTTTAAGTGCCTCAACTTCTTAAATAATCGAACAAAGCTGTCAATTGGTTTCAAAAGCCGGAGTTCACTTTCAGAACTGACGAACCTCTGCCGGAATTCTGTGAACAACATCAATCGGTACATCTTTTTCCTCAAACCCTCTCCATTCTTTACTTTTAAATTACTTGTAATGTCTGAAAAGCGTATATGTCATGAATCGGTCATAACAGTCGGAATATGTTTTTCTGGGTAAAATCAACGAAGAAGATGAAGACGCAATATAACATAAGATTAATTAAAATTGGTATTTTAAACGGGTTAGACACACAGTCCAGCGGTGGACTGTGTGCAAAATACACACGCACGTCCCGAGTTCGATTCCTGCTATACGCACTTCTCATATAATAAAATGCCTTTTTGTTTAAAAACTAAACCGGGCTAACTCAGTTAGTCGTTAAGTATAATAAAAACCGAGATAATAACCAGTTTAGACACACAGTCCAGCGGTGGACTGTGTGCAACATAAACCATACGTCGCGCGTTCGAAACCCGTCACTTGCACCGGTCCGTTGAATTAAATTGTTTTTGAAATTAAAGAGAATTTCGGTTAAAATGAATAAGTGTATAAATATAACTAAAAACAAGATTATTTCGGGTTAGACACGTAGCTCAGTTGGTAGAGCTGCGTGCACGCGTACGGGAGGTCTCGGGTTCGAGCCTCACCCAGCGCAAACCATGCTCCTAACCGAACCGGTCAACAGGTCACAACGGTCAACGCAAAATAAACAATTTTTTTTATATTTTATTTATTTAATTTAATTTAAAAATCAATTAAAAATACTTAAAAATAACATTTTTAAAGATAGAAAATAGCCTTAAACTCACAAAAATATATCTAAAAATTTCATTAAAATCCTTAATAAAATCCACTCATTTAATATAGTTTTCCGTTATTATTTAGGTTAGTAATCCTCGTTGTTCCGCTCATCTAATTCGTGCGCATATCACCATCTCCAATCCAACGCACCCAATGTGAGTGAATCTTTACAAATTTCCCGTTTTAATCACGTTTTGGGGTTATCATGTGTCTTGTTATATATATATATATATTATACTTAAACCATTGTGCATGCATCATATCATGAACTAGTGTATTCAGTTTGTTTCTGTTGTGTAGTTATTGTTGGATGCAAGTTTATTATTTTCAGTACATGCAATTTCATAGGCCGCAGCTCCCCATTACATTATGAGCCTTGAGCATGTTCCCCATTTCATTATGAGGTTGAACCTGGCGTGCCCACATACGATCGTCCGTTTGATTGAGCCTTGATCGTACAGACATTTCATTTCAGTACATGCATAGATCGGCTCCGTTTGATTGAGCCCTGATCGCACAGTTTCATTTATGTTATTTACAGTATGATGTTGGTATGTTCATGTATGCTGTCATATGTTATTGTATGTTATAGTGTGACTGCTATTTGCCATTGCTTGATTATTTACATTTGCTCATCTATGATTATGCACAAATTTTCAATGATAAACTAACAATTAATTTATTAATAAATGTTTATCTAATAAGGTTCACTCGCCAACTTATGTTGACCCAAAAACTCCCATTTTTACACATGATACAGGTGAACCAGCAGCAGCTAGGAACACATAGGACTTGGACTAGAAGAATAAAACGATTTAGAGTTGGGATTGTTATGTTGGTTTATTTTCTTTGTATTGAATGAACATGTTTGGATTTTTGGAAATGTAACTTTGACTTTATTAAATATGAAACATATTAGTAAATGTCATGAGCTTTGGTGATAACCCAATTATGCCCCGACTCTTATTCCGCTGCGGGTCGGGGTGTGACACTTTTCTTCTTCAGTCTTTCTCTTTCAAGCAAGAAGGTTCACAGGTACTTCTTCAAATGTACTATCACTGTCAGACGATGACTAGTATCTGGTTCTTCAAACTCAGGTATACTTTGCTGTTGTGATGCTTTATGCTTTGTCGGCAACTAACAGCATCTCAATTTTTAGCAAACCCTGTTTCTTGATCTAAATCATTCTTATGCAACAGAGAGAGTGTCGCATGAACACTTGGTATATCCAAGTACTTGTACTCGAATCAAAATTCAAATTTCTTTCATCGTTTGATGATTAGTCAAATATTCAAGAATGGTTAATAATTTTTAATAAAGCAAAGAAAGCACTCTATTTATTTTTTATAAATATAAGAATATAAACATATACACAAATAAACGAAGAAACTAACTCAATAGTTACAACTATACAATTGCAATGGGATCAAGATCGTTTTCAGGTGGACCAAGGAACACTTTTCAGTGCAAACTTATTCAGACTGGTCTAAGTGATTGCTAATATGTTTGTCCACTTAAACTTTAATGCTCAACTTTCATTTTCAACTTCATGATATGCTTAAGGTAGTATTATACTATAATAACCGTGCATCCCATACCATGACATACCCCTGCAATCAAGGTAAGCGCAACGATTCATCGTAGTAAGTGAGTATATTGAGATCATCATTTATCTTTTACAACGTCAGACTATTGGTGAATAGGTCAATACATTCGTACAGCAGAGTGACAAATAATATCTGATGAGGTAGGCAAATACCTTATATGGTATGTTTGACTTTACAAGCATATGGAATTTTCTCGTTATGAGATTTCCTTTCTTTTAAGGTTTTGGCCCTCTATTTTGACTCTTTTAAGGATACCCTCACTGTGCCTAGATCTGCATATATTGGTATTATAGTATAATACTACCTTAAGCATATCATGAAGTTGAAAAATGAAAGTTGAGCATTAAAGTTTAAGTGGACAAACATATTGGCAATCACCTAGACCAGTCTGAATAAGTTCGCACTGAAAAGTGTTTCCCTTGGTCAGTCTGAAAACAATCTTGATCCCATTGCAATTGTATAGTTGTAACTACTGAGTTAGTTTCTTCGTTTATTTGTGTTTATGTTTATATTCTTATATTTATAAATAATAAATAGAGTGCTTTTTTTGCTTTATTAAAAAGCATTAATCGTTCTTGAAGATTTGACTAATCATCAAAAGATGTAAGAAATTTAAAATTTTGATCCAAGTACAAGTACTTGGATGTACCAAGTGTTCACGCGGTACTCTCCCTGTTGCATAAAAATGTTTGCTTATAAATTTACTGAGAATTGTGCATATCTTTATTTAGATCAAGAAATAGGGGTTGCTGAAAATTGAGATGTTGTTAGTTGCCGACAAAGCATGAAGCATCACAACAGCAAAGTGTACCTGAGTCAGAAGAACAAAGATACCATTCATCGTCTGACAGTGATAATACATTTGAAGAAGTACTTGCGAACCTGCTTGCTTGAAAGAGAAAGATTGAAGAAGAAAAGAGCTGCTGAGATTCCTCCTCTCGCATTCTTTTTGACAAAGAAGTTTCAAGCAAACCTGATCCCTGATATGAAGCTAATCACAAGAGCTAAAGAAAGACCCGGTGCTGAGAGTTCGTTGAAGTGTGAGGTCCTAGAGGTGTGAGACATACTTCCACAACACTAACAGCATAGCGGCAACCGTATACTCCATTGAAGACGTTGCTGAATTTATGCTATAAAGACAATTTGATGCAGCAGTCTAGGGAGAGACTGTTAGGTTCTAGAAGTGGTGAGACTGACGCATCAAATATACGAAACGGTCTATGGTAGCTAACTAGGATTAACTGGGTTAGTTTGTATTAGATTTTCACCTTTTTAGGTCACTTGGGCATGCCATAGGCCATGTGGGCCAGGCAAGCACAAGGGAAGCCCATGAGGGGCATAAGAAAACCCTAGGTATATATGGAACATTATGTCATAATTAGGGTAAAGCTTTTAGAGAGAACTTTGGTAGCCTCCACCATTCTAGAGAGAGAGACCGAGAGGTGTGAAGACCTTGTATCGAACGGTTTTGCTATTCTAGTAATAGAATCGTATGCAAGTTTGAAAGTGATTCACGTGTTATTCTTTTTCATCTCGTTTCTCTTATTTCGGTTTGTTGAATATCATCAAGTTTGGATTCTGCCCATCCTTGGTGATTATTTGATATCATTGTTGGATCCGGATTATTCGGGACCTACAAGTAGTAACTCCGTACAAAGGTAACTACTTCGGATGAAGTTAAAATGCTCAGTTCACACGAGGTAGACTGTCTATATATAGTGTCGTGTGTTCATAGTTTTTGTAAGTTTTAGAGTTCCTAGAGGGGAAATGTTGTCCAATTTCTCCAGCTTGTAAAGATGTATACTCTTTCGGTATGAATGAATTATTTGACTTCCGCTTCTATTCCGTTCTTAATAATATTCTACCGAATTAGTGATATCCCGCCCAAACTTCTATCTAAACCGCCATTTCCTAGACTATCAATTGGTATCAGTGCTACGGTACCGATTCAATTGATCTAATAGTTGATTGAATCAGCTACGCTCATGAATTATGGACATAGAGGGTTTAGACGTAAATCATCAAATAAACAGACAATCCATGGACAAAAATTAAAATTGAAACTATGGGATTGTTTAGAATTGAATTTTGACCATATCTATGAGAGAATCATTATGAAATTCGAAGAAATAAATATTTTGGATCGAAAATTGTGATCATCATGGAATTATCTTCGCACGAAGGTACTACTTAGCACGAAGATAGTTACCTTCGCACGAAGATAGATCACTTCGCACGAAGATAGATTAACTTCGCATGAAGGTAGATTACCCTCGCACGAATGCATTTTTTGATCGTGGCAATGAGACGAGTGTCCAGAAAAATTTGGTGACTGAAATTTTTTTCGAGATTTTAACGACAAATACGGCTTGTTCGGGGACACTGTCGAGGGCCTCATAGAACAGATTTGATGACACGATCTCAGAGGGTTGAAGATAAACGGGTAGTCACAGATACCTGTGTTGAACGATTATCATTTGGTATAGTGACTACTAAGGGGCCTTAAAGAAAAATCCGCATTGATGGAAAACGTATTTTTGTGGACCAAAATGACACATTTTCCGCATAGTGGAGCTTTTCAGAGAAAAGATAGAACTCAATCTGCTCAATTGAGAGGGAAATTCAGTGATATGTTTTAGAGAAGTTAGAATTTGCAAAAATGAGGTAGAATAAAAATTTCAAGGAATATATTGAAATTCTGGCATTTTTTAAATTTGTGACTTGCAACAATATTCTGGTGGTTCCGACTTTAGATTATCCGGGGATGCATTTGATCTGGATTCGTTAGTTCGTGATCGCAGGAAGTTCAAATTTTTCAGATCGTGACTAGATTGATGTCTTAGGGTTTGAGTCCCGGGTCTTCATCAAGCTGGTGAGAAGGATTAGCGTCATAAGATGCATCAGTATTGTTGATACTTAAAAGATATCACAGCTTTTTGATAGTCTAAAGTGTTAGAATGGTTAATCTTCAAGGAGAGGAACTGTTTATCGGACTAACCGTCGGGGAATGATGATGTTTGTTGATTAAGTTGCTGCCAGGACTAACGGAGAAGACTAAACAGCTATTATTGTGACTGAAGATGAAGAATGTGATTCTGATCGTGAAAGAGTGTTTCTCAGATTTGATTATGTTACCAGATGATTTGTTATCCTATGAAGATTTGTTGATTGAAGAGATTACCGTTTTGCTTATCAATCATTCAGGGTGTGCTTAAATGTGATTACGGAAAACGGGATTTCAGATTTCCACGGGTATTCACTCAGTTGAAGTTTTTCAGTGTGATATTTGAAGTATCTATCGGTTGCCGATTGGATTTTTGAAGATTAAGAGACCAGCTCACGTGCTAAAACGTTAAATCAAACATGGATGCGGTGATCGTCGGAACTGAGAAATTACATTGATTAGTTTTGAGTTGGTGATTATTTGTGAAGATCACAGTTAAGCAAAGCAGAGGAGGTCGGGAACCATGCAAATAAAGACCTGAAGATTCATCCTAGGGGCATTTGTGCATAATGAAGATAATGCAAGTCTGAATCATCAATTAAGGGGGAATCAATTGATGATTTCAAGATGCCTGATAGTCGCAGAATATTCAAACATGGCTCTCATATTTCAAGATCAAGCTTCGACAGTGATATACAAGGGGGAAATTGTTGGTGCATCTTCCATGTGTCAGCCACTATGCGAATAAGCTAGATAGAGCGTGTGTTGAATATTGTATAGTTTAGATACGAACACATGACTTAAGTGCGAATGAGATAGGTGTTTAGAGGTCACTTCTTACGAAGTAGTCACTCCGTACGAAGGTAGTCAGTTCATACGAAGGTAACTACTTCGTAGGAAATTAAAATGCTCAGTTCGCAGGAGGTAGACTGTCTATATATAGTGTCGTGTGTTTATAGTTTTGTAAGTTTTGGAGTTCCCAGAGGGGAAATGATAGCTTGTAAGATGTATACCCTTTCGGTATGAATGAATCATTCAACTTTAACTTCTACTCCGCTCTTAATAATATTCTACTGAATTAGTGATATCCCGCCCAAACTTCTGTCTAAACTGTCAGTTCCTAGACTATCACAAGTATTAAATATATTTGGCATCGTTGTTTATTTTAAATCATGTAGATGTTTACACTATCGAATGCTATGAAAACCTTTTATAATCACACCTCACGCTTCCACTACGAACTGGTGCGATATATGATATGTCCATGAGACATCTACATGCTTTCCCTAAGTGTCCGTAATTGTTATGAAAGCGTTGGATGCAGGAACCTCAAGGATGGGTTCCTCAAGAACATGTCACTTTGTGTCATGTTTGAGAACAACTCTCATACGTTCCAAGAACTTTGTATCATCAGATTTCTCATTGTCCAAGATGGACAGAAGAGAGTAGTTATAATGTGCTGAACAATAGAGATCAATGGCATCTATCTAATACCAAAATTCAAAAGTTTTAACGCTTTCAATATTTAAATTCTTTCTACAGTTAATTACCCTCTATTTTGATTATAGGAAACATTAATTAGTTAAAGGCTTATGTCCATAGCAACCTAACTTCATGTAAGCGATCTAGCTCTGCTTACAAGATTAAGCCAATTGCTTAGTGGCATCAGACATTTATCCCTATCAAAATGGTACGAGTTAGAGTCCTACAAGTGGGCAATGGGCAAATTTTAAGAATAGATTTTAGGTGTTTGTGTTCACCGTTCAAAATAATAATAATAATAATAATAATATAATAATAATAATAATAATAATAATAATAATAATAATAATAATAATATATAATAATATAATAATATTAATAATAGTAATAATAATAATAAAAATAATAATAACAACAACAACAACTCTTCATACTTCAACCATGTGATTTATGGCCTAAGACTCTTAATATCACAGCACACCACCTTACCCCTATTGTTAGCCAATCCAAAGGGCCCCTGACCCCTTGAATGTCATACCTGCTCATAGGTGAAAGTGTAAGGTATGATCTTGATTAGTTCTCATTGCATACATACGATGTAAGTAAACTATCTAAATGCAATTAATATGTACGATGTTCATCCATTGCATTGACATAAAGGTATTATACAAGTCACAAGTTGTTCATAAATTACACCACAAGTTATATTGTTTAACAAAAAGACTTGTTTACAAATTAAAATTTAACAAATCGAGGTTTTGCATTCCATCTTTCGCTCAAGGGCGTGAGATGTGAATCAAATCCTCCAAAAGGATGACATCGCTTTCTTGACATGTTTGTTCTTGTTTCGTGACATGCAAGGATCCACTAATTGCCTGAAATACATGTAAGTTTGAAAAGTCAACATAATGTTGGTGAATTCATGCGTTTGTTTTTGTATCAAATGAATCTTAAAAACATTTGAAAGTTCTTGTATATAAAACCGGTATGTAAAGAGTCTATGACATCATTGATCATGATTGTTTTGCAACGACATTAATTTATATGCCGACATAGGAAGCAATCCAACCCTTGACAATTTTGTGTCGATTAACCTCGACTGGGAGACAAAAGCACTCCAACGGTCTCGTGGATCAAGAGTGGGGCTCCCTAAAACCCAATTGATTTATCCCTTTCGTTCCTCAGTTTGTATGTGATTAATGGTGCTTAAGTTCCACCCTATTCTGACATGATCTAAGTGTGTTTCATTCCTTAGATTAATCATAACATTGTACATGTACCTCCCCCGATAGTTATAAAATAGAAAAGCGTTTAAAAGGAAAAGGGGACATGAACTCATGGTTTGCGTCCAAACGTAGTGTGCTAGCAAGCTCGAGTGTCCATAAAGTATCGCAACCTACATGTGTTGTAATCTCATCTTGAATGTCATTAAGACTTGTATTTGTTGTTTGTTTGGAGACCCTTGTTTGTTTTAATACGTTGGTATTTCGTTTATTGTTCGTTATTAATATATGTATATATATATATACACTCTTGTTGTTATGAATTGGCCTTGCCCTTCATATGTCTTCGTGCCTAGCACGAGTGTAAACGGGCCTAGCCCTTATGCGTCTTCATGCCTCGCACGAGTGTGAATGGGCCTAGCCCATTTGTGTCTATTTGTGTCTCACACCGGTGTTTCGTTATGTTATAAATATATATTTTATATATATATATATAATATATATATTTTGTGAGTAGTGAACCTCGTTCAGTTATATATGTACGTTCATTTCTTATGTATACACTTGTTCTTCAAGTATGTATTTGTATATCTTTTCTAGATATATTTGTTAAATATAATTATTTTTTACATCAAATTTATGTTGATGTATGATGTGCTAAAAGTAATTTAATAAAAACAAACTAAATTAAGCTAATCTAGACACAAAATAATATTCTAGACTCTCTAAACTCCACTAAACTACTAACCGGCAAGTGAACCGATCGACTCTAGTAAAGCTAAGTAAGTCCGGAAATCGAACCCACAGGACTCAATTTAACTACGTTAACTAAACTATCTACACCTAGAGTGACACAGACATGACACTAACTGTTTTTATATTTGATTGGGGGGTTTAAATATCCTAAAAGTGCTATTTAACTATATTAATTAACTAGATTAACTAGACACAAACTAACTTGGGTTTACTCAGATGATGGAAAAGATTACCTAGACTGGAATCCGAGATTGTACTAGTAATGATTTATTAGGATGTTAATTATTATGGAACCAGGATTTCTAACGCTAAACCTATTGAGACACCGAACAAGACCCCTGACCCTTCTTAGGAAGACACTTATGGAGCTCTAAAGGCTGTTACAGACACCGGTTGGTCTAGACTCCCTCACAGACTATCTAAGTGGTTTACGAAAGTATCCTAATCTGATTTACTCCCCAGGCTATAAACCTAGGAGAGACTCAAGTTCTCAATTTGACTTGTTAGACAATTGTCTATAGTGATGAGGATCTGCTCTCCATTAACTAGGTCCTAATTTGATTAACTAGTCATAAAATGTGTGGAATTCATTTTATATTAGCGACAATATATCAAGATATACTTTTCAATGTTTGTGTTTCATTAATTGTCAAACTTGTACAGCCTGAAACAAATCTGACATGGCTTCGTCGTATAAGTCAACAAAACAGCTACTGACAAATGAACACACGAAGTCTATATAGACATCATACTTCGTTCGAACATAAACCATCTACCTTCGTAAGAAGTGAACTAGACTACCTTCGTTCGAAGTTGACACTTCACCTTTGTACGAAGTGAACTTACAAAATCAAAATCTAACATTTCAGGCCTATTAAATACACGGACATGACCCAAAGACGTAGGGGATAGACATTCTGCATCAACAAACTCCCCCCTTGGATATTGCCGCAGTCATGGTCAGTCTTCAGTCTTCAAAATCTTCATAACTTTAATCTTTTATCTTCCAAAAAAGTTTTTCCTCGGCTTTCGATGTTCTTCGCTCGGAATCGGTGTTTGATCTGTAGCCGGTGCCCATTTCAAAAAATGAAATCTATTATCAAAGCTTTCTTGATCTTTTAATCAATTTTTTCTTCTTTACGCATCTATTTCCTGAATTCTTTACCTTCCAATTCATGCCATTGCGATTTCCACATTTTTCCCGAGTTAATACCATGTGCATAGAAAAAGTTAATCACACATTGGTATTGCAACGCTTGAACTTTTTTTCACCTCGTAGCTTGTCTTATTATAGAATAAACATTCTACGTCTTTCTCTGAGCAGTTTACCAGCCACATTGGATAAAAAAGCTTGATCGTTCTCCATATTCCTTCATCTTTCAGAACAATCACTGCTTCCCCAGTCTCTATATTGTACTGCCACCACTTGAAGAATTCATGAAAATCTTGTTCAATCTTTAACAACAGCATGCTCTTCATGGTACGTGGTCATTTTACAATCAAAGTAACATCCTTTTCTTTCGTGACTGGATCTATCTTGATGATTCTTTTTTGGAATATGCAGTAGCTAGTTATCAAAACCATGAGTAGCTTCATACTTTCTCAACTTCCACAGCCTTTGATCGTTGAACTTCATTTGATAGTTGATAGCTTCATCTGACATAATTCTTCAACATCCTACCAAGGCAATGTCTGAATATCACACAAATATCGGAAGTATTGAGCCCCAAACTCTCGTTTCACTGCATACACGTTTAGTACCGGTATCCAACCCCAGCTCAGTATACCTCCCAACGATTTGTCTTGATCTTTCGTGAAGATAGCTAGTGGTCATCGGAATTTTCATTCCTTTGGCAGTTCTTTGAACCATGTCTTTTTCGCTTCGAGAATTTCTTCTTTAGATAACCTTCTCGGAACATTCCATCTTTATCAGTTTCCTCGACTTTTCTCTTCAATAAATCATCAATCGCTTCAGCAAACATCTCTTAAAAGGTTGAGAAGTCATCTACTCCATCACCAGTGTATTTGACAGTTTCATCATCAGAATCATCCTCCACGACAACCCGATCATAATCATCAGCATTTTTCACATACCGATACACATAGTCTTCTGGTTTTGAAACACTTATGTTATTTAGCTCTTCTTCAAAATCAAACTCAAAAGAACTTTCCTATACCCCAAGCATCTGAGTTATCTCTTATTTGGTGTAGTTTTGTATAAACTCCCCTCTTCTACACCATGCTCCAAATATAACACTTCTGGTGGCATATAAGGAACAACTGTTATAGTTCAAATGCCTATGAGGATTCCTGAACGCTCTGCATCGTGAACAGAATCCTTATTCTCCCCCTGTCTTTGTGCATCATCTTCTTGATTGACTTCATCATTCAAAAATGCATCGTAGTCGAAAGAATCATTCATCTTAGCTTGAACTACTAGACCAGTACCTCCTTGATTGTCATCGTCATTACCTTTATCGTCATCGTCTTTCTTTCCATCACCTTTTGTGTTATCACCACCATCATCATGATCATTTCATCATCATCCTTTTTCTTCCTCTTCTTCAGCATTGAATGACACTAGATCTTAGATCGGCTTCTTAGTCTTTTCAGCATCGTAAGGTACATCAATAACCGATCCAATTAACACAAACTTGGATATATCAATCTCAGGCTCTGGTTCTTGCTCAACAGTTGTAACAACAGGAGTAGCATCAATCTTTTCTTTTCCTTTACCTGCAGCTACAGCATTAGCTTCTGCTTTTCTGGTTCTTTAAGCAGCCCTAGCCTTGGCCTCTTCATTCTCAATTAAATCATACTCGACATCAAAGCTTATATTGAATCTCTTCTCAAGCACTTTGTACAAAACATCGAACTTCTTTGCATTCACAATTTTTTCTACTTCCAACTCCTTTACCACTCTACGAAGTCTCTCATTCTCACAGTGATGTTCGTAAGCATTGAGACTAACTGCACATTCTCAGATTCCAGATGTTTAACTCTATTCTCCAAATCTTGAATCTTTTTATCGTTAAAGAAATGTCCTTCGAATCCTTCAAATTGTAAATCATCATCAAAGGTTGTAGGACCTGTAGGATGAGATTGACGTCGAGTAGTTGATTGTGGTGTTGATTATTGTTTTACAGGAGGTGTTGTTTGCTTTGGAGGTGATGGTGGATGTGGTGGTGTTGTATGTTGAATTTGTGGAGATGGTGGTCTTTGTGGTAAGTAGGTGGTATTTGAATAACAATAGTTTTAGTAATCACTTCCACCTCAAGAGTCTCTCTTTTTCGGGACCTACTGAATCAGCCTCAGTAGCCTTTCTCTTCATATACTTTCTTCTTGCTCTTTTAACATTCGGAGACCCTGTTCTCTTTTGTAGACATTTGTTGGTTTACTCTTCACACGTCTAATTTTCTTTGGTGGTCTCTTAATTTTATCTTCTTTTTCTGACGGCACATAAGTTTCATCATCACCCATTGCCTTTCTTTTTCATTTTTCTGCTTTCTCAGTTGCTGCTCTGGCTTCGTAATCAATACTTTCTTTAGAACTTGATTCAGGCTGAAGTAGCAGAAAATACTTATGTTTCAACATTTGTATCCACTTCAACGTGCACCTCTTCCTCATCATCAGATGGCTCATTAATTTGCAAAGTTTTGGCTCTCTTCAATGCCATATTTCTTTGTGAAGCTGGTTTCTTTGGAGTTGTTTTCTTTTACTTCTCCTCTTTTTCATATCAAACGCCTCTCTTAGGAACATATTCAGCCAGATGTTCTTCTCCAGCGTTCTTAGAGTTACTTTCATCATTTCTCCATCGGTCCTTGGGCGGCGCAATATAATCCTTATCTTTGATTGCCCCGAAGAACTTCTTACCAACACGTTCTGTCGCATGCTTCAATTATTGATTTAGACGCATTAATGATAAGCTCGACATATGTTCTAAGTTCAACACATCTTTCTTATTCTTCTCAAGATTTGGAAACTAATCATCTAGCATCATCTGAACAAACCTTGGATACTGTAAGAATTTGTCCTTTGTGATGTTACCCTTCATCTTCTCGAAAATCACTCTCGTAAAGTTGTAAGGCCAATTAAGAGTGAGAGCAGCTATCATACACATATGATAGTCTAAAAGTGCATCATACCCTCCTGTCCAGTTACTTAGAGTGTGAACTATTGAATGAACGAAGAAGTTATACAACCTAGCCTGAAAAGCTTTGTTGAAGTTAGGAGCATTCACCATTCCTTCGTAGCCCATGCGATAGAAACACCCTTTCGCCATTCTTTCTGAATACATAGTTGGATCATTGTCTTTATCTTTGAAGTCTAAGACCCTCCTGATCAACTCTTCTATGATAAGCACCTCTTTATCTTCATTCCCTATCCTTACAAACGATCTTGTAGCCTTTAGCTCCGGTACGTGAGATTTGTATGCTTTGTGTTGATCAGTCAAAGTTCTCTTTATTGGCAAACGATCCATGAACTCGAGAATTTCTTTAAAAGGTTCCATCTCCCTGATCGTGTCATCGAGAAGATAATAGATGTTGTGCTTCGGCTCAAAGTTTGACTTCTATTCCTGCGAAAACACAAACAACAAACACTTAGATGAAAAAATTTAAACATACCAAAACCCTTTGTGCGAAGATGATTTGAACGAAGATGCACTTTCCACTTGGTATTAAGATAGATTCAAAAACACTTTTGACACAAAAAGAAATCCACTTCGTGCGAAGTTGGTTTTTACCAATTAAGCATTTTCACTATGTGCGAAGGTATGGTTTTACCTTCGTACGGAGGTGAATCTTTCATTTGGAACATTTTACTTCATGCAAAGGTAATGTTATACCTTTGTATGAAGTGAATTCACTTCGTTCAAATGGTTAATATCAAAGATTTTGCATGTTTTTAATGAAATTGAAGGATGTAACATGATCTGATAACGCCGATTTACAAGGATCTATGCTCAATTTTAGTTTTTACCAGTTAAATCAACCTAGATCTATGTTTTTATGTCCAAACAGTCGACGTGTTCAAAATACGGTCCAAACATGATTCAATCTTTTTCAAACTACCTTAGTCATTTTCAGTGGTGTGAGTATCAACCACTACAATTGAAATTTTGGCAGCACTTGGTCGTTTGTTTTACAAAATCTCACAAGTTCAGTTCATGCAAAGAGAGAATTCTGAAACATTTGTGTTTACTTCATACGAAGTTGATCCTTATATAGGATCAGGTTTATCTTAGTACGAAGAGAAAAGTTTTTTCTTCATGCGAAGTTAATCCAACTTTGTGCGGAGTTAACTTTCTCTTCGTGTGGAGTGATTTCTCACTTCGTGCGAAGTGATTTCTCACTTCGTATAAAGTGAACTATTACTTTCAAAGTTTTTTAATTTCTCGAACTCATGTGAAGGTAATGTTATACCTTCGTACAAAGTGACCTCACTTCATTCAAATGGTTAATATCAAAGATTTTGCATGTTTTTAATGAAATTGAAGGATGTAACATGATCTAATAACGTCGATTTACAATGATCAATGTTCAATTTTAGTTTTTACCCGTTAAGTCAACCTAGATCTATGTTTTTATATCCAAAGAGTCGACGTGCTCAAAATACGGTCCAAACATGGTTCAATATTGTTCAAACTACCTTAGTCATTGTCAGTGGTGTGAGTATCAACCACTACAATTGAAATTTTAGCAGCACTTGGTCGTTTGTTTTACAAAATCTCACAAGTTCAGTTCATGCGAAGAGAGAATTCTGAAACATTTGTGTTTACTTCATACGAAGTTGATCCTTATATAGGATCAGGTTTATCTTCGTACGAAGAGAAAAGTTTTTTCTTCATGCGAAGTTAATCCAACTTTGTGCAGAGTTAACTTTCTCTTCGTGTGGAGTGATTTCTCACTTCGTGCGAAGTGATTTCTCACTTTGTAAAAAGTGAACTATTAACTTTCAAAGTTTTTTAATTTCTCGAACTCATGCGAAGGTAATGTTATACCTTCGTACAAAGTGACCTCACTTCATTCAAATGGTTAATATCAAAGATTTTGTATGTTTTTAATGAAATTGAAGGATGTAACATGATCTAATAACGTCGATTTACAAGGATCTATGTTCAATTTTAGTTTTTACCCATTAAGTCAACCTAGATCTATGTTTTTATGTCCAACAGTCGACGTGTTCAAAATACAGTCCAAACATGGTTCAATCTTGTTCAAACTACCTTAGTCATTGTCAATGGTGTGAGTATCAACCACTACAATTGAAATTGTGGCAGCACTTGGTCGTATCAAGATTCCCTTGATTTCATCTTACAGGTTAGTTTATCTAACTGATATTTGTCTAGGTTATACGAGACCTTGAGAGCTCAGGTTAGTACCATCGTACAAACAAAGAGATGAAGGCTCGTCTTAAAAGTGGTATTCCATATTTGGAAACTTTTGACTGCAATTGTCAGATCTTTCGATACTTTCAGTATGCTGCAGTTTTGGGCTTTTAAAGCAAAAGTATTCTACAAGTTCTAGGCCATTGCTAACACAAAATCAAAAGAACTTTTCTAATACCTCATATATCAATTATCTATAAAGACCTAGTATCTCAGAATCCGGCAATCTCTCAAACCAAATTTTGGTGTACTAAGACCATATATCCGAGAGATGTTAACCAACTAATTAAGAAGTTTTTCTTTATGTTCATATCTTAGAAACAATTAACTGCATGTGCGAAGCCTACTGGAACATTATCAGTGAGACTTGTTTAACACTATTAAACACTTCATTTTTTTAACATACTATTATAGTCCACTGATGTACTATCATTTCCTCTTTTTACACGAAACTATTGTCTCTTTCATGTTTTTGTACACTTTCAAATTTATATATATATTTTTTGTATTTTTCACAACATATTTCTCCCCTAAAATCAAAAACATATCTTTGGATTTTTTAACGAAAGAAATTTGAAAACTAAAAACTTGATAAACAAATGAGGATTACGTCAAATCATCATCCATCTCCGCTTCAACCTCAGTGCCTCCCCCCCCTGATGTCGGATCTTTCATCCTATTTAATTTCAAAAGATGTTTAAATTTTGCTCTGTCAAATGGTTTTGTATAAAAGTTTGCTTTTTGTTCATCAATGTGGATCTTTTAAATTTTTATATGTCATGGATAAAGTGATGTCGTATCTCAATATGTTTTGTTTTAGAGTGTTGAATCGGATTTTTGGTTATGTTAATGGCTGCCTCAATATCGGCATATATAGGCGTATAAGGAAACTGCAATCCATAGTCACTCATCTGTTGTTGTATCCACAAGATTTGGGAACAACAACTGGAAGCTGAAACGTATTCCTCTTCGCAAGTAGAGAGAGCGACCGTGGTTTGCTTCTTGCATTGCCGCGTTGCTAATTGTGTGCTAAAGAAATGACAACCAACAGAGTCGGAATATCCAGCGTAGATACCACAAGCCAATGCTTGGGCAACCATTCAAGTATCAAAGAATTCTCTTGACAATCAACAAATGCAACACTCTGGGACTTGACTAGTAGCGTGCGTAGAGGCATGTCGATACATGATATTCGGCCTTAAAGTTGCCAGATACATCAAAGATCCGATCATTGACCGATGTAAAGTTTCATCGATTTTCACTCCAGTTGGATCTGGTCCGATGCTATGATTTAGAGCCATTGGGGTAGATATTGGTGATGTTTCGGACATCTTGAATTTTTCTAACACGTCGTTCACATACTTCGTCTGATGTATGAAGTTACCATCAGGAAATTGATCTACCTGAAGTCCCAAGAAGAACTTCATTTCCCCCATAGAACTCATCTCGAATTTCTTCTTCATGACTATTTCGAAGTCTTTACGCAGCACATCGTTTGTTGAACCAAATATGATGTCCTCCACATAGATTTGTACAATTAAGATGCGTCTATTCGTTTCCCGTGTGAAGAGGGTACTGTCTACTGTTCCTCTTGTAAAATTGTTGTCCAGAAGGTGTTGAGAAACGTCTCGTACCAGGCTCTCGGGGCCTTGTGTAAGCCGTATAACGCCTTATTTAGTAGATAAACGTTGTCTTTGTGTATCGGATCGACAAACCCTTGTGGTTAGCCAACATACATCTCCTCTTTCACTTTTCCATACAGGAACGCGGACTTAACATCTAATTGGTACACCTTAAATCCTTTCCATGACACGAATGCAAGGAAAATGCGTATAGCTTCTAATCGTGCCACGAGTGCATAGACTTCAGTGTTCCCTCTTATTGATGAAATCCTTGAATAAAGTTGAGCTTGATTTCGAACAATTACTCCTCTATCATCGCTTTTACACTTGAAGACCCACTTTGTACTAATCTTCTTGTGGTCGTCTGGTAGATCAACAAGTTTCCAAACTCCGAGTTTCTCAAACTATAGCAGCTCTTCCTATATTGCATTTACCCAACTTTCTTCAGTGAGAGCTTCTTTGTACGTTTTCAGCTCAATCTGCGAAATAAAACAACTATATGAGACAGTATGTTATACAGGTGCAACAATAGTATTAAAATAACTAAGATCCTTATTGATCTGATTTCGTGTTTTAACACCAGTCTGCAACTCTCCAATGATATTTTCTGATGTGTGGTAAGACAAAGTACTCGGCATAACTCTGTTTGGAACGCTCACATCATGTTTTAGATTTGTGATGTTTTGATTAGCATAGTGATTACTTTTAGATGCTTCATTCTGAGCACTTGGACTAGCTTGATTGTTTAGTAAACTTTCAATCTTTTATGTCCCATCATCGGAAGTAGATCCATCGTTGTCATATGTCGGTTCAGCATCAGAATCAGAATACTCACTTTGATTTACAGTGGGATCACTTGTTCCCGCAGTCTGAGATCCTGGATGTTGAGTACTTGTACTAGCTTTAGCATCGTGAGTACCAACAGGTGTTTAAGTAATTAAAATAGGTCTAGGAACATGTTCTTGTGATGAATTCATGCAAAACTCCCTTTTCATTACAAAACTCTGCCATCTGATTGTTCTTGAACTCTGTACCATTGTCACTTCGAATGCGACGAATTGGTAAGTGGTACAAGTACTCCAATTTTTGAATAAGATCATCAGACTTCCAAAAGTTTCATCTTTGCTCTCCAGAATCATCACCCATGAAAATCTTGAATAATCGTCAGTCACAACAAGACAAGATACTCAACAAGTTGTTCACTAACTCTGTTATGTAGTTGGCTTTATCAAACGACACCACACCATTGTTAGAATTCCTTCATCTACTATCCTCCCTCCTTGGTTACCCGCAAACCCAACGTAGCCTCCACGGATAGATTTAACATCATATAACAAGGTAAACATTCCCGTCATGTGTCGAGAAGCTCCACTAACCATTATCCACTTTGAAATGATTGATCTCAGGAGCCCTGATGTAAGTCCAAATAATCCGGATCCAACAACGATATCAAACAATCACCAAGGATGGGCGGAATCCAAACTTGATGATATTCAAGAAAACCGAAAATAAGAGAAATGAGATGAACGAGAATAACACGCGAATCACTTTCAAACTTGCATACAGTTCTATTACTACGAATAGCAACACCGTCTGATACATGTTTTTCACACCTCTCGGTCTCTCTCTAGAATGGTGGAAGCTACCAAATTTCTCTCTAAAATCTTAACCCTAATTATGACATAATGTTCCTTGTATACCTAGGGTTTGCCTATGCCCCTGATGGGCTTCCCTTGGGCTTGCCTGCCCACATGGCCTGTGGCATGCCCAAGTGACCTAAAAAGGTCAAAACCTAATACAAACTAACCCAGTTAATCCTAGTTAGCTACCATAGACCGTTGCGTATATTTGATGCAAGAGTCTCACACTTCTAGGACTTAACAATCTCCCCCTAGACTGATGCATCAAATTGTCTTCATAGCATAAGTTCAGCAACGTCTTAAATGGAGTCTATGGTTGCCACTATGCTGTAAATGTTGTGGAAGTAAGTCTCACACTTCTAAGACCTCATACTTCAACGAACTCTCAGGACCGGGTCTCTTTCTTCTGCTCTTGTTGTTAGCTTCGTATCAGGATCTTGATCAGCTTTGCTTGAAACATCTTTGTCAAAAAGAATGCGAGAGGAGGAATCTTAGTAGCTCTTTTCTTCTTCAACCATTCTCTTTCAAGCAAGCAGGTTCACACGTACTTCTTCAAATGTACTATCACTGTTAGACGATGAGTGGTATCAAGTTCCTCTGACTCAGATACACTTTTCTGTTGTGATGCTTCATGCTTTGTCGCAACTAATCTCAATTTTCAGCAACCCCTTTCTTGATCTAAATCAAGATCTGCACAATTGTCAGAAACTTATAAGCAAACATTTTTATGCAATAGGGAGCGTACCGCATGAACACTTGGTACATCCAAGTACTTGTACTCGAATCAAAATTCAAGTTTCTTTCATCTTTTGATGATTAGTCAAATCTTCAAGAACAGTTAATAATTTTTAATAAAGCAAAGAAAGCACTCTATTTATTTTTTATTTTTTTGGAAACTTTTTCATTTAATAAAAACACGACACTATTTTTGGATTTTTGAATTTTCTATTTTTTTAATTTTTAAATATAAGAATATAAACAGAAACGCAAAAAAAACGAAGAAACTACCTCAGTAGTTACAACTATACAATTGCAATGGGATCAAAATCATTTTTCAGGCGGACCAAGGAACACTTTTTCAGTGCGAACTTATTTAGACTGGTCTAAGTGATTGCCAATATATTTGTCCACTTAAACTTTAATGCTCAACTTTCATTTCAACTTCGTGATATGCTTAAGGTAGTATTATACTATAATACATGTGCGTCCCATACCATGACATATCCTCGCGATCAAGGTAAGCACAACAATTCATCGTAGCAGGTGAGTATACTGAGATCATCATTTATCTTTTACAACGTTAGACTATTGGTGAACAAGTCAGTACATTCGTATAGCAGAGTGACCAACAATATCTAATGAGGGTTAGGCAAATACCTTATATGGTATGTTTGACTTTTCAAGCACATGGAATTTTCTCGTGATGAGATTTCCTTTCTTTTAATGTTTTGACCCTTCTATTTTGGCTCTTTTAAGGATATCTTGACTGTGCTAGGTCTGCAAGTATCTAGACGCAACAGAAGGGCAGACCTGATATCCCGGATAAATCATCAGTATACCGACCTAGAACTTCAGTCGTTGGCTATCTATCAACGCAGGATTTAAGACCATGAAATCATGCGCCGATGGTATGTTATCCACAAGATACATAGTTCATTATGTTTATATCACTTAGCATCTTTTAATCACATTGAACGTTAAGCCTACCGACATATCACATTAGATCCTAGTCTTTTCAGCTACAACACCTTACATGTGTCAGTCACGCCCTTTATCACGAATATTCATTTCATTTCCCATTTGATGCAAAAAGTCTTTTTGGATTTTTCTGTTTTTCAAATATTTTTATTTTCTGTTTTTCAAATGTTTTTGTATGTTTCTCATCCCCCCCCCCCCTAAACAATGCACAAATACATATATCTCCCTCTTTTTTCACTTGTTTTCAAATATACTTTCTGGATAATTTTCTATGCACGAAAACGTTTACTAATGAGTACATCAGCTGGTTAAAAGTCCACCTCAGCAATTCAGAACAGTAAATCGAATTTGAATAGTATCTCGAACTCGGAACAGTACTTTAGATGGTATTCTAATTGGCAGTCGATGATTCAAGATGCAACAGTAATGATCCAAGATGGTATTCGAGATGATTCAAATCTTCAACAAATGATCCGAGATGGTATCCGAGATGATTCTAGTCTTCAATGGATGATCCGATATGGTATCCGAGATGATTCGAGTTAAGTTCAAGATGTAAGAAGTCAATCTGAGATGGTCCGAAGTGCAAGCTGATATGATCCGAGATGGTCCGAATTCTATCCGAGATGCATAAATATCATCCGAAGTTCAACAATTCTTATCCGAAATCTATCAGAGATGCAAAAGATTATAAATCCGAAATGCAAGTAAAAGGTCTGAAACATGAGAAGAAACTTGAAGCAACACCGAAATAGCAATTTTCTTGAATGTTGATTTCAAATACGAGCCTGAAAATAGGTTCTGATGGTTCTGATACCAATTGTAAGTCCAGAATAATCCAGATCCAACAACGATATCAAACAATCACCAAGGATGGGCGGAATCTAAACTTGATGATATTCAAGAAAACCGAAAATAAGAGAAATGAGATGAAGAGAATAACACGCGAATCACTTTCAAACTTGCATACGATTCTATTACTACGAATAGCAACACCATCTGATACATGTTTTTCACACCTCTCGGTCTCTCTCTCTAGAATGGTAGAGGCTACCAAAGTTCTCTCTAAAAGCTTAACCCTAATTATGACATAATGTTCCTTATATACCTAAGGTTTGCCTATGCCCCTCATGGGCTTGCCTGGCCCACATGGCCTATGACATGGCCAAGTGACCTAAAAGGTCCAAACCTAATACAAACTAGCCTAGTAACTCCCAGTTAGCTACCATAGACCGTTGCGTATATTTGATGCGCCAGTCTCACACTTCTAGGACCTAACACCCTACACATGCAATTAAGCATTTATTTGAATAGCGAGACCCAAGCCATGACGGTCTTGGGTGGGATTGGGCTTTCCATTTTTGGTTCGTAAACACTTTCCTTCTTGATTTCAATTCAACCTCAACCTTTTTATTAGTCATGGTTGAAAAAGTTGTTTTAACTTCTTCAGAAGAAGGTTTTGATTTAATCACCCAAGTTTTGTTATTTTCAAAATGCCTTTTTGGGATAAAATTTCGAATCTTTTTGTTCATTTTTGCTTGATGACTCACCAACTTCTTTGTTTGAAACATTAGAATTTGTTGATTTCACATTGTTAGATTCATTGTTTCTTTTAAGAATATGTGTTGGTACAAACATTGGGGATTTTTGTTTCACATTCTTTAAAGATTTCTTAACATTGTAAATAGGTTTGGAGTTGTTTTGTGGACATCCTCGAGCGATATGTCCAACTTGATTACATTTGAAGCATGCGCTACTGTCTTTACCAATAAAGGATTTCATAACCTGTTCAATGCGTCTTTTCTCAGCATCAAATTCATCATTTGATTGTTCTTTTTTCAAACTTTCCTTTTCACTCTCTAAGCTTGTTCCGAAAATAATGTTATGTTCTTTGAAAAATTTGGTTTTTGAAACCTGTTGTTATATTTCTTAACATAACCTAAACCTTTTCTTTTGCTCTCCTGATAACTCTTACCTTTCTAATTGATATAATGAGAATGTTTAGGTTTTGAATAGTAAAATGCATTCAGATTTTCAAGCTCAGATAGACTCACTTCAATTAACTTGAAAACTTTTTCGACTTTGTCCAAATCCACATTCTGAATCAGAAATTCTTCATCAGAATGTAAATTGCCAGATCCTTTCATTTTGTATAGGTTAGGATCATCATTCAAATTATTTTCTTATTTTTTAATGTAGTTCTTGCAAAAGCTTTCTTTATTTTTAGAAGGTGAACTTTAACTTGTTTTCTCCAAGTTAGACTCAGCACTTTCAAATTTCACTTTCACTTCCCAAAACATTTTCAACCACATTTTTAACCACATCTGACTCACACTCATTTTCAGATTTAGTGTAGATTACATCGAGATTTTCAGGCCACTCATGTTTTGTTTCAGTTTTCAATTTCAAATTAAGCGCCTTTTCTACCCCTTTAGTTTTTCCTGGAATAACTCTCCCACATCGGGGTTGGAACTCGATTATAACCTATATTCTTGTTTTGAGAACCAGTATCATTTTCTTCCTTTTCATTTTTTTGTTATTTTGGAAGAATATGATTAATCACATACGAAGAAGTTGAATAAGTGATCAACAACTTATTAACCCTTTCTGTTTCAATTCTCATTGTTTCTAGCTCATATTTTAGCTTAGCAATCGTGTTAAGATAAATATTTATGACCATTTGTTTATCCATAACCATTGCTTTTAGCATTGAAAGTGTAGCACTATCTTCCCTACTAGCTTGTTAGAACTGATTAATAGTTTTGCTCAGTTTATCGTATCATCTTTTGTTTCTTTATAATGCACTTGACAACTTATCAAAAAGCTTTTTCAGTTGTTTATATTTTCAACTTTTTCAGAAAATTCCTTGCATGGCTCCGAGCACTTCTTGCATGCTTTTTCGATTTCAGTTATCTAAACCTTACCCTCTTCCTTGACTGACTCATTTACCTCTCCTGAACTTATTCAGAAACAACCTCTTTCAAGTTTGCCATCATCGTTTTGTTTGCAATCTATGAGATTGACAATGGTCATCTCTTTGTTCACATCGATCATTTCTTCTACCTCTGGCTTAGACTCTTCATCACAGCGCACTTTATAGTTCGGTTCAAAGAAACCTGCAAAAGATTTATACACGTCCGGTGGTACTAAATTTTTGAATTCTCTATGAAAAATATCTTCCTCAACAAAAGGATCATAGTAGTATTCTTCATTTGGAGCTTCATCGAAAGTCACCTCAGCAAAATCTTCTTCAACTGGTTCAGGTTCTTCTTTAATCTCTGCCAAAAGTGTAACTCTTTCAGGCTTTGAAATGTAATTTTTCCAGTTGAATCCTCGTAGCTTTATCTTTGGAACTCAACAAACCATCCTCAATTTGATCATTCTTGATGTAGTCTGAGGTAGAGAAGTTATATGATAAATTGCCTTTTTATAGTAGTCATCTCCAAATGGATTTTGATTTACATTTACTTCACAGTTCGGACATTCTCACTTGAAGTGTCCTTTCTCTCGACATATGAAGCAAGTGACTTTCGATTTGTCAAATCCTAGCTTTCCATCTGGACCTCCCAAACTATTCCTTCCCGTAATCTCCATAAATCATTGACCTCTGCGAACAATACTGGCCATGCACCATTTGATATCAATAAGCTCCAATTTTTTTGGATCGATTTGGTCATAATCTTCCTTTGTCATATTAGGATTGCAAATCTTTCCAGCTACCAAACTTTCACACGATTCTAAAACATATGCAAGTAAAGCCATGTGTTGCTTGGTCGTATTACTATAAAATCTTGAGCATTCTCTAAATTCACGGCGATATTGCACTGTAAAATTCGTTGGTTCAAGTTGGTCTAGTTGCTCTAGCTGCTTTGATAATTGTTTGAATTTTGTGAAATTGAGGTATTTGTGGTGAGTTAGGAGCATAAGTTGGGAATGACTGAAAACCACCACCAGTGTTCGAATGGTTTGAAGAAGTACTCGAAGAACTGTCTGCGCTGAAGGTAGTATGTATTTTTGGACTTTGAGTGTTGGTTGTTGAACTTCCTTTGTAGTACAGATTAACATCTTGCTGAATGTGTGATCCTTTGGTTTTAGCCATCTTTTGCATTTCAAGCTCGTGGCCTTTTGTTTCTCTATGAACCTTGACAAACTGATAGTACTATATTTTGAGCTATTTTTCAAGATTGTCAAGGAGGTTGACCAATCTCCTTCAGGTAATGCATCAGCAATTTGTCCACTAACTCTTCGTTTTCCTTTTGAATACACAATCATTTCATCTCTACAACCAGGTGACAATACCTTTCAATTAACTGTTTGTTTCTCCTTTTAATGGATTAAAGATATCAAACTCTTTCTTTAACAACGCTTTCTTGCTTTTGATCATCTAGGTGCTTCCCTAAAATTTCACCTTCAAAGCGTTCCTATTGTGCATATTATGTTCGTCACTTTACGAATAGGCTAGATAGAGCGTGTGTTGAATATTGCGTAGATTAGATACGAACACACGAATCAAGTGCGAACATGAGAGGAGCATATGTGTCACCTCGTATGAAGTGGTCACCTTGTATGAAGTGGTCACTTCGTACAAAGTCAAATGCTCACTTCGCACGAGGTGAGTCAGGTTTATAAATAGTGTTGTGCGTTCATTGTTAGATAAGTTTTGGAGTTCCCAGAGGGGAAACGCTGGCGAAATTTCTCCAGTATTTCATAAGCTTAACAAGATATATACTCTTTCAATATGAATGAAACATCTAACTTCCGCTTCTTCTACTCCTTTCTTAATAACATTCTACCAAATTAGTTCTATTTCTACCCAAACTTCCGTCTAGAACCGTCGGATCCTGGACTCGCAATTGGTATCAGAGCTACGCTACCGATTCAATTGATCTAACAGTTTATTGAATCACCTAAGCTCGTGAATTATGGACATTTATGGACTTAGGAGGTTTTAGACGTAAATCATCAAATAAACGGACAATCCACGGACAAAAAGCTAAATTGAAACCATGGGATTTTAGAATTCATTTTTGACCAGATCTGTGAAGGAATCATCTTGAAATTCGTAGAAATAAAGATTTTGGATAGAAAAATGTAATCAGGCTCGTTCAAACGAAGTGAGAAATTCACTCTGTACGAAGTGAAACCAAAGTGCCTAAAAAGTTTGTGATTGAAATTTTTTTTGAGATTTTAACGACAAATACGGGATGTTCGGGACACTATCTAGGGCTTCAGATAATAGATATGATGATGCGATCAAGAAGGTTGAAGATTTTGAGGTAGTCATTGATACCAATGCAGAAAGATTATCTTTTTGGTATAGTGACTATGAATTGGCCTTAACGTAAAATCCGCATTGATGAACAACTGAATTTCAAGATTTGAGAGGGAAATTCAGTGGTATGGTCAGAATTTGCAAAAATGAGGGGGAATAAAAATTTCATGTCTATATATTAAGATTCCGGCATTTTTGAAATTCATGACTATGCAAAAATATTTGGGTGCTTTCGACTTCAAATTGTCTAGAGATGCATTTGATCTCATTTCGTTAGTTCGTGATCACAAGAGGCTCAGAATTTTCAAATCGTGATACAGATTGATGCTTAAGGGTTTGAGTCCTGATCTTTTATGTAGGGCGGGTTAGCATGATTAGCAGTTTTGGTGATACCGAGGAGATCTAGGATGCTTATGTTATATTGCATACACGAATGTTTGGTGTTGGTATTAGGTGTTAGCAGGACTAACTGTATTAAAAATTACCGAGGAGATCTGAGTTCATTCAAGTTATATTACCTACACGAATGCTCGATGATGGTCTTAGGTGACATGATTTTTAGTCTTCAAGCAGATGAATTGTTCTTCTTGGACTAACCACCGTTTAATGACAATGTTTGCTGATTAAATTGCGCATGTCGAGCGGAGATAGCTATATATCTGTTATTGTGATTGAAGAGGAAGAATGTGATTTTAATCGCAGAAGAGTGTTTCTCATATCTGATGTGTTACAAGATGATTTGATTCCGATGAAGATTTGCTAATTGAACAGATTACTATTTTGCTGATCAATCATTCAAGAGTATGCTTAAACGTGACTACGTAAAATGGGGTTTCAGATTTTCGCGGGTATTCACAAACTTGAAGTTTACCGGTGTGGTGATTCGAAGCTTCTATCAGTTGTCGGTTGGGTTTTTGAAGATTAAGAGATTTTTGTGGTGGCTCTCATGCTAAAAAGAGTTAAATAAAAAAACCGAACACGGATGTGGTTATCGTCGAAACTGAGAAGCTACATTGATTAGTTTCGAGTTTGTGATTTTTCGTGATATTACAGTTAAGCAAATCAGAGGAGGTCTGGAATCGTGCAAACAAAGACCTGATTCCATGGGGATTTATGTTAGGGGGAATTTATTAAATAAATTGCAAACCCAAATCATCAATCAAGGGAGAATTTGTTGACGCGTTCTACGACATCGATAGATACCTGATTGAAGTTGTAGAATATTCAAACACGGCTCTCATATTTCAAGATCAAGATCAAGCATAGATAGTCACGTCCAAGGGGGAAATTGTTGGGGCATTTTACATCCGTCACTGTTCGAATAGGCTAGATAGAGCGTGTGTTGAATATTGTATAGACTAGATACGAACACACGACTTAAATGCGAACGTGAGAGGTGCATATGTGTCACTTCGTATGAAGTGGTCACCTTGTACGAAGGTACCTCACTTCGTATGAAGTAAATTAACTTCGTACGAAGTAAAAGTCACAGTTCACATGAGGTGAGTCAGATCTATATATAGGTGTTGTGTGTTCATGGTTAGATAAGTTTTTGGAGTTCCCAGAGGGGAAACGCTGGCGAAATTTCTCCAGAATTTCACCAGCTTGTAAAGATGTATACTCTTTCGATATGAGTGAAACATATAACTTTCACTGCTTCTACTACCTTCTTAATAACATTCTACCGAATTAGTTCTATTTCTACCGAAACTTCTACATAGAACCGCCGGATCCTGGACTCTCATATATATTTTTCGTCGGTGAAAATGCGCAAGCATTGCGTCGGTAGAATATACATACTCCTTTTCGTGACAATATATACCTTTCTTGTTGGTGACTCTATATATATATATATATATATAAGTTATTTCTTACCAGTTTTTTGTATATCTTACTTGTCGGTTTAGTATATATATTATTTCGCCATATATATATATATATATATATATAAGTTTGGGATATATTATAGATGTATTGATATAATATATATATATATATATATATATATATAATTACATATATATATATATATACTTCTTTGTCTTAACCATTTATCCACTTATGGATATGTGTGTATATTTATGTAAACATATATTCTTATACTTAGTCACTTCAAGTATTATGGTTCCATGTATTTGTGTGTATTAGTATTTAGACAAGTATGCATCCTAAGGATTCTAAATACATAGACTTTAATACACAATTATGTATACTCATATGGAGGTTTTCTAAATATATATATATACACACACACTTCCATTTTTGTTTAAGAAAATATTTATAAGTGTTTAACTTAAACTTTTCACCAAAGTTTACCTAATCATGATTAAGGTTGTTAATCCCATTTAGTCATGTTAATCACTTGTTAAATCACACCCTAATCATGATTAAAATTTTAGAAAATTTTTCCATTGTTTCTCATATATTATGGACGTTTTCCACGTTTACAAAACGTATTGTAGTCAAATTTCCACCACATTATGATTATCAAAGCTCAATCAACCTGAATCAAGATCATATTTCATGCATTTTCATATGATCACAACTTAAGTATCATGAACTTATATATATATATATTTTGTCAAGAACACTAAAAATAACAATACTTTCATGTTCATCTGCTTATTTTACCACTTTATCTAGACTTGTTTATGTTGTAATTTCAAGATCTAACACTTTAAAAGTATATTTTTATTTTCTTGATAAATTTTGTATTTGCAAAAATCATTTTTAAGATTAGATCAAAGTTCATGACACTTCAAGTTTGTAGATCTTGCTAGATCTAAGCATCTACATGCTTAAATCATAATTTTGAACATCATCATACAAGATCTTTCAATCTGACATATTCTGCACTACACTAATCATCAAGATTAACATGAAAAACACATAGTTAAGTTAGATTATCTTGTTTATTTTAGGGTTTTCTTTGTTTTTTATCTTTAGTTTCAAGATGATCAAGTTGTACATATTTGATCTACATCAGATAAAAAGCATCAAAATACAAGTTTGAAGACTCACAACTAGCTATAGGCTAGGAATGATCTTGGATTATAAGGATTGAGATGATGAGAGGATCTTGAAGCTCCAAGAATTTGTATAAGGCTCCCTTGAATGCCCTAGCTCTTAAACCACCTTAGATCATCTTCATTTTGTTGTGTGATGCTTGAAATGGGAGTGTTATGTTGAAGAAATGGGAGTGTGTGTGTGTGTGTTTATGTGTGTCGTGAGTTGAGAGAAAAATGAAAAGGGGTTTTTGTGATTAGTTGTGAAGTGAAGATATGGTTGAATGAGGGTATGTGGGTGCTTATATCTTCTATGATCTTTAGTCATGATAAGATCTCCTACAACATGCTCTTTCATCATCATTATCTAACATAGGTAAGGGGCATGTGGGCCCCTCACATGACCGAAAATGTGGGTGGGGTACATAGGTTATGGTCTTGCAAATTGTTTATTAAAACTCACATGTGCAAAATTCTCAACTTAGATATCTAGGAGGTTAGGGATATTCTTTGGGGATTAGAATGTCAATGGTGGTTTAGGATGCTAATCATGCTTAACTAGTTCACTAGACTAGTTATTTGGTTGTTGGGATAATAATAATCGCACTAGTTTCGCTATTGGGTTATTACCGGATAAATTATAAGGTGTATGGTAATATATGTATAAGTACCCTTAAGATACATTTAATACATTTGAGGTCATTTATGAAAACTAACATCATTATTGGACCTTGTCATTACCATCAAAATGCTGAATTTTTGTTGCGAAAATGCTGAGTTTGTTATTTTGTAGTTCGCATCGGACAATTTAAGTGTTTAGCCATTTTTCCAGAAAGTTTATATAGTGTTACAAGTGCTTCCCTAATTAGGGCTTTTGTATATATGTTTAACTTGATATGTTTTCATATCATCCGATAATTGCTTCAGGGAGTACCGGAACTCTCCTGCCATGAATAGTGTGTTCGTGTGAATAGTGTGTTCGCATTGTTTACCAACGTATTAGGACATAGTTTTTTTTGTTTCACGACATGGCGAAAGTGACGATATAAGTCGTAATGTAACAATATGTCCTAAAATTGCTAGACTTTGTACAACCCAATCATTCAAAAATCAAGTCTAATGTACGCAATTAAATATAATAATAGTGATTAAGTTGTATGGAATACCATGTATTTTGCCGGTTGTCACATTGAAACCCTCGAGTTTCTTATTACCTGCAATTACAATGGATTTTAATAATGTAACTTATATTAATATATATATTATAATCTCCCTTTGGTCTTAAATAAATTCAGCTATACCAAAATACACTAAAATGACTAATATATGACACGTTTCTTTATTGTGTTATACCTCTTGTCCTTTTCTATGGACGCATTGTGCTTCTTTATATACTATGTTCTATTTGTTTTGTGTGTGTATACAGATTATGTTCTTTTTTTTTACCATCATCATGCCACCAAAGTTGTATGTTCCCCGTCGTAGTCATAGATCTAGTCATTGTAGCGTTGTTGTGATGCCACATGCCATCGCAACCTTACCTTTGCAGTTGTTATAGACCCATCATCACCATTTACCCCCTAACAAAGTTATATTCTTTTTGAAGATGGTTCGCACTTGTTTTTTTTTGTCGTTTTTTTTCTGGATTCTCCTTTAGTGTGAGCATTCAATTCTATACAAGATCTATTA
This sequence comes from Scalesia atractyloides, assembly GCA_947069175.1. Classification (NCBI taxonomy): domain Eukaryota; kingdom Viridiplantae; phylum Streptophyta; class Magnoliopsida; order Asterales; family Asteraceae; genus Scalesia; species Scalesia atractyloides. The sequence continues at coordinate 39,987,308 of CAMTDV010000022.1, read as the reverse complement.
TACATATTAGATTTATTATAATTATTTTTACTAAAGTTAAATGGGTTCAAATTTAGAATGTAAGAATTAGAAAGTAATACAAGAGTTATGATGAAAGACAAAACGAAGAGTCTAAAAATAGTAGTATGATTAAACTTGGATTTATGTGTAAACACATCAAAGTACAAAGAATAGAAAAATAAAAATTATAGAAAATATCAAACATCCGAATTTCCTATTAGAAAATTATAATTTTTGGAATATATTAAATTCCAACTTTAAGAATATTATGCAATTCTAGGACGAAAAACTCCTCCTCCAAAACTGGCTTCTCTTCTTTGTAATCATCCGAACACAATCAGAAATTTAAGGTCTCTTTCGTCCTTTGGTCAAACGATAGCATAGACTAGTATGTCCTCTTTTGTATTTACAAAATCCTAATTTTGTATTTTTGTATATATTTAATTATATGTGGAGACAAGTAGTTGGTGTTTGAGTATGATTTTGGAGGTTTACTTCCAAAATTATAAAGATATACCCTATAATGTTTTGGCCTCGTATATGTCTAATATTTAACTATTGTTAATGATAAAATATTTATTGTATTTTTAGTAATATGAGAAGACGCTAACTTTTATTTGTAATTTTGCTGTAAAACAACTATTATAGTAGTTCAAAGAATATAATGCGTCAAATTCAATTTTCTAATCGTAATTATTACTATTAAAATTATAAAAGTAAGAATATTGGATGGATCTTGTAGTCTACCAAATCAATCCTGATTTATATTACCAAGTCAATTTTCAATAGAATTTCTAATGTTAATGAAATAAAGTGTTACGTATAATATATGATTGAGTAATGACAGCCGGGGTACTCCACTGCACTGTAGTGGTTGTTTCCATCTCGGTGAATGCTTGGCCAGGGGTTTTACCCGGTTTCGAGTCCAAGGGGGGACGCAGTTTTACTATTCCATGGGGTTTCTGCGCATCAGGGGTGTGCTACGCTTTCTAGCGGTGGTCGAGTAGTCGGCCTTTGAACATAGCTCCGAAATGGTGGGTTTACACGTGAAAGCAGTTAGCCGTTCAAAAAAAAAAGAGTAATGACAGCCGTAAGTATAACTATTCAAAATTTAATACCAAGACCGTAAAACATGTTATTATCACATAATCCATTAGTTAAAATTACATTTTTAAGTTTTGCTATAAAAAAAATAAAAACAATAACATACAATAACAAATTAAAAAAATTTCAACAAGTACCTAAAACTGAAATTTAACTTATTCTTTAATCAACTATTGCAACACTCTAATTTACTTTTTTTACCGATGAAAAGACTTTTATTATCTTAATATGACGTAAGAAATTTGATTTTCTTATTTAAATATTAAAATAATTAAAACTTTTTTTTTTGAACGGGCCAAACAAAATTAAAACTAGTTTAGAAATGTAATTATTAGTTGGATTTTTATCTAATATATATCATTTGAACTTATAAGAAAATACTTCAATCATATTTAATCTAGCCTACAACACCCTCACCTCGATCCCCCCTCCCCCTCCCTCTTCCCCAGTATATATACTGACCATGGCCCCTTTGATTTCACCATCCATCATTATGAGAAACACTACTATAACTTTGAGTCTTATGGTTTAACTGAATTTGTATATGCATACACATCTATGTAAGCATAGATATGTATGTAGTATGGCAATTATAATTGTAAAAGGATGCCCATGATGGTGATGACAACAACCATGATCTTGCTTTCCGTTTCTTGAGAATATAGAAATCAGTACGAAAGAATCTGTAAAGCTCAGGAGGGATAGCGCCCGAATAAAGTACAAATAAATCATGTTTTTGTGGCGCTATCTATCCTGAGCCTCATCGCTTCTTCTTACTACATTCACCCTAGCTTACAAAACATAGGTCGTCAAGATCTTAGAGGTATGATTTCTTTCTCTCTCTCTTTCCTATCCCTATCCCTATCCCATCCCCAAAATATAATATAGAGAGAGAGATATATATATATATCATATACACATAGGTACATGCATAGTTTTCCAAATGCAAACGATAAAGTATGATTATATGAAAATTTATATAAAAAAATATTTTTCTTTATATAAAATTTTCAGATGGTCTTATTTAAGAAAAAGAATTGTGTAAAAAGTAGTTTTATGTATCTTAGTTTATGTAGATTTCTTTACAGTTAAAGAAAATGTTAAATGTGTATATATTTACGTTTAATCACTTTTATTAGGATCATTGAATTTTTAAACTATATTATTAGTTATTTAAATATATATTTAGTTTCTTTTACACAAAGAAATGAGCAAAACATAATAAGAAATGAAAATTTGCTCCATTTTTTACCATTTGGTGTAACTTAGATGAATACAAAATGTTATGAAACACATTTTTATTTTTCTTCCAATACTTTTAATAAGATGGCATTCATCTTTCAGATATTGTTTTAAAAAATTGAATATAAATAAACCGATATGTATGAGTGAATCTCATACATAACTCTTTGTGTAAGCAGGATAATTAGTGACAGTCGTCCATTAATGCTATCTGAATCTCTGCTAAATAGAAACAGTATAGGCATTATTTTGATACTGAATAATAAATTGTAGTTTTTCATATCATATATTATTTTTTAACAGCCAACGAATTTTTAAATGAGCTACTGACGACATTCAACACATCAGATGCACTCGCCTCTAAACTAGGGAAAACCTTTACCTAAGACCGAAGCCCATGAACACCCGCCTGAAGGTACGACAATTGCGGTGAGTTAAAGCCCGCTCTGTTCAAGGATCGAATTAGCGATCTCCGTCTACTCCCATAGTCTCATATCATCAACAGATGCCACAGAAAATAATAGGAAGAGCAGGAATTGAACCTGGGTACTTTAGAACACCAAGTTTCTGCCATACCACTCCATCACCACCTCATTGGCTATCATATATCTATCATATTTTAAATTATTTTTCTTGAAGTTTTCTTTTTTTGTTTTTCTTTTTTCTTTTTTTTTTTTTTTGAGGAAATGCATTGTTTTTCTCTTTTAGTTCAATGGATTTAATACTTCCTATATAACATTTGGTCTAATAATAAAGTTATGAGTTTAATGCTATATTCAACGTTGTCAGTCGTCACTGGTTTTATGCTATATAAATATGATTAAATTATATATATGATTTTTTTCAACATTAATATAAAAGCTAATAATATTATATAATGTTACTTGTTAAACACTACGCGAAACACGTGATTACCAGTTATTACCATCTACACTTTAAATTGGTTATAATGTTCACATAATAATAGTACAAAAATGACGTTAAGTAGGCGATTAAACTGACTTGAGGGATATTGTATTTTTAATAATAATTATTATTAAATGTTCACATTTAATTTTTAAGTTCTATACAAAAAATGGCATTAAGTAGGCGATTAAACTGTCTTGAGGGATATTGCTTTTTTAATAATACTATTTTCGTTTCCGATGACAGTCTTTAATGTAAAATGGATGTTGACTTGTATCCCCACTTCGTTTAGGTCACGTCTCCTTCATTATTATATTTGACTCTTCAATGCATCCTACTTTTCTGGCCGTTCAAAAAAAATCTTCTATTTTCGATTTTCAGAATAAACAAATACACTGCTATTAATATTATATATAAGCATGTGTATACCAAATGTGTTTAATCCAAGTTGTCGAGAGTTTTAGTTCTAGTCTAATGGTTAGTACTGAGGTTGATTAACGTGTAGCTTTAGAGAATGATAACTAGCTATTGGAAAAAGAAAGAATATGTATACAACGCGTTAATGTAAAAAGTACAATTGAAAATGGTTTATTTATGGGTCTACATATTTACACACTCACTTGCCTATTTAAACACTCTTTAAACGGGTTGTCTAGATCTTGACGTGGCGTCTAGGGTTTTTTTCTCCAACCACATTCCTGCACCGTACAACGTCAAATCAGTCATATCAGACGGGGCGTCTAGCAATAGACGGATGTCGAAGATGACCAGGCCAAGACGGGGCGTCTAGGGCTACACGAGACGTCTTGAAGGTTGTGCTCTGCATGCATGCCAGTCAAGTTGCAAAGTGATACGCCCCGTCTAGGCCTAGACGGGGCGTATATATCCTTCTTAAATAGAGCCATACAGAGCATTTGTGTCGCAGAAATTTTTCAATTTGTCGTCGGAATTCTCTCCGTCTTTTTCTTTGGCTTATATTACTTCATCTGATAGCATTCAATGCATGTCGGTAAAGTAGTAAAGTGATGCGCCCCGCCTAGGCGTTAGACAGGGCGTCTATTTCTTTGTTAAATAGAGCCATGCAGAGCATTTGATGTCGCATAAAACTTTCAATCCGTCGTCGGATTTCTCTTTGTCATGAACTTTGGCTTGTATTACTTCATCTGATATCATTCAAAGGTGGTGAAATGTCATTAAACTGGGACGGGTCATGGGTGCCTGAAGTCAATACGGTAACAGTTATTATGTTAAACTAGTTGTTATTTTAATTATTTACTAATTGTGATATCGTTGTTAGGGGGAGAGCGGTGTTCCTAATTCTAACGAGCAAGAAGAGGTTGTGCCTAGTGTACAAGACATTATTCGTGATGGTGGAGGATATGGTGGTGAGTCACCCCCATACGCAGGCAATCCGTATCTCGCGAAGATGGTTTGAAAAGCGCCTGAGGTTTCATAGTGAGTTAAAAACATTTTTACCCGATGGAGAGCAGCCTTATATATTTTGGAAAAAAAGTATTGGATGGACGGTTTCCAGCGTGCAAATTTGTATATCAATCGACTACACGTCAAAGAGTGTCTTGTGCTGAATCGAAGACTGTAACCGAAGGGAAACTCGAGGAATAAATGCAGGTAAATGAGAAATACTATCATTTTTTAAATATATATGGTTTTTGTTTGCGTAATAGAGTGTGTTGTGGTTTAACATAGTGATATGTTGTTGAACTTATTTCAGGTGTTTCTACAGCATCTAACGAGTCTCAGTCATCGTCTGATGATCAGTCTTGGTCAACCATGGTCAACAAAGCAAGACAATGGCTCGATTTTTTTTATGTTTAATACGATTTATTTGTATAAATAATACAAAGATTTTTTTAATACAATAAAAAAACTTTTGGCATAACTAATAGGATTTTATTTACTTAATATGAAATTTGATATAAGCCGACATTCCTTCAGTACACCCAAGGCACAACAATTAAACCATACAAAGCTTTGTATCTAAAAACAACAAACTCCGGGTATTGACAAACAGACGGTAATTATACACTCCGAGCTCTCACGTCCAACTGTCGGCACCAGTAGATGACGAAATGTCAATACTGCCCGTGGCGACGGTTGGACGTGAGAGCTCGGATACTATGATTACTGTCTGTTTGGTAACACCCGAGTTTGTTGGTTTTTAGATACAAAGCCCATCTAAAAACCAACAAACTACGGGTATTGACAAACAACAGCAATTATACTCTCCGAGCTCTCACGTCCAACCGTCGGCACCGACAGACGACGAAATGTCGATACTGCCCGGGAGATGACGAAATGTCGATACTGCCGGTGGCGACGGTGGGACGTGAGAGCTCGGAGAGTAGAATTGTTGGTCAATACCCGTAGTTTGTTGGTTTTTAGATAGGCTTTGTATGGTTTATTTGTTGTGCCTTTGGTGTACTGGTAGAATGTCGGCTTATATCAAAGTTCAAATTAAGTAAATAAAATACTAGTAGTTATACCAAAAAAAATTAAATGTATATATACGGGTCGTCTAGACCTAGACGCCCCGTCTTGGTCTAGCAAGAAGACCATTCTACCCCCGGTTTGTTGGCCGTCTAGGCTAAGCTCAGGGCATAATGGTCATATTGTCAAGGCCTAGACAGGTCGTCTAGACCTAGACGCAACGTATAGTTTGATAAATTCTGAATTTAAAGTTTAAATTTTAAATTACCATTCTACCCCTGGTTTCTTGGCCGTCTAGGCCAAAATCAGGGGCAAAATGGGCATAATGTCAGGGCCTAGACGGGTCGTCTAGACCTAGACGCAACGTACAATGTAGGCGGGATCTTTATCCCTGAAAAATTTTGAATTTTAAATTTAAAATGTAAATTACCATTTTACCCCTGAACTGCCGCCCGTCTAGGCCTAATTCAGGGACAAAATGGTAATTAACCAGCTGAGTGTGGTACAATGTAGGCGGGATCTTTATCCCTGAAAATTTTTGAATTTTAAATTTAAAATGTAAATTACCATTTTACCCCTGAACTGCCGCCCGTCTAGGCCTAATTCAGGGGCAAAATGGTAATTAACCAGCTGAGTGAGCTGGTTAATTACCATTTTGCCCCTGAATTAGGCCTAGACGGGCGGCAGTTCAGGGGTAAAATGATAATTAACCGTTTATTCAATACGGGTCATCGGTCGTCTAGGCCTCGTATATGTCTGGATGCCTAGACGACCTTGAAATATTTTTTTTATTTTATAAGTTATTGTTTTATTCGTGTTAAATTGTATTATATAATCGCAGATTAGTTATGGACGAGATTGGAGATCCGATATACGGGGACCCACATCCGCATGGTCCCGATGGGCCTAGGCAGCGCCGGTGGATCCGCTCCACGGACACCCCTACCTTGAGTTCCCGCCCGACACCGAGGCCGCCCGATTTTGCGGCAAGCTACGCCGGATACAGGTCGTATCGCACTCGGCGGTCGACTGGGACGCGATCAAGGCGATTGGTGAGACGCCCAGACTTCGATTCTTCATTCCCGTTGATTCCCCGTGGCACCGACTGTTTGACCTGGCCGGCACGCCGACTTACAGGGAGCTGCTCGTGGAGTTCCTGTCGACCTTCACGTTCCACCCCCCATGGGTCGACCAGCCGCCTCCCCAGCCACAGGGTCCTCCCCCTCCGCCGGAGGTTTAATTTAGGCTGGTCAGTGTGTGGCGTTTGATGACGCTTGCAGAGTTTGCCGTTCATAGCGGCATATACCTGTAGAAGGAGATTGCTACGCATGTATATACGGAGGGGCTTGTGGTGGTGGATAAAGGCACTCTTTTGGGCTTTTGGGAGGTGGTCGCAGACCCTGTCACTTGGGAGCATGTCAGGGCGAAGGGGAGGATTTCTCACGTTGCCGACCCGTTGTACAGGTACGTACGTTTATTACGTTAATTGTTTGATTATTGTTGCTATGAATTAATTTCCATGTTTCGCTAATATAATGTGCAGGTATCTACATCGGATGCTCGCTATGTCTATTACCGCTCGCGGACAAAGCCGTGAGTGGTGTACGAGCACCGACTTATTTTTTTTCTATTTCCTTTTGTACAGGAGGCCGTGCGCACTTGCGCACGGTCTCGCCCAGTACTTCACCTCCGCCCACCACCGGCAGGAGCGCGGCTTTTTATACGGCGGGGCATACGTCACCGTGATTGCCCGGTCGTTGGGTCTTGTGCCGGAGTCGGACCCGCACTTGCAGCCGGCCAAACCGTCCACGCGGATGGGTTTTCTGACCTTGCGGGGGATGAGGCTGGTGAAGAGGTTCGGCGTGCTAGGCGAACGGTTTAAAACCCGCGAAGGTGAGCCATGGATTCCGGAGCCGCTGCCCGATCACTTTGCTCTAGTCCATCCGCCGGCAGATGAGGCAGCGGTAGTCCAGGACCCTCTAGTTGATGTTGACGGACCGGCACCGCCACCGCCACTGCCACCACCACCTCACGGGGTGCCTCAGTTTCCGCAGCACGTCCTTCCAGGTCATGCCCCGGGGGGTGCGGCATACCCGCGCTTACGAGCCGACGTCGACATGGTTATGGATCTCATTGGTTGGATGGTTCGGGAGGCATAGGATAGACGAGAGAGAGAGAGAGAGAGGGGTTACCTGCCATACCGCTCCCACCACCTCAAGCACCAGCAGCCGCAGCAGCGAGATCCCGATCCCGACTCTGAGGCTGACTCGTATGCATAGACATTTTGTATTTACTTTTCAGCTATACATATAAATATTATTTTGGTTGTACAAATTTATGTTATATATGTTATATTTAACTTTGTTTTCAGTTATTCGATTACTTTATGATTGTTTGTGTTAAATCGACATTGAAATGTAATACGGAAACAACATACACTTGTTGTATTCATCTTAAAATGTTGAAAACAGTATTAAATTTTAGTATTATATTTTAAAAAAAATATAATGTAAAAACAATTAAATATATAAACGATTGAAAAACATAACTCACTTTTTATACAACAAACAAAACTTTTTAAAAACCTAAAATTACACCTAAAAAAATCAACCTCCAACAACAAACAATTTACCCCATCAAAACACTATTTTTTCAAACTCCAACAACAACCAATCTACCCACCAAAACACTCATTTTCCAACAAAAAAAACACAACTTCCTAGACGGGTCGTCTAGGTGCAGACGCCCCGTCTAAATACTAAAATTTACGCGTCCTGTCAGGTACTTGCTAACTCCTCAAAATCAGTGCTATACGGGGCGTCTAGGCCTAGACGACCCGTCTAGGGCCCAAATGTGTCCAAAAAACAGCAGTGGTGTGTGAATAGATTGAGTCTTATTTATTTCCCTTTACTCTTTTTTTCGTTTATTTGATTAAAAGTATATAAATTTACCCATATGCATATGGGTGTGCGTATAGTGTTTGCAATTAAACATTTAGAAAAAAAAAGCTATAAATAAAAATAATCTTGTAGTCGATTTTATAATATACAGTACATATGTGATGAAGTCGATTTTGTTTAACTTTCTATGAGCTTTATTATATTTTAATTATTAGTTATATTTCTGAGACCCAAACAATTCTAACATCTAGAGGGGTCTAAAATTGGTTTTTCTTTGTCATGTGTATCAATTATGTAAAACACTAAAATAATAAGTAGCTTTGAAATTTATGTCGATTAAGGACAATAAATGTAAAAGTTTTAAATAATCTTTTCACTAAACTTTATAATGATTCCGGTAAGATATGAATGTTAAGATCGATCATCAACTCTTTATATGACAAATAATTTTGACTTCAATCCATTCTCAAACTTATAACTTATTCCAAGTATTCTCACTTTTCTAATAACAATTTCTTGATTTATTTCGATAACACATCACAATTTATTTCGATAACTACATCACAATTTGCATCTTGTTTTAAGTCTTAAATTTTTAATTATGAACTATACCACTAAACTCTCAGAATGTTTCTTTAGTGACAAATCTTCTTAGGTAAACCATTTAAAAGTATGTTTGTTATTATTTCTATTACTGACTAAATCACACATCTTTTTTTTATCCGAACTTCTAAATTTATACATTATCTATGGCACTTGAAAAATTAATCTCATAGACAGGATGTCTGTCACGCCTTAATATTGTTCGGCTACAAATAGTTTTGTGTATTACATTTTTGATGTAACACACTCCTTAGTATTTATATGCAGACATAGAGCATTATTTAGTAATTTATAATTTTATTTTTATTGTCTAACATGAAGTCCACATAAGCTAACAAATATAAATATCATGTTGTCTAAAAGGTTGCGTTGCGAAGCTTGCTCAAAATTAAATCGTTTATAAAACTAGTTCGCACGTTGACTCACTCATTTAGCTCGACAGACAAACTTTTAATATTTATAAGTTAAAACCTAATTTTAGTTATAAATAAGCCCAAATAATATGATTAATGAGCCTTTAAGAGATCTTTATAACTTTTTACTTAAATATTAAAACTAATATTAAGTTAAATGAGTTAGTTTGAGATTTTGCTTGAGATTCAGCTCTTTAAGAATAAACAAAACAAATCATTTTAATTCGTTTAACTTTTAGCCCGAGCTCAACATGAAGGTGGATGGCTCAACTTGCTTGTTAAGCGACCTTATATATCATCATTAATAGAGATCGTGACCAGCACGATCATCGTTCTTGCCTCATTCATATAATTGCAAAATCATAACAATACCCATATTTAAAGCTGAACCCTTAAAATAATGAAACCGAAACCCTGTGAAGAAACAAAAATGATATCGATAGTGGTGACAGGAGTGTTGTCGGCTGTTGATGACAATATCTAGTTTTGATTATATTTAACATGTATATATAAACAAAAACCATGTCACTTGTCACTAAGTTCATATCGTGTAAACAATACGATTTTATCATGAATCAGTTGAGAACTCCAATATTGAATTGAACTAAGCTATAATGGGTTGTGGGCCACTGCCAAAGGCAAACAAAGATTTTGGGTGGACTAAAAGAACCATAGCGTTCAAAAAAAAAATAAGTGATAAATGAACTTGGTTTTAACTATGAAATCGAGCTCATTCAATTAACTAGCTTCAAACACATCCTAGATTTAAGATTATTTAATAAACAGATTAAACCCATATTTCATATACTAAGCTTAATTAAACCTGTGATCCTATGCAAGTACATTATTTATATAAATGATTTACTTTGCATTTGATATTTGATATAACAATTACATACTTATAATTAATACACAAATACACACCCAATACACAAATACACACCCTATATATATACCCCCTCTCTCTCTTCCTCTAAAAATTATATATATATATATTATATATATATATTATATATATATATATAAGGATTAGAATCATTTGTGAACAACTTCTTGAGAGTGAACTGAGTGAACTAATCTTGGACTATTGATCATTTTTTAGATTAAAAGGGTAAGATTGACACTAGCTATCTCTCTCTCTCTTAATTAAAATCCTTTAATTTTCTCATCTGTTAATTCTCTCTCTCTCTCTCCCTCTCTTTCTATCTCTCTCATACATTTTTAATTACTTCTCTATTATTTTAAATCGTGTAGAATCGGTTGCTATAACGTATATGAAACTCCTAACGGAACTAGGTACTGGACACCAACTGTCTCTCCCGAATTCAAAGCGTATATGAAACTCCTAATGAAACTAGGTCGTGGACTACAAAATAAACAGATGTATCAAAAGTCTTTACACATCTGTATAAACTAACAACTGTGTATCTTGTATAAACTGATAGTTAGCGAGACTGTACACATGTGTATAAACTAATAGTTGTGTATCTTGTATAAATTGATAGTTAGCAAGACTGTACACATGTGTATAAACTAACATCTGTGTATCTTGTATAAACGGATACTATCGAGACTGTACACATGTGTATACACTAACAACTGTGTATCTTGTATATACGGAAACTAGCAAGATTTTAGGAATTTTGATTATAGTGTTTAATAAATGCAATTTACAAAAGACGCAAATACCCTTCTGTCAATTAATTTAAAGGGAAGTTACAAGATTATAATTACAATCTTGCCATTGTTTAAAAATCTCTAGATGATATAATCCAATGACTCAGATTAGTTCACACAATTTACTCTCAACCTAGTGTTCACTATAATATAATATATATATATATATATAATATATATATATATATATAAAAAAGTACCAATTTCATAAATCAAATGGGGTGTGGCCATTAACAAAGGCAGAGATTAAAAGAAATTTTCCGTTAAAAAAGAGTTCCTTGAAGAACAAGTCCACATACCTTTACTCTTAGATGCTTAGAACTACTGATATGCGTAAGAAACCTCATTAATCATCCACGTTTCGTTATACATTCCTGCATTTTCTTGATCACCATGGTTAAAGAATTATGTTAGAAAATGATTAGTATGATGATGATGATACAAAGAAGTTGAAATTCTTTGGTTAAGAAGTTGCATGTGTTCTTGATTATGTAGTTGTCTGGTAATCCAATGATGTTACCATCAAAGAACATATTTTTTCTCTCGTGAAAACTAGATGGATTTTATTAACTTGAAATGATGATAAGAATGTTAGGCAAGCTTGATGGATACCATATGTTTGATTAAATGCTTAATTTAATGGTTGCTACCAATATGTGTTCAAGCATGATTAACCATAATTGACATAGATCTTTAAATCGTAGCATGTCTATCATGTTTAGGATGCTTAGTATAGATCATAAACATGACTAGATGAAATAAATTTGAGTTTTAGATCATAATTTCAAAGATTAACAAAGCTTTTAGAAGTAATTATTTTTGCCCGCCTGTTTTGTAATGGCTGTAATAGAACCATAACACCTTTGTTTAGGTGTCATGTCCCGATTTCCCGATAGGTCCGGACGTGAGATTTATTCATGACGGTTGGATAACAGTTTCACACTTTGCAGCATAACAAAGGAATAAAAATACAAATATTTAAAAGCTTGAAATTATACTAAAATGCATAACATTGTGTTCGGTACAAATATCCCACAAGGTAGATCTAAGAAAAAGGACTCGAGACATCATAAGTCTTTAGCCATGGAGTCACAAATTCCAAAACTCTTTGGTCGAACCTTATCTAGCCTACTATTGAGGTTCGCCACCTGTAAGTTTAATCTTTAAAAATACGTCAACTTTCACTTTCACAGGTAAATAATATTAACTGACTCATTTTAAAATCATTTAAAAATTAATTAATAATAATGATAACCATTTGGTAATCATTGGGATAGATTATTGTTTCCAGATTTACATGTTTGTCATATAATTGGGGACCAGGGCTTATAAACCGATACATGATCAATATACACACCATTTGATATTTACATATGTCAGATGTATGACTACAGTCCGTGCTTATTTATTGCCATTACATACAATGAGTCGGGACGCCCGGATACAGTACTATTAACCTCCAATTGTTTTAATGTTAATAAAGCAAAACGGAATAAACCGGGTTATTAACATTCTTTGAAATCATTTGACCATTTTGCACTACCCACTCCAAATGACTAGTGCCATATCCCAAGTTTTAAAAGTAAAAAACGCTAAAAAGTATTTACTAGTACTAGCTTCGTGCATAGTGTATTTATTCTCTTATTACAGCCTATATTCAAAGTATATTAACTTAGATGCAATTTTCTGAAGGGTGCCATAGTCCGGAAAAATGGAAACATTATCCATTAGAATGTTTACGGATCATCATAAGTCTTTTGCTTTGGCCGGCTAACTTAGGGAAACGCTCAGTACCGCTAGATTCGGCGTTGACGGATAAAATGTGGTTTATACCCGTATGAATGAGGAGTCTCGTGTGATATGGGTTATTTTAGCAAACATCATGATTTGGAAAGACTTAAAAAAGATTTGTCCATTACAACTAGCTTATATAGTTTTGCTATTTTAACTAGTCGTGTGCGTAACTACGAGTTCGGATGGTCTAATGGGCTTGTGATGAGTTCGACACACTAAAATATATTTATGATGTTATACATTATGTTTGGAAGTTAGAATATAGGTTTCATATGCTTATAATCCCATTATTTGATTATTTGCAAAAAGGGTTTATTAACTTTTAAGAAATAGATGTTTGGCCCGTCACTTAACCCAGTTAAACGTGATGATTAGAAGACATAATTGTTGGGAGTTATACCCTCTATTATGATGATCACGTAGGTAACTTTGATTGAGATTTGGGTTGACCAAAGTGGTCAGATTCGGAAGTCAAACAAAAAGTCAAACTGTTTGACTTTCGGATAGAATTAAGCTACTAAACTGAAATTGACTAAAGGAAAACACTTACCTACACTTGAAGACTTCCTAGAACTCAAGAAAGAAGGCTTAGTATTGTAGAAAGAGCTCTACAAAGCAGATTAAGAGTGAAAGTGAGAAGTGTGTGTTGAACTTATGAGACTAGGAGCTATTTATAGTTGATCAAAGTGTCACACCTGATCCGCAGCGGAAATGGTAGTCGGGGCATGATTGGGTTTTCATCAAAGCTCATGACATTTATATAAAGTTTCGTATTTAATAATTCAAATTAAAAGGAGAAATTTTATCCAACACATAAAACATACAAGCACACGATTGTTCCAAACATGACATTTAAACAATTCTTTATTTTTTCTTCTAAGGCCAATTCCTATGTGTTCCTTGCTTCAACCCGTTCACCTGTATCATGTGTAAAAATAGAAATTTGGGTCAACAAAAGTTGGCGAGTGAATCCCATTAAAATATTTGAAAGAAATAATTATGTTGATTAATTTAATAAAAATGTGCATAACCAGATATGAGCAAACATATATGTAACTATCCACAAACCACATAAACATCTGACATTGAACACATAAACATGATAAGTGATGTGAAATGAGATCAAGGCTCAATCAAACAGAGCCGATCTATTTAGGCAACGCGATGCTCTACTCGTATCCAACAAGGAACTGATGGGTCTAATGTGAATGCTTGACTGAAATGAGAAAATGTAACCACATATAACAATAACCAAGTACTATATAACACGTTAGATCATGTAATGGTGGTAGCACAAGTGTTTGAATAAACAATATACGTAAACGACACATGATACACCCCAAAAACGTGAATAAAAAAGGGAGTTATAAGAATTCACTCACAGTGGGTGCGTTTCTTGAATTGATGACGAATGCGCACGATTTAAGATTCCAACCGACGAGAAACCTAACCTAAATGATCACGTAATAATTCGATAAATATATATCTTTTATTTGTAATTAATATTCTTATTTAATGCCTTTTATTAGACTTTTAAGTCTATTTTATAGTATTTATTACAAGTTTTATGCTTAAAAAGTCTTATTTTTATATATATTTTTAAGGATTTTTGGAGAAAAATAAAGGAAAAGTGTATTAAAAAATATACCCCTTTTTAGGGGTTGAACCGGCCGACTTGATGATTATTCGCAGTGTGTGAGGATCGAACTCGTGACCTCCCATATACGTGCATGCAGCTCTACCAACTGAGCTACGTGTCTAACCCGAAATAATCTAGATTTTATATATATATATATATATACACACACTAACTGAGTTAACTATATTTTGTTTTTATTTAAAAAGAATTTTATGCTTGCAAAACCGGTTACAGAACTGGCTCTAACCCAACCCTACCAACTGGGCTGTGTGACTAACGGGAAAAACTAAGATATATATAAATCTTATACACATTCTAACAATTGATGTATGTATGTATTAAAAAGTTTTGGTTTAAATTCGGATGTTGGCAACGTAGGTGTGACTCGAACCCGGGTCGTTGTTTAAATTTGCACACAGTCCACCACTGGACTGTGTGTCTAACCCGGTATAGACACCGTTTTTAAATTCATTTAAACACAGTTTTGACTTCATCTTCTTCCTTTTTTAAAAACAAAACCCAGATCAGTAACCCGATTGTTTAAATCAAATAGCTCTCACTTACTTCACTACTGATAATAAAATAAAAGATAAGAGAGGAATATTCAAGCGATTATATCGAGCGGCTGTGATCTTGAATTCTCCGATGATGCTCCGGCAACTGAGAGTGATTTCCGGCGAATGTTTTAAGAACAGAGAGTGAGCAGAGAGTTGTTTTGCAAGTGTGTGAGCGAGTTTTGTATGGCTACTAAGATCACTATTTATAGTTGAAGGTTGGCTCAAGTTTGGATTTCGGTTAAGAAATTCATGTCCGAGTGATTATGCAATCAATTTAATTATAACTGTTCTAATGATTGTGTTTAACACACTTATTAGAAACGTTTCTTCAGTTTTTGGATCGAGCATAAAACGAGGATTGATTGGATTGAGAGGTTACAGCCATTACAAGTAGTTGTTCTTGAACTCAGATTTAAGTGTTATTTTGTTATATAAGTTATTTGATTTAGGTTTATAGCAGATAAGTGTGTGTAGTGTAGTGGCGTTTTGTGTGTGTTGGTTTAGTGGTGACCCGGGTTCGAATCCCGTGGTCAGCCTTTTATTTATATTATTATTTTTAGCTAATTTATTAGCATTATTATTATTTTCATTTATCAATATTATTATTTTAACCCTATTATTTTATTTATTAATTACAGAGATTGATATAATGAATTTAAATGGTTAACATAAATACGTAATGAACCTTCGTATTTATCTATATTTGAATTATTATACGGAGCGGGTTTTAGAACCCGCTTTACAACGAATGTTACACAAAGATCATGATGGTGAGACAAGTGTTTCCTGAGGTGCTTAGGAAGAGATTAGTGGCATACTAGGTTTCTCAATGTGGTTTCGAGTGGCAAGAATCGTGTAGAGGTGGCATGGAATTCAGCAGGCTGCTGCCAGCTACCATTCTGATGTCAGCTCACCCCTTGTGGACCACAAGGGCTATGTCATATGGTCTGCAAGGAACCTCAGACACATTTTTTTTTTCAAACACCCTTGCGGACTGCAAGGGGTTTGCTATGCAGTCTGCAAGGGACCGCCAGTGACCAAATTAATTGCCTTTTTAGGCATTTTTAGCCCCTCAACTCTATTTTGCCCTTTTAAAGGATTTCATCCCTTTCCTCCGCTTAGTTCCTTAGGAAGCTTAAGCTTGTAAACTACGAAACGACACATTCGATAATCTTGAATGGTCCGATGTACCTTGGTCTTAATTTGCCCTTATTTCCAAATCTCATGACACCTTCCAAGATGATACGTTTAGTGCCAACCGGTAATTTACGCGAATAACAAACGTTAAAACATACAAAAATAGTGTTTTAAGACACCAAATATAAAATATCAACTCCTGACATAACTTCACGTATTCTGGACCAGACAAACATTTTATGATTTATCACAAAGCTAGGGTGTGAAAACATGCCTCGGGAACCCGCTTGGGCTGAACACAAGACATACTTCCTCTAAATATAAAACAGGCCTCGGGAACCCACTAACGGGCTTTAAGCCCAGCCACTCACAAACCCTAAATATAAAAACTCCTTTTTTCCCTTCCTCCTCATTCTTGAAACCCTAGCCACCCTTTCAAGACCCACCTCCTCTCTCTCTAATCTCGGCCGCCGGAGTAGGGTTCTGGCTGACTTGCGCCGCCGCCTTTCCGGCGAGCCAAACCTATACACATGAAAACTCCTCTCCGTTGCACCATAACACACTCCCGTACAACAGACCCGGAGAGGGGGATGAGGAGAGCGCCCGATCCACGGGGCGGGACCAGCCAAAGTAGCGCAAATCGGCAGCTGAATTTTTTGTTTCGAGATAGGTTCAAACGTGCGGTGGTACCAGGGAATTCAAGCGGAAAAGTGACAGAGGCGGTGGTGCTCGGCCGTTCCCGCGTGACTCTCCCCGAAAACCTCCAGTAAGTAATCATTTTCGAATGAGCTTGAGTTGTTTACACAGTTTGTAACCAAGTTCTTGGGTTTTGGTAGTATGTGGTGGTAAAGTAGCGACGGTGACAATAATGACGGTGGTGGCTGCTAGAGCTCCGGGACAGGTCAACAACGGTGGTAGTCGTGGTTAGTTTAGGCACCGCTCGACTTAGTTTCGGTAAGGGTTTGGTCAACTATACTCAACTCAGATCCGGTTTGGCGTGGCAAGAAAACGGCTCAGATTCGTTTTGGGTTCAGGTCAAACCCGGTCAACACCATGTCAAACATGGTCAAACAAGTCAACGCGGTCAAACTCAGTCAATGGGTCGACACGAGGCTTGTTAAAAAATTAACAACGCAATTTATATTATGTCGCTTTCAATAAACATTCTTTACGCGAAATCGAGCTTTAAACCAACCCGACTAATGAAAACGACAAAGTTAACTACAACCAAATTACTAACAACTTAGACTTGTGCATACGTAACAATGTAGTTTTATATATATAATATATATATATATATAATATATATATATATATATGTTGGACTTGCATGTGACGAAAATTATGTTTAAAACATATGACAGAAAATTATATATATTGTTGTTAAATAGATTGTTGCGTTTTGAAAACATTTATCGACAACTTGTATTGTTGGGCTCGTCCAAATACAAAGGAAACTCTGCCCGCTTTTTTGTAAAAATCCATAGTGTGAAACGTGTTTTAAAAAAAAATGAAACTAATCGGGATTTGAAATATTTTATAAAATAAATATATAAGTGTATATTTATTTTTGAGAACTCCTTATAACTCGCAAAACAAGTGATAACATTTCAACGAACGTGATTTATAAGTTAACCGGACTCAAAAATTTATAGAAAATGAATATAATTATTATATTTAATTCAAACGTCTATGATTCAACGATTACTTAAAATAAATATGATTAGTTATATTTATCTTCAACGTCTACAACTCGATAAATTTCATAAATAAATATAATTATTTATATTTATTCCAAACGCCCAAACGACATACGATATATTACCGAACGATGTCAAACATGTATTATCAATCTAGTTATTTGATAGTGAACAAATAAAGTCGATTCCTAACAAGCGTATAATTATATAATTATTTTGATAATTATCCATGAGACGCGAGAGTATTGTTTCGGCTACACGACGTTATGTACAAAATTATTTAAGTTTACATATACATTTATATATGTCTACATCTTACGAAACACTACGGTGAGCCGTAATACTATCCATCAACAGGTATGGCAACTATATGGGAAAACGCGTGTATACATCAGACGAGTCTTTAACGTGGATTATCCTTATACAGACACTTGTTTACGTATCTTCGCATCGAGTCATTGGTTAACGATTTGGTAGAGCTCGATGACACGTAGTTTAGCTACATTTTAGTAGAAACTTATAAGTTTATTCCGTGATAGGAATGTTATAGATTGCATGCTAGCGAGTTTACGTTTTGGAAAAAAACATTTTGGATCATATTATGCTAAGCTTTGCACTGGATATCGAGGTGAATTCATAACCCCCACTTTTTAGAGTTTTACATTTTTATAAATGTTTTCGGGGGTGGAAAGAAATGCAAGTTTTGAAAAAGACACAATAATTCAATGAACGAAATCTACATTTAAACCATGCCATAAACGAATTTCAACGAACACAATGGTTTATGAAAGGTTTATGCTAAACATACTGGTTTTTACAAAAACTACGCTTTTCAAGACGTGCATGAGTTTCATGACTAGTGACGGCATTGTCCTAGCTACAATTAGGGACTGGATTGTCCTACATTTAAACATAGGGAATGGGTTGCCCTACATCTAAACATAGGACTGATTGTTCTACATACAACTAATGGGACTGGGTTGTCCTACATACGGACACAAGGACCAGGTTGTCCTCTACTCACTATAAGGGTTGTACGGTCCTCAAAATTGTACAGTGAAGTTCTCGCTACATAACGAAACTATAACCGCCTGCTAGTCTACCATCTTGAGCAAACGGTTTGGCGAGGCACTCTCTAGCACGTGGTTGGTTATAGGCTCATGCGGCATGTGGTCTTTGTCATACGCAAATATTGATGGTTTAACAAGTTTTACAAGTACAAAGTTTTCAAATGACATGCCGAGAAAAATGATTTGATTATGTTTTCTCAACATTATTTAGGCCGGTTATTGAAAAGATTTATTTCAAATCTTTTTCAAACAAACTATGAACTCACCAACTTTATGTTGATTTTTTGCATGTACTTTCTCATGTTACATTTTCAAATTATGGCACGGTTGGAATAGGAGAACCCATGGGGATTCGAGTACTTAGCGGACATTCACTTTCTAGAAGTCTTAGCATTTTATACTTCCACTGTGCAATGAAGATACCAGTCAGATCACGCCTACCTCTTATTTTAGCGGGGTTGACAAATTGGTATCAGAGCTACATGTTTAGCGAATTAGGTTTCTGTAGAGATACCTAGGCTCTAACCTCACTTTTATTTAGGGACTAATATTATTAAGACTTTGAATACATATAGAACGCCTAGGACTCGAATATGGGTTCCTGTAACATTCGTCGAAAAACGGGTTTTCCAAACCCGCTTCGTTTATTAATCAAATATTCAGTTATAATTTTCGTTGCGTATTTAATGTTCATATTGATTTTAAACAATACATAACTAATAAACATTGTTAGAATTTTAAACCATAATATGAAAAAAATAAGTGAATAAAAAATAAATAGGGCTGCCGGGTTTCGAACCCGGGTCAGCCGCTCCAACAAACACACAACACACCACTCTGCCACACACTTTACTTTGGAATAATACAGAAATAAATAAAACTTAAAGTAAACCTGGATTCAAACCAGAGAATCACCGCGCGCTCAGAAATCGCAATCACCAGAAAATCCGGCAATCCGTGATTTTGGCCAAATCAGTCTTGACTAAAACGCTCAGAATGATGTCGATGTCGGTTATAACCGTTGCCGGCAATCAATTTCCGTCATAACCGACGGAAATCTTAACTCGCGGACCTTGACTCAATTCAGCCTGTTTTCACTATAAATACCCTCTTGAATACTCTGAGAATCTTTTTGCTCAGAACCACGATCGTTTCCGAAGCTTAATTCATCTCAAAACACGTCGCCGGAGATATTATACAGTCGCCGGACTTTCACCGGAAAACCGAGACTTACTTCAAATCGGTAAAATTCTCGACTCTTTTGTTTGTAATCCATTATTAGACATATATTAACTTCAATCCTTCAACCAGAATCTGTCCCAGACTACGCTGCCGGGAAATCCCACACTCGCCGGAATTTCACTGAAACATCAAAGTCTCACTGTCGATCGGTATAATCATCTAAAAACTCTTGATATCTCTTACTCAGTAACTTAATTTCATAACACAAGAAACTAAACTGTCAAACATTTCACTCAGCCGAGAGTCACAAATCAGAGCCGACGACTGCTGCCGGAAATCTGAAGTAAACGCACTGTTTTGGTACATTCTGTTCTTTAATCTCGTTAACTATTACATTCCAACCAATTATAAGTTTTGATAATCGAATTAAACAAAACAGTCGGATCTCACTGATCTGAGTTTTTGTAAACGAAGAAGATGAAGTCGAGAATAAATATAAGTATAATTAAAATCATATATTCAAACGGGTTAGACACACAGTCCAGCAACACACACGTCACGAGTTCGAATCGCACAACGTACCGACTTTCAGAAATAAAACCAATATTTTTAGAACTGAATCAGAACAAGTCACAGTATGTTTATAAGAGTAATATAATCCGTGAGATAAACAGATTAGACACACAGCCCAACTGGTTGGGTTGTGCGCATATGAACCGAAGGACCCGAGTTCGACTCCGGGTCCCTGCAACCGGTTCGTCCATATAAATCCTTTTTAATAAAAACCAAATAAATTTAAACTTAATTAGTATATAAATATAATTAAAACAGAGAATATTTCGGGTTAGACACGTAGCTCAGTTGGTAGAGCGCGTGCACGCGTACGAGAGGTCCCGGGTTCGAACCTCACTCAGCGCACAATTAACCACAGTCCGACCGGTCAACGGTCAACGGTCAAAAAGTCAAAATTTTTATTTCTTTTTATTTATTTAATTTAAAAATCAATTAAAAATACTTAAAAATAATATTTTTAAAGTTAGAAAATGTCCTTAAACTCAAAAAAATAAATCTAAAAATCCTATTAAGATTATGAATTAAAAGTATTAATCTCAAATAAAATCCATTTATTTACCGAACCATTTTGTTATTATTTTAGGTTAGTTTTCCTTGTCGATCAAATCCCAAAACTCGTGCGCATCTAACGTCATCAAAGAACGCACCCAATGTGAGTGAATCTCTACCAATTCCCCGTTTTAATCACATTTTGGGGTGTATCATGTGTCGTTTAATTCCTATTATATTTAAACACTTGTGCATCCATCATATCCGTGATCAAATGTGTATGTATCAATTGTTGTGTGAATTATGTTTAGATTGAAGTTATCATTTTCAGTACATGCATTTCATTAGGCCCATCAGCTCCCCGTGGGATACGGGTTGAGTATCAGGTGCCTCATTCGATCGGCTCCGTTCGATTGAGCCTTGATCTCACATACATCATCATTCATGTCATTCGATCGGCTCCGTTTGATTGAGCCTTGATGTCATATACATCATCATTTATGTCATTTACTCATCCAATGTGGTTTGTGTTTTGTTATATACATAGGTTTGCTCACATGTGATTATTGAACAACTTTTTCAACATTAAACACAACAAGAAAATTAATAACAATGTTTTATCAAGGTTCACTCGCCAACTTTTGTTGACCCAAAATATCCCCCGTTTTACACATGATACAGGTGATCCAGTTGAGGCAAGAAACACATAGGAAGGCCTAGAAGAATAAATCAGTTTAAGCTTGGGATTGTTTTACTTAGTTTCATTTCCTTGTAATTGTATGGATTTGATTTGAACATTTAAGTTGTAATTTGAATTTAATAAATATGAAACATTTTAGTAAACATCATGAGCTTTGGTGATAACCCAATTATGCCCCGACTCTGATTCCGCCGCGGGTCGGGGTGTGACAGTTCCAACCGTTGCCGAAACAATGAGTCAACATTTGGGTTTTAAACATACGCTAGTGTTGTGTTTGATACACGGTACACGAAACAATTACATACAGTAAGCAAAACTTTGAGAGTTTTGGTAACATGCATTTAGGACCTTTGGAAAACTCCCGTTGACTATGTCGACTAGCTCGGTCGGCTAGCGCGACTAACTCGGGTGGGGCTTGTCGGGCCCAGTAGTACTACTTATAATTTCCCCGCTATCTAACCCAATACTAATGATCCGAGAGTTTGTCGAGGACTTGTGTGATATAGCTGCTTAGTGACCATAACGTACATTAACATTAACTTAGTTACCGAATAGTTTAATGACGTTAATTTCGTATAACGTAAAGAGATAGAGTTGTAGAGTGTATACATGTTTCTCCCCCTGTTGTTTAAAACCGGATAAAATTAGGGGCCGTGAACTCACCTTTAGTTGCTCGGTTAGTGTAACACAGAAGTAGCAAATGATGGGACCGTTAATTGCGTCCTAACAAGTCAATTGATTTAAAGTTAGTGTGTGAACACACCAATACAAACCCTACACATAACTAACACACAATGCGGTACACACAATAACAAATCCTAAAACTCAATCATGCATGCAAGTATCATCATGCCAACATAGTGATCAAACCAACCTATCATGAACACAATTCAATCCATGCAACACTTTGGTACACACATTCGCAAGTTCCCAAGTTTCAGCTTGTATACTCATAATTAGGCTGTTTTCGAGGATTTTTATAAAATAGTTCCAACGTTCCAAAAATTCCAATTATTTTACAGAAGGTATCAACTAAGCTGTAGAATTTTATGTAATTTTTTCAAGTTCTAACACTTTACTGATTATTCATAAATATTAATATACTAGGCTGCAGTCAGATTCGTCGCTTTCTGACTGTAGTCCACGGGAGAATTTATTTAAAAATCACCGTTCGTCCAATTAACAAAATTCCAGTGGGAGTTTCCCGGAAATTTCCATATCCAGTTTCTGTACAAATTTCGTGATTCGACTCTCTACAGATTATTAGATCCGACTCGATAAACAACTAACAAATTTTCAGAATTTTCACAGCTTCAGTTACTGAACTTGGTTGGCCACTTAAAAATATCAAACGACTTCAGAAAAATATGAATCCAGCGCCATTAGAAGAGTTTTTCAAAAATCTACGTTTTAGGCTTCATAAAATGCGTTTTTCAATAAATAATAACCAAGTTACAGCCATTTGAAGTTGGCTGTAAACACCATTCAGCATCCTGATTTCAGCATTTTATCGCAATATAACACGCTTAAACAATCGAGACGTTAAATATAAAGATCAAGAACAGATTTATCAATTATATATCATCATGTACATCATACTCATGCAAACCCTAATCATAATATATGGTTTTTATCACAAAACGCAGCCTAATGATTCTTGATTCTAACTAATCATCATAATCGCCAAACTTGCAAACTCAATCGAACTAACATCATAACACTTTCATAAACCATAATTCTACCATTACATACAAGCATGATCAATAGTTCATAAACCCTACATGATTAGCGAAATAATATAAAACCCTAACCTTTAACAATGGAGATAAACGAACCGGGAACGAGATGGGAGTCGAATCGGATGATAATGAAGATCGCGACCGAGAAGAAGAGTGGGAAGAAGGCCGCCGTCGGCTCCTTGGGGCTAGGGTTTGTGTGTGTGTGTTTTTTTTATAAACATAACACATGCATACATGTCTATATATAGTGCAAGAGGGCAAAGAAAATGAGAAAGGGTTTGCGGTTGGGTGCTCGCGGCCGCAAGGGTTTGGGTGGGTCGGTTTGGGTCTAAAACTTGATCCTCAATTTTCGGTTAACTTCTTGAGTCGCAAGGAAGTGAGGTCCACCCGTTTTGCGACCCGGTTCGGTTCATTTCTCTATTTACTATATCTTTTATAATTAATCACCACGAAATCAAAACATAACATAATCGCTCACCAAGCTTATAAGCGTCTAATACATATAGCACGTAATTCACTTGATAAGTTCACAAGGTTAGCATAGTTATTTCGAGCGTGTAAAATAAATCTCCAAATCAATTTAGCGTAGGAATGAATAGCCGTGAAGTAGTGCGTTTAAGATACCTGAAAAACCGGGATGTCACACGAACCATTTCGTTATTATTTTAGGTTAGTTTTCCTCGTCGATCAAATCCCAAAACTCGTGCCATCTAACGTCATCAAAGAACGCACCCAATGTGGGTGAATCTCTACCAATTCCCCGTTTTAATCACATTTTGGGGTGTATCATGTGTCGTTTAATTCCTTATTATATTTAAACACTTGTGCATCAATCATATCCATGATCAAATGTGTATGTATCAATTGTTGTGTGAATTATGTTTAGATTGAAGTTATCATTTTCAGTACATGCATTTCATTAGGCCCATCAGCTCCCCGTGGGATACGGGTTGAGTATCAGGTGCCTCATTCGATCGGCTCCGTTTGATTGGGCCTTGATCTCACATACATCATCATTCATGTCATTCGATCGGCTCCGTTTGATTGAGCCTTGATCTCATATACATCATCATTTATGTCATTTACTCATCCAATGTGGTTTGTGTTTTGTTATATACATATGTTTGCTCACATGTTGTTATTGCACAACTTTTTCAACATTAAACACAACAAGAAAATTAATAACAATGTTTTATCAAGGTTCACTCGCCAACTTTTGTTGACCCAAAATATCCCCCGTTTTACACATGATACAGGTGATCCAGTTGAGGCAAGAAACACATAGGAAGGCCTAGAAGAATAAATCAGTTTAAGCTTGGGATTGTTTTACTTAGTTTCATTTCCTTGTAATTGTATGGATTTGATTTGAACATTTAAGTTGTAATTTGAATTTAATAAATATGAAACATTTTAGTAAACATCATGAGCTTTGGTGATAACCCAATTATGCCCCGACTCTGATTCCGCCGCGGGTCGGGGTGTGACAGTTCCAACCGTTGCCGAAACAATGAGTCAACATTTGGGTTTTAAACATACGCTAGTGTTGTGTTTGATACACGGTACACGAAACAATTACATACAGTAAGCAAAACTTTGAGAGTTTTGGTAACATGCATTTAGGACCTTTGGAAAACTTATGTCGAAATTCATTAAAGGTCATTACGTAGGAACTGTGACTATTAACTCAAGCAAACATTATTATCCATATTGTTTTATTTATCCGAGTAGGTAACCTACGCCGAACAGATTACTAGTGCGCAAATACACAGGCAGCACAACCTATACATCAATGGATGTAGGAATACATCTCATACGACTTTCTAGGCAAGGCTTTTGAAAAAGCACAATTGAGCATTACAACAATTGGCTAATTCTATCAACGGGAGAACTACCAACCAGAATGCGACAATTTATCAAGTGATCCTGCAAGCGACACGAATCACGCTGAGGTACGTCCAGCGATATTTCACAGCAAGCGGTACTCAGTCTAATGGAAACCACAATTATTGACATCACAAAGGAAGTCACATGTCTTTACATCCCCCTACTTCATTAACGGCGATTACGTTATGTTCGACAATCCATGGTAATGTCACTTAACAACATGTTATCCTAGGAAATTCTAGGTAAAGTTCTCAAATTTCTTTTATTGAAATTACAAATTTTGCATATAGTGAGTAGGTTTTCACACCTCTACTCCTCCTAATGGTCATTGTATCACGAGATTTTCTTTCATGTTAGCGAACACCCATTTGTATCTTTTCCTGACAAATTCATATGTTACGCATGCATTGTTTGTTACACATGCAGTTCGCTTGATTCATGGAGGCCATCAGGGACTTCGCATCAAAGGGTTACTATGTCCATAACTCAAATGTTATTTCACTATATCCAATTATTACATTGTGATCTGGATGAACTGCATTATTGTAAGTATTGACTCCTTGGTATCAAGTCAACGGAATTCCTGAAACTCCTTTTCTCTTCAAGTTACATACATGGTTTTTTTTTTGTTGTAACCATGTAAAAAATTCCTTGTCGACACATGTATTCATTGTTCGATTGTGCCTAAACCAAGTTCAATTGTTTAAACTTGCTCACTATATAAATATTCAATTCAAGGTTCCATATAGATGCATTGAGGTCATCATATTCAAAGTAATATCAACAAGCATTCATTTGTTTCGAATCATAGTAGGCTTGTTTGGCCTTCACCACCATTAAATCATTTGTTGGTTACGACACCTTCTAGTGGCGTTTTCACTAATTTGAAACTTGGACTAACCTCGTTTGCACACCTCATGTACGGATTTAATTATTATTTGTTTATTTATTTTAAATCCAGTTTGTTGGATTATTATATTAAAGCAGTCTTAATACAATTGTGTGTTAAGATAATAGTACACAAATTCATGTTGTATTTCGGTGTACCTCTCAATGGTTCTTCATCATCGGTCAAAAATTTGCAATATTTGTTATTCTTTCACTATCGACCAATAATTTTTATTATTTGTTCTTCGTCTTCAATTGAAAATCCTATGATAATTATTTGGAACAAATATTTAGATTTACTCTTTTGAGCCTATCATTTGATTGCAAAAACGGGCAACTTGTTCGGTCACCGCTATTATTTAATTACTTCGATCAGTACGACACCTTGTGGCGTCAGTATAAACTTTTAGCTTGGGCTAATCATGACGAATGATTTCATGCACAACTATGTATGCCTTTCATTTGACTCATCATTGAAAGTAGTCTTAATGCAACTATGTATTAAGATAGTGTTACACAAAACTCTATTGCATTTCGGTGTATCCTAGCAATTCAATAATGTCAACACACTGATTTTTATTCATGTTATGGTCCAATAAGTTGACAAATCATTTTCGTGCTTCTATTTCATTTGAGCTGGTTGATTCAAAGTTCACTTATTCAACAACCAACGCAAGTTTCCGTTGGAAGTAAATTCCATTGTTTCTAACATTCATTTGCAGATTGTGAACATTCATTTGGACATCTATTGGTCAAAATTCCTCTTTTGTTGGACACCTGTAAAGTTAGTCACATTGATGATTGTATCACTGCGCTTCGTTCACTTGGCATCAATTTTAGAAACAAATTCAATTATACCACTGGGTTCTTATTGTTGTAGTATGTCCTTGCATTCAAATAATTCGAACAAGTCTTGATTCAATGTGGTCATTCGCTTTGGTATTATTCGTACCTACCTACACATGACATAACTTTAAAATGACATCATAGTCTAAATTTCGGGGACGAAATTTGTTTAACAGGGGGAGAATGTGACAACCGGTAATTTACGCGAATAATAAACGTTAAAACATATAGAAATAGTGTTTTAAGATGCGAAATATAAAATATCTACTCCCGACATAAATTTACGTATTCTGGACCAGACAAACATTTTATGATTTATCACGAAGTTAATGTGAAAACGGGCCTCGGGAACCCGCTTGGACTGAACACAAGACATACACACACTAACGGGCTTTAAGCCCAACCCACTCACAAACCCTAAATATAAAAACTCCTTTCTTTCCCTTCTTCCTCATTCTTGAAACCCTAGCCACCCCTCTCAAGACCCACCTCCTCTCTCTCTAATCTCTGGCCGCCGGAGTAGGGTTCCGGCTGACTTCCGGCGCTGCCTTTCCGGTGAGCAACAACTATACACCTGAAAAACCCCTCTCCCTTGCACTGTAACACACTCCCACACAACAGACTTGTAGAGAGAGAGAGAGAGAGAGAGATACCAGCTGGAGAGAGAGAGAACAAGGAAAGAGAGAGAGAGTTCAGGAGGGGAGAGGGCCGGCCACCTCTCTACGGTGGCACGACGGTGGAAAGAGGGCAGAACCGCCACCTGGGAGGCAAGAGGAGCCGCAAATCGGCGGCTGAGTTTGTTGTTTCGCAATAGGTTCAAACGTGCGGTGGTGCCAAGGAATTCAAGCGACAAAGTGACGGAGACGGTGGTGCTCGGCTGTTCCCGTGGTGACTCGTCACCGAAAACCTCCGGTAAGTAATCATTTTCGAATGAGCTTGAGTTGTTTACACAGTTGTTACCAAGTACTTGGATTTTGGAAGTGTTTGGTGGTAAAGTAACGACGATGACAGTAACCGACGACGGTGGTGGCTACCGGAGCTCCGGTACGGGTCAACAACGGTGGTGGTCGTGGTTAGTTTAGGCTCCGCTCGACTCAGTTCAGTTCGGGTTCGGTCAACTATAGTCAACTCAGATCCGGTTCAGCGTGACAAGAAAACAGCTCAGATTTTGTTTCGGGTTTGGGTTAAACCTGGTCAACACCGGGTCAAACATGGTCAAACAAGTCAACGTAGTCAAACTTAGTCAACGGGTCGACACGAGGCTTGGTAAAAATTTAAGGACGCGATTTATAGTTTATTGTTTTATATAAACCTTTTTTTACGCGAAATCGAGCTTTAAACTGACCCAACTAATGAAAAACACAAAGTTAATACAACCAAATTACTAACTACTTGGACTTGTGCATACGTAACAATGTAGTTTTTCTATCTATATATATATATATATATGTTGGACTTGCATACGACGAAAATTATGCTTTAAACATATGGTGAAAAATTATATATATTGTTGTT
This sequence comes from Scalesia atractyloides, assembly GCA_947069175.1. Classification (NCBI taxonomy): domain Eukaryota; kingdom Viridiplantae; phylum Streptophyta; class Magnoliopsida; order Asterales; family Asteraceae; genus Scalesia; species Scalesia atractyloides. The sequence continues at coordinate 39,958,302 of CAMTDV010000022.1, read as the reverse complement.
ACATAGATTGTTGCGTTTTGAAAACATTTATCGACAACGTGTATTGTCGGAATTGTCCAAAAATAGAGGAAACTCTGCTCGTTTTTCGTAAAAATCCATAGTACGAAACGTGTTTTAGTATAAAAACAAAACCTATCGGGATTCAAAATATTTTATAAAATAAATATAAGTGTATATTTATTTTTGAGAACTCCTTATAACTCGCAAAACAAGTGATAACGTTTCAACGAACGTGATTTATAAGTTAACCAAACTTGAAAATTTATACAAATTGAATATAATTATGTATATTTAATTCAAACGTCTATGATTCGACGATTACTTAAAATAAATATAACTAGTTGTATTTATCTTCAAGGTCTACAACTCGATAAATTTTATAAAATAAATATAATTATTTAAAATGCCTAAGCGGCATACGATATATTACCGAATGATCTCAAACATGTATTATCAATCTAGTTATTTGATAGTGAAAAAACAAAGTTGATTCCTAACAAGCGTATAATATATAATTATTTTGATAATTATCCATGAGAGGCGAGAGTATTGTTTCGGCTACGCGACGTTATATACAAAATTATTTACGTTTACATATACATTTATATATGTCTACATCTTACGAAAACACTACGGTGAGCCGTAATACTATCCATCAACAGGTATGGCAACTATACGGGAAAACGCATGAATACATTAGACGAGTCTTTAACGTGGATTATCCTTATACAAACACTTGTTTACGTACACGTACTACCATTCGAAATGACTAACATGAAATTATAAATATATTTATATTTTATATAAATATATATTCTAAACCTCTCGAACACTAAGTACTCCCAAGACATAGTATTCTTCACCGATTATAAATGGGATTAAACAAGTATACATTATCATTCCCTTCAAGTTAACAACATCTTCGCATCGAATCATTGGTTTACAATTCGGTAGAGCTCGGTGACACGTAGTTAGCTACATTTTAGTAGAAACTTATAAGTTTATTCCGTGATAGAAATGTTATAGATTGCATGCTATCGAGTTTACATTTTGGAAACAACAGTTTGGATCATATTATGCTAAGCTTTGCACTGGATATCGAGGTGAATTCATAACCCCCACTTTTTAGAGTTTTACATTTTTATAAATGTTTTCAGGGGTGGAAAGAAATGCAATTTTGAAAAAGTACACAATAATTCGATGAACAAAATCTACATATAAACCATGCTGAAAACGAATTTCAACTAACACAATGGTTTATGAAAGGTTTACGCTAAACATACCGGTCTTTACAAAACATACGCGCTTTTCAAGACATGCATGAGTTTCATGACTAGTGACGGTATTGTCCAAGCTACAATTAATAACTAGATTGTCCTACATCTAAACATAGGGATTGGGTTGCCCAACATCTAAACATAGGGATTGGGTTGCCATACATCTAAACATAGGACTGGGTTGTTCTACATACAACCAATGGGACTGGGTTGTCCTACATACAAACACAAGGACTAGGTTGTCCTCTACTCAACTATAAGGGTCGTACGGTCCTCAAAATTGTACAGTGAAATTCTCACTACATAACGGAACTATAACCGCCTGCTAGTCTATCGTCTTGAGTAAATGGTTTGGCGAGGCAGTCTCTATCATGGGGTTGGTTATAGGCTCTTGCGGGCATGTTGTCTTTGTCGTATGCGGACATTGACGGTTCAACAAGTTTTACAAGTACAGAGTTTTCAAATGACATGCCGAGAAAAATGGTTTTATTATGTTTTCTCAACATTATTTAAGCCGGTTATCGAAAAGATTTATTTCAAATCTTTTCAAACAAACTATGAACTCGCCAACTTTATGTTGATTTTTCGCATGTACTTTCTCAGGTTACATTTTCAAATTATGGCATGGTTGGAATAGGAGAACCCATGGGGATTCGAGTACTTAGCGGGCGTTCACTTTCTAGTAGTCTAGCATTTTATACTTCCGCTGTGAAATGAAGATACCAGTCAGATCACGCCTAACTCTGATTTTAGCGGGTGTGACACTTTTAACATAACTTTATCACCGATTAGGAATTTAAGAGGTTTCCTCATCCTGTTAGTATAACTCATTTGTCTGTGTCAGGAAGCCTTGAGTTGGTCACGGGTTTGAATAATCTTATCTATCATCTCAAGAACTATCTCAAGCCTAGATAATTGACTTTCTCCAAATTCTGCCCAACATACAGGCATCATACATTTTCTTCTGAATAAAGCCTCAAATGGAGGGGCTTTTATACTAGTGTGGTAGCTGTTATTCTATAATAATTCAATCAATGGTAAGTGGTCACCCCAACTACACCTAAATCAATGATGCATGTCGTCAGCATGTCTTCCAAAGTCTGAATTGTATGCTCACTTTGACCATCGGTCTTTGGATGGTAAGCCATACTGAAATTTAATCATGTTCCTAGAGCTTGCTGAAAGCTGTTCCAAAAATGGGATGTGTAACGAGTATTTCTATCAGATACTATGGACAGCGGTACTCTGTGAATAGATATTATGTTGTTAACATATAACTTATCCAATTTGTCTAAATTGAAAGTTTTCTTATTTTGCAAGAAATGAGCTGACTTTAGTGTATCAACTATAACCCAAATTGTGTCATTGCCACTGTTCTTGGTAACTTGGTAATAAGATCCATGGTTACAAATTCCCATTTCCATTTGGGTAATTCTAACTATTGTAGTAAACCTGATGGTTTCTTATGTTTAGCCTTAACTTGTCAACACGTTAGACATTTACTTACATAAGTGGCGATGGACTTCTTCATGCCCATCCAAGGATAATTCTTTTTCAGATCCTGATACATCTTGTCTCCACCAGGATGTGTAGAACATTTTGAGTTATGTGATTCTTCCAGAATCAGATATTTGAGTCTTCCAAAAATGGGAACCCAAATTCTACCAATTAATTTTAAAAATTCCATCATTTCTAGGTGTTAATTGTTCCACAGTACTAGCTAATCCTTCTGTTGGAGCATTTTCTTCCATCAATGCTTGCTTTTGAGCATTCAAGATTTGTTCTGCCAAGCTAATCCTTAGTTTGAGTCTTTTAGCATGAACCTGAATGTGTTTAATTCTTTCCTTTCGGCTAAGGGCGTCTACAACGACGTTAGCTTTGCTCGGAAGGTAACGAATTTTGCATTCGTAATCATTAAGAGTTTCCATCCATCGGCGTTTCCTCATATTCAAATCCTTTAGATTGAATATATGTTGCAAGCTTTTCTGATCGGTGTATATAATACACTTTGTGCCATAAAGATAATGTCTCCAAAGCTTAAGGGCAAACACAACCACACCTAACTCGAAACCATGGGTTATGTAGTTCTTCTCATGAACTTTGAGTTGTCGTGATTGTAGGTGATCACCTTGCCTCTTTGCATCAAAATGCAACCCAATTCTATGTGCGATGCATCACAATGTACCACAAAATCTTCTACGCCTTTAGGTAAGGAGAGAACAAGTGCGCAAGTCAGACATTTAGCGACATAAGTAGCGATGGAGTTCTTCATGCCCATCCAAGAATAATTGTTTTTTAGATCCTGGTACATCTTGTCTCCACTAGGATGTACAAAACATTTTAAGTTATGTGATTCTTCTAGAATGAGATCTCTAAGTCCTCCAAGGATGGGAACCCAGATTCTACCATTTAATTTTAATTTTCCATCATTTCCAGGTGTTAGTTGTTACACAGTACCACCTAATCCTTCTATTGGAGCATTTTCTTCCATATGTGCTTGCTTTTGAGCATTCAAGATTTGTTCTGCCAAGCTAATTCTTATCTTGAGCCTTTTAGCATGAACCGAATGAGTTTAACAAATTTCGCATTCGAAATCATTAAGAGTTTCCATCCATCGGCGTTGCCTCATATTCAAATCCTTTTGATTGAATATATGTTGCAAGCTTTTATGATCCGTGTATATAATACACTTTATGCCATAAAGACAATGTCTCCAAAGCTTAAGGGCAAACACAACCACACCTAACTCCAAATCATGGGTTGTGTAGTGCTTCTCATGAAGTTTGAGTTGTCGTGATGCGTAGGTGATCACCTTGCCTCTTTGCATCAAAACGTAACCCAATCCTATGTGCGAAGCATCACAATGTCACACCCTCAATTTCCACTTGCGGAGTTTTACCGCGAGGCGTGTGAACAAACCAGAATCTGAGACACTAGTAACTTCTAACGACTCTATATGATTCGTTTATACGTTTTCCAAAAACATTTGTTTAACCATTCGTAGTTATTTTCAAATTGTTTTAGTTTGGTTTCACAGTTTAGCGGAAGCATTAGTTTCAAAGTTGAGCGGAAGCATTAAAGTAAAGTAAAGTAACGGGCGCCAACATAAACGCCAAAACTAAAGAAAAACCCAAACAATATTCGTAAATGAGACTCGATAAAAAGATGTCATGATCAATGCAAGTGAGTGCACCTAGAGCTCCTAGCGTCCTGAGAAACATGTAAAGAAACAAGTGTCAACATTAAAGAAGAGTGAGTTCACAGGTTTTTATAAGTTCATTAGTTCGGTTAAAAGTTTGTTTCCCCCGTTATCCCTAACCCGGGATAACAATTTAGTTCCATTATTCCTAACCCGGAATAATAATGATGGTTCCATTATTCCTAACCCGAATAATAATGATGTTCCATTATTCCTAACCCGGTATAATAATGATGTCGGTTTGTAATTAAGTTCAATGTTAACATGTAGGTAGCGAGCCTAAAGTTATGTCACATAAGTGTTCGCGATCGAAGATGACTGTTGTGCCTCCGTGTTGCCAGGCCTATCACTGACCATGGCCAAAGTTAGGCCAAATTATTCACCCGTTGACCATACCCGGTCGGCTAGCGCGACTAGCTCGGGTGGGGCTTGTCGGGCCCAGTAGTACTACTTATAATTTCCCCGCTATCTAACCCAATACTAACGATCTGAGAGTTTGTCGAGGACTTCCGTGATATAGCTGCTTAGTGACCATAACGTACATTAACATTAACTTAGTTACCGAGTAGTTTAATGACGTTAATTTCGCATAACGTAAAAAGATAGAGTTATAGAATGTATACATGTTTCTCCCCCTGTTGTTTAAAACCGATAAAATAGGGGCCGTGAACTCACTTTAATTACTCGGTTAGTGTAACACAAAAGTAGCAATTGATGGGACCGCTAATTGCGTCCTAACATGTCAACCGATTTAAAGTTAGTATGTGAACACACGGATACAAAACCCTACGCATAACTAACACACAATGCGGCACACATAATAACAAATTTGAAAACACAATCATGCATGCAAAGTATTATCAAACCAAAATAGTGATCAAACCAACTTGTCATAAACACAACTCTACTCATACAACACTTTGGTACACACATTCGCAAGTTATCAAGTTTCAGCTTGTACGCTCATAACTAGGCTGTTTTCGGGGATTTTTATAAAATAGTTCCAACATTCTAAAAATTCCAATTTTTTTACAGAAGGTGTCAACTAAACTGTAGAATTTTATGTAAAATTTTCAAGTCCTAACACTTTACCACTTATTCATAAACATATATATACTAGGCTGCAGTCAGATTCGTCGCTTTCTGACTGCAGTCCACGGGAGAAATTATTTAAAAATCATCATTCATCCAATTAACAAAATTCCAGTGGGAGTTTCCCGGAAATTCCCGTCTCCAGTTGCTGTACAAATTTTGTGACCCAACCCTCTACAGATTATGAGAGCCGACTCGATAAACAACTAACAAATTTTCAGAATTTACACAGCTTCAGTTACTGAACTTAAATGATCACTTAAAAATATCAAACGACCTCAGAAAAATATGAATCCAGCGCCATTAGAAGCGTTTTTCAAAAATATACGTTTTAGGTTTCAGAAAATCTATTTTTCGATGAATAATGACCAGGTTACAGCCAATTGAAGTTGGCTGTAAATACCATTCAGCAACCTGTTTTCGACTTTCATCGCAATAGAACACGCTTAAACGATCAAGACTCTAATTAACAATGATCAAGAACAATTTATTTGTCATATATCATTATTTACATCAATACCCATGCAAACCCTAATCATATGGTATGATTTTTATGACAAAAACGCAGCCTATGATTTTTGTATTCATCCAAGCATCACAATCGCAAAAACTCGCACAATCAACCGAACTAAACATAAATCATAACACTTTTCATAACAATGATTCAAACAATACACAAAATCATGATAAGATTTCATAAACCCTAATGTGATTTGCAAAACAATTAAAATCCTAACCTTGATACGATGAAGATTAGCGAACCGGGAATGAGAGTGGAATCAATCCGGGGATCGAAGAAGTTGCGACCGTGAGAGGGGGGGGCTGCCGTCGGTTTTCCTTGTAGCTAGGGTTTCTTGATTTTTTTTAAAACTTAACCCATGCATACTTGTATATATATAGTGCAAGGGAAAAGAATAAAAGGAGAAGGGTGGGGTGGGCTTGCGGCCGCATAAAGGGGGGGGGGGGTTTGGTTGGGTAACTTGGCCTCAAGTTTAGGCTAGTTACTTGGGCCACAAGGAAGTGAGGTCGGCACGTTTCGCGGCTCGGTTTGGTTCGGCTATTTATTTAATATATATATTTTTTATAAACTAATAATCGCGAAATCAAAACATGATATAATAATTCACAAAACTTATAAACGTCTAATAACACATAGCACGTAATTCACTCGATGAGTTCACAAAGTTAGCGTAGTTATTGCGAGCGTGTAATTTAAATTCTCCGAATCAAATTTGCGCAGGAATGAATAACCGTGAAGTAGTGCGTTAAACATGTATACATTCTTAACTCTATCTTTTACGTTATGCGAAATTAACGTCGTTAAACTACTCGGTAACTAAGTTAATGTTAATGTACGTTATGGTCACTAAGCAGCTATATCACGGAAGTCCTCGACAAACTCTCGGATCGTTAGTATTGGGTTAGATAGCGGGGAAATTATAAGTAGTACTACTGGGCCCGACAAGCCCCACCCGAGCTAGTCGCGCTAGCCGACCGGGTATGGTCAACGGTGAATAATTTACCTAACTTTCGCCATGGTCAGTGATAGGCCTGGCAACACGGAGGCACAACAGTTAGCTTTGATCGCGAACACTTATGTGACATAACTTTAGGCTCGCTACCTGCATGTTAACATTGAACTTAATTACAAACCGACATCATTATTATTCCGGGTTAGTAATAATGGAACATCATTATTATTCCGGGTTAGGAATAATGGAACCATCATTATTATTCCGGGTTAGGAATAATGGAACTAAATCGTTATCCCGGGTTAGGGATAACGGGGAAACAAACTTTTAACCGAACTAATAAACTTATAAAAACCTGTGAACTCACTCTTCTTTAATGTTGACACTTGTTTCTTTACATGTTTCTCAGGACGCTAGGAGCTCTAGGTGCACTCACTTGCATTGATCAAGACATCTTTTTATCGAGTCTCATTTACGAATATTATTTGGGTTTTTCTTTAGTTTTGGCGTTTATGTTGGCGCCCGTTACTTTACTTTACTTTAATGCTTCTGCTCAACTTTGAAACTAATGCTTCCGCTAAACTTTGAAACCAAACTAAAACAATTTGAAAATAACTACGAATGGTTAAACAAATGTTTTTGGAAAACGTATAAACGAATCATATAGAGTCGTTAGAAGTTACTAGTGTCTCAGATTCTGGTTTGTTCACACGCCTCGCGGTAAAACTCCGCAAGTGGAAATTGAGGGTGTGACAGATTGGTATCAGAGCCTCTAGCTATAGAGAACCAGGTTTGCATTAAAAGTAGACCTAAACTATAGCTGATTACACGACACTGGACTTAGTTGGCACCGAACTGTGATATCTTGTTATGTGTTGTACTACAACTGTGTTATGTAAGATATAAATGTATATTGTGATGAACGCAACTCGTAACTAACTGCGCAACCCAACAGGCAATGTCATCATCATCATCCGACAAACCTTTACAACCAAGGCGCCGGGGAAGGCACCTATGGTCGAACCCTCACCACTTCATGGCGTGGAGACACGCTCAGCTGCTAGGAAAAGACTCGCTCTAGGAGAGGAGTCGTCCTCCCGTCCGACCACCGCTATACCGGTCGAACTGGTCAATTCGTTAGAGGTAGGGGATGACCTACTTAGGGATATGATAAGAAAACAACAGAACAACTAGAGAGAATGCAGGAAACTATCAAAGCACAGGGATGGATGATACGTCAATTAACGGGTAAGACTGGAGAGCTCGAGGAAGAGCAATATGAGAATAAGATAGCTTGTAAAATTTTAGCTAAAGATCTTCGTGCTGAGCAGCTGAGGCTTGACTGGCTCGAAGACAGAGTTCTCGAGTCCAGCTGGAGGATTCAAGAACTAGAGCAGAATCAGGCACCTGTACCAGTACCCGCACCAGCACCGGCCCCTCCAGCGCCGGTAGAGGAAGAAGAGGAGGATCCAGAGGAGGATCCGGAGGAAGACCCGGCTGTAGAAGCTGGAAACGCCTGGGAGGATGACGGCAACGATAGCGACTTGGGAGATGGAGACGTTGGAGACTGACTTGTCTCGTCAATTTCCCCCTTGTTTCCTTTAGTCTATTTATTTTTCTACTTATGTTTGAACTTGAAATTTTATAATTAAACTGATATGTTTGGTTGGCATTTTGTGAGACGTTGCAATTTATTTAATCGAATGTTCCTTTTGCATTGTTTAATTTATTGGGTTGACATAACTTGAGGGATGATTTAAGTGTGGAGTATGATAACTAAATTGGATATATATACTTATCGGTGTGTGTTTATGTTGTCTTGCGAAGATCTAAAATGGCAACTGGACGTTGCGGAAACCTCAACATGACACCTGAAGAATTAGCCGCAATGATCCAAGAACACATGAATGCTGCTCTTGCAGGTGTTCAAAACCCACCAGCAGGTAACCATTATTAAATTTTCATGGGAAAATCTAATAGTTGGGCTAGTAGACTTTCTCGCTGACTACCTATCCTCTGTCAGCAGGAGGGGGTCTTAACCCCTACAAGATGTTCCTCGATGCGAAACCGAGCAAATTCACGGGTGCAGAAGGACCCATAGGACTGGTCCGTTGGATTGAAAAGTCTGAATCGGTGTTCGAGATGTGCAATTGCCTTGAGGCCAATAAGGTCAAGTATGCTGCCTCAACGCTGGAAGATGGGGCATTAACCTGGTGGAACGCGCAAGTCCAAACGCGTGGACTTATTGCTGCAAACGCAATGGCCTGGGCCGAGTTTAAGACCCTAATCAAAGAGGATACTGTCCGCGGGACAGAGTTCAGCAGTTGGAGCAAGCGTTATGGAACCACAAGATGGTGGGATCTGAAATTGAAGCATACATAGCGAAACATCATATCTGGTGTTCCTATGTCCCGATCTGGCTAACACCGTTGAAAAACGACTTGAGTTTTATCTTGGGGTCTGGTCCCTGAGATCCAGGGCATGGTGATGTCTAGTAACCCTGCGACGGAACATCAAGCGATCAGGTTGGCGCACAAACTCACCGATAAGGCGGTGGAACAAAGGAAGTTGCCATCTCGGGGTGCAACTGAAGTTGTCCCTGATAATAAAAGAAAATTTGAAGACTCGCCTGCTCGACAGTCTTCGTTAGCCCAGCCACAACAAGGAAACCAGAAACGGTTCAACAATTTCAACAACAATCGGGGTCACAATAATCAGTCCGCCAACAACACCCAGAACACCAGCGGCTATGTGGGTCGAAAGCCGCAATGTAATCGTTGTAACCTCCATCATCACGGCCCTTGTGCCGGAAATCGCTGCCAACGATGTGGCAAAACGGGACATGCGGCAAGGGATTGTCGCGGGGAAATCGTGCCTCGACAAAATCAAAATCAGCACCAGATGCAACAGCAAGGTATTAACCGGGGGTGCTATCAGTGCGGTAGCACTACCCATTTCAAGCGAGACTGCCCGCAACTTCGCAACAACAACAACAATGGTGGGAACAACAACAACAACAACAACAACCACAACCACAACAACCACAACAACAACAATAACAACAACAACAATGGAAATGGTGGCACAGGAGGTGCCAAAGGTCGTGCATTTACGCTAGGCCGCGGGGAGGCCAGAAACGACTCGAACGTGGTCACCGGTAAGTTTCCCCTTAACGAACATTTTGCTACTGTACTTTTTGATACGGGTGCGGAGTAGGAGTTTTATATCTGAGTCTTTTAGGAAGAACCTAAATCTCAGCCTAAACCCCTAGAGACCCCTTACGTCATAGAACTAGCCGATGGTAAATCTGTAGATGTGACCCATTTAGTAACCGGCTGCCAACTTAAACTCGCGGGTCACACCTTTACCATTGATCTGATGACAACTACCCTGGGTAGTTTTGACGTGGTAGCCGGAATGGACTGGCTATCCGACGTCCGAGCTGAAGTTCTCTGCTTCGAGAAATCTATCCGTATTCCGCTCTCTAACGATGAAGTCTTAATGGTGCAAGGCGAGAAGGCAGGCGCCGTCACAAACATCATCTCTTACATGCAAGCTCAGAAGTATCTTCGGAGAAAGAACTCCTTCGCTTTGTTCGCACTGGTCACCGAGCAGCCTAAGGTCGAGAAGCGTATAGAAGATATCCCCGTCGTCCGTGACTATTCGATGTATTTCCAGAGGAGTTACCTGGCCTTCCACCACATCGACAAGTGGAGTTTGAAATCGAATTGGCGAACCATGCAACTCCTATCGCCAAGGCCCCATATCGCCTAGCTCCAGCAGAGCTGCAAGAGCTGTCTACCCAACTTCAGGAATTGTTGGAAAAAGGATTTATCCGACCCAGTACTTCGCCATGGGGAGCTCCGGTCCTTTTTATCAAGAAGAAGGACGGGACCTTCCGCATGTGCATCGACTACAGGGAACTCAAAAAGGTTATCGTCAAGAACCGATACCCATTACCTCACATCGACAATCTCTTCGACCAACTTCAAGGGTCCTGCTACTACTCCAAGATTGATCTACGGTCCGGTTATCACCAGTTACGCGTCAGGGAGGAGGATATCTCTAAGACGGCATTTCGTACTCGGTATGGCCATTATGAGTTCTTGGTCATGCCCTTCGGTCTCACCAACGCACCCGCGGTGTTCATGGACCTCATGAACCGCGTGTGTAAGCCGTATCTCGACAAGTTTGTCATTGTGTTCATCGATGACATACTCATCTACTCTAAAGGTGAAGAAGAACATACTGAACATCTACGATTAGTGCTGGAATTACTTCAACAAGAGAAACTATATGCCAAGCTTTCAAAGTGTGATTTCTGGATTCGGGGTTCAGTTCCTCGGTCATATCGTGAATGAAAGGGTATCCACGTTGATCCCGCCAAGATCGATGCTATAAAGAACTGGGAAGCACCCAGGACACCGAAAGAGATCCGCCAATTTTTGGGTTTGGCTGGTTACTATAGAAGTTTGATCGAGGGATTTTCAAGGATCGCGCAACCGCTTACCACTCTCACCCAGAATGGCACTAAGTATGCTTGGAGTGACAAGCAGGAAGAGGCATTTCAATTGCTGAAGCAGAAACTTTGCAGTGCACCCATTCTGTCCTTGCCGGAAGGGACTGATGATTTTGTGGTAAATTATGATGCTTCCATTCAGGGATTGGGATGCGTACTCATGCAACGTGATAAGGTCATCGTGTATGCGTCCCGACAATTGAAGGTTCACGAGAAAAACTACACAACACATGACCTAGAATTGGGAGCAGTGGTGTTTGCGCTTTAAGATTTGGAGACACTACCTATATGGAACAAAGTGCACAATCTATACAGATCACAAGAGCCTCCAGCATATCTTTGACCCGAAGGAGTTGAACATGCGACAGCGTCGCTGGGTCGAACTCCTGAACGATTATGAATGTGCCATTCGGTATCACTCGGGTAAAGCTAACGTGGTAGCTGATGCCCTCACCATTCATTCGGGGTTACCCGAACAGATACGCGATGCGCAACTAGAAGCAGTTAAGGAATAAAACATTAAGGCCGAATCTGTGGGAAAGATGGAATGCGATTGGGAAGTAAAACCCAGTGGTGCCCGGTATTTCATGAATCGTATATGGGTACCTCTCTACGGAGACTTCAGAAAGCTAGTTATGGACGAAGCTCACAATTCCCGATACTCTGTCCATCCCGGTTCGGATAAGATATATCAAGACCTTAAAGCCGCGTACTGGTGGCCCAACATGAAAGCGGATATAGCCACCTACGTGAGCAAGTGTTTGACTTGTGCGAAAGTCAAGGTGGAATACCAAAAGCCATCAGGGCTACTTCAACAACCTGAGATCCCAGTGTGGAAATGGGATCAGATCTCGATGGACTTTATCACTAAACTCCCGCGAACTCCGGGTGGTTGCGATACCATCTGGGTAATCGTGGATCGTTTAACTAAGTCCGCACACTTCCTAGCGATCAAAGAAACAGATAAGATGGATAAGTTGACTCGCATCTACATTAAGGAAGTAGTTTCTCGGCACGGAGTGCCAACGTCCATCATCTCGGACAGAGATGCTCGTTTCACGTCCAACTTTTGGCAGTCACTTCAGAAAGCGTTGGGTACACGCTTAGATATGAGCACAGCTTACCACCCCCAGACGGATGGTCAAAGTGAAAGGACTATTCAGACCTTGGAAGACATGCTTAGGGCATGTATGGTAGACTTCGGGAACAATTGGGAAATCCATCTGCCTTTAGTGGAATTCTCGTATAACAACAGCTACCATACGAGTATTCAAGCGGCACCGTTTGAAGCATTATACGGTCGCAAATGTAGATCACCGGTCTGTTGGGCAGAAGTCGGTGATAGTCAACTCAAGGTCGTGAGTTGATACTTGAGGCTACTGAAAAGATTGTGCAAATCAGAAACCGCATGGCAGCGGCACGAGATCGACAGAAAAGCTACGCTGATCAACGACGCAAACCGCTCGAATTTCAAGTAGGCGACCGCGTCCTACTGAAGGTGTCACCCTGGAAGGGTGTAATCCGTTTTGGGAAACGAGGCAAACTAAACGCACGGTACGTAGGCCCATTTGTGATCTTGAAGCGTATCGGGCCCGTAGCTTATCAATTAGACCTTCCTGCCGAACTCAGTGGAGTTCACAACGTTTTTCACGTGTCAAATCTGAAGAAGTGTCTATCAGATGAGACCCTAGTCATTCAATTGGATGAGATTCAAGTGGATGAACAACTGCACTTTGTGGAACAACCTATCGAGATCATGGATCGTGAGATTTAAGACTCGAAGGTACAGCAAGATACCGATCGTCAAGGTTCGTTGGGATTCTAAGCGTGGACCGGAGTTCACGTGGGAAAGAGAGGACCAAATGAAAAGCAAATACCCACACCTTTTTGCAGCTGAGCAGCAAGCTAACTTACCACCAACTAAATTTTCGAGACGAAAATTCTTTCAACATGGGGATGATGTGACAGCCTGGGAATTTCTTGTACCATTGCTAACAAACTGAATCTTTATGCGTTGCATTCTAAATTTGTGCGTTGCATTTTAAACCGCGTTTACTCAATTTTCGGGACAAAAATTCTTTCAACATGGGGATAATGTGACATCCCGGTTTTTCAGGTATCTTAAACGCACTACTTCACGGTTATTCATTCCTGCGCAAATTTGATTCGGAGAATTTAAATTACACGCTCGCAATAACTACGCTAACTTTGTGAACTCATCGAGTGAATTACGTGCTATGTGTTATTAGACGTTTATAAGTTTTGTGAATTATTATATCATGTTTTGAGTTCGCGATTATTAGTTTATAAAAAAAATATATATTTAATAAATAGCCGAACCGAACCGAGTCGCGAAACATGCCGACCTCACTTCCTTGTGGCCCAAGTAACTAGCCTAAACTTGAGGCCCAAGTTACCCAACCAAACCGCCCCCCCCCTTTTTGCGGCCGCAAGCCCACCCCACCCTTCTCCTTTTCTTCTTTTCCCTTGCACTATATATATACAAGTATACATGGGTTAAGTTTTAAAAAAAAATCAAGAAACCCTAGCTACAAGGAAAACCGACGACAGCCCCCCCCTCTCACGGTCGCAACTTCTTCGATCCCCGGATTGATTCCAATCTCGTTCCTGGTTCGCTAATCTTCATCGTATCAAGGTTAGGATTTTAATTGTTTTGCAAATCACATTAGGGTTTATGAAATCTTGATCATGATTGTGATTGTTTGAATCATTGTTATGAAAAGTGTTATGATTTATGTTTAGTTCGGTTGATTGTGCGAGTTTTTGCGATTGTGATGCTTGGATGAATACAAAAATCATAGGCTGCGTTTTTGTGATAAAAATCATCCATATGATTAGGATTTGCATGGGTATTGATGTACATAATGATATATGACAAATAAACTTGTTCTTGATCATTGTTAATTAGAGTCTTGATCGTTTAAGCATGTTCTATTGCGATGAAAGTCGAAAACAGGTTGCTGAATGGTATTTACAGCCAACTTCAATTGGCTGTAACCTGGTCATTATTTATTGAAAAATGGATTTTCTGAAGCCTAAAACGTATATTTTTGAAAAACGCTTCTAATGGCGCTGGATTCATATTTTTCTGAGGTCGTTTGATATTTTTAAGTGGTCATTTAAGTGCAGTAACTGAAGCTGTGTAAATTCTGAAAGTTTGTTAGTTGTTTATCTAGTCGGATCTCATAATCTGTAGAGGGTTGGGTCACGAAATTTGTAAAGAAACTGGAGACGGGAATTTCCGAGAAACTCCCACTGAAATTTTGTTAATTGGATGAACGATGATTTTTAAATAATTTCTCCCGTGGACTGCAGTCAGAAAGCGACGAATCTGAGTGCAGCCTAGTATATATATGTTTATGAATAAGTGGTAAAGTGTTAGGACTTGAAAAATTTACATAAAATTCTACAATTTATTTGAAACCTTCTGTAAAAGAATTGGAATTTTTAGAACGTTGGAACTATTTTATAAAAATCCCCGAAAACAGCCTAGTTATGAGCGTACAAGCTGAAACTTGATAACTTGCGAATGTGTGTACCAAAGTGTTGTATGAGTTGAGTTGTGTTTATGACAAGTTGGTTTGATCACTATTTTGGTTTGATAATACTTTGCATGCATGATTGTGTTTTCAAATTTGTTATTATGTGTGCCGCATTGTGTGTTAGTTATGCGTAGGGTTTTGTATCCGTGTGTTCACACACTAACTTTAAATCGGTTGACATGTTAGGACGCAATTAGCGGTCCCATCAATTGCTACTTTTGTGTTACACTAACCGAGCAATTAAAGGTGAGTTCACGGCCCCTATTTTATCCAGTTTTAAACAACAGGGGGAGAAACATGTATACATTCTATAACTCTATCTTTTTACGTTATGCGAAATTAACGTCGTTAAACTACTCGGTAACTAAGTTAATGTTAATGTACGTTATGGTCACTAAGCAGCTATATCACGGAAGTCCTCGACAAACTCTCGATCGTTAGTATTGGGTTAGATAGCGGGGAAATTATAAGTAGTACTACTGGGCCCGACAAGCCCCACCCGAGCAAGTCGCGCTAGCCGACCGGGTATGGTCAACGGGTGAATAATTTGGCGTAACTTTCGCCATGGTCAGTGATAGGCCTGGCAACACGGAGGCACAACAGTCAGCTTCGATCGCGAACACTTATGTGACATAACTTTAGGCTTGCTACCTACATATTAACATTGAACTTAATTACAAACCGACATCATTATTATTCCGGGTTAGGAATAATGGAACATCATTATTATTCCGGGTTAGGAATAATGGAACCATCATTATTATTCCGGGTTAGGAATAATGGAATTAAATCGTTATCCCGGGTTAGGGATAACGAGGGAAACAAACTTTTAACCGAACTAATGAACTTATAAAAACCTGTGAACTCACTCTTCTTTAATGTTGACACTTGTTTCTTTACATGTTTCTCAGGACGCTAGGAGCTCTAGGTGCACTCACTTGCATTGATCAAGACATCTTTTTATCGAGTCTCATTTACGAATATTTTTGGGTTTTTCTTTAGTTTTGGCGTTTATGTTGGCGCCCGTTACTTTACTTTACTTTAATGCTTCCGCTCAACTTTGAAACTAATGCTTTCGCTAAACTTTGAAACCAAACTAAAACAATTTGAAAATAACTACGAATGGTTAAACAAATGTTTTTGAAAACGTATAAACGAATCATATAGAGTCGTTCGAAGTTACTAGTGTCTCAGATTCTGGTTTGTTCACACGCCACGCGGTAAAACTTCGCAAGTGGAAATTGAGGGTGTGACACACAATATACCACCAAATTGTTAATACAGTTTTGTGTCTATTGCTTGTTCTTAATTACAATTGTAATTGTTCGGTCTTTGCTCAAGTGTCTGTATAGGTTTGGTCGTGTCGAACAGATCGAGATATCCTTCTATCTTGATCTAGTATGACTTGTTAGCTTGTCTGTGTTAATCAGTTGCATGTGTGCATACTGATAAGTCTTGGAAACGTCAAGTCTACACACGTTCTCCTATTGAGAGGATTCTGTGCGAGTCAGAGAATTCGTACGAAACAGAGGTTTCGTGCGAATCACTGAATGGTTTCGTACGAAACATGTATTTTGTACGAAAAAGCTGCCATGCACAAATTCTGAGTTGTGTCTCGTCTGAAATAGTGGTTCCATATGTCTAGAGTCGTGATTCGTACGAAACTAGACATACACTATATAAGCAGACATGCACCTCTCAGTGAACAAGAACTAGTTGACTCGCGTGTGAGAGTTGGTCAGACCAGAGAGCTTGCTACCCTTTGAGTTGGTTATCTCTGAAGACGAAGACACAAGAACACAGCAAGTTTGTTTGAGTCATACGAGTATTGTGTGTATTTGTTTGTACTTGTTCTCAATCATTAATCAAGATAGTGAATCTTTGGTTACCCCGTGTTCTTTACTTTGCTTTGGTTGCATGCACACTTGGATTCCGCACTTGTGTGTGTGTCATATGAACAAGGAACTGGTTTAACACCATACGCAGGTGGACCTACAAGTGGTATCAGAGCTTTGGCTCTTTCCTTGTTCAAAACCGGGCTTAGTTGTGTCTGAGCTAGTTTGAAGATTTCTGAAGTGTTCTTGAGCCTCCAGCAGAAAACTTAAGTTTTGGATAGATAACTAACTTAAAACTTGGTTAAAATATGTTGCATACAGAAAATTTAATGGTAAAATTTTTCTGAAGAACACCCTTGAAGAAGAAATCTGCAAAAATTTGAATCTGATTAGTTTGGTAGGGTTGACATTTTCTGACTTAGATCTGGACTTGGACTACGGACTGTTAAAAATATGTGTTTAACTAAAAGTGGGTAAGACAACAGGTATTTTCGAAAAAGCAGGTCTACACAAGAAAGGAAATTTGTCACCAAACCATTTCTGAAAAGATCCCCTGAAAAAACGCTGAACTAAACATTTGGTGCGACTGAATTATTTCGTGCGAATCATCTTGACACGCACGAAACAACCATTTCGCACAAAACATCAGTGTTTCGCACGAAACAGTTGTCTCGCACGAAAATGTTTTTGATTGTTTTCCGTGTTTCTCAAAGCTTTTGATCTTAAGAATTTGTCATATTTTCAAATCTGAAAATTTTAAAAGGTAATTATAATTTTGAAACTTTAAACCTTTAAATTTTTCATAAATCAAGAAAATACAAAATGAGTACAAATCCTTGGGATTGGGAGTGTACTACAAGCCAGGAAACTACCTCATGGGCCAAATCGATGATACCTCTAAACGTGTTTACTGCTGGTCAATGGGCTTTTGTTACAAATCAAAACCAAAGCGTTCAAAACCTCATTCTTAGCGAAAGTGAAACTGGGAGCAACAACCGTCCACCAAAACTAAATCACATGAACGATTATTCTTCATGGAACAATCGTTTTCATACATATATTCTTGGTCTGAATACAAAATTGTGGACATGTTTTGTTTCTCCATACAGAGAATCTCTTGAAGACGTCGTATCAAATTCTGCATCATTAGCTGAATTAGATGAGAATGATAAAAGGTCCTATGATCTTGAAAAGAAGGCCTTTGCAATTCTTACACAAGCACTTCACATAGACATTTATCATCAATTCTTGCATTGTACATCTACGAAGAGTTTTGGGACGCTTTAAAAATAAGAGGAGAAGGAAACGCAACAACAAGGAAAGTTAGACATGATCTTTTAAAGAAGGAATTTGAAGGATTTCATTTTATGGAAAATAAAACATTAAATGATATGACAACTCGTTTCTATCATTTGATGAGTGAGATGCACAGGGTTCTTGTGTCACAACAGGAGACTGTTACACGTTTTGCTGATGCCCTACCACCTAAGTGGAATCAATTTATAGAATTTTTAAAACATAAGGTCTGATGGATACGATCAGCATTTACGAATTTATTCAGAAACTTGAAAATAAAGATGAAGAAGAAATTCGCAAAGCTAAACGAATTCCGGTTCAGCAAAATCCAGAAATGTATTTTGTGGCATTAAACCGAGTACAGGTGCAGTTCAACAACCAAAACTTCAAACAGAATTCGTGTCAAATACAATTCCTTTTTGGGAATGTCCAGTGAAATCTGATCAGTCCGTTGGTACAAGTGCTCAAACTTATGAACGAACTTTTGATCCAAAGGCTTTTCTTCCTCAACCTCAAGTTGCCACACCTCAAGTTCAACAACAAACTTTCTATGGTACAAATTCTCAACCTTCAACTTCAAACACCGTCAGACTAGATACATCAAACCTTTCCAAGGTAAGTGTGGAAGTTGCACGGGAACATATGGAGCTTCTGAACACATTGGTGAGTTCTTATTGTGGATTAGTAGCTGGTAAAATTGGCAATGTCAACTTAACCAGTGAAGACTATGTGCAAATTGATAAGGAAGAGATGGAGTTAATTGATATCAAATGGGCGTTTGCAAGTGCAGTTCGTAGAGCAAACGATTTTATGGAGAGAACCGGAAGAACTGATCTGGAAAGTAACAAAGATACTCCATACGGTTTTGATAAAAGAAAAGTTACTTGTTTCAAATGCAAGGAAAAAGGGCATTTTAAAAGAGAATGCACGAAGCCTCCACAGCAAGGGAATCAATATCCGTTTACCAGAAATCATGCTGCTAACAACGAAAGAGCAATGGTTCCCGCAAACAATTCCAACCGAGCATTAGTGGTTCAAGCTGACGAACACTGTGATTGGTAAATTCAATTGGGAAACATTGGTGGAGGAGGAACTGCATTATATGCTGAAGTTGCAAAGAACAGTAACGATGAAGAATCTTCCAGAAATGACAACAGTTCAGGGGAAAGCAGCAGTTCAAATGAAGCAGAATCGACTTCTAGTAGAGAACAATCTGAAGATGAGGTAGTCACGGAGACTTAATCAACAGATAGCAGTGAAGAAGATTCAGAGCATGAAACTAAAGAACCATCTGATGAATTTTCCAAGCATTTCTCATCAATTGGATCTTCAACACTTCGTGCAGCTTTCATGACACGCTTGGATTGTCAATCCAGTCAGGTAAGTCCCGATAAACCTACTGTGTCTAAATGTTCTAATTGTATATTTTTAAAAGGAAAATACTTAGAATAGGAAGGTAAATTTGATCACATGAAGAAACATCATCAGAGCTTGATTGTGGATCTAACAAAATGCATCGAGGCAAACGCAGCTCTTAAGAAAAAGGATAAAGAATTCAAAACAACAATTGAAACTTTAAAGAAAGATGTTTCAGAATTGTCAAAGAATGTTTCAAGAAAACAAACAGCCATTAACAATTACATTAACATGCTTGAAGAAGCAAAAAAGGAGCTAGCCTGTGTAAAATGTGAACATGACGCAATCAAACTCAAGTTGGACAGTTATTCCAACTCAAGATATGTTTTGGATCACATCATCGAAAGTCAAGAGAAGAAAGGTGATGTACAATGTATAGGTTATCAGGCTTGTCCTCCTCCGGTTAGGCACAATTACACCAAAATGCCCGATGATGAAGGTATGCCACATTTTGAACCCACTGTTTCATTAGACCTAGATGAGTTTAAACCTGGTCTAGGGTTCACAAAAGGCACATCTTCAAGTCAAAGCCAACCGGATGATGTCAATGACTCAAAATCTAAAGATAATCAAAATTCTCTCATTATGAGGATTATGATAGTTCGGATGACGAGTCAGCTGAGGATAAACCTAAACATCAAACACGGTAACAAAAGAGGAAAATATACTCTCGAAAATCACATTCTATGTGACCCTTCAACGAAACCGTGTATGACTGCCAATGTCAAGAATGTTAAAGCTCATGTTGAAAACTGTGAAAACATGAATTTGCTTTATAAGTTGATTGGTTCTGACAAAGTTTACTCAAACCAAGATTTTCCCATAAAAAATGTCACTCAATCCTTGATTGATAAAGTTTTTGAAGATTCTACTAGTAAGTTTTTGGAAAATACAAGCACAAAAGTTGTAATAACTAAGCATGCCCCTACCATAAAAGCTGAAAATAGAAATAAAAACAGAAATCAAAAGAGGAAATCTCAAAACAATCAACAGAAGCAAAATCATGCTAATCAAGGAAAAGAAAAGAGCAAACCAACTCAAAACAAGAAGAAAATCCCAAAGGTGAACTTCGTGAAATCCAAAGGGACTGATAAAATTGAATCTTTTGTAAACAAATCCAACACGGATTTTGTTAATCAAAGAAAAATTTCAACGCAAAACAATCAGCACAACCACACACAACACACACATTGTTGTGATGAAGGACCAAGTACCACAAGATCACGAAGTTCATCATCAAGATGTCAATCTCACCATACTCCGAGGTTTGTTGAGCGGAGATCATGTTTTGAGTGTGGTAAGTATGGACACATCATCAAAAATTGTCCATATCTTACAAAAGGAAAAGCAAAGATTGCTGCACCCCATGGTAAACGTTACCATACAAAATCTGTTTCATCAAAACAGGACCCTCGTCTTGTTAAACAAAGAAAAATAAAATAGAGAAAGAAACAATAGAAGATGGTTGAAAAGGTTTTGAAACCAAAGGTTGTACAAATAAAATCAGATGTTAAAGTTTACAAACAAAAACAGATTTGGAAACCAAAACCGGAAATAGTTTCAGGGGAGCACAATCTATTCCGAATGATCGGAAAAACAAGGTATCAATTGTCGATGATGTCGGACGACCCAAGTCAGCAATAACTCGGGTCCCCACCTCCAACTAATCTTTGATGAGTGTGCAGGATGTTCCAGGGGGAACTATTGATAGTTTTAGGACTGTTGATAGGGGAGCATCCAGGCACAAGATAGGTAACATACGGCTCCAAAATATTGTTATATTCAGGAGTTGTTGCCTTTGTTAGAGAGAAGAATGAAAGGATAACATTGAAAACTTCGACAAGATGAAAAACAACTAACATGTTGTTTGTTTAAGGCTTGTATCAGATCCACAGGATAGATTCAATAGAAATGTATGCACCCGCAGCACAATGGAAGATTATCAAAGAATCATGTCTTATATCTTCCAAAAGAAAGAAAAAAGCTTACAAGATGATCGTGCAATATACATTTCTCCAAGGGTGTGATTGAAGAAAATGTGTCTGTTTGAACAAATCAACTGGGTGTGCGGATGCCTTAGCATGGTTTGAACAACCGCACACTACTTCTCATGGAGAAAAACAAAGACCTTTACTCTCCAGACCAAACACAATGATACAAAATATCACCTCACATGTGATTGTTTCTATATGAAACGTATCAATGTTGTTGATTCACGCCAATTACCAACATGCCAGCTTTTCACTTCCAAATCTCAATAAACCATTCTTATTAACTTAATTTTTGGTAAATGGCATCAAGGTAAAACATGAGTTAATCCACATCGGAAAATCGTTTTCCTAAATATTTTTCTTCAAAGACAATCCAAAAAGGTATATTTAACTGTCTAAATCTACTTTTTGCATTGTAGGGGGAGTATATTTCCAGAAAAATATAAAAACATGAGAAAAACAAAAATGAGTTTCCTGGCGAGAAAAAGAGAAAATGATAGCAAATTAGTAGTCTGTCAAAACCTCTTTGAACTTAAAATAAAGAAAATGATAAGTTGCTCTATATTCAATGTATCGGTAGGCTCACAATCATTTTAAAGTGTGCACAGGGCGATATAAACATAATCGACTGAAGACCAGGTGGGAACCATTCATTGGCATATGGTCTTGGTACCGAAATTTCATTTGATAGAGTGCCGAGGTTTTGAGATACACGGTCTTTATGCTGGCTTATCATCTGGGTATCATGGTTGAATATTTTGCCGAAAAATAACGGTGGCGCAAGTCTAGAACTTCCATGATATCATACATATGTGTACATACCGCATTCGACCTTCAAATAAGTGATAAAAATATCACATCCCCAAAATAAGTGATAAAATATCACAACTTTATGCGGGAGCTAAGTTCATCTCTTTGTCGGTACGATGGTACTAACCTGTTCACGGACTTACTCATGTGCCCTGCATGCATATGAAAATCAAGTTCCTCATCAATAAGTGATTAAATCACAAAGGCTTGTTTTCAGTAAAAAATAAGTGAGTATCTCACATCATTCATATACGTCAAAACAGATGACAAAGCAGTATACTCACCGGTAAGATTTTCTCTCGTGCATATCTTGATACGGGAATGTGTCGTGAAGTGGATAAACACCGGTCGGTAAGTATAAATCATACATTAATCATATCCTCTAACCACGATTACATCTGATAAGTTGAGTTTACGTGGATAACAATACCGATAATTGATATAGGACACTTATCTTAATTCTATCTAATCAAACAACAAGTGTGTTTGGACAGAACCGTATACTAATATGATTCTCTTACCCTCGAAATTTGCAAAAAGAATGTCTGTAACTATTTATTTAATGTTTTCCGTCCTTACCTTTAAAAATTTTGCAAAAAGCCAAAAAGATTTTGCTTCTAGTTTATTTTTGATTAACCGATGTTGGAACTTAAGTCTATCATATCTTAAATCTTGATTATAAGCCGGAAAACAACTGTATCTTCATAAATGGTCGAAGTTGACAAGCTTTAAAGTTTAACAATTTAAAAATTAAGCAATCTTAAAAACGTTTAAAGCATTTTCAGTTGGTAGTTGAATAAGAATTAGTCTCATATGTGTCTTTTGCTGATTCTGATTAAAACCAATCCTTTGTGAAATTTTCAAGTGAAATTTCTCTAAGGTTGTTTACATCCCTACAGTTGTTCTCATTATGCGTTTAGCCTTGTGGTGTGTGTAGATAAAATATCCAAGCAAGCTAAATACAAAGAGAACAAGTTGAAGAAAACAAGTTACAGGAGAGAAGACACAACATGAATACAAGCTGTGAATTAAGAAGATCAATTTTCATAGCTGACCACTTTTCAACACCACAAGATACATTCAAGAGGGAGTTTGCTGATGCACTTCCTAAGTATGATATGTGAAGACCAAAGACTGAAGACTGAAGACCAAGCAACATCCAAGGGGGAGTTTGTTGATACAGTTTTATGTCTGTTGCTTGTTCTTAATTACAGTTGTAATTGTACGGTCTTTGCTCAAGTGTCTGTATAGGTTTGGTCATGTCGAATAGATCGAGATATCCTTTATCTTGATCTAGTATGACATGTTAGCTTGTCTGTGTTAATCAGTTGCATGCGTGCATACTGATAAGTCTTGGAAACGTCAAGTCTACACACGTTCTCCTATTGAGAGGATTCTGTGCGAGTCAGAGAATTCGTACGAAACCGAGATTTCGTGCGAATCACTGAATGGTTTCGTACGAAACATGTATTTCGTACTAAACAGCTACCACGCACAAATTTGGAGTTGTGTCTCATGTGAAATAGTGTGTTCCATATGTCTAGGGTCGTGATTCGTACGAAACTAGACAAACACTATATAAGCAGACATGCACCTCTCAGTGAACAAGACTAGTTGACTCGCGTGTGAGAGTTGGTCAGACCAGAGAGCTTGTTACCCTTTGAGTTGGTTATCTCTGAAGACGAAGACACAAGAACACAGTAAGTTTGTTTGAGTCATACGAGCATTGTGTGTATATGTTTGTACTTGTTCTCAATCATTAATCAAGATAATGAATCTTTGGTTACCCCATGTTCTTTACTTTGCTTTGGTTGCATACACACTTGGATTCCGCACTTGTGTGTGTCATATGAACAAGGAACTAGTTTAACACCATCTGCAGGTGGACCTACAAAAATCTTCTCCGCCTTCAGGTAAGGAGAAACAAGTGCGTTAGGTAGTTTGTGTTTCAAAAATTTTAAAAATTCTTTCTGCTTAGATCTCCAATCAAATTTAACATTCTTACAGGTTAAATTAGTAAAATGGGTGGCTATTCTAGAAAAGTTGTCAATAAGTCTACGATAATAACTAGCCAGTCTAGGAATCTACGTATCTCTGAAGGTGACTTGGGTACTTCCCAATTCATGATGGCTTCAATCTTAGCAGGATCAACTTGGATACCATGCTTTTATCATATGTCCCAAAAATTGAACCTCTCTATGCTAGAACTCACATTTAAGAATTTTGTATAAATCTTCTCTTACTTTAGCAACCCGAGAATACTCCTAAGGTGATTAGCATGATCTTCCTTACTTCGGGAGTACATAAGGAAATATTGGATAAAAACGATGACAAATTTATCTAAATACGGTTTGTAGACTCTATTCATGAGATCCATGAATGTTGCAGGTGAATTAGTGGGTCCGAACGACATAAATAGGAACTCATAATGTCCGTATCTCGTTCTAAAAGTAGTTTTATGTACGTCTTCACTCATAACCTTCAACTAGTAATAACAAGATCGAAGGTCGATTTTAAAGAAATAGCTTGCCCCTTGCAGCTGATAAAAAAGATCATCAATCCTTGGTAAAGGGTAGCGATTCTTGATAGTGATTTTATTTATTTCATGGTAGTCAATGCACATTCGCATTGACCCATCCTTCTTTTTGACAAAAAGGATAGGTACCCCTAGGGTGAGGAACTCGGCTGAATAAAACCCTTCTCTTGTGAACGGGGATCGAGCTCCCGAAATGAGCAATCGACCTGATCACACTCAACTAGCAGAGGCGGAATTCATTGCTAGAGAGGTAGACAAGATAAACAAGATAGTACTTACTGTTTAACTGCTTCTGTTGTATTAATGACGTTCAAATACAGACGTGAGTAAACAAACTGGCAGAGCTTTGCCGTACCAATTGACAAATCACTACTCAGCTCTAACACAACACTTCCCTATTTATAGGTCGACATGAGTCATACCGAAGTGCGTGCTAAACAAACAACTATATTTTGTACGAGTCTGTGTTTTGTACGAGTAAGAACCGTAAAACATGTAATTTTCGTACGAACATAGTGACAAACTTAAAAATTACTTTTAGATATAAACATGACGGTAAACTCTATAACATTAGACAACTAGACGAGCATAGACTTAGACCAACATTTATAATCTTTAGATGCTCACTATCGTCTATAGATTGTTACAGAACTGATTGCTGACGGGGTAACATGCAACTTCGATGTGGATCGATACAACTGAAACATGATTAAACATTGACATAAACTCTATAAAATACAGACATATCCTAGACTAGGCAATAGACATTATGCACCAACATCTCTAATAATTCTTCTAGATGTGCCTTCAGCTATTCCGTCCTAGGTAGATTGTCTATCCAGAACTCGACTTGCCTGACCGGGGGTAAACCATGCAAATCTTCAAGGAACTTGTCTGGATACTCGGATACAACCTGGATATAAACATTGACGTGTAAACATTGACATGTAAACTCTATAAACATTACAGACATATCCTAGACATAGGCAATAGACATTATGCACCAACATCTCTAATAATTCTTCTAGCTGTGCCTTAGCTATTCCGTCCTAGGTAGATTGTCTATCCAGAACTCGAACTCGACTTGCCTGACCGGGGGTAAACCATGTAAATCTTCAAGGAACATGTCTGGATACTCGAATACAACCTGGATATCTTCTATCTTCGGGCTTTGCGCAGTCTGTAGTTACTTGTGCCATATAGACGAGACATCCTTTTTGCAAGCACTTGGATGCCTTAAGCATGGAAGCTTTTCTAGAAATCCATAGTGGCGATCTCCATGGATGGTGAGTACATCACCAAAAGGGGATTTGATCTCGATAAATTCCTTATCACAGGCAATGTAGGCCTGGTTATTGGCTAACCAGTCCATGCCTAAAACTATATTGAAACCGGCTAGAGTCATAGGTAGGAGAAAGATTAGGATAGATTGATTCTTAATTGATATAACACATCCTTCTAGGATCTTATAAGCTATTTCTATGTTTCCATCGGCCAGTTCAACCTCATATGTAAGATCTAGAGTTCCGAAGGGTATGTCTAATAATTTACAGAACTTATAATCTACAAAGCTCTTATTAGCTCCAAAATCAAATAAGACTCTTGCAAAAGTATCATTAACAAGAAACGTACTTGTAATGACTTTCGCATCCTTCTCTGCTTCCCTAGCTGATTAGCTGAAAAGCTCAGGCATTGCCTTTCGGGGCTTCACCAGGTTTGGCACCTCCGGTAGTTGCACACTTAGTGCAACTGTTCATAATGGAACTTTCTCACCACATTCATAGCATATAGCATTCTTTATATCTTTACACTCGTGAGTCTTGTGGCCGGGTCTTTTACCGATACCATAATTGTTTTGCTATTCTAAGTGGCACATTCCAAAGTGCCTTTTCTCATATTTAGGTTTATCACCATGGGGCTTTGACTAAGTTCCCTTTGAAAAAGTTCTTCCCTTCTTAGAATCTATATAATGATTATCCTCCCACTTTCTTTTCATATCAATATTAGCCTTAGTGGCTCTCAACCGAACTTCATCTTCGGTTATGATATTGTGCTATCATGATTATGATCCTTTCAACTGAATCTACAGGGATAGATAGCAGAGCTTTCGATGGATTTTGTGAGGATCGTTTATCCATAGAGAGCTTAGGTCAGTATCTATTAACCTAGTCCATATATTGTGAAGAATCCAATTTTAGTTAGATGACAACAACAAGATTACCAAATTTTATGTTTTCATTAATTGATTTAACTATTACAAGTTCCTGAAAACACACGAATAGAGCTTTCCGTATAAGCTGCAAAAACTACTCACTAACCCAAAGTTCACGCACCTATTTATACTAATTTTACCTTCATGCAACTAAAGGATTTACCTCTGTACAGACTACTACCTCTGTGTGGACTAGTTTACCTTCACACGGAGTAGTACCATCGTATGGAGGTATTACATTCAAACAAAAACATAATCTAACTTGTTAATCCTGTTACAGACTCGACATGACTGTAGACGCAGGCATTAGACATATGTATCAACAAACTCCCCCTTGGATGTTGCCGTAGTCTCTATCGTTCTTCAAAACTTTATAACTTTAAATCTTTAGCGTCCAAAGAAGTACTTTCTCACCCTTTAACGTTCAAGCTCGAATGCTGACATAAGAGTCTGATCTGTTTAAGGTGACTTCATAAACTGATACCTTTTAATTGATGCCTTTTTCACCTTAGCTACAATCGTCTCCTCCTTTTTAAGATCTCTCAAAAACTCCACTCTTTCTATCTCCCACCACTTTGTATTCCACATCTTCCCTGAGTTGATCTCGTACGCATAACAAAATCTGATCACATTCTGATCTTGCATGGATTAAACTTTGTCTAGTAATTGGTGAAAAATCTTGTTACAATACAGCTTCTCCACATCTTTCTCTGATAAGTTCACAAGCCACATTGGATCAAGAATCCTTATCGCTCTCCATAGTTCTTCACTTTTCAATACAATAATAGCTTGACCAGTTTCAGCTTCGTGTTCCCACCATCTGAAATCTCCATAAAAATCTTGTTCTATCTTCATTAATGGCATAAAAATTAATCAGTTTTGTTTGGCACAATTCTTGCACATCCCACCACGGTAGTGTCTAAATATCTAGCAAGTATTTGAAATACTACACACCATACTCTTTCTTGATTCCTCAAACGTTCAATTCTGAACCCATCCCCAGCTAATTATATCTCCAAGTGAAACATCAGGATATCGAGTAAAGAACATCAATGTTCGCTTGAATTTTCTTTCTTTTGGAATAGCTTTGAACCAAGCTTTCCTAGCGTTTCTTATCTCATCTCTATAAACCCTTGGAGATTCACCATCTTTGATTGTCTCTTCAATTTTATGCTTTAAAAACTCATTTGTATCTTGATCAAACATTTCCTTAAATGTTGGGAAGTCATCAGTTCCATCACCAGAATATTTAACCGTTTCTTCGTCTGAATCATCCACACAACAACATTGTTGTAGTTATCAGCCTCTTCAACATACTTAAACAAATACTCTTCAGGCTCAGAAGCTTTGATATTATTTAATTCTTCTTCTAAATCAAATTCAAACACATTCTCATCAACTCCCATCATCTGAGCTATTTCCTCCTTAGTATAGTTATGAACATACGCTCCCTCTTCAACATCATGCTCAAGATAAATTGTTCTGTGTTGAATTGTAGAAACAACCGTTATAGCGGTAACGTCTGCGAAGATTCTTGAATTCTCTTCATCGTGTACAAGATCATCTTGCTCCCCCTCTCTATATGATTCATCTTCTTGATTAGTAGCATCATTCAGAAAATCATCATAATCACCAACTCCAGAAGACTTAGCTTGATATACAATCATTCTAGCACCACCCTGTTGTTGTCATCGTCATCATCATTATCACTATCATCACCATGATTATCACCATCAATATCCAACTCTTCCTCATCTCCTTATCATCAGCCTCTTTCTCTAGTTCTTTCCTTTTCTCATAAGGAACATCTTTCACTCCTCCGATAAGAACTAACCTTGTAATATAAATCTCTGGCTCTATCACTTTCTTAGACTCAGGTGTAATAATAGGAACGACATCAATCTTTCCCTTCCCTTGTGGGATCGGTTTTGTCCAATAGCAAAGGTCCTAATTTGAGTATCTAGTCCATTCGCGCGGAATTCATATGTTTAGTGACAATTAACAAGATTATTTCATCAATTATCTGATTTCATTCAATATTTAATAGTTACAAATGATCAGGAAATCCGATAGAGCTTTGCCGTCTCAGTCGCAAAAGCTCTACACACTAACACCTCACACTAGCTATATATAGACATGCTACCTTCGTGCGAAGGTAGCCTTTACCTTCATGCAAAGTTAAATACAAACAACGTAAATATAACATTTTCGCCCTATTACAAAATATAGACACAACCCTAAGACGTAGGCAATAGACATTATGCACCAACAAACTCCCCCTTGGATGTTGCCGTAGTCTTGGTCTGTCTTCAAAATCTTCAAATATTTTACTTTAACGCCCAAAGAAATTCTTGCGCGACTTCCTACGCTCTTCAGACGGTATTGGTGTTTGATCAGCCGTAGGAGCCCACTTCATGAATTGAAATCTTCGTCATCAAGCTTCTTTAGACTTTTCTTCGATATTCTCCAATCTTCGTTCCTCTTTCATAAACTCTTCTTTCTCTAGCTCCCTCCATATTGATTCCCACATTTTTTCCTGAATTTATACCGTACGCATAGCAAACATTAATCACGCCTTGGTATTGCATCTCTTGCGTTTTCTCCTTCACATCGTAACAGATCTTGTTGAAGAACAAGCATTTGATATCATCTTTCGAACAATTAACTAGCCACATCGAGTCTAGTATATGAATAGTGCTCCACAATCCCCATATCCTCTTTCGTTCGATCTTCTCTAGATCCATTTCTCTAGTAATATCCCAGGTATCATCAGCTTTCAAAACAATAATAGCTTCACTTGTTTCAGAATCCACTTGCCACAACTGAAAGTATTCATGGAAATCCTGTTAGATCTTCATCAACAACATGTTTTTCATCACATGTGGCCATTTCATCACAAGCGTGACATCTTTCTCTTTAGTAACTTTGTCAATCTTTATCTTTTTCTTCAGAATTAACGGTTTCCACTTGTTAAAACCATGAGCTGCTTCGTATTTGATTAACTTCCATAATCTTTGATCATGAAACTTCATTTGGAAATTAATACTCTTCGTCTGTACAAGCTCTTCGATATCCCAGTATGGCAACGTCTTCAAATCATTAAAATACCTGAAGTATTGAACACCATATTTCCTTTTGATTGCATAAACATCCAAATCAGGAATCCATCCCAAGCTCAAAATATCACCCACATATTTATCTTTGTCATGTGTGAAGAATGCTAACGGTCGTCTGAACTTCCTTTCTTTTAGCAGTTCTTTAAACCACGTCTTTTTAGCCTCAGCAATTTCTTCTTTGGATAGACGTTTCAGAATACTTCCCTCTGCAACTGTCTCTTCAATCCTTCTTTTTAAGAAATCATCGTTTGCTTCACTGAATAACTCTTCAAAAGTTGGAAAGTTATCAGTTCCTTTATCAGAATACTTGATTGCTTCTTCATCATCCGATGCATCTTCAATAATTACCCTATCATACATATCAGGATCTGGTATATGCTTGTAAACATAATCATTTGGCTCGAATGCACTGATATTATTCACTTCCTCTTCAAAGTCAAATTCAAATGACTCTTCATCAACTCCAAGCATAATAGCAATTTCTTCCTTTGTATAATTATACACAAACTCGCCTTCCTTAACATTGTGTTTCAAATACAAAATTCGGGGCTTATAACAATCAGGAACAATTGTAAATGGAGTAGCTGTGAGGATTCCTAACTATTCTTCATCGTGAGTTTGCTCTTTCTGCTCTCCCTGATGTTGTGTATCATCTTCTTGGTTAGCAGAATCATTCAGATAATAAAAAAAATCATTAATCTTTGTTGTTTCGACGATCAACCCTATTCCACCTTGCGTATTATTGTCATCGTCGCCTTTTTCATCATCATCATCTTTATTTTTTTTTACCGACATCTTTATCTTGTTCATCATCCTCCTCGTCATCATCAAATTCATCTAACTCTACATCTATCTTAGCATACAATCTCCTTCGTTCTGCAATCTTTTCAATCACAGGTTTTTCATAAACATCCACCGGTCCTCCAACAAGTACAAAATTAACCGGTTAAGCATCAACATCTAAGTCAACTTCTTCCTGATTCTCAACATTAGCAGTAGTAACTTCTGACACAGACTCAGCTTCTAGCGCAGATTGTTCTATCATAGGAACCTCATCAATCTTCTTTTTCCCCTTGCCTAAAGCTTTAGCAACTTCCTCACTTTCTTAGCCCGATCAACTGCCTTTTGCCATGCTTCTTCAACTTCTAAACGATCGATTTCAACAGCAAAATCTATCCCCAACTTGCTAGCACATACCTTTTTAAATAAATCAAATCATTGATTATTCTGAGCACGTTCATCCTCAAAATCATTTACAACTCGTCTCAACCTATCATTATCAGTCACCGGGCTTTTGATCACAACTTTCATATATTCTTGATCGTTTTCAAGAAATTTCACTCTGCCTTCCAATACTTCTTTATTATCTTCCAAGGCTTTGATCTTGCTTTCTAGTTCTGCTATTTTGGAATCATTGAACATGTCTACATCAAAATTTTCATCAAGCCTTTCTGTTAATGGAATCTCCCCAAAATTGTAGGAAATCTATCTGACAATGATTGTCTCGGAGCTGATTTAGATGTTGGTTGTCTGGGTGTTGTTTGAGTTTGCGGAGATGTTTGATGTTGTGGAGATATTGGTTGTGATGGAGTTTGATGTGAGGGCGTGATATTTTGTGGTGATGGCTGTGGTTGTGATGATGGTGGTTGTTGTGGTGAAGAAATGTGAATAGGTGACGTATGTGGTTGTTCAACACTTTCAACCTCTGCTGTCTTTCTCCTCCTGTATTTCCTTCTGGATTTCTTTAATGCGGGAGACCCAATAGTCTCGCATCATTTACTTTTAACTCTTCATGCCTTCTTAATTGGCCTCTCAACAACCTCTTCTAATTCAGGATCTGACGATACATAAGCCTCATCAACATCACCAACAACTTTCTTTTTCTTTGCTTGTCCCAGTCTTTCAGCTTTTTTAACTCTGTTCAAATGTATCCTCAGAATCTTCATCATTATCACCACCTTCCTTTTCTCTATCTGAGGTAGCAGAAAATACCTCTTCCTCAACATTCACTCGGTTACAACATGTTGCTCAATATTTTGCTCAATCTCTACTTCCTCGTTAGTAGTTTCATCTCTGAGGATTGCTTCTCTCTTTCTTTTCTAAGCTTTGGCTTTTGGAGTACTCTGTTTCTTAACACCTTCTTTCTCGTACCACATACCTCTCTTAGGCTCATAACCATCCATCTGAGCAGCCTCATCATCAGAACCACTGCCTTAGGCTCATAACCATCCATCTTAGCACCACTCTTAGGCTCAAAACAATCCATCCTTCGGAGGTGCTTTGTATCTCTTATCTTTAAATCTTCCAATGAACTTTCTGGCCATCGGCTCTGTAGTCTGCTTTAGATACTTATTTAATCTTACCAAAGATAACCCTGTCATATGATCCAAAGGCAGCACATCATTCTTGTTTTTGGCTAAGTTGGGAAATTGGTCATCCAACATCATCTACACAAATCTAGGGTATTGCAAGAACTTTTCTTTGTCAATGTTCAACTTCATCTGCTTGAATATCATCTTGGTGAAGTAGTAGGGCTTGTTCAATGCAAGTGCAGTGATCATGCACATTTGATAATCAACTATTGCATCACCTCCCCCTTTTCCCATGGCTTAATGTAGATATCACAAAATGTAAAAAAACTTGTAAGGCCTTCTGAGATAAGCTTTATTGAACTGAGTGTTGACATGCCCCTTATAGCCCATTCTGTAAAAGCATCCTTTGCATATACATTCAGTATACCTCTTTATCTTCATTACCAATCCGCACAAAAGATAGTATAGCTTTAAAATCTAACACTCTGCGAACCAAGGCTTCAGTAATGTACACCTCTTTATCTTCATTACCAATCCGCACAAAAGATAGTATAGCTTTCTTCCCTGGTACAAACTTTGCATGCTCCTAGAATCTCTCTACGTGTAAGCGATAGGCCTTGTGAGGGTCTGTAAGCGCCTTAACAATCGGTAATTCGCTCATGAACTTCAATATTGACTTGAAAGGAGAAATTTCTATAATACTCTCATCAAGAACACAACAGATGTTGTGTTTCTTGTCGAAGTTCGATTTCTTTTCTTGCACGAACACAAACACGAAAGCACTTTAGAATTTTTTTGAAAAAAATCTTTTGCCTTCGTGCGAAGGTAACTAGTGCGAAGTGGACCTTTACCTTCGTGCGAAGGTAAATAATTAAAATACATATTTTGCACTTTATCTTCATGCGAAGGTAAATTACCTTCGTACCTTCATGCGAAGGTAACCTTATACACACTTGATAATTTTTCCTTGATTTTCGTGAAATTAATGTTACTAAAACAACCTTAAAGTGCCGATTAACACAATGGTATATTCAATTTTAACTTTGGCCCATTAGTTTGTCCTAGATCTACGTTTTTATGTTTATTTTACCAAAAACTTCAATTTAAGGTTCAATTTGAGTTTAGTTCAGTCCAAACTACCTTAGGCAGCATTGTTCGTGGTGTGTAAATCGACCACTACAAGCTAAGAAATTTCGGCTTCACTTCGTTAAACGTTTTGCCATTTTATCTTCGCTCAGAGCAGTAAACAATGACAAGTGAACTATCTTCGTGCGAAGATAGTTTATATAGTTGATTATCTTCATACGAGGATAATTATCTTCGTGCGAAGATAATTCCTTTAAACGAAGATAAAATTGATTTTTAACATTTCGATTATTTTACCCAGTTTTAACGACCCACTCAGTTGCCCAAGTCAAGTTAATGACCCCGGTTAACTGATTTGTCTACCAAGTTCAAGTTAATGACCTCGGTTGAACACTTTGTGATCAAACTGTGATTCTAGAAAATGTAAAGTTTCAAGTTAATAAACTATTAATCTTTTTAAAACATTTTCACAATTTAGATAAGCTCCCAACCGTTGTCTTCCGGAATTCTCAGCATTCGGCATCTCTGGATTTTGAAGATACGCTTTCCATCATCGGTAGTCAAAACTAAGATAGAAATTAAATCTTTTGGTTTTTCCAAAATTTATGCTAAAACATACTGAAAATCTTTTTGGGCTTTTCTGAAATGAAATGTAATAAAGTATGTACAA
This sequence comes from Scalesia atractyloides, assembly GCA_947069175.1. Classification (NCBI taxonomy): domain Eukaryota; kingdom Viridiplantae; phylum Streptophyta; class Magnoliopsida; order Asterales; family Asteraceae; genus Scalesia; species Scalesia atractyloides. Next base: position 39,923,900 of record CAMTDV010000022.1, on the reverse strand, counting down.
ACATATTTACAGACATATTTTTGTGAGTTTGTGTTAGAGAATCATATCAGTTTATGAGACATATCACTAGTACCGTTGGCCTTTGTAAGACTTTAAGTACTAAACAAATGCACTTAGACTGTCAGTATACTTGTCCACATAAACCTCTACACATTTCTCAATTGATCCGAGATACATGTAGGAAATTTTAGGAACTTACTTAATCATGTTTCCCACCTCAAAATATACTCTCGTATCAATATTCCCTGGATTTCATCTTACATGTGAATATATCTAACTGATATCTGTATCTGGGTAATGCGAGACCTTGAGAGCTCGGGTTAGTACCACCGTACCGACAAAGAGATGAAGGCTCGTCTTGAAAGTAGTGTTCCAATTTGGAATCTTTTACTGCAATTGTTGGATCTTTCGATACTTACAACTTGCTGCAGTTTTTGGGTTTTAAAAGCAAAAGTATTCTACAAGTTTTAGTCCATTGCCGACGGGGAAAATCTTAAGAACTTGTATAATACCCCAATATCAATTATTTTTAAAGACCTAGTATCTCAGAATCCTGCAATCTCTCAAATGGAATTTCGGTGTACTAAGACCATATATCCGAGAGATGTTAAGCCACTAATTAAGAAGTTTTTTCCTTTTAAGTTTATATCTTAGAAACAATCTATTGAATGTGTGAAGCCTACTGGCACATCTTCAGAGAGACCTATTTAAGCTTTTTAATACTATAAATCTTTAGCATACACCACTGATGTGCTATCATTTCCTCTTTTCCCACGAAAACTCTTTTTGTATTTTTCATGTTTTTGTATATTTTTTCATTTGTTAATGTTTTTGTATTTTCTACAACATTCTCCCCCTAAAATCAAAAACATATTTTTGGATTTTTGTTTTTAAAGAAAGACATTCTGAAAAAAAAAACTGTATAAAATGTAACAAACTGATGAGGAACACTAAAACTCGTCATCTCCGTATTCAACCTCTAGTTCCCCATCTGATGTTAGATTTTTCATACCATTAATTCTCAAAAGATATTTAAATCTGGTTCGATCAAATGGTTTGGTATAAAAACTGCCTTTTGTTCCTCAATGTGAATCTTTATATTCAAATCAACTTTTTCTTGTGGCAATCACGGATAAAATGATGTCGAATTTCAATATGTTTAGTTTTAGAGTGATGAACTGGGTTTTTAGTTATATCGATGGCAACCTTGTTATCTACATATATGGGCGTATCAAGAAATTACAATCCATAGTCAGTCATCTGTTGTTGTATCCACAAAATTTGGGAACAACTGGAAGCTGAAACGTATTCAGCCTCGCAAGTAGAGAGCGTAACCGTCGTTTGCTTCTTGCATTGCCACATGACTATGCGTGTTCCAAATAACTGACAACCATCGTTGTAGATTTGGCGTTAAGTTTGCAGCATCCGAAATCTGAGTCTGAATATCCTGCGAGGTCAAAGTTGTCATTTCACGGATACCACAAGCCGATGCTTAGGCAAGCTTTCAAATATCTAGAAAATTCGCTTGGCTATCATCAGGTGTGACACTCGAGGACTCGATTGATATCGGGCACAAAGGCATGTTGGATACATGATGTCTGGTCTTGATGCTGTAAGATACATATGTGGTCCAATCATCGATCGATATAAGGTTTCATCTATCTTAACTCCATGTTCGTCTGGACAGATGCCATGATTAATTGCCAATGGGGTAGATTATGGTGACATTCCCAACATTTTGAATTTTTCCAAGATATCGTGGACGTACTTTGTTTGACGGATGAAGATACCATCAGGCAACTGATCGACCTGAAGCCCTAAGAAGAACTTCATCTCTCCCATTGAACTAATCTCAAATTTCCTTTTCATGACTTCTTCAAATTCTTTACACAACTCATCATTCGTAGAGCCAAAGATGATGTCATCCACATAGATTTGTACGATCAGCGAATGTCCTTTCACTTCCGTGTGAAGAGTGTGCTATTAACAGTGCCTCTGGTAAAGTCGTTGTTTAGCAGGTGCTGAGAGAGTGTCTCATACCAGGATCTCGGGGCCTAATGCAACCTGTATAAAGCCTTATCTAGTAAGTAAACATTGTCTTTATGCATTGGATCGACAAACCCCGGTGGTTGTCCAACATACACTTCCTCTTTCACTTTTCTGTAAAGGAAAGCTAATTTGACATCCAACTGGTACACTTTAAATCCTTTCCATGACGCAAACGCTAGGAATATGCAGATTGCTTCTAGTCTTGCGACTGGAGCATAAACCTCTGTATAATCAATGCCTTCTTGCTGATAAAACCTTTGACAACCAGTTGAGCTTTATTGCGCAGAATTACCCCTCGACAATCTCTTTTGCACTTGAAAACCCATTTAGTAGCAATAGATTTTTGATTACTCGGTAGGTCAACAAGCTTCCAAACACCAAGCTTTTCGAATTGTTGCAGCTCCTCCTGCATTGCATTTATCCAGTTATCATCGACAAGCGCTTCCTTATACGTTTCGGCTTAATCTGCAAAATAAAACAACGATGTTAGCATATATCTTGAATTGGTGCAATTTTAGTATAAAAATAACTAAGATCCTTGTTGATTTGATTGCACGTTTTAACTCCAGCTTGCAGCTCTCCAATAATATTCTCTAGAGAGTGGGAAGACAAATTTCTTGGCATTACTTCATTAGGAACATTTACATCGCTTTCCAAATTTGTGATGTTTTGTTAAGCAACCGGATTACTCGTTGAAGCTTCATTCTTAGTGCTAAGGCCTGCAAATTGATTTAACAAACTTGTTATGTGCTCAGTAACTTCATCGGAGCTAGATTCACCATCTTGACCATATGTCTGCCCAACATCATAATCATCAGACTGATCAAAAGTGGGCTCTATGGCATTCACTACTGTACGACGACGGGTTATGTTTGAGTCGTCCTCGGACCTGCTCCAGAATCATTTGTGCCAATAGATAGTTGAGTAACCACTATCGGTCTTTGAACTTGTTCTTGATTAGACACTTAAAAACTCTAAGTTCGGCTTTCGTTGGTTAAGCAGTTCAAAACATGTCTTCTTATGTGCCTTGATGGTTAAAACCATGTTCAACGTGTAACATGCAGAGGCAACGACTTCGCTTTAGAAACTAACAGGTAACTTTCAATTAGCGAGCATCGTGCATGCAATTTCAATGAGATTCTTACGTTCAGCTACTCCGTTTTGTTGCGGAGTATAGGGGATGCAGAATTCGTGAAGAATACCTTTGTCGTTACAGAATTCGAGTATTCAATTATTTTTTTAAGTTAGTACCATTATCACTTCATATTCGTCTGATTGGAAGATGGTACAAGTTCTCTAACTTTCTTGAAAGAACCATAATATTATATCAAATGTCTCATCTTTACTCTCCTGGAAGATAACCCACGAGAATCTCGAATAGTCATCTATCACAACGAGGCAGTATAGATCACCAGATATGCTTTTGATTTTGACTGGGCCGAAAAGATCCATATGAAGCCTCTCTAGTGGTAATTTTATAGAATTCAGAAGTTTTGTCGGGTGTGATTTCTTATGCTGCTTCCCCTTTTTACAGCTAAGATAATCGTCATTTAGATGAAAACTTTGGAGATTAACACCCTCCACTACATTGTTGTGCACTAGATAGTTCATTTTTCTCAAACGGATATACCCCATCTTTCATTGCCATAAAATCGATTCTTTTTCATTTGCTTTCGTGACAAAACATTGTGCCGACTTCAATGTAGTGGATGCGAATCCACTCAGGAATTGTGAATCCCGGCTTCAGAATTAAGCATTCTTTTTCATTGAAGTGCGTTGTAAACTTCTTATCACAAATCTTCGAAATGCTTAGTAAATTGTTCTCCAATTCAGTATTGTAGTTCACTTTGTCGAACGAGACCACTCCATTGGAAAGTTTTCCTTCTCCAACAATCCTTCCACCTTGATTTCTAGTGAACCCTACATAGCCTCCATGAATTGACAATATCATAGAGTAAGGCCAACACTCCTGTCATGTGACGAGAAGCTCAACTTTCCATTATCCATTTTGATATGGTTGACCTCGGGAGCCCCTACACATGTAAAAAAGCAATTACTTAAACAGTGAAACCCAAGCCTTCTCAGTCTTGGATGGGTTCGAAATATCAAACGTTGGAACTTTGACATTAACATCTTGTTTAACTTCCGATTTAACAGGTGTTTTGATTTCTACAGAAGATATTTTGGTTTTAACCACCCAAGTTTGTGTTTTAGAATTGCTTTTTTCAAATAAAATTTTGAATCCTTTTGTTCGGTTTTGGTTGAAGTTTCACCAATTTCAAATTTTGAAACATTTAAAATAATTGGTTTCACAATTTTGTTGGATTCATTATTTCTTGTTAAGATCTGTTTTGGAACACACTCATGTTTCTTTTATCTCACATCTTCTATGGATTTCTTTGAGTTGTATACAGATTTTGAGTTGCTTTGAGTACAATGTCGTGCAATATGCCCAACTTTGTTACATTTCCAACATGTTTTACTGTCACAATCAGTAGATGAACTCAAATTATGCTTACGACGTTTCTTTTCTACATGGAACTCGTCGTTTCATTGTTCCTTTTCCAACCTTTCTTTTTCACTTACCGTGCTTAATCCAAACACAAAGTTCACTTTCTTTTGAAAATTTGATTTTTGAAACATAACTTTTTTCTTCTTAACATACCCCTACCCTTTACGCTTGTTTTCAGGATAATTTTTACCTTTGCGATCATTTTTACTAAAATTTTTGGGTTTAGGGTAGTAAGACTCAATTAAAATTTCCACTTCAGAAAGATTGATTTTTGTTAGCTTAAACACTTGTTCTACTTTCTCAAGATTCACATTCTAAATCGTAAATTCTTGATCAGAATATAGTTTGTCCAATCCTCTCATGGTATAAGTAACCAATGTAGAATCATCATCCGAACTACATTCTGAATTATCAAGATAATTCTTGTGAAAGCTCTCCTCATTTTCAGACGGTGAACTTGAACTAGTTTTCTCCAAATTTGACTCAGCACTTTCATACTCTGTGCTATCACTTTCACTTCCTAAAACCCTTTCAACCACTGGTTTAACCACATCAAATTCACATTCATTGTCTGATCTAGTGTATGTTACACTAATGTTCTCATGCAACTCATCTTTCTTTTCAATTTTCAAATTTAGATTTAGCGCCTTTTCCACCCATGATGGTTTCTTTCTAGCATAGCTTTCCCACATGGGTGGTGGAACACGGTTGTAACCAACACTTTTGTTCTTACCGTTCTTATCATTTTCTTCCTTTTCAATTTTCGATAGATATGATTATTGACATATGAACTGGTGGAATAACTTATTAACAATTTGTTAACCCTTTCTGTTTCGATTTTCATTTTTTCAAGCTCATTTTTAAGTTTAGCAATTATGTTAAGATGAATGTTAATTGCCATTTTTTTATCCATAAGAGTTGCTTTAAGCATCGACAAAGTTGCACTATCTTCACTATTAACCTTTTCATATTGTTTAATTGCTTTTTACAGAATTTGTCATAAGCTTGTTTAGTTTCGTTATAATCACTTGACAAATTATCTGAAAGTTTTTTCAGTTCAGAATAGTTTTTATCTTTCTCGACACATTCCTTGCAAGGTTCTTGGCATCTCTTGCATTGTTTTTCAACCTCAACAATCTAAACTTTGACAACCTCCCTTACCCACTCTTTGACAATTCAGTCACTAACTCTTCCTTAACTTCATTAGAAACTACCTTTTTAAGGTTTGCCATCATTGCTTTGTTTGCAATCTCTGTCAAATTCTCGGCATTCATCTCTTTTTCCACATCTATCAATTCCATACAATCAGACTTTGATTCCTCTTCTGCTTTCACTTGATAGCTTGAAAATAAAGTATCCTGCAAAAGATGGAAACATATTAGGTGGAATCAGATTTCTAAAAGCATTATGCAATATATTCTCTTCTTCAGCATGTTGTTCATCAATGTCTCCTTCAAGAACAGCTTCCTCAAGAGCTTCATCCAATACTACTTCAGAATAATCTTCTGTTTCAGGTTCAGGCTCTTCGATTATCTCTGCGAGAAGAGCGAGACTTTCCTTTTTAGAAATATACTTGCTCTAGTTAAATCCCTCATCTTCTTAGACGACTACTAAAGCTTTGTCTTTAGCATTCGATGGATCGTCTTCTATTTGAATCATCCTTGAATTTGATTGTGGTGATGACGGCTTATGATAGATAGCTTTCTTGTAGTAATCATCACCAAAAAGACTTTGATTACTGTTGACTTCTCAGTTAGTACATTCCCGTTCGAAATGTCCTTTCTCTCTGCATTTGAAACAGGTATCCCGTTCGAAATGTCCTTTCTCTCTGCATCTGAAACAGGTAACTTTTGATTTGTTGAATCCAAGCTTCCCATCCAAACCTCCCAAACTATTTCTGCCCATAATCTCCATAAATATTTTAGCTCTTCGAACTATAGAAGCCATACACCATTTAGTATTGATCAACTCTAACTCTTCTGAATCTATCTGATCATAATCTTCCTTGGTCATATCTGGATTTCCTATCTTTCCAGCAACCAAGCTTTCGTAAGATTCAAGAACATATGCGAGCAACGACATGTGCTGCTTGGCAGTATGTTCATTAAATCTTGTGTGTTTTGGACATTCACAGCTATGTTACACCATAAAAACCTCTGGTTTAAGTTAGACTGACCAGATTGTTGACTTTGTAAACTGTTTGAGCTCTGTGAAGATTGAGGTGCTTTGGGTGAATTTGGTTCAAAGCTAGAAAATGATTGTAAACGGATTGATTAGAAGATGGGCTTGCAGAACTATCAGCACTGAAGGTGGTTTGTACTTTCGGACTTTGCGTACCAACTGTATTGCCTTAAAAGTAAAGGTTTACATCTTGTTGCATTTGAGCACCTTTTGATTTGGCCATGTTCTGCATTTCTAGTTCATAACCTTCGAGCTTTTCTATGAACTTTGATAGGCTGCAACCATTATACTCTGCACCATTTTTCAGAATCGTCAAGTACGTTGTCCCATTCTCCCTCAGGCAAGGCATCTACCAACTTGTTGACTAACTCCTCATTTGTTTTCTGAATTCCAAACCTCTTCATTTGAACAACTAGGTGACAGTAACGCTTGATCAACTTCTTCGTGGTTTCGCCTTTCAAAAGGTTGAAAATATCGAACTCTTTTCTAAGCAGTGCCTTTTTGCTCTTCCTCATTTGTGAACTTCCCTGGAACTTCAACCTTAATGCATTCCATAATGATTATGAGTTATCATCATGTTACAGCAACGCTACAATATCTTCTTTGATTGATTGTTGCAATATGCTCATCATTTTCTTCTCATTGATGAATTTTTCTTTTTCAGTCGTTGTGAACCGAGTCAACGTCTTCTCCAATTCATTTTCCCCAATTGGTGTGGTATATTTTTCTTCTATAGCAAACCAGCAGTTAAAATGGTTCGCTTGCACCCAGTTAACAAACTGTTCACTCCAACTGTCATAACCTCTAAATTCATCAACTTTGGGGGTTTCACCATTGTCCCCATTTTGTTCTCCAAATTCAGATTATGTGCGGCTGCATCTGATACATTAACAGTTGACATAGCAAACGCATTGTAAAATTCATTCTCCATTTTACCAGTCTGAAACAACATTAAATGCTAAAACGATTAAGATTTCCATTAGAGTGAAGTAAAAATGTCAAAAATTGATTTATCTTCGTGCGAATATAGATTTATCTTTGTGCAAAGGTAATTGATTTTTAAATCTTTATAATTTTTATCTTTGTGCGAAGATAAAATTATCTTCATGTGAAGGTAAAGTTATCTTCGTGCGAAGGTAAAGTTATCTTGGTGAGAAGGTAAAGTTATGTTCATGCGAATGTAGGTTCAAAACTTGACATTTTTTGCAATTTTCAACATGAATTTGTTTGTTTTCAGCTTTGATTTTCTCAAAGGTTTATCTAAACATGTTTTTACATATTGTACTTGAAAATCAGTTCATTTTAACCGTGGATTCATTTTAAAAAGTAAAAAATAAGAAGAATGAGTAGAATAAGAAGTCTTCTAGGCTGAATCTTGAACAATTGTCTTCAAATCAGGCTCCCTGAGCTCTGATACCACTTGTAGGATCTTTTATCCAATAGCAAAGGTCCTAATTTTAGTATCTAGTCCATACGCGCAGAATTCATATGAATTAGTGACAATTAACAAGATTATTTCATCAATTAACTAATTTCATTCAATGTTTAACAATTAAAAATGACCAGAAAATCCGACAGAGTTTCGCCATCTCAGTCGCAAAAAGTTCTATACACTAACACTCACACTAGCTATATATAGACATGCTACCTTCGTGCGAGGGTAGTTTATCTTCGCATGAAGTTAATTTACCTTCGTGCGAAGGTAGACTTCACCTCCGTGCGAAGTTAAATACAAACAACGTAAATCTAACACTTTCTCCCTATTACAAAATACAAACACAACCCTAAGACGTAGGCAATAGACCTCATGCACCAACATTCCTTTATCTGAACTTGCAGCCTTAGCTTCAGTAGCAACTTTTTGAGCCCTTTTAGCAGCCCTTTCTTTCGCTTCATCAATTTCTATTGACTGAATTCGGCTTCAAAGTCTATCCCCATTTTCTTTTCCAAAACTTTGTACAGAATTTCTAGTTTTCGATCCTTAACTTTCTTATCAGCTTCTAAATCGCTCGGTCTTTTTCACAGTTATTCATTTTCAGAAACCAGACTTGCTATCATTACTTCCATCTGCGTTCATTCATTTTCTAAAACTTGACTCTTCCTTCCAACAACTTAATCTTTTCATCAAGTGGATCATTTAAGAAAACCAAGTTCACACCCTCTAGGAATAACATACCTTCTTCAAATATAAAACCACTTTCTCTGAATGTAGAATCAGTTGCATGAGGTTGTTGTCGTTGTGATGATTGAGATTTCGATGTTGATTGTGGTTGTCTTGGTGTTGATAGTGGTGGTTGTTGTTGTGGTGGTGATGGTGGTTGTTGTGAAGTTGTTGGTGAGGTTTGAATTGGTATTACATGCTCTACTTCAACTTATGCTTCCACTGTTTGCGTCTTCTTTCTGTAACTACTATTTCAGCTCCAGCAGTTGTTTCTTTTGAAGATTTCAAGTATTTCCTTCTTGATCTCTTTGCCAACAGTGACCATGTCTTCTTCTTTCGCATATCAACCATTCTGGTTTTAACTCTGTTTGCTGGTTTTTTTGCAGTTTTTGGATCTGATGGCACGTACGGTTCATCATCATCATTAGCAGAATGTTTCTTTCTCTTAGCAGCTTTTTGTTCAGCCATCTCTCTTGGATCATGCAAAGCTCTTTTTGTAAACAGATTATCATTATCACTTTTGGTTTCTTCAGAATCAACATTATCTCCTCCAAAAACCTTGATTTTCAATATCATGTTCAATATCAGTTGTATCCGCAGTGCTCTTTTCAGCTTGTTCATGATCAGAAGTAGCATAAATTACTTCATCCTCAACATTCACATTCATATGTTCTTCCTAATTAGCACTAATTTTGTCTCTAAGCATAGTAGGTGTAGTTTTCCTTTGTTGGGATTTCTTTCAAGTTTCCTACCTTTTTCTTTTCTTTTCATCTTCCTTTTCATACCACTTACTTCTTTTGGCCAAAAAACCTTCTAATCTTCCTTCCTCATCATTCTCAAGTTACTTTCATCCTTTCTCCACTTACCCTTCATGGTGTAACATAATCTTTGTCTTATATGCATCCGAAGAACTTCTTGAACGGAGGAGTAGTTTTTGAAAAATATTGATTAGTTTGGTCCAATGACAGATTCGTCATATGTTCTAATGGTAGCTCTTCAGACGCTTCTTTTGCAAGATTAGGAATTAAATCATCCAGCATCATCTGCACAAACCTTGGATATTGTAGAAAAAGAAATTTCGTGATGTTGGCCTTCATTTGCTAGAAGATCAATCACATAAAGTTGTAAGGCAAGTTTAAAGTTAAAGCAGTTATCATGCACATTTGATAATCAATCAAAACATCAAATCCACCCTTCCTGTGCCCCATAGTGTGAATTACGGAGTGAATAAAGAACTTGTAAGGCCTTGAAAAGTTTGCTTTAAAAAAATTGTTTCATTGACGGACTAATATAACCCATCCTGTAGAAACAACCTTTTACCATTCTCTCCGGATAACATGTTGGATCATCATCTTTATCGTCAAAATCCAAAACTTCCTTATCAATGCTTCAGTTTTTAATACTTTTGATCCTCATTTCCGACTTTAGCGAATGAACGAATAGCTGGAGGATTTGGAATAAATTTAGCATGCTCCTAGAAACATTGAATGTCTGATCCATATGCTTTATGATGATTTGTAAGTGCTTTCTTGATCCGGATTCATTCCATAAACTCAAAGATTGATTCAAACAGCTTCATTTTGTAAGTGACTTGTCAAGCACACAACATATATTGTGCTTTGGATCAAATTTAGAAACTTTTGCCTGCACAGACACAAGAAATCAACACTTAGACAAAATTTTCAAAAATTTCAACTTTGGTGCGAAGATGTTTACATGCGAAGGTACCATAACTATCTTCATACGAAGGTGTAGAAGTTTTAACATACACCATTTACCTTCGTGCGAAGGTATTTAATTACGTTCGTACGAAGGTGTTTATCTCCATACAAACATCCTCTTTTCAAAACTATAATTTTTACATGTTTTGTTCAAATTGAATGTTGTATCAACATCTGAAAGTGTCGATTTACATGAATATATGTTCAACTTTAACTTTTCACAATCCAATTTGTCTAGAGCTGAGTTTAAGTCTATTTTGGCCGATTCATTCAAATTTAAGTACGATTGGTCTCAAATCTACCTTCCCCGTTGAAAGTGTTGTGCTAATCAACACTCTAAGGTTTGTTTGAGTAGCACTTCATTACTTGGAATACTTTTTCTCTTGAGAGTTAGTTCGTGCAGAGGAAATGTTCTTTGTACGAATGAGGTATCTTCGTGCGAAGGAACCTTTATATAGCACACTGTTTTACCTTCATGCGATACCTCCTTACGAAGGTGTTCCTTCGTGCGAAGGTAACCTATGTTTTTCAAATTTTGCAATTTTTCAAATATTTTACAAGTTTTAGCAACCCACTCAATTAACCAAGTCCAACTTAATAACCCTGGTCAGCTGATTGTCTACAAAGTCCAAGTTAATGACCTTGGTTGAACAGTTTATGAACAAACTGATGTTTTCTATCAATTTTAAGTTTCAAATTAATGAACTTTTGATCATTTCAAAATATTTTCTCATTTCAGATAAGCTCCCAACTCGTTGTTCTTCATATTTTGTTCAGCAGCTTAAGATTTTGAAAATCAGCATTCCATCATCAGTAGTCGAAAATAAGATGAAATAAAATCTTTTTGAATTTTTCCAAAGCTTATGCTTTAATCTTTTTGGATTTTTGAAATGATATAGCTATGTACAAACATATTTACAAACATTTTTGTGAGTTTGTGTAAAAGGATCATATCAGTTTTTGAGACTTATTACTAGCACCGTTGATCTGAGTAAACTTTAAGTTTTAAACAAATTCACTTAGATTGTCAGTATGTTTGTCTACTTAAACTTCTACACATTGATCAATTGTTTCAAGATACGGTAATTAGATGTCTTAGAACTTGACTTAATAGTGTTTCCCACCTCAGAATATACTCCCGTATCAATATTACCTGGATTTCATCTTACAGGTGAATATATCTAACTAATATTTGTATCTTGGTTGTGTAAGGCCTTGAGGCTTAGGTTAGTACCACCGTACAAACAAAGAGATGAAGGCTAGACTTAAAAGTAGTGCTCCATATTTTTGAATCCTTTGATTGCAATTGTCAAATCTTTCGATACTTTCAATTTTGATGCAGTTTAAGGTTTTAAAGAAAAAGTATTCTATAAGTTCTAGGCCACTGCTTACGCAAAATCAGAAGAACTTGTATGATACACCAGATATCAATTATCTAATAAAGACCTAGTATCTCAGAACCCGACAATCTCTCAAACGAAAGTTTAGTGTACCAAGAGATATTAACCCACTAATTAAGAAGTTATTCTTTATGTTTATATCTCAAAAATAATTTACTAAATGTGCGAAATCTACTGGCACATCATCAGTGAGACTTGTTTAAATACTTTTTGACACTACATTTCTTTAGCGTACTATGATAGTCCACTAATATACTCTCATTTCCTGTTTTATACACAAAAGCTCTTTTTTTTTTTCAATGTTTTTGTACCTTTCAAATTTTTATATGTTTTTGTTTTTTACCATATATTTCTCCCCCTAAAGTTAAAAACATATGTTTGGATTTTATGTTTTAAAGAAAGAACTTGAAAACAAAAACTTTGACAAACTGATGAGGATTACGTTAAGTCGTCATCCATTTCCGCTTCACACTTTTTATCCCCCTCTAATGACAAATTTTTCATCCCATTTAATCAAAAGATATTTTAATTTTGCTCTGCCAAACTGTTTTGCATAAAATTCTACTTTTTGTTCATCAATGTGGATTTTTTCATACGATCAACTTTTTCTCGTAGCAGTCATGGATAAAGTGATGTTATATTTCAATATGCTTTGTTTTACCTTCGCACGAAGGTGTTACCTCCTCACGAAAGTTACCTCCTCACGAAGGTGTTACCTTCATACCAAGTTACATCCGTACGAGATTACCTCCATACAAATCTCTCTCGACCTCTCCAAAGTCATGTGTTCGTATCTCAACTATACAATATTCAACACACACTCTATCTAGCCTATTCACAAAGTGGTGGACTTACATAATATACACCAACAAATTCCCCATTAGCAGTCACTGTCAAATCTTGATCTTGAAATATGAGAGCCGTGTTTGAATATTCTGCAACTGCAATCAAGCATCTTGATATCTTCAGTAATTCCCCATTGATTGATGATTCGGGCTTGCATTATCTTTATTATACACAAAATCCCCCTAAACTGAATCTTCAGGTCTTTGTTTGCATAATTTCCTACCTCCTCTGATTTACTTAACAGTAATCTTCACGAATAATCACCAACTCGAAACTAATCAATGCAGCTTCTCAGTTTTGTCTTTAATCACATCCACGTTCGGTTTTTATTTAATGTTTTAGCTTGATATTGTAATCTTCAAAAACCCAACCGGAAATTGATAGAAACTTCTAGTGACCACACCGGTAAACTTCAAGTTTGCGAACACCCACGAAAATCTGAAATCCCGTTTTTCGTAATCACCATTAAGCACACTTATAAAAGATTGATCAGTAAAAACGGTAATTTCCATAATCAGCAAATCTTTATCAAATAACAAATCATCTAGTAACACATTTAGATCTTAGAAACATTCTTCCACGATCAGAATCACATTCTTCCTCTTCAGTCATGATAACAGATATATAGTCTTCTCCGTTAGACATGGCAGCAACTTAATCAACAAACATCATCATTCCCCGGCGGTTAGTCCGAAAATACTGATGCATCTTCTGATGCTAATCCTGTTATCCAGCTTGAAGAAGACTTGGAACTCAAACCCTAAGACATCAATCTGATAACAACCTAAAGAATCCAAACTTCCTATGATCACAACCTAACGATTCCAGATTTTATGCATCCCTAGATAATATAAAGTCGGAACCACCCGAATACTGTTGCACGCCACGAATTTCAAAAATGTCGGAATTTCAATATATTCTATGAAATTTTTATTCCCCCTCATTGTTGCAAATTCTGACCTCTCTAAAACTTATCACTGAATTCTCCCTCAAACATGGCAAATTCAGTCCATTCTTTTCACTGAAAACTCTACTGTGCGGAAAATGTGTCTTTTTTGTCCACAAAAGTCAGTTTTTCATCAATGCGAATTTTTCTTTAAGGCTCATTAACAGTCACTACTCCAAATGATAATCACTCTACACAGGTATTCGTGACTACCTCATTATCTTCACTACTCTGTGAGCGCATCATCAAATCTATTTTCTAAGCTCCCGCGGTTTCCCCGAACAACCCTTATTTGTCGTTAAAAGCTCGACAACATTTTCAATCACCAAATTTTTCTGGACACTCGTCTCGTCGTCACAATCAAAAAATGCTTTTTAAGGCATTTTGGGTACCTTCGTGCGGAGGTAGTTCCTCCATTCGAACAAATCTGATTCAAATTTTTCGATCCAAAATCTTTATTTCTTCGAATTTCATGATAATTCTTTCATAGACATGGTCGAAATTCAATTCTAAACAATCTTATGGTTTCAATTTTAATTTTTGTCCATGGATTGTCCGCTTGTTTGATGATTTACGTCTAAAAACCCCTAAAGTCCATAATTCATGAGCATAGGTGATTCAATCAACTGTTAGATCGATTGAATTGGTACCGTAGCTCTAATACCAATTGTGAGTCAAGGATCCGATGGGTTCAGATGAAATTTGGGGTAGAATAGAACTAAGTCGATAGAAATCTTAGTCATAAGGTCAAATGATTCATTCATACCGAAAGAATATACATCATTTACAAGTCGGAGAAAATTTCCCCTCTGGGTCTCCAAAATTTATCAACTAACGAACACACAACACTGTTGGTGCATTATGTTTATTGCCTACGTCTAGGATGTGTCTGTTTTGTATATAGGGCTTAAATGTCATTTGTTATGATAAATGTTTATTTTATTCATTTTGTTATGGTTCGTACGAGCGAGTCAAGGTGGCTCGTATGAGTGTCTCTTAGTCACTCGTATGAAGCAGCTACTCGTACGAATAAGCTCTCTGTTTAACACACACTCAGGTGCGAGCAATGTCGACCTATAAATAGAGGAGTGTTGTGTTAGAGATTGTTAGTCAGTTCAGTTGGTACGGCGAAGCCCTGCTGATATGTTTACTCGCGTCTGTACTTGCACGTCATTAATACAATCAGAAGCAGTAAACAATAAGATCTTTCTTGTCCGTTTTGTCAACCTCTCTAGCAATGAATTTTGCCTTTGCTAGCTGAGTAGAGATCAGACCGGTTGCTCATCGGAGGAGCCCGATCCTCGTTCACAAGTGGTATCAGATCTTTGAGGTCTGATCTACTGACAAACGTCAAGTAATTGCAGGCTACCAACTGTTTCAGACTTGGATTCACTTTCTTCTTCTACACATTCCCGAACTGAACTAGATTTTGGACGAATTTATGGACGAAATGGACTAGGATTCTAGGAATTCACGTTAAACTACATTCTAATCAATCCTTAACAATTTCAGATATAAAATCGAACTTAATCATGTTAAATTCGGTAAAATTCATCCGTTTGGAGACTTAGTTGTTTCGGACGAGTAGAGAGACCACTCGCACGAACAACTTTCTTAAATTTGAACCATTCGTACGAACAAGTAACCAGAAGTTCCTAAAAATTACAAGTTTCAAAATTTACAAGTGTGATTCGCACTAACTTTACATCTGTACGAGCATCTCGTTCGTACGAGTGAAAAAGTCATCCGTATGAGTTGCATTTTTGGTTCGCATGAATTACTTGTTAAGTCATCTTTGTCCGTACAAATTTCTGATTCGTACGAACGAATCTCAATCGCAAGAATTGGTTTATCATCCACACGAAGGAATTTTTCCGTAACTAATCAGTTTGTTCGTAAAGTGTGTTTTTGAATTTTGACGAAAAATGTCTGAAGAATTTTTCAACGCATTCGCTACATCGGCAGTCATAAACACAACGGCTCAGATTATCAATCTCGTAAATAAGATGGGAACAATGACCAAACCGCCAAAGTTAATAAACTAGAAGACTTCGACAGCTGGAGTGAGCGGTTCATGAATTGGGTCCAGGCAAATCACTTTACTTGCTGGTTCGCTATTGAAGTCAATTATCAAGCCCCGGTAGGTGAAAATGGCCTCGAGAAGACTTTAGCTCAACTCTCGGATATTGAAAGGAAAAGGTTCATAAACGAAAAGAAAATGATGAATATTCTGCAACAATCCATTAAAGATGATATTCTGGTGTTACTTCAACACGATGATGATGCTCAATCATTGTGGAACACTCTCCGTTTGAAGTTTCAAGGAAGTGCTCAGCTGGGCGTTGTTGAGTATAGAGTATGATATCTTTACGCCGATTAAAGGAGAGACTGTGAAGCAATTAATTGAAAGATATTGTCATTTGGTGGTTCAGATGAAGAGAATGGGAATCATGAAGACCAACGAAGAACTTGTTAATAAATTGGCAGATTCTATACCGCAGGGCGAATGGTCTACTTACCTGACCATATTGAAGAATGGAACCGAGTATGGTAATTTCTCATTACCACGTTTCATTGAAAGACTGAAGGGACATGAACTCGAAATGCAGAAGATGGCAAAGAATAAAACCGTTCAAGTTCAACAAGATGTTAATCTATACTTCAAGAACAGTTCTGCTTCTCAAATTCAGTCACCAAAGATCCAGACACCATTAAACCAGACAGTGGCTTTCAAACCTTTCCATCAGTTGATCCTAACACGCCTTCACGCCCACAGTCATCTTATGGTTCAAACCAGCCTCAGATCAACCAGACTACTCAATCTCATCCTAATCAGAGAATCTTACAGTGCAACATTGCTGTGGATTTCCAGAATGCGCAGAATTTCAATGAGAAGACCGCGAAGCAACACATGTCTTTATTAGCTTCGGTACTCGAGTTGTATGATAGTCTAGTCGCAGGAAAAATCAGAAACTCAGAAATGACAAGAGAAGATTACGATTAGATAGAACCGGTTGAAATGGAGCTGATTGACATCAAGTGGTGTATGGAATCGAGCGTTCGACGCGCACAGAGATTCATGGAGATAACTTGCAAAGATAACTTGGGAGGTTTGGATGGAAAACTTGGGTTTGATAAATCCAAAGTTACTTGTTTTAAATGTCGGTAGAAGGGACACTTCAAGCGTGAATGTCCAAACAGAGAAGTTCAGGGTAATCATAACTCTTTCGCTGATGATTACTACAAGAGAGAAATCTATCACCATCCTCAGCCAAGAACACGAATGGTGCCGATCGAAGACAAACAGCCAGAAACCAAAGATAAAGCACTGGTGGTGACTCAAAAGATGAGGGCTACAATTGGAACAAATATATCTCAAAGAATGAAAGTTTGGCTTTGGTTGCGGAGATTATTGAAGAACCTGAAAAAGAATCAGAGGCATCTTTTGACGAGGGTCCTGAAGATGATGATTTCTATTATCACACATTGTCAGAGGAGGAGGAACTTTTGAACAATCCGTTTAAACACCTCTTGCCTAATGATATCTTAAAAACTTTTGCAGGTTATTTTGCACCAAGTCAGCAATCATCATGCGAAGAAAAAAAAAAGCCAGTTGATGAGGAAATAGTCGATGAAAAGATGGAGAAGTTGTCAGAAGACATCATCAAGGCATGCATGGCAAATGGCAATGAGGTAAATGAGTCTAAGAGTGAGTTTGTGGTTGAAAAACCATGTCTGAATGTGCAGAGCCATGTAGTGATTGTCTTATAAAAGACACACGATATGTTGAACTTCAAATTTAAAAATATAATTTGTCTAGTGATTATAAATCGACTAAAGAAGCATATGACAAATTAAGTAGTTATGTTAAACAATACACTAAGGCACTCAGAGAAAATGACGTAGCACTTTTGATGCTTAAAGCGACAGTTAATGACAAACAGATGGCCATTAACATTCATCTGAATACTATCGCTGAGTTAAAAAGTGAGCTTGAGAAAATAAGAATCGAATCTGAATGGGTTAACAAATTGTTAATTCGTTATTCAACAAGCTCGTACGTCATTGATCACATTCTACCCAAAATTGAAAATAAGATGAATCTAAAAATGGTGAAACTAAAAGTGCGAGTTACGATTGTGTTCCACCACCCATGTGGAATAGTTATGCTTGTAAAAAGCCAGATGGGGTGGAAAAGGCACTTAATTTAAAACTGAAAATTGAACCGTCTAATGAGCTGCCTGCGAACATTGATGTAACTTACACAAAATCTGAAGGTGAATGTGACTCTGAAGTTATGAAAACAGTGGTTGAAATGTGTTAAAAAGTGAATCTGAAAATTCTGAATCTGTAAAATCTGACAAGTCTGAGTCTGATGATATATTGGAAGATAGTTTAAATATTGATCCAAATGTCATAGTTTACAAAATAAAAGGATCTGATAAACTATATTCGGATGAGGACTTTTCGATCCAAAACATGAACATGGATCGTGTGGATAAAATGTTCAAGCTTATGGAGGTAAGTCATGCTGATTTAGATAAACATGATGCATCTTTATACTCTAAATCAAAAAGTAACAACCGACCCTACTATCATAAAAATTGTCATTCCGACTCTAAATTTGAAATTGGTGAAACATCAAACAAAAATCGTCAAGTTTATGCTAAAAAGGCTGAACCACAAATGCAAAAATGGGTTGCCAAAGTTAAACTATCCAAGGTTGAACAAAAATCTTCTATTCCACACAAAACCAAGCTTAAAAAGAATGACAAAACAAAGTAGGTCCAAATTCGACATTCCGAACCCACCCAAGACCAAACAGGCTTGGGTTTCTTTGTTTAAATAGTCTCTTCATCTTGTGTGTAGGGGCTCCAGCATTCGATAATGTCTAAATGGATAGTGGAGCTTCTCGCCACATGACAGGGATGTTTGCGTTGCTCAACGAGTTAAAGCTATCCGAGGAGGGTACGTAGGTTTTGTAGGGACGCAAGATGGAAGGATTGTCGGAGAAGGAATTCTCACGAATGGAGATGTATCGTTTGACAAAGTGAACTACATCGCAGAGCTTGAGAACAATCTACGCAGCATTTCACAAATTTGTGACAAGAAGTTCACAACGTATTTCAACGATAAAGAATGCTTGATCCTAAAACTCGGTTTCAAGATTCTGGAGGAATGGATTCTGATGCGTGCTCAGTGAGAGAATGATTTATATGTTCTTGATATGGGTATCGCTTCTTCCAGATCAAAGAAAGTTCAATGTTTTGTATCTAAGGCTACCGAAAAAGAGTCTATTCTGTGGCATCGGAAGATTGGTCATATTCATCTACGAAAGATGAATTATCTTGTGCATAACGACCTAGTGGAGGGTGTTAATTTGAAGAATTTTCAACTATCTGATGATTGTCTGAGCTGCAAAAAAGGGAAGTAGTATAAGAAATCACACCCGAGAAAATTGTTGAATTCTATCAAGTTGCCACTAGAAAGGCTACATATAGATCTGTTTGGGCCAGTCAACATCAAAAGTATTTCTGGTGATCTATACTACTTGTCGTTACGGATGATTATTCACGATTCTCATGGGTTTTCTTTCTAGAGAGCAAAGACGAAACTTTTGAAACTCTAATGATACACTTCAGAAAACTCGAAAACCTATAACACTTGTCAATCAAGAGAATCCGCAGTGACAACGGAACAGAGTTCAAGAACAAGAAGATAATGGATTAGCTGAACGTAAGAATCGCACACTGATCGAGACTGCCAGAACAATGTTAGCTGATTCGAAATTGCTAATCAGTTTCTGGAGTGAAGCAGTTGCGTCAGCATGTTACACCTTGAATTGTGTGTTAACAGTTAAGCCTCACAACAAAACGTGTTTCAAGTTACTGAATCAGCAAAAGCCCAACCTTGCGCTTTTGGAACCTTTTGGATCTCCGTGTACCGTATTGGACCCGGATGCTAAATTTGGAGCCAAATCCTTGGAAGGATTTTTTGTCGGTTATGCTACTCCTCAGAAACGTGATTTCTTGCCGAGTCTGAACCAGGTCATTCTTGCGCAGCATGTTGATTGTTAAAGATATACTACGCCAACGCAGAAACCTGGGGATCCGTGGCTGTTTAACTATGATGGATTGTGGGATTCATTTGACCTGCCAGATGTGCCATCAGATGAAGAACTTGTTATGCTCTTTCAGCAGCATCAAATATCTACTCAAAAACAAGTATCTAGACCATTGGTGATTTCTACGTCACTTCCTGTCAACACGTCTAATGTCGGTCAAAGCTCTTCGCATCTAGAATTTGTACCTGTACCAAATGTCAGTACTGCAGAATCATCTGCCCAACCGAATGCTGACTTTGATCGGGAACCGACTTTCGACGATGGTGGATCCAGTTCCAATGAAGGATCTGAGCAGATTGAAAGCTTCTTGAACAAATAGGCTGAACAGTCACATGTCAGGAATGAAGCCTCTTCATCTGTACCGGTCGTTGATGAAGTTCTTACGAATTTGCAACCGCAAGTAGATGTTCCAACCGAATTGATGCCAAGGACACTTTCATATCATCCTTCGGAGAATATTATGGGCAGCTTACAAACAGGAGTGCAAACTCGCAATCAGATCAACAAGGATCTAAGTTGTTTCTATACTCATATTACTCCACTCCAAACCAGACTTTCTAATATTTGTTTTGTTTCTCAGGTTGAGCCAGGAAGCTGTAAAGATGCGTTAAAGGAAGAAAGCTAGGTGGACCCGATGCAAGAAGAGTTACTTCACTTCCAAAAACTTGGAGTCTGGAAGCTTGTTGACCTGCCCAACATTACAAAAAGATAAACACTAGATGGGTCTTCAAGTGCAAACATGATGATAGAAGGATTGTCGTGCGCAACAAAGCTCGACTTGTGGTTCAGGTTTTTCATCAGCAAGAAGGGATAGATTACACTGAAGTCTATGCCCCAGTTGCCCGTCTTGAAGTGATTTGCATATTCTTGGCCTTTGCTTCTTGGAAAGGTTTCAAGGTGTACCAGTTAGATGTCAAATCTGCTTTCCTATAGGGTAAAGTAAAAGAGGAAGTGTATGTCGACTAATCACCAGGGTTCGTCGATCCAGTGCACAAATGCAAGGTCTACCTTCTGATCAAAGCCTTATATGGTCTGCATCAAGCCCCGAGAGCTTGGTATGAAACGCTGTCCAGTCATCTTACAGACAACGGCTTTATCTGAGGAACCGTAGATTATACTCTTTTTACCAAGGAAGTGGATGGGCATTTAATCATCGTACAGATATATGTGGATGATATTATCTTTGGATCGACAAATGACAAGCTGTGTAAAGACTTTGAAGAAGTCATGAAGTGCAAATTCGAAATGAGCGCGATGGGGGAGATGAAGTTCTTTCTAGGACTTCAGGTCGATCAGTTGCCTGATGGTATATTTATACATCAGACGAAGTATGTTCATGATATATTGGAGAAATTCAATATAGCAGGAGCTAAACCAGCATCAACCCCATTAGCTCCAAATCACGGAATTAGTCCAGATCTTATTTGAGAAAGAGTTAACGAGACTTTATATCGCTCCATGATTGGAACCTTGATGTATCTTACCGCTTCTCGACCTAATATCATGTATCCAACGTGCCTGTGCGCCCGTTATCAGTCAAATCCAAGAGAGTCGCACCTACTCGGCGTCAAACGCATTATGAGATATCTGAAGGGTTTTCCAAGCACCGGCTTGTGGTACCCTAGACATGACGACTTCAATCTTGCGGGATACTCGGATTCTGATTTCCGTTGCTGCAAACTGAATACCAAATCTACCACGGCTGGTTGTCAGTTCTTTGGAACTCGTTTGGTAACGTGGCAATG
Organism: Scalesia atractyloides; assembly: GCA_947069175.1. Taxonomy (NCBI): domain Eukaryota; kingdom Viridiplantae; phylum Streptophyta; class Magnoliopsida; order Asterales; family Asteraceae; genus Scalesia; species Scalesia atractyloides. The sequence continues at coordinate 39,902,215 of CAMTDV010000022.1, read as the reverse complement.
CAAGAAACAGACTGTGGTCTGCTCTCTACTTGTGAAGCTGAATATGTTTCAGCATCCAGCTGTTGTGCCCAGATTCTCTGGATTCAACAGCAGATGAGAGACTTCAGACTACAATTTCTTGATACGCCAATATATGTAGATAACCAGGCCGCGATCGATATCACTAAAAACTCATGCCAACACTCACGTACTAAACATATCGAGATTCGACACCACTTTATCCGTGACTGCTAGGAGAAAAAGTTGGTTAGAATTGAGAAAATCCACACTGATGACCAAAAAGCAGATTTTTATACCAAAGCATTTGATAAAATGAGATTTAATTTTTTTTTAAAACTGAATGGTTTAAAAATCTGACATCAGGGGATTTTCATGAGGTTGAGTTTGAGGATGATGACGACTTGATGTGAATTTTTCATCCGTATGACGTCTTTTTGTACATTCTTTCTTAAAAATTCTAAAAGTCCAAAAATATGTTTTTGATTTTAGGGGGAGAATGTTTGGGGGAAAATACAAAAAATTATAAAATTCAAAAAGAGTTTTTTGTGAAAAAAAGTGATCATATTATATCAAAAAGACAGTCACAGTATGCTAAAGAATTGGAATGTTAAAACAAGTGATAAACAGGTCTTACTGAGGATGTGCCAGTAGGCTTCACTCGTTCAGTAAATCGTTTTCAAGATATAAACCTAAAAGAAAAGCTGAATAACTTGTGGGTTAACATCTCTCGGATATATGGACTTAGTACTCCGAAATTTGTTTGAGAGAATGCCAGATGCTGCGATACTAGGTCTTTATATTTAATAGATATATAGGGTATTATCTGAGTTCTTCTGATTTTGCGTCAGCAATGGCCTAGAACTTGTATAATACTTTACGCATTTTTCGCCCAAGCTGCATAAAAAATGAATATGTCATAAATATTTACGACATCTGCAGTTCAAAAGATTCCTTTAAGGAACACCACCTAAAGACGATCCTTCATCTCTTTGTCTATATGGAAATACTAACCTGAGCTCTCAAGGTCTCGCAATTCACCCATTTACATATATCAGTTATATATATCCATCTGTGAAATGAAATTTGGGAATCTCAATATTGGAGTATATTCTGAGATGGGACACATAGTTATTTCTTGTTCCTAATATTACCTAACATATCTTGAAACAGTTGAGAAACGAGAAGAGGTTTAAATGGACAAGTATATTGGCAATCTAAGTAAATCTGGTTAAAAGCTTAATGAGTATACCAAGATCAACGGTACTGGTGATTTGTTAAGTACTTGATATCATTCTCTTAACACAGAACTCACAAAAATATGTTTGTTGTTCCGATAAAATTCTAAAATCCAAAAAGATTTTCAGTTTCCTTAGTTTGTAAGTTTTATTTTTAGTCTACCGATGTTGAAAACACTGATGGTTGAAATCATGGCGACATCTTGAAGCGTGAAAGCTGAAAACCCTGGGTTGGGAGCTAATCTTTATCGGAATTTTTCTTGAACATCAATAAAGTTCATTAATTTGAAACTTTACATGTTAAAATAAATTTGTTTTGGTCAAACATGTTCAACCAAGGTCATTTAACTTGGACTTGGTAGGCGAATCGGATAACCAGGGCCATTAACTTGGACTTGGTTAACTGAGTGGGTTATAAACAGATAAAATTGGATAAAAATATAAAAAAATAAAAAAAATCAAAAAGTTTAAAAGTTTCAGAATGATTCGTAGGAATCACACTAATTCGTACAAATACGATTTGGTTTCATTCGCACGAACCGATGGTTCGTACGAACGGCTCCTTACTAGTATAAAAGGCCTTATTCTTCGCACGAATAAAATTTATGTTACCGTGTGAACTTTTGTGCGAATTGAGAGAACTTTGTACGGAATTCATTCTGAACATCACATTTCTTGACAATCTTTGTGTACTAACATTGGAGAGGTTGATCCGCACACCTCTTACAATGGGAAAGGTAATTTTGCTAAATAAAAGCCGTTATAATGCCGAATTTGAACCAAACGAACGTAAAACATAGATTTAGGGATAATGGACCGGTAAAACTTAAAATTGACCATAAGAACAGTAATATCAGCCTTAATAACCCAAAAATCGACCATCAATTTGTTAAAATCTACAAGTTTTAGGTTTGGATTAAACTGGTGTTTTTTGAATGGTTCATAATTTGTACGAGGAGGTCGTTCGTACAAAACAAGGTTTTTCAATGTTATACTATCTTCATTCGTACCAATAGGCTGATTCGTACGAAGCAATCCTTAAATGTTAAATTTCAAAATTACCTTAAATGCTGATGATTTGTAGAAGATGTGTTCGTACGAAGCAAGTTTGAATAAACATGTTTAAAATTTTTCTAACTCTTGAATCATCCATACGAAGTAATGACTCATATGAATGATCGTTTGATTCAAACTTGTGAATTTATCTAAGTGTTGATTCGTAAAGTAGGTGGATCGTACGAATGATGTTATGGTTTTGAATTGTTTGAAAAATTTTATAACGGTTTGTTGCTTTCTCTGTGTACAGGTCGAGAAATCGTCTTTTTCGCCTTTTCACAACATCTGTTGTCTAACAGACGAAAATATTCTAGAGATTGCAGCTTACCGTGATGTATTAGATTTTCTTAGTCGTATTCGAATCACGAAGGAACTTACAGATCGTCACACTGTTTATAGATCACATGTTGAATTTTTCTAGAACGCCACTGAGCATAGTGCTAAGGATAACGCGATTGTGTCAGCTGTAAAGATTGATGATGTAGATATTCTAGTAAAGATTACTGAAGAATTGATTCGTACAGTTCTGAACCTCAAAGATAACGAAGATGGGATATGCTGGCTTCGTGAATGCAGCACCGTTCAAGAAAGGGAATTTGAGCGCACCTTTTCGTTATATAGCTCATGTCGTTGCTCATGCCATTAGTCACCAGAAGGGAGGTTTTGATGATCTTGTTGACTATCAGATGTGTATGATCACAACATTGGTTCTGAACTTGCCGTATAACTTTTCGAAAGTTATTTTACCCAGATGATGCAAAATATTCAATGAGAGAAATTTTTAAAGTATCCGCGCTTCGTCCAGATGCTGTTAGACCATCTACATCCGAATCTAAAGAAGAAGAAGGAGGATGTGCTTGGACTGGAACATATGGATGTGTCAATGTTGAAAAAGATGAATCTTCACTTGAAGGCATTTCCTAATGCGAAACCTGTTTTGTTGCGATCGTAGACAAAGATTATATGTCTCTGGAACCTGGCAAATGGCGTAAAGATGATAGTGGTGACGAAAGTGAAGAGTTGACTGCTTTATCTAGTTTTGTTGCAAAGCGCAGTCCATGGTATATCAAGGATGGTGAAAAGGGTGCTAAACGTAAAGCTACTGCTTCTGCATCAGCACACACCTAAGAAGAAAGCTACAGCAGATAGTTCTGGTTTGCGTGACAAGCCAGATACTGAAGAGAATGTGGAAGATATAGCAGCTGATATTGAACGTCAGGCTTTCGGAGAAGGTAAAGCAGCTGAAGACGCTTCGTCTTCGAGCACAAACTTGGCTGGTGAAAAGAAAAGAGCGCAAAAGATTGAGAAAAAGCGTTAAGATGAGATGAAGAAAAAGGCTGAGGAACGCAAGGGTAAGGCTACAGGGGAGGATGATACTACTTATGTTCCTTCGGGTTATGATCTTGATACTCCTACACGAATACCGGTAAAGAAAAAGGCTGGAAGGTTTAAGCGTTCTGCATCGAGAAGTTCTGAGTCTCCAACCATCCAATCGAAAGAGACTATATCAGAACAAATAGTTGAAGAGCAAGTTTTGGTCGAGCCTGCTCAGCAAATGCCTACTTCGCCACCACAACAGGCTCCACAACCAACACCACATCCAATGCCACAGCAAACACCACAACAACCAACATAGCAAGAAGCACCACAACAGCAGCCAACACTGCAACAGCCACCACATACTACACAGACTTCACAGCCCCAGTTCAACTTTGATTTTGATTTCGGTGATATTCCTGGGGGTGAAGATTTTTCTTTCAACGACCCACGTGTGGTTGAGCTGCAGAAACAAGTCTTATTGAACACGGTGAGGATATCTGAGCTACAAGGACAGATTAATGTGCTAATTGAAGAGAAACATGAGTTGCTTGAGCAGGTTAATGTTTTGTCTGAAGATAAACAGCAACTTGAAGCTATGCTTGCGAGTATTGTATCTGAGAACGAAAGATTGAGACTTCGCATGGTAGAGTATGAGGAAGAAAGGCTTTGTAGCGATAGAAGAATGAGTTTGTTTGAAAAGATATTGACAAAGAAGCTTGGAGTGAACTAGCTGCTGAAATCGACGAGATAGAACGCACTGAGGCTCAAGAATGTGTCGCAGAAAGAGAACGTCTCATGAAAGAGTAGTCAGATGCATAGGGAAAGGGAAAAGCAAAGGTTGTTGAGGATCCTATTATCGTTCAAACTGAGCCAGAAGTTGAGTCTGCGCCACTTACATGTACAGATATTGTGGTTTATCAAGTGCCTAACAAGTTTGTATTGATTGGAAAGCCAATAGATGTGGATATCAACTCGTTAGATCTTTCTCAGAGACATCATGACAGGTTGTTAAAGAAAAGGCTTGAAAAAGATATTGAAGAAGCCGTTGAAGAATCTGAACAGGATGCTGAGAACGATGATGCAGAGATAGATGATGTTTGTCTAGTAGTTCTGATAGTAGTGATGATGACGATGATAATGTAGGAGGATCGGGTGTATGTATTACTGATTCGGGCGTTAATGAAGATATTGAAGTTTCAGTGTACCTCGACAACTATGCTAATCAGGCTAATAAAGAGGGAGTTAAAGATAGAGTTGAAGAATCTGTAGATGCTCAGCATGCAGGAATCTTCACGGAGATTGGCTTATCTACCGTTCCTGTCATGCAGAAACCTAAGATATTTTATCTTGAGCATGATGTCGAAGAAGGTGAATTCGTTCACTGTTATACTAAGGAAGAGATAGCCAAGATGTTGGGAGTGAATGAAGATAACTTCGAGTTTGATTTTGAGAATGAGCTGAATGAGATAGATGCATTCGAGCCGAATGATTACGTGTTTGAGAATATTGAAGACGCGAACGATTATGACAGAGTTGTCGTGGAGGATGCTTCTGATGACGATGCGAATATTGCTGATCAGAGTACAGATAACTCCCCAACTTTTGCTGAATTATTTGCAGTTGAAAATTCAGATGTGTTGAAGCGCGAGGTTGCAGAAGCTGCAAAGGAAGGTACTATTCCTCGACAATTAAATAGTGCTGAAATTGCTAAAGAGAGGAAGAAATGGTTTAGGAATGCACCAGCCGAACGTAAGTTCAAGCGTCCCCTAGCATTTTTTACTCGTGATGCTGACATATCTCTAGGGGATATCATTAGCTGGGGTTGGATCAAGGAGCTGAATGTGTATGCGATCAAGAGGGAGTTTGGAATTCAATATTTCCAATATCTACGCGACATCAAGTCCTTGCCTTTCTGGGATACTAGAGAATTGGTGCAGACAAAGATGATAAATTTCAAGATGAAGTTTCATGACCAGAGGCTATGGAAGTTGATCAAGCTAGAGGCTTTACATGGTTTTACTCACTGGAAACCTTACTTTCCTCGACGCATCACAAAGATCGATCCAGTAACAAAGGAGAAAGATGTAACGCCCGTGGTAAAAAGGCCTAAAGTAATGAAAAATATGCCTATGTTATAAATGGAGCAGGATTTTTATACAATCTTCAAGTGGTGGCATTACAACTCAATTACAGGAGAGGCTGTCATCTGTGTACACCTAGACGAAGATTCGTGGGAGATTGCAGAAGAGGTGACCGAAGCCGTTATGGCCCACAAACGAATATACGGGTTATGGCGTGGCATTCGAGTGCTAGACCCTATGTGGCTAGTCAACTTCACAAAGAAGGATATTGAATGTCTATTCCATAGCAAGATTAGTTTCAAGGAGAAGGATAAAGAACAAGCTCTCCAATTCCAGAAGATTGTTAATGTCTGTTTTTCCAAGGATATTCACTCAGGATCAACATGGAACACTTCATGGAGGAAGCTTGAGGAGATAGATAAGAAAAAGAAAGATAATACTGAAGCTCGGATTGCAGAGAGTGCTCGTATAGCATCGCTTAGGAGCTTTCGGTTTGGCAATACAGTGAAACGACCTCCTCCAACAGATCAAACGCCGATAGCATTTGAGGAGCGTCTCAAGCCACCAAAGAGATTCTTTGGGTGATAGAGACAAATCATTTGAAGACTTTTTGAAGACTATCCAAACTGCGGCAACATCCAAGGGGGAGTTTGTTGGTGCATTATGTCTATTGCCTACGTCTAGGATGTGTCTGTTTTGTATATAGCGCTTAAATGTCATTTGTTTATATGATAAATGTTTATTTTTTATTCATTTTGTTATGATTCGTACGAGCGAGTCAAGGTGGCTCGTACGAGTGTCTCTTAGTCACTCGTACGAAGCAGCTACTCGTACGAATAAGCTCTCTGTTTAACACACACTCCAGTGCGAGTCATGTTGACCTTTAAATAGAGGAGTGTTGTGTTAGAGATTGTTAGTCAGTTCAGTTGGTACGGTGAAGCCCTGCTGATAAGTTTACTCGCGTCTGTACTTGCACGACATTAATACAATCAAAAGCAGTTAAACAGTAAGATCTTTCTTGTTCGTTTTGTCAACCTCTCTAGCAACAAATTCCGTCTCTGCTAGCTGAGTTAGATCAGACCGATTGCACATCGAAGGAGCCCGATCATCGTTCACAAACACTATATATACTTGAGGTTTAGGACGGATGTACTTCTATGCAGATGTGCTAGTCCGTGTGGAGGTAGTTACCTTCGTATGAAGGTGTTACCGCCTCACGAAGGTGTTACCTCCTCATGAAGGTTACCTCCTCACTTCGTAGAAGGTATATTCGTACGAGATGACCTCCATACAAACCTCTCTTGACCTATCCAAAGTCATGTGTTGGTATCTCACTTATACAATATTCAACACACAAAATATGGGCCAACAGATTGCACCATCCCCTTAATCTCGGATGCTAATCCCCCAATGTATCTTGCGATACGCTTAGAGTCTATGGTGATTAGGTAGGGTACTAGCTTAGACATTGAATTAAAGTTAGAGGTATATTCCCTAAAATTCAAATTCTTCATTGTTACCTTCAAGAAGTATGACTCAACCTTCTCACCCTCATGCGGTCGACAATAGCTTTCTTTGATAAACTCTACAAATTTCTTCCAACTCATGCTATACCGCGAAACTTTCCCATTGGATTGAATAGTGGCCTTCCACCATGTTAAGGCATCCTCCTTGAAGGATTGAGACACATATTTAATTGTGTCTTTCTCAGCACACCCGCTAATATCATTTACAATTTCCATTTCATCGAACCATTTCAAGGCATCGCTAGCTCCTTTATATCCCCTGTGAAATCACGAGGTTTACACGAGATGAAGAAATTATAAGAACACCCTTCCTCATTATTTTGAGGTTTCTTCCTAGTGACACATTCAGATCCACTAGCCTTCCTCCTAGTGGAGGAATAGTAAGAGCTATGAGATTTATGGGCAGTTGAGTGACTGGTGATTACAGAATTTTGTCTCGATGGCTCAGACCCTTTCTAACTAGCTATAATGTTAGCCATTGCTTTGCTGACTTCATCAGCTTTTAAAGACTAGAGGTTATTTCCTCCCCCTTCATGATCGGGGGGTGCAACACCACCACCACCATTATATTTGTCATCATTCTAACTAGCCATTTTGCCTTGACTATGAGCCATCAAGAAGATTTATAGCTTTAGAGACAGATCAATTAAAACTTGATTTTATTCTAAGAAGTATTAAATAATAATAATGAAATTCAAAATTTTATTACTATGTTTCAAAACAAAATTTTATTAAATAACAAGGCAATACAAGAGTTAGCCTAATTCAGACTTTTTGGAAATAAAATGAAATATAATATAAATTTCAAACAAAATGTGACAACTGGCAAATAACTGGTAGTTCCGTACAATGTAATCACTAATTTCATATTATAATCTCATGCATGATTATTGTAATTTAAATTCAAAAACTGAGTCATACGTTATTAGGGCAAGTAAATCGGATCATAACAAATACCGGTTCCCGTTACAACGAGAAACAGACCAAAACAATGCCCTAAAAGTGTTGCTAGAAAGTGCTGAATGCACTAAATGTGGTGACACTAACCATATCGGAAAACCCGCTGAAACGAATCTGAACAATAAATGACGGCATGTTAATGCCATACCTGAGTCCATATGCAAACGAAAATACATATTTGAGAACAACTATTACAATAATACATAACTTTCCGGTATAGCGCCTAAATTGCAAAATCGACAAATGGCGATTTGTCCGCAAGTCTAATTCGGAGGATTCTGGATGTCAAGATAAGAATAAAACAATGCTAAACATCCTAAAATAATGTGAGAATAGCAAAAATGCACATAACACGTCATTTCCGGTCATTCGGCAAACAGCGCACAATTCGACCGGAAAGCGGACCGATCGTCGAAACGACGAATATTTTAGTGGCCGATAGCCTCATCCGAGCGTCTAGTGAACTAGTTAATCATTATTTGGAACTCGGAATCCATTCAACTAACATGAGGTCACGGAAACACAACTTTCGGAAAACTTCGACGGCGGATCATAAAAGTGCCGACATCGATCGAACGGTCGAACGGAAGACATATCGGCAACCCTAATCCATCGTGTATCCATCTAGCGAACTAGTCATGAATATTTTTGGATCGGAAATGCACTAATTTGACACCATATTAGTTGTGGTAATCGAAATAAAACGCTTCCGGTAATAAATATATAGTTCCGTTTATTAGCGAATACTTCGACGATGAGCGATCTAACGACATATCCGTCATCCGAAACTTATTTTGGAGGATCATATGGATTAAATGCCACATAATTACACCCTAAACACAAGTCTTATGCTTAAGATGCTAGAAGATTAACCCTAATTACCATACTTACCCTAATTACCAAAATAACTCCTAATTTCAACATGTGGTAAAAATAATTTACACTTACCCCCCCCCCCCTAAAATTGACGGTCACAAGTGGGCCCCATGCCCACTTGATTTTGTGAAAATTAGAGATAGGAAGTATGGTGTTTAGGTGCTTGATAGATTTGATAAATGATGGATATATATATGTGAGATCATGATCTAAGATTCATCATTTTCTTCTTCCAAAAAGTAGCAACATTTTCTTCTTTCTTTTCCCCCTACCCCACGGCTACACCACCTCCACTTTAAGCCACCATTAAGCCACCACAAACCACCACTTTTCATATACTTTGAAGCTTAATCAAGACCCTCAAGGAAGCTTGCTTGGATGGAGCTCATTAGGGCCTTCTAAGGAGCTTACTTTTCTTCTATAATCTTCAAGAATCTTGTGCACCCATTGTGAGCTAATCTCCTCCATAATCTAACTTATTTTTATGCTTAGATTATTAGTGTACAAGTTGATCATCTTGAAAATCAAGAAAAGATACATCAAAAACCCTAAAATACAACATAATATTAACAATAAATATTGATTATTTTGTGTTGATTACATGCTTATATGATTGTTAGAATGTATATTGAAGTTGTTTATGTTGATATTATGAGATAAAAGTAAGATGATCTTGTATAATTTAGTATAAAAATAAGGATTTAAACATGATAAGGTTTAAATCTAAACAAGATCATCATTTACATCATCCATGTAAAATACTACAACTTAAGAATAATTTTATACATAAGAGTGATTTTTATAAGAAGTAAACATATATATTCAAGTTGTAATCACATTAAAAGTGTGTAGTAATCAAAGGGATTACATGCATGAACTTGTTTAAACAACCTACTAAAGTATTGTTTTGAAAAGAATAATGAACATTAAAAACCCTCTTGATTTACTAGGGTTTTTAACAACAAAATTCATGGATGATGATATGTAGATTATGTTAAATAAATATTAGATGATTTGTTGATGATGATTATGAGTTTAAACAGGTTTTAAATACGTTTTTAAAATGTGGATAAAGCCATAGTTTAGGGGAAACTATGATGAAATTTTCTAAAAATCTAATTGCGATTAAAGCATGATTAGTGGGGTGATTAGTGGGATTAAACGTGATTAGTAACCTAAAACGTCATTAAGTGGACTTTAATGACAAAGGTTATTCCTAAATAACCAAGTGTTTAAAATAAAGTCACACATATATATTTACAAGAAAAATAAATACTTTTACAAATATATATTCTTGTAAGGAAAATAATACAAAGTATTGTATGCATAATTGTGCTAATAAATAATATGTATACATGTGTGTATTGTATATGTATGTATTAGAAACTTAGGGTATTCACAATAAAATACCCAATCTTATACAAAATACAAACACTTAAACAATATACGAAGCATTGGTGTCATAATAAATACATCCTCACAAAGCGTCGAAACAATAAATCAGACAATTAAGGCAATGCGAACAATAGGCGGACATTCAAGATTACACTTTCACGTCGACGACAACGAACGATTCTCGACGAAACAAACATGTAATAAACAACGCCGACAACGAGTCTAAATATATATTTAGACGTTTAACATGTTTATATATTACCAAAATGAAAAAAAATCCGGAAAGTTAAGTACATAAAAAGTTAGAAAAATTATAAGTAAACACTTATATAAAAATGGGCTTATATTCCATAATGTTATGGAGGTGGCCCAAAACTATATAAAAATACATGGGCTAGGCCCAAGGATATAAAAATACATGGGCTAGGCCCAAGGATATAAAAATACATGGTCTAGGCCAATGATACAAAAATACATGGGCTAGGTCCAAGGATACAAAAATACATGGGCTAGGCCCAAAGACAAAAAGACATGGGCTAGGCCCAAAGACAAAAAGACATGGGCTAGGCCCAAGGATATAAAAAGACATGGGCTAGGCCCAAAGACAAAAAGACATGGGCTAGGCCCAAGGACAAAAAGACATGGGCTAGGCCCAAGGACAAAAGACATGGGCTAGGCCAATGACATGTGAAGGGCAAGGCCTAGTTCACACATTGTTTGAAAACAATAATATATATATTTTTAAGAAATATATATAACAATATTCATGGAACAAACAAACTACCAACACTATAATAACATTCTAGGTTGTTCAATCATAACAAGTAAATAAATAACAAGGATTCAAGATGAACAACGTGTACAAGGTCCATTGAGACCTAGGTGTCTAATAAAACCAATACGCATGTAGGTTACCGACGTTGCAGACACCGAGAGTTAGACAGTACGACTTAAAAGGAACGCAAAAACTGTGAGTTCATGTCCCTCCTTTCATTTATTTTAAGTTTTGTTTTAAACTATCGAGGGGAAATACATGTTATGTCAAAACAGTATGTTAGCTATGAGTTAGCAGATAACAGATCACTGTGCGTAAGTAGGAAATAACAGTAGTAACCATTAATCACTTAGTGACCGAGGTGCAAAAGAGGTAGATCTATTGAGTTTGAGATCCGCTCCACTCCTGGTTGGTATACCCATTGTAGTGCTTTTGTGATCCCAACATGTCAAAGAAGTCGTTTGGTTACTTACTTATGGCACTAGTATGTCAGGGTGCTCGCGACACACTGATAGATCCTAAATTAACTCATTGATGCTAATAACATACTTGGATTTCAATACAGGTTTTCAAAGATGACATTTGGATACGAAAACATTAAACTACATGAACTCGCCAACTTTATGTTGACTTTTTAAAATTACATGTGTTTCAGGACGCAGGACTTGAGCTGGTGATGGGATCTGGGTGTGGGATTTTCAAGACAACGATGTATTACTTTTGGAGGGTTTGCTCTTTATATCCCAACTTCGTTTGGGTATATAGGGGTCAAAGCCTCAACATGAAACTGTGATGAAAACACTATCTTATTTTGGAATAATGTCTTTTAAACTATGTTTGTAACGGAAATCCGATACTAATAACAATGTGACTTCACTATTGATGGTTGTAAATGTATAATGAAACTTAGTAATGGCATGGCATTGTTGTTATTAATACTGTTTACTAAATTGGATGCAATGATTACCTAATAGTCACACACTTGCGCTTCCACTACGATCAGGGTGTGACAGGCTGGTATCAGAGCTCCAATTGTAGTGAACCGGGGAAAAATTTATTAAAAGTTTGGTCTACAATCACCAGGGGCTTGCACATGAAAACAAGGTTTAAAACATGATAGAAATGTTTTGGAAGTAAAACAAAATAACAAAAAGGTTTTCATTGTGTCACTATAACACAAGGATCTATCATACGAGCTCAACTATAAGTAATGAGCAGAGTCAATACATGAGTAGTCAATAATGGATAGACACAAAACAGTAAGATTGCATGGAATACAAAAGAGAACAAGCTTTGCATGAGAAATGGTGATTAATCTAAAATATATCATAAATTACTAACATGTATATATATGTATTGTACGGATTATTTGCCAGGACTATGTCTTCAACATCGAGTTATGAGGAAGACCCAGAGGAGTATATATCCGATAATGGATATGATCCTGCTGTCGAGGCCCAACCTTTTGGGGATGGAGCCGAAGATGGAGACGATGGGGACTTCCAACCACTAGCACTGATCGATCCTATGGAGGTAGATGCACCTCCAACAGACGATGTATTGGTCGTCCCTCAGCTACCGCATGACATCATAGTGTATGGTCACCCGGAGGGTGAACACGCTATTGTACATCCGGTCGTGCCCCTTGCTGTGGTCCCTCCGGTGATTGATTTGGATGATGACGACGACGAGATACCAGTGTTCCATGTGGAGCACATGGAGGACAACCTGGGAGATGGCAAGGTCTTCGACGATATGCCATACTCGAGATCCCACCCCCAGATATTCCAGTCGTGTACATCTCGTCATCTACTGATGCTGCTCCAAGTGAGCATGAGGCGGACGATGCTTCATCCGCCGTCCCAGGCACCCCTGCATCCATGTATTCACCCCCTATGGCCTCACCGACTCGCGTCAGTCCGTTCCCTGTCAGAGTCCCGACCCCCGGACCCAATCATTATACAGGACCTGCCCGTTACTACTCTCTGAGCAGCACTCCACGTGCCCCCGAGCAACCACCACCCACTTTTCTAAGAGGTCCACGTACCACCCTGTTTTCAACCCATCTGCAGCCGGACCTTCTCATATGCCAGGACCTTCATTTTCTGATAGAGTGCCCCCCATGTATGACCCACGACCCACACCAGCTCCAGCAGGTATGTTTACCCCGACAGCTCCACCGGGCATGAGCCCTTCAGACCCTTATCATCCCTCACATTTTCCTCTTATCCCTAGGAGGAAAGGGTGACTTCGAACGACCTACAGCTCTCTCTGATCTTGCATAGGATTTGAGAGTTAGAGTCGCAGCGTACTGCTCACGCCACTACCAGAGTGACACCCCCACCACTGTCATCACCGATACCACCCCCACTATCATACCCACCTCCATCACCACCACCACTACCTCTATCACCACCATCGACTCCACCTTTCTGCTGCCCATTCCATCACTCGTCATGCCCGTCCGAGGCACGAGTGCAGGAGCTAGAGCAGTTTCAGACAGATGCTACTAGGCGCATTTCTAGCCTCGAGGAGGAGATGGCCTACTATCACAGCATGTTCCCACGGTCGCCATTTCACCACCTCTTCCACCCCAGTAGCAGGTTTGTAGATATCTTTTGGAGATCAGCTGTACTTTTGTTGTTTGGCTCATGAAGACTCAGCCTTGAAGATCCCAGCTTTTGGAAGACAACTTATTGACGTGAAGAAGCAATGTAGTAGAAAATGGTACTTTTGTAATGTAAAAACTTGTATTGACTAGGGTTGTGTACCCCTAAGTCCTTTTTGGCTCTTCATGAACAAATTGTAACAAGTTGTCATTGTATAAAAGTGTATTTTCTTTATGTTACATTGCATTTCTTTTATGTTATGGTTGATTAGGTCAGGATGTGGTGATTTTATTATTGATGCATTGCACCGTGGTGATATTATGATTTATACCCTATGATGTGGCGAGCTATGTGTATGATGACGATGGGTGTGTGTATGACATTTGCATATATTCATTTATTTATGTATCATGTCCGATGTGCTATTGCATATGTTTAAAAAAAATCTATATAAATAATGATAATAATAATGATAAATAATAATAATAAATAAATAAATAAATAATAAATGAATAAATAAACTGTAATAATAACATGCAAGTATTATTCGACTAATTGAGCGACATATTGTATTAGAAGACAATGCCGTCCCGTAGAAGAAGTTCAAACAATAATACCCTACCCACCACACAAGAGGAGCTGAACGAACGTATCTCCCAAGCCATTGCACTGTACGAGGCAAACCGCTCTGAGCATAGCGGCGGTACAGGAGGTTCAACAGGAGTAAATCCTCCCACTGGTAATACACAGTTTCTCATAACCACCACACACTCTCATCCATCTTATCCGTGCTACTTACTCATGCTTAAATGGAGTATCCAATGATTTCAGGTTGCACATATAAGCAGTTTCTTGACTGTAAACCTCTGAACTTCGATGGTACCGGAGGCGCTGTAGCCTTCGTACGCTGGACTGAGAAGACAGACTCAGTCATCCGAATGAGTAAGTGCCCGGCTGAATTAAGAGTCACCTATGTTACCGGACTCTTTGTGGATGGAGCTCTATCATGGTGGAACCTTCAGGTCCAAACCAAGGGAAATGATGCTGCATATGCCTTGACCTAGGAGGAACTAAAGGAGATGATGAAGAAGAAATATTATTCCAGATTGGAAATTCAAAAGTTGGAGACAGAATTCTGGAATCTGAAAATGGTGGGTTCAGACGTTTCTGGGTATACACAGCGATTCCATGATTTATCCCGAGTGGTGCCATATCTAGTGGAACCAGAATTTAAACGTATTGAGAGGTCATTTTGGGGACTTGCCCCCGAAATTCTGAGTTTGGTTACCTCTTCGAAACCAACAGAGATTGGGGAAGCTATTGAGCTAGCTGTCAGTCTGACCGAAGAGGCCGTGCGTCAGTGAAGGTTGCCTAAGAATGGTGGAATCAAGAAAGAATCTACCGAGGAGACCACCTATTCTAACAAACGGAAATTTTCTCATTTCAAGAAAGGTTCTTGTGGTAACCACAACAACAACAAGAGACAAGCCGCAAGGGAAGTTAAAGAAACCAAAGCATATGTTACCACAACCATGAACACTGCGGTTAAGAAAGCTTATATTGGGGACGCACCGAAATGTCCCAAGTGTCCTTTCCACCACCATGGGGAATGTCGAGGCCCCAAGTGTGGAAAATGTGGAAAAATTGGACATCACACCGACGTGTGCCGAGCCAACACTAGAGATCAAGTTTGCTATGGTTGCGGAGACAAAGGACAATTCAAGAAAGACTGTCCTAAAGCGAATCAGGCATGGGGAAGAGCGTTTGTAATTGGAGCTAAGGATGCTCGTCAGGATCCAAACGTGGTCACCGGTACGTTCCCTATCAATGATCACTTTGCATCTATTCTTTTTAATACCAGGGCATATTTCAATTTTATTTCAAAAGAGTTTAGAGATATGCTTAGGGTAAAGTCGAGTAACTGGATGTTCCCAACTCGATTGAGCTAGCTAACGGAATATTCGTAGAGTCGAAAGAAATAATAAAGAAATGTACGTTAGAGTTGGGTGAACGAAAGTTTGATATAGATCTATTACCAGTTCAACTGGGTAGTTTTGATGTTGTCATTGGAATGGATTGGCTATCCAATAATCGAGCCGAGGTTATATGTCATGAGAAGATCATTCGCATTCCCTTGTCCAACCGAAAACATTTGGTGATTCACGGAGAGAAACTTGATACACCTCTTCAAATCATAAACTGCATGAAGGCGCAGAAATGTTTAAGGAAAGGATGCATCGCTTTTCTTGCCCACGTGGTGGATAAGAAGGCCGAGGAACACAGGATTGAGGACATACCGGTAGTGAGAGAATACCCCGAGGTCTTTCCGGAAGACTTGCCGGGACTACCCCCACCGCGACAAGTCGAATTCCGTATCGACTTGGTGCCAGGAGCTGCACCTGTGACAAAAGCTTCATTCCGTCTAGCGCCCTCGGAAATGCCAGAATTATCTACGCAGTTGCAAGAGCTGCTCAACAAAGGTTTCATACAGCCAAGTTTCTCGCCTTGGGGAGCTCCAATGCTGTTCGTAAAGAAGAAGGACGGAACTTTTCGCATGTGCATCGACTACCGGGAGTTAAACAAGTTAACTATCAAGAACCGGTACCCATTACCGGGGATCGATGATCTATTCGACCAGTTGCAAGGATCAAATTTTTACTCGAAGATCGATTTAAGATCCGGTTATCATCAATTGAGAACCCAATAGGAAAGCATTCCAAAGACAGCGTTTCAGACTCATTACGGTCATTATGAGTTCCTTGTTATGCCCTTTGGCCTAACGAACGCCCCTGCAGTATTCATGGATTTGATGAACCGAGTGTGTAAGCCATACCTTGACAAGTTTGTGATCGTACTCATAGATGATATACTGATGTACTCACGCACCGAGAAAGAGCACGAACAACACCTAGAACTATTTTGGAATTGCTGAAGAAAGAGCAATTATACACCAAGTTCTCAAAATGCGAATTTTGGATTCGCGAGGTACAATTTCTTGGCTATGTGGTGAACGAGAACGGAATACATGTTGACCCTTCGAAGATCAAGGCAATAAAGAACTGGACCACGTCAAGAACTCCCACAGAAATACGACAATTCCTAGGATTAGCGGGATATTACAGGAGATTTATTGAAAACTTCTCCAAGGTTGTACAACCGCTAACCTCGCTAACCCAGAAGGATAGAAAGTTTGATTGGGGAGAGAAGCAAGAATCGGCATTCCAAGTATTGAAAGAGAAGCTATGCAAAGCACCAATACTGTCCCTCCCGGACGATACCGAGAACTTTGTGGTGTACTGTGATGCATCACATCAAGGTTTGGGTTGCGAGGTTAATGCAACAAGAAAAAGTCATCGAGTACGCGTCTCGACAGTTGAAAGTTCATGAAAGGAATTATACCACGCATGACCTGGAACTAGATGCCGTGGTATTTGCCTTGTAGATATGGCGTCATTATCTATATGGAACTAAGTGTACCATATTCACAGACCATAAAAGTCTTCAACATATATTCAACCAAAAGGAACTGAATATGCGCCAACAACGTTGGGTGGAACTGTTGAATGATTATGACTGTGAGATTAAGTATCACCTGGGCAAAGCAAATGTCGTAGCAATGCCTTGATAGAAAAGAACGAGTTAAAACATTACGGGTGCGAGCGTTGGAAATGACAATCCAGACGAACTTCACAACTCGAGTGCGTGAAGCACAACAAGAAGCGTTAAAACCGGAAAACATTCCAGCAGAATCATCAAAGGAATGGAAAAGCAATTGGAACCAAACAAGGATGGAACTCTATATTTCATGGGAAGAATTTGAATTCCCTATTATGGTGAGTTGCGAGACTTGGTGCTGGATGAAGCACACAAGTCCAAGTATTCGATACACCCAGGATCGGACAAAATGTACCAGGATCTGAGAGAATATTATTGGTGGCCTAATCTCAAGGGAGATATTGCGACCTATGTTGGGAGATGCCTAACTTGCGCAAAGGTCAAGGCCGAATACCAAAAGCCATCTGGGTTATTACAACAACCAGAGATTCCGGTTTGGAAGTGGGAGCATATATCAATGGATTTCATTACAAAGCTACCACGGACCTCTGGAGGTCTTGACATGATATGGGTTATCATTGATCGGTTAACCAAGTCAGCTCATTTCCTACCCATCCATGAGAAAGACAGTACAGAGAAACTAGCGGAACTGTACCTGAAGGAGATTATGGCACGTCATGGTATGCCAATCTCGATAATCTCTGATAGAGATGGTCGCTTTGTATCGCGTATCTGGCAATCATTTCAAAATTCATTTGGTTCTCGCTTGGATTTAAGTACAGCCTTTCACCCGCAGACCAATGGGCAAAGCGAGCGAACCATTCAAACATTAGAAGACATGCTTCGGGCCCGTGTGATGGATTTAGGCGGAAACTGGGATACTCATTTACCGTTGGTAGAGTTTTCCTACAATAACAGTTATCACACCAGTATCAAGGCCGCTCCATTCGAAGCACTATATGGACGAAAGTGACGATCGCCATTGTGTTGGGCGAAAGTCAGTGACAGACAACTTATTGGTCCCGAACTAGTACAAGAGACCACAGACAAGATATTTAAGATACGTGAGCGTATTAAAGCAGCCCGAGATAGACAAAAGAGCTATGCGGATCGAAGACGCAAATCCTTCGAGATGGAGACAAAGTATTGTTAAAGGTCTCACCTTGGAAAGGCGTAGCTAGGTTCGGGAAGCGCGGAAAGCTCAACCCGAGATATATTGGACCTTTTGAAATACTGGCAAAGATTGGTACTGAGCCTACAAGCTAAAACTGCTAGAGGAACTCAATAATGTACATGACACCTTTCATGTGTCCAATCTAAAGAAAAGTCCAACAAATGACACCGTTATCATTCCAGCAGATGAAATTCATGTTGATGACAAATTAAAATTCACCAAAGAACCAGTTGAAGTCGTGGACTGGAAGGTCCAAAGGACAAGAAGAAGCCAAATCAAACTGGTGAAGGTACGCTGGAACTCGCGTCACGATCCCGAGTATACGTGGGAGCGTGAAGATTAAATCATGTCAAAATACCCTCACCTGTTTGAGAAGACTCCTTCAGTGGACGCCTCAAGCTGAATTTTGAGACAAATTCTTTTTAACAGGGGAGTATGTGACAACTGGCAAATAACTGGTAGTTCCATACAACGTAATCACTAATTTCATATTATAATCTCATGCATGATTATCGTAATTTAAATTCAAAAACTGAGTCGTACGTTATTAGGGCAAGTAAATCGGATAATAACAAATACTGGTTTCTGTTACGATGAGAAACAGGCCAAAACAATGCCCTAAAAGTGTTGGTAGAAAGCGCTGAATGCACTAAATGCGGTGACACTAACCGTGTCGGAAAACCCGCTGAAACGAATGCGAACAAGAAATGACAGCATGTTAATGCCATACCTGAGTCCATATGCAAACGAAAACACATATTTGAGAACAACTATTACAATAATACATAACTTTCCGGCATAGCGCCTAAATTGCAAAATTGTATGTTTCGACCGAAAAGGCGCTTTGTCCGCAAGGCTAATCCGGAGGATTCCGGATGTCAAGATAAGAATTAAACAATGCTAAACATCCTAAAATAATGTGAGAATAGCAAAAATGCACATAACACGTCGTTTCCGATCATTCGGCAAACATCGCACAATTCGACCGGAAAGCGGCCGATCGTCGAAACGACGAATATTTTAATGGCCGATAGCCTCATCTGAGCGTCAAGTGAACTAGTTAAGCATTATTTGGAACACGGAATCCATTCAACTAACATGAGGTCACGGAAACACAACTTTCGGAAAAGTTCGACGGCGGATCATAAAAGTGCCGATATCGATCGAACGGTTATCGGCAACCCTAATTCATCGTGTATTCATCTAGCGAACTAGTCGTGAATATTTTTGGACCGGAAATGCACTAATTTGACACCATATTAGTTGTGGTAATCAAAATCAAACGCTTCCGGTAATAAATATCCGTCATCCGAAACTTATTTTGGAGGATCATATACATTAAATGTCATATAATTACACCCTAAACACAAGTCTTATGCTTAAGATACTAGAAGATTAACCCTAATTACCAAAATAACTCCTAATTTCAACATGTGGTAAAAATAATTTACACTTACCCCCCCCCCTAAAATTGACGGTCACAAGTGGGCCCCATGCCCACTTGATTTTGTTGAAAATTAGAGATAGGAAGTATGGTGTTTAGGTGCTTGATAGATTTGATAAATGATGGATATATATATGTGAGATCATGATCTAAGATTCATCATTTTCTTCTTCCAAAAAGTAGCAACATTTTCTTCTTTCTTTTCCCCCTACCCCACGGCTACACCACCTCCACTTTAAGCCACCACAAACCACCACTTTTCATATACTTTGAAGCTTAATCAAGACCCTCAAGGAAGCTTGCATGGATGGAGCTCATTAGGGCCTTCTAAGGAGCTTACTTTTCTTCTATAATCTTTAAGAATCTTGTGCACCCATTGTGAGCTTATCTCCTCCATAATCTAACTTATTTTTATGCTTAGATTATTAGTGTACAAGTTGATCATCTTGAAAATCAAGAAAAGATACATCAAAAACCCTAAAATACAACATAATATTAACAATAAATATTGATTATTTTGTGTTGATTACATGCTTATATGATTGTTAGAATGTATATTGAAGTTGTTTATGTTGATATTATGAGATAAAAGTAAGATGATCTTGTATGATTTAGTATAAAAATAACGATTTAAACATGATAAGGTTTAAATCTAAACAAGATCATCATTTACATCATCCATGTAAAATACTACAACTTAAGAATAATTTTATACATAAGAGTGATTTTTATAAGAAGTAAACATATATATTCAAGTTGTAATCACATTAAAAGTGTGTAGTAATCAAAGGGATTACATGCATGAACTTGTTTAAACAACCTACTAAAGTATTGTTTTGAAAAGAATAATGAACATTAAAAACCCTCTTGATTTACTAGGTTTTTGACAACAAAATTCATGGATGATGATATGTAGATTATGTTAAATAAATATTAGATGATTTGTTGATGATGATTATGAGTTTAAACAGGTTTTAAATACGTTTTTAAAATGTGGAAAATGCCATAGTTTAGGGGAAACTATGATGAAATTTTCTAAAAATCTAATTGCGATTAAAGCATGATTAATGGGGTGATTAGTGGGATTAAACGTGATTAGTAACCTAAAACGTCATTAAGTGGACTTTAATGACAAAGGTTATTCCTAAATAACCAAGTGTTTAAAATAAAGTCACACATATATATTTACAAGAAAAATAAATACTTTTACAAATATATATTCTTGTAAGGAAAATAATACAAAGTATTGTATGCATAATTGTGCTAATAAATAATATGTATACATGTGTGTATTGTATATGTATGTATTAGAAACTTAGTGTATTCACAATAAAATACCCAATCTTATACAAAATACAAACACTTAAACAATATACTAAGCATTGGTGTCATGATAAATACATCCTCATAAAGCGTCGAAACAATAAATCGGACAATTAAGGCAATGCGAACAATAGGCGGACATTCAAGATTACACTTTCACGTCGACGACAACGAACGATTCTCGACGAAAACAAACATGTAATAAACAACGCCGACAGCGAGTCTAAATATATCCTTAGACGTTTAACATGTTTATATATTACCGAAATGAAAAAAAATCCGGAAAGTAAGTGTATAAAAAATTAGAAAAATTATAAGTAAGCACTTATAATAAAAATGGGCTTATATATATACACATTTGGGATGGACCCAAAAATGGTGAAAACCATATATTAGGCCCAAATTCCATAATGTTATGGAGGTGGCTCAAAAACTAATAAAAGCCCAAAACTATATAAAAATACATGGGCTAGGCCCAAAGAAAAAAATACATGGGCTAGGCCCAAGGATACATAAATACATGGGCTAGGCCCAAAGACAAAAAGATAAGGGCTAGGCCCAAAGACAAAAAGACATGGGCTAGGCCAAAGAAAAAAAGACATGGGCTAGGCCCAATGACAAGAAAACATGTGCTAGGCCCAAAGTCAAAAATTACATGGGCTAGACCCAGTGACGAGAAAACATGGGCTAGGCCCAATGACATGTGAAGAGCAAGGCCCAGTTTACACATTGTTTGAGAAAAATAATATATATATTTTTAAGAAATATATATAACAATATTCATCGAACAAACAAACTACCAACACTATAGTAACATTCTAGGTTATTCAATCATAATAAGTAAATAAATAACAAGGATTCAAGATGAATAACGTGTACAAGGTCCATTGAGACCTAGGTGTCTAATGAAACCAATACGCATGTAGGTTACCTACGTTGCAGACACCGAGAGCTAGACAGTACGACTTAAAAGGAACGCAAAAACTGTGAGTTCATGTCCCTCCTTTCATTTATTTTAAGTTTTGTTTTAAACTATCGAGGGGAAATACATGTTTTGTCAAAACAGTATGTTAGCTATGAGTTAGTAGATAACAGATCGCTGTGCGTAAGTAGGAAATACCAGTAGTAACCATTAATCACTTATTGACCAAGCTGCAAAAGAGGTAGATCTATTGAGTTTGAGACCCGCTCCACTCCTGGTTCCATTGGAGTGCTTTTGTGATCCCAACATGTCAAAGAAGTCTCGGTTTGGTTACTTACTTATGGAACTAGTATGTCAGGGTGCTCGCGACACACTGATAGATCCTAAATTAACTCATTGATGCTAATAACATACTTGGATTTCAATACAGGTTTTCAAAGATGACATTTGGATACGAAAACATTAAACTACATGAACTCGCCAACTTTATGTTGACTTTTTAAAATTACATGTGTTTCAGGACGCAAGACGTGAGCTGGTGATGGGATCTGGGTGTGGGATTTTCAAGACAACGATGTATTACTTTTGGAGGGTTTACTCTTTATATCCCAACTTCGTTTAGGTATATAGGTGTCAAAGCCTCAACATGAAACTGTGATGAAAACACTATCTTATTTTGGAACAATGTCTTTTAAACTATGTTTGTAATGGAAATCCGATACTGATAACAATGTGACTTCACTTTTGATGGATGTAAATATATAATGAAACTTAGTAATGGCATGACATCATTGTTATTAATATTGTTTACTAAATATGATGCAATGATTACCTAATAGTCACACACTTGCGCTTCTGCTATGACCAGGGTATGACACAAAAGAACTTCATTCATCCTTATTCTTTTTCACTAGCTTGGATTGTTTTCAGTATATCTTGTTCGTGCTCTATTCACCGCACTCTAATTGGCACTAGATTTGTTCCGTTCATTTTAACTCTTGGCTAAAAGTGACCATCATAGTCCGTGGTTGAGGTTGAGAGTTCATCGGATATTAGTAATCGGGGTTATGATAAGTGGATGGAAAAGGTGGGGGTAGTAGGCTTTTAGGATAATGGCTTCAAGATATGGGTCATATGATGGTACGGGGGCGGAGTTAGCATATTATGCCGCGGTTGAATGATAAGGGTAGTTATACCCAAGGGGGTTAAGGTAGGTGGGTATTGGGTTATTGAAACTCGAAGGTGTGGCAGGAGCCGGGTTAGAGAGTCCTCTCATTTACTCATCCTCTTGGATGGGAGCGTACTAGTTTGGAATGGGTGTAATAGAGCTAAGCTTCTCTCTTGAGCACACTGACATCCTTGTGCTGGTGTATGCCTTCCGTTGTTGTTGTTGTTTCTCAATTATTTAGTGAGGTAGCAATAGGGCATCTAATTAAGGAAGGGGAGCCTCGGGTTGTACAAAGGCAGGTGATTGGTGTTCGGGTGTGTTATAGAAGGTAAATTGGTTAAAATAATGGTTCCACTCATCATCATCATGATAAGAGGAACCGGCGTAGGAAGCAGTATCACTAGATAACTTTATCAGGTGATGTTCAGTTCCGGAGTTTGGCTTCTCCGGGTCGTAATCGTCGTCCTGCTAGTATTGGCTCAGATTAGGCGAGTTGATGTAATTTGGCACGTGGAATGATCCGCTTGATTGTTGTGAGTGTGATTGTTGTGGTCTGCGCCCAAACATATGCCCTTTTTCGTGTCCTTGTACTCTTGGTAGCATGTTTCCTATCAAATATATATGTATATATATAGGTATTTAAAACCAATATCTATATATAGGATTACTACCCTATGTCTTAAATGACTTGCACAGAGTTTTCCTATAAAATCTGCGAATGTGAAGTTCGAGTCTAGACACCAAAGGCTAGTGTCTAAATCCCTCAAATGGTAGTAGTGGTGCCAACCTATCACACCATGATTTCCCGGTGGGCCTGGATGTGGGGTGTATGCGTGATGGTTAGATAACAGTTTCACAATTTGCAGTGGAAGTAAGAAGTAAAAAATACAATATTTAAAAGGTTGAAAATAATACTAAAATACATAACGTTGTGTTCGGTACAAATATCCCACAAGGTAGTATCTAATAAAAAGGACTTTAGAAATCATAGGTCTTTAGCCATGGAGTCGCAAATTCCAAAGCTCTTTGCCTAAAACTTATCTAGCCTACTATTAAGGTTTGTCACCTGTAAGTTTAATCCTTAAAAATATGCCAGCCTTTGCTGATAAATACTATTAACCCGCTCATTTTGAGAATCATTTGAAAATTATTTAATAATCATGACAACCATTTAGTAATCATTTGATAATAACTGGAATAGATTCTTGTTACCAGATTTACATGTTTTTCTTACAATCGGGGACTAGTGCTTACACACCATTTAATATTTGCGTCTGTCAGGTGTATGCCTATACCCCGCGCTTATTTATGGCAAATACAAATACTGAGTCGGGACGCCTGGACACAGTACTATTAACCCCCAATTGTTATAATGTTAATCAAGCAAAAAGGAGTAAACCAGGTTATTAACATTCTTTGAAAGCATTTGCTCATTTTGCAATACCCGCTCCAAGTGGCTAGTGCCATATCCCAAGTTTTATAAATAAAATAGGCTTCAAAGTATTTACGTGCACTAGCTGCATGCACAATGTATTTAGTTCTCGTAGTACAATCCGTATTCAAAGTTTATTAACTTAGGTGAGATTTTTTGAAGGGTTGCATAGTCCGGAATGAATGTAAACATTATCATTTAGAATGTTTACGGGTCATTATAAGTCTTTTAACTTTGATCGGTTAACTTAAAGAAACGTTCGGTACCGCTATATTAAGCGTTGACCAGATAGAATTTGGTTTATGCCCGTACGAGTGAGGGGTCTCGCGTGATATAGGTTATTTAATCATCATTCTGATTTGGAAAGGTTTTGAAAAGATTTCACCCGTTACGACTAGTTTATGCTATTTTAACTAGCCGTGTGCGTAAATATAGGTTCGGATGGTTAAATGGGTTTGTCATGAGTTTGACATGCTAAAATATATTTTAGGATGTTATACGTTATGTTGGAAGTCAGAATATAGGTTTCGTATGTTTATAATCCCATTCTTTGATTATTTGCAAAAAGGGTATTTTTGACATTTTAGACATATATGTTTGACCTATCACTTTACCCACCTAAACGTCATGATAAGTAAGAAGATATAATTGCAAGGAGTTATACCCTATATTTTGATGATCACGTGAGTAAGTTTGATTGAGATTTGGTTAACCAAAGTGGTCAGAACTGGAAGTCAAACAAAAAATCAAATTGTTTGACTTTCTGGTAGAATTTAACTACTAAATTAAAATTGAATAAAGGAAAACACTTACCTACACTTGAAGACTTCCTAGAACTCTAGAAAGAAGGTTTAGTGTTGAAGAAAGAGCTCCACAAAGCAGACTAAGAGTGAAAGTGAGAAGTGCGTGTTGTACTTGTGAGACTTAGGAGCTATTACAGGTGATCAAAGATCATGTTGGTGAGACAAGTGTTTCCTGAGGTGTTTGGGAACATATTAGTGGCATACTAGGTGTCTCAATGTGGTTTAGAGTGGCAAGAATCGTGTAGAGGTGGCATGGAATGCAGCAGGCAGCTGCCAGCTACCATTCTTGTGACATCCCGGTTTTTCAGATATCTTAAACGCACTACTTCACGGTTATTCGTTCCTACGCTAAATTGATTCGGAGACTTAAATTGCATGCTCGAAATAATTACGGTAATTTCGTGTACTTGTCAAATGAACTACGTGCTACGTCTTAAACGTTTATAAGTTGGTGCGTTATTATGTGATGTTCCGATTTCGTGTTTTGTTTTAGTCGAAAAATGTAGATATAATAAATAGATAAATGAATCGAACCGAGCCGCGAAACGATAGACCTCACTTCCTTGCGACTCAAGTAGTTAATCGAAACTTGAGGACCAAGTTTTAAACCCAAACCAACCCACCCGAACCACTTGCGGCCGCGAGCAACCCAAACCGCAAACCCATCCCTTTTCTCCTTACCTATTGCGCTATATATACACATACATGCATGTGTATTGCTTCACAAACAAAACACACAAACCCTAATAGCTAAACAGCCGACGGCAGCCCTCCATTCAGTCTCTCGATCGCAAAACAGCCTTGCTACATCCCTCTTGATCGCGGCAGCCCTCCCCTCGCCATTCTCCTTCTCGGTCGCGATTCTCTTTGATCATCGGCTCCCCATCTCACTCACGGTTCATTTATCTTCGGTGTAAAAGGTTAGAGTTATCATTATTTGCAAAGTTATAATAGGATTATAAACTCTTGATCATGTTTGAATGTAGTGTTATGTTGTTAGCCGATTTATTTATGCTAGTTGCGGTTAAGATGATTAGCAGAATCCAGAAACATTAGACTGCGTTTTGTGTAATAAAAACTATATGTTATGATTAGGGTTTGCATGGGTATGATATATGATTGGTAATTCTGTTCTTGATCGCTTATGTTCAATGTATCGATGGTTTAAGCGGGTTAGATTGTGATAAAGTGCTGAATCAGGATGCTGAATGGTGTTTACAGCCAACTTCAACTGGCTGTAACTTGGTTATTATTTATCGAAAAACGGATTTTCTGAAGTCTAAAACGTAGAGTTTTGAAAAACGCTTCTAATGGCGCTGGATTCATATTTTTCTGAAGTCGTTTGATATTTTTAAGTGCCCAATTAAGTTCAGTAACTGAAGCTGTGAAAATTCTGAAAATTTGTTAGTTGTTTATCGAGTCGGATCTAATAATCTGTAGGGAGTCGAATCATGAAATTTGTACAGCAACTAGATATGGAAATTTCCGGGAAACTCCCACTGGAATTTTGTTAATTGGACGAACGGTGATTTTTAAATAAATTCTTCCGTGGACTGCAGTCAGAAAGTGACGAATCTGACTGCAGCCTAGTATATTAATATTTATGAATAATTGGTAAAGTATTAGGACTCGAAAAATTTATATAAAATTCTACAGTATAGTTGACACCTGCTATAAAATAATTGGAATTTTTGGAATGTTGGAACTATTTTATAAAAATCCTTGAAAACAGCCTAATTATGAGTATATAAGCTGAAACTTGATAACTTGCGAATGTATGTATCAAAGTGTTGTATGGATTGATTTTGTTCATGATAAATTGTTTTGATCACTATATTGGCATGATGATACTTGCATGCATGATTTGAGTCTTAGGAATTATCATTGTATGTACCGCATTGTGTGTTAGTATGTGTAGGACTTGTATCAGCGTGATCACACACTAACTCTAAATCAATTGACTTGTTAGGACGCAATTAGCGGTCCCATCATTTGCTACATCTGTGTTACACTAACCGAGCATCTAAAGGTGAGTTCACGGCCCCTAATTTTATCCGGTTTTAAACAACAGGGGGAGAAACATGTATACACTCTACAACTCTATCTCTTTACGTTATACGAAATTAACGTCATTAAACTATTCGGTAACTAAGTTAATGTTAATGTACGTTATGGTCACTAAGCAGCTATATCACACAAGTCCTCGACAATCTCTCGGATCGTTAGTATTGGGTTAGATAGCGGGGAAATTATAAGTAGTACTACTGGGCCCGACAAGCCCCATCCGAGCTAGTCGCGCTAGCCGACCGGGTATGGTCAACGGGTGAATAATTTGGCCTAACTTTCTCCATGGTCAGTGATAGGCCTGGCAACACGGAGGCACAACAGTCAGCTTCGATCGCGAACACTTACGTGACATAACTTTAGGCTAGCTACCTACATGTTAACATTGAACTTAATTACGAATCAACAATATTATCCCGGGTTAGGGATAATGGAACCAACAACGTTATTATTCCGGGTTAGGAATAATGGAACCTCATTATTATTCCGGGTAAGGAATAATGGGACTATCAGTATTATTCTGGGTTGGGAATAATGGAACTAAATCGTTATCCCGGGTTAGGGATAACGGGGGAAACAAACTTATAACCGAACAAACGAATTTATGAAAACCTGTGAACTCACTCTTCTTTAATGTTGACACTTGTTTCTTACATGTTTCTCAGGACGCTAGGAGCTCTAGGTGCACTCACTTGCATTGATCAAGACATCTTTTAATCGAGTCTCATTTACAAACATTGTTTTGGGTTTTTCTTTAGTTTTGGCGTTTGTGTTTGGCGCCCGTTCCTTTACTTTATTTTTTTTTATGCTTCCGCTCAACTTTAAGAACTAATGCTTCCGCTAAACATTGAAACCAAACTAAGGCAATCTAAAATTAACTATTAATGGTTAAACAAATGATTTTTGGAAAACGTATTAACAAATCATATAGAGTCGTTCGACGTTACTAGTGTCTCAGATTCTGGTTTGTTCACACGCCTCGCGGTAAAACTCCGCAAGTGGAAATTGAGGGTGTGACAGATTGATATCAGAGCCTCTAGCTATAGAGAACCAGGTTTGCATTAAAAGTAGACCTAAACTATAGCTGATTACACGACACTAGACTTAGTTTGGCACCGAATTGTTATATCTTGTTATGTGATGTACCACAACTGTGCTATGTAAAATGTGAATGCGAAATAGAAATGAATGCAACTCGTAACTAACTACACAACCTAACAGGCAATGTCATCATCATCATCATCCGACAAACTTTCGCAATCAAGGGCGCCGGGAAAGGCACCTATGGTGGAACCCTCTCCATCTTATGGCGTGGAGACACGATCAGCTGCGAGAAAAAGGCTCGCTCTAGGGGAAGAGTCGTCCTCACGCCCGACCATCGCTGTGCCGGTCGAACCGGTTAACTCGGTAGAAGTAGGGAATGACCTACTTAGAGATATGATACGGAAACAACAAGAACAATTAGAAAGAATGCATGAAACCATCCTAGCACAGGGATGGATGATACGACAATTAACAGGTAAGACTGGATCACTCGAGGAAGAGCAACATACGAGTAAGATAGCTCGTAACACTTTAGCTAGAGATCTTCGTGCTGAGCAGATAAAGGCTGACTGGCTCGAAGACAGAGTCCTTGAATCTAGCTGGAGAATTCAAGAACTAGAACAAAATCAGGCACCTGCACCAGTACCCGCACCAGCACCGGCCCCTCCAGTGCCGGTAGAGGAGGATCCGGAAGAGGATCCAGAGGAGGATCCGGAGGAAGACCCAGCTGTAGAAGCTGGAAACGCCGCGGAGGATGACGGTAACGATAGTGATTTGGGGGATGGAGACGTAGAAGACTGACACGTCTCGCTTATTTTATTTACTTTCCTTCAGTCTATTTATTTTCCCACTTATGTTTAAACTTGAGACTTTATAGTAAACTGATATGTTTGGTTGGCACTTTGTAAGACGTTGAAACTTTATTTAATTGAATATTTCTTTTGATTGTTTAATTTATTTGGGTTGACATAATCTGAGAAATTATTAAGTATGGAATAGGATAACTATATTGGATATATAGACTTATCGGTGTGTGTTTATGTTGTCTTACGAAGATCTAAATGGCAACTGGACGTCGCGGAAACCTTAACATGACGCCCGAAGAATTAGCTGCAATGATCCAAGAGCACGTGAATGCAGCTCTAGCGGGTGTTCAGAACCAACCGGCAGGAGGGGGTCTTAACCCCTACAAGATGTTTCTCGACGCGAAGCCGAGCAAATTCACGGGGGCAGAAGGACCCATAGGACTGGTCCGCTTGATCGAAAAACCCGAATCAGTGTTTGAAATGTGCAACTGTCTGGAGGCCAACAAGGTCAAGTATGCAGCCTCAACATTGGAAGATGGGGCTCTAACTTGGTGGAATGCACAAGTCCAAACGCGTGGACTTATTGCTGCAAATGCAATGGCCTGGGCCGAGTTTAAGGCCCTAAACAAAGAAGAGTACTGTCCGCGAGACAGAGTTCAACAGTTGGAGTAAACATTATGGAACCACAAGATGGTGGGATCTGAAATCGAAGCATACACAGCAAAACATCACGACCTGGTATTTCTATGTCCCGATCTGGCCAACACTGTGGAGAAACGACTCGAGTTCTACCTTGGGGGTCTGGTCCCTGAGATTCAGGGTATGGTAATGGCTAGCAACCCTGCAACTGAACATCAAGCAATCAGGTTGGCGCACAAACTCACCGATAAGGCGGTGGAACAAAAGAAGTTGCCAACTCGGGGTACGACTGAAGTTGCCCTGATAATAAAAGAAAGTTTGAAGACTCGTCTGCTCGACAGTCTTCGTCATCCCAGCCACAACAGGGGAACCAGAAACGGTTCAATAATTACAACAGCCACCGGGGTCACAATAATCAGCCCGCCAACAACAACCAGAACGCAAGCGGCTATGTAGGTCGAAAGCCGCAGTGCAATCGCTGTAATCTTCATCATCACGGCCCTTGTGCCGGGAATCGCTGCCAACGATGTGGCAAGGTGGGACATGCGGAAAAGGATTGTCGTGGGGAAATCATGTCCCGACAAAACCAAAATCAACCCCAGGGTCAGCAGCAGGGTGTTAACCGGGGATGCTATCAGTGTGGTAGCACTGCCCACTTCAAAAGAGACTGCCCACAGCTGCGTAACAACAACAACAATGGTGGGAACAACCACAACCACAATAACCACAACAACAACAATAACAACAACAATAATGGAAATGGTGGCACAGGAGGTGCCAAAGGTCGCGCATTTACGCTGGGCCGCGGAGAGGCCAGAAACGACTCGAACGTGGTCACCGGTAAGTTTCCCCTTGATGAACATTTTGCTACTGTGCTTTTTGATACGGGTGCGGATAGGAGTTTTATATCTGAGTCTTTTAGGAAGAACCTAAATCTCACGCCTAAACCCTTAGAGACCCCTTTTGTCATAGAACTAGCTGATGGTAATTCTGTAGATGTGACCCATATAGTATCCGGCTGTCAACTCAAACTCGCGGGCCACACCTTTACCATTGATCTGATGACAACTACCCTGGGTAGTTTTGACGTGGTAGTCGGAATGGACTGGCTATCCGACGTCCGAGCTGAAGTTCTCTGCTTCGAAAAATCTATCCGTATTCCGCTCTCTAACGACGAAATCTTGACGGTGCAAGGCGAGAAAGCAGGCACCGTCACAAACATCATCTCTTACATGCAAGCACAGAAGTATCTTCGGAGAAAGAACTCTTTCGCTTTACTCGCACTGGTTACCGAACAGCCTAAGAACGAGAAACGTATAGAAGACATCCCCGTCGTCCGTGATTTTTCCGATGTATTCCCAGAGGAGTTACCTGGTCTTCCACCACATCGACAATTGGAGTTTGAAATTGAATTGGCGAACAATGCAACTCCCATCGCCAAGGCCCCATACCGCCTAGCTCCAGCCGAGCTGCAAGAGCTGTCTACCCAACTTCAGGAACTGTTAGAAAAAGGATTTATCCGACCTAGCACTTCGCCATGGGGAGCTCCAGTCCTTTTTGTCAAGAAGAAGGATGGGACCTTCCGCATGTGCATCGACTACAGGGAACTCAATAAGGTTACTGTCAAGAACCGATACCCATTACCTCGCATCGACGATCTCTTCGACCAACTTCAAGGGTCAAGCTACTACTCCAAGATTGATCTACGGTCCAGTTATCACCAGTTACGCGTCAGGGAGGAGGATATCGCTAAGACGGCATTTCGTACTCGGTATGGCCATTATGAGTTCCTGGTCATGCCCTTCGGTCTCACCAACGCACCCGCAGTGTTCATGGATCTCATGAACCGGGTGTGTAAACCGTATCTCGACAAGTTTGTCATTGTGTTCATCGATGACATACTCATCTACTCTAAAGGTGAAGAAGAACATGCTGAACATCTATGATTACTGCTGGGATTACTTCAACAGGAGAAACTATATGCCAAGCTTTCAAAGTGTGATTTCTGGATTCGGGAAGTTCAGTTTCTCGGGCACATCGTAAATGGAAAGGGAATCCACGTCGACCCCGCCAAGATTGAAGCTATCAAAAACTGGGAAGCACCCAAGACACCGACGGAAATCCGCCAATTTTTGGGTTTGGCTGGTTACTACAGACGTTTCATCGAGGGATTTTCAAAGATCGCGCAACCGCTTACTACCCTCACCCAGAAAGGCATCAAGTATGCTTGGGGTGACAAGCAGGAAGCGGCATTTCAATTGCTGAAACAGAAACTCTGCAGTGCACCCATTCTGTCCTTGCCGGAAGGGACAAATGATTTTGTAGTATATTGTGATGCTTCCATTCAGGGGTTGGGATGCGTACTCATGCAACGCGATAAGGTCATCGCGTATGCGTCCCGACAATTGAAGGTTCACGAGAAAAACTACACAACACATGACCTGGAATTGGGAGCAGTAGTGTTTGCACTTAAGATTTGGAGACACTACCTATATGGAACAAAGTGCACAATCTATACAGATCACAAGAGCCTCCAACACAACTTTGACCAGAAGGAGTTGAACATGCGACAGCGTCGTTGGGTCGAACTCTTAAACGATTATGAGTGTGCCATTCGATATCACCCGGGTAAAGCTAACGTGGTAGCTGATGCCCTCAGTAGGAAGGAACACTTGAAACCTTGTCGGGTACGAGCACTACAGCTCACCATTCATTCGGGGTTACCCGAACAGATACGCGACGCGCAGTTAGAAGCAGTTAAGGAGAAAACATCAAGGCTGAATCGGTGGGAAAATGGAACGCGATTGGGAAGTAAAACCCAATGGAGCCTGGTATTTCATGAATCGCATATGGGTACCTCTCACGGAGACCTTAGAAAGCTAGTCATGGATGAAGCTCACAAATCCCGATACTCTGTCCATCCTGGTTCGGATAAGATGTATCAAGACCTTAAAGCTGCGTATTGGTGGCCCAACATGAAAGCTGATATAGCCACCTACGTGAGCAAGTGTTTGACTTGTGCAAAAGTCAAGGTAGAGTATCAAAACCATCGGGGCTACTTCAACAACCTGAGATCCCAGTGTGGAAATGGGATCAGATCTCGATGGACTTCATCACTAAACTCCCCGAACTTTGGGTGGTTGTGATACATCTGGGTGATTGTGGATCGTTTAACTAAGTCCGCACATTCCTAGCTATTAAAGAAACAGATAAGATGGAGAAGTTGACTCGCATCTACATTAAGGAAGTAGTTTCTCGGCCGGAGTGCCAACGTCCATCATCTCAGACAGAGATGCTCGCTTCACGTCCAACTTTTGGCAGTCACTTCAGAAAGCGTTGGGACACGCTTAGATATGAGCACAGCTTATCACCCTCAGACTGATGGTAAAAGCGAAAGGACCATACAGACCTTGGAAGACATGCTTAGGGCATGCGTAGTAGACTTCGGGAATAGTTGGGAAATCCACCTGCCTTTAGTGGAATTCCGTATAACAACAGTTACCATACGAGTATATCGGCAACACCGTTTGAGGCATTATACGGTCATAAATGTAGATCACCGGTCTGTTGGGCAGAAGTCGGTGACAGTCAACTCACAGGCCCTGAGTTGATACTTGAGGCTACTGAAAAGATTGTACAAATCAGAAACCGCATGGCGGCGGCACAAGATCACAGAAAAGCTACGCTGATCAACGACGCAAACCGCTCGAATTTCAAGTAGGCGACCGCGTCCTACTGAAGGTGTCACCCTGGAAGGGTGTAATCCGCTTTGGAAAACGAGGCAAACTAAACCCACGGTACGTAGGCCCATTTGTGATCTTGAAACGTATTGGACCCGTAGCTTATCAATTAGACCTTCCTGCCGAACTCAGTGGAGTTCACAACGTTTTTCTCGTGTCAAATCTGAAGAAGTGTCTATCAGATGAACCCTAGTCATTCCATTGGATGAGATTCAAGTGGATGAACAACTGCACTTTGTGGAACAACCTATCGAGATCATGGATCGTGAGATCAAGGCTCGAAGGCATAGCAAGATTCCAATCGTCAAGGTCCGTTGGGACTCTAAGCGTGGACCGGAGTTCACATGGGAAAGAGAGGACCAAATGAAAGGCAAATACCCACACCTCTTTGCAGCTGAGCAGCAAACTAACGATACCACCAACTAAATTTTCTGGACGAAAATTCTTTTAACATGGGGATGATGTGACAACCTGGGAATTTCTTGTAATTTCGCGTACCATTGTTAACAAACTAAATCTTTGTGCATGGCACTCTAAACATGTACGCTGCATTCTAAACCGCGTTTACTCAATTTTCGGGACGAAAATTCTTTCAACATGGGGATAATGTGACATCCCGGTTTTTCAGATATCTTAAACGCACTACTTCACGGTTATTCGTTCCTACGCTAAATTGATTCGGAGACTTAAATTGCACGCTCGAAATAATTACGATAATTTCGTGTACTTGTCAAATGAACTACGTGCTACGTCTTAAACATTTATAAGTTGGTGCGTTATTATGTGATGTTCCGATTTCGTGTTTTGTTTTAGTCGAAAAATGTAGATATAATAAATAGATAAATGAATCGAACCGAGCCGCGAAACGAATAGACCTCACTTCCTTGCGAATCAAGTAGTTAATCGAAACTTGAGGACCAAGTTTTAAACCCAAACCAACCCACCCGAACCACTTGCGGCCGCGAGCACCCCAAACCGCAAACCCATCCCTTTTCTCCTTACCTATTGCGCTATATATACACATACATGCATGTGTATTGCTTCACAAACAAAACACACAAACCCTAATAGCTAAACAGCCGACGGCAGCCCTCCATTCAGTCTCTCGATCGCAAAACAGCCTTGCTACATCCCTCTTGATCGCGGCAGCCCTCCCCTCGCCATTCTCCTTCTCGGTCGCGATTCTCTTTGATCATCGGCTCCCCATCTCACTCACGGTTCATTAATCTTCGGTGTAAAAGGTTAGAGTTATCATTATTTGCAAAGTTATAATAGGATTATAAACTCTTGATCATGTTTGAATGTAGTGTTATGTTGTTAGCCGATTTATTTATGCTAGTTGCGGTTAAGATGATTAGCGGAATCCAGAAACATTAGACTGCGTTTTGTGTAATAAAAACTATATGTTATGATTAGGGTTTGCATGGGTATGATATATAATTGCTAATTCTGTTCTTGATCGCTTATGTTCAATGTATCGATGGTTTAAGCGGGTTAGATTGTGATAAAGTGCTGAATCAGGATGCTGAATGGTGTTTACAGCCAACTTCAACTGGCTGTAACTTGGTTATTATTTATCGAAAAACGGATTTTCTGAAGTCTAAAACGTAGAGTTTTGAAAAACGCTTCTAATGGCACTGGATTCATATTTTTCTGAAGTCGTTTGATATTTTTAAGTGCCCAATTAAGTTCAGTAACTGAAGCTGTAAAAATTCTGAAAATTTGTTAGTTGTTTATCGAGTCGGATCTAATAATCTGTAGGGAGTCGAATCATGAAATTTGTACACAACTAGATATGGAAATTTCCGGGAAACTCCCACTGGAATTTTGTTAATTGGACGAACGGTGATTTTTAAATAAATTCTTCCGTGGACTGCAGTCAGAAAGTGACGAATCTGACTGCAACCTAGTATATTAATATTTATGAATAATTGGTAAATATTAGGACTCGAAAAATTTATATAAAATTCTACAGTATAGTTGACACCTGCTGTAAAATAATTGGAATTTTTGGAATGTTGGAACTATTTTATAAAAATCCTTGAAAACAGCCTAATTATGAGTATATAAGCTGAAACTTGATAACTTGCGAATGTATGTATCAAAGTGTTGTATGGATTGATTTTGTTCATGATAAATTGTTTTGATCACTATATTGGCATGATGATACTTGCATGCATGATTTGAGTCTTAGGAATTATCATTGTATGTACCGCATTGTGTGTTAGTATGTGTAGGACTTGTATCAGCGTGATCACACACTAACTCTAAATCAATTGACTTGTTAGGACGCAATTAGCGGTCCCATCATTTGCTACATCTGTGTTACACTAACCGAGCAACTAAAGGTGATTCACGGCCCCTAATTTTATCCGGTTTTAAACAACAGGGGGAGAAACATGTATACACTCTACAACTCTATCTCTTTACGTTATACGAAATTAACGTCATTAAACTATTCGGTAACTAAGTTAATGTTAATGTACGTTATGGTCACTAAGCAGCTATATCACACAAGTCCTTAACAATCTCTCGGATCGTTAGTATTGGGTTAGATAGCGGGGAAATTATAAGTAGTACTACTGGGCCCGACAAGCCCCATCCGAGCTAGTCGCGCTAGCCGACCGGGTATGGTCAACGGGTGAATAATTTGGCCTAACTTTCTCCATGGTCAGTGATAGGCCTGGCAACACGGAGGCACAACAGTCAGCTTCGATCACGAACACTTACGTGACATAACTTTAGGCTAGCTACCTACATGTTAACATTGAACTTAATTACGAATCAACAATATTATCCCGGGTTAGGGATAATGGAACCAACAACGTTATTATTCCGGGTTAGGAATAATGGAACCTCATTTTATTCCGGGTAAGGAATAATGGGACTATCAGTATTATTCCGGGTTGGGAATAATGGAACTAAATCGTTATCCCGGGTTAGGGATAACGGGGGAAACAAACTTATAACCGAACAAACGAATTTATGAAAACTATGAACTCACTCTTCTTTAATGTTGACACTTGTTTCTTTACATGTTTCTCAGGACGCTAGGAGCTCTAGGTGCACTCACTTGCATTGATCAAGACATCTTTTAATCGAGTCTCATTTACAAACATTGTTTTGGGTTTTTCTTTAGTTTTGGCGTTTGTGTTGGCGCCCGTTCCTTTACTTTATTTTTTTTATGCTTCCGCTCAACTTTAAGAACTAATGCTTCCGCTAAACATTGAAACCAAACTAAGGCAATCTAAAATTAACTATTAATGGTTAAACAAATGATTTTTGGAAAACGTATTAACAAATCATATAGAGTCGTTCGACGTTACTAGTGTCTCAGATTCTGGTTTGTTCACACGCCTCGCGGTAAAACTCCGCAAGTGGAAATTGAGGGTGTGACAATTCTACTGTCAGCGCACCCCTTGCGGACCACAAAGGGTGTGTCGTGTAGTCCACAAGGGACCTTAGGCATGCTTTTTGTTTCAAAAAACCTTGCGGACTGCAAGGGGTTTGTTATACGATGTGCAAGGGACCGCCAGTGACCAAATTAATTACTTTTAGGCATTCTTAGCCCCTCAACTCAATTTTGTCCTTTTTAAGGATTTTCATCCCTTTCCTTCATCATTGTCAATTATGTGAAGAGTATTTGGACAAGTGTCACACTAGAATTTGATTATAAATATTCGGGTAGTTACATCCTCGCCCCTTAAAAGAAATCTAGTCCATGAGATTTTATTCAAATAGATGGGGTATTTCTATCTCATATTCGATTCACCACCTTAATAGAAATCTCATCCTCGAGATTTTACTTAAATGATTGTCGTATTACAAATGGGTGTAGTAACCCGAAAACTTAGTTTTTTGTGAAATTATGGTAAAATGGACCAGATGAGTCATTCGAGTTAAATGGTGATGTTATCACCATTTGAACTCGGTATTTAATGCTTTTTCTTGTTAAGTTGTATACCTACAGGTAAGCATAATGGTAAGGGCATGCATGGGTCATGGATTAGCAAATAAGGTATCATAACGGGTCAATGGTTTGACCCCGCCAAGTATTTGTAACGGATCATGCTTTTTGCTGGTGTTATATGACACAATGAAAGGTGGTTGAGCAAAATTTAGGTAATAATCCACCTCATGTGTAAATTGGTCCTTAGAGCCAAAATGCGTCTTAGATGCAAAACATGACTAAATGAGTCTTGAATACGAGACATTGGAAACATCTATGTCCTTAGAGACATAAGTGATCTTAATGGGATAACGAGTCATAAAAGAGTCTAATAGATTTCATCTAAACTTGTAAATTTCTTCTGATTAGGTAAAGGGTGTAAATTGACCAAAGTGCTCTTCAGGTAATGGGGTTGGGTTAACCACCTATAGGGGTAAAATTGGAATGCTAGGTCCTACTGTCGGGTTGATTATGGAAAAAATTAGTACGGACTCTGGGAGTATTGACCTAGAATGGTCAATAACTCTTAGTGGTCGGTTTGAGTAAAATGCTTTAACCGAAAGAATGAATTGGAAGCTAACGAATCAGGATCCTGATTTTGGATTTTAGACTTACAATATGGAAGAAAAGTCCTAAGTATGTCAAACTTAAGGTCGGGTCAGGCCGGGTAGATTGTGGTGGAAAACTGCAAATTTTGGCTAAGTGTAAAAGCTCAGCCTAGTGCCAAAATTTTCTGGAAAAGTAGCTCCCGCATGCCATGCGGATAGAGAGACCCAGGTTTTGCGCAATTGCGCTGGGTGCTGGTTCAACAAACCTAGTTAATTCTTCCTTCTTTGTGAAATAAGTTTGTCACACACCCTCTCGGTAACTTTGCCAAAAATGAATCTTTTGACATATTAGAACCTAAGGTTGCATTTTGTAATGGTTTCGACTCCTAACAATAACTTTGTTATTTCTTTATGTTAAATGTTATAGTATTTTAGTACTTTTACATCTTAACAGGTTGTTTTTGTAAATCATAAAGTTTTTTTTATAATTAAAAGAGGCTATTTAGGTAATATTACTCAAGTTAACAAAAACGAAACCACAACCTCATTCTTCCTTCTTTGTAAAATAAGTTTGTCATACACCGTCCGGGTAACTTTGCCATACACCCTCCGGCTAACTTCAACAACTTAGCCATCGCCTCATGACCCCTTGTACAACCTTTAAATGCGGCTCTCTATTTCCCGCTCATGCCTTGACGTTTGTTCCCATTACAGGGGGTGACTAGTGGTTGCTCCCCATTCTAGCTCGCTAGTCATGTGTTCTTTGCTTTATAACTCGGCTCGAGTTTGTTTATCCTTACTCTTTTGCCCTTAGTGGGGATTATGACCGAAGCCCGGGTTGTTTGTGGAGACACTTCCAGTTCTAACTCCTCTAGAGGGGATTAGCCATGCCCATTTAGGAGTTTCCATTGCTTCCAAGATTGTAGGGTTGGGTCCAAGGGGTTTCCAAGGTTTTTGGCCCATATTAAAGTGACCTACTTGTGTTCGGATGCTCAGAAAAACACCTATAAGGACGCAGTTTCAAGGGTTATATACCAATGGTTGTGCGGGGAATTTATGTCACCCATAGTCAAACTTGCCATCATGCAAATGGGATAACCCAGTTGAAGTTAGGAGCAGGAGGGTTGGAAGAGTTCATTATGGGAATTCCTAGGCCTCGATCGTTTAGTGAGGATGGTGAGGTTGTTTCCTTAAGTGAAGTGGTTGTGGGCGTAGTCCTCCTTGATCGGGTCTTCTTTGTCCCCATCAAAACTATTAAGAGCATCCCTCGTAGTTGCAGCATGGCATTTACCCAAGCCTTAACAACTGCTTTGTGGAAAGTGGTGGCTATGCAAGAGTCCATTGAGGTGTGGGTCAAACTCTTATTGTTACAACGTTGCACGTTTGCAAGTGTACAGACCTTCCAACAGGCAAGAACGTAGGTCAGGGAATAGGAAGTACTTGCGATGTCGTAGTATTCAGCCGATAGTGTTCTTCAAACGGTCTAATTAAACTAACTAATTTTAACGCTAAACCTAGACCACACAACCGGAAAGTGTACCTTTCAATGTAGTAAAGCTCAAATAAGTCTATATATCGAACCCATGAGACTCTACTAATACGAATACTAGACTCGACTAACTTATCTAACCTAACTGGATTATATTGTTTTGTTGTTTGTAGGGGGTTCTAATAATTTAATGAACTTAATTAAAGGATTAACTAAAGTTAACACGGACACGAACAAAAACTAAGGGTATGATCAGATGATGTAAAAACACTACCTAGGTCAGACTCCTACACATGTATGACAAATTTACATCAGTAATGGAACTCTTGTGGAATCGGGAATGACCTAAAGGACCCTCGACCCGTATCGATAAGAAACCTAAAAGTCGTTAAACTACTAGTTTAGTGGATTCCCTCACAAGCTTTCCTACTATAATAATAAAGTACCCTCTAGACAATCTACCTCACAACGTGATAGTCAAATGGTAACTATGGATTCCTAGTCAGACTCGACAAGCAAGTAGTGAAAGGGAAACTAAGAGATTTTCTCACAAAGTACCTAACCCTAGCAATCTAACACTAAAGACAGAGCAACAACCTTTGACCTCACCGCTATCGAGATTGGTAGAATACTTAACCCTATTCAAA
Source organism: Scalesia atractyloides (assembly GCA_947069175.1). Classification (NCBI taxonomy): domain Eukaryota; kingdom Viridiplantae; phylum Streptophyta; class Magnoliopsida; order Asterales; family Asteraceae; genus Scalesia; species Scalesia atractyloides. The sequence continues at coordinate 39,861,635 of CAMTDV010000022.1, read as the reverse complement.
TTACAAGTATACCCTCATGGATCACTACATCTAGCAAAACATCCAATAGTCAAGAACACACAGTAAATGACCTAGCATTCAACTATTATTTGAAAGACGTTAAACTAGCAACATGAGGGATAATAATCATTCAATGAAGAAGATTAAATACGCATATATGAAAGATCATAAAAAAACCAAGTCTTTACTTCATAATTAATCCACAAACAAGTTCCAAAACCGATAAAACAGAAGTCAAACACAAGTAGTCATCTTAACCTATGTAGTGTATAATGTTTAGCCAAGAATCATCATCCATAAAAATAACAAAGTCATCAACATAAAGCAAAACATGTCTAAACGTATCAAAAACACAAACTTAAAGCTAAATAACAAACCAACTGTTAGCTAGAGTTAAAATCACGAACCCACAATGTCAAAATCAATCCCGACACCTTCTTTCCACCCAAATCACCTATGGAACCTATAAAATTTGTCTAGGATAAGTTATATTCGTATTAAGGTTAATTGTGGGCTTAAATAGGCTTAAAGTTGAAGTTTTTCATGCTGACTAGGCCTCCTCTAGCATCGCGCAACGGCTTTGGGGCTTGTCGTCACGTGATGTGACGGGCATCAGTACTCGGAAAACAGTTTTCGTCATAACTTCTTCATTTCAACTCTGTTTTCGACTACGTCTTCGTGATTCAATTCTCTATCATCTCATCTTCTTAAATATCCATTTCCATTCCATGAGAATCCTTCACTAAGTCAAAACCTTCTCCTGTGTGCTCGTTTCTTTAACATTGTAGCTCGTTTTTACTCCATTTGCACACGAACACCTATAAAACACATATACAACTAAGTACAAGCCAAATACATACAAAAATGAATACAAATTAACTATAATAATGTACAAAATACAAGGGAAGAGATGTGTGTTTCACACCACATCAGCAGGCCCTGGCGGCTTGGGAGAGATGGGAGCGGGGTTCGTTGAACTCATCCTATCCTTTTTTCAACCAAACTATGGTGGGGGGTCAGACCTAAGGAGGGCTCCCTTGAGCTTGGTAACTCTATAGGAAGAGTGAATGTTAAGTAATATTTACGGAAAGTTGTTGATGGTCACATTACTACTTCGGTTAAAGTTTTATGTTCTTCACGGGTTGAACCTTTTGGGGGTGCTACTACGAGGGCGTTAGTGGATAACCACCCTATCCTGCCATCACCAATTTTACCTATCCATTTGCTTAATGGTCCCCCTTATCTATAGAAGCCGATTGTGTCCTGGGGTACATTAAATCATTCCCCAAAGGGACTTCTTGTGGGAGGGACGGGCTAAGGGCTCAACACATTTTGGACGCCTTTTGTGGAGTGGGGTCTACGATCACTTGTGATTTAATTAGAGCTATTATTGAGATGGCCAACCTGTGTTTAGCGAGATGATGTTCCATGACCTTGGCGAAGTTTGTTTCATCTACCCCTCTAACGTCGTTGCTCAAATTGGACAACGGGGTTAGGCCTATAGCCGTAGGCGCTATTTGGAGGGGACTTGTTTCTAAGGTGGCTATGAGGAAGGTAGGGAAAGAGATGGTCAATTACCTTGCTGATTTTAATTCGGTGTTGGGTTTCCTAATGGGTGGAGGTTGTGCTCCATAGTCCAAACAGGTTTTCAAATAAGTTCATCTCGGATGATCGTTGGTTATGCTTATGGTTGATTTCCCTAATGCCTTCAACCTTATGGATAGGATAGCTCTCCCTCGGGAGGTTTACTCTCGATGTCCATCCATCTCCCTATATATGGCCAAATGGCTAGGTTATATGTCAGGGATGATTGTATTTGGTCCACTACTGGGTTCAACAAGGAGACCCGTTGGGCCCTCTTTTTTGCCTTAGTGTTTCACCCTCTCGTACATCGAGTGAGGGATAAAAACAACTTACTTTTCTATGTGCGGTACTTGGACGATGGTACAATTGTAGGAGAAGCTAGTGAAGTGGCTAAAGCTTTGGCCATTATCAGGTCTGAGGGGTCATGTTTGGGGATTGGACTTAACATCAAGAAGACTGAGGTCTTTTAGACATTATGCAATGGGGTTAAGGTAAAGGAAGGGTTGTTTCCCTGTGGGATTGGGAGGCCAGAGTTGGGTGTGAAACTCCTCGGGCGGTTTGTCAGTCGGGACGTCGACTTTATAAGTACTTTGGCTATGAGGAGGGCTTCATGTACAGTGGACCTTATGCATTATTTACCACGTTTTTGGGACCCTCAATGCGAACTCCTTCTTCTTTGCTCTTGTTTGGAGGTAGCTAAGTTGTTGTGTGGCCTATGAACTTGCAAGCCCATGTTTGTTGAGGAAGTTGTTTCTGTTTTAACAAAGGCCTCCGGTATGCGATTGAGGACATTGTGGTTTGTGAGGGACCGCTTTTTTGGGGATTTCCAATGGAGGTTGCATTTTTCTGATCCGTTTTGGGGGTTTAGGCCTATATTCGGCAGGAGATTTTTCAGCATATTCTTCTGTGGCCTCGAGGGCACACTCTTGGAGTTTACAAGACCACATTTTGCGGGACAATGGTATTGATGGGATCGACTCCGATTATGTGTGTGCATTGGGCAGCTTGTAGAAGCCCCTTTTTGATCTTGAGGTGGGTAGGTTCGTTATTAAAGACACCACCCAAAGGCTCAAAGTACTATGGCGAGTGCCCTATATAGTAAAACCATCCAGAGTTTGGGATAGACCTATCCTTGTGCCAAAAAGCGGTGTTAGAGTTTGTGAGATAAGTTTGACCTATCCCCGTGTCAAAAGTTACATGCCATATATTTATCCTTTTATGTTTTATGGTTTAATAAAACCTAAACCACGAGACAAAACCATAACCAAACTATTAGTAACGGTTCGTTTTAAGTTTCAATGGTTCGGTTCTGATTTTCTAACTTGGGAGCCTCCTTGTTGTTCAAGAACCGTAGTAATTGTGGATCTTTATTTTTCCAAGTCTGTTAAGTTTGGATGTAGTCTTTAAGGGTTGCATCTAGGTTGTGTGTTAACTTAGTTTCCATGTTCATCAAGTTGAATGTTTCAATTATCATGTGATACTACCTTGTATTAGGATGGTTAATTCGCCATGTGTTGGGGTAGTTTAGTAGGGTTACTAAAGCAAAAGACTCATTCAAATGCAGTGGTAAAAGACCCTGATAAGATCTTGGTGAACCCTTTGGTTGAAGGCATTTGGCAAGTTATCCCTTCTTCTAGTTGATCGAGTTTTGTTATTGGTCAAGTTCAATGGTCCGATCAAAGTGAATTGGAAGGATAGTTCAAGGGCCTCTTGAAGTCCAATCAAAATGGTCATTTAGTTCTGATTCCCAATTGAATCTAGATGAAGAGACACTTTTCGCCTAAGGCGAAACATGTGTCGCTCAGGCTCTTTAGGATGAAGTGGCGTTATGCCTACAGGAAGACGTGATGTTGATACTGGTATTGATGTTGCAACGAAAGACGCCAATGGCGGTGTGTCTACTGAAGATGTTAATGGAGGTCATGTGTTTACCGAAGATGGTGTGACAGATTGAGGCAGAATGAATCAAGATTGAGAGGGAGACTTATGGAAGTTGATGTTGAGAGGGAGTGATAAGATTACAACATCAACTAGGGAGGTTCGGTTGAACTCAAAGGGGTGGTCTGGAGAAGATCTAAAGTCGAAGGATAAAACGAGTAAAATAATAATTAAATGTATTTAATTATTATTTGAATTATCTTAGTATTAGATTTAGTTAGTTTCTAATTGTTTAAAAATAAGTGTGAGTAAGAATAGGAATCCTAGTAAGATTAAATTGTTTTCTGTATTTATAGTTCTTGAGTCTTGTAATTTTATTCACTCACAAAAATTCATAGAAGTAATTTGTGAATCTCATTTGTATACATCTTTGATCTCATACCTAGAATTAAGCAACCCTACTCATTGATGTGAATCTTCTTTGTATTCATCTCTAATCTCATACCTAGATTTAAGAGAACTACACATTGATTTTGTATACTCGTTGATTTCGTATGTTGCTAAGGTTGTAGTTGTAGATAGCTCATGCACGAACCTCCTAAAATGGATACTTTGTTTCAGGGTTTAGTGGTTCACCACTAACCACTTGGCTTATTTCACAATTTGTACATTTCAATTAGTTAGGCTCACTTACATAGTACTTGCACAAAAAGAAACAACGTTATATGATTGATAAATTCATTTTAAGTGGATACAAATGAATCATGGATGGTGAAAGGTTGTTAATTATGGTGTGTAATCTATTTTGGGTGTTTCGCTTCACTCTAAAAACTAAAAAAAAAAAGAAAACAATAAAAACACTTGTCTAAAACTCTGTAAATACCATCTTTAGTAACAAAGAGATTCTTTGTGTGCCAGTGCTTCTTTGGTGTGCACAGTGCTGGACCCAGAAGTTTTTTTCATGAGAAGCGAAAATTTTTAATAATTGTTTGTCTATTGCTATATAATATTTTTTTCTATCCAGTTCAGGTCATATAAAAAAGACGATCAAACCAAATTTCATTTGATCAACAAAAATATGTCAAACATCATTACAAAATATATACAATTATATAAGTTGTTCTATATGAGTTTTTAGTTTTTGAAATCTAGCCATAACATTCTCTATGTATACATTCCTAAACAAGTTTTTTTTCAATACAACATATGTAATTACCCCTTAAATTCTCATCACCAAGTCAACATTAACTATTCATGAAATACAAATGACATGTATTATAGATATGATACGAATAATCCTAACCATGAAACTTGTTTGGTTTTACTTCATTCACTAAAGTGAATATGACTATATATTGATCGTTGTGATCATGAATATAATTGAAAAAAAAAAGTAATGATGATCATGTTAATAATGAGATTGACCATCAGAAATGGCAAATTAAAGGAGTGATTATATGAAAATGGAATGTGAAAAAGGCAAAAGTGATATACCATGATAGTATGAAATGATAAGATTCTTTTGTATATTTTTTCATGTAAACTTAAGTGTGCCCAGAAGGTTATGGATCATGATTATTAAATTAGTTGGCAATACAGGTTAGACCACACCGAGTCAATGAAAATATATTGAAGAAATTCTTCATGAGGATTAAACATGCAAGGTTTGCTCACAAGGGAAGTTAACTATTTACCAACTAAAGTTGGGTGTAAATCCCTAAGTATTCTGGAAATAACACAAATGATATAAATATCTAGCTTGATACCATTTAGTATTTTAAAATTGATGTATCGTCTAAATGGTTATCATATCCACAACCTGAAGTTTGTGTGAATTCCAGATTGGCACATTTATTTTGGTTATGATAATGAATTTGATTCCCATGTGTTTATCATTGGAATATGTGTTATTGTTCAGACGATCACTAAACGTCTACTATTGATTGCAAAACCATTAACCATGAGAGCAAACTGTTCATGTTCATATCAAGCCAACAAGTTATAATACTTCCTCCCCATTAAAGTTGGTTTTTGGTTAGGTACTAAATATTTCTCATCTAATGTTTTTGGTTGTGCAATATGCATTGTTAATGATCCACCACAAGGTACATAGATGGGACCTTAAAGGAGATAAGGAAATACATGTTAGGTATGAAAAACTATCTATAGTTAAATACTTTGAGTCATTAAAGATGGATTTATTTACGACTCAGAGATATCCATTTAAATGGATCAGCATTCCCAACGTGATGAGGAGATTAAAGGAAGTTGGAAATAGAAGTTAGAATGAATTATCATTGATCCTCGTACTAAACATTATGAACAAGAAGTTCAAAGGATAATTCACTTACAAAGATTAGTTAATCAATTACTAGACGCATTCACTAACCTGAAAAGAATGACTAGCTAAGTCATATATGCCAACTACTAATGCTAATAAAGATAATTGTCTCAAAAGGACAACATAAATTGGTAATAAGTTTATGGCACGCCTGGAGCACGTGGTAGACTAGTCGATTCCAAAAATAAAAATCCTCGAGAAAAAGAGCAAGTAATAAAGATAGTCAAGTCGAGGTATGTAAAAAGGTCTCTTGAAAAGACATTAGACATGAAGGTTCAAGAAGGACCTCAAGTACCTGAAAGTAAAGAGATCTTATTAAATAATATCATGTCTAAAAGTACATGGAATCGAAATAAAATCGACGTTATTATACTTTTGTATATAATATAGCGCTTAAAATGATTAAATGACGAGTATCAAGATATGAGATCTGTCTATGAACGTAAACATAGAAATGATTGGCCAAAACGAAAAGACGCAAATGATGAAGAGTTGAATTCTCGATTGAAATGGAAAGTTTTCAGACCATTAGTCTATACAACAAAGGTCGTAAAACATATTAGAAACAAACAGGTCTTTTATGGGAATCAATAAATGAAAAGAAAATGTTATAAGACAAAATTGGTGGCACGATGATTTCGTAAAGACCTAAAATTGATTGAGGAGTCGTATTCTCCAGTGGTAGATCTAACAACTTTCCAATAATTAATTAGTCTGGTAATAATATCAAAGAGAGAATTAATATGCGTCTTATGAAAGTTACTTTTCACTTGATAGTGAAAGTTTACATAAAAGTCCCTAGAGGATTTAAATTATCAAAGTCATGTAAAATAAGTTCTCGAGAACATTAGATTCAAATTTGAATACGTTATGATTATTTTATATGTTAAATATAAACAGAACTATTGAAGAGTTTCCTAAGGTAGTTGAGTGCCTAAAAGGTTAATTAAAACATCTTAAGGATGTAATTATTATGCACCAATGAACATACATAGAAAACATGTACTCGGTGATTATATGTACAATGTACAAGCATGGTACAATATGGATTTATTAATAAAGAAAGTGTTCAAGACGTCTTTGTATATGATATAGAAGTCAACAAGGATGTTTATGTGACGGAACTCCTATAGAGTGTATGCTCATACATAATTAGTCAATGTGGAAAGAAGTATGTGAACAATCGTAAATGTCTAAGGCATTGATTTCAAAATCTTGGCAATGTATCTTTATAAAGTCAGAAAAAAGATTTCTATGAACTAAAATATAGAGTCAAAATTGATATAATGACTTATTAATGAACTTCAAAAGAGAAATACATATGGTGTAGTTTTTCAATTTGTTTTCACTAAAAGAACAATATGAGGTTTACAAGTATTATTATATATGTTGATATCATTGAATCTCCTGGAAGAGATAAAAAATGAGCTCAAATATTTAAATCGATAATTTGCAGATTAGAGATGGCATTACAAATTTATAGCTTAATATGTGGAACATGTACTTATATTATTATCTATCAATCATAATACATCAAGAAGGTGTTGGACATTGCATACGAACAAAGCTTATGGTGTAAGTACATTTAATGATGTTAAGTAGTTGATATAGAGAATATGTGACACCCGGCATTTTCTAGTAATTTCCGTACAACTAAACAGTCTTTTATATTATGCAACTATGTGTTTAAAACGTCAATACAGCATGTTTACGTTTCATACATCTAGATATCTCGCAGAATACATCTTAATAGTGCATGACATTCATTTTAATGGTTGCATCTCAAAACAGTTTAGGCAATGCACTGAAACAGCTAGTAGACTTACCGGTTAAACTAGCTATGTCAGCACGGTTCCGGTACTCAGTTAAACGACAGATCTAGGACTTAGATGGAAGTCCAACACCAACTATATATTAAATCTTATGTGTGAAAACAAGGATTTATAATAACACTTTCTGGAAATAATACAAACACTAAAAACTTCCAAAACACATCATAAGTGACAAAATCAGCACAATTCAGCAAACTTCAGCATTTGGTAATTACTACTAGATCCTGAAATAATGTTAAACACTTTAATTCATTTAAAAGGTCCTTGAAAATATCATTGAGTTACATGAACACTTCATATCATACAAGTCTTGTAGTTTGACACTTTAACGAACTGATAAGGAAACAAACAGCCGAACACAACTAGACACATCATATGAATTAGTTAACATTGTTTTAATGTTATAAAGCTAGTTAAGATCATTTATCATCTCATTTCACTTAAAAATCTCTAATACAACTAAACCCCTAACTAAACACCTTAAATCCTAACCATTTAAGCTAACTATCATCAAAACCCAACTAGACCCCCCCCCTGATGTGGACGGCCAACATGAGGGCCCCACTTGCCCTCATGTTGTCTCCTAATGTTTACTTAAGTATTGTTGGGCAAAAGGATTGTTTAGTAGAGAAGTGTATGCATGGAGATATAAGGAGATCTTATCCTAACATTTCTCACAACTTCCTAACACAAAATTCAAACCATCATCTCCTTCCTCTCTCCCTCTCATTCACGGCTACAACCACCTCCACTACACCTCCAAATTTCTTTCACTTTCAAGCAATTTCAAGCATAATCAAGGGTGTCTTAAGGCAAGTTAAGAAGGTGTCAAGTTTTCAAAACTCAATGACCTCTTCAAGGAGCTTTTATTCAAGACTTTTCTCTACATCTTCATCTTTTTGTTTCTCTTGTTCATCCCTAGCTACTAGAGCAAGTAGTTAGTCTTCTAAACCTTTATTTTGACTCTTGTTAGTAGTAGGATAAGGGTGTACAAGTAAACCATCAAGAAACATAACCTTAAAATGATGAACAAGTAACATAATCTAAAGAAACTAAGCATATTTTGAAGATGTTATGAAGATGTTGGTGTTTATTTTGTGATATGGATGATATCCATCATATGTATACTTGCTAGAAGTATGGATCTAACAAGTATACACATGGATCTTACAAGATCCATGGTGAACAAGATGATGAAGTTGATGAACATGAAAGATGGACTAGTAAAGTTGTTAAAAATAATGTGTTTATGTTTATAAGCTCTTAAAATAATGGATGAACAAAGCTTCTAAAAGGAATTTACTACAAAGTTTATGAAATACTAAAAGTAAGGTTATATTTTGGATAGATGAACATGTCAAAGTCTAGGGTTAAAATACTACTTGTTTTTATAAACCTTCAAGTTCATCATGACATGAAAAATGCACTTTTATGCATGTGTTAGACTTGTAAAATTATTGTGGATGATTTGATGAGTTTTCAGAGCTTTAACACATATTTTTAAACATGAGAAAACTCCTAAATCTAAGAGAAATTATGGCAATTTTTTTATAAAATCTTAACACTTAGAAAAATATAGTTTTACAAGACTCTTTACTAATAAAATGTTTAAAGATGTTAAGCATGGTCTTTCCCTATTTTTAAACAAAAATATAAGCTAAGAAAATAAAGTTTTTTTAAAGATTTAAAACAAGTATAAATATATATATATATATATATATAGGGAATTTATATATATTAGTAGTCACCAAAAATTATGAGTTTATGTATATATTATGTGTATTATGTAGTAGTATACAAGTAGGGGATTTAATACACCAAATACTTCAAGGAATATAAATACAAAATACCCTCAAAATACAAAGGGAATATTCAATAATAATATACACATGAATACCCATACATGGGTGTATGGACAAACATATTAATATAATATATATATATATTATATATATATATATATATATATATATATATATATATATTCTTGATTAAGTTGTGGACTTTGATCAATTGGACAATTATATGGACAAATATATATATTTGAAGCGCAAAATATGTGTTTACAAGATTTAGTGCAAATTATACAAAAATCGAACAAGTGAAAATATATGTATATTTAACAAGGAAGGTGAAAAAATATATATACATTACATACAAGTCTTAAAAATAAATATTAATTTTAAAGAAATATAAAGTCTAGAAAATATAAAAATCATAAGAATGATTCTTTTCACTTAATACAAAAATGCATGAGTATTTACACATAAATACATGTATACTTGCCTAAGTATACATTTGGTAAAAATGATAAGTTATACAATTCATACAAGTATACTATATACTATTAAGAATATTGGAGGTATTATTTTGACAAAATTATTCATATTTATTCTGGAAGGTAAATACAATTATACACCTACTTTGACTTGGTCAAAGACATTTAAACAAGAAATACTTGGGAAGGTATAAATATACACATACAATTAGACGATGATTAAAGGTGACTTTTAAACGAGGGAATCTATTTTAAGAATATATAATATATATCCGTTAACGACATCGTCGAGACAAATGTGTGAGACCCGACTACGAGAAGTTGAGGACACGTACATCTTACCCGTGTGAGGCACGAAGTCAAGAGGGCTAGGCCCGTTTATATAACTCACAAATATACAAAAATATATATTTTGTAAAGTATATATAATAACAACTCAGAAACTATTCATATAAAACACAACTCAATAAACATCAATACTATACAACATAATATCAGTCCTAATACACATTCAATTACATAGACCTAAGTGTCTAACGAAATTTAGGACGCTTATAGGTTACGTCGCGAGACGAGGAGACAACCGGTGATTTTAGTACGCTTACGGAACACAACCTGTGAGTTCATGTCCCCTCTTTTAAACGCTTTCTAGTTTTAAAAATTCGGGGGAGATACATGTACAAATGGTATGATACGCTAGGAAATGGAACAACATGGATCATGTGCGAATAGGGTTGTACTTAAGCACCATTAATCATCATTAGACCGAGGAACGAAAGGGGATAGATCTATCGGGTTTTGACGAGCCCACTCTTTGTCAATGTGACCCACAGGAAGAGTGCTTTTGTGTCCCAGTCGAGGGTAATCGACACAAAAATCGTCAAGGGTTGGATTGATTCCTATGTCGTCACACATATTAATGTCCTAGCTATACATTAATGATCAACGATTTCATTGACGATTTAACATACCGGTGTTTTATACAAATGCATCTCACATTTTATGGGTTCAATTTATACAAAAACAACAACATGAATTTACCAACTTTTGTTGACTTTTTAAAACTTACATGTATTTCAGGCAATTAGTGGACCAGGCGCATGAACAAGACACGAATCAAGAATCAGAACTCGATGCCACTTTTGAGGTATTTGTCTATTATATACCGCCTCCTTGCGGTGATATAATGGGCAAAACCTTAATCTACGAACTTTTATTTTTCTAAATGATGTCTCGTTAAACTTGTAATCTTTTGAAGAAGATGTAAATTATACTTTTACATTGCGTGGTTTTTAAAACTATCTATGACATTTGGCATTCGAGTTATTTATTTCATTTAGTATGTTGACTTATATCGTATGCAATGAGAATCAATCACGATCACACCTCTTGTTCCGCCTATGAGTAGGTGTGACAGAATAACTCTTATCATCTCCTATCAAAGAAGCAACGATCCTTATTCCAGAAGTACCATAGTTATATAAGAATTGTACTAATAAACCTTGGTAGTTATACGCGAACATATGTCATTAAATTCATTATAAAAATATAACTTGTGTATAGTGAAGAGATAATGCTTTGGTACAACATATATTCTATACTCTTAAGGTACGAAAGATACTGGTATATATTGCTAACCATCAAAAACAAGATTGATTAGTTTTATAAATGCAAGGAATGTGACAAAACAAAACTGTAGATCTTACGATACTTATTTACAAGAAGAAGTACTGTAAGACTCATATGAAGATCATACAACGCTGCGATCATAAAGGATTGCACATTAAGGAAATCAAGCGGCAAATCATTGACTACAAAAGCTTTGAGCAACTTTCGAGGAAGATGGAGACACTTCATTTAAAAGATACATACTAAAATAAGGGGGAGCTTTATTCAAGTTGCACTCTTTTTCCCTTAACTAAGTTTTGTCCCATTGGGTTTCTTAGTAAGGTTTTTAATGAGACAACATACCTGATCTAGAAGTAATCAGAGAAGACAATACGCGCTGCACTCTTTTTTCCTTAGCTGAGATGTTGTCCCACTGGGTTTTCCTAGCAAGGTTTTTAACGAGACAGTATCTCCAAGCGTATAAAGTTGATAACCAAGGGAGAGTGTTATAAGCATATATATTATTATTGTGGTTATCCACACCAAAAATATATTAGCTTACTCTCCAAGTTTATACTCCTATTTGTACCCCTATTATACCTCATTGTAAATATGCCTCAATCAATGGAATATCAAATCTTTTCTCCCTCTATTATTCTTTTCTTTCTTCTTTTATTGGTTCTATTATGCTAGTTTCACAACACATTATTAGCACGATTGCTTTTAAAGTTGAATTGCATCAGTTACTACCCACGACCTACACAAAATTTGATCAGTGGTATGTTTTCTTCTTATTTACTCATTACAATTAACATCACCAAATTAATCTTAAAAAACTGGTATCGATACTTCACGAATTTTTCCAAATAGTTTAAGTTACTTTCTCCTTTAGAGTATAAATAGATACAATTACACTTTTGTGAATTAAGAAAAAGTTTCAAGCAATTGTCAGACTTATCAACTATATCATATGCAAAAAAAAAAAAAGAATAACCCTATCTGTAATATGCCTTATCACTCATGTGTGCACTTATATATGCCGATCAATCAATCCTTAATGATGCGTTAACTGTTAGGCTTTTCTATGAAAAACTGATAAAACGATTTTTTTTTAAAGAAGAAGCATTATTTTGATTTGCTCGGTGGTTTGCGTGTTAATTCTATAGTATCAATATCAATTGGTTGTATACAAAAAGAAAATAATTAAATAAGGAAGCGGTTCTATGACCAAGCCAAAATTTTATACATTAAAAATATTGTTAATGAAGTTATTATTATATTATAGATAGATGTTTTTCTTAACTTCCGCAGTCATGCTTTCATCATAAATTTAATAGATAATTTTGGCATGGTTCTGATTAGTGATTCTAAAAAAAGGGGATTCGAAAATATCCCATTAGATTGTAAGTAATTACTAATTTGAAGATTGTTATATTTAAAACATTATCTTATATTATGATGTTATTTTTTGTTGGAAACATCAGTGGATTTAAACTGTACATATAAATAATAATTGAAATTCATACTTTCTTTTTTTAAATATCCTTCACCGGTTAGTAGATAAGATATTCTTATAAGTTAAGTGAATTGTTGAATATTTTAGTTCTTTCTTGGATTAATCTTTTTATCAAAAGAATTTTTATCTGATTTTCTTTGATTGGCTCAGTTTAAATCATATTATTCAAGATTATTAGGTTTTTATAGGGTCCTTTTTCGATTGACTCAGTTTAAATCATATCATTCAAGACTAAGTTTATTTTGAGTTTATAACTATAAAATAACTGAATGTGATATAAACGAAACTAGGGTACAGACCATTGAATTTCTATAAACCAGTTCTAAATGTATTGAATTTACCATCCTTTTTATTTATCATGATATTTGTGGAAGTTGTCATACCCTTTATAAATATTTATTAAAATTTATGACATTTTAAATAATCATTAGAGTTTATGAATGGTAAAGATTTGAATATATGAATATGTGTGTGACAAAAGATAATTTTGTAAATTGACTATATACTTCTCAAAATCGTTTATAAGTTATATATGGGAACTTGATAGAGATACTTTTAAAAGTTTTAAAAGTAGAGTAGCAAATATATATAATTGATTCTGCTTGTAATTGATGAGAAAGAATATTTTGTTTCCTAAAGTTTTTATTATAACTTGTTATATAAGTTGACATTTTATTACATTGTATATTGATTCGATGGTATATCTTGTGTCCTATACGTAAACGTTAATTTATATAGAAAGACGTACTTGATAGAACAACTAAATCAAAGTTGTGGTTTATAATCACGCGCATGAAAAGAGAATAAATACGCTTAGACATAGCACCCGAAGTGTCATGCTCCCTGAATCTCATTATCAATTTATAGGTCATAAGATTTTAGACCGATAAATATTACATGGTTTGGTCATGCAAATATATATCTCAATGTATATTATACGAAAAGAAGATTGTTTATGATGGAAAACTGGCTAGAAGATTTCATTTGTCATACATGAGATATACTATTGAAGTAGCAATATCGTTAAAACTGTATAAAGGCTTGACAATAACATCATATCCGTATGTTCAAGAAATTAATGAAAAACCATGAATGGCTTGATATGGTTTTTTTTATTTATATGGATGAGAAAATAATGAAACACCATATAACTTGTTTGGTTGTATCCTGGTCCATGAAAGGAATATATATTGATCATTGTGATCATTTACATAATTGAGAAAACTATAATGATGGTCATATTAAAATGAGACCGACCATCAGAAATGTAACGATGATTATGTATATAATGAGATTGAACACCACAAGTGGCAAATAAAGAGACTAATTATAACATGATTTTTTGAACTTTGAAGTTATAATATATTCTCTCTTATCTTATGTTTTATATTACATATGAGCATGTATTACATATACGATCATAAACCAGAAGTTTATAGATCATAATTATTTAATGTATTGGCATGACCGGTTAGACCACACCGTGTCAATGATGATGTAAAACGTATTGAAGAACTAGAAGATTCATCAAGTTGTTAATTAGCATACAATATTTGCTCTCAAGGGAACTTAAGTATTTACCAACCAAAGTAGGGTGTGAATTCCTAAATAGTCTGGAATGAATATAGGATATATGTATCCACACATGATACCATTTAGTGTTTTTAAATCGATACATCGTCTAAATGGTTATCGAATCCACAACTTGAAGTTTGTATGACTTATGGCTTAGCTAATTGGATAGTAAGCGCAATATTCCAGATGGTATATATTTCTTTCCTGAGTTATTAATGACAATTGGAATAAGTATTGCACTTAATGTAGCTTATATTCATACACGAAGTGCTTTGTTGAGACGATCACTAAACAATCGTAATTGATTACAACGCCAATGATCATAAGAGTAGTATTTGGCTACATTTGATTTTACATGTACACCGTTATTTCACAACAAGCCAACAAGTTATAATACTTCCTCCCCATTATGGTTTTTGGTTAGGAACTAAATATTTCTCATCTAATGTTTTTGGTTGTGCAAGATGCATTGTTAATGCTCCACCACAATGTACATAGATGGGACCTTAAAGGAGATAAGGAAATACATGTTGGGTATAAAAAACTATCTATAGTTAAACACTTTGAGTCATTAAAGATGGATTTATTTACGACTCGGTTAATTTATATCAATTTTAATGGATCAACATTCCCAACATGAGAGGGAGATTAAAGGCAGTTGAAAATAGAAATGAGTTAGAATGAATTATCATTGATCCTCATACTAAACATTATGAACAAAAAGTTCAAAGGAAAATTCACTCATAAATATTAGCTAATCAATTACCATATGCATTCACTGGCCTGAAAAGAATGACTAGCTAAGTCATATATACCAACTGGTAATGCTCCAATTAAGATAATTCTCTCAAAAGGACAACAAACTAGTAATGAGTTTGTGGAACGCCTAGAGTGTGGTAGACTAGTCGATTCCAAAAATAAAAATCCTCGAGAAAAGGATCAAGTAATAAAGATGGTCAAGTCGAGGTATGTAAAAGGGTCTCCTGAAGGGACATTAGACATGAAGGTTCAATAAGGACCTCAGGTACCTGAAAGTAAAGAGATCTCATTAAATTGTCTCATGTCTAAAAGTACATGGAATCGAAATAAATCGACGTCATTATACTTTTGTATATAAAATAGCGCTTAAAATGATTAAATGACGAGGATCAAGATATGAGAAATGGTTGGCCAAAAGCGAAAAGATGCGAAAAAGGCAGAGTTAAATTCTCTAATGAAATAGAAAGTGTTCGGACCAACAGTCCATAAAACTGAATTTGTAGGATACAAATGGGTCTTTTATGCGAATCATGTGAAAATCAAATTAAATGAGATAAGGAAAAAGTGGCGGCACAAGGATTTTCGCAAAAACCCATTATTGGTTATAAAGAGACACATTCTCTACCGATGAAATGACTTTCCAATATTTTATCCGTCTGGTAATATAGAGAGAGAATCGATATGCATCTTATGAATGTTATGTATCACTTGATACTAAAAGCGTACATGAAGGTCCCTAAAGGATTTGAATGATCAAGATCATGTAAGTTAACTTCTCGAGAATAATATAATCATTGTATACAAATTCATTTTTGAATACGACTGAACTCCTAATGAGTTTCCTAAAGCAATTGAGTTCCCAAAGGTTAATTAAAACATCTTAACAATGTAATTCTTGTGCACCAATAAACATACATAGAAAACTTGTACCTAGTGTCACACCCGCTACGATCAGAGTTGGGCGTGATCTGACCGGTATCTTCATTGCACAACGGAAGTAATAAATGATAAGACTTCAAGAAAGTGAACGCCAGCTAAGTACTCGAATCCCCATGGGTTCTCCTATTCCAACCGTGCCATAATTTGTAATTGTAACCTTAGAAAGAAACATGCGAAAAATCAACATAAAGTTGGCTAGTTCATAGTTTGTTCGAAAAGATTTTAAATAATTTTTTTGGTAACCGGTTTAAATATTGTTGAGAAAACGTAATAAAACCATTTATCCCGACATGTCAATTGAAAACCTTGTTTTTGTAATATTTGAATAACCGTCGATGTCTGCGTACGACAAAGACAACATGCCCGCATGAGCCTATAACCAACCTCAAGCTAGGAAGTGCCTCTCCAAACCGTTTACTCAAGACAGTAGACTAGCAGGCGGTTATGTTCCGATAGTAGCGAGGACTTCAGTGTACAGTTTTAAGCGACCCTACGGCCCTTAGTGTTGAGTAGCGGACAATCCAGTCCTTGTGTTTATAAGCAGGATCAACCAGTCCCCTTATTTGTATGCAGGACAAACCAGTCCTTGAGTCTGTAAGCAGGACCAACCAGTCCCCTTACTTGTATGCAAGACAAACCAGTCTCGTAGTAACTAGGACCTTCCCGTCACTAGTCATGAAACTCTTGCACATTTTGAAAATACGCGAGTCTTTTGTAAAACTGGTATGTTTAGCATAAACCTTTCGTAAACCATTTGAATTTATTGAAATTCATTTGCAACATGGTTTAGAAATTTGTTGTTTTTGTTCATCGAAATATTGTGTACTTTTGAAAAACTTGCATGTCTTTGCACCCCCGAAAACATTTATAAGAATGTAAAACCGTAAAAAGTAGGGATTATGAACTCACCTTGATATCCTTGTGTAAAGCTAGCATAATATGATTTTGTAATGTCGTTTCCAAAATGTGATTCGCTAGCATGCAATCTATAACATTCCTATCAAGGAATAACTTATAAGTTTCTAATAAAATGACGTAGCTAAACTACGTGTCACCGAGCTCTACAGAATAGCTAATTGAACGATTCGACGGTATGTTGTTAACGTAATGGAAAAGAATGAGTTGTACTTGTTAAGTTCCATTTATAGTCAGTGATAAACACTAAGTTTTGGGAACACTTAGTTTCCAAGAGGTTTAGAATAAATATATATTTATATAAAAATATAATTATATTCATAGAATCGTGTTAGTTGTCCCGTATTGAAGTTCGTAGATGGATAATGGTAAGACTCGTTGTAACTTTCGTAAGATGTCTTATATGTATACACGTATACATATATACATGTGAAACGTTGCTATCCGAAATAATAGGTTTTGCGTCTCGTTTATAATTAATAAAATAATTATATAATTGTACGCTTGTTATAATCTCCCGGTAATGTGTTGTACTTCGTTTAGAAGCTTGAAATAAATATAAATAATTAAATTTATTTTTATGATATCTCCGAACTCAAGACGTTTGAGGTAAATATAAACAATTATATTCATTTCATAAAAGTATACGAATTTACGACGTGTGAAATAAATATAAACAATTTATATTTATTTTATAAAAGTATTAAAAATCTCGACGTTTGTATATAAATAATTTTATTCATTTTATATGATTTTCGAATGCTAAACGTTTGAAATATAATTTCTTAATTCCGACGTTTGAAATAAATATAACTAATTATATTTATTTTATAAAAATTCCCGAGTTTGGTTAACTTGTAAACCTTGTTCGTTGAGATGTCGTAAACTTGTTTGGCGAGCTATAAGGAGTCGTCGAAAGTAAATATATATTTATATCTATTTTATAAAAAATACTTTGAATTCCGATAGATTTAGTTTTGAGAATATAACATGTTCCGTATTACTGATTTTTATGGAAAAACGGGCAGAGTTTCCTCTACTTTTGGATTATCCCGACAATACAAGTTGTTGATATATTAGTTAAAACGCAACAATTCAATATAAACAAGATATTTATAATTCTATGTATCTTTAAAGCGTCGAATAATTATCGCGATCAAGTTTAATTTATATATGTATGTAATTATATATGTATATATCTTTATATATTGTATAATGATGTCGGGTCGGTTTTTAGCTACCACATACACAAGTTATATATGAAGGCTCGGTCGTTATTATTTGATTTCGTTACTTGGTTCGGGTTAGAGCTCGATGTCGCGTTAAAACAAACCTTAAGTAATTATTTAATAACTTGCATTAATATTATTTTACCAAGAACTGCTGTTGACCAAGTTTGACTGAGTTGACCGGTTGACCGTCTTTGACTTGTGTTGACCACCTTTGACTAGTCAACCCGTTGTGTTGACTGGGTTGACCCGAGCTCGAAACAAGACTGAAATAAATCTAAAACGAGTTGAACCGGAACCCGAACCTTGAACCAAATCTGGTGTTGACTGAACCCGAGCCGACTTGAACTGAACCGAGACTCGAACAACCCGGTTTCCTTGTAACCCAAGACTGAACTGAGAGTGATGGTGAACCTGAACCCGCGCTCGAAACTGAACCGCGCACCAAACCACCAGCCCTACCTTTACCCGGCCACCACCACCACCACTGCTGCCGCTACAACCGTCGCCATCACCACCTCTCATCCAAACACACCATAACCCGAAACTGAACCAAAACTGACCACTACCACTGCCGTCGAAACCGGCAGTTACCTCCGTCATCGCGGCTCCGGCGACTATCGATGTCGTCGTTCGCCCAATCCACAGCCGCCACCACCCTTACTCCTTCGATCTGCCTCTCTCTCTCTCTCTCTGATCTGTTTCTCTCTCTCTCCGATCTGTCTCTCTTGCGCTTGTAACCACCACCCGACACCACCCACCACAATGCCGCCGCCTGTGGTGGTGGTTTCCCTTGAGCCTCCGTGTGTGGGTGCCCTGCCGCCACTGCCGTGTGCGGCGGAGAGGGGCCGACTCTCCCTTTCTGTCACCGTTCTCTTTCTCTCTCATCACACTCTCTCTCTCCTGTGTCTACCGTCGTGTGCCACCACCATGGAGGTGGTTGGCTGTTTATTTAGAGAGGGAATAGGTAGGTGTATTGCGGTACAAGACGTGGAAGGGTGTTGTGTGGTGTGTGTGTCGCCGGAAAAACGACCGGAGTGTCACCGAAACTAATCCGATGACCAGATTTAGAGAGAGAAGGCAGGAGGTTGTTTGGGGTGCTAGGGTTTGAATGAAGAAGATGAAGCTTAAGAGAGTTTATATAGTTAGGGTTTTAAGTGGGTTGGGCCTCAGGCCCATTATCACGTGTTCAGTCTCTCGTGCGGCCCACTAGCGTTTCCAAGGACCATTTTCATTCCCGAACTTCGTAGATTGTCGTAATATGTTTATTTAGAGTTGAAAGTGCTTAAAATTATATCGGAGGTCGGTGTTTGATGTGTTCGTTTGTCGGTTGAGTTAAAATTGCGTAAGAAGGCTTCAGTTGTTGTTTCTTATTCGTTTTTCGATCCGGTTTCGACTGTGAGCATTAGAATTCAAAAGCGAAGCTAAATATATCATAATATATTAATATTTAGACGTAACTCTAGTCCGGTGCTTCCGTTTCGCGATTGATTGCCGATACGCTCTGGTTTTCGCGTAACTCCCGCGTTTGTGCTCCGTGATGTTCAGCAAATCGAATAATTCACACAATTTATAAATATATGATAAATATATGCACAAAAATTGTATTTTTAAGCGTTGTCAGTATTTTGTTTGGTGTCAGTTCGCTTAAAGTTCAAACGCACGCTAAAATTCTTGATTATAGCCAAATCGCGTACCGTGAATCAAGTAGACGCTCCTAGGCTTTCCAAAGGCCAAATTAAGTTAATTTAAGTCAAATTACGCTATGTATTATTGTCTTAATGTTTGTTATGCATGGATTACAATCGAAAAGTACCGGTTGTCATACCTAGTGATTGTGATATCTCGATAAATAGTGTATACGCATGGTACAATATTGATTTTTGAGATAAAGCAAGTGTTCATGACATGTTTGCATATGATATAGATATATTTGTGTTAAATGAAATTTATGTAACAAAACTCCTGAAGAGTGAATGCACATGCATATTTGGATTAGATGGAAAAAATTCCCTCATGGATTGATAATGCCAAAGCATTGATATCAAAACCTCAAGAACGTACTATATGAAGTTGATAAAATGTGTATGGACTAAAATAGTCGAATCAAATGTGGTATAATCGACTAACTAGTGAGTGCAGAAACGAGAAATACATATGGTGAAGTTAGTCCTTTTGTTTTGGTGAAAAGAATAATATAAGGTTTACAAGTATTTACAATATATATTGAAGATGTCATTGAATCTCTAGAAAAGAAAAAAAAATGAGCTCAAATATTAAAGCAATAATTTACAAATGAAATATGCATTGCAATATATGGATCGATATGTAGAACATACAGTTATATTACTATTCATCAATCATAATACGTCTAAAAAATATGGACATTTTCATATGGAAAAGCTTATGAAGTACATTTAATGATGTCCAAATATTTAATATAGAAAAAATGATTTTTATCATCTTCTATCAAAGAAGCAAAGATCCTTGCTTCTAAAGTACCATAGTTCGATACAATTTGTATTAATATATCTTGCTAATTATACACAAACATATATCATTAAATTTATTGGCAAGATATAACTCGTGTACAGTGAAGAGATAGTATAATGGGTAAAACATATATTTTCTATACCCTTAAGGTATGATAGATATGGGTTTATATTTTACTAGCCCATCAACAACTTTGGTTAGTTTTGTAAATGCAGGGAATGTAACAAAACACATTCATGGATTCTATGGTATCTGCTTACAAAGAGAAGGCAATTGAAGTTTCACATGAAGATCAAACATCAATGTTCAATAAAGGATTGCACATCAAGGGATTAAGCGGCAAATCACTTACCACAAAAGTTGTTAGCAACTATCATGGAAGATTGCTACCTGTTACTTAAACGATACATATTATAATCGGGGAGTTTTACACAAGTTGCACTTTTTTTCCCTTCACTAAGTTTTATCCCATTAGGTTTTCTTAGTAATGTTTTTAATAAGGCAACATACATAATCTGAAGTAATCAGAGAAGATAATACGCACTGCACTCTTTTTCCCTTATCTAAGGTTTTGTCCCACTGGGTTTTTCTGGCATGGTGTTTAACGGGGCAGTGTCTCCAGGTGTATAAAGTTGATAATCAATAGGGAGTGTTATAAACATATATTATTATTATGGTTATTAACACCAAAAATAAATTAGATTCCTCTTCAAGTTTTGTACTCCTATTTATACCCCTATTGTATGTCATTGTAAATATACCTCAATCAATGGAATATCAAATCTTTTCTCCCTCTATTATTCTTTTCTTTCTTCTTTTGTTGGTTGTTATTATGCTAGTTTCACAGTAAAATAGAATTTAATGAACTTATATTTAGCCATTCTAGTAACTAATATGGGGTGAACTTATAAGACCCGCTTCATCATTAAATAATAACATATTAGGTTAGGCCCATGTTTTGTCTTCTTTTTGCCGTTGGAGCCGCTGCATATTATGGAAACAATGTCGACCAAAACTATTCCAATCATTCCAACTTAACATTTCTATCTTCTCTTTTTAGAGGGTCAGTTTCAAAGTCAGTTTCAAAAATTTCAAAAGGTGTGATTACAAAATTTCATGGTGCAATCGTAATTTGACGACCTTATTTTTTTAAGGTGGGCAGCCGCTCCCTTGGGCAGCCAAAAGTCCGCCCCTGGGTGCGCTCTCTTATCTCTAACACACCACATGTATCATACTATCATGTGCCCTATGTCTAGCTCATTTGCTGAAATGATATCTACGAGAGGTATCCACTCCTTCGTCTCACTATGATATTGATATCGATTCTCACACTAGAGGCCCTTTTAACTTGTTATTACATATTTGTATAATATGAAGCGGATAATAATATGAACAAAATATAAAACCCAACCCTCTAGTTCAACACAACAGCTAAGCATTGGACATACCAAACTAAAAGAGAGGTTAGCGGATCTAGAAAAACGCCAAGGGGCAACATTTAAAAATTTTATTTTCTATTGGTGCGGCGATATTGAAAAAGATGTCAAACTTTTCCAAAATTTACACCAACTCTGGAGCGTTATGGGGTAGCGGGGGCTACCCCTAATATCAAGCTACATCCGCCCTTGCTCTTAGTTATGCATCCGACCTAAAGATAAGCATTTTATACATATACATTCGACTAAGTGTGGACAATGCAAACATATCTCAAATCTTGCAATATATAAGGAAGTAGTTGCGTATACAGATGGGTTCTTATGTTGGCTTTTGGATCATCTGCATACCACTTGTTGGCTACCGTAACATACTAACATGTTACCAGGGTGGCTGTTCTTGAGAATCGTTGAGAATTCAGGGCCATGGACTAGTAGATTAAATGGGCCCTTGAAATGTAACGTATATTTTTTTTTTTCTTTGGACCCATGAGAGGGTTTGGCTAACCAAGATTTGTGTTTATTTGTTTATATTCACGTAAACAGAATAGGAAAGGTAATGTGAATAAAGAAATATTGAGTTTTACCTTTTAAATTTAATACTATATTATATTATATGTTTTGTTTTAAAAAAAAAGAAAAAAGTTTATATATATGTATTTGAAAAATAAAAAATTTTGGGCCCTTGGGAGTGTAGGTTGTGGGTGGTCGTTCCTATGTATGTGTTAGGATGGTTGGGAGAAGCACGATGACCAAAACCAAAACGGATAAAACTGAGATTACAATAATACTGGAAATTCAGAATGAAAGCTTCATTCTATTTATACTAAACAAAACATAGTTAGAGCTAGTAGGAGTTTGTATCCGACACCACCACTACTTCATAAATTAACTACTTGCTTGTATTCAGAAAACCACTCCAAAACTCTTAACTCCACACAAAATATTACCAACGAGAAAGAAAAAAACAGAACATAGATCATTATTAAAAACATAAACACTGGTTGCTGAAAATGGACAGAATCAAGAATCTTAACAACGAGGAAGATCCGCAGGAGGTCGCAAGAGTTTCTGTGATGGTCCAACACCATCTTCAACAATGAACGCCGTTCCAAAACCCCAAGCTAGATGAGTATCAATATGACAATGCATCACCGTACACCTGTTTCATGCAATTCAAATTCGTCAACAATGGCTACTTTTGATAAAAACAAGGTTTAAACGAGTCAAGACGAGCCCAGCTCGACTATAGCTCGAGCTTGGCTTGTTTCAATCTTAGTTTCTAAAGCTCAAGCTCGGCTAATGAATAGCAATTCAAGCCCAAACTCACTTTAGTCTCGACTCATTTATTATTTATTTATTAATAAATAATAATTAATATACAACACTAATTATTTTCGATATAAATTTAAATTATAGCTTTGATATATAACACAATATATATTACTTTAATTGTAATCTTATTTTTTATACAAAAAAGGACAATATACAACTAAAAGGATCGTATAAGCTCGCAAGCCAGCTCAATCGAGCTAGATAAGTGAAGCTCGAACATGAGCTCGTTTATTAAACAAACTTATTTTAAGCTCGAGATCAAGCTCGTTTAAGCTTGACTTGAATCGAGGTTTTAACGAGCCAATCTCGAGTAGCACATGAGCAGCTTGGCTCGTTTAGACCCCTCGTTTATGATTGATATGCATGGGATTGACAGCTAAACTTACCAGGATTATCGGCGACGAAGCGAATGGCAGCCCACCCACCGACCGGGACATCGATGGTGTTCCTTTGAGGCGGGTCGATTAGATTGAATCGAGCAGTATCTTGGGAAGGCTTAAAGTTACCAAAACCTTGTCCAACAACGTAAAAATGGTACCCGTGTAGATGAACTGGATGATCTTCAGTAGAAAAGATGGAGGTGTCTTGCAACACAATTTGTACATTAGAACCATTCTTCAAATTGTAAAGTTTTGTTCCCCTAATGGGCTGCCAAAGTCCCCGTGGGACGTTACGGGTGTAATCGAATTTCACAAGTGGTGTTGCTGGAAAATCGGTTGTGTAAATGTTAGGAATCTTGTTCGTGTATGCTTGAAGCAATGAAGCTCGATTAGGAAGCACAAACGACACGTTGTTCATGCTAGCGCCAAACCGTGTGTTATTCGGTCCTTGACATCTCGGCCCAGGAGAACAGTTGAAAAAACCGAAACCGATGATGAGAAACAAGTTTTCGTCGATATTTGTTGGAACATCGACTTTTTCGGGACTTTTGATTTGGTTTGAGAAGGAAGTGACGGTGTTGGTGTCGTTATAGGCGGGGAGTGGTGGTAGGATTTGTACTCAAGAATGGCGGTTGTCGTTGTGTTGTCAAAAGGGGCGTTTTGAGCAGTGGCATAGGCTCGGGCAGCCATGTAGTATCGGCCAGGTTTTTGATTGGCGGTCAGGAGCACGTCTGTGGTTTGTCCAGGTCCCACCATGATGACATTGGTGGCGAATGGTTTAGTGTAGACCGCGTCTGTCGCAACAACAGTTAGCTTGTGGTTTGCGACGGTGAAGAAAAGTTGTTGATTGAGTGCAGCGTTGATGACTCGTAGTAGCACGGAGTCGCCAGAGTTCACTGAATAACTTACGGTACCTAACAATGTCCCATACATAATAATGTTATATGCTCACCATCAGTATAGGTGGCAATTTTAACCCATTTATTATTAATACAAAGACATAAGAAATTAATATATCAGACCTGTTATTGAATTAATATAACATTTATGCTCATTTTAACTACATTAATTATTTATAAAAAAATTAATAAAAATGTCTTGGATGAGTCCAACCCGACCTCAGCTACATAAAAAGTTACTTATATCGTCTTAAATATGTTTTAACCCATTAACCAACCCGTTCATTTGGTCATATCTAGCAGAGAGTCTTGTACTAAACCCACAACCCACTTGTTTAATAAACTCGGTTAGTACCAACAAACCTTGTTGTGAACATTTGTATAGATCACCGGGTTGACCGTTAATGGTGATTGCATCCGAAATGTTAGGAGCCGCACCACTGAATAACGCTTGTTGTAGGACGCTAATAATGTCTTGGTTCCACCATTCACCTTTGACGATCATTGTCAAATGATTAACAAGATTTTACCAAAATCAAAATACATAAACAAAGTTTTAGCTATATATATATATAATAATAATATAAGTGTACCTAAAATGATAGGGAGTTCTAGTTTTGGTTTAGGGAACGAGTATGAAAAACCCAACTTCGGATGGATTATGAGTGCCCCATAGACCGTGGCTCGTAGCCATCGGCTATGAGCATGCCACCACAACGTGCCCTCTTGATCTTGTATGATGAAACGGTACGTGTACGAGCTGCCCGACATGATTGGACACTGAGTCACGTACTCAGGCCCATCGGCCCATGGGTTTTGAATCTGTCTAAGCCCATGCCTAAAACATAAAGCACCCAGAAAGGCCCATTAGCAGATTTTATGGTAACGATATAGAAATATGTATAAAAGTACAAAACATGTGCAAAGTACCAATGGATGGTGACATTGTAGCGAGCTTTGTTTGTGACTTTGACAGTGACGGCATCTCCGTTACGTACTTCCAAAATCGGCCCGGGAAACTGTCCGTTGACGGTAATTATTTTATGCGATTTGCAAAGCCGCGTCACCGTTTTTTCTTGAACCT
The DNA here is from genome assembly GCA_947069175.1 of Scalesia atractyloides. Classification (NCBI taxonomy): domain Eukaryota; kingdom Viridiplantae; phylum Streptophyta; class Magnoliopsida; order Asterales; family Asteraceae; genus Scalesia; species Scalesia atractyloides. Next base: position 39,835,557 of record CAMTDV010000022.1, on the reverse strand, counting down.
TTTAATAATAAAATGACCATTAGCAAAATCAAAACTAAAGCTAAAAACGAAATCAACAATGTTTTACAAGCAACTGTCTAATACCATTTGATCTTAAGTTGTCGTTTTAAACATCAGCTAAAAATGTCAATGTTATACATGCCAACAATGACGAAACTAAAACTTTTTACCCGTGGCAAACGATTTCAACTACTTTTGAAGGGTCAAATTGAACAAATGACTTTAAATAACTACAAATAGCCCTATTAGTAGAAATGTTTGTTGGTCAGAAAGTCAACAAACCCTCGACCTCTAGGGTTCTGTCTAAACGACAAGTTAAACAGAAGCAAGATTTGGAAACATACATTGAATCATGATAATGGTCTTGGTTTGCATTCGTCATTGAAACAAGGGTTAAGAGAATGGCAAATAAAATAGAATTGGATAAAGGGTTGGACTCCATTTTGTTTGGAAGTGTGGCGTTTGTTACTCATAGAGGTGGTCTCTTTATAGTAAGATTAAAAGTGAGTGATTAGTTTATTATCACTAATGAGTCATTAGCAAAAGAAAACTTTTGCAATTTAGTCCAACTAACAAGAGGGTTTTGGTGCAACCACTAACTAAAAAATCAATTGTTTTATCATTTTGACATTTAAAAGTCAAAGTTACTAGCTACTTGATTTTGAAAATTCCAAACATATATTCATACCGGTGAACTTTTTACACGGAGAAATAGATATATCTCTTGTATGTATGCATGTATATCGATATCTTGAGTTTGTAAATATTTAACATGTAAGTTAGCGTGAGGTTCCACTAGTCTAGAGCCAATAATTAATGACATGACAAGTTAACACAATTTGACTTGACTCAAAACGAAACGAAGCTAAACAGATAAGTATTTGAGGTAAAAACATGTTTGGGTGATAAGCAGGTCGACAAGTTGATGACACCTTTAAAACGTGTCTAAACGAGTTTAAGGGTGACAAACGGACAATTATGACCCGTCATTCAAAGAACAAGTTAATTTGGGCAAAACCAATATTGCATAGGCGTTCATTTAGGTTAACTAAAATTCTATATCATTTTGGTTCTAATCAAATTATACAACAAGCCATACTTATAAAACATGTTGACATAATTGGGGCCAAAAGGGCAACAACACCTATTACCATTGTTTGTCTTCACCGTCATGAACTCAATCCAACTTGGCTTAACCAGATTATGACACATATATAACATGCTCAACTTATTTTGTTAAATAGGTTAGCAGATCAATATGACACCTTTATAACATGTTTATAGTTTTATAGATAATTACATATGAATTATAATTTTGATCTTAAATATGCCCTTTTATTTATAAATCGTGATTGGTGAGTTGTGTCAATAATCATGTTTGAATGTGTTGTTTCATTCATGTTATTAAACTGCTTATATCTAATCGTGTGTAGACGTATTGAATCGGTTTTATTCGTGTTAATTTTGTAGTAACCTGCTTATTAAACATGCTAGTGTTTAATAAAATGGCGTGCTTAGTCAGACGTGTCATGTTTAGGTTCACGTGTATTAAACGTTTCTAGCACACAACCCTTTTAACACAAACAGGTCACGTTTTACCAGATAGCTCTAGGATACTAGTAATAAAGTTATAAACTTATAAGTAGACTTCACTTTCTTTTTCTTTACTTGTGATACATAAGTATTGTTTGTGATTGTAAACATGTCAAAATGAAAGTGAAAGTTTGAACTTGTAATGTGTACAAGTTGAAGAAGTTGCATGTAATATTTATTTGCTTCCATCACTTTTTCTCTTGTATTATTTTATCAAAGTTCAAAAGCCATCTGGAAGCAAACTGGCAAGTAGTAAATGTTGGGCTTTAAAAATTTTCTTGTTGGTTTCTATTTTGAAGGCATTTAATAATTAGTAATACAATTAATTACGACTTTTTAATCAAAATAATAATATTAGTTGTACAAATAAAATGATGTAAGATCCTAACCACGTGTATATGTTTCCTAGATTTGTTTTTATTATGGAACAAGTGGAAGAGAAATTAAAAGAAGCAAATAGAGCATAAAAACTTGTAAAAAATAATAGTAAACATGAGTGTGAGAAGAATCTTACAAATTAATATAGCATAATACAATTTTAACTACAAATGAATTAGGTTGTTTACACGTGGATTAAGTTCATAATACCAAATGAGTTCTGCTATGTCTTCTAGAATTGTTTGAATAAATTGAAGTCTAAAGCATGAATATTGTGAAATTCATTATATAATAGATAAGAGGTCAACATTAACTACAATCATACTTCTATAAACATAATAAAAGATACAACTATGTGACTTTCTTTCCTTCAAAACTTTTTAATTTATCACAAAAAATTCTAAAAAAATAAGAATACCTCCTTGTTTAACAAAGAAAATGAATAGAGTTAACGAATTAGATAAAAATGACAAGATTTCAAATCTTTTGAATCCAAATGCAGAAAACAGACATTTACATGAAAGTCACAAAAGTAACCAAATATCATGGACGAAAATGACATTTAAAACTCTATTTTTTATATAGCATATTTATTAACCATTAAGCCAGACGTATTCCAACACTTATACCATTCACTAAGGCTGGAGGGTATCATTAGAGCTCCTTAGGGGGCTCCATTGTACACCTCATCATCACGTAGGCGACACATAAGATAAGAAGCTCTATTGTATTTTCTGAATAGGGCCCCTGGTATGATTTGGTGTCCTCACAATCATTACTTAATAATTATTTTTAACAATTTTTAATTCTATTAAAACTAAATAATAAATAAAATTACTCCCAAATGAGAAAATTAAAATACAACTTAAACAACTAAAAAACATTAAATCCGTGTTTAAAAAAAGAAGGAAATTACATAACCCAAATAATAAAAAGCATACTACTCATCATTGTCATCGTTGTCGTTATTTAGCATGTGATCCAACTAAAGATGTTCAACCAAATCTGATCAAAGATACCAATGTGTGTCTCTCCTTCGTATCTTAAGATAGATTTCTTCTTTATCGGGTTCTCCCGTTGCACGGTTTCATCATATTTGGGACAAATGACTCGACCTGAGTCCACCAAAATCATATTATGTAATATAATGCAAGCATACAGTACATTTCTTGATGCTATATGTGATGCTTGGGCAATGATAGTCCACCGCTTCTTTAACACCCCAAAGGCTTGTTTGACATCCTTTCTCGTTGACTCATGTTTTTCTTGTAGTATAATCGTTTTTCATCATCAGGGCAAGAAAGGCTTTTCATCAGGATGGGCCACTCCCGATATATACCATCAACAAGATAATACCTGTATTTGTAGTGCAGGTTGTTCGCATAAAAACGATGAATCTAGTGCTACCCCATCCATGACATCCTCGATAAGATTCGATGGATGAATATGAAACTTGAAGATCGTTGTTTAAATCGGTCATGCCAAAGTACGCATGCATAATCCATAGATCTTGAGATGCGTCTGCTTGTAGGATTAGGGTTGGACCATCGTGATCAACTCGAGTGTGTTGGCTTTTTCAAGCATTTGGACATCCCCGCATCCCAATGCGTGGAATCAAGGCTACCCAACATCCCAAGAAAACCATGTATTCCTTGATGGGTCGTGTATAAAAGCGCGATATCACTAGAGGACGGACTTTTCAGATATTGCTGTCCATATAGATCAATAGGACCTAAACATATTATAGTTACAATGTTAATAATAAAAATAATAATAATGACAAATAGTACGTCTTATAAATACTAATAATAACATTATTAATTATAATAAACGTAAAAAAAACAAATATACCTTCACAAAATACTTTCTCTACACATTCGTGCCGACATCCGTAGATACTCGTCCCAAGTTTCACTCGTCATTCCGAACGCTGATTGCCGAATGGCAGCCGTACCTTTTTGCAACGGAGACAATCCGAATTTACCCCGTGCATCCACTCTTTGTTTGAAAAAGTATATTCGTGCTCTAAATCGCCACTAATCCACAAAAAACGAGGTTCATACGAAAGCGGTGTCGAAATTGGTCTTCATTGTATAACAGATTTTCAGCAAAATAATCACTAACCAAAAGGTTGTGAGCACCAATCCTGTCCCGTTCAAGATGCAGTTGTTTAGAACGTGTTGGTTGTGACGCTTATGCTTCCTCCTCTTTAAAAACTTGTACCGCCTCTTGCGCCACCACTATGAGCAAATCATCAAGCATACCCGAGTAGGTGGGAGAATCGTTTGACGTCTCTGAGCTTGAAGACATTTTCTAAAATTGGTTTAGAATTATTTGAGCGTGTTTGAGAGAGTTATGTTGAGTGTGGGAGTTGTATGTGCTTAAATTCAAGTTTTAATAATTTTTCTTTTTAATTTATAGTAGTTGGTAAACGGCTAGTAGCATGGACCCACGAAAACACCTTGCCATTTCGTTCACAGGACATCAATAACGCCCCCTGCATGGCGCCCAATGGTATGGAAAAGGGGGATATTATACAAATTTTGCTAAAATGGCATAACAATGACGTCCCGTGTAGCCTAAAACTCACTTTTCATTAAAACATACTTCAACAATTTATATTATTGAGGTTCAAATTAGGTGGGATTTAAAATTACGGGGAAAAAAATAAATTGAAAAGGTAAATCAATTCCACATTTCTAACCAACAAGTCAATTTAATCACTCATTCGGTGCCTTCGATGTTCGTTTTTTTTAGCCACAAGTCTTTTATTGATAAACATAAAATAGAGCAAAGGGCCAGAAGTAAGCTTAAAATCCTAAATAAACAAAAACATTATATAATTATATCGCGTACATTATAATCTGTCTATCTCTCACAATCAAGACTCACATATGGGGATCTATATTTTATCCACTGAAACGACTCCTCTTTAATCTTGTCCACCATAGCCTCTACCCGACTTTGCTTTCCGTAAAAAATTCGTTCATTTCTCGTTTTCCAAATAATCCACAAAGTTGCGAAAGAAATAACTGCAATTACTTTTTTTCCATCTAGCCGACCCATTTAAATTATATATCAACTCGAGCAGATCCATAGTTGAAACAATTTGCACATTTGTAGGAATCTTAATCCACACCCATATGTTCCACCATACATCAGATGTTGTGTTACATAAAAACATCAAATGTTCCATTGATTCAATATTATATCCACATAAAACTCAAATTTTATCTTCCATAAATACCCCCTTCCTATTCAAATTTGTTTTAACTGGGATACATTCATTTAAAATCCTCCATACAAAAAATAAACCTTTTTGCGGCCCCCAGGCAATCTATTCCAATTGTCCCACCTCGACCTTCACACATCCTCTCTGCCACAGCCTCTCTGAAAGCTGCAACCGAGAATAAAACCTGCCCATTTACATTAACCAAACCCAACTTCTCTGGTTCAGTTACACCAGCCTTCTACAAATCATTTCGAGCCAAAACAAGGTCCTTCCAAATGCCCGTAATCTCCTTCTTTAAGGGATGCCATCTTCATTAGAGCTGCTCCCATGAATGGCATTCACCACGTCGGCCCAAAGCTGAGATTGTTGATGTCAAAATCTCCACCGCCACTTCAAAAGAAATGCCTAACTAAGACTTCTAATCTCTCCCAATCCAAGGCCACCAAAACCTTTAGGCGCTACAATTTTATCCCAACCCACCCACCTTGTTTTATGTCTCGATCCCGTCTTCCCCCAAACGAAATCCCTACAGACTCCTTCCAACGTTCTTATAACCTTCTTTGGAGCTTTAGACAACGATAAATGATAAGAAGGCATACTACCAAGAACCGATTTTGCAAGAGTTAGTCTCCCTCCCATCGTGATCAACTCGAGTGTGTTGGCTTTTCCAATCATTTGGACATGCCCCGCAATCCCAATGCGTGGAATCAAGACTACCCAACATCCCAAGAAAACCATGTATTCCTTGATGGGTCGTGTATAAAAGCGCGATATCACTAGATGAAGGACTTTTCATATATTGTTGTCCATATAGATCAATAGGACCTAAAAATATTATAGTTACAATGTTAATATTAAAAATAATAACAATGACAAATAGTACGTCTTATAAATACTAATAATAACAATGACAAATAGTACGTCTTATAAATACTAATAATAACAATATTAATTATAATAAACGTAAAAAACCGAATATACCTTCACAAAAATTGTGAATACTTTCTCTACATATTCGTGAGGACATCCGTAGATACTCGTCCCAAGTTTCACTCGTCATTACGAACGCTGATTGTCGAATGGCAGCCGTACTTTTTTGCAACGGAGACAATCCAAGTTTACCCCGTGCATCTACTCTTTGTTTGAAAAGGTATATTCATGCTCTAAATCGCCACTAATCCACAAAAAAAACGAGGTTCATACGAAAGCGGTGTCGAAATTGATCTTCATTGTATAACAGATTTTCAGCTAAATAATCACTAACCAAACGGTTGTGAGCACCAATCCTGTCTCGTTCAAGATGCAGTTGTTTAGAACGTGTTGGTTGTGACGCTTATGATTCCTCCTCTTTAAAAACTTGTACCGCCTCTTGCGCCACCACTATGAGCAAATCATCAAGCGTACCCGAGTAGGTGGGAGAATCGTTTGACGTCTCGGAGCTTGAAGACATTTTTTAAAATTGGTTTAGAATTTGTTGAGTGTGTTTGAGAGAGTTATATTGAGTGTGAGAGTTGTATGTGTTTAAATTCAAGTTTTAATAATTCTTCTTTTTAATTTATAGTAGTTGGTAAACGGCTAGTAGCATGGACCCACGAAAACACCTTGCCATTGAATTCAAAGGACATCAATAACGCCCCCTGCATGGCGCCCAAGGGTATGGAAAAGGGGGATATTATACAAATTTTGCTAAAATGGCATAACAAAGACGTCCCGTGTAGCCTAAAACTCACTTTTCATTAAAACATACTTCAACAATTTATATTATTGAGGTTCAAATTAGGTGGGATTTAAAATTATGGGGTGAAAAATAAATTGAAAAGGTAAATCAATTCCATATTTCTAACCAACAAGTCAATTTAATCACTCATTCGGTGCCTTCGATGTTCATTTTTTTTAGCCGCAAGTCTTTTATTGATAAACATAAAATAGAGCAAAGGGCCAGAAGTAAGCTGAAAATCCTAAATAAACAAAAACATTATACAATTATATCGCGTACATTATAATCTGTCTATCTCTTACAATCAAGACTCACATATGGGGAACTATATTTTATCCACTTAAACGACTCCTCTTTAATCTTGTCCACCATAGCCTCTACTCGACTTTGCTTTCCGTCAAAAATTCGTTCATTTCTCGTTTTCCAAATAATCCACAAAGTTGCGAAAGAAATAACTGCAATTACTTTTTTTCCATCTAGCCGACCCATTTAAATTATATATCAACTCGAGCAGATCCATAGTTGTAAACAATTTGCACATTTGTAGGAATCTTAATCCACACCCATATGTTCCACCATAATCAGATGTTGTGTTACATAAAAACATCAAATGTTCCATTGATTCAATATTATATCCACATAAAACTCAAATTTTATCTTCCATAAATACCCCCTTCCTATTCAAATTTGTTTTAACTGGGATACATTCATTTAAAATCCTCCATACAAAAAATAAACCTTTTTACGGCCCCAGGCAATCTATTCCAATTGTCCCACCTCGACCTTCACACCTATCCTCTCTGCCACAGCCTCTCTGAAAGCTGCAACCGAGAATAAAACCTGCCCATTTACATTAACCAAACCCAACTTCTCTGGTTCAGTTACACCAGCCTTCTACAAATCATTTCGAGCCAAAACAAGGTCCTTCCAAATGCCCGTAATCTCCTTCTTTAGAGGGATGCCATCTTCATTAGAGCTGCTACCATGAATGGCATTGACCACGTCGGCTAAAGCTGAGATTGTTGATGTCGAAAATCTCAACGCCACTTCAAAAGAAATGCCTAATTAAGACTTCTAATCTCTCCCAATCCAAGGCCACCAAAACCTTTAGGCGCTACAATTTTATCCCAACCCACCCACCTTGTTTTATGTCTCGATCCCGTCTTCCCCCAAACGAAATCCCTACGGACTCCTTCCAACGTTCTTATAACCTTCTTTGGAGCTTCAGACAACGATAAATGATAAGAAGGCATACTACCAAGAACCGATTTTGCAAGAGTTAGTCTCCCTCCCATCATGATCAACTCGAGTGTGTTGGCTTTTCCAAGCATTTGGACATGCCCCGCAATCCCAATGCGTGGAATCAAGACTACCCAACATCCCAAGAAAACCATGTATTCCTTGATGGGTCGTGTATAAAAGCGCGATATCACTAGAGGAAGGACTTTTCATATATTGCTGTCCATATAGATCAATAGGACCTAAAAATATTATAGTTACGATGTTAATAATAAAAATATAACAATGACAAATAGTATGTCTTATAAATACTAATAATAACAATATAATTATAATAAAGGTAAAAAAAACAAATATACCTTCACAAAAATTGTGAATACTTTCTCTACACATTCGTGAGGACATCCGTAGATATCGTCCCAAGTTTCACTCGTCATTCCAAACGCTGGTTGTCGAATGGCAGCCGTACATTTTTGCAACGGAGACAATCCGAATTTACCCCGTGCATCCACTCTTTGTTTGAAAAGGTATATTCATGCTCTAAATCGCCACTAATCCACAAAAAAATGAGGTTCATACGAAAGTGGTGTCGAAATTGATCTTCATTGTATAACAGATTTTCAGCAAAATAATGACTAACCAAACGGTTGTGAGCACCTATCTTGTCCCGTTCAAGATGCAGTTGTTTAGAACGTGTTGGTTGTGATGCTTCTGCTTCCTCCTCTTTAAAAACTTGTACCGCCTCTCGCGTCACCACTATGAGCAAATCATCAAGCGTACCCGAGTAGGTGGGAGAATCGTTTGACGTCTCGGAGCTTGAAGACATTTTCTAAAATTGGTTTAGAATTTTTTGAGTGTGTTTGAGAGAGTTATGTTGAGTGTGAGAGTTGTATGTGTTTAAATTCAAGTTTTAATAATTTTTCTTTTTAATTTATAGTAGTTGGTAAACGGCTAGTAGCATGGACCCACGAAAAACCTTGCCATTGCGTTCACAGTGTGACATTTGTGCCTTTTCAATCATTGCACAATTACAAACAATTTCGTATTCAATGAAACACTGTGTTTTATTTCCAAATATTTTTGTATTCAATAAAATCTTGTATTTTATTGATGAGAATGCAAAAATATCAATCGTTGCACAATTTCGATCATTTTCGTGTTCGTTAAAGCGTTTTACGCATTTTGCAAAACGCGTAACCGTACAACCGAACGAACCGACATCCACAACATTTTTGGGCATAATACAAGTTACACATGTCTTAACACCTTTATATTACCTAAATATTAGGTTAAAGAGGTTAAAAATGGCAAACAAGTGAAAATACAAGTCCAATGGCCAAAAATGTCAAAAAAATAATAAATATTTTTGCTTCTTCACCAAGTTTGCCATCTATCTCCAATTTTTGACACCTAGCACCCACTTTGCCGCACTTAATATGGTGTTGACACATGTTAGGACACTAATCCACACTTGAGGACACTTGTCATCACCTCCTTAATCATAAAATACTATAAATACCCCATGATTCTTCCATTTTTTTTCACACCACTTCAAAATACTTCAAAGCAAAGTGTGAAGTTCTTCTTTCTATCCTTTTTGGAGCTTGTTTCCAACCTTTGGAAGCCTCCTATCTTGAGTTCCAAAAGTGTTCTTCAACACGAGTAAGTACTCTTCCTAGTTCTTTAATTTTCTTTTTTTTAGCTATTTTGAGCTAAAAGTCGAACAGTTTGGCAACCTGATTGACTTTTGGTTCTGACCATATTTGGTCACGTCAAAGTTCAATTGAACTTTGAAACGTGATCATAATCACGAAGGTTATAATCCTTAACGATTTCACCTTCTGATTACCACGTTTAGTAGTCGAAGTGACGAGTTAAAGTTTTGGTAAAAAAATGAACATGATGTGCATTTTACGACGAAACTATTTTCAGGTATCAAAACACAAAGTTTTGATACCAAATCATTTTTATAAACTTAGTTAGACATATTTTGACATGTCTAACTCGTCACTTCTAGTTTAGTGCTTATTTAGGGTCATAAGTCGAGCGGTCTTGACCACCGCTTTGACTTCCGAATCCGACCCGTTTGGTCGATCTTAGGATCTGACCAAACACATATTTGTGACCATAGTTGTATAGGGAATAACCTACTAGGGTTATACCTTATGGTCACGTCGTTTGGTTAGTGTTATGATAAGTCACTTCTATATTCTTTAAAAAAAGACCAAAATGCCCTTTTGCACATAAATCCATTATAAACACATGTAACCTAATTTTTAACATATAAACTGATGTTATAACATTTTCAAACATGTTTGGGCTTTTAAGACTTATCATAGGACATGTTTAACCATCAGATCACGTGTTTACGCTAATGACCCGTTAAAGTAGTGTAAACTACCTTAACGAGTCATAATGGGTCAAAAGCACTTAGGATCCTTTCCAAATCAGAATATTAAGTTTGTTAAACCATATCACATGAGTTCCAACAGTCGTTTGGTTTATAATACTTCATTCTATCCGATCTCCCAGTTGTAGTCCCGACACACTAACATATTTATCTGACACATTAGGACACGTTGAGCTTTGTTTATTTCGTTGATCAAGAACGCTTTCGCAATCCCAAGTGAGTACATAGCCCCCCTTTTTTACATTTTCAAATGTTTTGGGTGATTCATATGTGCCTATAATTATTTTCAAGATTTCAAAACAATATACATGGTTTATAAATACAAAATGATTTTCAAAGTGAGTACATCGTTCCCCTCTTTTATGTTTTGCAAATGTTTTGGGTGACTCATATGTGCTAAATCATTTTCAAGTTTTCAAAAACAATGTCTATGGTTTATATATAAAACAATACGATTTCAATAATGTGAACAACTTGTTGATGCGTTTTCTATAACATGAATGACATTCATTAGCTTGGCCAAGCCAACCAGTAGTATGTTATGGTACCATAGGACTGACAATCCCATTATCGGACTGTTCACTAGATTTGGTGGAAGTTTGGGTAATGACAGAAACTGTTTCTGATTAACAAATCAATTGTTGATTTGTTAGTCTAGTTAAAGAGACCCTTTTGTGGTATAGTCAAAAAAAGGTTTGAATGTGTTCATTAAAGAATGATCAAAAGTTTTCACAATTAAAAACACGGATGATTTGTTTATGACATGGACAATTGGTTTATGACACGGACGATTAATCTATAACACGGACAAATGGTTTATAACACGGACAAATTGTTTTGAACAATGTCACGCAATGATTTTCACTTAAAGATATAAACCATAGGAAGTTTTCTTTTGAATCAATCTATTACAAGGTTTTTACAAAAGAAATGTTTTTGTCAAGATTCATGGCTACAAGGTTTTCACAACTCTAACCAACTTGTTTTAGTTGGTTAATTGTATTGCAATATCAAACACTTTGATACTAGGTTTTCACTTAACGACTCTTGAAGTCGGACGAGGTGTTGCAATATGTATACAAGGCCACGAATTTGACTAACTCACAAAACCTATGTACTCGCCGGCATTTTTTTATGCTGACTCTCTTTTCACATATGTTTCAGGAATCAATACTTGATAATATGATGCATGCTTCACGTAGGAATGGACGCGGGCCTTAGTGACTTAAAACATGAAAGACAATTTATTTATGTGTTGTTTCTGTTTATCCCAAGATAATGTAAACATTTAACTTAATCAAACAAATCTTAAATTCCATGAGTTGTGAAACAATAGTTCTGTGACATGACTCCTCGACGTTTCCGCCGCGGTTCATTGTTTTACGCGGTCGGGGTGTTACAGAAATATTGGTATCAGAGCTTATGGTTATAGGGAATTAGGTTATTAGTAATGCTTTGACCTAGACTATAACCTTTCTAGGACCCTAACGCGAGTTATCTTGCGTTTAGATTATTAAAACAATACCATCACCTATCCTTAGGTGATTACCAAAACAAAAACACAAGTTACAAATTCGTTTTGAAAATGAATCATCTATCCTTAGATGATTTGTTTTGGCTTAAAGCCTTGTAAGTTTTCAAAATCTCGTCAAACTTTTGGTTTTAGTAATGTGAACATGTGCAATCTGGAAGGGTGGATGCATGTACCCTTAGTTTTCTGTCTAAGGCTAGAGTGTTCGTACAAATCCGCATTATCGGACCAGTCACTCTTACCTGGGAACTCTTGGGGTGAGTGTCCACTTATAGGCTAAAGCATGTCTTCGCGATACATTATAAAGACCCATTTACTTTGATTAGTCACCGTGTGTTGTTTGCTTGTTTTTAAGTAACGAACGAATGACCACCATCCTTATATTTCGTCGATATTTTTAACATCTCTCTTCATTATCCAATGTCAATCACACATATTTTCCTTCATGTTTTCTTCTAGAATGCCTCCTCGACGTAATACAACTCAAAATGCCGAAATGGCAGCTATAATCGCTCAGCAAATTGCTGTTGTACTCCCAAACCTAGTGACCAAGATAAACCAAGCAAACAATAACAATAATAACAACAACAACAACAACAATGCACCCGCACCATGCAACTACAAACAATTTAACTCGGCTAAACCACTCAAGTTTACTGGGTCCGAAGGAGCTACTGGACTCCTGCAGTGGTTTGAGAGTCTTGAAAGCACATTCCGTCATGTTCAATGCCCGAATGAGCGAAAAGTCAAGTTTGCATTGAGTGTATTATAGAAAAGAGCACTTACATGGTGGAATGGTGTGATGAGAGATAGGGGTGCCGATGTGGCAATGTCACAAACGTGGGAAGGGCTTCGAGCTCTAATGATGAGGGAATTCTGCCCACGTCATGAACAACGGGCACTGGAAGAAGAATTCCACAATCTTAAACAAGATAGTGGAGAGCATCGTGCCTACACTGACCGTTACAAAGAATTGAGCTTGTTGTGTCCCGCCATGGTCACCTTGTTGGATAAAGCAATCGAGAGGTACATCGATGGCCTCCCTGACCCCGTTCAGGACATTGTTACTGGTAGCAACCCTACCACTGTTCGACAGGCTATCGAATTAGCTGCTACCCTGACTGAGTCTCAGGTCAAGAAGGGGAAATTGTTTCGCAAGGGCGAAAAGAAACAGGCAGCTAAGACCACTCAAGAGAAAACAAAGGAGAACAAAGCTGAGTCTTCTAAGAAGTCGAGGAAGCGTAAGGCTTCACAGAACTTTGTAGTTGTTGCACAACCCAAACAGAACACTCAAAACCACCCAGCACAACCTCCTGTGAGGAAACCCTATGCTGGTACTGCACCGTTGTGCAACCGGTGCAATGGTCACCATCAAGCTCACATACAGTGTCGCCAATGCACATCATGTGGAAGATTCGGTCATATAGCCAATGTTTGTCCTTTGGCCCCAAAACAAGCTATTTAGAACCCTGTTCAACCCCAAGCCAACCATGCTAGACCTCTGTTCCCACCTGGTTCTTGCTATAACTGTGGCGAGATGGGTCACTTTAGAAACAACTGCCAAAATTGGTGAAAGCGAATGCAAATCCATCCCGTGGACGCGCATTCAACATCAATGCCACCAAGGCTCGTGCTGATAACGAAGTCATTAACAGTACGTTCCTTGTTAACAATCATCTTGCTTCTATTCTTTTCGATTCGGGTATCGGTAGAAGCTTTATATCACTAGCCTTTGAACCTTTGCTTTCGATGCCTAGAACTAAACTAGGAAAACCCTTAAGGGTGGAAATAGCTAGTGGTGAACCCCTTATGCTCGACTATGTCATCCGTAGTTGCCAATTGAACTTGGATAACCACCCTTTTTTCCCATTTACCTCACACCAATGCAACTCGGGAGTTTTGACATCATCATAGGAATGGATTGGTTAACTAAACACCATGCTGAGGTGATCTGTTTCGACAAGGTTGTTCGTATACCTCTTTCGTCTGGCGAAACCTTAGAAGTTCATGGAGAGAAACCCTCTAGTAGCCCAAAACTCATGACCTGTACCCAGGCCCAAAAAAACCTATGAAAGAATTATGTAGCCTTTTTGGCACATATCGTAGATTTCCTGAGGGCAAGACTGTTCAGGACATCCCCATTGTTCGGGAATTTCCTGAGGTGTTTCCTGAAGAGCTACCTGGTTTACCCTAATTCGTCAAGTTGAGTTTCGTATTGACCTTTTACCTGGTGTAAACCCAATTGCTAAATCTCCTTACCGACTTGCACCGTCTGAAATGCAAGAGTTGTCAAAGCAACTCCAAGAACTTTCAGAAAGGAGATTCATTCGTCCGAGCTTTTCCCCTTGGGGCGCTCCTGTCCTATGCGTGAAAAAGAAGAATGGATCCTTCCGTATGTGTATCGATTATCGTGAGCTTAACAAACTCACAATCAAAAATCGATATCCCCTACCTCGCACTGATGATCTCTTTGATCAGCTACAAGGTGCGACCTGCTTTTCAAAGATTGATCTGCGTTCTAGGTATCATCAACTTCGTGTACTCGAAGAAGATATTCCCAAGACTGCTTTTCGCACTCGACACGGCCATTACGAGTTCACGGTCATGCCTTTTGGTTTGACAAATGCTCCTGCCGTCTTCATGGACTTAATGAATAGGGTTTGTAAACCTTATTTAGACAAGTTCATCATTGTTTTCATCAACGACATCCTCATTTATTCTAAGTCTCGTGCCGATCACGAACAACATCTTCGTCTAACGATGGAACTCCTGAAGAAAGAACAACTTTACGCTAAATTCTCCAAATGTAAATTTTGGCTAAACGAAGTTAATTTTTGGGACACATTGTTAACGAACAAGGTATATATGTAGATCCCGCCAAAATCAGTGCGATTAGGGATTGGAGTACACCTACTACTCCTAACCAAAGTTCGTTCATTTCTTGGTCTTGCTGGATACTATCGACGATTCATCGCGAACTTTTCAAAGATCGCGGTTCCCCTCACCACTTTGACTCAAAAGAATAAACCTTTCGAGTGGGGACCCAAACAAGAGGAAGCCTTTCAAACACTGAAACAAAAACTCTGTAATGCTCATGTTTTATCTTTACCCGACGGCAACGATGATTTCGTTGTCTATTGTGACGCATCAAACCTAGGCCTTGGTTGTGTTCTCATGAAAAGACACAAAGTCATAGCCTATGCTTCAAGACAATTGAAAATCCATGAGCAGAACTACACAACTTATGATCTTGAGTTAGGAGCTGTAGTTTTTGCTCTCAAAATTTGGAGACACTACCTTTACGGTACGAAATGTGTGGTTTTCATTGACCATAAAAGTCTACAACACATATTCAATCAAAAGGAGCTTAACATGAGACAACTACGTTGGGTCGAACTTTTGAACGACTACGATTGCGAGATTCGTTACCATCCTGGTAAGGAGAATGTTGTGGCTGATGCGCTTAGTCGTAAGGAACGTGTCAAACTTCATTGTGTTCGAGTTCAATCTGATATCCAGACACGTATCCTTCAAGCACAAAATACATGTGTGACCCAAAGCTTGTTGAAAAATGAGCTGCCACAAAATCTCGAACTTCAACTCGAAACATTATATAAGCTGAAAATCCTAAATAAACAATAACATTATATAATTATATCACGTACATTAAAATATGTCTATCTCCCACAATCAAGACTCACATACGGGGATCTATATATTATCCATTAAAACGACTCCTCTTTAATCTTGTCTGCCATAGCCTCTACCCGACTTTGCTTTCCGTAAAAAATTCATTCATTTCTCGTTTTCCAAATAATCCACAAAGTTGCGAAAGAAATAACTGCAATTACTTTTTTCCATCTAGCCGACCCATTTAAATTATATATCAACTCGAGCAGATCCGCAGTTGAAACAATTTGCACATTTGTAGGAATCTTAATCCACACCCATATGTTCCACCATACATCAGATGTAGTGTTACATAAAAACATCAAATGGTCAATTGATTCAATATTATATATCCACATAAAACTCAAATTTTATCTTCCATAAATACCCCCTTCCTATTCAAATTTGTTTTAACTGCGATACATTCATTTAAAATCCTCCATACAAAAAATAAACCTTTTTATGGCGCCCAGGCATTCTATTCCAATTGTCCCACCTCGACCTTCACGCCTATCCTCTCCGCCACAGCCTCTCTGAAAGCTGCAACCGAGAATAAAACCTGCCCATTTACATTAACCAAACCCAACTTCTCTGGTTCAGTTACACCAACCTTCTACAAATCATTTCGAGCCAAAACAAGTCCTTCCAAATGCCCGTAATCTCCTTCTTTAAAGGGATGCCATCTTCATTAGAGCTGCTCCCATGAATGGCATTCACCACGTTGGCCCAAAGCTGAGATTGTTGATGTCGAAATCTCCAACGCCACTTCAAAAGAAATGCCCAATTAAGACTTCTAATCTCTCCCAATCCAAGGCCACCAAAACCTTTAGGCGCTACAATTTTATCCCAACCCACCCACCTTGTTTTATGTCTCGATCCCGTCTTCCCCCAAACGAAATCCCTACGGACTCCTTCCAACGTTCTTATAACCTTCTTTGGAGCTTTAGACAACGATAAATGATAAGAAGGCATACTACCAAGAACCGATTTTGCAAGAGTTAGTCTACCTCCTTGGAACGCAACTTTTGCCTTCCATCTCGATAATTTTTTCATGATTTTATTAACAATTGGTCTCAACGCCTTCACACGTTTCATGTTCTCACCAATAGGAGACCAAGGAATTTGAAAGGTAATGACCCGGACTAAACAATGAAACTTTTTCGCCATTCTTTCCACCGTCTCCCCGTCCACCCCCACTCCCATTAAATTACTCTTGTTAAGATTCTGTTTTAACCCCGAAACAAGATAAAGAACCCTAAGGATCAACAATCGGCATTTCGGGGTTGTTCATCAACGACTTAGCAGTTTGTGAATAGTTTTAAATTTTATAATGTTATTTTTCTAAATTAATTTATTAAGAAATACCATAAACTGGATTCGAATTGAAATAAGCTTATTTGAATTGCTTTATGCGAATTTATTCGAATTGTTCAGTTATCAACTTTTTCAAAATAGGCAGGTCTCCAGTAGCGGCATGGTGGCCTAGTCAACGACGGAGTCAATGATATGACTATAACCTATGCAGTGTATAATTTTTTTTATCTTTTTTTTAATATAAATAGAAAATAATAAATAAATATTGTACCTCACTGAATTTTAAAAGAACCACGTAATTTCAAAAGTAGGTTAACTTAGGTAAGAGTTTGGCTTGAGCCTTCAATCAAGGCAATAATTAGCTACACTAATAAGGCTTAACTAGAATTGTTAAAATCTAAAGATGTATAACTTCAAATACATAATACAATCCATAACAGAATCACGCCCCAACTGAGGAGGCAAATTCCAAATGTTAAACGACGTGAAACACCACCCTTGGTGGACGTTAGATGCGGAGTGAAGGGAGGAGACGTTAGCTCTCTCACATACATTAGAAAAAGATTGGTGGCCCCACCGATTGTTAAGCAATCAGATTTTTTCTTTTTGTTTTATTTATTTGATTTATTTCCTTTTAATATTATTTTAATAGGGTGGTAGGTAGTTAAACTTGTGAAATCATAATTATACACCAAAGATAAATAAAAGTAAGTGAGGCCTTATAATTGCGTGATATTGATATGACAGACACTTTATCACGTTATAAGTGACACTTGAAAATAGTAAGACCATTACAAATATCGAAATGTGCATGCAATTATAACATCATTTGAATATGAATTGTTCAATAAATAATGATCGATAAAATATCCAAACAAATTCAACCATGGCAGTTGTGCCTTTGGTTTGTATTTCTCAATTCAAGTACCTAAACATTGAAATTTGGATAGAATCTCCATTAGTTTATATCTATCAAATTATTGAAATAAACTAACTTTTATTTAGAAATGTATTTATGTTATATTATGATACTACATACACAGGTCTAGTTTTCACAAAGGGTCCTCCACTCTTGACTGATATGGGGTCGTTAGCATGGTATTTGAGTTGTTTAACCTGGTCTAGTGGGCAATAATAGTGACCAAGACCATGCAAGTACTTGGTTTAATAGCTTTGCCACTACGTTGATTGAATGAAACCAATAATGTTTGTGTATTGAGTTTCAATTCACCATCTTAACTAATAGTCTATTCTTTCCAGATGCATTAAAGTCGTGTACTTAGTTTTGACCGATGAGAGGAGAACATGGCCCACCCAACAGGTTTAGCAGGCTAGGCAAAGGCCAAGGTCCGCAGAAAATAAGGGACCCCAATTTTTATTTTTTTTTTGCCATGTGTATTGGGGTCAAATGAACAAACAAATAAATAAAGACGTAATGACCCAAATAAGTAAAACGTCTAGGCTCAAAACTTAGAAGAATATTAGGTCAGATCCCTTTTTTTCTTGAGCGCGTCCTTCGTAGCTCCATTCATATCTTCATTATCCCGACCTCGCTAACTGCAAGTAGTGTGAATGGTGATTGGGGGAGAAATTAGGGGTAATCAATCACTACTGATGATTTCTTTAAATCAATTCAAACCCGACTTTGTAGTTTGCTTACAACCTGTAAAAACGTTGGGCCGGCCCTGAAGGAGAATATGACAGGTTTGGAATATTTAACTTTGGTTTTCTCTGGTTCTAAGCCGAATCGCCACCTCTTCCAATCAAAGATCCCGATCATTTTGTCGACATAGTGCCACTTGTATCCTATGTTGCACTAACTCGTCAAGTTTTTATGTGAGCATGCCAAAAAAAATATTTATGTTCATAGTAGCACATGATCTCGAACTCTAACATGTCAAAATATTGAAACGAGTATATGTATCCCTAAAAGAAGAGTATTTTACAATAGAACCAATAAAAAGTATTAACATAGAATCAGAGATTCTAAAGCTAGCTTGAGACTTGATTCTTGAGAGCTGGGTTTGTTTACTTAAGACACTTGGGTCTTGGTTGGGGTTATTATAGTCAATTTTGGGCTTTCAAACTAACTACTTTAAACTTGCAGCTTATTTATACGCGGGGGCATTTATTTTCGTTAAGCTGGAAAATGGATAGTTAAAACAGGTCAGATTAAACTAAGTTCAAGTTATAATGAATTCTAAGAAAATCAGATTTAGGTCAAAACAAGTTCAAGTCAAACTAAGTTCATTTCAAAATAGCCTCTAAGCAAAATGGATTTTGATGAAAATGCGGCCTTAATAAAATGGACTCTAGTTGAACCAAGTCATTTTAAAAATGACTTGTAGTTGATGGCAACAACAGTGGAGGCGGCGGTGGTTGTAGTGGTGGGGGCGTCACGGTGGTACCATCAATAATGTATGGGTCGTAATGATCAAATTAGTCATATTTCAAATTAGCAACTTTTACAAGAATCACCAAATTGCTCAAAAATAAATCTTGCTAAGTTATATTAAATTGACTCCGATAACCTATATACAACTATCTTTTTTACTAAATCAACTCACTTTTTGAACGAATTATCTACTCACGTAACTACTCGGGAGGAAAAAAATGAAACAATTACAAAATCGACAGAGGGTTTTGTAACCCCCCCCCCCCCCCCCCTTCTAATGTTACCATTTCTACTAACGAACCATATACAATAATAATGCACGATACCATAAAAATCCTCTCTCTTTAATGCACATTTACTAGCTATCGAGCCAATCTATTAAGTCAATGACAGGCAAATCAACATCCAACCATTTCCCAATATAATCTAAGCCCTACTAATAGAAAAACTATAACACCCGAAAATCTTATCCATGAAAAAAGTTTTTAAATGAAGGAATTGGGCTTAGTTAATTCAAGGGGGTTTTATAAATGGATCTAGGCCCAAGGAAGATTAGAGTTGGAAAGCGAGGTATAAAAAGGGTTTAGAAACGCTAATCTTCCATTAAAGTTGGAAAAGTATGATCCTATTTATCAAAGATGATGCATACGAAAAAGGGAGCTTTTCAGATAAACATTTAAAAAGTCAAAGTGACATAAAAGATCTTCTGCAATGAAATTTGGAAAGCAATAGCCCAAGGGAAGATTGTTGAGTCTTGAAATTGGGAATAAAGCTTGCCAAATTGAAGATCAGTATAATAATTGACTTGATGATCATGGAGATGATGCAAGATGTTGATAATATTATCCTAAGGGGGATTGTTGGGTTTAAATGGTATAGTCTAATATTATCAACAACGTTAAGTCAAAAAGTCAATGCGCAAATCAATACGAGAAGATTGAGTGAAGGATCGTTGTACGAAACTTCAACATATGATCATCTATAGTGTTCTGATTGATTAAATTTGTTTTGTTTGGACAAAATATATTTATTATTTTAGTCAAATTGATTTATTTACTAAGTATAGAGACTTGATTGTAGTTAGCTTATCGTCGGGACTTACATGTAATTAGTCTAATGTCACTACACTATAATAGAAAGTGGATTAGGGTTATAAAAAACATACATAAGTGTAATTTGTGGGCTTTAAGTGTATTTATCTTTTGCAAATTAATCCAAGATTTTTATTGAAGATTCAATGTGTGTGTTCATCTGTGATCCATATGTGACAACCGGCAATTTACGGATTTTAGTTACGCGCATAACGAAATTAAGACGATTATAAGTATTATTTTAAGACATGAAATAACTTAATTGGGCCTTTGGAAAGCCTAGGAACGTCTACTTGATTCACGTTACGCAATTTAGCAATTTTCAAGAACTTTAGCGCGCAATCGAATTTTAAGTGAACCAACAACGGATAAATACTGAGAACGCATAAGAATACAATTTTTGTACTTATATTTACCTTACATTGATCATAACACGAATTATTGAACTACCGGACAAGTCAGAGCACAAATGCGAGAGTTACGCGGAAGCGAGAACGCACCGGCGATTAACAACAAAACGGAAGCACCGAACTCAAATTACGTCTCAATATTAATATATTATGATATATACAGCTTCGTTTTCAAAAAAATTTAAATTCACGGTTGAAACCGGATCGAAAAACGAACCACAACGACAACAAACGCCTCTACGCGAGTTTAACGAAAACGACGGGTTTACGCAGTAAAATCGACTTACAACACTATTTTTTGTGTTTTCGACCCTAAATAAATAATTTATGGCATTTCATAAAGTTCGGGAATGAGAACGGGCCTTGTAAACGCTATTGGGCAACACCAACGATGATCAACACGCTTAACGGGCCTTGAGCCTAACCCACTTAAAAAGCTACCTATATAAACTTCCTAATCTTCTCAACTCACTTACAAACCCTAGCCTCCCCACTCAAGACCTCCCCTGCTCTCTCTACATCTCCGGCCGCCTGAGCCATTTTTCGACCAATAGCCGGCTCCCGGTCGTTCTTCGATTCCGACGAGCTAACCACACACACACCAGAATTGTAGAGAGAGAGACACGAGAGAGAGAGAGAGATAGAGTTCAGGGAGTGGAAGGAGGCCGACCACCATCAACGGTGGCAGCGTACGGTTGCTGTAGCGGAGCCATAGTGGTGCGAAGCGAGAAGGACCACCACTGGCGGCGGCGCTGCGGTGGGTGGCGCCGGGTGGTTGTGTCAAGCGAGAGAGAAAGAAACAGCGAAGAGAGAGAGAGGCGACGACGGTTGGGCGGCGAAGCTGGTAGTCCGGCGGCAAGTGATTCCGATAGTGGTGACTTTACCGGCGACCGGAAAACCAACAACGGTGGTGGTCGTCCTGTCATCCTTCTTTCTTTCTTTCCCTCTCAGTTCGAGTTCGGATCTTGTTTCGGATTCGGGCCAGATTTGATGAGGTTCGAGTTTGGGTTCGAGTCAAACGTGGTCAAAATCGGGTTAACCATGGTCAACCGGTCAGATTCCATTTTGGTGTTTGGTTAACTCGGTCAACCAGTCAGATTCCGTTTTGGTGTTTGGCCAACTGTGGTCAAAGTTCGGTCAACATGGTCAACTGCCGGTCAACCATGGTCAACTTTCGGTCAACATAAGTCAACTGCTGGTCAACGCAGTCAACTCAGTCAACATGGTCAACTGTGGTCAAACTCAGTCCGCAGCTCGACACGAGTTTCGGTAAAACATTTACGACACGATTTTCGTTAGATTATTTATATTAATATTCGTTAGCTCGAAACCGAGCTCAAACCTACCCGAGTAGTGAAACGATAAGTATTTTCGAGATAATTAGTAAATTTAGTGACTTGTGCATTTCATTTTAAACTTGATCGCGGCAAATATACGACGTTTTAAAGATACGATAGAATTATATATATATTTTGGTTATATTTGAATTGTTGCGTTTTGAAAATATATCGACAACTCGTATTGTCGGGATCGTCCAAAAACATAGGAAACTCTGCCCGTTTTTCGTAAAAATCCGTAAAATGAAACGTGTTTTATTGAAAAGACAAAACCCCTATCGGATTCAAGCGATTTTATAAAAATAAATATAAGCGTATATTTATTCTCGACGACACTTTATAACTCGTAAAACAAGTTGATAACGATTCAACAAACGTGGTTTACTAGTTAATTGAACGCAAAACTTTTTATAAAATAAATATAATTATTTATATTTATTTCAAACGTCTACATGTAATTCGACGCATCACCGTACGATCTACACTTACCTTATCGCCCGAATCATTTTGATAACAAACAAACCAGACTCGATTATAACAAACGAACTACTATATAAATTATTTCGATAATTATCTACAAGACGCAAGACTACTATCGCGACTACGCAACGTTTATGTGTATATGCAAATATGTATATGTATCTATATATAGTTACATTTACCTACGTACATGACGGCTACTTGGAAACCGTACAAATACTTATTACAAGTTTACGACGTGTATTATTTTTATACAAACACTTATTTGCGTACACGCGCGACTATGCGGGATGACTAATACGATCTATAAGTATATTATATATTTTATATATATATATAATATAATATATATATTCTAAATCTCTCAGGAACTAAGTGGTTCCAAAACTTAGTAATTATCACCGAAAATAAATGGGATTCAACGAGTATAACATTATTGTTTCCATCAAGTTAACAACACCTCCAAAGGGTCTTTTGGTTAACGATTCGTAGAGCTCGGTGACACGTAGTTTAGCTACGCTTTTTGTAGACACTTATAAGTTTGATTCTTTGATAGGAATGTTACAGATTGCATGCTAGCAAATTTACGTTTTGGAAACGACATTTTGGATCATATTAAGCTAGTTTGCACAAGGATATCAGGTGAGTTCATAACCCCCCTTTTTACAGTTTTATATTTTTATAAATGTTTTCGGGGGTGGAAAGACATGCAAGTTTTGCGAAAGTACACAAAATTTCGATGAATGAAAACTATATGTTTCTCAACCATGATACGAATGAATTCCAACAAACTCAAATGGTTTACAAAAAGTTTGTGCTAAACATACCAGTTTTACAAAACACACACGTATTTTCGAAACGTGCATGAGTTTCATGTCTAGTGACGAAATCTCCTAGTTACAACGAGATTGGGTTGTGCTGCATACAAATAAGGGGACTGGTTGGTCCTGCTTACAGACTCACTTGTGTAAGGCACAAAGGCTCTAGTGGGCTAGGCCCACATATGCTCGTGCGAGGCATGAAGACTCAAGGACTGGATTGTCCACTACTTAA
This sequence comes from Scalesia atractyloides, assembly GCA_947069175.1. Taxonomy (NCBI): domain Eukaryota; kingdom Viridiplantae; phylum Streptophyta; class Magnoliopsida; order Asterales; family Asteraceae; genus Scalesia; species Scalesia atractyloides. The sequence continues at coordinate 39,811,708 of CAMTDV010000022.1, read as the reverse complement.
CACTAAGGGCCTTAGGGTCGCATAAAACTGTACAGTGAAGTCCTCGCTACATATCGGAACTATAGCCGCCTGCTAGTCTACCGTCTTGAGTAAACGGTTTGGCGCGGCACTTACTAGCTTAGGGTGGGTTACAGGCTCATGCGAGCATGTTGTCTTTGTCGTACACGGACATCGACAGTTATTCAAGTATTACAAAAACAAGGTTTTCAATTGACATGCCGAGAAAAATGGTTTTATTACGTTTTCTCAAACATATTTAAACCGGTTATCAAAAAGATTTATTTTAAATCTACTTCGAACACACTATGAACTCGCCAACATTATGTTGGTTTTTCGCATGTTTTTTCTCAGGTCATATTTTCAAACTATGGCACAGTTGGAATAGGGGAACTCATGGGGATTATAGTACTTAGCGGGCGTTCACTTTCTAGAAGTCTTAGCATTTTATACTTCCGCTGTGCAATGAAGATACCAGTTAGATCATACAAACTCTGATTTTACAAGGTGTGACACCATACACATTAGACCCGAAAATTTTGGAACTATTGCTTACCTCTTGTTTTAATTACATTTAAGTAATAACCCAACCTGACTATGTTCCTGACCCATCTATATTTAAGCACACAAACCATTCTAGGGTTCTTAACAAATAAGATCCTACTTAATATCATCTATAACCAAGCATCACCTTGTGTAAACAACTTAGAGATCTTTTTTAGATAATGTTATATCAGTTTTGGTCTTGTTTAGTTTATGTAAATCATATCTGCTCTAGATTGAATATAGAGCACTCATGTCAGCTTTAGATGGGATTTAGATGTGACACCCGGCTATCTAGAGGTTGTATCGTACTAGTATGACACGCGTTATAAATAAATAAAGGAATTATTTAATTTGATTTGATGTTACTTAATGGAATTTGATGTGTTGGCAAGTCCAAACTTTACTTAAAATTACGTTGGCAAAAACAAGATATACGCTTATCGCATAACGAACAAAATGCGAAACAAACGTTGGTGACTGCCCGATTAATGTTAAAATCCTAAAAATATTCCGTTATGATTAAAATATGGTATTTTAATCATGTCTGTGAGGAAAAATTAAGTAAAATGATTAAAAACATTGTTTTGCGAATTTAAGCGCATATTGCGCGATACCGCGCGTATCTTACAAAATTTTAAAGACGAAGCCAGTCAAGGAAAATAATAGAGTAAATTGTCATTTTAGTCCATGAGGTTTGACCAAATTGCCACTTTAGTCCAAATAATTTTTTCTTGCCATTTTAGTCTAAATAGTTTTTTTCTTTCATTTTAGTCCCTGACTTTTTTATTTATATCTACCACCACCTCCTACCACCCACCCCATTACAACCTTGATCATCGCCACCACCTGCCTGCACCATCACCACACACCCACCCACCCCACCACCATCTCCACCCCCCCCCCCCCCCGACCACTTTTACGCCACCCACGTCATCATTCAACACCATCGCCATCATCTTCATTGTAAACCGGCATACTACCATCCCCATACCATCGCACCTGCAAAAAAAAATGTGGTTTGACAAAAATTCACCTAAGTTAAATAATTTTTTTGAATGGAGTTAGTAGGTTAGATGGAAATGGCAAAAAATAACAAAAGTCAGGGACTAAAATTGCAGGAAAAAAACTATTTGGATTAAATGGCAAGAAAAAAAAATCTATTTGGACTAACATGGCAAGAAAAAACTATTTGGACTAAAGTTGCAATTTTGGTCAAACCTCAGGGACTAAAATGGCAATTTACTCCAAATAATATATTGTTCAGCAATATTATGGCGAGTTAAATTTTATAGAATGAAAAAAATAATTTAAAACACCTTAAAAGGCGACTAAAACGCGAGATAAAATACCCGGTAGTCAGTTAAATACTTGTTTTTGCTTAAATATACAATATATATATATTATATGCATATGTGAGATGTGCGTGTGGGGGTGTAGGTGATGGCCCCATGGGGTGACCAACATTTTTCTTATGTGCTAAGTATTGGAGCTAGGGAGAAGATATAATGATTATAAGCCTTCCACACTCCACATAATACACTTTCCAACACAAAAACCCTTCATCTCTCTCTCCTCTCTTGCTTACAGTCGAAACACCACCCACCACTTCCATTTTCAAATTTTGTTCAAAACTTAAAGATTCAAGTCCATTCCAAGTTGATTTCTTGGGTGTTTGAAGATCCAAAGATGTTTCCAAAGTGATTTTAAGGAGGAACAAGCATATCATCATCAAAAATCTCATCAAAACCCACTTATATTCTTGAAGGTATAAACTTATTTTCTAATTCATTTTCTTGTTTCTTGATGATGATGATAATGATGATAGAAGGTTTCTCAAACACATGGATTCTTCAAAACACTTGAACCCTAAACAACAAATGGTTTTAATTCAAATAAAAATGGATTTATATGTGTGTGTTATATAGCAGGAGTGTGTGTATATGAGGGTTTGTGTTTTGATTTCAAGTTAAGTTTTGATTGATGTGATTCTTGAAAGATGATTGCATGCATGATCAAAAGTCTTTTGGTAAAAGTTACGATGATTAAAGATGAATGAATGAAAAGCATATTCTTGGAAATATATGTATGTAGCGTGTATATATATATGTATATGCATGAACATGTGGGTTTTTGTTTGATAGTTCATAAATGTGTAAGAATGTTACATGCAAGGAAATCAAAATGATTAGATGAATGATCTAAGTGAAGTAGATGTTTTAGATTAATTGAAGATGTGATAAATGTATGTTGGGTGCATGCAAGTTGTTAGATGATGAAGATATGATGGTCATGCATTAAGTGCTTGTACAGGACTGTTAGTAATGATCAAATGATGATATGATGGTGAACTTGTAATGAAATGATATGAGAAAAGTAAATGAAGTCATATTATAAGCATGTTAAAATGATGCTAAATAATGTGTTTGATAGTATAAAGTTATGTCATATGTTTAGTAGCTTTGCATGTTGTACATGAAGTTTAGACAGTGGTAAAATGGGTAAAAATGCATGATTTTCTTGACTTGCTTGAAATTTGCATTATTATGAATATTAATACCATTTATCCTATAAATAATATGTATTGTGTTAAAATATGAAGTCATGAAGATTTGGGATGATTATAGTAAAGTTTGGTACAAGACTATGCGTTAAAAACGGTAAAAACCGGCTTTTAAAGAGGTTTTTGCAAAACTGATTTAGATCAGGTTACAAGATAATATTTTTATGACAAATATAAGTATTTAAACTTATATTTAGTATCCATGGTGTTTGGCTAGTCATACGTGACTTCCGACGCCTAAAAACGTTAACGAATCGTTAAAAATACGCATATTTAGACGTACACGAAAACGGGTTGTTCAAGGGTGAAAGTTGCATGTTGTGATATGATTTGTGAATATGAGTATGTATAATGTGAAATGATAAGTGTGAACATGATAGTAGGAGGAATGACTATGCACGTGTACTTGTACGGTTAAAAAGATAATTTCGTTAAAAAGACACGTTAAAATAGAACTTATATGTCAAGCATGAAAAATGATACATAGGTTAATTTGTTAAGTTATTGCATGTATAAATGCTTTAAAATGATGAAATATATAAGTTTATGGAATACGTGCACTACCATATTTGATGATATGTTAACTTTTTGTAAATATTTTATAAAGCGCAAATTGTAGATAAATTGTACATAAACGGGTGTAATAACGGATATAACATAATAAGAGCCACCAATAAAATCGTTCAAGTCACAAGAAAATCTTTATATATATATATATATATATAGGATCAGGATCATTTGTGAACAACTTCTTGAGAGTGAACTGAATGAACTAATCTTGGTCTTTGATATTTTTTAGATTGAAAGGGTAAGATTGACTTTTAATTAAAATCCCTTAATTTTCTGATCTCTTAACTCTCTCTCTCTCTCTCTCATTTTTAATTATTTCTCTATTATTTTAATTATAAGATGATTAAAGGGCTAATGTTTATTTTTAAATAAACTCTTATGTTCTTTTTAAAATTAAATACTAAACCTAATTAAATTATTTTTTTACATATGTGTATACAGGTCAGTATATACAAGACTTATACACTTGTGTATAATTACATCTTGTTCCCACAGGTCGGTATAAACCAGATTTATACACATGTGTATTATTCAAGTGCATATGTGTATAAACTACTAGTTCTGTATCTTGTATAAATTGATAGTTAGTGAGACTGTACACATGTATATAAACTAACATCTGTGTATCGTGTATAAACTAATACTATCGAGACTACACACATGTGTATACACTAACAACTGTATTCTTGTATATACGGAAACTAGCAAGATTTTAGGAATGATTATATTGTTTAATAAATGCAATTTACAAAAGACGCAAATACTCTTCTGTCAATTAATTTAAAGGAAAGTTACAACATTATAATTACAATCTTGCCATTGTTTAAAAATCTCTAGATGATATAATCCAATTGCTCAGATTAATTCACACAGTTCACTCTCAACCTAGTGTTCACTCTAGAACCCTACCCTATATATATATATATATATATATAAACACGTCAACATAACCAAAATCTTTCGAGAAAATCTCAAAGTTATATACCGTTTTGGGGAAGAACACGCCTTAAAAAGGAGATCATATGTTTTTATAGAAAACATGCCTTTAAATAAAATATTAATATATTTTTGAAGAATATATGGTTTGAAAATGATGTATTGTGTTTTCGAGGAAAACATGGCTTTGGGATGTGAATGATATAAATTTTTTTGAGGAAAACGGGAATGAATGGAACATAAATAATTGTTTCGGGAAGAGACGCGGAGGATTACAGTGTTTGGGGTAAACAACCGTATAGATTTAAAAATATTTAAATCTAAGTTGTCAGGAATTTGCCTGATCTCAAAAGAGTAGGTATTGGAATAAGCCTACGTCTCGGTGGGGACTTAAGGGAATTCGTACAACGAAAAATATTAAATTTATCATTTTAGTAGATATATATTGTTCATGAGGCAGGCACCATAGGTGACCCAATATGTGGCACTTTGCGCGAATTAGTCATTTCATCATTAACACATGTATGCGTAGAATTGTTGATAGATCTATATGGTTGACCACCCCGTCGTGATCGGTAGGTTCGTGTCAAGTCAAACGACAAATTGATATTTTGTTATTGTCTAGCGTTGATTGTATCCTTATTGTTAATGTATAGCTAATAGGCCTTGCAACCCTATGAATCTAAAAACTTGATGCTAGAAATTTAATATTTATTCAAACCCTTTGGAAGATGATTTGTTTCGAAGGTTTTGGGAAAACACTTGCGACCAGAGAACTAGCCCACTGGCCCACGGATTCTTAATAAGGAAATTAAATTAACTTTGTTTAATACATATGAATGTTTTGATATAATATTTATAACAAGAAAGTTTTCCTTAAACATATTGATTACGATTTGAATAAGTGAACTCACAAGCCTTTTGTGTTGACACCGACTTCTGGATTTTGGTATATCTTGTGGTTGTTGATGAAAGTCATGTTAAATAATGTTTTGGACAACTTTTAAAACTTTTGGGACCATGTATACTAAGATCCATAAGGATCAAACAACTAGGTTGTGGTTGTGGGTTATGTTTAAACTTTAAACTTTATGTTTTAATTAAGTTACATGTCCAAAATAAATATTGCATCGACCCCTAAGATACTTATGGGTACTAACCTCCGTTACTGCCATGTTTATATTTCCGCTGCGATGTTTTTGGGGTGTGGCAGAAGTTATTATTAGAGCCAATGGTTGTTAGTGAACTAGAAGTTTTCTTAAAAAAAACTCTTGACTTCAACCGAAGAAATTTTAAAATAAAATCCCCAAATTCACGAAGCCAATTAATTAAAATAAACATGGAATTTAATCATGTATGAAAACTTTGGAGGTTCATGTGCATACGTGTTAATCTGTTTATTTATGCCTTATATGTTACATTTCATTTGAACACACACACTTACTTGGTACGGTTACATTGTATCATAGATGTCGCACTCACACGAGATTCACGACTCCGACAGTGAGCATGAATTCGAGACCTCTCTGATCTTAGTTTTACCAAAGATACCACGCACTACCTAACAGCTCATTCACATGCCCGGTCTCACTTCGTCATTTTATATCGACCCTGTTGCTTTTGCCAGTCAGGTTGGCCCACGTTACGCGAATACGAGTAACGGGTGGATTGATGGCGATGACACGGTTGTTCCTCCCTAAGTCTTTGAGATTGGACAATCATCAGGGACATCACCTGTCACACCCCCAAATTACCACCAACGGAGTTTTACCGCGAGTCGTGTGACGTACTAGGATCTAGCCACTAATCATGTCGAACTAAAAGTAATTAATATAAAGAACTAATGTCAAGTCCAACGCAAATAGTGTATTTCAAAATAAACGATTCAAACCAAGTAAATGTTCAGAGGAAGCAAATGTAACATCTCAAACAACTGAAATCAAAATGTTTTAAAATGTAAAATACTAATGTTTGCAATCAAGTAACACGCCCCATGACACTTCAAACTCCTCAGACTGCAAGTTCCCATGTATGATGTATCTAACGACCTGCAAGCATGCAGAAAAAGTGTATCAGCGATAAAGCCGGTGAGTTAACAATTTTGTTTAGCATTGATTGTATCCTTATTGTTTGGATTATCTAGGTTTTGCTTGAATAAAAAGAACAAGTTATCAACATATACATAAACACATACCTTAGATTCAATCTAGTGCTTGTTCTAGGAGACTTGGAAAGATTTAAATTGAGGATTGAGAGTTGTGTTGCAAGCCAAAATGGTTAGAGAATGATTTGAGAAAATGAACTGTCGTACAGTGATTATGGGAGGTTTTAGGGTTTGAAGTAGTTTATTAAAGTGTTACATATACTCTAAACACCCCTTCCTAACTATACAACTTTCACATCAAGGCACAAAAATCATGCAATTCACATTTAAAACACACAATTCACGTATTTGACAAGCAACGTACAAATTTCATGTAAACCGTCCGTTTATACTTATTCGTGTTAGTCACCAACGTTCGATAATTAACTTGTATGTGCATTCCCGTAATTCCCCGAATTACCAATGTAGACCCATTTAACTAACCCTCGTTAAATGCAGTGTTATGAATGTAAGTCTAAATTAACTGTGGTTAGGTTAAAGTTTTAACCTGAAATTGCGGGTTGTCACATCATCCACAAGTTGAAAGAAATTTTGCCCTGAAATTTGCTAACCAGTCATGGAAAAGTGAAAGGAATACGTTACGATGACTGTGTGTTTTCCTCGGGTACGAAATCATCCCCAAGTTGAAAGGGAATTTCATCCCGAAATTCGCTAGTCGTATCAACGTTAGGTTCTGCAGTTTTGACTAAATGAGAATAGATGAGGATACTTGAGCATCATCTGATCCTTGCGTCACATGAACCCCGGTCCACGTTTTGAGTTCCAACGAACTCTCACGATTGGTATTCGACTGTGTTTACGGACCTTGACTTCCTGATCCATGATTTTGACAAGTTCCTCGACGAATTGTAACTTATCATTGATCTTTAGTTCCCTGAAAGGAACTACAAGTGTTTCATCCGACAAACACTTCTTTAAATTAGAGACGTTGTGGACGTTACCAAGTTCTTCAGGCAGATCGAGTTTGTAAGCCACTTTACCAGTCCTTTCCAAAATTTTGAACGCCCCAACATAACGCGGATTGAGCTTGCCTCATTTCCCAAAACGGACCATACCCTTCTAGGGCGAGACTTTCAGTAGGACACGATCACCCACGGCAAAAGCTAAGGGTTTCCTACGCTTGTCGGCGTAGCTTTTATGGATTGAACAATCTTCTCAGAAGTTTCAAATACGAGTTCTAGGCCTGTGATCTGGCTGTCACCAACCTCAGCCAACAAAGAGGAGATCGGCATTTGCGTCCGTACAACGCTTCGAACGGAGCTGCCTGAATGCTAGACTGGTAACTATTATTGTAGGAAAATTCTACCAAAGACAAATGTCTTTCCATCCATTACCAAAATCGATCACACATGCTCGCAGCATGTCTTCAAGCGTCTGGATGGTAGGCCGCTCATGTCTAAACGTGAGCCGACTGATTTGTGCATGGCCTGCCACAAATCAGATACAAAACGCAGATCACGATCGGAGATTATGGAGGTTGGCACCCTGTGCCTTGAAACTATTTCCTTCAAGTAAATGCTGGCAAGTTTGTAAAACTTGTCGGTTTCCTTGATCGCAAGGAAATGAGCAGACTTGGTTAAATGGTCGACGATCACCAAATGGTATCCTTTCCCTTTTAAGTTTTGGGTAGACTAGTGACAAAATCCATGGAAATATGTTCCCATTTCCACATAGGGACTTCTGGTTGCCGAAGCAAACCATCCTTTTTTTGGTATTTTACCTTGACTCTCGCGCAACTCAAGCATTTGCTCACATATGGCGCTATGTTTGCTTTCATGCTTAGCCACCAATACAAAACTTTCAGTTCCTAATACATCTTATCAGAATCCGGATGAACAGAGTATCTAGACTTGTATGCTTCGTCCAACACAAGCTCTCGTAGATTTCCGTAGAGTGGAACCCATATTCGCTCCATAAAATAGCGAATACCGTCAGACTTGGTTACAAGTTGCCTCACCATGCCCCGCATGGATTCAGCTTGAAGGTTCTCGTCTTTCAATGCTTCAGCTTGAGCAAAACGGATCTGATCAGGAAGGTTAGAATGGATAGTAAGCTGTAAAGCTCGAACACATTTAGGTTTGGTTTCCTTCCGACTGAAGGCGTCAGCTACCACGTTAGCTTTGCCTGGATGATACTTGATCGCGCAATCATAATCGTTCAAGAGTTCAACCCAATGACGATGTCGCATGTTTAACTCTTTCTGATCGAAGATATGTTGAAGGTTCTCCAAATTTTGAGTGCAAAGACTACAGCTCCCAATTCCAAATCGTGAGTCATGTAGTTCTTCTCGTGAATCTTCAATTGTCGGGAAGCATAGGATATCCCTTTCTCGTGTTGCATGAAAACACAACCGAGACCTTGAATAGAGGCATCGCAGTACACCACGAAGTCATCCGTACCCTCATGTAAAGATAATATCGGAGCATGACAGAGTTTTTGTTTCAAAAGCTGAAAGGCATTCTCCTGGGTCGCTCTCTCCAAGTAATTAACACCTTTCTAAGTTAAAGTGGTCAGAGGTTGAGTAATTTTCGAAAATCCCTCAATGAATCTACGATAGTATCCCGCAAGGCCAAGAAATTGTCGCACCTTCGTAGGAGTCTTAGGTGCCGCCCAATTCCTGATAGAATGAATTTTTGCTAGATCAACATGTATCCCCGATTCGTTGACCACGTGACCAAGGAAGTGTACTTCTAAGTCCATAAGTCACACATAGAGAATTTCGCGTAGAGTTGTTCCTTCCTCAAAAGTTCCAAGATAAGACGCAAATATCGCTCATGATCCTCTTTGCTCTTAGAATAGATTAAAATGTCATCGTTAAACACAATGACGAAATTATCAAGATACGGTTTGCGCACACGGTTCATAAGATCCATGAAGACCGCTGGTGTGTTGGTTAACCCAAAGGGAATAACCAAGAACTCGTAATGGTCGTACCATGTTCGGAAAGCTGTGTTGAGAATGTCTCCCTCTCGAAGTCTCATATGATGATAGCCCGATCTTAATAGATTTTTTAGTCGAAGCTTGACCCTTGCAACTAGTCAAACAAATCGTCAATACAAGGGAGAGGATAAACTGTTACCTTGTTGAACTTACGATAGTCGTTACACATGCGGAAAGACTCGTGTTTCTTCTTCATAAATAGGACTCGGGCTCCCCACGGCGAAGAACTACGCCGGATAAAACCTCTATCCAACAGTTCTTGAAGTTGATTGGACAGCTCTTGCAACTCTCTAGGTGCAAGACGATAAGTAGCATGAGCAATCGGAGCTGCTCCAGGGGTAAGTTCGATTTGGAATTCCACCTTTCGATGTGGAGGTAGTCCGGGAAGTTCCTCGAGAAAAACATCAGAAAAGTCACGAATGACTGGAATGTCTTCGATCTTCTTCTCCTCGAGCTGATTGTCGGTAACTAGGGTTAAAATAGCCGGATGACCATTCTGTAAGCACTTCTGGGCTTTCATAGCTAAAATGATGCCAACCGTAGCACCATTCCAAGACCTCGAATAGACAGAAATTCCCCACCAGGGAGAGGAATACGAACGACTTTCTCTTTACAGAGAATTTCAGCTCGATGTTTGGTTAACCAATCCATACCAATAACTAAATCAAAGCTACCAAGAGTAATAAGAATTAAGTCAATGTCAAACACTTGACCTAAGAGATTGATTTTGCACCCAACATGAACATGAGATGCTTCAATCGGCTGACCGTCAGCCAATTCCACAATATGTCTGGTTTTAAGAGGGGCTGGAGTCGATCCTAACAGTCTACTGAACTTCAAGGACACAATTGGCACCACAATCGAATAAAACATAAGCGAAAATATTGTTCACAGAAAACGTACCAGTCACAATGTTGTTATCATTCTTGGCGTCACCCGCACCAATCATAAACGCTCTCCCTCGGGCACCATTTCTGTCGTTGTTGTTGTCATTGTTATTCCCAGTGTTATTGTTTCCCGTATTGTTGGCGTTCTGGTTTAGCTTTGGGCAATTCCTCTTGAAGTGGCTTTCACTTCTTCACTGAAAGCAGCTCTTTCAGTTACCTTGTTGTTGTTGTGGCTGTTGCCCCTGCTACTGTTGTTGCTTTCGGAACGGAGCTCTGCAATCCTTAGCCATGTGACATACCTTGCCGTATCTCTGGCATGTTCTAGTGCACTGCCCGTGGTGATGGTAGTTACACTTGTTACACTTCGGTTGCTTGCCATCATACAAGCCATGATTCTGATTAGAGCATTGGTTCTGATTAGTAGCAGAAGACTGGTTGAAGTTGTGGTTGTTAATGTTGTTATCGGCTCTCTTCTGTTGATGGCTAGAACTGGAGGCTTTGTCTGAATCATTCCACTTGTGTTTGTTGTCACTAGAAGTGTCAGAAACAGTGGTGTTTCACTTGGGCAGCTTGTCCTGCTCGACTGCTTGGTCCATGAGGCGATGTGCTAAACGGATAACTTGCTGAATTGTGGGAAGGTTAGCTGAAGTTAACAAGCTTTGAATTTCAGGGGCCAAACCTTTAAGGTAAAGCTTGATACATTTGTAGGCATGCTCAGACATGTTTGGACAGAGACCAGCTAAATCATTGGACCTCTTCGTGTAAGCTTCGATTTTGAACCCAACCATCTTGAGGTTGTAATACTCCACCTCCAGTTTTTGAATGTCATCCCGGTGGCAGTATTCCTCCCTTTTTAGATCCTTGAATTTGTTCCACGGGGTAGCATTGGCAGCCGCCAATCCGAGCATTTGAATCTGTGTGTTCCACAATGACCCGATTGTTAACTGGACAATCACGCATTTCAAAGAGAGATTCTACTTTCTCAATCTAGTGAAGAAGACCTACTTCTCCTTTTGTGCCATTAAAAGAGTGAGCCTTGCAATCCATGAATGTCTTAACGGTACAAGCTCGGGGTTGAACAGGTGGTTGTGCTGCCAGAGCTTCAGCAACCTGTGCATTGATTAGGGCCTGAATCTAGGCCTATGTCATGTTATCTGCACCGCATCCACTCATGATTCTACATCCACAAGATACCAACATGAGAAAAATATGTAGCACATATTGTTTCCATATTCAGTACAAGTAGGCAAGAAAGCGAAAAGAGTATAGTTCAAGATTTAGTAGGAGTCCATCATCGCTATGGCTCCTATGGATATCAGAATCCCCAATTATGTCGGATAATGGGTCAGAATCCCTTTACACACGCTTGGTCTCGCTGGGACTCACATACACCCCCAAATATTATTACGTGTGCACCTGTAATGATAATTCAATTTGCATGTTCACCCCAATTCCTCCTAACTTGTGTCAAAAGATTCTCATATTCGAATGTCAAAAGTGAGTGTTGCCAAAATCATCAAGATCATAAGAGGTCTAGAAGTAAAATCCTACTAATGATCCGTCATAGTATAAATAGATAACACATAAATTCGTACTATAATGTTGCGTGTGACTATATGCAATGCAATGCATATGTATCTATTAAATGTATAATATATTCGATAATAAAAGATGAACCATGCTATCTGGAGCGTAGTATCATGGTCGCTTTCGGAACTAATTCAGTTATAGTCTAGTTTTATGAAAACTCTTTAAAACCTAGTTCACTATAAACAGTGGCTCTGATACCAAATTGTCACACCCCCAAATTACCACCAACGGAGTTTTACCGCAAGGCGTGTAGCGTACCAAGATCTAGCCACTAATCATGTCGAACTAAAAGTAATTAATATAAAGCACTAACATCAAGTCCCACACGAATAGTGTATTTCAAAATAAACGGTTCAAACCAAGTATATGTTCAGCGGAAGCAAATGTAACATCTTAAACAACTGAAATCAAAATGTTTTAAAACGTAAAGTATTAATGTTTGCAATCAAGTAACACGCCCCATGACACTTCAAACTCCTCAGACTGCAAGTTCCCATGTATGATGTATCTAACGACCTACAAGCACGCAAACAAGTGTATCAACGATAAAGCTGGCGAGTTCATAGTTTTGTTTAACGTAAAACGATTGGTGTTTAGTTTAAAGACACGCCAATAATAAACTCGATACCGAAGTGACTGTTATGTTTGTTGTGCCCTCATCAATGTGTATCAGCATTGATCATGTGTTTAAGGTCCTTAGTTCACGCCCGGCTCCCAGCAAGGTATGAGATTTGTCAAGCCTAATAGCGCTATCAACTAATACCCCGTTCCCTCCAAAGCAACTAGTTTCGATAGTAAGTAGGGACTTTCAGGATAGAGTTTGAGTTTATTAACTAACATTAAAATTTATGTACAACATTGTAAAAAGTATTCCTCCAAGGAATAGTAGTTTGTCCCACAGGGACGCATGCTTGTGAAAGTGTAGTGAACTCACCTTAGTTTGCTCGGTAATTGTTAACATGCGTCTATGCATTAAATGAAAGTTAAGTCTGTTACATGCGATCTAATAGGCGTTAAGTGTTGGTAAGTATATAAGTAAAGTTTGCAATACCTTAAGTGTCCAAACAACCAAGTGTTTACGTGATCAGATTACAAGTTTAACACACAGTGGCATACAATGATTTCTCTAGTTAGTTGGGGACATGTTGTGCAATATTGTGAAACTAGATTCCAAACATCAAACTATTAAACTCTGACAAGCATATCTAAGTTAAACTCTGAAAAAACATACCCAACTTAAACTCTGAAAAACATACCCAACTTAAACTTTGAAAAACATACCCAACTTAAACTCTGAAAAACATACCGAACTTAAACTCTGAAAACATACCCAACTTAAACTCTGAAAACATACCCATCTTAAACCCTGAAAAAACATACCCAAGTTAAACTCGGACATCACCATTCACAGTTAAACTCAGACAAGCATTATCCATCATTAAACTCGGACTCCACATGAACAATCAAACTCGGATTCCACATCCTTAGTTAAACCCGGAACATGTGTAAACTCATTAAACTCGGACCAAATATAAGCTCATTAAATTCGGACACATGCCTTTATATATATAAACTTGGAAACTTTTAGGTTAACTCGGGTATTAATACGTCTAACAAGTTCGAATATGTGTAGTTAAACTTGGATCCTTGCGAGTTTCAGAAACTCAAACTTTGTGACTTCACAAAGTCAGATCATGCACAATGCATAGTTACACAAATACATACAGAATTCACGGCAGTTTTATGACGTACCAATTGAAATTCTATGATCAAAACTCTAATCTCAACAATGTGATCAATGACATCAGTAGTTTAGCATTCCTATCATGTTAATGGCATCACTAATCATCAAACAACAGTTCCATGTTCATCAAGTATGATCAATTACACACAATCAATTGTTTGGATCATCTAGGGTTTGCTTGAATCAAAAGAACAAGTTATCAACATATACATAAACACATACCTTAGATTCAATCTAATGCTTGTTCTAGGAGAGTTGGATAGAATGAAATTGAGGATTGAGAGTTGTGTTGGAAGCCAAAATGGTTAGAGAACGATTTAAGAAAATGAACTGTCGTACAGTAGTTATGGGAGGTTTTAGGGTTTGAAGTAGTTTATTAAAGTCTTACAAATACTCTAAACACCCCCTCCTAACTATACAACTTTCACACCAAGGCACAAAAATCATGCAATTCACATTTAAAACACATAATTCACGTATTTGACAAGCAACGTACAAATTTCATGTAAACCGTCCATTTATACTTATTCGTGTTAGTCACCAACGTTCTATAATTAACTTGTGTGTGCGTGCCGGTAATTCCCTGAATTACCAACGTAGGCCCATTTAACTATCCCTCGTTAAATGCAATGCTATGATTGTAAGTCTAAATTAATTGTGGTTAGGTTAAAGTTTTTTAACCTGAAATTGCGGGTTATCACATCGCAAGTAGTCAATGAGTCAGCCATAAGTATACACATTATTAGAGGCTCATTTGGAGTAGCACAAGTGGTGGGCGCCACTGTTGTCACGAGTTTCCACTACTCCTTTACTACTTTATACTCGTCCGTTCCGCCCACCCACTGTCACTAATAAGCCTATGTCTGAGATCCTTTCGCCTGTCATATCCTAGTCGTTCGTTCCGCAGTCTGAGTCACGATTTTCCACTACTCCTTTACTACTTTATACTCGTTGTAGAAGAGAGCTCGACCCGCCGGAGACATTGCAGTGACATCGAGAGCCAATACTGATCCCGCTTTGAAGAAGCAGAAGGGAGTTTGGGTTGATCGATGTTCTCACTGTGATCGCTACCTTGCACGGAGACTTAGAGACGACCAAGGGAAAGTTGCAAGACCTTGAAGGCCAGATGGATGCATAAGAGGAGAATTGGGATTTGGATGACAGTGCTATGCATCAGATGCACTGGAGGATTGTGGAGCTAGAGGATCTAGTTAGGCATCTTTTGGAGTTTTTGGGATTTAAATGATGGATGGTTGTTTTGTTTGTGTTATATCTTTTGGTAACTCATTTAGTCTTGCATGCGAACTAGATATTTTAGTAGGAAATTCAGTGAAACTTGTTTAATGGTCTTTGATTGTATTCACACCAAATTTTGTTAGTCCTTTGTGAACTATGAACAAGCGATGTAATTTTCATGATGAAATATCATATGATGGATTTTTGGTTCAAATTCATTAATTGTTTTGGGGTTGTGATTACAT
Organism: Scalesia atractyloides; assembly: GCA_947069175.1. Taxonomy (NCBI): domain Eukaryota; kingdom Viridiplantae; phylum Streptophyta; class Magnoliopsida; order Asterales; family Asteraceae; genus Scalesia; species Scalesia atractyloides. Next base: position 39,796,293 of record CAMTDV010000022.1, on the reverse strand, counting down.
ATCTAATGTTTAATCCACTCGCATTTAATGATTGAATTGTTTAAATATTTTCTTATGTTGTTATTATTACAATAATAGCAACGTCAATATGTCACCAAAAGCGAGACATGGTCCCACTACCGACGTATCAGATTACCGACCACTCCTGAGGAGTTGGCACAGTTAATCGCTCAATACGTTAACACTACTCTGGAACAGCGTGTAGCTAACAAAGCTACTGGGCAAGGACGTGGACGTGGACGTGGTACTAATGCGTACGGTTTCGATCGAGCGCTGGTTGTAGCCCATCCAGCTAGAGTAATGATCGGAAACGTTTTAGTAGTTTTTTGTGTTATGATATAATCTAAGACTAATCTTGATTTTTCATTAATCTTGTGAACAATGCACGGATGTATGTACAAAAATTCCATGGTTGTAAACCAAGATCATTTACCAGAGCTGAAGGACCCCTTGATATAGTTAAATGGATTGAGAAGATGAAGTCTGTAATGGAAATCAGCGGGTGTGCAGCTGATCAGAGGGTTAGTTATGCTTCATGTTCATTTCTTGACGAAGCTTTGTCCTGGTGGAACACTCAAGTTCAAATATTAGGTGAAGACGCTGCCTATGATCTTACTTGGAATAAACGGAAAGAGATGCTTCTAAAGGAATATTGTCGACGTAGTGAGTTACAAAAGATTGAGACAGATTTATGGAATCTAACCATGGGAGGTTTGAATGTTAAAGCTTATGCTACCCGATTTAACGATCTGGCAAGATTGGTTCCTCGAATGGTCACCCCTGACTATGTTAAGATTGAGAGGTATATTTGGGGATTGGCGCCACAGACTCGCAGCATGGTTACATCATGAAACCCACTACCTATTTGGAAGCTACTGTACTAGCAAAATCGTTGACCAATGATGTCGTTCGCAAAAGCGGTATTAACAAAAAGGATGAGACTGGGAGGTCGTCAGCGAAAGTCAATGCGGAGAGAAAATCCGATCGACCGGAATGTAACGCCTCGTATTCCTGTACTTTCCCTATTTAGAAACTATTGATAAAATTCTATTTTTGGAAACTTGTATCGTAATCGTATCTTTCATTTTCAACCTTTGTACGCTGAGATTATAATCATAATGGAAATTTATTTGATAACCACACATGTTGCATACTTAAGCTATACGTTACAATCTTGAATACGTGATTACATGCAAGAGATTCATACTTAGAATATTCAAATACTCATTTTTATGTGCGATTACACTTATACATCATTTATGCATGCTCAAAATACTTAAAACCGACTAAAACACGTAAAAACCAGCCTCAACTTACCCCTTCGTATGAAGTGGAGCACATTTCACACGAAGTGGCACACCTCACACGAAGCGGAGTTGGCAGCCGTTTTTCCTATAAATACAAACGCACTCCACCACATCCAACCTTCTGTTCACTCTCACTCTCGAATTTCTTGATCTTCGGCAAAACTAACTTCTTCTAAGTGAGTTTAACTCACTAACATTTTGCAATAGTATAAACTTCTTCTTTTACTACTTTTCTTTATACCAAGTGTTGTAAGCTAACCTAGTTCATCATCCTCATAGGATTGGATCAGTGTTCAAAGCTAGTGAGAACGTTGGGAGCTTTGGCTACCCGAAATAAGTTCCACACCTAACCTGAACATTTTGCATTTACTTTATGTACGTTCATGACCAACGGGTTATTGCAACCTTGTGCTTTGGTGAATCATATAAACGAGATTTGACATCTCCGTGCTTAACATCTATGACCAACTTAAATATCTTTATACTTAAACTACATATAATTTTTGGATTTTCTTAATAAACTAGTCGGAACAGAATCTTAATCGCTTTATGATTAAGTATTATGATCCTAGACAGTTCAGTCTCATTGTCAATGCCCTATTCACGAAAATCAGTGTCGAAACAGGTGCAAAATGAGCTAAAACGTAAGAAACAGACCCTTCGTACGAAGTGGTCACCTCGTACGAGGTGGCATTTTTCCCGTTTTCTTTCCGTACTTTCTGCTTCAGAATCTGGACCTATCGTCTGACTCAGTATACTCATGCTCACCTGTTTACCCCATATAGGATAACTCCGGGTTGCATCACCTGAACACTCAACGCCCAAAATACTAGAAAGCTCGTAAAATTGTGCGTATACTCGACCCCATTTTACTTTTACACATTTGTGTGAAATACATGTACTATATCAAATCACACAAAGACGTTTATTCATAAATCACAAAACAATCTTTATACATGCTCTTTGTGCTAAACTTGAAATCACACATGCTTATACTTGAATTCTCATACTCAATCATTAACTTTGATCAAGCCTCCCTTAACATGTATAGCGCTATAGGAGTAATGCACCGCCTGTATTCGTGATGTCATGTTAAGTTAAACGCATACAATCTATTCATTGCTATGATTAGATTACGGTTGCGTTAAACTTTGGGTTGACTAGTATATTCAATTGCTCGTATATTACGTGTTCGCCTCGAGAGTAGACATTGATGCATATGGATTCGTTTAAAACCTTATACTATGTTATTTATAAAAACTTGTATGCTCGACAATGCCTTGTGTATTGAACTATACTTTAACATGTATTGCAGGTTGATATCAATGAGAGACTCATGGAATCAAGTAGGACGACTTAGATACTCACCTAGAATGCCTTAGAAAGTTGTATTTGTATTTTGTTTTCATGATGTTGCATTCAACTTGAAACTATGTACTTGCTATGCAATCAATGAATTGGAGTCTTATTATTTAAATTACTTGTCATCTTTTAGCGTTATGATTTCTCGAGCAATCAATTTCGTCCCGCCCCGATGTTTCTACCATCGATTGGGGTGTGACAGATTCATATCAGAGCCATAACTGTAGGGAATTAGGAAAATTGCATGATTTTACCTAGTCTATAGTCTAAGCACCAAATTCAGACCATTCTGTGCGAACTGACACTTCGTACGGAATGAAACCAACTTCGCACGAAGAGGACAAATCAGCCTCGTGCGAGGTGGGGTTATCCACTTCGTGCGAAGTGGAAATTGTTCCCTTCGTACTAAGTGGATAGCTACTTCGTGCGAAGTGGATTGTTCGGTCCGTTTAAAATACTTAAATTATTTCTATTTTGCTTCTTACCTACTCTTTTATCTTAATTATTACATGACTTTCCTAAGGCTACCATGAGCACACACTTGAAGACGTGAAGACACTCATACTTTACAATCGCAACGACCTCGCCAAATTAGGGGTGAAACCCGCAATTTGGTGAACAGTCTTAATCCGCGAATCTTGATTTCTCACAAAATTTTACCCTCAAGTTAGGAGTTATATCCTTATCTAGATGGAAATTTCTATTTCATACTCTAGTGGACCCTTACCAACGAGTCGGAATTCGCTCCTCCTTTGGTAAGTATAAACCACATTTAGGGTACGATGCTATCAAGTTAAGGGTGAAACACGCATCTTGATAACCCCCGTTCCTCGATTTTCAGTCCCGCCAAAGCTTTGAATTTTCGATCAATTAGGGACATGTATTAACTGGAAGGGTAAAATATCGTTAGCGACTCCTCGGTGGGAATATTTTAGCTATTAGGCCAAAACATGTCTTCCTAATTTGAAAAGACATATGATTCGCTTTGGAGTAGTCGAAGTTTCTAACCCGAAACAATCCCATGTTTATCCAACCTCTCCTTTTAGGTGAATCAATTTCTATGTATTTTACTTTGATACGTTTATCATTTCAAACGCACGAATTGCACTTTCCCTCGCAATCTAAGGCAACTCTAATAATCGTGAACCAACTAAATTTACTACTCTTAACGTTTTTATACGCGCTTATGTCATGCAAACACATGCTATACTTATGCAAACTATGTGGAATACTTATGTGAAACTACGTGAAACTTAAGTGATACGTGAGATGTCATGCAAACAAAACGCTACTTTACAAAACCATTGTGGTCAAGTCTCATCCTTTCCTTACTATTCCTTTAGATGTCTTCCAACGGTGAAAACTCAGACTCCAAGAAGATCGCCAGCAACAACGGTGATTCGATGACCAAAAAGGAGATTATGAAGTTCATGGCCAAGGTGATCCTCGACATCATTGGACGGATTCACCCTACTTCTAGCCCTACCAACACTGATTCCCCTCACGACACAACTGACATGAAGGTCATGATGCCTAAACCTTCCTTTACCTTTAAACACTTCAACTCCTGTAGCCCAAAACCTTGCACAGGCGAAGAAGGGGCAACGAAACTACTCCAATGGTTTGACGGAATTGAAGTCAAAATTTGCCATAGCGGATGCCCTAAAAAACCTGCGCACCACCAACGCCACAGGCGTGTTCCAATCGAGGGCACTCGATTGGTGGACGTCGGAACATAACATACGTGGCGAAGACACTACATATACCTTAACCTGGACAGAGCTTAAGAAACTCATGGAAGACGAGTTTTGTCCTCCCCACGAGCGCCAAAAACTCGAAAATGAGTTTTGGAATATCAAACAAGTTGGGAGCGACAACCTTGGGCTTAACACTAGGTTTAAACAGCTTAGTATCTTGTGCCCTGGCCAAGTCGATTCGACCGACAAGGCCATCGCCAAGTACATTCAAGCCCTACCCTCCTCCTTTTCCAATGACGTTTAGTCTTCTCAACCCAAAACCATCGAAGATGCCTATCGTCTCGCAGCCAAGTTTAACCATAACCTGATGATGGAAACAGCCTTCGAAACGAAGGGTTCAACCAAATCAGCTCACCAAGCCCCTGCTGAACCAAACACTGAATCCACACCCACTAGGAACAACAGGAATGGTAAGAAGCGGAAGGCTTCAAGCCAAAACTTTGCAGTTGTTACTCCGCAAAACCCTCCACCTCAGCAGCTAGCCCTAACCCAAAACCCTGAGCCAGCCAAGTGAGGCTACACTGGGAACCTTCCCCAGTGCGCAACTTGCACCTACCACCACCCTACCACCGCACCATGTCTCCTTTGCACTACGTGCAATAGGTTCGGACACCTCAACACCCATTGTTGTTTTGGCCAAAAGCCTCTAAGCAACCAGAACCAACCCCTCACCCATAACCAAATCTAGTAGATAGCCAACAGCGGTCGCACTTGCTACAAATATGGCGACCCTAACCATTTCGCCAACGTCTGTCCCCAACGCAACCAGACTCAGCAGCAAGCTCCTCGTGGACGAGCTTTTGTCATCACAGCTACTCAAGCCCATAACAGCAATGACGTCATTAACCGTATGTATCTCGTCAACAATGTATATGCTTCATGCTTATTTGATACTGGTGCGGATAAAAGTTTTGTATCTATAGAATTCGAACCATTGCTTAAGTGTAAATGCTTTACATTACCAAAATCTTTCATTGTCGAAGTCGCTAATGGTAAATCCATCGATGTTAATTCCATTCTTCTTAATTGTTCTCTCAATCTAAACGATCATAAGTTCTCGATTGACCTCATACCCATGCAACTGGGTAGTTTCGATAAAATAGTAGGCATGGATTGGCTCAGGCGAGTTCGTGCTGAAGTTGTTTGTTCGGAGAAATTCACTCGCCTTCCTCTACCTTCGGGTGATTCATTACACGTCTATTGTGAGAAACCTTCTAAAGGTCTTAAGCTCATGCTGTGTACTCAAGCAAACAAATACTTACACAAAGAGTACTTTGCCTTTCTTGCCCATGTCGTGGAAAAGAAAGGTAAAGGAAAAATCGTGAGTGATGTTCCTGTCGTTTGCGATTTCCCTTACATTTTTCCCGAAGACTTACCTGGTCATCCTCCTCCTCGTTCTATTGACTTTCGAATTGATCTCATCCTTGGCGCTATTCCTGTCACTAAATCCCCTTACCGTTTAGCACCCTCGAAAATGCAAGAGCTATCCAGCCAACTTCAAGAGCTTCTTGATAAAGGCTTTATACGCTCTAGTACTTCTCCTTGGGGTGCTTCCATTTTATTCGTCAAGAAGAAAGATGGATCCTTTCGCATGTGCATCGACTATCGCGAACTTAACAAACTCACTGTTAAGAATCACTACCTCTTCCTCGTATCAACGATCTCTTCGATCAACTCCAAGGCGCAACTTGCTTTTCCAAGATTGACCTTCGTTCTCGCTATCATCAACTTTGAATTCTCAAAGAAGATATTCCCAAAACCGCTTTTTGTACTCGTTCGGGTCACTACGAGTTAGTAGTCATGCCATTCGGTTTAACCAATGCACCTGTGGTCTTCATGGACTTGATGAATCGTGTTTGTAAGATATACTTGGACCGATTCGTGATCGTTTTCATAGACGATATCCATATCTACTCCCAAACGTAGGAAGAGCATGAGCGACACTTGTGTCAAATCCTTGAACTCCTACGTGATAAGCGACTATACGCCTAGTTCTCCAAATGTGAATTCTGGCTAAACGAAGTTCAATTTCTCAGACACGTTGTGAATGAGAACGATATCCATGTGGATCCCATTAAATTGAAGCCGTCAAAAACTAGATTGCACCAAAGAACCCGTCTAAGATTTGTTCATTCCTTGGCTAAACGAAGTTCAGTTTCAAAAATCACCGTTCCTCTCACCTCCTTGACTCAGAAGGATAAACCTTTTGTTTGGGGTTCTGAATAGGAGGAGTCTTTCCAAACACTCAAGGACATGCTTTGTAATGCTCCTATCCTTGCTCTTCCCGAGGGAAACGATGATTTTGTCGTGTAATGTGATGCATCTAACCAAGGTCTTGGTTGTGTCCTCATGCAACGAGACAAGGTTATCGCTTACGTTTCGAGACAACTCAAAATTCATGAGAAAAACTACACTACCCACGACCTTGAACTTGGAGCAGTTGTTTTTGCGTTAAAGATTTGGCGACACTACCTTTATGGTACCAAGTGTATGGTTCACAGATAATGAGAGCCTTCAACATATCCTTAACCAAAAAGAACTCAACATGCGTCAACATCCATGGGTGGACTTTCTCAACGACTACGACTGTAAGATCCGCTACCATCCTGGTAAGGCAAATGTCGTGGCCAACGCTCTTAGTTGCAAAACTCATGTAAAAAGTATTCGCTATTTTCGAATTTTGAACAACCTTCAAGAGCGCATTCGTGAAGCACAATACTCATCTGTTAACGAACACAAAGTGTACAATGAGATGAAGTGCAGTTCTGAAAATCAGCTTGTGTCCAAACCTGATGGTATTCTATACTATCTCAATCGCGTGTAGATTCCGAATCGTAAAAACCTTCATGATTTCTTAATGAAGGAAGCTCATAAATCCCGATATTCCATTCATCTTAGCGCTAACAAGATGTACCAAGACTTGCGTACGTCCTATTGGTGGCCTGGAATGAAGAAGGATATCATTGTCTACGTCTCAAAATGCCTGACTTGTTCAAAGGTGAAGGCTGAGCATCAACGTCCATCTGGCGTACTAGAACAACCAGAAATTCTAGTTTGGAAATGGGAGAGTATAGCAATGGATTTCGTCACCAAACTTCCCCGTACATCATCTGGTCATGATAGCATTTGGGTAATCATTGATCGTTTGACCAAGTCAGCTCATTTCCTCCCCATTCGTGAAGACTACATGTACGTCCACTTGGAGGATCAAGATAAACCTGCTTCCTTGTTGTTTAACCACACACGAGTGTGGAATCCAAGTGTGTATGCAAACCAAATCAAGAGCACAACCAATATAACAAAAGATATATCTTCAAATGCTCACTATATTGATTTGTAGAGAGACCCAGTACATAGACTCTTGAATAAACTGTTTATCTCTCTATACACTCTCTCAGTGTTCTCTCTATGCTCAACCTTGCTCTACCACTCTAGAGTCACTCTTTACAGAGAAGTGCATGTCTGTTTATATAGTGCCAACACCTAGCAACAGTATGAAGAATGTCATGGTCGTACGAAGCACTACAAAGACACGAATATCATTCACAGATGGTTGCTCGTACGAGCAGCTTATGGCTCGTATGAATGAGTAAGTCATTCGTACGAACAAGCAATGTTCTTGTTAACAGGGTCACTTGTACAGCTCAATGACTACGAGCATGCAATGACTCGTACGAGCATGTAATGGCTCGTATGAACATGTAATGGCTCGTACGAACAAGAATCTTGCTCATACGAAGCATCTTTCATTCGCACGAATAAACTAAACGACGTACCAAATCAAGATAGGAGGATATCTTGATTTGGTTGTCACGAGCAAACTTTACAGACACAACAAACAAAGACCGTACAATTACTGTCGTAACTATGAACAAGCGACAGACACAAAAGTGTATTAAGAAACTCCCCCTTGGATGTTGCTTGGTCTTCGGTCTTCATTTCTAATGGCCTGTTTCGAACTATGAGCTTCTATTGTGAAAACCGAACTAGGTTGATCCGAACCGAACCGAACTGAGTCGCATCCACATAAATATGCATCAACAAACTCCCCCTTGGATGCTGCTCATGATGGTTCGTTCTTCATACTGTCGGATCTTCGGATGTCTTCACGCGTCACAGTCAAGAGGTGCATCAGCAAACTCCCCCTTGAATATATCTTGTGGTGTTGATAAGTGGTCAGCTATGAATTGATCTTCTTGATTCTCAGCTTGCATTCATGTTGTGTCTTTACTCCCGTAACTTGTTTTCTTCAAACTAGTCCTCTTTGCCTTTAGCTTGCTTGAATATTACATCTGCACAAACAAAAAAGCTAAACGCGTAATGAGAACAACCATAGGGATTTAATCAACCTTAGAAAATTGTCATTTGGAAATTTCATGACGGATTGATTTTAAGCAAAATTAGCACATGACACACATGAGACCAACTCTCATTCAACTACCAATTGACAATGCTTTAAGAGTTTTTTTTTTCTAAAATTGGTCAATTTTCATCCATTAAACTTTAAAGCTTGTAAATCTTCGACCATTTATGAAGATGCAGTTGTTTTCGGCTTACAATCAGGATTTTAGGTAGGATAGAATCGAGTTCCAACATCGGTCAATCAAAAATAAACTAGAAGCAAAATCTTTTTGTCTTTTATAAAATTTATATTAAAACTCATCTAAAATCTTTTTGGCATTTTTCAATTTTTTAAATGTAAAGATGGAAAGCAATCAAACAAGTAAATATTTACAAATATTCTTTTTTGTGAATTTCGAGGGTAAGAGAATCATATTAGTATACGGCCATGCCAAAACACACTTGTTGTTCGATTAGTTAGCATTTAGATAAGTATCCTATAATAATTATTGGTATTGTTGTCCACATAAGCTCAGCTTATCAAGTGTACTCGCGGTAGGGGATACGATTAGTGTATGATTTATACTTACCGACCGGTTTTCATCCACTTCACTACACATTCCCATATCAAGACATGCACGAGAGAAAATCTTACCGGTGAGTATACTGCTTATCATCTGTTTTGGCATATATGATGTGAGATACTCACTTATTTTGATTGAAAACACGCCCTATGTGATTAAATCACTTATTGATGAGGAACTTGATTTTCAGATGCATGCAAGGGCACAGGAGTAAGTCCATGAACAGTTTAGTACCATCGTACCGACAAAGAGACAAACTTAGCTCCCGCATAAAGCTGTGATATTTTATCACTTATTTTTGGGTGAATGTGATATTTTTATCACTTATTGATGGTCATATGCAGTATTTACACGTATGTATGGTATCATGGAGGTTCTAGACTTGCGTCACCGTTATTTTTCGGTAAAAGATTCAACCATGATACCCAGATGATAAGCAAGCAAAAAGACCGCATATCTCAGAACCTCGACATTCTATCAAACGAAATTTTGGTACCAAGGACCATATGCTAATGAATGGTTCCCACCTGTTCTTCAGTCCGTTATGTTTATATCGTCCTATGCACACTTTAAAATGATTGTGAGCCTACCGATACATTGAATATAGAGCTACTTATCATTTTTCATCTTAAGTTCAAAAAGGTTTTGACAGACCACTAATTTACTATCATTTTCTCTTTTTCTTGCTAGGAAACTCATTTTTGTTTTTCTCATGTTTTTATATTTTTCGGATTGGAAGTTTACTCCCCTACTATGCAAAAAGTAAATTTAATCCTTTAAATACAACTTTTTGGATTATCTTCAAGAAAAATATTCACAAAAACGATTTCCTGATGGTGGATTAACTCATGTTTTACCTCGATGCCATTTACCAACAATAATTTAATAAAAATGATTTATCAAAATATTTGAGAAATGAGTTGACACGTTGGTAATCGATGTGGACCACAACAACATTGAAGAGTTTCATATTGAAACAATCACGTGTGAGGTGATATTCTAGATCAATGTGTTTGGTCTAGAGTGTTGTACGAGATTTTTAGAAAATTCGTAAAGCAGCTTAAATATCGACAGAGACAGGAGATATTAGAAAATTAAAACAGTAATCCTGCAAATGCTACGTTCATTGCAAGGAATCTGTGTGCTCTCCCAACTGAATATCCACCCGGTGTGGATTTCAAGGTCGATTTTGTAGCTACTTCATATAACTGAGAAATCTCTTCACAGCAACAAGAACATAAACCTCCTGGTCCGGCTGGTAAGGAACAAGAGTGCCTGGGGAGAAGCTTGTACACATCATATTTGGATGGTCCATGATGTTATCCACATGTTTTTGCACCAGCAAAGATCTTTGTCTTTCTCCTTGAGAAGTAGTGTGCGGTTGTTCAAACTATGCCAAGGCATCCGCACACTGGTTGGTTTGTTCAACCAAACACATTTTCTTCAATCACACACGTGGAGAAATGTACAATTTCGATTGAATCTATCATGTGGATCCGATCCAAGCCTTAAATAAACAAATTGTTGGTTGTTTTTCATCTTGTCGAAGTTATCAACTTCATTCACCAAACTTTCTTCACTCATCGGACATTATCTTCTTTTCTTTCTCTCCAACAAAGGCAACAACTCCAGAATATAACGATGTTTGGGAGCCCCATGTCGCCGATCTTGTGCCTGGATGCTCCACTATCAACAATTCTATGATTATCAATAATTCCTCCTGAAACATCATGCACACTCATTAAAAATTAGTTGGAGATGGGGACCCAAGCCTTCATTGACTTTGGGTGAAATACATGTACTATATCAAATCACACAAACATGCTTATTCATAAATCACAAAACAATCTTTATACATGTTCTTTGTGCTAAACTTAAATCACACAAGCTTATACTTGAATTCTCATACTCAATCATTAACTTTGATCAAGCCTCCCTTAACATGTATACCGCTATAGGAGTAATTCGCCGCCCGTATTAATGAGGTCATGTTAAGTTAAACGCATACAATCCGTTCATGCTATGATTAGATTACGGTTGCGGTAAACTTTGGGTTGACTAGTATATTCAATTGCTCGTATATAACATGTTCGCCTCGAGAATAGACATTGATGCATATGGATTCGTTTAAAATTGTGTATTGAACTATACTTTAACATGTATTGTGGGTTGATATCGATGATGAGACTCATGGAATCAAGTAGGACGACTTAGATACTCACCTAGAATGCATTAGAAAGTTGTATTTTGTATTTTGTTTCCATGATGTTGAATTCAACTTGAAACTATGTACTTGCTATGCAATCAATGAATTGGAATCTTGTTATTTAAATTTCTTGTCATCTTTTAGCGTTATGATCTCTCGAGCAATCTATTTCGTCTAGCCCCGATGTTTCCGCCATCGGTTGGGGTGTGACACGGAACGTTCTGAGCATAAGTCTGGGGATTCAAGGAAGAGAAAGTTTGAGAGTTCGAGTAAGGGTTCTGATTAGATATTTAGTCTTGAAACAGTAATAAACGAACTATAATGGACCAAGTTTCCGGTGTAGCGCTTGGAACCCGCGCCACAACGCGCGGATGGTTAAACTTCTAGTTAAAGGTAAACTGGCATTCTTCTGACATTTATTACACACACATCATAAAACCAAAAACATGGCACACTACAATCACTTAAATAAAAGTTTAACCCAATAGTTTCTAGCGCCATCGATTCAATATAGATAGCCTTTGGCTTTCAAAGTCTCAACACTGTCCCTGATAATCTGCTCCATAGGGATGAACTCAAGCCCCAAATCCATAAGCTTCTTACCTCCCTTCTTTGATCTCATTAACCCAGGCTGGGTGTCCTTTGGTAACCTACGCAAAAGTGATAATGATGACATAAAGGTGTTTTGACGAACTAGTGCTTTAAGTAAAATGAAAATAAATCAAGGGTGGTCGCTCGTACGAGGTACGAGGTTGAATCACTGAACCTGAACACAGCTCACAGCTTAGAACCGTTTAACGTGTTAATTTAAAGAGTTAAATGGGTGGACAATCAAGTTGTTCGTAAACGAGCTGACCTGATTGATTACACAAGTTAAAAAGGTCAATCCGAACACGAGTCGTTTTTATTTTTGAACGGCTAATACAAGTCATTTAATTAAACAAGTCAGATAGGTCAACCAATGACTTGTTTACTAAACGGGTTAGATATGTGAACCAAAACATATCATGTGTTTTTTTGTCTTAAGACATGAATTGTCGAAAAACAAAAGTGGTGAAGTAACTCGGTTTTTAAAAGGCAGCTTTAACGTTTGTTTATCAAAAAAAATCTACATCTCTTTTACTGCAAAATGGGTCATGTAGTATGCAAACCCGAATTTACTTTTTAAAGATTAATCTATATTACTATATAAAACATTTCCTATGTACAAAATGGTATATTGTCATCAAATTTTAAGATGGCATATGAAAGGTCAAGTTAAAATGACTAACTTTTTGTCATTTTTCTTTCATTCATACCTCTCTTCACTTGATCAAAGTCATTTATGATTAATAAATCTATACTATATATTAGATTATTTATCAATAATAAAAAACAACCTTATCAATGGATAATAAACTCATCACATTCATCAAAACATATATTCAAAATACATTCTATTGTATTTGTGTATTTGGACTAAAGGGCTAATCAATTAACCAGAATCAAAATACGTTTTGTAATTTTAGAGAAGTTAGTTAAAATTTAGATGTATTGTCGACTCCGCCGCAACACGCAGGTTTCCCACTAGATAAAAAAAGTTGCAGTATACTATATAATGTTTATCATAAAGGTTTCCGTGTTTATCATAAGGGTTTCCCTGCGTTTCGTGACGAGTGTTTTTATATATATATAGACACACAACGTATATATGATTTTTTAACGTTTTTAGGTTTGTTGTTCTCGGCCCATATTGTCGACTCCGCTGCAACGCAAAGGTTCCCACTAGCAACTACATGAGTGTCTCCCGTTTGGGCATTTCGGTCTTCACCTCTTTTCCCTCTCTTTTGTTGATTAATATTTTATAGCATCGTCACTAGGTGTGAGGCGGAGGATAGAGGGACGCTTTTTGGGACGTATAAGTTTAAAGAGGAAAACACAATAATGATGAAGGACATCCTAACTTACGCATCCTCTCAAAAGCGAAAGAGTTAAAGAAACATAAAGGTTACACCGTAGAAATCAAACCAGGTACAAAGCGGTACCCTGTTCACGAAAATCAGTGTCGAAACTGGTGCAAAATGAGCTAAAACATTACGAAATAGACCCTTCGCACGAAGTGGTCACCTCGCACGAAGTGGTCACCTCGTACGAGGTGGCATTTTTCCCGTTTTCTTTCCGTACAGTGGTCACCTCGCACGAAGTGGTCACCTCGTACGAGGTGGCATTTTTCCCGTTTTCTTTCCGTACTTTCTGCTTCAGAATCTGGACCTATCGTCCGACTCAGTATACTCATGCCCACCTATTTACCCCATGTAGGGTAACTCCGGGTTGCATCACCTGAACACTCTACGCCCGGAATACTAGGAAGCTCGCAAAATTGTGAGTATACTCGACCCCATTTTACTGTTACACATTTGGGTGAAATACATGTACTATATCAAATCACACAAACTTGCTTATTCATAAATCACAAAACAATCTTTATACACGCTCTTTGTGCTAAACTTGAAATCACACATGCTTATACTTGAATTCTCATACTCAATCATTACCTTTGATCAAGCCTCCCTTAACATGTATAGCGCTATAGGAGTAATGCACCGCCCGTATTCGTGAGGTCATGTTAAGTTAAACGCATACAATCTATTCATTGCTATGATTAGATTACGGTTGCGGTAAACTTTGGGTTGACTACTATATTCAATTGCTCGTATATTACATGTTCGCCTCGAGAATAGACATTGATGCATATGGATTCGTTTAAAACCTTATACTATGTTATTTGTGGTAAAGCATTTGTGGCTAATGCTAGTGGTTTAGGGAAAGATGTGAATAAGAATGATAAGAGTGGTTTGATTAAGAGAACTCATGGGGACCAGCGAAAGAAATGCACCAGATGCGGTTGATCTGGGCATTTGGCTCGTGATTGCTTTGCTAATAGCACAATGGATGGCGTCAAGCTGGAAGGTTGCTTTGAATGTGGGGAACAGGGACACTTTAAGCAGAACTGTCCTAAGGTGAAAGGTTAGAATGCTAGAGGAAGAGCATTTGAGCTGAATGTTGGGAAAGCTCTTGATAATCCTACAGTTGTTAACGGTGTGTTCTTAATCAATAACCATTATGCGTTCGTGCCATTTGATACTAGAGCTCACTTGAGTTTTGCTTCGAAAAACTTTGAACCGTTTTTGTGTTCTCTAGCAAGCAAGCTAGATAAAAAGTACTCAATAGAATTAGCAAATGGTAAATTGATAGAAACCAGTAAAGTCATTCGCGGTTGTAGTATTCGGTTATGCGATCATAGTTTTAGTATCGATTTGTTACCAGTGGAACTGGGTAGTTTCGATGTAGTTGTTGGGATGGATTGGCCATCCAAGAATAAAGCTAAGATTATTTGTTCGGAGAAACTAGTGCGGATACCCTGCCCTGGCGGTGAAGCAATAGTGATTCATGGAGATCTAACGAGTTTGAGATGAAGAGTCGTTAGTGTTATTGTTATGAAGATGCATAAGATGTTGCACCAGGGTTATCCAGCATTCTTGGTCAACACGGTTGATACGAACATTAAAGGAAGAGAGATAGAAGAGATTCCAGTAGTTCGTGAGTATCTAGAAGTTTTCCCAGAAAACTTTCTTGGAGTGCCCCTTACGAGACAGATCGAGTTTAGAATTGATCTTGTTCCTGATGCAGCACCAATTGCAAAATCTCCTTATAGATTAGCAACCTTTGGAAATGAAAGAACTGTCGAATCAGCTTCAGGAGCTGTTGGATAAAGGTTTTATTCGACCGAGCTTTTCACTTTGGGGAGCACCCGTTTTGTTTGTGAAGAAGAAGAAGGATGGTTCCTTCAGGATGTGAATAGATGATCGAGATCTTAACAAACTAACTATCAAGAATCGGTACCCATTGTCGAGAGTCAATGGCATGTTTGATCAATTGCAAGGATCCAGCTATTACTCGAAGATTGATTTGCGTTCAGACTATCACCAGTTGAAGATTGCCGATGAAGACGTTCCAAAAACTGCTTTTAGAACACGTTATGGCCATTGTGAATTCTGAGTCATGCCTTTTGGCTTCTAATGCCCCTATAGTGAGACACCCGACTATTTTGAGTCTGTACCGTACTACTATGACACGTGTTATCAATGAATAAGGCAATATTTTATTAAATTTGATGCTAATTGATGGTATTTGATGTGTTGGTAAATCCAAACTTGGTTAAAAATTATGTTGGCAAAAATAAGATAAACGCTTATCGCGTAATGAACAAAATGTGAAACGAACGTCGGTGACCGCCCGTTTAATGTTAAAATCCTAAAAATATTCTGTTATGATTAAAATGCTATTTTTAATCATATCCGTGAGGAAAATTTAATAAAAGCGATTAAAAACATTGTTTTGCGAATTTAAAATGCTATGAGGACTTACCCATTAGTTCAAAGGCCATCATATCTGGACTTCCATTTGCAAGACAAGCCTTTTCATTGGTAAGAAGCTATCTCAAAAGACAGAAGGATACGTCTGCAGAGGATGTGAAAAGATTTAAAGAAGACATTATGAAGGAAGGTATCAAAAATATGATCATGTATAAACATATCGATAAAAATCCAGCAGATTTATTATGGCAAGTCATGGGAATGTATATTCCTTCATCTCTTCCAATAACATCAGTCCAAGTAATCCTTGTTGCCTCTAAAATTCAAAAGTGGTCTTCAGACAAAGCCAATCACGAATTGACATTGGCAGGGGAAATGGGGAAGTGCAAAAGACTTCAATGAACAACGTGATGAGCTTAAAATTTGAAGATCCACAAGATTAACTGAATCTCAAAAGGAATGCTGATGATTCACTGTCTGAAAGATTTGAAAAGCAATTCAAAGCACAAATCAAGAATATGTTGAAGAAGAGAAATAAAAATTGATCCAAAAACCATTTGTTTTGGCATCATCTGTTCTAGGGGGAGATTATTGGACCGACAAAAGAGCAATTGATATCCAAAAGCCAAAGCATGATCCACAGGTAAAAAATAAGCAAAAGATTGAACAAGTCTCTCCCTAAATATAATGAATCTTTAACACCTAATCAGAACATGGCAATCATGGCAATCATCTTATCAAGGCTTGGAACTGCGGTTCAAGATGATACAACATCTGTTAAAGTTAAAGACTGTTGAAGACCAAAGCACTGATAAAATTAAAGGTCTGATAAAGAAGACCAAAAATTCTGTATGATCAAACAGATATTTAGACATCTGCAACAAAGGATAGCTTAGATAGTGTTTTCCCAATACTTAAAGAAAAAAAAAGTTTTCTGACCTCGTTCAATTCGTTTATAGCTCTACTTAATACTTAAAAAAAGTTATGTGAAAAAAAGTAAATATCATCTTCAATCCCAACTCCCAGTCAACTTTATTCATCCAAAGCACATTTCTCAAACAAAAATTGAAAAAATAATGCTTTTCTTAATTAGAAAACAATTATTGTTAAAAAATTAAGAAACAATTAAAAGAAAATAAAACTATTTACAAAAGGTTCTTAGATTTTTGCTAAACAACAATAAAAGATAAAACATGACAAAAGAAAAAAAAAGGTTTTAATTATATTAATATAAAACTTGAGGGGAGGGTACGTTCAGTCAAAATAAATATTGAGTAGTACGTTTAGCAGCCCCAAACGACAATAAAACCAACACATAAAAGCTGGTCTCTTGAAGAAAGCCTTGGTATATATATAAGCGACGCAAAACGTGAGATCCAGAACACAACAGAAACTAACGATGTGTGCTTCCATCGAGATCTGTCGACAACAGAACACCGCCACCAAAACCCACTACCACCGCACCACATAGGTAGATGGAATTTGCAATCAAGAACACATGAACCCAAATTTAAATTGCCAGAAAAGACATCGCCTTCGTAGCCGCAAAAACTTCACTTGTTCATCACCACCGCCCTAGGGTCTCTCTCTAGATGAAACATTTTTGGGTGATTAATGGGGCATGCACTGATCAATTCCTTGAATTATGAGTGAAATATTGTAGAGAAAAGATAGACCTTCGTAGAGAGAGAAAAAGTTTGCTGAGAGGAAGTGAAGAAGAAAACAAAAAAGGGATTTTAAGAAGAGAAATCCTACTTATATATTTATATTTATATACTATTAATTTATAACATTACGGTGCATTGTGCATTAGAAGTTGTACTTTTAGCATATATTCTTAGACGTGGTTTTTATTATAATATAGTTAGAAATATTTATAATATAATTAGAAACATTTCTAGGCATTGGATCTTCTACTCTATAGAGGTTAACTTGTAAAATGTTTTATAATAAACCATTGGCTGGTTTTGTTGTTTTGCTTTGGTTTTTAAAAGTCACACCCACTCCTTTTATATAAAACCCAACCATATAAGAGAGGGTGAGCTCTTCTCTCGTCTTTCAGCTTTTTCTCTGGCTAAAACATTAAACTCTCTGTCTTCTATCAATATCTATTTTTTCTTTCTTTAAAAAGTCACAAATCTAGAGAGATTCCGGCTATCAGAGTAAGGTTGCCGGACTGGTTAGCTGTGTGGTTACCGGTGGTCTTTCGGACACTCGCTGCTACTGTTTTATTTTTCGGACACTCGTCGCTACTGTTTTACGTCCTTGAATAAGGTTGCTTACATGTGTCATAGTTGTCTGAACAAACATATATGAGCGGTATACACCGATAATGTACTCCGTTGTCGTCGATATAACTGATATCGAGACATGCAAACGGATTGGGGCTTACCGAAAGCCAGCCGGAACCATAGCCTTCGCCGGTTTCCCGTCCTTTGCTAATCCGCTAAGGAACGGTTGTCACAACGATGAGACTTTTAGCAGGCTATGATGGTCGCCTGCCACTTGGCATGGCAACTCCGGTTGCAGCCGTGGCAGCACTGAGCCGTGCTTTGCTGATGAGGAACTGTGCATCTGAGCTAATGATTGGTTTTATTGTCTTTTTTTTTCCTTACTTTTGTTTTATGAATGTATTTGCGTTAGTTGTGTTGGTGGTGGCTTTGATTGTGATGCTGTGACATAGTTAGGGATGTGAGCAACAGAATATATGGTAAAGCTCTAAAAGAATTTTGCTAAGGGATGTGATCAACAAAATAAATGGTAAAAGGATATCGTTTCTTTTTAGCCCTTGAATTGGACTGTGGTCAGACGTAGATCTGAAAAATAATTGATTGAAGGGGGACATTTGGTGAGGCAAGGACATATATTAAGTGAAAATAGTATAGTAAAAGATATTTAGTCTTGAAACAGTAATAAACGAACTACAATGGACCAAGTTTCCGCTGTAGCGCGCAAGTTATTTCACTACGTGTCACGGTTTGTTGCCCCTGCCACTACTTGGCACGAGTTAATACTTTGGAACCCGCGCCACAACGCGCGGATGGTTAAACTTCTAGTTAAAGGTAAACTGGCATTCTTCTGACATTTATTACACACATCATAAAACCAAAAACAGGGCACACTACAATCACTTAAATAAAAGTTTAACCCAATAGTTTCTAGCGCCATCGATTCAATATAGATAGCCTTTGGCTTTCAAAGTCTCAACACTGTCCCTGATAATCTGCTCCATAGGGATGAACTCAAGCCCCAAATCCATAAGCTTCTTACCTCCCTTCTTTGATCTCATTAACCCAGGCTGGGTGTCCTTTGGTAACCTACGCAAAAGTGATAATGATGACATAAAGGTGTTTGGACGAACTACTCCTTGAAGTAAAATGAAAATAAATCAAGGGTGGTCGCTCGTACGAGGTACGAGGTTGAATCACTGAACCTGAACACAGCTCACAGCTTAGAACCGTTTAACGTGTTAATTTAAAGAGTTAAATGGGTGGACAATCAAGTTGTTCGTAAACGAGCTGACCTGATTGATTACACAAGTTAAAAAGGTCAATCCGAACACGAGTCGTTTTTATTCTTGAACGGCTAATACAAGTCGTTTAATTAAACAAGTCAGATAGGTCAACCAATGACTTGTTTACTAAACGGGTTAGATATGTGAACCAAAACATATCATGTGTTTTTTTGTCTTAAGACATGAATTGTCGAAAAACAAAAGTGGTGAAGTAACTCGGTTTTTAAAAGGCAGCTTTAACGTTTGTTTATCAAAAAAAAATCTACATCTCTTTTACTGCAAAATGGGTCATGTAGTATGCAAACCCGAATTTACTTTTTAAAGATTAATCTATATTACTATATAAAACATTTCCTATGTACAAAATGTTATATTGTCATCAAATTTTAAGATTGCATATGAAAGGTCAAGTTAAAATGCCTTAATTTTTGTCATTTTTCTTCCATTCATACCCCTCTTCACTTGATCAAAGTCATTTATGATTAATAAATCTATACTATATATTAGATTATTTATCAATAATAAAAAACAACCTTATCTATGGATAATAAACTCATCACATTTGTCACACCCCGACCCGCAGCGGAATAAGAGTCGGGGCATAATTGGGTTATCACCAAAGCTCATGATATTTACTAATATGTTCCATATTTATTAAAGTCAAAATTACATTCTCAATAATTCAAACATGTCCATACAAATACAAAGAAAAATAACCAACTAAACAATTCCAAGCTCTAAATCATTTTATTCTTCTAGGCCAATCCTATGTGTTTCTTGCTGCAGCTGGTTCACCTGTATCATGTGTAAAAATGGGGGTTTTCGGGTCAACATAAGTTGGCGAGTGAACCTTGTTAGATAAACATTTATTATTGATTTTCTTGTTATTTTATCAAGGAAAAATTGTGCATAATCATAAGTGAGCAAATGTAAATAATCAATCAGTAACAATGACAACCACAAACTATAACATACAATAACATACAATAACATAAATGGGGAACAAACGGCATATGATGTATGTACTGAAAATGATAAATGTCTGTGCGATCAATGCTCAATCAAACGGAGCCGATCGTATTGCATGTACTGAAAATGATAAATGTCTGTGCGATCAAGGCTCAATCAAACGGAGCCGATCGTATGTTGGCACGCCAGGTTCACGCTCATAATGTAATGGGGAACATGCTCAACGATCATAATGTAATGGGGAGCGGCGGCCTATGAAATTGCATGTACTGAAATAAATAAATTAAATCTGAACCATAACCACACAACAGTTGAAACAAGCTGAATACACATTTGTTCATGATACGATGCATGCACAATGATTTAAATATAATAAATGGTAAGACACATGATACACCCCAAAAACGTGATTAAAACGGGGAATTTGTAAAGATTCACTCACATTGGGTGCGTTTGGTTGGAGATGATGAGATGCGCACGAGTTGGAAGGATTGAACAACGAGTATTAACTAACCTAAATAATAACGGAAGATATAGTAAATGAGTGGATTTTATTAATAATCTTAATAGGATTTTTAGATATATTTTTGTGAGTTTAAGGCTATTTCCTATCTTAAAAACATTATTTTTAAGTATTTTTAATTGATTTTTAAATTAAATTAAATAAATAAAAATATAAAAATATGTTGACTTTTTCGTTGACCGTTGACTATTGACTTTGACTTGTTGACCGGTTTTTATTGTATAACTGTATGCGCCAGGTGAGGCTCGAACCTGAGACCTCCCGTACGCGTGCACGCAGCTCTACCAACTGAGCTACGTGTCTAACCCGAAATAATTCTATTTTTAATTATACTTATATACTAACTCAGTTTATTCAAAATTCTTTTATTTTCAAAAACATTTTAAATCATCGAACCGGTGTCACCAACAGGTCTCGAACCCGGGACCTGTGCTTTAACGTTACACACAGTCCACCGTTGGACTGTGTGTCTAACTTGGTTAATATATAGATTTTTATTATACTTAACATCTAATGTAAGTTAATCCAGTTCAGTTAGAAAAACAAAACATTTTAATTACGGAGCATACGTGTGTCAAGGATCGAACTCGCGGCGTGTGATATGTATGTGCACACAGTCCACCGCTGGACTGTGTGTCTAACCCGAGATAATATCCAGATTTTATTAAACTTATAATCGAACTATCATCGTCTTCTTCGTTACAAAATTACAGTCTGCGATTACACTAATGTATCTTGTTTAATTCGATTGACAAACTTTTAACAGACTAATATGAAATGGCAGAAACGATATTTAGAAGTAAACATACCGGAGAACGATTTAACTCAGAATTCCGGCAAGTCGTCGGCTCTGTTTTTATGAACTTCAACTGAGCGGACAAATTAACAGTTTTGATTAGCTAATTTGTGGAATTGAAGTACTAAACAAAAGTTTATAGAAGGTTTGAATGTCTATACCGTTTTACAGCGAAAGATAAGATTTTTCAGAGATTTTCCGGCTAGAGGGAATTATCTGATATCGACGTCTGAAATTGATTCCGAATGAAAGGTTTGAGTTAGCAATACCTTAACAATTGATAGACAACGAAAGAATTGCGAGACTTACTGGTTTGATGGAAAACACGGTTTTCCGGCGAAAGTCCGGCGAATTCAAATAGCTTCTCCGGCGGACTGAAAGTTGTGCGGAAATGTAATTGGAGGTTTGCAGAGTGTGTTTGAGTCGCAAGAGGGGTCTTTGATTGAAGTAATTCAGGAATTGAAAGTTTTCGGTTATTAAAACCGATCCTTTCTCGAATTTAAGTTTATTCAAGGCAAACTTGATTGAAAGCGTCGGTGCATCGGTTAAACTCAGTAAACCGCGATCAATCAAACGTCTTTGGACGTTTTGTGACCGATTTCGGTTACAGTTGGCGTAACCGGTTGATTTATGGTTGTCTATAAGATTTATTTGTTTCCTATAGTTGACAGAAAACAACAAGTGGCGGAGTGGTTATGTGTGTGTGTGTTAAGTCTTTGGAGTTCTTTCCCGGCTGACCCGGGTTCGAGTCCCGGCAGCCTCATTTTCTTTTTAATTATTTTATTTTTACTTTTTATCAATTATAACTTTTATAGTTTAGTTTGTTTATTAATTATATATCATTAAAAATCAAAATAGACATAAATACGCAACGAAACATTTATAACTTGATATTCGATTACAAACGGAGCGGGTTTGGAAAACCCGTTTTCGACAAATGTTACAACATTCATCAAAACATATATTCAAAAATACATTCTATTGTATTTGTGTATTTGGACTAAAGGGCTAATCAATTAACCAGAATCAAAATGTGTTTTGTAATTTTAGAGAAGTTAGTTAAAAATTTAGATGTATTGTCGACTCCGCCGCAACGCGCAGGTTTCCCACTAGATAAAAAAAAGTTGCAGTATACCATATACTGTTTATCATAAAGGTTTTCGTGTTTATCATAAGGGTTTCCCGTGCGTTTCGTGACGAGTGCTTTTATATATATAGACACAACGTATATATGATTTTTTAACGTTTTTAGGTTTGAATTACGTTCTCGGCCCATATTGTCGACTCCGATGCAACGCACAGGTTCCCACTAGCGACTACATGAGTGTCTCCCGTTTGGGCATTTCGGTCTTTACCTCTTTTCCCTCTCTTTTGTTGATTAATATTTTGTAGCATCGTCACTAGGTGTGAGGTGGAGGATAGAGGGACGCTTTTTGGGACGTATAAGTTTAAAGAGGAAAACACAATAATGATGAAGGACATCCTAACTTACGCATCCTCTCAGAAGCGAAAGAGTTGAAGCAACATAAAGGTTACACCGAAGAAATCAAACCAGGTAGAAAGCGATACACTGATCACAAGACCGTCTAGTTAATCAAGCATCAAGAACACAGCGAACGCAGAGAGTCTCAGAAGGAACCATGTCATGAATAAAATGTAAATTAGCCTCTAAGGTGTTTCGTTCGCCTACATATTAACAATGCTATTGCCATACAATGTGGCCATGTGGGTGACCCGCAAGGGAGAGAAATGCCTAACTCATGTAACACAGACATAATCTAGTGTGTTTAAGTAACACTATGGGACAACAGTACCCCGCATTAGTCGATCAAATAACATTATGATGGAACAGGACCATTTCGTGTATATAGAAGAAAGAAGGTGTAATCATCAATGGGTCAAAACTGTTACTCAATGGGCCAACAGCTATTGTTCTACCAGCAGAGATGCAAAAGAGGCTTACCCATACTTTGGGTTAAATGGAAGCTCAGACCATATTTAATACAAGGTTGGTAACTAGGGGTGCAAACGAGCCGGGCGGGTCCAGAAAAAGTTCAAAACGAGCCGACCCTTAGTGTAATAAAAATAACATTTACCCCTTCTTTAAAGTTGTCTGGTAAATGAGCCAAGCCCAAACCTAAAAATAAACTTGTTTATCAAACGAGTCCGAGCTCGATTAATAGATAATAAACAAGTCGAGCTCGTGAGCCTAAACGAGTCTATTGTTTGTATTATTTTTATTTGATATATTAATTAAGTGATGATAAACAAGCCGAGGTCGAGCTTGGCTCCATATTACCTCATTTAAGGTACTCAAGCCACCTCAACTCCCTTCCCTCTCTTTACATTTCCCTTCCAACAATCACGCCACTGGTCACGGCAAAACCCCCTGGGGTCCCCATGGCGAGGCTAACGGTGTTCTTTGTGTAGAAACAGGTCTTAGTACGAGGAGACGGTGCATTGTATACGCATCCAATCTCCCAGCACGGATTTGGGTAGCAACCCTAGTAATGTGTGTAATAGTTCTGCCATGATCATAATCCGTAATCCAATGTGTGTCACAAGAAACTGAGATGACTTACTTATGAAATAAGCAATCGTTGGGAAAGTCAACACCAAGTAATTTAAAACAGAAATCAAGGAAGATGTGTCTAGCTTGGTATGTGTCTAGTAGGAATGATGAGTCTATACTCAACCCCTATATAAGTTTGCAATTAAAAGAAAGCCCGTTAATTTAATCTAAATTTTAGATTAGTAGTAGCATTGTTTCTACTAACAGATGTTATATGGGTGCATGATTAATTAAAGGAAGAGAAGAGACGAGCATGTGTGATGTGTGTGGTGTTTAGTAATTAGGTTTTATGTTCAATATTTGTTTTTCTTAAAGCAATACAATAATTCAAATTATGATCATTAACTTATTATTTTGTAAACATTTCAAGTTCATCGAAAACGAACTTCAGGTAATAAACTGTTCAGACCACCTTGTTAAAATATTTGATAAAGATGATTTCATATATAACCAGTAACTCTATATAACATTTCAATTATGCAAGCTGCAGATTTAGTGTAACGGTACCTGGGGATGTTATACTTGGGGTATAATTCTGCAACCTTAGCGGCAAAATCACCATAATGACAGATGGATTCAACACACATATGTCTTCCTGTTGCTGATGTATTTTCGTACACCAATATATGAGCTAGCGCCACATCTTTAACATGAACAGCGCCCATGAAGATATTCTCATATTCATCCGTACATCCTGGTCCAATACAAAATGCATATATATTATTATTATTATATACTTTAAGTATGCTATTTTGGTCCCATCAACCAACTTTGGCATTAACCAACTTTAGCCCCTCAACTTTAATATGGCATGTTTAGCTCCTCAACTTAAATAATGACATGTTTAGCACTTAACTAACACAACTTTAGCCCCTCACCTTTAATAATAAACAACTTTAGCCCCTCAACTTTAATAATGGCATGTTTAGATCCTTAAGTAAAACATCAAACAACTTTAACTATCGCGATTTGCTTATTTTTATATACATTTCGAACCCGCTATGTAGCGCGGATGGTAACCCACTAGTTAAACATAAGACGACTAATCTCTTTGGTGTGATTTAACTGATATATATGTATGAATTACCTTGATAAGAAGACGAATCATCTGCATGCTTGCATTAATTGTTGGAGGAAGAATGGGGCCCATTACGGTTCCAGGGTTCACCACAACTATATCTAAACCTTTCTCCTTAGAAAAATCCCATGCAGCTTTCTCAGCTAGTGTTATCGAGAGTGGATACCACAACTGACATCACAAGAAGTCTCCTAAGTTCTCCAAACATACACAAAATCATTTAGCTTTTATCCGAAATTCAAGAATTATACGGTTGAAGAAACAAAATGATCATGTTGCTTTCTATGGTTTAAAAGTTAATATATAGTTATTTTATAAAGTTGAAAACCAGATAATAATATGTTGAATGGCCAGGCGTGTTGCAAAAATCGGGATTAATTGGCGATCCATCGCTAGTCGGCCGGCCACCAATTAATTTTTAGGTAAGCGGTGAATTAATCGCTACCCGGCGCCGGAAATCGGTGATTCCGGTGACATTCCGACCAGACTCAGGCCAAAACCTTTAAATTCCAGCGATTAATCCTGTGTACTTAAGAAAATGGGTAGAGGAGAAGTTAAAACTTGTCTACCTATAAAAATGTGTATATATACGTATAAAACTAAAAGTTACATATAAAAATCCTAATCCGATTAATCGCTAGTCTCTACCCCACCGGCCAACTAGCGCCTAGCAATCTTTACAACCTGGCTTAAAAGTTTTCACTCTTTCGACTCCGTAAAACTTTTGCCAACCCATGTTAGTGCAAACAATTGGAATCTCTAAGAATGCTAGCCACATAACATTTTCTCAAACTTCTAAAAATTGGTACGCTCTTGAGTCTCTCTAGCAGAGGTCCAAACAATGCAAGTTGCGTTTCACCTAATCCCATTCCTTAGCAAGGTATCGGTGGGCCCCGAGAGTTTTCTGCTAAAGGGTTCTCATGGTTACCAAAAATCTTCTCAAAGTTGGACAAATTCGGTATCAGCATGGTCAAGTCTACATGTAGGCGTTTTGTTCATTATCTGATCTTAAGGTAATTCACAATATAATAGTAAAGGCATGATCACCAAAATATTTATCTTGAAATTTAAGAGCAAAGAAAGAGCTTCTGAGTTCTGACCTCCTTCTGCTTGCAAAATTCTTCATCGGTCAAGCAATCCTCGCTCTTTGGGACATCTGACGGCCAGGAAGGACTAGGCACAATGGCTGAAACAGATGAAGTGACAACCACACGCTTAACTCCCAGTTCCTTTGCTGCTGTCAGTACATTGATTGTACCCTTGATTGCAGGTGCCAATAGCTCATTCTATCAATCATAAACCATATGTGAATTTATAGCTTTATCATATCCAATCTTCTATTTCCAACCAAATCATATCAACCAGTCGACCTTTCTACATTTTTTATAATAATCTACTTATGCTCGTGTCAAATTTGGTATGAGTTATTAAATTTGTTGTTGCAATTGGATGGTTGGTTTGTAAATAATGCAAAAGAAGAACATACATTTATTCACTTGGATAACTTGGTTATCCAAATGCCCCATTGAAGTTCCTCTAAAGTCACTAATTTTTCATCAAGTGTTCCAATCTTGTTAAACCTTTTTATAAATGTTAATTTCTTTATAAAACAAAATGACCATATTGAAACATATATCAGTCTTGGTTACTAGTTAGTGACTACTTTTTTCAATTTGACTTGAAGTGAAACATTATGAAACTTGGTTAATATTTAGTAATTTTTTTCTTAACCATTACCTCCTACTTCAAGTTAATTTAACAAAAAAAAATCACCAAATCGTAATAAGGATTCATATATGTTCCATTTAGGCCACTTAAGTTGTACTAAAAACCTAAACCTGATTTAGAAGGGGTAATCACAGCTAGAAAAAAAAAACGTGTGATAAGTAAAATTACATCATGCTGTTGGAGCTAACTTGCTTCCAAATTGTACAAAGGCTTTCTCATACACGGCATATAAAGATTATATAACTCTTAAGTTTATCCAAAAACTGTTCAAAACCTAAAACTGATGAGTTCATCTCTTTAACCCTAACAAAAACACAGTAAACTACCTCAGGATCATGAACTTTAACAACGGTGCAAGGAGAAGCCATGTGGAACACACGGCTTACGCCGGTAGCAGCAGCGACAATGGAGTCATAATCCAGAAGATCGATTTGGAACAATTGGAGACGCGATTCTGCACCTTCTAACGCTTCTAGATGCTTTGTTTCCTTTTCGTCCTCTACAAAATGACACATAAAAACATCAGTAAACAGTGAAATTAGCTCCAAAAATGGTCGCAATCACATAAAAAAACATCAGCAAACAGTGAAACTAGCTCCAAAAACAGACTCAATCACATGAACAGTTGAACACATCAGCAAACAGTGAAATTAGCACCAAAAAAAGCCTCAGTTATACAAAATATCAGTAAACAGTTAAATTAGCTCCAAAAACAGACGTAAACCACATAAAATCATTAGCAAACAGTGAAATTAACTCCAAAAACAGACGCAATTACAAAACATCATCAGCAAACAATGAAATTAGCTCCAAAAACAAACCCAATCACACAAAAGCATCAGCAAACACTGAAACTAGCTCCGAAATAAGCCAATTACATAAAATCATCAGCAAACAATGAAATTTGCCCCAAAAACAAACTCAATCACACAAAAGCATCAGCAAACGGTGAAATTAGCTCCAAATATAGGCTCAAATCACATAAAATCATCAGCAAACAGCGAAATTAGCTCCAAAAATAGGCTCCAATCACATAAAATCATCAGCAAACAGTGAAATTAGCTCCAAAAATAGACTCGATCACATAAAACATCAACAAACAGTGAAATTAGCTCGAAAACAGACGTAATCACATAAAAACATCAGTAAACAGTAAAATTAGGTCAAAATAGACTCAAATCACATAAACACATCAGCAAACACTGAAATTAGCTCCAAAAATACACTCAATCACATAAAAACATCAGCAAACAGTGAACTTAGCTCGAAAAACAGACTCAAATCACATAAATTCATCAGCAAACAATGAAATTAGCTCCAAAAACAGACTCAAATCACATAAATCATCAGCAAACAGTGAAATTAGCTCCAAAAACAGACTCGATCACATAAATTCATCAGCAAACAATGAAATTAGGTCAAAATAAGGTGCATTTGTGCAAGGAGCGATGAGGTAACTGAGATCTTTAACGGTGGCGTTGACGGTGTAGCCGCGGTCCAGTAGGAGGCGGACGAGCCACGAGCCGGTGAAGCCGTTGCCGCCGGTTACGCACACGATCTTCGTGTTTGATTGCGCCATCTTTTTCAGTACTGTATAGTGACCACCTATCTTCAACAACCAAATGTGATGTAAGATAGTAAATATCTTGTTGTAAAGATACCCAACTTGTGACGGTACGGTTTTCAAATTTTCGGTTGTGAGGAATTTTTTTTTCTTTCTTTTAGCAATTTACAGGCATTTTCAAATATATACGTCACACCTACTCACTAAATATTAAGCGAATCATTTCGATCAGTAAAATGGATGAACATAAATAGAGGTCTCATTTGTTCGATTGTATGCATGAACGTTACATTCATTTGTGTCAGTTTATATTCGTTCTTGTTATCTGTATATGTTGTTAATTAAAGATCTTTATACATTTATACATTTTGTTTTAACTTTATATATATTTTTTAAAGTAAATTGCCATTTTAGTCTCTGAGATTTGTCTCAGATTGTCATTTTAGTACAAATAGTTTATTTTTCTTCTCTGGTCCCTGAGTTTTCATTTTTTTACCATTTTTATCACATTATCTAACTTCGTCTAAAAACCCCAATTTTAACCAGGTTATTTTTAGCATTTTCGTTATAAAATTTTCAACTTGCCATTTTAGTCCAAAACTTATTTTACATAAAAAAAATAAAAGAAAAAAACTTAATGTTATGAAAAACACACGCACATATTTATTTATATGCATATAAACATAAAGATGACGGCATGCATCGCCAAGCAAATTCCCAAGGTCATACCCGATATCGTCAACCAAATTCAAGCCAACTCAAGCCCAAACGCCTAATTTGTCTAAGGTTGACCCACCCAAAAGCACCTTTAACTTCAAACAATTCAACTCTTGTAGCCCAACACCATTCACGGGCAACGATGGGGCAATGGTCATGCTCCATTGGTTTGAATCTATTGAGGTCACTTTTCGTTAAAGTGGTTGTCACGAGCACTTAAGGACCCTCAATGCTACTGGCGTCTTCCAAGCTAGAGTGCTTGATTGGTGGACCGCCGAAAGGAACACTCGTGGCGACGACGTCGCTTATGCCTTACCTTGGAACGAGGTAAAGCCCCTTATGATAGCGGAGGTTTATCCGCCGCACGAGTTACAAAAACTCGAAAACGAGTTTTGGACCCTAAAGCAAATCGAGGGTGATAATGCAACCTACACCACCCGTTTTAAACAACTGAGCGTCTTGTGTCCCATCCAAGTCAATACCCTCAAACGAGCTATCGAGAAATACATCTTAGGTCTTCCACCAGTCGTCCGCGACGTCGTGGATGCCGCCGTACCCGACACTCTCCAAATTCACCCACAACCACGTGGAAGATGGACCCAAAGGTTCCATCAAAACCGCAAACTAAGCCACCACCGACGTCACACCCTGGTCGTAGCGGAAGCGCAAGTGTGTGACTATTAGGTAATCATTGCATCCAATCTAGTAAACAATATAATTTAACAATGATGTCATGCCATTAATAAGTTTCGTTCCATAATTACAACCATCCAAAAGTGATATCATATTGTTATCTGTTCAACTTGTCGTCATAAAACACGATTCAAAATACATCATTTCCAAAATAAGACATTGTTTTCATTATAATTGCATAATGAGGTTTTGACTCCTATATACCCAGACGAAGTTGGGATATAAAAGGCAAACCCTCCAAAAGATGGTACATCGTTGTCTTGACTTTTTCCCATACCCGAACCATATCACCAGCTCATGCCTTGCGTCCTGAAATACATGTAATTTTAAAAAAAATCAACATAAAGTTGGCGAGTTCATGTAGTTAATGTTTTCGTATAAAAATGTCATTCTTGAAATCCAGTAATGAAATCCGAGTATGTTATTAGCATTCATGGAGTTTTAAGGACCTATCAGTGTGTAGCTAGCACCCTGACATATGTACCATAAGTAAGTAACCAACCCGAGACAACTCTTTACATCATTTGGGATCACAAAAACACTCCTAACTGTTAACACACCAGGAGTGGAGTGTGCCTCAAACTCTATAGATCTACACCTTGGTCACTGAGTGATTAATGGTTACTCTTGTCATCATCCTACTTACGCACATTGATCGTGTTATCAACTAACCCCATAGCTAACATACCGTTTGTTATGAAATGTATTTCCCCTCGATAGTTATTAAAACAAAACTTTGAAATAATTGAAAGGAGGGACATGAACTCACAGTTTTGCTTTCCGTAAGTCGTACTAGTAACGGTCGGCGTCCGTATACGCGTGTAACGTACATGTGTATTAAGTTTATTAGACACCTAGGCCTCAATGGACCTTGTACACATTGTTCATCTTGAATTCTTGTTATGTATTTCCTTGTTATGATATAACAACTTTTAGTGTTATTGTAGTGTTGGTAGTTCGCTTGTCCGATGATGTAGTTGATGATCTTGTTTAGATTTAAACATTATCATGTTTAAATCCTCATTTTTACCCTTGTTCATACAAGATCATCCAACTTTAATACTTTACTTAAACATAAATTACTCTATCATGCTAACTAACTACCATATAAACACATAATCAACACAAAATAAACAATATTTAGTGTTATTATTATGGTGTGAGTTAGGGTTTTTGGTTTATCTTTTCTTCATTTTCAAGATGATCAACTTGTACATCACTAATCTAGACATAAAAATAAGCTAGATTATGAAAGAATTTGTCTTACAATGGGTGCACAAGTTAGATGATGTTCTATAAGAAAATGAAGCTCCAAAATGCTTCCTGTAACATCCGTCGTAAAAACGGGTTCCAAAACCCGCTCCATTTTGTAATTCTCATGTACGTTATGATGTTCGTCACGCGTTTACGTCAAGATTCGATATAGCATTAGTGTTTAAAAAGTAAATAAAATAATAAAGATAAACTAATATTGTTAAATAATAATAATTATAAAAAATAATAATAATAATAATAAAAATAACAAAAGGTGTGGACCACGGGTATCGAACCCGGGTCTCCACCCAAATCAAGCAACCAAACACCACTACACTACACACACCTTATTGTTTCTTTCTCGAACAAAATAAATTTTATAGTCGAATGATCGAATAAACCTTCAATGGAGGCTTCATCTTCGGAACTATCAAGACCAAATCAAACGTGTAACGGTTATTCCCAATTTTTAACGGATATAATTGATGCTTGATGTCATTGTAACCGAAATCTTTAATCCTATTCATCATGAGCATTCGAATCATAACCGAAAACATTAAAAGGTGATCAATTTCATTGTCGCCTATAAATACCATATGCAAACCACTCCAAAGCTCTCACATACCTTCAATTGCATTTCGAAAAGACACTGCTCAATCGAGAAAACTAGTTCAGTCGCCGGATTTTCATTTTCTGTTCACTGGAATTGCCGTCGGAACACCTCAGTCGCCGGTAAATCTTTAATTCTGTTATTGGAAATTGTTTTGCTCTGCTTTGATTCAACGTATAGCATTATAATCGTTTTTTTTAAGTGGGATCATAAAACCAAATTCTGGTGTTTAAGATGAAGAAGATGAAGTTAAACACTTTATATGTATAATTAAATTTGGGTTTTTAAGTGGGTTAGACACATGGTCCAGTGGTGGACTATGTGCAATGTTAAAGCACAGACTGTGGGTTCGATTCATGTGTGAATCCGGTTCCAACTCCATTAAAACGTTTTTTTTTTAAACTAAGCAGAACTCTCACAGTTGATAATTAAATTTAATATAAATCATATAATAGATGGGTTAGACACCCAGCCCAACTGGTTGGGCTGGGTGCCAAACAAGTCGAAGGCACAGGTTCGATCCCCGCTGTGCCCAGCCGGTCAGATGATATTTGAAACCTTTTTAATTAAATAAAATTATGATAATCTCAAAGAGTGTATAAGAATAATTAAAAACCAAATCTAAACGGGTTAGACACGTAGCTCAGTTGGAAGAGCTGAGTGCACGCAACCGAGAGGTCACGAGTTCGAGCCTCACCACACGCATCCAAATTCCTTCACAGCACCGGTCAGGTCCCATTGTCAGACCTGACAACATTTTTTTTATTTATTTTTTTATTTATTTATAATACGAATATTCATATACTTTAGTTAAAAATTCATTAAAAACACATAAAAACATGATTTTTGAAGGTCTAAAATATCAACAAAAAAAATAAAATATAAAAATCTAACAAAAGTTTTAATCAAAATATTAATTTGTTATATTTATCGAATTATCGTACTATTATTTTAGGTTAGTTTTCTTCCGTCGGTCAAATCCTCAACTCGTGCACATCCATTATCAAGCAAGAAACGCACCCACTGTGAGTGAATTCTTACAAATTCCCCTTTTTATTTATGTTTTGGGGTGTATCATGTGTCGTTTATACATTTCATTTATTCAAAAACTTGTGCTATTATCATTTTATGATCTAACGTGGGATGTAAATGTTATCTGTTTGTATTGCGTGTTTACATTTTTGTCAAGTTGCGTGCAAATCATTCATTAGGCCCATCAGTTTCTCGTTGGAGACGGGTTGAGCATCAGACGCCTCATTAGATCGGCTCCGTTTGATTGAGCCTTGATCTCATTGTTCATCATATGTCATGCTTGTGTGTGCATTAATTGATATTATGTGTTTTGTGGTTTAATTTACATATACGTATACTCATATTTGGTTATGCACATTTTTATTCAAATAACCAATATAACTAATTCTTTCTAATATTTAAATAAGATTCACTCGCCAACTTTTGTTGACCCAAAACCCTATTTTTACACATGATACAGGTGGACAGGTTGAAGCAAGGAACACATAGGAAATTGCCTTAGAAGAAAAATAAAGAAGTCATGAAAAATGTATTTGAACATGTTGTGCTTGTATGTTTATTATAATTTCTTCTTTAAATAGAAATAATAAATATGAAACTTTATAGTAAATGTCATGAGCTTTGATAAAAACCCAATCATGCCCCGACTACCATTTCCGCTGCGGGTCAGGGTGTGACACTTCCAATAATCCTCCACCCTTTCTAGCTCCTTGAATGGCTTTGATAGGGTTTTAAAGTGGGTGTAAAGTGGTGGTTTATGGTGGGTAAGTGGTGGTTATATGGGTGGTGGTGTAGCCGTGGGTTTTAGGGGGAAAGGAGAAAGATGATTACAATTCTTTTGTGAGAAAATTATGAAGATTGTGATCTTTGAATTATAACATGCCATCTTTCAATCTTCCTCACATCAAAACACCATGCCTTAAATCTACATTTTTCAAAAAAATCAAGCGGTGTGGGAAACCGTCAAAATGAGGGGGGTAAAGTGTAAGATTTTTTTTATAACACATGTTTATTAGAAGATATTTTGGTCATTAGACTAAGTGTTGTGATTAGGGGTTTAATTTTGCATCCTTGGCACATAATTAGGGGTTTAGGATGCTAATACATGGTAATTAATCCACTTGATCCTCCAACATAAGTTTCGGATGACGGAAATGTCGTTAGATCGCTCATCGATGCAGTAATCGCTAATAAACGAACTTATTTATTTAGCACCGGAAGCTTTCGTTTTCGACCACCACAATTGTCATGGTGTCTACTTAGTGCATTTCCGACCTAAAAATAAGCATAACTAGTTCGCTAGACAATTATACGATGAGTTAGGATGGCCAAGATGCCTTTCGTTCGATTGTTCGCTCGATATCAGCACTTTTATATTCCGCCGTCGAACTTTTCCGAAAGTTGTGTTTCCATGACCTCATGTTAGTTGAATGGATTTCGAGTTCCAAATGAGGCTTAACTAGTTCTCTAGGTGCATGAATGAGGCTATCGGCCACTAAAGTGTTCGTCGTTTCGACAACCGTCGCTTTTCCGGTCGAATTGTGCACTAATTTGCCAAATGACCAGGAACGATGTCTTTTGTGCATTCTTGCTATTCTCACATTGTCTTAGGGCGATTAACATTGTTTTATTAATATTCTTACATCCAGAATCCACCGAATTAGTGCTGCGGACAAACTGACATTTGTCGCCTTTTTTGTCGAAACGGACAATTTTGCAATTTAGACGCTGTATCGGAAAGTTGTGTATTATTGTAATGGTTGATCTCAAATAAGTGTTTTCATTTATATATGGACTCACATGCCGTTATTCCGTGTTCTGATTCGTTTTAGCGGATTTACCGACACAGTTAGTGTCACCGCGATTAATGCACCCATCAGTTTCTACCAACACTTTTAGGGCATTGTTTTGGTTTGTTCCGCGTCGTAACGAATTCCAGTATATGTTATGATCAGATTTACTTGCCCTAATACTTATTATACGACATACGAATCAGTTAGAAATTAAACTACGATAATATGCATGAGATTATGGAATAAAATTAGTGATTAAATTGTACGGAATTACCGGTTATTTGCCATTTGTCTCAACCGAGCCCACTCCATCCAAGCCAACACCCAAACCAACTCTAGCGGTAAGAAGCGTAAGCAATCAAGCCGAAATTTTGTTTTGGTAACCCCACAAAACAAACCCTAACAAGAACTCCTCCCCAACCCAAACCCCAAGTTAACCAAAAAGACCTACACTCGGACTTTTCCCAAGTGTGATAAGTACCACCATCATCACCGACTACCACCGTGTGCCGCAATTACACTAATAGAAATCAGTTCGGGCATTTCACCAACCAATGCCGAAGTGGTGCTCAACCAAAAGGCAACCAAAACCAAGCCCATAACCAAAATCAACGACCGGCGAATAATGTGCGAGCTTGTTACAAATGTGGCGATCTCACTCATCTCAGCCCGCAAATGCCCCCAACGCAATGCTCAAGTAACTTGTGGACGTGCTTTCAACATCAACGCCAACCAGAGGTAGAACGACAGTAATGTCGTGAACGGTACGTTTCTCGTAAACGGATTATGTGCTTCTATGCTATTTGATACTGGTGCGGATAAAAGTTTCTTACCCGTTGAATTCGAGCCATTACTTAAATGTACACAATCTAAGCTACCAAAAAAAATTTAACATCAAAGTCGCCAACAGAAAATCCATAACCGTTGATTCCATTCTTAGTGATTGCATCATAAATCTTAACGAGCACGAATTCCCAGTCGAGCTCATACCCATGCAATTGGGTAGCTATGAGATCATAGTAGACATGGACTGGCTTTGCAAATTCCGTGCCGAAGTCGTTTGCTTCGAAACGTTTACTCGCCTCCCACTTCCGTCCGATGACACCTTGCACATCTATGACGAGAAACCCACAAAAGGTACTCTTAGCATATATTCTTGGACAATGGTTTTTGTTATAATATAATTAGAAACATTTCTAGCCATTGGATCTTGTACTCTATGGAGGTTAACTTGTAAGATGTTTTATAATAAACCATTGGCTGGTTTTGTTGTATTGTTTTGGTTTTTAAAGTCACACCCACTCCTTTTATATAAAACCCAACCATATATAAGAGAGAGAGTGTGAGTGAGCTCTTCTCTCATCTTTCGACTTTTTCTCTGCCTAAAACATTAAACTCTCCGTCTTCTATCCATATCTATTTCTTCTTTCTTGAAAAAGTCACAAATCTAGAGAGATTCCGGCTATTAGAGTAAGGTTGCCGGACTGGTTAACGGTGTGGTTACCGTTGGTCTTTCGGACACTCGTCGCTACTGTTTTATGTTTTCGGACACTCGTCGCTACTATTTTACGTCCTTGAATAAGGTTGCCGAACACACTTACATGTGTCATAGTTGTCTGAACAAACATATATGAGCGATACAACCGATAATGTACTCAGTTGTCGTCGATATAATTGATATTGAGACATGCAAACAGATTTTGTGATTGTATTCATAGATGATATCCTCTTCTATTCCAAGAACTAGGTTAAACATGAGCAACATTTGTGTTTAATCTTGGAACTCCTTCGTGATGAACGACTATAGCCAAGTTCTCCAAGTGTGAGTTTTAGCTAACGGAAGAACACTTTCTTAATCACGTTGTAAATAAGAAAGGCATTCACGTCGATCCGGTGAAAATCGAAGCCATTAAAAGTTGGATTGCAACAAAATCTCCGTTCGAAATTCTTTCCTTCATCGGATTGGCGGGTTACTACCGTCGATTCATCTCCAACTTCTCCAAAATCGCCGCAGCTCTCACCTCGTTAACCCAAAAGATAAACCTTTTGTTTAGGGTCCCGTGAGAGGAGTCTTTCCAAACTCTAAAGACTTGCTTTGCAATGCTCCTATACTAGCTCTCCTCGATGGAGAAGATGATTTTGTTGTCTATTATATGTTTCTAACCTAGGCCTCAGTTGTGTCCTTATGCAACGAGACAAGGTTATTGCATACGCATCAAGACAACTCAAGATCCACGAAAATAACTACACCACTCACGATCTCGAGCTTGGTGCAGTTGTTTTTGCACACAAGATATGGAGACATTACCTTTAAGGTACGAAATGTGTGCTCTTCACCGATCAAAAAAGCCTCCCACATATATTCAATCAGAAGGAACTTAACATGCGCCAACGAAGATGGGTTGAGTTGTTAAACGGCTACGATAGCGGAATCCGCTACCATCCTAGTAAAGTGAATGTCGTGGCTGATGCTCTTAGTCGAAAAGGTTATGTCAAGCTTCAAAGCATCTGTTGTTTTCAAATCCAAACCGATATCCAATCTCGTATTCGCGAAGTGCAACATCTAACCATCGTTGAAAATCACGAGTTTCACGACATTCATTGTGGTGCCAAAAGAGCAACTCGAGTCTAAATCTAATGGTATCCTTTACTCTTTTGATCGCATTTGGGTTCCTCGCTGTGATACCATTCATGATCTTTTGATGAACGAAGCGCACAAATCTCGGTATTCTATTCACCCTGGTGCGGACAAGATGTATCAAAACCTGGTAAAAAAATCCAAAAGTCAGATATGGTAAAAAATATCCAAAACACATAATAATTACTAGACATGTGTAACACTTATGATATATATCCAACACAATATTGCTATCATAAATAGTATACGAATAAAAAAACTAACTGAAATGAGTGTCGCAATACAAAGTGTCACCTCCGCCACATCGTGCGAGCACCCTACTAGTAAATATTAATACGTATAAATAACTAAGGACTAAAATTTGGATTTTTAATACAATCTATTTTTTTATTCAACATTTTTACTATTCAAACAATCTAATCATATTAAATATTTAAAAAAATTTAAAAGTCGCTAAAAACACTTATTATCATTATTCTTCTTTTTAAGATATTTAATCAATATAATTTTAAATTTGATGATATTTGAAGAGTTAATATAAATTTTTTAAGTGAAAAATAAGTTTATTTGAAAATCTATTATTAATTTTATATTAAATCCACTTTTTAATGAATATAAAAACTATCAATAACTAAATAATAACTATCCATAATTAAGTAGAAAAGGAACGGGAAAATAAAAAATAGATTACCTATTTTGATATTGTTTTCAAAATCTATACTACAAAAGCTTGTCGGTAATTAATTATTACATAATTTTGACTAGTGTAAAGAATGCTTTTGATGTATTCATATTTTAGCTAAAAAGATCATATGGTTCTACTGCTGATCAAGAACTAATATGCTTAAAGTTCTGGCTCACTCGATAAGTAATACATAATTTCAGTTATTAGACTATGCATTGTGGATTAAAGGAGGGGTGTCACATCACCAATTAATAAGCTCAACATTTCACGCCTCTGTTAATGTATTTAGTTAGTGGAGAATTTGTGAATGCATTGACGCTGTGAA
This sequence comes from Scalesia atractyloides, assembly GCA_947069175.1. Taxonomy (NCBI): domain Eukaryota; kingdom Viridiplantae; phylum Streptophyta; class Magnoliopsida; order Asterales; family Asteraceae; genus Scalesia; species Scalesia atractyloides. The sequence continues at coordinate 39,757,890 of CAMTDV010000022.1, read as the reverse complement.
TGGGAAGAAGGTGGGGTCCATGTCTTTTTCAACCAATCACGTCTTTTTTTATTTTTTTTAGTTATTGGTATTGGGTGTTTAGTTAATTCATAACACATTGTTAACGGGTATTTAGTTAATGGTCAATTTCTTTCTTATGTGGCAATGATGTGACGGTGATGTAGCAATCGGTTTAATTAATCCACAAAACATAGCCTAACAAGTATTTAGGTATTTATGAAGTATGTCGGTTATAATTGTAATTTAACTTTTACCGTATATTAATATAGTATGTAATTTCGTTTATATTTTGATATAAAATTATGAATTATATAATTTATATTGTTAAACCCGTGTAATAAACGAATATCTAAGCTAACCTGAGGACGAGGACGAGGACGATGACGATGACGATAATGATAATAATTTTAATAATAAAAATAAATAAATAATAATAATAATAATATTATTAAAATCAGGTTGTATCTATTCTCCTCCTAAGATAGACATCAACACCCAACAATTCCCCACCCGACTACCATAATGTCACACCACCACTACTCATTCTTAGCACTCACCCTCATCACCATGACAATCCTCTTGACATCCAGGGTTCAATCGATCGGAGTAAACTGGGGCACCAGCGCATCCCACCCTCTGCCGCCGTCAAAGGTTGTTGAGCTACTCAAACTCAACAAAATCACCAAGGTTAAACTCTTCGACTCCAACCCGCAAGTCCTGGAAGCCCTCTCTAACTCCGTCATTGACGTCACTGTCGGCATTCCTAATTCCATGCTCCGTACGTTGAACTCTTCTGTCAAATCTGCTGAAAGCTGGGTTCATGATAATCTCACTCGTTACCTCTCTGCTTGTACGAAAATCGAGTATGTTATGTTTTTATTTAACCCCCTTTTTGTGGAATTAATGTGTGATTTTGGTTGGTTGTTGTGGATTTGAGTTTTAGTTGGTGATAGTATATGGTCAATTTGAATAATAATAATAATAAGAAGAAGAAGAAGAAGAAGCTCCGGCATGCAATGGGTGTCGGGCTAATTTGGGTATGCAAGAGGTGACCCATTGTCGAAGGTGCTTTAGGTCCCGAGATAAGCAAAAAACATTATTAGGGTTTTAGACATGTTTTAGGGATTTTTAGGGCTATTGGTTCCAGACCATTATAGAATGAATCAGACCCATGTTTTGGCCAGAACCTTAGTGTTCCAGTTTAGATAATAATATTGATATATTTAGTAGGAATTAATGCTATGTTTAAAGTATGAATATTGATATGCATATATTTCAAATATGAGTGAAGGAGCTTGGGTTAGGAAATTGCTTTGTAGGGTTTTAAAAGCGTTGAATGATGGTAAGTTTCTGGCAGTAAAGATTTGATGTGGTGGTAGTTTCAAGCAGTTTACTTATGAATCGGTCGATTTTGGGCTGCGCTTTATTCCAAATGGGTCAAATAAGAAAACACAGTGAAAGGGACAAGTCGAACAGTTGAAAGTTCCCATAGTCTATTTCCAATTCACACAACATTATGAACAATAATATTGTTCAAAGATTTGGATTATTCCTGTGATATAAATGTTTCTGTAACCTATTTATAAAATATTTTTTAAATGATGGACAAAAGATTACTGTACTTTATAGATTATTTTACCCTTAGATGTGGCAGTTTTGACCCGTTTACTTATGCATGGGATGATTTGCATTCTGGTTTATTTAAAACGGGTCAAATTAAAAAACACTAGTAAAAGGAACGAGTTGAACGGGATAACAGTTCCATAGTCTATTTCTAATGCACAACGGATCAAATAATAATCACTAGTAAAAGGAACTAGTTGAATGGGTTAAAAGCTCCCATAGTCTATTTCTAATGCACACAACATTGTATCTTTATTCAAAGGTTTGGATCATTATTGTGATATAAGTGTTCTTGTAACCTATTTATAGAATATAGTTTTAAGAAATGTACAAAAGATAGATCATTTTACACTTAGATGTGGGTTCAACCCGTTTACTTATGGATGGGTCTATCTGGGTTATGGGTTATTTCAAATGGGCCAAATAAAACAAGTAGTAAAAGGAACAAGCTGAACAGGTTGAATATTTCTAGTACACACAACATCGTGAATCATTTTTATTCAATAATTGGATTATTATTTGTAAAACAAACAAGAGAGACGCAACTTTTGGTTGTAAACAAAGCTTGTTAAGTTGTACATAGAGGACACCTTGCGTATGTGATGTGCACGCCTTGCGCCTCTGCTTTTGGGACCTAAACACCTCGTAGCGCTTTTTCAAACCAAGATGTATATGCTCTTTAAGTAGAAGTACATTGTGTTTTCTAATCATGTAATGTTGAAAAAAAGGCTAAATACATTATACATTTGCAGGTACATTACATCGGAGATGAGCCATTTCTCCAAAGCTACGGTTCACGGTTCTACCCTTTTGTGGTTGGTGCAGCCATTAACATCGAAGTAGCATTGATCCGAGCTAAACTATCAAAGAAGGTCAAAGTCGTCATTCCATGTAGCTTTGATGCATTCGTGTCAGAATCCGGTCAACCCTCAAAAGGACACTTTCGACCCGATATTAACAAAACCATGATTCAAGTACTCAATTTTCTTACCAAAACCCAATCTCCTTTCTTTGTAAACATCTCGCCTTTTCTTAGTTACTATCAAAACAAAACATTTCACTTGATTTTGCCTTGTTCAAAGAAGCCGCACGCCCTCATAATGATACACATAGATTATATAAAAACAGCTTCGAGTTAAGCTACGATACCCTTATCACTGCTTTAACGGTTGCAGGGTTTCCGAACATAGACATTGTAATTAGCCAAATCGGTTGGCCGACTGACGGAGCTCCAAATGCTACAGTTTCAAACGCTGAGATATTCACAAAGGGTATTTTAGAGCATTTCCGTAACAAAAAAAGGGACCCCAATTCGGCCTCGGGTGATGCCACTAGAAATTTACATTCATGCTCTTTTAGATAAAGAAATATAACCGTGGGCAATTTCGAAAGACATTGGGGCGTGTTTACGTTTGACGGGCAAGCCAAATACCAGGTTGACTTTAGTCAAAGCACAAAAAGTCTTGTGAATGCACGTAGTGTGGAGTATTTTGCTTCTAGATGGTGTGTGGTAAATAATAATATTGACATGTGGAATGCAACTGCACGCACTATGGAGGCATGTACAAAGGCTGACTGTACCGCACTTTCGCTGGGTGGTTCGTGTTTTAACCTTAGTTGGCCTGGTAACGTGTCGTATGCGTTTAATAGTTACTATCAACGGCATGATCAAAGGGCTGATAGTTGTGACTTTGGTGGGCTGGGAATGATCACAACCGTTGATCCATCGATTGGTAACTGTAGATTCAACGTAGAACTAAAAGCTTCTTTCTCGATTTCGCTTCTTGGGTCAAAGTTTGACTGTTCGTTGATCTTGACTGTTTTAATGGGTTGGTTGCTGTTCGAGAGGTTTTGATGGAAAAGTTGTATGTAGGAAGTAGATTAGTGTTATCGATGTTTATTTATGATTGTTGATGAACAACTTTGTTTTTTTTTCCCACTAATATTATGCTTCTTCTTATGTGTTAAATGTAATTCTAACGGTAGTTTCATTGTTTACATAATTGTAAGTAAGAACGGAATCTGATGTAATCATGTTTATAGACCGAAAACTTTAAATATTGTGGCAGAAATGCAAAAAGTTATAAAGCTATAATTAAATATTGTGGCAGAAATGTAAAAAGTTATAAAGCTATAAAAATGAATAATAGGGTGGATATGTTTTTTTTTATTATTTATTTTTATTATAGCTTGGGTCTGAGCTTTCAAAACTTAAGGAAAAGTTTCAAGGGAAGAAAGATGTCTTTGATATTCAAAAGGGGTTGCGGCGCAGTTTGTTGCCCGTTTACCTGTCACTTGTTTGTAATTTGTTACTTTGGTATTTTAATTCCAAAGATAAAAAAAAAAAAAAAATATAGTAGGTCTGGTAATTGCTAACAAATCTATCCTATCATCTTATGTTAATGTTAAAACATTGATATTTAAGCAATCTATAAAACTCCTTTTTCACTTATTCAGAACTCTTCAAGGACATCGGGAGTGCACAACACACCCGAAGAAGGGCACCGTGTTCACTCGACACATGTGCTTGGGTGAACTATCCTAACTTTGAACGAGTCATTAGATCCGAATCATAGTCCCGTTATTAGCTAAACTAACTTTGCAAGACTTTTGAAAGTTCACTATATGCACAAGTTCGTGCAAGATACGTAAGTTCGAAGGACATAAACTCACCCCATTCAATATAACACAATAAGAATGAAAAAAAATAAACAACCATCCTATATATAAACGTTAACACCAAATATCAAGTAAGAGTGTAAAAATAACAAATGAACATGCATAATTTTACCAAACAACACTAATTCCACGAACATCAAACAAAATTAAAATAATGACAATCGTAAGTATTTATAATATCATATGAGAATGTAAAAAAGATAAGCCTAAGTGTTTATTTTTCCTTAAATTAACTCTACAAAAGATACATAAGATCGCATGGTTCAATGAAACTTGAATGAAAAATAAACAAATATTTACGCCTTACTCGTTTTACGTGTTGTGATGCCCTGACTTGCCAAAAAGCGACTTTTCATGAGCAAGCAAATTTATAAAATCTAAAGTTTGATGTTTTTTAAGTAAAAAACAAAGAAAACGAAAATTCTCTATACATTTTTATTATTTTAAGACGTTTCGAATCCTTCCTGTATTAAGAACACTCCAATGCATCCATCTCAAGGAGGAACCCGTCTTAACCAATAGGACCCATTTAAAGAATGTCTTTTCTCTTTACTCCCCTCTCACATCTAATGGATGCACACTTGAGAAACGGTGTATGAAACCAGGGTTGGGACCCCAAAAATTTAGGGCATCCATTAAAAAAACGTTAATGTGCGTATAAATATTTAATTTAATTGCCTAAACCATTAATGTTGCTGTGTATTCCGGGTAGGAAACCAATATACTATCAATGCAGATCTTTGTTCGAATCCAAGCAGAGCTTTTTCTTTTTTGGCCTCAGACCTACCTAAAGCTTTAAGAGTTGGTAGTTTCTACCGTGACACCCGTATAATAAATTTTTGTTTAATTAAAATGAGGATTCATCCAACACAAAAATGAGACCCACTTAATAGTTAATATTGAATAAACAAAGAAATAAAATTTAATACTTTGCTCACATAATCAAAATCAACTATTTTCAAGCTTTTTGTTACTTGTGTATTAAAAACTTTTGAATTTCATCAACCTAAAGAGGGCCTCGGATTTTTTAATTTGCTTTAGGCCTCTAAAACGGTTGAGTCGGTCCTATATGAAACTCTTGTAATCCCTTACAGCTAAGCATCCTTGGGCTTAAGGTTGTCCCATCACTAACAAGTTTCTAACACATGTTCACTGAAATTTCTTTTTAACTTACTACTATTCGTTTCATGATAGACCATCGTGATTTATCATTACAAATTTTAATTAAACTTCTAAAATATTCGAATCATTACCAACCATTTTGTGATAAAGAAAGCTTATGTTTGATATTTTTATAACAATCCCAAAATGCATTCGATCACACAATAATTGATCTGTGATGAACCAATCTTTAACGACCCGGTCACTAGTATAAATAAATAAGGTTAAATTCACCTCCCCCTTAAAAGTGATGATAGAAGTCGATTCGAGATGGCTAATCTCCCAAGACCCGTGGAGTGAAACTTCAAGAAATAGATAAAGAACAAGATTGCAGTACTTTGCTTCAATTTTCTTCTCCCTTACACTTAACTCAAAGCCTTCTTAGCATGGTAATACAATCGTGACCGGAGATCCTATTGATAGGAATCTTCAAGCATGATGGAAGGATGAAGACGAGAATGAGAGCACCAATTGAGAAAAGCCGATTCGAGATGACTAATCTACCAAGACCGTTGAGTGGGTTAGACTCAAGAAATAAACAAAGAACAAGATTGCAATAGTTTTCTTCAGTTTTATTAAGCCTTACATTTAACTCAAAACCTTCTTAAATAAAAAATGCAAACTGAAAGATATTGTTAAATACAGTGAACATGGAATCATGCATTAGCGGGTAAATAAACGGCATAACTAACATGTGCATGTTATGATAAAATAAAGGACGTGGAGTTGGCATGGATATTCACGTGTCTCTTTGCAGGTCGGGTCGTATTAAATGATCACAAAGAAACCCTAATAAATGTCTGGCAACGATAGTCGAGGAGGAGGTGGTGGTGGTAACACACAAAACGTAGGTTAGGTCACTTTATATCTCTAGTTAATTTTGGAACAATTAGTTGAAATTGGGTTTTTGTTATGGTTAATTCCAGGTGGAGGTGGATATCAAGGATGCGGAGGAGACTGGCCTTGCCCTAATCCAGGGTAATTTGATTTGTTTATGTTTCCTACTGAATGCACATGCGAATTTGTTTATTAAATTTCAAATCATTGTGTCAACGTCAAATTTCAAGTCTTGGGCTGTTGGATACATATTCGTTTATGTAGGTATGTGCTGTTACGTTTACTTGATATTTTTATTCTGGGAAGAAACTTACCCTTTTCATTCAATAGAAGTGGCAAGTTGTCTTAACGATTGTATTGTCAAATTTACTATGATGATTGTCATTGCAACCGTGGAGACTCATTTTTTTCTTGGAGAACTGAGTGCAACAAATGTGGCACTCCTCCCCTGGTGCTGGTCGTGGTCATGGCCATAAAGAGGGTGTCGGTTACAAAAGAGGTGGGAGTGGGCGTAGTGATGGTGGTAATTACAATAGGGGCGGCGAAAGTGGGGGACATGGTGGTGATAAAGGAGGTAGGAATAATTATGATGGTGGGCATGGTGTAGGAAGGTAGGAGGTGGTGGCGGTGGTTCTTATGGGGCAACCAAGCAAGAGACGATGATGATGTCCCTCTTCCTGCAAGCTACAATGGTGGACCAAATTCATACCCACCATGAAACAGACTAATGTTTAAAGAAGTGAGTTACACATAACTGTACAGTCTTCAATTTGAGCACTTCCATAGCTTCATCTTTTTGTATAAATAAGCACAAATTAGACATGCATATATACAAACATTAATGAACTTTAGGAAGGATCTTAAGAAGAAAACAATTGTGAAAGAAACAAAATCAGTAAACTAAACCAAATTCCTAAAGCATAGAGTAGATGGAAACTTAGAGAGCACCTTAAAGATGGCAGCCTTCTCCCAGCAATTGCTGCAAGAGTGTTTCCTAAAAATTGACACATTCATGAATTATCTAATATCTAATAATCACACTTGAGGAGTTGAGGAAGATATCAAAATATGAATAATATATGAATACAAATATGTCAAAACCAACCTAAAATTTCTGTGTGATCATTCGAAGCTATAACCCACTTTCCCCCTTTTTAGACGAATTCGCGACCTCGAACCCACCACCTGCACATATATACATTTCAAATACCCTTTTCAGACGAATACAGAGTCAAGGTGGCTATGGTGGTGTTCCTACCGAAGCACCTGCAAAGGTCAAACAATGTGATGAATCCTCTGACAATGCACAGATATACATTTCAAATTTACCGTCGGATGTTACTATCGATGAACTAAGAGAGCTCTTCGGAGGCATTGGAGAATTAATACAGCAATCGTAACTCATATCTCTTATTTAGTTGCACAAAGTTTCTTTTTTGTTTAAATAATAATTATATATACATGGTTTTTGTAGGTTAGGAGAATCAAACAAAAGCGAGGGTATAAGGATCAGTGGCCCTATAACATTAAGCTTTACACTGATGAAAAAGGAAATAACAAAGGAGATGTGGCTTTCGTTTACGAGGATCCGCTGCAGCATATTCTGTTGGCCGCTTCTATAACAGTATACCCTTTTTCTCAAATTGCTTCTAGATTATGTTATTATGTTATTGCATATTATCGACATACATCTAAATTTTATATTACCTGTTAGATTATGAGCTGCGAGGCCACAAAATTAGTGTTGCAATGGCTGAGAAATCTGCTCCAAGAGCTCCTTCTGCATATGGTGAATGGTACGTGTAATAATTCATATTGTTCTTCACCATATTAACCCTACACGTGGTTAATGTACCGTTTTCTTGTTATAAAGAGGAAAATACGATGTCTAGCTTAGTCAGAACACTTCTATAGCTTCAGTTACTTTATATGGCTCGAAAGTGTCTCCTCAACACTTTGCTGTTTCACGATCACTGTACTAACATTACTTGTTTGTGCAACAGTGGTGGTGGTGGTGATAGACGCAGAGACGGTGGACCAGATAAGAATTATCAGGGTGGAAACCGGGCTCGTCTGTCCTGATAACAAAAATCCGAGCGGTATGATTAGAGTAAAACTTTAAACAAAAGAGAGATTAGTTCTCTTACAAGGAGATTCGGAGGTAGGTTATATGCGCTTGGCCCAGTTTCTCTTTTCATTCTCTTATCTTTGGAACATTTTAAGTTAGGATTGATTATTGAACTGAGTTATTTCAAATGTTTTTAGAGAGGCCAAGTGTATGATATTTGTACTCCAAACGCTTCTTTATGGTTGGTTGAGATTTTCAGGTGAGTGTTGTTGCTTCTAATTAACCAGATACTATTAGATATACAGACTAGGTACTTGCTAACGTGTAAGTTATAATTTATTAAAGGTCGAGAATGTGACTTGTTCAGTTATGGATTGAAACTCATGCTAGGGCCAGCTTTTCTCATTGCACCAAAACCTTGATTCGTCCGCAGGATGCTTCATCTTCGATGGGAAGAGAAGAGAAGAGATAGCTGTAGTACAAAGGGTTGTTCTTTGTATTGTTGGGAAGGGAAGCTGGGGATGGAGATGACCAATTAGGATTGTTGGAAAGAGAGTTAATGACAGGATTAACATTCTAATTACATCTTTTTGACCTAATTATGTTGATCACTTAGAACCTACAAAATGTAAACGCTAGACAGATGCACTTTGTATAATTAACTAGAGCATTGACTTAACAAACAAGAAACCATATGTTTATAACTTTAACAACATTACCTTCGTTTTTCTTTTTACCCATTTCACAGCAATTTGTGAAGGTTGACCCAGACGGTGGAGTGGTAGTATATTGGTCGTAGAATCATATTTCAAAGATCGAACCCGGAACCTGGCTTAAATTCTATAACTTGTGAACTTCGTGAAATCCTTGAAACACAAAATCAATGATTGTGATGTTCAATATTGGTTTGATGATGCCAATTGCAATGTTAGTAATTGGCCAAATCAACTACCATCACGTTTGAATTGATGCAAGGTTGAAAGTTGAAACTAATGAGAGACCAAATACCATTAAGAATGAACTGATGCAAGGTTGAAACTAATGAGAAAGACAGTGAGAATTGGTCGTGTATGAGATGGGTTTTGGTCAAATGAGTCCAATATTAATCGGAAAACAACATCCCTACCTGTTTGGTTTACAGGTTTCCCTACATGCATCAGATATACTTGTTTATAATTCTCTATAGAAAGTTCACCAGAAACAACATTTAAATACCAGGTAAGAACGATTGGGGTTACGTAGAACTTTACAGAAGGATTCACCAGAAATAACATTTCGAAAGACCGGCATCATAAAGGTCTTGCAATCAATAACCCCAAAAATAATCAGATCCAGGTATTTTAAGCCCATATCATTGACAATGTTTTTCCATCCACATCAACTATAACATTCCATGACAATGTGCTATTTGATCTTAATACGACCTTTTCATTCGGGACAACATCACCATCAAATGTTCTAATAAAAGCTGAGGGTAAGACCTAACAACCGTAACAAAAAAACAATTAACATCAAGTTAAAAACTAATAGTCAATAATTTTGTTAAAAAAAATCAGTTCAGGTGTGCTTGAGGTATAACACAGGCACAAAAAGAAAAAAAGAAACTTTCCTCTGATACATACAACAAAGAAACTTGTATAAGGCAAACAAAAACAAATTAAGAACAATATATTCAGATATGATTAATAAAACAAAGAGCATCAAAGCACATAGTTATACTAACATACAAAATGCTAATTTGAAACCTTATATAAAACTCACAACCTAAAAAAAAGATAAACCATTAAAATACCTAAATCAAATCTTGAAACCCTAATTTAAAACTGAAAACCTAAAACAAAGATAAAATTAAAATACCTAAATCAATACAGTAACCGAACCATCTCTCACGAAGAACACTAAATCGTTTTAAAAAAAGCGCGAACACAAGTATTTGATTTTGATTACAGACGTTTTGAATTGGAACAACACTTCTATCATTAAGACCATAAATTGGTTCAGCCCATAATCAAAACTATTGACTATCGAGTACTGAAATTTTGAAGTGCAGATTCATACCTTGATGATAAAAACGATGATCGATTGCAACTTTTGGAAAAGGATTGGTTGATCAGTTCAGAAATTGTAGAAAGAGGAGATTTGGAGACGGGGGTCGCGGTGTGGAAAATAGGGTTACACAAATGAAAACACACATTTTATATAGGATCCGAATAGGTTAGGAAGAAAAAACCAATCAACTAATCATTATATGCTGTATAATTCTCTTCAAAAGCAGTATGAGAGAATGACACGTATCAAAAGTATAAGATAGGATGGAATTGATACATAAACTCAAAAGGCTTTTATATATTACTAACTATAAATATAAATATTTTATTATTTATTATTATATTTACTTTTGAATATATTTTGTTTTTTTAACTTTTAACATATGATAATTTAAATTTTGAATATGTTGTTGTGGCGTGTTTATTTTTATTAACGTCTAGATATAACTTTTACTCAAAACGAATTCTAAATAGTAATGTACAAGTGATAATAGCACAAACGTACATATCCTCAAATCTGCCCTGGTTTAGTTGTTTTTTTATAAAGTTACCTATTTGCGAAGTGCTTATTAACATTTGGATATAACTTTTACTCAAAACTGAGTTATGAATAGACAAGTGGTCGATGCAAAAACGTCTATGCCATCAAAGCTGCATAAGTTTAGTTTTTTTATATAAATTGATGTTGTTCGCCTTTTTCGTTATTTTAGTAATATGAAATAATGTTTTATAAAATAGTAAAGTACAGTTTCAGTTTTTAAGGTTTACATCCGCTCATAGGTTCAGTCCCTATTTTGAAAAAAAATGAACACTAACTGACGTATTCAATTGCTAACAATTAAAACCCTAGCACTAACTGACCGTTTATATTCATGTGAAAAGACTAAAATACCCCCAAAACTTTACTGACATATTCTGTCCATGCAGGTTGATTTTCTCATATTTCCCTCCATTTTCAAATGCTTTTCCTAACCTATTAACAAACCACATTTAACTAGAATATTAAACAACAAGATCAAGGTACTAACACAACAACAAGAAGAGATTAACACATTTAACAAGAATTGGAATGCACTTATAAGTTGATCTGGGTTTGTCTTTATCTAGTCAAACAGTTCATGTTATCCCATCCAAGATGTATTGAACTGGGTATGACTTTATCTGGTCAAACAGTTCATGATATTCCAGCCAAGATGTATACAGTTAGACTGGGTTTGATTTTATCCCGTCAAACAGTTCATGTTATCCCTGTTCAAGTGATTGAACAAATCCTACTTAATAGTTCAATTGTACATATAATTAGAAAACTTAATGTGCAACAGGTGTTTAACTTATAAGTAAGTCCAATTGTGCAATTCTTGTTCAAAGCCTTATGTGCAGTTTAAAACTTAATGTGCAGCAAAGCAATAATTCTTATGTGCAACAACTGATCCATCTACTTATGTGCAACAAACAAACAGTGTCACTTGATACCATCTACTTATCTCCAGCAATGTCATTTATCCTAAACACCCTTTACATCATCTACTTATGTGCAAACTTCAACTAATATCATTTGAAGCACATTAACATAAATATGCTGCAAACTTCATGATATGCTCACATAATATCATTGATCCTAAGCACATAAACAAACATAAACAAACATCCACTGATTCAACTAATATCATCTGATCCTAAGCACATAAAACATAAACTAACATCCACTGATTTCAACTAATATCTTTTGATCCTAATATCAACTGATATGCTGCAAACTTCAACTGATACATTTCAAACTATCCAGTGATCTCAAACTGACACATCTCAAACTGATACAGTTTAAATAAGCATTATACTTCACCATTCAGTGACCATTAACAGTGTTCCATAACAAAAAAAATATCAGTTCTACATAACCTATTAATTAGGTGATCATCATTCAATCCCAAAATTTGATAAACCCAACCCAAATCATCCACAAAAGTTAGTATATTATATATGCATCATCTATTTACAAAGGTGCAGCAACACATCTACCCCCGACGTTGGAAATAGAGTTCCACCTGGAATGATATCGTCGACCTGAACAACGACCCGGGTAGCTCCAACATGGCTGAGCACAGATCCACTCTGCAACCAAATGGGCTCCTAATTAATTGGGTACAAACAACTTATAAAGAGTCCATATGAAGTCCATGCAAAAGAAGGAATCCACATGACATGAAGACTTTATCATTTGTTTTATTTTGATGTTATTTTAATTATCTTTTGTTTTGATTTATTTCAATTCTGCATCGTACTTGGTCAATTATTAGTTCCTTATTTTATACCATAATTATTAGTGGAGGTATGGGTAGTTATTTTCCTGTAACTTGTAATTCTCTGGTACTATTAAGTTACGAATGAATGAAAAAGAAGGCAGAAAATTTGCAAAAGTTTTTATCGAGTCTCCTTGAGAGTGAGTGTTATTGTGTCCTGGCTATCTCGATCGGCAAACGAGAGGTGTTCAAAGGATCCGGAATTGTTGAACCAGTGGTGCGACTGTAACCGGAAAAACAAGCCGTTGCCCAACGTTTAAATCGGGAGGTGTCACTGTATCCCGGTTGACCCGTTGCTCATTTTTCTCATAACCAAAATCCTAACTAATCCAGTGTTACTCATAACATTTGGTATCAGAGCCCAAACTGATTCCCTACTTCCAATTCATCAAAAGAAACGCTTATGCAGTGATGGCAAATGATAAACGAACCCTTAAGCAACAAGTGCACGAACTTCAAGAACAACTTCGTGTGCTAACTTTAGCTATGAGCCGTCAGCGAGGAAACAACCGTACTCCGCCTCGTTATCGACCGAATGATGATGAGTATGACAATGATAACACTGATGTGGAGGATTGCAACGTGTTTGGTAGACGGTCTCCAGAGCGTCGTCAACACAATGACATTAAGGTCGACATCCCCGAGTGGAGGGGTATGGTCCCAATAACTCTACGCCTGCGCAAAGCACCATACCCTCATAATGACAACAGATGACAAGGATAACCTTGTGCGCAATGTGCAACGGTGCGCCATTCTCGAAACCAGCAGGTTGCCTAACAAACCTTGCGCACCCTTTTCAACGACAAGTTAAACCTGGAAACGCAGGTCCCTAACCCAACGCTGATCGATCAAACCTCTAGTCTCAAATTCCTAAAACCTTGCACAAGGCCAAGACTAAGATGAGAACAACTCATACTTAGTCTTGAGAACAAAAGGACCTAATCCCTACAACTCCGCGCTGGCCAAAAGGCACTGTTAAGGCCAAGCGAAGGGAGAAGCACAAAGAGGCATTGACCAAATACAAGGGTACAAGGCGGCAGAGCTGTGACCCAATAACCGCTCGACAGGTTGTGCCAGACCACGTCGCATGATGAACAGTCATGAAGAGGGTAGACTATACACAAGGACGTACACATGGCACCAACCAACTCATGCCAGCGACTGTCACACGATCTCCACTACCGGTTGATGACATGTCCGACAACAAGGACAACTGCCAGACAAGTGGCTCCATTCACCATGCGCCAAGCGCACCTCTTGCCAGAGACCATTACGGTCGTCGTAAAGGAGACAGAATAGATATTCCTGGTTGTTGGTTCCAGGCCAAAGGCCCATCAGCCCATCTCCTACACACCTCTCTTCAGCTATAAATAAGGATCACACCACAAGGTAACACACACTGCTTTGAGCTCACTCACTAATTACTTGCTTATTACTTACAAACCCCCGATACTTATTCTCATGCCGGAGTGTGGTCACGGAGAAAACTCTCCCCCTTTCTCCTGTGACGAGGCTAATGGCGTTTCATTTTGCAGTGAGCTTGAGGCAAGATCATTCCGACAAGAAAACGAGAGATAACCGTTTATGCAGAGACTCTGAGCCATAACATAGATATCTCCGGATACCCCTGTGTTCAGGCTATGTTTCTTCATTGGCGCCCACCGATTTTTTTATTCTTGCACCCGTCTCTTGTTCGTTTTCTCTAAAATCTCACTTTCAAATGGCCGAAATCCCATCAAGTGTACCACAAGGTCCTCGGGCCAAGGGCAAGAACCCAATTCATGCTCCACCAAACGGACAAGTGGAAGAAGGTTCTTCTGGAAACGCCGGTGTTCACCATGACTAAGGTCGTGTGAATATCCGGGTAACCCCCGGAATTCAAGTGGAAACTCCCTTCGTACCAATCACATAAATTTTGCCTCGGGTGAAACTCCGATGTCTTGGTACATCAAATCTTAAACGACCCTAAATGTCGTTTATGCGCAAATCTATGCACAAACTAATGCATCCACTACGCCGGCGCAGCTACCCACAACTCATGTGCATGCCTCGCCTGCACTGCGAGTACTAAGTTACGACTCGCCAGCCGGAGCGAGTGTTCCATCATAACTCTGTACTAGGGATACAGAGTATTCCCAATCGCTTCCAAAATATGAGTCAAACACTCATAGGCGAGCGTATATTCATTCATGGCTGGGCCCGAATCACAAGAGAGGCGGGACATCCAACGTGAGGAAGTAGATAGAACATATGGCGAGGGTGACAACGCCAGCATGTTCCACCGGCTGCCTAAAGATCACGCCGCGTACAAGCCTACGCCACAGGCTGTATAGAACCGGAGGCGGAGTATAATTACAACCTGATCTACCAGCCAGCCGAAGCACGTTTGTTAGACCAATTGACGGGTCAAAGTTAAGTTATTAAAAAGTCAAACATGTCATTTTTCGGAAAAATCACAAATTGATCTTATATATGTTATGAATCTTGTTTTGACACTTAAACAAGTTGGTAATAATTATTAGAACATGTAAGAACATGTTCGGCTTGTTAATTTTAGTTCTAGGGTCGGTTCGCAACCGAAAGTCGCAAAGTTTGACTTCTGCTTTGACTTTCGGTTCTGACCCGATTTAGATTAGTTAGGCACTGATCTAAAGTTGCATTATGATCATAATATAATGTAGCATAACCCTCTGAGGTTATATTATATGATCATAATCAGAATCCAAGTTTATGCGCAAGTTCCGCAATTATGCCATTTTTTACTAAAATGATCCTTTTGCATAAAACAAGGTTTTAAATGATAATGAACTTGAAAATGAGTTTCCTACTGATATTATATTATAAGTAGGATTATTTGGGATGTTAAATCAGATTATAAACTGAGTTTACAAGCAGGTCCTTGAATTATGTCGATAAATGACGATTTAGCCCGTGTGGCTCATAAACTGGTTTTAATCAAATCTTTTCAAGGTAAATCATTTACTACTGGTATGTTATATTAGCATATCTAAAACATTTTAATCTGACCTTAACATCAGTTTTCGTAAACATCGCATAAGACGTCATTTTACGACATAAGCGCCCTTTCGGCGCATAGTATGGTTTTAAACCATATTAATTGACCAAGACTTGTTACCTACTGATTTTAAAACTTATTTTAATCATTTTACAATAGGGTACATGTTATAAACTCAGAATCCCAAATAATTTATAAATTATGTGTAAAATGACCAAAATGCCCCTTCGATGCATAGTTTAGTCATAAAAGATAAATTACACATATAATTGATATCCTACTAATATTATATCATAAATAAAATATTTTTCCAGAATAGTTATAGTTATAACATTAAATTATATTCAAGCTCCTTTTATACGGTATGAAATTACCGAAACGCCCTTATGAGGTATAGTTTCAATTAAAACCATAACGGGAATAAAAGTTGATATCCTACTGATATTACAACTTATTTAAAATATAATGGCATATAGAACTTGTCCATGACTTATCCGGTTACCCATTATAGCTTGTAAGCATACGTTGATTATACGTAACTAGTTTACGGAATTCAACCAAAACGGGTTTAACCTTATCATTTTAAACTCAAAATCCAGAATGTTAATTGTTTACCCATATAATACAAGTCAAGGTACTTATTAGGTTTAAACTATATTCTATCCGATCATCGCTTAATCTAGCATTACCGTTCTGATCCATTACACTACCGTTAAATCTATGACCTTAATAAGATCGTTAGTATTTAATTGTTAGCTTTGCATAATCCAAACTAGAGCTTCCAGTAAATGCTACTCTTGCATTATATCTTCATTTAAACGGCTTGGAATCTTTACTAATTTTTATCGGCTTGGTTTACGTAAATGGGATCAATCGAATGCCACATTGTGGCTAGTAAATCTGTATATTCTGTTTTAATCAGTTTTGTTTGATAACTTAAACATCGGGGGTTAAATTACTGTGTCCTGATATCGTCGGCTCATTACATTAGATAATGACCACGACCTTAGCGCGCGGTGTAGGCATATACCTGACAGATGCTCAAATGCAAATTACCCAAGACGTTGGGGATAACTCCATCTGTGAGTTCTAAGTGGTGTGTATTTAATCATGTCTCGGTCTCTGTACTGGGCCATGTATGTATGGACAAACATGTGAATCTGTTAACAAGGTTACAAAGTAACTTTCCCAAGTTATAAAAGATTTGTGTCTTGTGCACTTAAATCTAATTTCTAAAATGTTTTCAAAATGAGTCAGTCGGGTGTATTTACCAGCGAAAGCTGATGTATTTTCAAAAGACTAAGCTGCAGGTATAATACGAAATAGGCTGGAAGCTACTCGGTAGTGAATAAGAGGATCTTGCAAATCCTTAGATCTACCCTAAAGTCTGTTTTATATTATTTCTTTGTACATTTTATGATCCGCCTGTGGATCTTCTATTAGAGCCTGTATATTATTTTGTATTTCGAACATTTGGTTTGAAATAGAAATTTTACTCCAAGACTTCCGCTGTGCCGTGTTTAATTGACGATGATGTTATCAACTGACGTCACGATACTCCCCCCGGGCCCACCGGTGTATGGATTTGGGTTTGGAAATCCGGGGTGTGACACATCAGCACCCTGAGAAATTGTGTAAAGCAAAACAAGTTTTAGTGGACTCCAGATGCGGAGAAAGCCTTCTAACAGATGAAGGAATGCTTGATTCAGTTGCCTACACTCACGGCACCGCAAAAGAACGAGCCACTGATCCTTTACCTTTCCGCATCGGATATTGCCCTGGGCGTAGTCTTGTTAGTAGAACGCGCAGGAGTCCAAACTCCAATCTACTATGTCAACAAGATGTTAATTGACCCGGAGACAAGATATCTAATGATGGAAAAGCTTGCTCTAGCTTTAGTCCACACATCCCGCAGGTTGCGATGGTATTTTTCAGGCCATGTGATAACAGTTCTCACGAATTATCACCTGGGCCAAGTTTTGTCCAAACCGGACATATCTGGCCATCTGGCGAAGTGGACGATCGAGCTTGGTGGACACAATATCGTGTACAAACCACGCCCAGCTATCAAAGGCCAGATACTAGCCGATTCTGTTACGGAAGTGCCAAGTAATAAAGTGCAAGAGTTTGAAGCTGTACAGAATCCAACGCCTGTCACAGATGACCGCGTGGATACTTCACACTGACGGCGCCTCCAATAATGATGGCGCAGGGGCGGGTCTCCGTCTAATAAGCCCTGATAATTAAGAGTTCACATACGCCATCAGATTGGACTTCAATAGCATCAATAACGAAGCTGAGTATGAAGCGTTTCTGGCAGGCCTTCGGTTAGCCATCAAAATGGGGGCCAGGAATTTGGAAACACACGTCGACTCTCTTTTGGTCTCAGGGCAAATCAATGGCCTGTACGATGCAAAGGGCGAAATGATGGCCCTGTATCTTGAACCGACGCAGTCCTTAATAACCAAATTCCAAAGTTTCAAAATAACCCACATTAATCAAAGCGAGAATAAACATGCCGACGCACTCAACAAACTGGCAGCTACAAGCTTCAAACACCTCGTGCGAGAGGTGTGCATTGAGGTACTCAAGAACCCTTCCGTTCCGTTGCGTCAAGTAAACGTCATAGAAATGGGAAGTCCTTCCTGGATGTCTCCCATCATCATGTTCTTGCAGTCTGGGATCCTCCTAGAAAACAAGGCGGAAGCAAGAAAGGTCCAGAACAAGGCGCTC
Source organism: Scalesia atractyloides (assembly GCA_947069175.1). NCBI lineage: Eukaryota > Viridiplantae > Streptophyta > Magnoliopsida > Asterales > Asteraceae > Scalesia > Scalesia atractyloides. The sequence continues at coordinate 39,739,425 of CAMTDV010000022.1, read as the reverse complement.
AACTATGAAATGGCATACGATATCCTTTACCGAAAGTCATACCTTCGACCACTCCTCCGCTGCGTTGACCCGCAAGACGTGCAATACTTGATCCGCGAAATACACGAAGGGTTATGCGGAATTCATGCCGGTCCGCGCATGGTGGTTGCGAAGATCATGAATGCTGGCTACTATTGGCCTGACATGCACTTAGATGCAGTTGTAACGCATTCAGAAATGTGCATCATGTCAGCGACACGCGCCTAAGACGTTGCACCCCAAAAATCCCTTGATCCCAGTGACAACAATATGGCCTTTCCAACAATGGGCAATCGATATGGTGGGACCTTTCCCTAATGCCCCAGGCGCTGTAAAGTTCATAATCATAGCTGTGATTACTTTACCAAGTGGGTAGAAGCAAAGCCCCTTGCATCCACCACAGCAACGGTAGTTCGCAAATTCATTTGGGAGCACATCATTTGCCACTTTGGGTTACCCCTGCGCATTGTCAGTGATAACGGCCCCAATTTTGCTGGTAAAGATCTACAACGGTGGATGAAGGAAATGTATATCGAACATGTGTTCACTTCGGTCGCGCATCCCCAAGGGAACAGCCAGGTGGAAAGCATAAACAAACGTATAGTTGAAGGGATCAAGTCGCGACTGGGGACAGGGCGAAGAGGTTGGGTAGATGAGTTGCCAAGTATCCTTTGGGCTCATCGAACCATGACAAAAACCAGTACTGGCGAAACACCATTCAGCCTGGTTTATGGGATGGAGGCAGTAATTCCCGCTGAAATAGGCCTCCCATCACTGCGCATGGTCGCCATGCAAAGACAGAATAATGAGGAAGAGCGCAGAACCGACTTGGACCTCCTAGAAGAAAGGCATGAAAACACCGCAATCAACGAAGCAAAATACAAGTCCAAATATTACAACGCGCGAGTCCGCATTTGTACCTTCCTACCAAATGATTTCATTTTAAGAGACAATGAAGCGTCTAACGCTGAAAGTCCAGGAAAACTTGTGCCTAAGTGGTAAGGCCCATACATAATCCATGAAGTCCTAGGAAAGGGTGCATACACCCTCAAACCTTTGGACGGCACAAACATTCCTAGGACCTGGAATGCGCAATAGCTAAGGCGGTGCTACATGTAATTTAAGCATGTTCAAATGTCAAAGCTTTATGACTCCTCAATGTTCGCGCAACAAACTAGCGAACCTATGATCTAATTTTGTCAATTCTGTACATGGCTCTTACGCTTTATTGTTAATACAAGACAATCAATGCATGGTTTCATTCAGATATTTTGTTACAAATGCGCAAAACCACTTTGGGGTATACGCGAAAACACCATGGTGCAACATGACTCATGAACAAAATTCACTACCTATTGTGTGCGCATGGGATGTGACGTTCATACACGAGTTCATTACAGTTTCATTCCTTCTACCTATACAAAGTTGTTATGTTCACACAAATATTGTAACTTCAAATACAAACTTTCATTTCATGACAAAAAAGAGTACAACCATCAAGCGCGATGCGCAGTTACATTCAAGAACAACATTACACAACAACCTAACAAGCATACAAGCAGTCAACACTATCCTATCCTCCACTCTCTTCAACTTCCGCAACATCTTGAAACATGTCTTTTAAGCGATCCAAGTAATCGTCATGCTGGAGCGCCTCGCTCACTAAATCCATAGCCGGCAGTTGAAGACGATCGTACTCTCGCTTCGCCTGGGAGAAGGCTGCAGCAGTATCGATCCCACGAGTGGAAGCACGGCTTGTAACATCCATCGAAAAACAGGTTCTAAAACCCGCACCATTTGTAATCAAGTTTATATAATAATCTCTTTTCGTTACGTATTTATGTAAATCGTTTAAAGAGATTCGTTATATCAATAATATAAAATAATAAGTACTAATAAAGATATTAATAATAATAATAAATAAAATATATAAAATAAATAAAAATCCAAAAACAATAAAAAGGGGACAGACCGCGGGAATCGAACCCGAGTCTCACCCTTAACCAAACACACAACAAACCACTACACCACCACCTCTACATCTGAATCAACCCAATAAGATAATCTTTTATACCTTTCTTCTCAGTCTTCTTCCTGAAACATGCCGCCCAGTAACGGCTGCAAATAATCCGGCAATCATAAAAATTGCCGTTTCTACGCAATTGACTGATGAATTAACTCCCAATCATGAACATGGACCCAAATTTGTATTCTAATCGTTATTCAGTCAACTCGCCCATACTCGTTTTTTATGAAACTCCTAAAACCAAAACCCAATCCAAGCGACCTCCTTCAACTATAAATAGAGGCTTAGGGAACTCATTAGAATGCACCAACACACTCCCAAAGCTTCTTGCAAATCTCTGTTCATCAGAAAGTTTCGCCGGAGAAACCTTGCACTTATCGGAATCTCGCCGGAAATCGGAGAAAACCCCTGTTCGGTATATATTCCATCCATTCTCTTCTATTTTTATTAATATCATGTAGTCAGTTAAGAATTCATAAAAGAACTATCAGACAATCAATCCAATTGTGATTTCAACATTCTGTTCAAATTGAAGTAGAAGATGAACCTGAGTTTTGTTTTAAAGAAATAAAGATCTTTTATCCAACGGGTTAGACACACAGCCCAATTGGTCGGGCTGTGTGCACACACGAAGCTAAGGTTACGAGTTCGAAAAGGTTAAACTCCACAATCGCTATAGGTTTGGTCGTGTCGAATAGATCAAGATATCCTTCTGTCTTGATCTAGCATGACATCTTAGCTTGTCTATGTTAATCAGTTGCATATGTGCGTACTGATAAGTCTTGTAAACGTCAAGTCTACACACGTTCTCCAAGAATGAGGATTCTGTGCGAATCAATAGATTTCATACAAAACACGTGTTTCGTACGAATCAAGGAGATTTCGTACGAAACACAAGCATTTCGTACGAAACAGTGACTCGTACCAAATCCTGGAGTTGTGTCTCGTGTGTAATAGTGTGTTTCGTATGTCTGGCAACTCGTTTTCGTACGAGTGACCAGCTTGGACACTATATAAGCAGACATGCACCTCTCAGTGAGGTTAGCTAGCTGGTCTAAGTGAGCCTCTCAGTATTCTCTCTGAAGACGAAGACACAAGAACACAGCAAGTTTGTTGGGTCATACGAGCATTGTGTGTATATGTTTGTACTTGTTCTCAATCATTAATCAAGATAGTGAATATTTGGTTACCCCGTGTTCTTTACTTTGCCTTGGTTGCAGGCACACTTGGATTCCGCACTTGTGTATATGACATTTGAACAAGGAACATGTTTAACTTGATCCTCAGGTGGACCTACAAGTGGTATCAGAGCTTTGGCTCTTTCCTTGTTCAAAACCGGGCTTAGTTGTGTCTGAGCTAGTTTGAAGATTTCTGAAGTGTTCTTGAGCCTCCAGCAGAAAACTTAAGTTTTTGGATAGATAACTAACTTAAAACTTGATTAAAATCTGCTGCATGCAGAAAATTTTATGGTAAAATTTTTCTGAAGAACACCCTTGAAGAAGAAATCTGCAAAATTTTGAATCCGATTAGTTTTGGTAGGGTTGACATTTTCTGACTTGGATCTGGACTTGGACTGTGGACTGTAAAAATCTGTGTTTTAACTAAAAGTGGGTAAGACAACAAGTATTTTCGAAAAAGCAGGTCTACACAAGAAAGGAAATTTCTCACCAAACCATTTCTGAAAAGATTCCCCTGAAAAACACTGAACCAAAACAGTTTGTGCGACTGAAAAATTTCGTGCGAAACATCTGATTCGCACGAAACACCTGGCTCACACAAACTCCTGTCTCGCACGAAACATCATTGTTTCGCACGAAACAGAAATTGTTTGTTTTTCGTACTTTTCAAAGCTTTGTGATTTTAAGAATTTGTCATATTTTCAGATTTGTGAACTTTTAAAAGGTAATTATAATTTTAAAACTTTAAACCTTTAAATTTTCATAAAAAAAAAGAAAATACAATGAGTTCTAACCCGTGGGATTGGAGTTGTTCAAGCTCAAATCAGGAGTCTTCGCAAAGCTTCGCAACATCATGGGTAAATTATTTGATGCCTCAACATACAACAATGATATCTGCAAATCAATGGGCGTGTGTTGCGAATCAGAATCAAAGCATCCAAACTCTGTTAATGAGCAAAAGTGAAACAGGGAGTAACAACCGTCCGCCCAAGCTAAATCATATGAACGATTATCCTTCCTGGAAAAGTTGTTTTCATACATACGTTCTTGGACAGAACACATAATTGTGGACGTGTTTCACTACCCCCTACAATGAAGCACTTAAAGAAGCTGGATCAAATCCAACCTCATTGGCCAATCTAGTCGAAAGTGACAAGAAAGCTTATGATCTAGAGAAAAAGGCATTTGCTATCCTCACACAAGCTCTGTATAAAGACATTTATCATCAGTTTGTGTATTGTACTACAACGAAAAATTTGTGGGACACTTTGGAAGCAAGAGGTGAATGTAACGCTGCTACCAGGAAGATTCGGCATGATCTGCTCAAGAAAGAGTTTGAAGGTTTCATGTTCATGGAGAACGAAACCTTGAATGATATGACCACTCGGTTTTATCATCTTCTTAACGAAATGTACTCGTATAAAGTGTTAGCAGCACCACTAGAAATTGTGATGCGATTTACTGACGCTTTACCACCAAAATGGGGTCAATTTATTGATCTTTTAAAACATACAGGTGTTTTGGACTCAATTAGTATTTATGAATTTTTGTAGAAACTGGAGAACAAGAATGAAGAAGAACTCCGGAAGGCACAACGAGTCTCTGCTCCACAAAATCCTGAAATGTATTTTGGAGGTATAAATGCAGGTACAAGCTCAAGTCATCAACCAAAGCTGCAGACCGCGTTTGTGTCAAACGTGAACCCTTTTCTACCCCAACAAGTTCAATCAAGTCAGTCTACAGGTTCGAGTAATCAAACCTATGGACAGGCTTTTGATCCGAAAGCCTTCCTTGCACAGCCAAGGGACTTAGCGCATAAAGCTCCACAACAAGCTCCTCAAAAAGCTTTCTATGGAATGCACAAGACCCAGCAAGGAAGGAAATCACAACCCCTTTTGTAATCAGTCTCAACCATCAAACACAACACAATACAACAATGAAAGAAGAATAGTAGCTGTTGGCAACTCTAACAATACCAATCAATCAGGACCTTCAAACATGCACAGAGCTTTGGTAGTTCAGTTGATGAAGGATGCGATTGGTCAGTACAGTTGGGAACTGAGAACAACGGAAGTACTGCGTGCTATGCGAAGATCGTGGATCAAATCAAGCACGATCACAACATCAACACTCCAAATAACGATGATACATCTGGGGATGCTGGTAGTTCTGATGAAGAATGTTCAAGTTCAGATGGTTATGCATCTGATTCTGATGTGAAGAAAGGAAGTGATGCTAAGGTTGAAGAGTTGCTTAGTGAAGCTGAGATGTTGAAATCTGAAAAGGTAGGCATGATGAGGAATGCAGAAGCTGCGGTAAAAGAGACAGAGACACTCTCTACAGATGGTGCGGCTTTTCCTTATCACACTGCCTTTATGGCAAATGTTGAAGATTCTTCAAAACAGGTAAATTCTGAACCTCCTACTGTTTGCAATGACTGTGTTTAATTGAAAATAAAATATGAAACCGTCAACAGTCATAATCAGAATTTAGTTGTTGAACTATCAAAATGCAAAGAGGCGAATTTGGCGCTAACTAGAAATGAAAAAGAATTCAAATCTGTAATAGAAACCCTTAAGAAAAGTGTTTCTGAATTGACAAAAATAGTTTTGAATAAACAGACATGAATTAATAACTACATTAATCTCCTAGAAGAAACAAAGAAAGAGTTAGCCATCGCCAAATGCGAATATGATTCAATCAAACGCAAATTGGAAAGTTATTCTAGCTCCCAATATGTGCTTGATCAAATCATTGAAGTTCAAAAGCTAAAGGGAGATGCTCAATGCATAGGGTATAAGTCGTGTCCACCCCTAATGAAACACAATTATACCAAAATGCCTGATGAAGAGGAGATGCCTCATTTTGAACCCTCTGTACCTTTGAATCCTGAGGAGTTCGCAGCAGGGTTAGGGTTCAAACTAGGCAATTCATCTCAAGAACCACGCAAGCCAAAAAGTTCATCATCTGTTGAGGAGGAGGATGATACATCAGATGATGAATCAATAAATGATGAACAGGATCAGCATCTTGATGAAAGGAAAAGAGTAGAATCTTCTGCTACTTCTAGTACACAATCTGTTGAGAATCAAGAGACCGTTCCTAAGAAATCTGTCAAGACACAAGTGTCGACAGATGAAGCAAATAATGTGTTGTATACTTTGGTTGGAGATAAGAAAATCTATTCAAACAAAGATTTTCCAATTAAAAACGTAAATCCAATCTCTATAGATCAGGTGTTTGAAAAGTCAAAAACCAAACCTTTGGAGAAGAAAAAGCCCACCAAAACACTACCATTATCCTCTTCAAAAGAAAAACAATGGAAGCGAATTGAAAAGCCTACAGTTTCTCAACCGAAGGTTGAAGCAAAAGGCTCTCGTTACCAGAAAAAGGGCAAAACTGTTAAATTTATGATTTCTAAAGGTACCGATAAAGTCGAAACTTTTCAAGGAAAATCTAATGTTGATTTTGTAAAGAAACTTAAGATTTTGAAAAGAAATAGTCAAAACAATTACACCCAACACATTGATGGATGTAATGAACCCAGTACCTCAAGACCCACAAGTTCAACATCAAGCCGAGAAACATGGTCTCCTAGTTTTGTTGAAAGGAGAACATGTTTCAAATGTGGAGAATTTGGCCACATTATAAAGGATTGTCAAAATCCAGCCAAATCAAGATGTATAGAGAAAAACCCTCATGAACCAACTTGCAAATGTAAATCTGTTTCTCTGACACAAGATAAACGAATCATTAAGGATCAAAAAGAGAAACAAAAACGGAAACAAGTAAAAGCAGTTGAGAAAGAGAGGAAGCCTCAAAAAGCGAAGGCCGAGCTGTAGGTCACGTGACCTGCACCGAGTTGGTGGCTTTTTAAAATCGGAGTCTTCGAAAAAGGATCAAAGATCTTCAAAGTCAACAAAACCAGAGACTGTTAAAACTGTAAATAATAGTAAATCTGGTAATAAACAAGGATCTTGGAAACAGAAGACTGGTAATGGTTCAAAAGGAGTTTCTCAGTTTGTTAATCATCAAGAAATTGAGATTACATTTCTCGATGATAAGGGATGACCCAAGACCACTAAGGCTTGAGTCCCCATCTCAAACTAATCTTGTTTGTGCAATGTGAAGGGTGTTCCAGGAGGAACTGTAAACAGTCATTGGATTGTTGACAGTGGAGCATCAAGGCACCTAACGGGCGACTTGCGGCTCCTATATGATGTGAAAAGCATAAGGGGTGGTTATGTTGCTTTTGCTGGTGACAAAGGTGGATACATCACTGGAGAAGGAATTGTCTCCAATGGTGTTGTGAGCTTCGACAAGATCAATTATGTGCAGCAAATTGATCACAATCTTCTTAGCGTTTCTCAAATCTGCGATAAGAAGTTCTCGGTACATTTTGATGATGCCGGATGTTATGTGCTGAAGCCTGGATTCAAGATCCCCAAGGAATGGATTCTCCTGTCAGCTCCAAGAATTAATGATTTGTTATTCTTGATATGAGCCAAGCTATTACAACATCTGCACAAGTCACATGTTTTGTCTCTAAAGCCACCGAGAAGGAATCAATCTCTTGGCACAGACGTATGGGATACATTCACCTGAGAAAAATGAACTATTTGGTGAAGAACAATCTAGTGAATGGTGTACCAGTGAAGAATTTTCATCTTCAAGACGTTTGTGTATCATGCCAGAAAGGGAAGCAAGCAAGAAAGTCCCATCCTGTGAAGAAGATCAACACTGTAATATGCCACTTGAACGTCTTCATATGGACCTATTTGGACCTATGAAACACAAGACAACCTTTGGTGACTCTTATTGTCTGGTAGTTACTGATGACTACTCCAGATTTTCATGGGTAAACATGTTGGCACACAAGAGTGAAGTTCCTACTATCCTCAAGAATCTCCTGACTCTGTTAGAAAATTTGTACAATCTGAAAGTAAGGAGAATCAGAAGCGACAATGGCACGGAATTCAAGAATCAAGTTATGGATGAGTATTGTTCCTCAAAGGGTATTCTGCATGAGTACAGTTCTCGATACACTCCACAACCAAATGCGTCGCTGAGAGGAAAAATCAAACTCTTATTGAAACTGCAAGAACCATGTTAGTAGAATCAGAACTTCCTGTTCAATTTTGGGGAGAAGCTGTTGCTACTGCGTGCTACACGATGAATAGAGTTCTGACGGTGAAGAGACATGGGAAGACATGCTTTCAGTTGTTACATAAAAGGAAACCGGATGTTTCTTTCTTAGAACCTTTTGGAGCTCCATGCACTATGATCGACCCACATGGAAAGTTTGGTCCCAAGGCTATCGAAGGTTTCTTTCTTGGATATGCTACTCCGAATTTTCGAGTGTGGAATTTGTCTTCAAAGAAGATTGAAGAATGGGGTGAAGTTACGGTTTAGAGATATACAGAAGCGGTAAGAGCTCCGGGTGCTCCTTGGATGTTCGACTACGATGGGCTGTTTGACTCCTTTAATATGCCAACTTTTGATGATGCAACAACTGCTGCTCAGATGTTATTGGAAAGTGATACTGCAGTAGACTCGTCATTAGTTTGACCAATTATTGTTAACCCCTCAAGTGTCGACTTCGGTTAACAATCTTGTTCAAAATGAGGAAGAGAAGAAGATGAGTTTCATGATGCAAATGAAGCTGCCTCTGGTGCTGTTCCTGGATTTTCAAATGATACGTCAAATATTCAACCTCAAGGAATGACTGAAGGTCAGGCATCTACAACGTCATCAAATCCAGCTATCGATTTAACTGTTGATCTGAATATCAACAATTTGGGTATCAACTCTCGAGTTCTTGATGTGCCAGAAACTCGAATTCATAATATCCATCCTCAGCAAAATATTATTGGAGATGTCCAGAGTGGTGTGCAGGCTCGTAATCAGCTTCGAAACAACCAGTATGCTGGATTGTATTCAGAAATCAGGGAATCTGGTGGTCTGAATGATTGGTCTTTTTCCTGCTATGTGTGCCAAGTTGAACCAAAATCTTGGAAGGAGGCAATGAAAGAAGACTCTTGGGTTGAAACCATGCAGGAAGAACTTCAGCAGTTTCAGAAGTTAGGCGTCTGGAAATTGGTTGACAGGCCTGACGGCTACAAGAAGATTGGTACACGATGGGTGTACAAGTGCAAGAAGGATGACCGAGGTGTTGTTGTGAGAAACAAAGCGTGATTGGTTGTTCAAGGTTTTAATCAGGTCGAAGGGATCAATTACAATGAAGTGTATGCACCGGTTGCACGACTTGAGGCCATAAGAATCTTTTTGGCTTATGCGTCCTTCAAGAAGTTCACCGTTTATTAGATGGATGTGAAGAGTGCATTTCTTCATGGTGTGGTAGAAGAGGAAGTATATGTTGAACAACCGCCAGGTTTTGAAGATCCTCTCCATCCTGACAAGGTTTGGCTTCTCAACAAGGCGTTATATGGTCTTCATCAAGCTCCGAGAGCTTGGTATGAAACGTTGTCTACCTATCTGTTGAAGAATGGTTTTCGACGAGGCCTGATCGACTGTACTCTCTTCATCAAGGAACGGGACGAGGATTTACTGTTAGTACAGGTTTATGTTGATGATATTATTTTTTGGTCTACTAACACTCGAATGTGCAAAGAATTCGAACAGGTTATGCAGGAGAAGTTCGAGATGAGCGCTATGGGAGAAATGACTTTCTTTTTAGGTTTGCAGGTTCAGCAATCAAAGGAAGGAATTTTTATCCATCAAACCAAGTACGTCGGAGATATTCTCAAGTGATTTCAGATGGATGACTCAAAGCCTTTGGGAACTCCATTAGCTCAAAATCATGGAATTACTCCAGACGGAATGGGTGAACATGTAGAACCATCTCTCTATCGTGCTATGATCGGATCTCTCATGTATCTTACTGCTTCAAGACCCGACATAATGTACCCAACATGCCTTCTGGCACGCTATCAGTGTAGTCCGAAGGTTTCTCACTTGATGGCTGTGAAAAGGATCTTTCGTTATCTAATGGGTCATCCTGACACTGGTTTATGGTATCCTAAGGATGATAACTTTGATCTGACAGCATTCAGTGATTCTGATCATGGCGGCTGCAAAATCGATGCAAAATCAACAACAACAGGATGTCGGTTCTTGGGAAATCGCCTAGTCACGTGGCAATGCAAAAAGCAGACTTGTGTAGCTACATCAACATGTGAGGCTGAGTATATTTCAGCTTCTAGTTGCTGCTCTCAAGTTCTATGGATTCAACAGCAAATGCACGACTACGGTTTTGAATTTCTTACTACTCCTATTTTTGTTGATAATGAAGCTGCTTTACAGATCACTCGGAATCCTGTACAGCATTCAAAAACAAAACACATTGAGATTAAGTATTATTTCATAGGAGATTGTTATGAAAAGAGACTTATCGATGTTGTTAAAATCCACACTCATCACCAAGGTGCAGACCTTTTTACCAAAGCCTTTGATAAATCACGTTTTGATTATCTACTTTTCGTCAATGGGATCAAGGTGAAGCCGAGTAACTCAACCATGGTTAACTATTTTTGTATATACTTTTCTAAAAATCTAAAACTACAAAAAGATTTTTAGTTTTATATTTTAGGGGGAGGAAATTTCAAGAAAATAAAAAAAAATATGTCTTTTATTTATCTTCTTTGTTTAAGGGGAAGAGAAAATTAGAAAAACACAAAAACATTAGAAAAATAAAAAATGAGTTTCTTGGATAAGTTGAAGATGATGAAATTCACCGGTAAATCTGTCAGATATGGTTAAAAGCATAGAAAGAAGATTGATAAGTAGCTTTACTTATGATGTATCGGTAGGCTCACAATTAGACTAAAATGTGTAGTTTGATATAAACCTAACAGACAGAACGCCAGGTGGGAACCATTCATTGGCATATGGTCTTGGTACCGAAATTTTTTGATAGAGTGTCGAGGTTCTGAGATATACGGTCTTTATGTGGCTTATCATCTGGGTATCATGGTTGAATCTTTTACCGAAAAATAACGGTGGCGCAAGTATAGAACTTCCATGATATCATACATACGTGTACATACCGCATTCGACCATCAACTAAGTGATAAAAATATCACGTCCCCAAAGTAAGTGATAAAATATCACAGCTTTATGCGGGAGCTAAGTTCGTCTCTTTGTCGGTACGATGGTACTAACCTGTTCACGGACTTACTCCTGTGCCCTGCATGCATATGAAAATCAAGTTCCTCATCAATAAGTGATTAAGTCACAAAGGGCTTGTTTTCAATAAAAAATAAGTGAGTATCTCACATCATTCATATACGTCAAAACATATGATAAAGCAGTATACTCATCGGTAAGATTTTCTCTCGTGCATATCTTGATACGGGAATGTGTCGTGATGTGGTTGAACACCGGCTAGTAAGTATAAATCCATACCTTAATCATATCTCCTAATCATGATTACATCTGATAAGTCTGAGCTTACGTGGACAATAATACCGATAATCATAGTTGAATACTTATCTGTTTAATTTTGAAATCCAAATATCGTTTTTGACAAAGATTAAAATGCTGGTATGATTCCTTTACCTTGAAACTCGAAAAAGATTGTAGTTTATCTGTATATTTAGTTTTTCAGTCTAGTTTACTTAGTTTCTTATGTAATTACTTTTTGAAAGTTAGCCAAAGTTGATACTCGAGAGTTTCTACCAAGATACGCCAGAAAACCATCTGTTTGATGTCGCAACTTCATAAAAGTAATATCTTGCAACAAGTAATTCATCAAAGAAATCCAAAATCTGAAGTTCGCTTGAGTGTGTGTATCTCATGCGAATGAACCTAGTCATTTAATTTGACTTGGTCACTTTTTTTTCTCAAATCTGTTGCTGGAATTCATACGAGTGTGTGTATCTCGTTCAGGGAATACAATCATACGAAGAATTGATAAGTCTCTCGTTGTATTCCTGAGAAAGTTGTGTTCTAACTATATTTGTCTATTGAGTACAGATTAATACAAAAGAACATAAACAAAGACCAGCAACGTAAAACTCTGACAAGTCAGAAGAGGAAACAAGAAAGATTTGAAGTTTCTTAGAAGTTAGAAGACCTGATGCTCTAATCATTGGATAGCAGATCTATCAATGAATAGCAAATCTTTAGGGGGAGTTTGTTGATACTCCAAACCATTCTATGTGAAGACCAAAGTCTGAAGACCAAAGACCGAAGACCAAGTAACATCCAGGGGGAGTTTGTTGATACAGTTTTGTATCTGTCGCTAGTTCTTAATTACAGTTGTAATTGTACGGTCTTTGCTCAAGTGTCTGTATAGGTTTGGTCATGTCGAATAGATCGAGATATCCTTCTATCTTGATCTAGTATGACATCTTAGCTTGTCTGTGTTAATCAGTTGCATATGTGCATACTGATAAGTCTTGTAAACGTCAAGTCTACACACGTTCTCCAAGAATGAGGATTCTGTGCGAATCAAGAGATTTCGTACGAAACACAAGCATTTCGTACGAAACAGTGACTCGTACCAAATCCTGGAGTTGTGTCTCGTGTGTAATAGTGTGTTCCGTATGTCTGGCAACTTGTTTTCGTACGAGTGACCAGCTTGGACACTATATAAGCAGACATGCACCACTCAGTGAGGGTTAGCTAGTTGGTCTAAGTGAGCCTCTCAGTATTCTCTCTGAAGATGAAACACAAGAACACAACAAGTTTGTTTGAGTCATATGAGGATTGTGTGTATATGTTTGTACTTGTTCTCAATCATTAATCAAGATAATGAATCTTTGGTTACCCCGTGTTCTTTACTTTGCCTTGGTTGCATGCACACTTGGATTCCGCACTTGTGTGTATGTCATTTGAACAAGGAACAGGTTTAACTTGATCCTCAGGTGGACCTACAAAACAAACTAAAAACTAGATATCAACTGGGTTAGACACGTAGCCCAGTTGGCCGGCTGCGTGCACACGAACGGAAGATCACGGGTTCGATCCTCACACGCTGCCGGTCCGAGCGATTTTATCCGATTTATTTCAGAAAAACATATTTTTTAATTAATTAAATCTTTAAATATTTTTCCCAAAAAATATATTATTTTATAACCAATTAATCTTATTTACAAATAAAAGTTTAAGCAAATAATAACATAGTAATAAAAACAATAAAAATTAATTTAAATTATCTAACAAATAATAAGTTAATTAAAAATATTAAATTCAACCAAAGGAATATATCTTTAGCTAAATTGTTATGTAAATATTTAGGTTAGCCGCTTCGTTCACTTAGTATCCCAACCTCACACTCGTGCACTATCTCCAACGAATCTTAATCGCACCAACTGTGAGTGAATCTTACAACTCCCCTTTATTTCACGTTTTTGGGGTGTATCATGTGTTGCTATATATATTGTTATCTCGTTATTTGAAATCTCGTGTTATTACCTTATGTGATCCAACGTGCTATGTGATATTGTTTTGTTTATTATCATTCAGTGTTCATATTCTCATTGCAGTCAATTTCTCACATTAGGCCATTTGTTCCCCGTTACCTACGTGTGGAGCGCCTCGTAGCGTAATATATTAGATCGGCTCCGTTTGATTGATCCTTGATCTCGCAGCACATCGCTTATCATGCACACATGTTTATTATTAGTTGACGATTGATGATATGGTTTGTGATTTAGATAACATACACGGCGTTCTCATTTTTGGTTAATGAACGTTTTTATAAAATACTAAATATATCATGTTTCTTAATGATAAAAAAAGGGATTCACTCGCCAACTTATGTTGACCCAAAACTTTGTTTTTACACATGATACAGGTGAGCATGTTTGAAGCGTGGATCACATAGGATATGGGCCTTAGAAGAATTAAAACGTTATTTGCAAGTTTGTTTGGAACAATATTGTGTTTGTTTGAATTATGTGTTATTGGAATATTTAAATTAAGTTTGGAATAATAAATATTAAACCTTTATAATAGTAAATGTCATGAGCTTTGATGAAAACCCAATCATGCCCCGACTACCTTATCCGCTGCGAGTCAGGGTGTGACAGATTGGTATAAGAGCGAGTGACTATAGGGATATAGGATAGGTTATTAGAACCTTAGAGCCTATACTATAGTCAATTAGAATTTAATTGCTTACATGTTAAGTTGGTTAATGCAAACTTATGACATTTACTTATTTTACACTTCTCTCACACACAATTACATGCAAGCACTTTAATTGCTACTTGATTATGTGTGACATTCAACGTGTTATAAATTTTGCCAATATAACATGTATTATATATACGCATATGTTACCGTTATAACGTACGTCTCGATTCTCACATACTTAAACATTTTCTCTTCCAAAATTTGTGATGTTTTTTTTTATTTTTTCAAATCTCATCAAAGTGAGTTCTTACAACGGGCATGTAGTAACTGGAAGGATACAAGTACCGGTAGTCAAAACGTCCTGTCTAGGATTGGCATTCGTATAAATCCAAAGTAACGGACCAATTTGCCTACCTGGGGATAACGATGAGAGTACGAAGGATGTATTAGGCCAAAGCATGCCACACCAAACGTCGTGTGAACTAACCCCACTTTGAGTTGTCACCGTGTCCACACCAGGACACCTTTTGACCTTACATCTCGCAATCATGTTTTACGATTTTCATTCGGGTTGTGCTTGTGTTAACATGTTAGAACCAATGTGAAACCCTACAAAGCCCAGTAGTCATGGGGGCCCACATGACTACCTAGGCCAAGTATGGGGGACATATGGGGACCAAACATGAGCAAAGCCCATGGCATCCTGTGGATGTAATGGATTTATATTTCTCATTTATTTTGTGGATGTTTAATTTCATTTCTAAGCTTTATGCGACACACATGACACCTATACGCCAAACTCATAATCTCGTTACATATTTCGTGTAGATGTCTTCTAGGCACCTTCGTGGAGGTAGGAGATCTGGAAAGTCCGGCGAACGCATGGCTACTCAAATAGCCAAACAAATGGCGCCATGATTCCCGATATCGTAATCCAAGTCCAGCAAGCTCTCGCTGCTAACCCCGTTAATTCAATCAATCAAGATGATCAAAATGCTGCCAATCCTCCCACAAACACCACCAAGTGCACCTACAAGCACTTCAACTCATGTGACCCTCCAAAATATGAGGTTACTGAAGGGGTCACTGCCCTCCTTCGGTGGTTTGAAGAGATGGAGAGCACTTTTCTCAACTGTGACTGCCTTAACAACCGTAAGGTTCGTTATGCTACTGGTCGTCTTTTTGGGGTAGCACTAACTTGGTGGATTGCCGAAAAGGGCAGAAGAGGCGCTGAAGCCGCATTAGCTCTAACTTGGGAACAACTTAGAGAACTCACGACAAGGCGTTTCTGCCCAAGAAGTGAAATCAAGAAGCTGGAAGATGAGTTCTACTTCCTAAAGCAAAAAGAGGGAGATCATATAACCTACAATAAGAGGTTTCTTGAGCTAAACCAGATGGTTCCAAACCTATTCACTCCTCTTTATTGTCTTATCGAGCATTACATTCGGGGTCTTCCTTCGAAGATTCAGGATTTTGTGATGAGTATCGTGCCTGCAACCCTGGAAGCAGCAATGGAGCTAGGCACTGAGCTCACTGAAAACCACATTAGAAATGGGGATTTTAAGGATGAGAAGAAGAAGGAGGCAAGTATCAAACACCGACTGAAACCCCCAACCCAACTCAAGCCGAATCCTCTTCTCGATTCACTGCCAAGAGAAAGCGAAATGGAAAAAATTTTGCTGTCACCCAAACCAGTCAACTAACTCTATACAACCAACCCATTCCAGCCGCTCCAATCACCCAAGTTGCTCCCCTACCGCTCCATTCAAGAGGCAATACACAGGACCTCACCCGAAGTGCAATCGATGCCAATACCATCACCCCCTTGAGAACCATGTCCCCACTCACAGGGTGTGGTCGAGTGGGCCATACAATCTAAACATGCCTAACTCTCCAAATACAACCCCGCAACCAACCTCAAGAACAACCCAAAATCAAATAGTGGGCCAAGCTCCTTATCAGCCACCGCCACTAATGTTACCACCTGCTCAGCCCTTAGCCAAACCCTTCTACCAACCTAACTACCCTATGGTGCCACACGTTAGGGCTTGCTTTAAGTTGCGGTGATCCAACTCATTTCCACAACACCTGCCCGCGATTAGTGAACATCATCGACGCACAGGCTCAAGCTAACCTAGTGAACCAAGCCAATCAAGCCAATCCGCCAGCAAGAGGAAGGGCATTTAACATCAACGCCAATCAGGCCAGAGCGGATAACAACATGGTCAACGGTACGTTTCTGATTAATGATAGCTATGCATCTATTCTATTTGACACGGGCGCGGATAAGAGTTTTGTGTCCCTATAGTTCGACTCTATTCTTGGTTTACCTCGTGTTAGTCTAGCCGAATCATTCACAGTGGAAGTAGTAGACGGTGAACTTATTACGCTGGATTCTATCATTAGTGACTGCACTCTTACTTTTAATGATCATGATTTTCCAATCGATTCATTCCCATGAAATTGGGAAGCTTCGACGTCATCATTGGTATGGACTGGCTCAGTCAGCATCATGCCGAAGTTGTATGCTATGAAAAATACATTCGAATTCCACTCGCCGACGGCCAAAACCTTCGTATTTTTGGTGAAACCCCATCCAAGGGACTTATGTTGATGTCATGCCTGCAAGCTCGAAAGTATCTTCGCAAAGACTACATGGCGTTCTTAGCCCATATTGTCAAGAAGGAAGGCAAGGAGAAGAAGCTTGAAGATATCCCAATCGTTAGAGATTTTCCTCAAGTCTTTCCAGATGATGTCTCAGGACTTCCTCCTACGTGAGAAGTCAAATTTTGAATCGATCTTGTACCTAGTGCTACCCCAGTTGCAAAATTATCGGTTAGCTCCATCTGATATGCAAGAGTTAGCTAGTCAGTTGCAAGAGCTGACTGACAAAGGTTTCATATGCCCCAGCTCATCACCTTGGGGTGCGCCGGTTCTTTTCGTCAAGAAGAAGGATGGAACTTTCCGAATGTGCATCAGATTATCGAGAACTCAACAAGCTGACCATCAAGAACCGTTATCCTTTACCTTGCATCGATGATCTCCTAGATCAACTTCAGGGTGCAACCTCTTTCTCAAAATTGATCTTCGTTCTGGTTGTCATCAGCTTAGAGTACGTGAAGAAGACATTCCAAAGACTGCCTTTCGAACTCGCTACGGTCATTACAAATTCATGGTCATGCCCTTTGGGTTGACCAATGCCCCGCTGTTTTAATGGATCTAATGAATAGGGTGTTGAAAACCTACCTGATCATTTGTCATTGTATTCATAGATGATATTCTTATTTATTCCAAGACTAAGTCAGATCATGAACGACATCTTCGGCTTATCCTAACACTTTTGAATACTTAAAAGCTTTACGCTAAGTTTTCAAAATGTAAATTCTGGTTAAAGGAAGTTCAATTCCTTGGTCACGTCGTCAACGACATGGGAATTCATGTTGACCCAACAAAGATCAAAGTAGTGCAAGAATGGCAGGCTCCATGCACTCCTACCAAAGTCAGATCATTCCTCGGCTTAGCAGGTTATTATCAACGTTTTATCGCCAATTTCTCCCACATTGCCTTACCACTCACAACCGTGACTCACAAGGGCAAGCCCTTCGATTGGGGGCCCAAACAGGAGGAGGCTTTCCAAACCTTGAAACAAAGACTTTGGATGCACCTGTTCTCACTCCCCTGACGGTTGTGATGACTTTGTGGTCTATTGTGACGCATCAGGGCAGGGGCTAGGGTGTGTCTTAATGCAAAGGGGTAAGGTGATAGCCTTCGCCTCAAGACAACTCAAAGTCCATGAAAAGAATTACACCACTCATGACCTTGAATCGGAGCAGTCGTGTTCGCTTTAAAGATATGGAGACATTATCTCTATGGTAGTAAGTGTGAGATATACACTGACCATAAGAGCCTTCAACATATCTTCAACCAGAAGGAGTTAAACATGAGGCAACGACAATGGGTCGAACTCTTGAATGGTTATGATTGCGAAATCCGTTATCACCCAGGCAAAGCCAATGTCATAGCAGATGGTCTTAGTCGGAGAGAATATGCTAACTCCATCCACCTGTTGTGTTCTCAAATCGTAACTGACCTTCAAAGACGCATTCGCGAAGCACAACATACTTTAGTTACAAAAAATGATTTGCGAGACAAATTTTATTGTGGAGCTGAAACTAAGTTGGAATCAAAATCCGATGGCATGCCTCACTATCTAAATCGTATTTGGGTACCTGATCGTGACAACCTTCGCACATTCCTCATGAACGAGGCTCACAAAACACGATATCCATAAATCCAGGGGCTGATAAGATGTATCAAGATCTACGATACTCTTACTGGTGGCCTGGAATGAAAAAGGATATCGTCGTCTTTGTCTCCAAATGCCTCACCTGTTCGAAAGTTAAAACCAAGCATCAAAGACCCTCAGGCTTACTTGTTCAACCCGAAATACCCGTCTGGAGGTGGGAAAATATAACCATGGATTTTATTACCGGGTTACCTCGCACCTCCAGTGGGCATGATATGATTTGGGTTATCGTCGATCACCTGACCAAATTACTCATTTCATTCCGATCCGCGAAGATTACAAAAACGAGAAGTTAGCTCGTATTTACATCGATGAAATTGTAAGTCGACACGGTGTGTCTTTGAGCATCATCTCGGATCGAGATGGGCGTTTTACTTCACGAACATGGCAAGCCGTATAATCAGCGATAGGCACTCGCTTAAACCTCAGCACCGCCTTTCATCCTCAAACTGAGTGTCAATCCGAGCGCACCATATAGACTCTTGAAGATATGTTACGATCATGTGTTATCGACTTCAAGGGAAATTGGGATACTCATCTACCATTGGTCAAATTCTCATAAATAACAGCTACCACTCTAGCATCGGTATGGCTCCTTTTGAAGCACTATACGGTTGTAAGTGCCGATCACCTGTACGTTGGCACAAAATCGGTGAAGCACAGATCATCGGACCAGAATTAATCCAAGAAACAACTGATAAGATTCTCTAAATCCGCAACAGTCTTCTAGCAGCTCAGAGTCGTCAAAAGAGTTACGCAGACAAATGACAAAAGCCGCTCGAATTTAGTGTTGGTGATCAAGTACTTTTGAAAGTGTCACCATGGAAGGGAGTTGTTCGGTTTGGACAAAAAGGCAAGCTAGCACCCCGCTATGTTGGTCCTTTTAAAATACTCGAGAGAGTTGGTCCTGTAACTTACTAGCTTGACTTACCTGAAGAACTCAGCAAGATCCATCCAATGTTCCATGTTTCTAATTTGAAAAAGTGCCTTGCCGACGAAAACCTTCATATACTGCTAGAAGATATTCAAATTGACGAGACGATGCATTTTGTAGAGCGACCTGTAGAGGTCATTGACTTCGGTGAGAAACGTTTAAGACGAAGTCGAATTCCTATAGTTAGGGTTCGTTGGGAGTCGAAATGAGGACCCGAGTTTACTTGGGAACGTGAAGACTCAATGCACGAAAATAACCTCATCACTTTCAAGATAAACCTACTACCGCTTAAATTTCGGGACGAAATTTCTAAAAGTAGGGGATACTGTAACATCCATCAAAAAGGGTTCTAAAACCCGTACCATTTTGTAATCAAGTTTATATTATACTCTTTTCGTTACGTATTTATGTAAATCGTTTAAAGAGATTCATTATATCAATAATATAAAATAATAAGTACTAATAAAGATATTAATAATAATAATAATAAATAAAATATATAAAATATAAAATCCAAAAACAATAAAAAGGGGGTAGACCGCGGGAATCGAACCCGGGTCACCCTTAACCAAACACACAACAAACCACTACACCACCACCTCTACATCTGAATCAACCCAACAAGATAATCTTTTATACCTTTCTTCTCAGTCTTCTTCCTAAAACATGCCGCCCAGTAACGGCTGCAAATAATCCGGCAATCATCAAAATTGCCATTTCTACGCAATTGACTGATGAATTAACTCCCAATCATGAACCTAGACCCAAATCTGTATTCTAATCCTGATTCAGTCAAGTCGCCCATACCTGTTTTTGACCGAAACTCCTAAAACCGAAACCCAATCCAAGCGATCTCCTTCAACTATAAATAGAGGCTTAGGGAACTCATTAGAATGCACCAACACACTCCCAAAGCTTCTTGCAAATCTCTGTTCATCAGAAAGTTTCACCGGAGAAACATTGCACTTATTGGAATCTCATCGGAAACCGGAGAAAACCCCTGTTCGGTATATATTCCATCCATTCTCTTCTATTTTTATTAATATCATGTAGTCAGTTAAGAATTCATAAAGGAACTATCAGACAATCAATCCAATTGTAATTTCAACATTCTGTTCAAAATTAAAGAAGAAGAAGAAACCTAGTTTTTGTTTAAAAGAAATAAAAATCTTTTATCCAACGGGTTAGACATACAGCCCAATTGGTCGGGCTGTGTGCACACACGAAGCTAAGGTCACGAGTTCGAACCGGTTAAACTCCACAGTCGCTATAATGTACAATCCTTTTTATTAAATCAGTACATGAATAGAGTTAGTAAGTATATAAGTATATAAAAATCTGTTATTTAACGGGTTAGACACACAGCCCAGTTGGTAGTGCTGTGTGCATACGCAAACGATGAGACCGGGTTCGAGCCTTGTACGTGTCCGATCCCCTGCATTAACAAAACCTTTTTATAATAGCTTAATTCTGAAACATGTTTATAAGTATATAAAAGAACTAAAAACCGGATATCAACTGGGTTAGACACGCAGCCCAGTTGGCCGGGCTGCGTGCACACGAACGGAAGGTCACGGGTTCGATCCTCACACGCTACCGGTCTGAGCAATTTTATCCGATTTATTTCAGAAGAACGTATTTTTTAATTAATTAAATCTTTAAATATTCTCCCAAAAAATATATTATTTTATAACCGATTAATCTTATTTACAAAGAAAAGTTTAAGCAAATAATAACATAGTAATAAAAACAATAAAAATTAATTTAATTTATCTAACAAATAATAAGTTAATTAAAAATATTAAATTCAACCAAAGGAATATATTTTTAGCTAAATTGTTATGTAAATATTTAGGTTAGCCGCTTCGTCACTTGGTATCCCAACCTCACACTCGTGCGCTATCTCCAACAAATCTTAATCGCACCCACTGTGAGTGGATCTTACAATTCCCTTTTTATTTCAAGTTTTTGGGGTGTATCATATGTCGCTATATATATTGTTACCTCGTTATTTGAAATCTCGTGCTATTACCATTATGTGATCTAACGTGCTATTTGATATTGTTTTGTTTATTGTCATTCAGTGTTCATATTCTCATTGCAGTCAATTTCTCACATTAGGCCATTTGTTTCCCGTTACCTACGTGTGGAGCGCCTCGTAGCGTAATATATTAGATCGGCTCCGTTTGATTGAGCCTTGATCTCGCAGCACATCGCTTATCGTGCACACATGTTTATTATTAGTTGACGATTGATGATATGGTTTGTGATTTAGATAACATACACGGCGTTCTCATATTTGGTTAATGCACATTTTTATAAAATACTAAATATATCATGTTTCTTAATGATAAAAAAAGGGATTCACTCGCCAACTTATGTTGACTCAATACTTTGTTTTTACACATGATACAGGTGAGCATGTTTGAAGCGTGGATCACATAGGATGTGGGCCTTAGAAGAATTAAAACGTTATTTGCAAGTTTGTTTGGAACAATATTGTGTTTGTTTGAATTATGTGTTATTGGAATATTTTAATTAAGTTTGGAATAATAAATATTAAACCTTTATAATAGTAAATGTCATGAGCTTTGATGAAAACCCAATCATGCCCCGACTACCTTATCCGCTGCGGTTCAGGGTGTGACACGGCTCGTATCCCATTGATGGTCCAATGCACGAATTACATGGTGTGCGCACTCGGCATAGCCCTGCGCGTATCCATCATGGCGTGTTGTGACCATCAGCTTGGCCACAGTGCTATCCAACTCTACCGAGTTCAAGAATGCGATCTGCACAATGCAAGGAAGATAGAATCAGAATCAAGACAAAGTGATCAAAATAACAATGGAGAACTTACATTGACAACTCCAAGTTGTTGCATCCAAAGCATGTTGTTGGTCAGCGGCTCTAGCAGAGTCTCCGCGGCGGCACGGGCGGCCTCAGAATTTTCCAACTTTTCCTCGCCCGCGCCCACCTTTGCCTCTGCCAAGCGCAATTTCTCCAGATCCTCCAAGTGTTTGCGCTGCAATTCGGCTTTTAACCAAGGCAGCTTGGCGATCTTTCTTCGCACTCTCCAGTGTCGCGCAGGCCTCCACCTGATCACACAATAACAAGGCTAGGGCACTCTCCAGTGTCGCGCAGGCCTCCACCTGATCACACAATAACAAGGTTAGGCCAAAAACCTCTTAATCCTATAAAATAAAAAGGGCAGAAGTTTTACCTCTTTTTGCTCGCTCCGCTCTCGGTGCGACCTGGACTCCTCGGCCGCAGCGCCAGCTGCCTTCTTTTCTTTGTTTAAGCGTGCCGCCTCGGCGCGCAGGTTTACAACCTCATCTGTCAAAATATTTTTCTCTGAGTTATCCTGTTTGCAGGCCTCTTCCACAACTTACGCTCATCGGTAAGTGTGGCAGCGGAGCTTTCTGCCTTCTCCTTCCACCCCAGGACGGACCACTCTTCGATCCGCTGGGCTTCGGCAAATTTAGCCTTCTCAGCCTCCAGCTTTAATTTTTGTGCAGCCACTTAGGCTCGCTCCTGGACCATCTCTTTCTTGGCAGCCTTGAACCTCTCTTGGTCCCGATGCATGCTCCGCCACTCTCTTATGATCATATACGTGTTGGAGGCGGAACTAGAAGCTGACTGGAGGTACGTGCAATATGTTTGTTCGTAGCTTTGTTCCACGCGTGCACATATCTCTGTTGGGGGAAGGCACCCTTAAACCATTCCCGGCACGCCTGCTAGTGATTAAACTTGTCATCCTGCTTCAACTTCCACATGGGGGTGTGGATCTCAGCAGCGCGACCATCAGAAAATTACCTGTAGTAATAATCACCCGGGGTCTCATTCAGGCGAATCGGGGACCCTTCGTCAGAAGGGCGCTCCCTTGATCCCCCCGGCTTCACCCCCGGGCACTGGCTCTGCTGCATGAGCACCCCGAGGCACCTCCTCAACTTGTTCACCACCAACCACCTCTTCAACCTCCTCTTTAGGCATCACAGTCTCTACGTCTGCCTGAACCTCCGCTGCCCCGACATTGGTCTCCCCACCCATTACACTTGACGCTTGCACCGTCTCAAACACGGGTAGGGTCACAGGAATCTCAACTGGCGCAACCGGAGCAGTCGGGGCGACAAAAGGTGTCTCACCTTTCCCTGCAGAATAATGGAAAGTTAAACAGGTGAAGTAGGAAGAAAATAAAACTCAATCAAAAGTGTTTACCTGGGGAAAGTTTCACGGCGAGTGCATCCAAGTTCCCACTCTTCCCAATTATCTTCTTATGCGCAACCTTTTAGGGAGGCTGCGCGGCAGTATC
This sequence comes from Scalesia atractyloides, assembly GCA_947069175.1. Classification (NCBI taxonomy): domain Eukaryota; kingdom Viridiplantae; phylum Streptophyta; class Magnoliopsida; order Asterales; family Asteraceae; genus Scalesia; species Scalesia atractyloides. The sequence continues at coordinate 39,715,551 of CAMTDV010000022.1, read as the reverse complement.
ACCCTTTGAAGGATCCCTCTTCTGCTTGAGAGGCTCAGGGCTTGACTCCACGTCGATGGGGTCATCCGGGTTCGCAACCGGAATCTGCGCCATCTCTTATGGCTCTGGCTTCGGCTTCCTCAGACCTACAGGCGCAACTCGCTCCAAGGAATCAGAGACTACTACATAGTTATACCAAGTGTCTGCCACAGAACACGTACCTTTGGGCGGGTCTACCCTGGGCGGTGCCGGCTTCTTCACAGTCACCACGCTCGGCCCCGCGTGTTTCTTATTTTTGGAGTCTGGGCCAACGCCCAAGTTCTTCAGCACGGCTGCATCGTGGCGTAACACAATAAGAAATCTGAAAAGATTTAAAAACAATTAAACTATGCAAACTTACCACTCTCTAGTGTAGGGGCCGCCAGATCTGCACTCCTTGGTAGCTCAAAATTCCCAATGATCTGGGAGTGCCACGTTGGCTCCTCTAGGCTAAAGGGGACATTCTCCATCTGCCCTCTCTCCCTCTGAAAGGCTGCTATATATAGCGCCACCCTGTAAAAGCACGCCCAATGTTAATCCACGCACAAGGAGAAATAAAGAAATAATGGGAAGAATGAAAAAAGGTTACTTACTCTTATCCTCCTCCATATAGACCGGCTTCTCCCGGCGGTCGGGCTTCCAAAGAAGGCTCATACCTGCAGCCACTAGTGCCCTTTTTCGCAACTGAATAGCCGGGATCTCCTTGATCTCCTGGAACCATGACTCCTCCGTCGGTATAGGAGATGTCTCACAGGATTGTCCTCAGTCCCCCGGAAGTGCAGCCGGAGGGGAATCACGCCGGCCTTTATGTAGAAAAATTTTTGCTTCCAGTCGTGGTAGGACTTTGACGGAGAGTGAAGGATCTTCTTCGCCTGGATCCTGTGTTAGAAGGAGTAGAAACCCAGGGAGCAGAGTAACTGGTAGAACAACCTGAACCGGTTAACGGTTGGGTGAATACGCATTGAACAGCACAAAAACACAAAATGTTTTTCCGAACCATCCCCATTGGATTGAGTTGGGAGATGTGGAATCGGTAGTGGTCAAGAACGTCAAGAAAAAATTTTATCGCCGGCAACCAGAAGTTACCATCAGCGAAAAATTAAAAAACAAAGAAATGTAACCGGCGGGAGCGTCGGCGGCGGTTTCTCCATCAGAAGGGTACCGGGCGTTCCACTCCTTGGGAAACCGGAACCCGAAGGCCAACCGTTGGAAGCTGGCTGGAGACCACTTCAACACCGACAATGATGTAGAAGCCTCCTAGCAGAAGCACTTTCTGGACCTCTAGTAGACATATCGCCAGAGAGAAAGAAAAGAAGAAATAAGGAATATTTCGGAGAAAAAATATAGAGAGATTCAGAGAAAGCAAGAAGAAGATTTGAAAGCATGCTTGTAACCCTAGAGGGATCATCTATTTATACCCATCGCATTTAATGCGATGTGGAAGCGTGACGCTAATCGGAGTGTCGCGCCCTGGTCAAAGATAATATTTATATGCCCTAATTACCCTTAACAATGTGTTAGTTCAAACACATAATTCTATCACCCGACTCCCGAAGATGAGCATTGGCCCGAAATCTTACTCCTCTTTCGGCTTGCCATTCCTACAAATCCAGATGCAAAGAAAACAATTAAACCTTGTCTAACTTCAAACACATAATTCTATCACCCAAAACTTCAATTCAATTCACATTCTTGAACATGACAAACAATTTTGAACCGTAACTTTATTGATTAGACAAAACTAGCCGGTTTAACTTTCAAATTTGGCACTTTTGTTAATATCTAAACTTAAGTTTCTATGTTTTTCATCCTAATGATATAAGATTTAAACAAGATTTCAACATTGTGTTCATGTTCAAACATGCAACTTTAACAAATATAATATCATTACTTAACTAAGTTGCATGTTCAATCCCACCCAAATCAATTATAAACTCAAATTCAAGCAACAATTCATATACTAGCATCATCAACAACCTACTTTTAAACCTAAGTTCAAATTTCGGAAGAAAATCACAAACCATATGACATCCATGCTCAAATTTAAATAAAGATCATACCTTTTGTGTTGTATAGATGTTAGAACTTGAAAAAGATGTAATGCAAAACTTGAAGAACACTTTTTCTCAAAAGCCTGAAATTTGAACTTCACCAATCTTGCAAACAAGCAAGAATTAAGAGAAACCATGTTAGGGGTTTTGTTCTACTCGAAAAACTACACAAAATAGGCTCAAGAATCGGTTGATTTGGTGGAGAATTAAAGAAGTTATGAAGGCTTGAATATTAGGGTTCTTGAAGAAGAAGTTGGGGAAGATGAGGAATTGATGATGAATGTTAAAATATGTGGGTAGATTTAAGGAGAAATTGGTTGGATAGGGTTCACCCGGGTCGAATTTGTGGCTAAAAGTTGTTCGGGTTGAGTTTAGATAGGTTAAAATGAGTTAGGATCCGAAAAAATGCGTTAAAGAAGATTCAGCGTCGGCTGACAAACCAAGGGCAGTCGCTGATGGCCCTTTGGTTCGTCGCCGACGCCCCCTAAAAACACTCAAAACCTCCGACAGCTTAAACCCCGACAACGGCGCCAATTTGATCGGAGTGTCGCGCCCCGGTCAATGATAATATTTATATGCCCTAATTACCCTAACAATGTGTTAGTGGTAGTAAGGGGTCGAACCACAAAGAGTTTGTGGTATGCGATGGATGCACTTGATTCTTAATGGTTGTTGTCACAAATTATGAAGCTTGCTATTTTTATTGTTTAAATGATTGTTTGTTTGAAAGAATGTCGGAATGATCAAACAAAATTGGTTTGACTACTTAGTTACTAACTTAAACAATTGCACAAAAACTAAATTTCTTGATTAAAACAATGATCTGAAAACAAGGTTCACACCTGGTTCAACAATTACACAACTTAGGGTTACTAAATGATTTTAGATTGATTTAACTGAATTTGTCATTAACGGTTTTGATATCACAAAGCTTAGATGCCAATTGCTATCACGCATATGACAGACCACAATACACTTTGTTACTTTGGACAAATAATCCCTTTAGAAAGATAAGGCATAAATACACAAACTTGTTTCACAAAGTCAAATTCTATCATCATTCGACAATTCGCAAATATAGTTCAAAATGTAAGACAATTATCAATCAATTCAAAATACAATTCAATTTGTCACAATCAACTAAGAACATAAAGCAACCCTAAATCTTACAAAAGTTTACATCAGGGTGAAACCCTCGAGAATTAGCCACTCATGACGAACGGAACTTGATCACCGGATGATTAGAGCTTGATCACAAACATCTTAAATCTTCAAAGGTAGTGATGATGATGGTTAGGGTTTGGGATGAAAGGTGAAGGTGGATGGAAGATGAAGGAGATGATGATGATAGGTTAGGGTTATGATCAAAGATGATCAATTGGATGATTGGATGGATTGGAATTGGTTGTGGATGAAGGTTATGGTGTTCTTGGCTCCCAAGAGGTGTTTCAAGGCTCTCAAACTCGTAACCCTCACAAAAATAGGTCAAACATGAGTTATAATCCGTCAAAATTCAAATTTCAGCGACATGGAATTAGAAGGGGCGTCGCCGACGGCCTCTGTTTCTTGTGATTTTCCTCCGACGCCTTAATCCACTATCTATGACCATTTTTCTCCGACGGCACTTCTGAGGTGCGCCGCCGACGGCCCAGGTGGGCGTCAGTGATGGCTTCTCTAAATCATGCTTTCCTGTTTTCCCATTTTGCGATCCTGGTTGACCCGTTTCTCGTCTCGATGCTCCAAAACGCTCCCGAATAGCTTCTTATACTCCATAAACCTGTAAAACACAAATCCAATCAAAAGTAGGCTATCCGAAACTAAAAGTTGCGTAAAACATCAACTTAAACGTAGTAGAAACATCGGTTTTCGACCACGTATCAGACGCACCCCAGGCCACTCAACCAATCCGCGTCTGACGTGTGGAGGGAAAATGGGCAACTGACAATTGCCACACGCGCGTGGCTGGTACTTTCTCTGCCATTCATTAATGAAAAAGAAGCTGCACTGTTGACAGTATGCTGCAGCTGTCAAAAGTCACTTCCGCCTCACCTTTTTTCTCACCAACTCGCCTGCAACATCAGCATGACGAAAATTCAAATTTCAAAGACCTCATCATGACCAAAGGTTTCCCCACACAAAGGTTTCCTCTATCCTTTGCAAATACCTTGTTGCATTCTTGCCGTTGAAATAAGCGTGCATACATTCTTGAAATTAGCAGGTTGCCTAAGAAACCTTACGCACCCTGCGCAACGGCAAGTTAAATCTGGAAGCCCAGGTCCCTGACCCTGCGCTGATCGATCAAACCTCTAGCCCTAAATTCCTAAAACCTTGCACAAGGCCAAGAATAAGATGAGAGCAACTCATACTTAGTCTTCAGAACAAAAGGACCTAATCCCTACAACTCCGCGCTGGCCAAAAGGCACTGATAAGGCCACGCGGAAGGGAGAAGCGCAAAGAGGTATTGACCAAGTACAAGGGTACGAGGTGGCAGAGCTGTGACCTAATAACCGCTCGGCAGGTTGTGCCAGACCACATCGCATGATGAACAATCATGCAGAGGGTAGACTGTATGCAAGGACGTACACGTGGCACCAACCAACTCACGCCAGCGACTGTCACACGATCTACACTACCGCCTGATGACAGCCCCGACAACAAGGACAACTGTGAGGACACATGGCTCCATTCACCATGCGCCAAGCGCACCTCATTCCAGAGACCATTAACGGTCGTCGTAGAGGAGATAAAATTGCTATTCCTGGTTGTCGGTCCAGGCCCAAGACCATCAGCCCATCTCCTACACACCTCTCTTCGGCTATAAAATAAGGATCACACCATAAGGTAACACACACTGCTCTGAGCTCACTCACTAATTACTTGCTTATTACTTGCAAACCCCCGATACTTATTCTCACGCCGGAGTGTGGTCACGAAGAAAACCCTCCCCCTTCCTCCCGTGATGAGGCTAACGACGTTTCTAGTTTTGTAGTGAGCTTGAGGCAAGATCATTCCGACAAGCAAACGAGAGATAACCTTTTATGCAGAGATTGTGAGCCATAATCCAGATATCTCTGGATACCCCTGTGTTTAGCCTGTGTTTCTTCACCAAGTATGATGGAAAAATCGACCCCGATGCCTTTGTTGAATGGCTCTGAACGGTGGAACGGGTTTTTGATTACAAGCAGATAACAGAGGAGAAGAGGGTGAAGATTTTGGCCTCAAAATTTTGAAAGTATGCCTCTACATGGTGGGAATATGTCTGCTAAAAACAGGAAATGAAAGGAAAGGAGAAAGTGAGAAGTTGGAGCAAAATGAAAAAGATACTGAAAGTGAAATTTTTACCAACGTATTATCTCCAAGAAAATTTTTCAAAGCTCCACCATTTAAAACAATGTGCAAGACCTGCTGAAGAATACTCTCAGGAGTTCGAGTATTTTGTGATGAAGTGCGGATTGAGCAAGATGATCCTCAAACGTTGGTACGTTACCTGGGTGGCCTTGAACCATGGATTGCTCATGTGCTAGAACTACAACCCTATTCGTCCATATCTAAACTCACCCTCCTAGCCCATCGGGTTGACCTACAACAAAAATCAGAAACAAAACCGAATCCTCTCGCCCCACCACCACTAAACTTGCCACAACTAAACCCTACAATCGTACCCTGAAACCTTCATCATCTACCACCACTCCAAAAGCCTTAGACAAACCTAATTACCCTTAAACACAAAACCGAGCCCCTCGGCGTTGTTTTCGTCCACGGCCTAGGCCATTTGCTTCAAAATGTCCTAATACTAGAGTTGTGACCCTGGCTGAAATCAGTGACAACCCGTGTTATGATGAGGACCCTCATGAAACTGTGGATGACAAAACCGAGAGAGTTTTGGAACTCCCTCCTGATGAAGGTGAATGCCTGGTTATTAGAAGAGCTCTCAACAGTACTATCGTCCCGATAGAACTCTTTCAACGAGAATCTATCTTTCACACCCGTTTCACCATCGCCAACGAAGTTTGTTCCCTCATTATCGATGGTGGAAGCTGTACAAACACTGCTTCCCAGACCTTGGTAACCAAGCTCCGGCTTCCCACTACTCCACACCCGTCACCTTATACCATTCTTGAATCATTTGAAAGGTATGCAAGTAACTTACCACGTACTTATTTCTTTTAGCATTGGTAAACGATATCACGATGACAGAAGGGTTCAACATGATGGGTATAAAAACACTTACTCTTTTGATAAAGATGAGAAAAGGGTCACTAAGAAAAGAAAGAGGGTCACTCCTTTTAGGAACATGGCTCATTCATTCACTTGCTCATGAACTCGCAGCTTCGCTAGAAGCTACGAAGGGGGGCCTCGGCCCGGGAAGGGGAGAGTGGCCGAGTGGTTAAAAGCGACAGACTGTAAATCTGTTGAAGTTTTTCTACGTAGGTTCGAATCCTGCCTCTCCCACTTGTTGTACACTTCAGAGAAGAGAAAAGAGGCATTCGTCAGCGTAGGAAGGCCAACCGAGCGAAGCTCCTTTGGCCAATTCCCGATAACATTGTACCCCACACTGTTGCACTTAACTCCCTTCTCAAAGCAGAGCTGCGAGAATTTAAGAACACAGGGAGTTTGTCTTGCTTGGTTTAGATGACACCGAACCAAAATCTAACCTAATACACCACCCTATAGCTGAAACTATCCTTGACCGTTTTAAACATGTGTTTCCTGATGAGATTCCTCCAGGCCTGCCCCCACTTCGTGAAATACAACACAAAATTGACCTCATTCCCGATGCCATGTTACCTAATAAACCCGCTTACCGAGCTAATCCTAACGAAATAAACAAAATTCGGAAGCAAGTTGAGGAGTTGCTAGCGAAAGGGATTGGTTCGTGAATCCCTTAGCCCTTGTGCCGTTCCCAGTCTTTTGGTTCCTAAAAATGAATGGTGAATCACGCATGTGTGTCGATAGTAGAGCCATCAACAAGATAGCCATAAAATACCGTTTCCCGATCCCGCATTTGAATGATCTGTTGGATGAGTTACATGGGGCTGCCGTCTTTTCGAAGATAGATCTTAGAAGTGGGTACCATCAAATTCGAATCTTTGAGGGTAATGAGTGTACTTTCATGAGATTAATGAACCAAACAATGAAGCCATTTATGGGGTGGTTTGTGGCAGTCTACTTTGATGATATATTGGTATACAGTAAGAATGAAAAGGAACATGCAGATCATTTACAACAAGTGCTCACATATCTAGCCAAGGAAAAACTATACGGTAATCTTTCAAAATACCACCTTTTCTCTTCACAGGTGGTGTTTTTGGGCTATATTATTTCTGCTTAAGGAATTGCTGTTAATGAAAGAAAAGTTTAAGCAGTTAGAGAGTGGCCTGTACCGTCTACACTGCAACAAATTCGAAGTTTTCATGAGCTTGCTTCCTTTTATCGCCAGTTTGTCATGAATTTTAGTATTGTAGTGGCCCCATCAACTGAGCTGGTAAAGCAGAAAGCTTTTACATGGAATCCACAAGCCCAAGCTTCTTTTGAAGAGGTCAAAAAACGATTGACTTCCACCCCAGTTCTAGCTTACCCAGCTTTGACGAAATATTCGAGGTCAAGTGCGACGCTTCCGGGGTTGGGATTGGAGCGGTGCTATCCCAATTAGGCCGCCCTGTTGCGTATTTCAGCGAGAAACTTAACGATGCTAAACACAGGTATTCTACTTATGATAAAGAGTTTTATGCTTTGGTTCGGGCCTTGACTTATTGGCATCATTACTTAATAGCAAAGGAGTTTGTTTTGCATTCTGATCATGAGGCGCTTAAATACATTCAAGGGCAACATAAACTTCAAGCACGACATGCTAAATGGGTTAAATTTATACAATCATTCACGTTTACAATTGAGCATAATCAGGGGTCATGAATAAAGGTGCCGACGCTCTTTCCCGACGTCATCTTCTGCTCCAAACTCTCACTTCTAAGATAATTGGTTTTGAGTTATAAAAGGAATATTATCAAGATGATTCTGAATTTGGAGAATTATTTCTAAAATGCACCAATCATGCTTTTGACGATTTTCTTGTGCATGATGGATATTTGTTTAAGGGAAATCGCCTACGTATTCCTCAGCATTCGGTTCGTGAAGTTTTGATTAAAGAGGTTCATGAAGGCGGGCTCGCGGGTCATTTCGGTATTGAAAAAACGGTGGAAGTATTACACGGCTATGTTTATTGGCCAACAATGACGCGCGTCGTTGAACACGTGATTCGTAGGTGCCTCACTTGTCAACGGGCCAAGAGCCACACTATGGGGCATGGTTTACATTTGCCGCTACCAGTCCCACATGTAGCATGGGACGATGTTAGCCTTGATTATGTGACTCGCCTACCCCGTACCTGTAACATTTATGTAAAAAGGGTTTCAAAAACCCGCTCCGTTGAGAACTCAAGTAATTATTAAAAGTTCGTTACGCATTTATTTATTAGTGTTACTTATTTTTTTTATGGTTAACAAATAAATTTCATAATCAAAATATTAATTAATAAAAGAATAAATGATAATAATATAATAAAACCTTAAAATAATAAAGAAAAATATAAAATAAAAATAAAGGGGGAGCCAGGTTTCGAACCCGGGTCCCCATCAAGCACACACACGGTTTACACCACTACGCTACACACACATATCTGAATTAATTCCAAACCAAATAAATCTTATATCGACACATCTTATGGAAATCAAATAAATCTTATTTCGAACCCGGGTCCCCATCAGTCACCGGAATTTTTGAAGTCGCCGAAGGAGTCACCGGAAATATCAACCACTTCCGTTTCGGTAGAAATCAATCTTTTCTATTTTGGTGTCGCATATATTCTGTTATAAATAAATCTAATCATCGAAGTTCATATGGTTTATAAATAAACAGTCGGGTGTGTATCAGTAGGTTTAGTTTAATGAAGAAGATGAAGTTTTATATATGTATAAATATAATTAATTTCGCTATTTCAAATGGGTTAGACACACAGTCCAGTGGTGGACTGTGTGCAATTATAAGGCATACGTCCCGAGTTCGAATCTTGTGTATGTCAGGCTTTCTGAAATAACAACCATTAAGTATTCAGGCCATCTTTCAAGGAGTTGATAAATATAATATGATTTCAAATAATACTGGGTTAGACACCCAGCCCAGTTGGTAGGGCTGGGTGCAAATAGAGTAAAGGTCACGGGTTCGATTATGGATGTATGCAATGGTTCGATTGTTTTAAAATCTTTTTAAATTAAATAATTTTTGTAATAACCTAACTTGATATAAGATTAATTAAATTAGAGATTATTTCGGGTTAGACACGTAGCTCAGTTGGTAGAGCTGCGTGCACGTATACGGGAGGTCACGAGTTCGAATCTCACACGCTGCCAAAATCGAATATGACTCGACCGGTCAGAGCCGGTCAGACCTGACAAGGTCATTATTTTTTTACATTTATATTTTTATTTTGTTTTATTAATTTCATTTAAAAATCATTTGCAATGCTTAAAAACAAGACTTTTTAGGTTTTAAAAACTCCATTAAATACCACAAAAATAACCTAAAAAAATCTAATAAAAAGCATTAATTAAAATATTAACTATTACTTACTTATTTAATTATTACGTTATTATTTAGGCTAGTTTTCTCTCGTGGTTAAATCCAAACTCGTTCATCGCCAAATCAAGGAAACACACCCACTGTGAGTGAATCCTTACAAATTCCCCCTTTTTATTCATGTTTTGGGGTGTATCATGTGTCGTTTTGTATATTTTGTTTATTCAAACACTTGTGCTATACCATTATATGATCTAACGTGTGATGTAAATGTTATTTGTTGTATTGTGTGTTTACATTTTTGTCAATTGCGTGCAATCATTCACATTAGGCCCATCAGTTCCTCGTTGGAGACGAGTTGAGCATCAGGTGCCTCATTAGATTGGCTTCGTTTGATTGAGTCTTGATCTCATTGTTCATCATTTGTCATGCTTGTGTGTGCATTGATTGATAATATGTGGTTTGTGGTTAGATTTACACATGCGTTTACTCATATTTTGTTTATGCACATTTTTTTAATAACCAATATAACTAATTCTTTCAAAGTTTAAATAAGATTCACTCGCCAACTTTTGTTGACCCAAAACCTTATTTTTTTACACATGATACAGGTGGACATGTTGAAGCAAGGAACACATAGAAAATTGCCTTAGAAGAAAAACAAAGAAGTTATTAATGCTGTGTTTAAAACATATTGTGCTTGTATGTATACGTGTTTGTTGTAATTTATCCTTTAAATTGGAAGTAATAAATATGAAACTTTATTATAGTAAATGTCAGGAGCTTTGATGAAAACCCAATCATGCCCCGACTTTTATTTCCGCTGCGGGTCAGGGCGTGATAGATTGGTATCAGAGCTTTTGACTATAGTGATATAGGATAGGTTATTAGACCCATAGAGCCTATACTATAGTTTATTAGATTTTTATTTGCTTATATGGTTACATGCAAACTCATGATGTTTATTTGTTTCATATTTGTTACACACACAAATGCATGCAAGCACTACCACTATCATTTTGTGTGATACTTAATGAGTTATACATATTGTCAAACATAACATGCTTACACATATATTCATCACGCACGTTTCAGTTCTCACATATTTAAATCATTCTCATATTTCCTTATTCAAGATTTTGTCATGTTTTCATTTTTCAATCTCATTAAAGTGAGTTCTACGACGGGCATGTAGTAACTGGAAGGGTACAAGTACCGGTAGTCGAAACATCCTGTCTAGGTTGGCAATCGTATAAATCCAATATAATGGACTAGTTTGCCTACCTGGGGACTAATGATGAAAGTACAAAGGACCTATTAGGCCAAAGCATGCTACACCAAACATCGTGTGAACTAACCCCACTTTGAGTTGTCACTGTGTCTACACCTGGACACCCTCCGACCTTATACTTTGCGATCATGTTTTATGATTTTCATTCGGTGGCGTGAATGTTAACAGGCCAACACCAATGTGAACCCTACCAGAGCCCAGTAGTCATGGGGGCCCACATGACTACCAAGGCCAAGTATGGGGACATATGGGGGCCCAAACATGAGCAAAGCCCAAGACATCCTATGGATGTAGCAATTTATTTTCTTTATCCGTTTTGTGAATGTGCATTTCTAAATAAGACACATGACACCTACACGTCAAACTCATACTCTCGTTACGTATTCCTTATAGATGTCTTCTAGTCACTCTCATAGAGGTAGGAGATCAGGAAAATCCCGTGAGTGCATGGCTGCCCAAATCGCTCAACAGATGGCCGCTGTACTTCCCGATATCGTAGTTCAAGTCCAACAAGCTCTTGCCACTAATCCCATCAACCCAATCAATCAAGAAGGTCAAAACGTTGTCAACCCTCCCCCAAAACCCACCAAGTGCACATATAAGCACTTCAACTCATGTGATCCTTCAAAGTACGGAGGTACTGAGGGAGTCACTGCTCTTCTTCGATGGTTCGAGGAGATAGAAAGTACATTTCTCAACTGTGATTGTCCCAACGACCGCAAAGTGCACTATGCTACTGGACCTTGTATGGAGTAGCCCTCACGTGGTGGAATGCTGAGAAGGGCAGACGAGGCGTCGAAGCCGCTGTAGCTCTAACTTGGGAAGAATTGAGGGAGCTTATGACTAGACGTTTCTGTCCAAGAAGTGAGATTAAGAAACTAGAGGGCGAGTTCTATTCATTGAGGCAAAAAGAGGGAGATCACATAACCTACAACAAGAGGTTCCTCGAATTAAACCAAATGGTCCAAATTGTTTACCCCTCTCTACCATTTGATCGAGCACTACATTCGGGTCTTCCTCCAAAGATTCAGGACCATGTGATGAGTACTACACCTGCAACTTTGGAAGCAGCAATGGAGCTAGCTACGGAGCTCACCGAAAACCACATTAGGAATAGAGATTTCAAGGATGAGAAGAAGAAAGATAAAACACTAACCGAAATCTCAAACCCAACCCAAACTGAATCCTCTTCCCAACTCACTACCAAAAGAAAGTGAGACGGACAAAATTTTGCTGTTACTCAAAGCAGTCAATCAGCTCCACAAGCCGTACCTCTCAAAGCTATCCCAATCACTCAAGTAGCACCCAACTCTGCTTACCCAAATAAGAAACCTTACATTGGATCTTACCCTCAATGCAACACCTGCTTTTATCACCATCAACCTACCATACCCTGTCGATTGTGTGCTAATTGTGGGTGTTATGGTCATCTAAGTAAGACTTGTCGAATGCCCCAAAACCAAGCTCCACCCCCTGCTCAAAACATGATCCAACCCTATCAACAACCCCAATACCCTATGGTTCCACATGTTCGAACTTGCTTTAATTATGGTGACCCTACCCATTTTAGAAACATGTGCCCTAGATTGGTTAACATCATTAACGCTCAAGCTCAAGCAAACCCAGTTAACCAAGCAAATCAAGCAAACCCAACACCTCCACCAGCGAGAGGAAGAGCTTAGAACATCAACGCCAATCCAGTTGAAGTCAATAACGGTGCAAACGAGCAACCTAACTAGCCTTCCATCACCAAGAGTCAAGACTCAGCTCCAACCGTTTAGTTTTTAATGTTTTCTATAAATCTCAATCTTTGTATATCCCTGTTTCAATTTGGGAACTTATGTATCCAAAAATTTTAATGTTAATTGATATCATTGTTTTATTTCATGTCTTTACTCATCGATTTAAAATTTCATGTCATTATACATCATAACGCACCTCGTCTCATCATTTAAAGAAGTTGGGTCGTGTCTCACTTTTTCATAGACTGACCCTTTCATTATAACACATGAGAGAGGTACCGTCGTCATTCAGTCATGTATTCTTTCAGATTTGAGACTCAAGCTTTGGCTGTTGTGTTTGTTTATGTTTTGTAGTTTTTAGGACGAGCCACATTGAACTAATCATAATTTACTAACAAAGCCAATGAAAATTTGACAAGAATATGGTGGATACACCGCTGGTACTTCCTATATATAAGTATTCTTGTCAAAGGATCAAAAGTATTGTCAGGCGGTTATGAAAAGTTCCGTGTAGTTTTTAATATCGTAATGGTTGAAGTTTTTCGTCTGGTGATATAACTTTATCTTTTCAAAGCATCAATTTTCTCAAAACTCTTATGCATGAGATCATATCCAGTTAATCAACTTTGTGTATCAACGCTTCTCATCTTAGGCATCAAAAAGCGATTCCTGTAGCAGGGTATTCAACCCATACTAGGAACGTTACCGCCTCAATCAAAATCCAAAACTTCACCTGGTGATGTAAACCTCTAACGTCAAATCCATACCCCACACTCCTTTTTTTTCTGTTAAAAGATACTTATATTTCTGAATCGACGCATCTCGTAGGAGACGAAATTTTTTTTCCGATAGCCAGAGTACGTTGGAAGTCAAAACGAGGATCTGAGTTTACATGGGAACGCGAAGACTCAATGCGCGACAAATACCCGCATCTTTTACCAGTTACAACTTCTACCTAAATTTTGGGACGAAATTTCTAAAAGTAGGTTATACTGTAACATTTATGTAAAACGGGTTCCAAAAACCCACTCCGTTGAGAACTCAAGTAATTATTAAAAGTTCGTTACGCATTTATTTATTAGTGTTACTTATTTTTTATTTTTTTATGGTTAACAAATAAATTTCATAATCAAAATAGTAATTAATAAAAGAATAAATATAATAATATAATAAAACCTTAAAATAATAAAGAAAAATATAAAATAAAAATAAAGGGGGAGCCAGGTTTCGAACCCGGGTCCCCATCAAGCACACACACGGTTTACACCACTACACTACACACACATATCTGAATTAATTCCAAACAAAATAAATCTTATATCAACACAGCTTATGGAAATCAAATTTGAAACAACTGCCGGCAACGTCTGTAACTCCCAACCCTCCATAAAAAATCGTTTCAATCACGAATTAAACCTCTGAAGACTGATTCCAATCACACATTAAGGCTACATCATAACTCATTTCGGTTACCAATTATGGTGGTAATCAATCTTTGACCAAAGACATTTAAAACTGATTCCGAAACTGAAACCACACTTGAACCTATAAATAGAGACCCTCGCATTCCTGTTGAACTCGCCCACACACTCTCAAACTCTTTCTAAAACTCTCTGAAGTTTCAAGTCACCGGAATTTTTTAAGTCGCCGAAGGAGTCGCCGGAGGTATCACCGGAAATATCGACCACTTCCGTTTCAGTACAACTCTATCTTTTCTATTTTGGTGTCGCATATATTCTTATAAATAAATCTAATCATCGAAGTTCATATGGTTTATAAATAAACAGATGGGTGGGTATCAGTGGGTTTAGTTTAATGAAGAAGATGAAGTTTTATATATGTATAAATATAATTAATTTCGCTATTTCAAACGGGTTAGACACACAGTCCAGTGGTGGACTGTGTGCAATTATAAGGCATACGTCCCGAGTTCGAATCTTGTGCATGTAAAGCTTTCTGAAATAACAACCATTTTTTTAAAAAGTATTAAGGGCATCTTTCAAGGAGTTAATAAATATAATATGATTTCAAATAATACTGGGTTAGACACCCAGCCTAGTTGGTAGGGCTGGGTGCAAATAGAGTAAAGGTCACGGGTTCGATTCCGGATGTATGCAATGGTTCGATGGTTTTAAAATCTTTTTAAATTAAATAATTTCTGTAATAACCTAACTTGTATATAAGATTAATTAAATTAGAGATTATTCCGGGTTAGACACGTAGCTCATTTGGTAGAGCTGCGTGCACGTATACGGGAGGTCACGAGTTCGAATCTCACACGCTGCCAAAATCGAATATGATCCGACCGGTCAGACCTGACAAGGTTAATATTTTTTTTATATTTATATTTATATTTTATTTTATTAATTTCATTTAAAAATCATTTGCAATGCTTAAAAACAAGACTTTTTAGGTTTTAAAAACTCCATTAAATACCACAAAAATAACCTAAAAAAATCTAATAAAAAGCATTAATTAAAATATTAACTATTACTTACTTATTTAATTATTACGTTATTATTTAGGCTAGTTTTCTCTCGTGGTTAAATCCAAACTCGTTCATCGCCAAATCAAGGAAACACACCCACTGTGAGTGAATCCTTACAAATTCCCCTTTTTATTCATGTTTTGGGGTGTATCATGTGTCGTTTTGTATATTTTGTTTATTCAAACACTTGTGCTATACCATTATATGATCTAACGTGTGATGTAAATGTTATTTGTTGTATTGTGTGTTTACATTTTTGTCAATTGCGTGCAATCATTCACATTAGGCCCATCAGTTCCTCGTTGGAGACGAGTTGAGCATCAGGTGCCTCATTAGATCGGCTCCGTTTGATTGAGCCTTGATCTCATTGTTCATCGTTTGTCATGCTTGTGTGTGCATTGATTGATAATATGTGGTTTGTGGTTAGATTTACATATGCGTTTACTCTCGTCAACTTTTGTTGACCCAAAACCTTATTTTTTTTACACATGATACAGGTGGACATGTTGAAGCAAGGAACACATAGGAAATTGCGTTAGATGAAAAACAAAGAAGTCATGAATGCTGTGTTTAAAACATATTGTGCTTGTATGTATACGTGTTTGTTGTAATTTATCCTTTAAATTGGAAGTAATAAATATGAAACTTTATTATTTCATGAGTTTTGATGAAAACCCAATCATGCCCCGACTTTTATTTCCGCTGCGAGTCAGGATGTGACAGTACCCAACGAAAATTTGATGCAATTATGGTAGTAGTGGATAGCTTTTCAAAGATGGCCCATTTTGTTCCTTGCACCACCTCCCATGATGTGGTTCAAGTAGCTAGTTTGTACTTTAAAGAAATTTTGCGTCTACATGGAATTCCCAGGTCTATGGTTAGCGATCGGGACACAAAGTTTCTTAGTCATTTTTGGCGAACCTTATGAAAGAAGATGGGTACTAAGCTCAACTTCAGCACCTCTAGCCACCCGCAAACTGATGGCCAAACCGAAGTTACTAATCGGACATTGGGAACACTCCTTCGTGTCTTGGTTAAGAAGAATATTCGCAGCTGGGAAGAAGTGCTACCCCAAGCCGAGTTCGCCTACAATCGAGCACCGCATGCCACTACACGGCTTAGCCCATTTGAACTTGTCTATGGTTATAAACCCACCACACCCCTTGACCTTGCTGTTCTGGATACTTCAACCCACTTTAGTCAAGAGGCAGCTGACAAAGCTATGGCTATCCAACAATTACAAGAAACTGTTCGCCAACGAATTGAAGATATGAACACCAAGGTTAAGCAACGAGTAGATAGACGCAGGATATTTATTAAATTCAAACCCGGCGACCTTGTTTGGGTTCACTTTCGAAAGGAGCGTTTTCCTATCAAGAGGCGATCGAAGCTCAGTCCGCGTTCTGATGGGCCTTTTGCAATACTTGAGCAGGTTAATGACAACGCTTAAAAAGTTGATCTTCCTGGTGAGTTTGGTGTGTCGGGTACGTTAATTGTTGCCGATTTCGACCTTACTATGATGAAGATGAGTGTCTACCAAGTTTGAGGGCAAACTTTGCTCAACCCGAGGAGGATGATACCGTCGACCCGAACGACGACCCGGGTAGCTCCAACCCGGCTGAGCCTAGTTCCACTCTGAAACCAAATGGGCTCCTAATTAATTGGGTCCAAACAACTTATGAAGAGTCCATATGAAGTCCATGCAGAAGAAGGAATCCACGTGACATGAAGACTTTATCATTTGTTTTATTTTGATGTTATTTTAATTCTCTTTTGTTTTGATTTATTTCAATTCTGCATCGTACTTGGTCAATTATTAGTTCCCTGTTTTATGCCATACCTAGTAGTGGGGTATGGGTAGTTATTTCCCTGTAACTCGTAATTCCTCTGGTACTATTAAGTTACGAATGAATGAAAAAGAAGGCAGAGAATTTGCAAAAGTTTTTATCGAGTCTCCTTGAGAGTGAGTGTTATTGTGTCCTGGCTATGTTGATAGGCAAACGAGAGGTGTTCAAAGGATCCAAAACTGTTTGGTGCGACTGTAACCGGAAAAACAGGTCGTCGCCCAAGGTTTAAATCGGAGGTGTGACTATATCCCGGTTGACCCGTTGATCCTTTTTCTCATAACCAAAATCCTAACTGATCCAATGTTACTCATAACACGGAACCCCCTACCATTCCTCATCAGGACCCAATACTGGATTCCTGACATACGTCCAGGTCACCTACACCCTGAACCCAACTGGAATCAAACATAAACAAACAGTCCGATTTTATAAGAGTGACATCACTCTTTTTTGCAAGTGGACGATGTCACCCTTCGTTAATACACTATTCCCTAAAAACGAAGTAAATACACAGCGGTAACCTCGTAACTAAATCCTACTACAAGGGTAAATATTAGGTACACAAGCATCATAAACATGCACCGAAGTTTATCTTCACGGTGCACTAGCTTAACGCTTAAGCTAACATGAGCACTCATCGTCGCTATAATCTCCG
Organism: Scalesia atractyloides; assembly: GCA_947069175.1. Lineage (NCBI taxonomy): Eukaryota > Viridiplantae > Streptophyta > Magnoliopsida > Asterales > Asteraceae > Scalesia > Scalesia atractyloides. The sequence goes on along the minus strand of CAMTDV010000022.1, from coordinate 39,697,887 downwards.
ATCACATGCTGTTCTTCTTTTGATCGCTGCGCATCACATGTCATCGCCAGTCGCGATTCCAATCAATATTTTGCTTTCAATGATTTTAGTTTGATTTGATCTTTTTGTTGTTTAAGTTATGCCATTTGTGCAAATAGCAGATTGATTTGTGTGATTTTGATCGGTGGCACAATTTATAAGATTTACTTTGAATATACAATTTTAAAATTAATTTAAGTAAGTGTTGTTTCATGTCACGATTTCAATATTTGTCGCCAGCTTCTCTTATTTTTGTCCATTTGTATTCTATTTTTTAATTTGAAAATTTCATTTACATTCATCGCTTAAAATATCGTTTCTAACTTACTTCGTTAATATCTAATTAATGTGTTTGAAAAAGTTCGGGGCGAACCGGTAACTAAGGTTTAGGAACGATAAAAACCTGTTGGGCTCGGTTGGTTGGCTAGTTCGGCTGGTTTGATGGTTAAACAATTCGGCCTCGCTATTTGAACTATATTATTTTTTAACTTTTCGGAAAATATTGAAATTGTTTAAATCATAATATATTTAAAATCAAACAAATATATAATAGAGTTTATACAATCAGCTTTAAAATGACATGGGCCTGGCCCAATCCGGTAGAAAAATCGTGAGAAACATAAACCCAATGACAAAGCACAATAAGATAAAAAGACCAAGCACAATTAGGTGAGAAAGAAAAAAAATACACAGAGATATATTTATGAAAAAGCAACAACCAAACCTGAGGTAAAACATATATAAAGAAACAATCGCATGCCCAAAAACCTACAATAAAATGAAATATTATAAATGCCACGCCATCATCTCTCACCAAATAAAAAATTTGAGATCAGATCAATAGTGAGCAAACACATCATCTTCATACATCTTAGCTTAAAAATATTATGATAAAGCTAGAATGAATGAATGAAAAAAAATATATACCTGAACAAATAAGTTGGTGTGAGTTTTTCCTTCGTACGTACAACTGTAATTTTCACTCCTACTCTTTGGAGACTGTCCACAAATGTTTTATTGTATCATCGAAACAATGAAGCTTGTAATTTGAATGAATAATTATTATATAAATAACAACAGAGTATATGGTCTCTGCTGTTTTTACATCTTAATCCACACGCATATTTTAGAGGAAAATAACCTGCAATCTGCTAGAAATTATAATGGAATAATCTATTGTCCAATGAAATATGATAACTGGAGGTAGTAGAGAAACTCCATTCGTATTGTTTGGGTATCGCACAGCAATTCGTGGAGAAATTTACTTACAAGATTCCAACTAATTTGTAAAATTTGTGAAACTTTTTTGTCAGTTTTATGCTATAGAAGAAAAAATAGAAAATAAAACGGATATTGTAAGAATTCCTCGTAAAAGTGACTTGTCTTGTGTTCAAATACTCAGCCAGGTTAAACATATTATATCTAGAAAAATGATTATAAACAAAAAACGATCAAAGAATAACTATACATGAAGAACATAACTTTCTCCATGTTGTAAAGTAATCGATTCTCTCCCAACTGGTCATTTGGATTTTCTTAGTAAATACAAATTTCAGCAATAGATTTTGTAAACTTTGTATCCAACCCAAGAGTAACTGTAGTTCTAATAACTTTATCCAATAGCAACAAACTTTTACAACGTATATATTTATTAAACCCTTAATACTACACTTGTCATTTTCATATTTCAAAACTTCCATACGGGTCAAAGATTCTAAATTGCAAGTAGAAATCGATTTTAACTATACTGAAGACAACAATTACATTTTTAGATATCGAATAAAAACGGAAACATACCTTTTTTAGAGATCTACCTCCTTCACCTTTTGACTTCCTAAAGTCAAATCTTTGATTAGCTTTCACACAACTCAAAGTATATTTATTCCTTCATAGCAGTTTCTAATACAACTATACTATTTCATTAAAACAAAATATGTGACTTACAATCAAAATATCCTTTCTTGTATTAAATAAAATCATAATTTTTTTGGCCATTTCATATTTTGACCCATTAGCAATACTGACAGACACCTTGGTGTATGATTGATAAATATGTAGCTTATTGAAGTGTTCATATACATCAAAACTGGGAGTTTTTCACTTACAAATCAGATTCTACTCAAGTGTTATGTAATGGTATCAAAATGGTAAATTTCTTCTTAACAAACACCTACCTGATACATTCCTTAGAAATGCTCATTCAAAGGACACTGAAATTCTAATATGTATGGTTATAGGGTTCGTTCATGATGTCAATCTTTGCAATTAAATTACTTTTAGTTGATTAAACCAAAAATCCCCAATTTGGGACCAAGAACCCTAATTTATAACCCTCTCAAATTCAAAACATCTAGTAGATTTTGTTGGAAATTTGGTGAATGGATATTTAGTGAATTATAATTTAAGGAAATTATAATTATTAACAAACTCTTTGGAGGGGTATGGTCCCATAAACCTTGCGCCTACACAACGGACCATACCCTCAACAGCGAAATTACAAGGATAACCTTGCATGCAATATGCAATGGTGCGCTTTCCTTGGAACCAATAGGTCACACAATGAACCTTGCCCATTCAACGCAACGGTAAATTAGACCAACACCAATAAGTCACACAACGAGCCTTGTGTACTTGGCGCAACGGCAAGTTAGACTTACACACGTAGGCTACTAGACCCTGCGAGGAGCATACAACCCTTTAGTTATAAATCCTAAAACCTTGCAAGGACAGGACAAACATGAGAGCACCTCATAGTCTTGTAGACAAAAGGATTTATCCCGGCTATTCTGCGCTGGTGGGAAAATATTGACAGCCTCGCAGAAGGTGTAAGCACTAAGAGGTGTTGACCATACTCAAGGGTACAGAATGACAGAACTGTGACGAATGGTTGCTCGGCAGGTTGCGTCTGACAGTGTTAAATGAACAGTGACGTAGGCAGCAGACTGTACACCAACGTATCTACGCCAGTGACTGTTCCACCTTCTTCACTTTCGGCTGGTAGCAGGTCTGACGCCAAAGATATCCGTCCTTACTGTATTTACACGTGGCACCATTCAGCGCCCGACATACCACACCTCCTGACAGAAGACATTAATTCCTCTGCAGGGGACAGTAATTCCCCTCCAGGCCCAAGGCCCATCAACCCATCTCCTGAGCCCACTTACTTTCGGCTATAAAATAAGTATCAGACCACAAGGTAAGGGAGGATCTAGATTCATCAACATCTACAATTACTTACAATTACCAAATACTTATTCTCACACAAGAGTGTGGTCACAGAAAAAACCACCATTTTCCCGTGACGAGACTAACGGCGCTGCTAGTTTTGCAGATCAGTCTGAGTGAGATCACCCTGAAGAACGAGCGAAGAGACAACCCCTTTATGCAGAAATACCTTGGTTGTAACTCATATATCCCTAGATATCCCTAGGTTCGATTGGTGTTTCTTCACTCTTCATATGGTGAATTAAAGATTAAACTCTTAAATAGAGTTTTTATATCTTTTAATTTGGGTCTTTATGTCTCAAGCTAAGTATATAATTAAGTAGCTAATTAAGTGAGACTTTTCACTTATTCTCTACTCTTGTAAAAATAGTAGGCTATGTGCCTCATTTTGAGATAGAGAAAAATGCTAGAAAAATACAAGAGAAGAGATACAAGAAAAATACATAAATATATGGAGAGTTCTTGGAAAGAAGAAAAACTTGAAGACCCATGTGTTGGGTACTTAGAGAAATATGTTTTCTCTATACGATTTCATCACCTTCGTATCATATTTTTCACAAGTTCTAACACTATAATTTTATCCGGTGTAACCTCGGGCGCGTGAGCCATCTCCGGCAGTACATACTGCTTTGGCTGTTGTACCCTGGGAAACATATGCGTCGTCTTTAGTAGAGGCGCGAAATCTGTTTTAAGGGAAGCGTGTTGAACACGTGCCTCAACCATAACCGTCAACATCAGTTTATTTATTTTTTGCAGCCAAGAAGGATCGCACAAGAAGACGTGGTTCAAGTTCTCGTAGCGGAAATTGTACAAAAAAACGCTTCTCAAGCTCTTGTGAAAGAGAACGATTTGAATCGATTTATTTAAATATGTTGTATTTCATATTTAATTTTGTATGGATTTGTACACGGTATGGGAAGTACAATTTCCCAAAATCATGTAAAGAGAGTATCTTTACTATATTTATATATGTAATTTTTATTATAATTGTGACCCATGTCTTACAAATTTTTAATAAATCTTTATAAATAAAAACATAGTACATATTTTTCATACCAAATAAAGTCAAATAGCTTCATGGCTTTTCTGGTTTCTTCAACCCTGCTCATACTTACAAATTGTATGAGGAAAAGGAAAACAACTATAAAAAATAAGATTCCCCTTACATTGCATTCTAACTTTGTTGTAACCAAATCTTTGACCCTTACATTTTTCTAATCGTAACAGATGTAATCTATGAGCTAAAACCATGATTTTAAAAAACGGTTGAGCCGTGCATCTCAAGGCGAAACGCCCAAAAAATGATTCTGTCAGGGATTTTTGATACTTGTTTTTGACTTTCTGTGTCAATTTCAAGCAATTTATGTCAATTTATGTGTTTTTATTTGTGTTTTTTGTGATTTTGATGAATTTAGTTTGTATTATTATTTTTGTAAAATATATAATTTTTAATTCCGCCTCAGGCTTACGGCTCGTGAGGCGAAGAAAAAACGCCTAGAAACTCGTTTCTGTTTTCTAAACCTTGGCTATGACAATTTTATCTCATTATTCCAACATTTTCAAAAATACAAATATATACAAGGAAAAAAAATAAATTGTAGATTTTACACTGTATGAAGATAGGCAGTAAAAACTACACCAAACACTAAAATGAAAAAAAAAAACACGAATCACAAAATTAAACATATTAATCAAAGCAACATTACCTGAGAATGGTGAATTTCGAAAACCTTTTCAATGTTATCGACTTCACATCCCAACAAAAACCTCATTAGTAGCAGAAAAAAACCCTAAACAATAAAAGAGGAAGAACTGAAATCATTATTATATTTTGAAACCATATATAAGTGGTGACAATTTACAAATCATATTGGTTAATAATTGAAGCTATACGTACCATAATAGATCAATTCCGTAAGATAGAAATATTGTCTAATGGAACAAAAAGCAACAATTAAAACATCAAATGGTAACGAAATAGATACTTGATCGATAGTTTCTAGTTAAAAAGTAAAAGGAAAGATGTTGGCAGCTTCGATTCAGAAAGAGAATCGATTTTTTTTGTGTTTTTTTTATCACGGTTTATGAAACAATAGGAGGAAAGAAGGCTTGGGTAATAAAAACAAGGTCGAGTTATTATTTAAAAATCCAAAGCACCACGACTTGACCCAGAATAGTTTTGAGGAATTCAGTTGGATTTATTAGGACAATTTCATATATATTCATATAAACTTACAAAATATCATATATATATATATATACACACACAAAATATATACACACACACAAACACCCTTGCAACACTATAAATATCATATATACCCCTACAAAAGAGTTAGAATTATCATATATAACTAATTCATTAAAAACAATTTAATAAAAGACAATTTTACACTTATTTTTCTATAAATTTGAAAATCACATATATGATCTTTAACTTGAAATATTGTATTTACTTTTTTCTAGCTTGATTTGTTTAGATTATATATATAATATATATATATATATATATATATATATATATATGGAGAATACTATTATTTATGAAAAAAACAAAAATAAATAAAAATAAATTTAAGCTTAAAATATGTTACATAAAAATATAAAGTCAAAAGACGAGCATATATGAAAAGTTAGAAGTAAAAAAAAATAAGTGTAAAATGATTATTAGATTGTTTTTAATAAATAGGGTATGTTTGATATTTTAACTAGAGTAAATTGTCAAAATCGTCTCTGAGGTTTGGGACTGTTTACGATTTTCATTCAAAATGACTTTTTTTTAACCAAATCGTCCTTCACTTTTGTAACTTTTTACCATTTTCATCCAAATAACTAACATGGTTTATTTTTTTTTTGTTAAACTCATGTTTTTTGTTATGCATTTTTTAACTATTAAATAAAAAACAAAAATAAATAAATAAATAGATATAAAACCAACCCCACCCACTCTCCCTCCCCCTCTCTAAACCTCTGCAACACTCTCTCTAAACCTCTATAACTCTCTCTCTCATCCTCTGCACCACCGTAAACCCACCACCTCAAACAACATAAACCGACACCACCTCCAACAAGAATACAAAATCAACAGTCGCTAAATCTGTAACCTAGATTCTCACTAAACCCACCTGCAACTTAACTTCCGATAAGTTTTTACCACTAGCGAGAGTCGTTTTTATTAAAAAAATACCCAACAAGACTACAAAATCATACAACGCACTCGCTAAACCTGCAACCTAACGTCGCTCTTAACCCACCTACAACCTAACTTCCGCGAGAGCCGTTTTCTGGCGAGGTACAACTTCCGGTGAGTTTATACCACTATTTTCCCCTCGTTTTTTCCGGCGACGGCTTTCTGTCGTTTTCTCTGATTTCCACACTTGTTGGAAGAGGTAGAGAGTAGGGGGTGAGAGATTGATTGGTTTGTTAAACTATTGCGATAAAAGGGGGCTGCTGAGGTGACTTTTAGGTGGTGGCCGACGAAAGAAGGAGAACGAAGGAGAAAGGGGTTTGGTGGTCGGATCTGGATTTGACTATGTCTGCCGGATTTGGGTCGCGAGGGGTGGGCGGAGCTAGTGTAGATTGTTGGTGGTTGTGTGTAGGTTAGAGAGAGAGTAGCGATTGGTGGAGGTGGACATGGAGAGAGATGTAGAGATTTAGAGAGAGGGGAGAAATACAGAGGTTAGAGATAGAGTGGGGTGGGGTGGGGTGAGTGGGGGTAATGGTTTTTATATTATTTTTAAAATAAAAGTAATATGAAATATATATAATTAAAAAATGGGTAAAATGTCTAAATTGTCTCTAACTTAACATTAAATTTAAATGGTGTTAGCGATTTGGATGAAAATGACAAAAACTTACAACAGTGAAGGACGATTTGGTACAAAAAAATCATTTTGGATGAAAATGGCAAACAGATCCAAACCTCAGGGATGATTTTAACAATTTACTCTTTTAACTATTTTGTAAGGGTATATATGATATTTTTAGTTTTTATAAAGGTGTATATGATATTTTTCGTTTTTGTTGGGTATATATGAAATATTTTAAGTTTGTATGGCTATATATGAAATTAAGCCTATTTATTATATCGCGTTTTAATAAATAAAAACTCTGAATTGCTTTTGGAAATTGTAAGCATGAGCATATTTATGTAGTTACTTGTAAGTATGAACATATTTGTGTACAAAACAGGATATTCACATTATGGTTCTAAAAAGAAGTTCTAAATTATAATTCCTAGCTTATAAATTAAAATAAATGTTACTCATTTATATATAGAAGTTGAGTGGATAAACTATAGGTGAAAGATGATGTGTTTTCTAATCCAAGGAAAATCTAAATCCTATGCAATGAAATAATCAAGAGCCGCGTAGACTTCCCCATTGACATTCGATAAGAGATCCATTCCAACAATTACATCAAATGATTTAAGAATGTACATATATTATAAAAAGAGAGATTTAGCGTATCTGGATGAGAGGGTTTGGGGATCAATTTAGGGTTTACTTGTTAAGGAAGAGGTGACATAGGCATCGCGAGTAAGGAATCAATTCCCCCTCCTTCAAATCTTCGTATCAATGACTTTGTTCATAATACCACAAAAATCGGGACCAAGATGAGGAGTCTTGATTTAAAATTTAGGTAAAAGAGGATTCGAGATGAGAGCACATATATTTGGCGACGCTAATGGCTCTGGGTTTCAGAATGGAACTTCAAGTATGGTAGATTAAAAACGGAAGATGAATTAGCAAAGAATGTAAAGGGTCCGTTTTATAAAATCGGGTCAAGAATGAAAAATGGGCTTAGCTACCGAGCAAACCGATCTTTAGTATCAGTTGGGCTATTCTTTCCAATATGGCCATTCTACTTAAAACAATTAACAATCAGACCCTTATTCTATTTATATCGTAACACATTGGGATTAAATGTAGTAACTTAGATTTATTTTATTCATGTTGCAGCATGGTGGATGGGAATGTTTACTTAATACTATAGAGGTTTGTTTAATTCATGCTTGACCTGATGTGGTAAGACTCACTTTTAGTAGTTTTCAAGACTCATTTGAATTTCGTAGTTTCAAGAGTCATTTGAATTTCGTTTTTGGTGACCATGAGAGTCTGTTAGAAAAAACTACAAGGTCCACCAATGTCATGGTAATCAGTGGAACTAGGTGAGACTAGGTAAAGCATAGCTTTTGTTTGTGTAGGTTACTTTCAAGGGGATAAGACAAAAACCAGTGGATAATCATTTTTTATGATCCTTCTAACACGTATATTTGATGTAGAGCGATCATTATCAGTTTGTCTATTGCGTGGAAAGTTAAGCTACGAAGATAAGCATACTGAGTGGAACACATGTTATAAGAAATTAGATTTGGATCCAAAACCTGTTATTGATTGTTACAGTAGTGGTATGGGACACAAGGTTGGTCTTCTTGCAAATAGCATGTTAGGTTTATATCCGTTTCATAGCTCTAATCTGTAACACCTTGTAAAATCGTGTCCAATAATATAGTGACACGTGTTGTATTTTTAATATAGTCAATTAAAGACTAATATGGACTAAAAGTGACAACATGCTCAAATTGAGCCTCTGAATGACTTTCTGATGTCAACATGCATAAACCTAGCCTCTGAACGACCATTAGTGTCGTCATGCATAAAAACGTAGCATCTGAACGACCATTAGTGTCGTTACGCATAAAAAGTAGCCTCTGAACGACCATTAGTGTCGTTATGCTTAAACTCGGCCTCTGAGTGACCATTGTGTCAACATGCCTAGCCTCTGAGTGACATCCGAGTTAACATGCTTATACTAAGCCTCTGAGTGATCCTTTACGTAGTCCTAACTCTCATATGTCCTGTTTGTTGGACGAGAGTGATTAAATCCAGTATTATATAAAAGTTGGATAATGGAGGGATTAAAAGTGTCAACATGTTAATTTATACTTCTGAGTGACCTTTTAACGAACCAAGAGCTCGACAATGTCCGGGCATAATCCCAGGTATGCCAAGTATTGGCTACGAAGGGCTAAAAGTGCCAAAAAGGTGTTTAAAAGGGTTTTTAGAAGCTTTAATAAGTTAAGGGGTTAAAAGTGTCAAAGTTTAAAAGTGGCCGTGGGGCGGTTGCGGGCCGCGAAAGACATGGCCTGTGTCTGTCGCGGGGCACGAGAAGCCCTCTGCTGCAGAAAGTTTTGCTTGTTCTCCAAACAAAACTCCAAAACCATTAAAACCGAAACCATGGCTTCCCAAACTGCTATGCCACATTTTGGGACACTTGTAAGCTTCCTCTTACACCCCTAAACACCTGGCTTCACCTCCTTTGAGCTCTCCAACTATAAATAGATAATCAAGTTCACCATTTGAACTTGCACCTTTCTAAATCATAACTCTTCTCCCTCCTCTGGAAGTTCCTAACTAAAAGGAGCATCCAGCATAGTTTTTTGCACCTTAGGAATCACTGGTAAGTGTTCCTTCTTTGTGCATTTTCGTTTATAGGCTTTTATAGCCAAAAGTCAAACATTTTCAAAGAACGCTTTGACTTTCGGTTAAGACCATTATGGTCCAGCCATTGTTCGAAATGAACATGGCTAAGTGATCGTAATAAGGTAGGTGTTAATCCCTATAAAGGGCACCTCCTGAAGATCATGTTTGCTAGATCAATTGACGGGTCAAAGTTAAGCTATTAAAAAGTCAAACAGGCCATTTTTCGGAAAAATGATAAATTGATCTTATATATGTTATGAAACCTGTTTTGACACTTAACAAGTTGGTAATAATTATTAGAACATGTAAGAACATGTTTGGCTCGTCAATTTCAGTTATAGGGTCGGTTCGCAACCGAAACTCGAAAAGTTTGACTTCTGCTTTGACTTTCGATTCTGACCTGATTTAGATTAGTTACCTACTGATCTAAAGTTGCATTATGATCATAATATAATGTAGCATAACCCTATGAGGTTATATTACATGATCATAATCAGAATCCGAGTTTATGCGCAAGTTCCATAATTATGCCATCTTTGACCAAAGTGTCCTTTTTGCATAAAACAAGGTTTTAAATGGTAATGAACTTGAAAATGATTTTTCTACTGATGTAATATTATAAGTAGGATTATTTGGGCTGTTAAACCAAATTATAAACTGAGTTTTCAAGCAAGTCCTTAAACTATGTCGATAAATGACGATTTTAGCCGTTGTGGCTCATAAAATGGTTTTAATCAAATCTTTTCAAGGTAAATCATTTACCTACTCATATGTTATATTAAATAACATATTTAAAACATTATAATCTGACCTTAACATCAGTTTTCGTAAACATCACATAAAGACGTCATTTTACGACATAAGCGTCGTTTTGGCGCATAGTATGGTTTTAAACCATATTAATTGACTAAGACTTGTTACCTAATGATTTTGAAACTTATTTTAAACATATTTACAGTAGGTACATGTTATAAACTCAGAATCCCAAATAATTTATAAACTATGTGTAAAATGACCAAAATGCCCCTTCAGTGCATAGTTTGGTCATAAAAGATAGATTATACATATAATTACCATCCTACTGATATTATATCATATATAAACTATTTTTCCAGAATACTCATGATTATAAACTTAAATTTTATTCAAGATCCTTTTATATGGTATGAAATTACCAAAATACCCTAATGAGGCATAGTTTCATTTTAAAATCTTAACGGGCATACAAGTTTGTTGATACAGTTTTGTGTCTGTCACTTGTTCTTAATTACAGTTGTAATTGTACGGTCTTTTCTCAAGTGTCTGTATAGGTTTGGTCGTGTCGAATAGATCGAGATATCCTTCTATCTTGATCTAGTATGACATCTTAGCTTGTCTGTGTTAATCAGTTGCAAGTGTGCATACTGATAAGTCTTGAAAACGTCAAGTCTACACACGTTCTCCTATTGAGAGGATTCTGTGTGAGTCAGAGTTTTCGTACGAATCAGGTGATTCGTACGAAATACTTGAGTATCTAATGTGTTATTTGTTTCTTATGAAATAAGCTTTTCATACGAAACAGTGTCTCGCACAAAATCTTGGAGTCGTGACTTGTGTGAAATAGTGTATTCAGTATGTCTAGACTCGTATTTCGTACGAAACTAGACGGACACTATATAAGCAGACTTGTACCTCTCAGTGAGGGTTAGCTAGTTAGTCAGACCAGAGAGCTTGTTACTCTTTGAGTTGGTTATCTCTGTAGACGAAGACACAAGAACACAAGAAGTTTGTTTGAGTCATACGAGCATTGTGTGTATATGTTTGTACTTGTTCTCAATCATTAATCAAGATAGTGAATCTTTGGTTACCCCGTGTTCTTTACTTTGCTTTGGTTGCATGCACACTTGGATTCTGCACTTGTGTGTGTGTCATATGAACAAGGAACTGGTTCAACACCATCCGCAGGTGGACCTACAAGTGGTATAAGAGCATTGGCTCTTTCCTTGTTCAAAACCGGGCTTAGTTGTGTCTGAGCTAGTTTGAAGATTTCTGAAGTGTTCTTGAGCCTCCAGCAGAAAACTTAAGTTTTGGATAAATAACTAACTTAAAACTTGGTTAAAATCTGTTGCATGCAGAAAATTTTGTTGTAAAATTTTTTCTGTAGAACACCCTTGAAGAAGAAATCTGCAAAAATGTGAATCTGATTAGTTTTGGTAGGGTTGACATTTTCTGACTTGGATCTAGACTTGGACTATGGACTGTTAAAAATCTGTGTTTTAACTAAAAATGGGTAAGACAACAGGTAATTTTCGAAAAAGCAGGTCTACACAAGAAAGGAAATTTTCACCAAACCATTTCTGAAAAGATTCCTCTGAAAAACGTTGAACTAAACATTTGGTGCGACTGAATTATTTCGTGCGAATCATCTTGACTCGCACGAAACAACCATTTCGCATGAAACATCAGTGTTTCGCACGAAACATGTGTCTCGCACGAAACAGAATGTTGTTTTTCGCGTTTTTAAAGCTTTGTGATTTTAAGAATTTGTCATATTTTCAGAACCTGTGAATTTTTAAACGGTAATTATAATTTTGAAATTTTAAAACCTTTAAATTTTCATTAAACAAGAAATATAATGAGTTCTAACCCGTGGGATTGGAGTTGTTCAAGCTCAAATCAGGAATCTTCGCAAAGCTCTGCAACATCATGGGTAAAATCTTTGATGCCACAACATACAGCAATGATCTCTGCAAATCAATGGGCGTGTGTTGCGAATCAAAATCAAAGCATCCAAACTCTGTTAATGAGCGAAAGTGAAACAGGGAGTAATAATCCACTGCCGAAGTTAAATCACATGAACGATTATCCTTCATGGAAAAGTCGTTTTCATACGTATGTTCTTGGTCAAAACACGAAATTGTGGACGTGTTTCACTACCCCCTATAATGAAGCACTTGAAGAAGCTGGATCAAATCCAACCTCATTGGCCAATCTAGTCGAAAGTGACAAGAAAGCTTACGATCTAGAGAAAAATGCATTTGCTATCCTCACACAAGCTCTGCATAAAGACATTTATCATCAGTTTGTGTATTGTACTACAACGAAAAGTTTGTGGGACACTTTGGAAGCAAGAGGTGAAGGTAACGCTGCTACCAGGAAGATTCGGCATGATCTGCTCAAGAAAGAGTTTGAAGGTTTTATGTTCATGGAGAACGAAACCTTGAATGATATGACCACTCAGTTTTGTCATCTTCTCAGCGAAATGTACTCGTATAAAGTGTTAGCAGCACCACAAGAAATTGTGATGCGATTTGCTGATGCTTTACCACCAAAATGGGGTCAATTTATTGATCTTTTAAAACATACAGGTGTTTTGGACTCAATTAGTATTTATGAGTTTGTGCAGAAACTGGAGAACAAGGATGAAGAAGAACTCCGGAAGGCACAACGAGTCTCTGCTCCACAAAACCCTGAAATATATTTTGGCGGTAAAAATGCAGGTACAAGCTCAAGTCAACAACCGAAGCTGCAGACCGCGTTTGTGTCAAACGTGAACCCTTTTCTACTCCAACCAGTTCAAACAAGTCAGTCTACAGGTTCGAGCAATCAAACCTATGGACAGACCTTTGATCCGAAAGCCTTTCTTCCACAGCCAAGGGATTTAGCGCATAAGCTCCACAGCAAGCTCCTCAACAAGCTTTCTATGGAGGCAACAGTCAATCTGCAAATCCCAACACTGTCAAACTTGACACGTCAAATCTCTCCAAAATCAACATAGAAGTTGCACAGGAACATGCAGAACTTCTAAATACCATGGTCAGTGCGTATTGTGGTTTAGTTGCAGGTCAAATAGGGAACATCAATTTGACGAACGAAGACTACGAACAAATTGACCGAGATGAAATGGGGCTGATGGACATCAAGTTGGCTTTTGCAAGCGCTATGAGAAGGGCAAAGGATTATATGAGAAGAACGGGGAGAACCAGTTTGGAAAGCAAGAAGGATAAAAATACGGCTTTGACAAACCCGCCGTTACTTGCTTCAACTGTGGAGAAAGATGTCACTTTAAGTGGGAATGCACAGGACCCAGTAAGGAAGGAAATCACAACCCCTTTCGTAATCAGTCTCAACCATCCAACACAGCATAGTACAACAACGAAAGAAGAATAGTAGCTATTGGCAACTCTAACAACACCAATCAATCAGGACCTTCAAACACGCACAGAGCTATGGTAGTTCTGTCTGATGAAGGATGTGATTGATCAGTACAGTTGGGAACTGAAAACAACGGAAGAACGGCATGCTATGCAAGGATCGTGGATCAAAACAAGCATGATCACAACATCAACACTCAAAATAATGATGATACATCTGGAGATGCTGGTAGTTCTGATGAAGAATGTTCAAGTTCAGATGGTTATGAGTCTGATTCTGATGTGAAGAAAGGAAGTGCAGCTGGGGTTGAAGAATTGCTGAGTGAAGCTGAGTTGTTGAAAAGTGAAAAGGTATGTATGACGGGGAATGCAGAAGCTGCGGTAAAAGAGACAGAGGCACTCTCTACAGATGGTGCAGCTTTTCCTCATCACACTGCCTTTATAGCAAATGTTGAAGCTTCTTCAAAACAGGTAAATTCTGACCCTCCTACTGTTTGCAATGAGTGTGTTGAATTGAAAATAAAGTATGAAACCGTCAACAGTCATAATCAGAATTTAGTTGTTGAACTATCAAAATGCAAAGAGGCGAATTTGGCGCTAACTAGAAATGAAAAAGAATTCAAATCTGTTATAGAAACCCTTAAGAAAAGTGTTTCCGAATTGACAAAAACAGTTTTGAATAAACAGACAGGAACTAATAATTACATTAATCTCCTAGAAGAAACAAAGAAAGAGTTACCCATCGGCCAAATGCGAATATGATTCGATCAAACGCAATTGGAAAGTTATTCCAACTCCCAATATGTGCTTGATCATATTATTGAAGTTCAAAAACTAAAGGGAGATGCTCAATGCATTGGGTATAAGTCGTGTCCACCCCTAATGAAACACAACTATACCAAAATGTCTGATGAAGAGGAGATGCCTCGTTTTGAACCCTTTGTACCTTTGAATCCTGAGGAATTCGCAGCAGGGTTAGGGTTCAAACTAGGCAATTCCTCTCAAGAACCAAGCAAGCCAGAAAGTTCACCATCTGATGAAGAAGAGGATGATACATCAGATGCTGAATCAATAAATGATGAACAGGATCAGCCTCTTGATGAAAGGAAAAGAGTAGAAGCTTCTGCTACTCCTAGTACACAATCTGTTGAGAATCAAGAGACCGTTCCTAAGAAATATGTCAAGATGCAAGTGTCGACAGATGAAGCAAATAATGTGTTGTATACTTTGGTTGGAGATAAGAAAATCTATTCAAACAAAGATTTTCCAATTAAAAATGTAAATCCAATCTCTATAGATCAGGTTTTCGAAAAGTCAACAACCAAACCTTTAGAGAAGAAAAAGTCAACCAAATCACAACCATTATCCGCTTCAAAAGAAAAAGAATGGAAGCGAGTTGAAAAGCCCACAACTTCTCAACCGAAGGTTGAAGCAAAAGGCTCTTGTTACCAGAAGAAAGGCCAAAACTGTTAAATTTGTGAGTTCTAAAGGTACCGATAAAGTCGAAACTTTTCAAGGAAAATCTAATGTTGATTTTGTAAAGAAAGTTAAGATTTTGAAAAGAAATAGTCAAAACAATTACACCCAACAGACTGATGGATGTAATGAAAATGAACCCAGTACCTCAGGATCCACAAATTCAACATCAAGCCGAGAAACACGATCTCCTAGTTTTGTTGAAAGGAGAACATGTTTCAAATGTGAAGAATTTGGCCACATTATAAAGGATTGTCAAAATCCAGCCAAATCAAGATGTATAGAGAAAACCCCTCATGAACCAACTTGCAAACGTAAATCAGTTTCTCCGACACAAGATAAATGAATTATTAAAGATCAAAAAGAGAAACAAAAACGTAAACAAGTAAAAGCAGTTGAGAAAGCTTTAAAATCGGATTCTTCGAAAAAGGATCAAAAATCTTCAAAGTTAATAAAACCAGACACTGTTAAAACTGTAAATAATAGTAAATCTGGTAATAAACAAGGATCTTGGAAACAGAAGACCGGTAATGGTTCAAAAGGAGTTTCTCAGTTTGATAATCATCAAGAAATTAAGATTACATTTCTCGATGATAAGGGACGACCCAAGACCACTAAGGTTTGGGTCCCCATCTCAAACTAATCTTGTTTGTGCAATGTGCAGGGTGTTCCAGGAGGAACTGTAAACAGTCATTGGATTGTTGACAGTGGAGCATCAAGGCACATGATGGGCGACTTGCGCCTCCTATATGATGTGAAAAGCCTAAGGGGTGGTTATGTTGCTTTTGCTGGTGACAAAGGCGGATACATCACTGGAGAAGGAATGGTCTCCAATGGTGTTGTGAGCTTCGATAAGATCAATTACGTGCGGCAAATTGATCACAATCTTCTTAGCATTTCTCAAATCTACGACAAGAAGTTCACGGTACATTTTGATGATGCCGGAAGTTATGTGCTGAAGCCTGGATTCAAGATCCCCAAGGAATGGATTCTCCTATCGGCTCCAAGAATTAATGATTTGTATATTCTTGATATGAGCCAAGCTATTACAACATCTGCACAAGTCACATGTTTTGTCTCTAAAGCCACCGAGAAGGAATCAATCTCCTGGCACAGACGTATGGGACACATTCACCTGAGGAAAATGAACTATTTGGTGAAGAACAATCTAGTGAATGGTGTACCAGTGAAGAGCTTTCATCTTCAAGACATTTGTGTATCAGCCAGAAAGGGAAGCAAGCGAGAAAGGCCCATCCCATGAAGAAGATCAACACTGTGAATATGCCACTGGAACGTCTCATACGGACCTTTTTGGACCTATGAAACACAAGACAACCTTTGGTGATTCTTATTGTCTGGTAGTTACTGATGACTATTCCAGATTCTCATGGGTAAACATGCTGGCACACAAGAGTGAAGTCCCTACTATCCTCAAGAATCTCCTGACTCTGTTAGAAAATTTGTACAATCTGAAGGTAAGGAGAATCAGAAGCGACAATGGGACCGAATTCAAGAATCAAGTTATGGATGAGTACTGTTCTTCAAAGGGTCTTCTGCATGAGTACAATTCTCGATACACTCCACAACAAA
Organism: Scalesia atractyloides; assembly: GCA_947069175.1. Lineage (NCBI taxonomy): Eukaryota > Viridiplantae > Streptophyta > Magnoliopsida > Asterales > Asteraceae > Scalesia > Scalesia atractyloides. The sequence goes on along the minus strand of CAMTDV010000022.1, from coordinate 39,680,960 downwards.
ATGGCATCGCTGAGAGGAAAAATAGAACTCTTATTGAAACTGCAAGAACCATGTTAGTAGAATCAGAACTTCCCGTTCAATTTTGGGGAGAAGCTGTTGCTACTGCATGCTACACGATGAATAGAGTTCTGATGGTGAAGAGACATTGGAAGACATGCTTTGAGTTGTTACATAAAAGGAAACCGGATGTTTCTTTCTTAGAACCTTTTGGAGCTCCATGCACTATGATCGACCCACATGGAAAGTTTGGTCCCAAGGCTATCGAAGGTTTCTTTCTTGGATATGCTACTCCTAATTTCCGGGTGTGGAATTTGTCTTCGAAGAAGATTGAAGAATGGGGTGAAGTCAAGGTTCAGAGATATACATAAGCTACAAGAGCTCCGGGTGCTCCTTGGATGTTCGACTACGATGGGCTGTTTGACTCCTTTAATCTGCCAACTTTTGATGATGCAACAGCTGCTGCTCAGATGTTATTGGAAAGTGATACTGCAGTAGATTCATCACTAGTTCGACCAATTATTATTAACCCTCAAGTATCGACTTAGTTAACAATCTTGTTCAAAATGAGGAATTCGAAGACGTTGCGGATTATAATGTTCCGTCAGAAGACGATGAGTTTGATGATGCAAATGAAGCTGCCTCTGGTGTGGTTCCTGGAATTTCAGATGGTACGTCAAATATTCAACCTCAAGGAACGACTGAAGATCATGCATCTACAACGTCATCAAATCCAGCTCTCGATGTAACTGTTGATCCGAATATCAACAATTTGGATATCAATTCTCGAGTTCCTGATGTACCAGAAACTCGAATTCATAATATCCATCCTCAGCAGAATATTATTGGAGATGTCCAGAGTGGTGTGCAGACTCGTAATCAGCTTCGACACAACCAGAATGCTGGATTGTATTCGGAAATCAGGGAATCTGGTGGTCTGAATGATTGGTATTTTGCCTGCTATGTGTGCCAAGTAGAACCAAAATCTTGGACGGAGACAATGAAAGAAGACTCTTGGGTTGAAGCCATGCAGGAAGAACTTCAACAATTTCAGAAGTTAAGCGTCTGGAAATTGGTTGACAGGCCTGACGGCTACAAGAAGATTGGTACATGATGGGTGTACAAGTGCAAGAAGGATGACCGAGGTGTTGTTGTGAGAAACAAAGCGCGATTGATTGTTCAAGGTTTTAATCAGGTCGAAGGGATCGATTATAATGAAGTTTATGCATCGGTTGCATGACTTGAGGCCATAAGAATCTTTTTGGCTTATGCGTCCTTCAAGAAGTTCACCGTTTATCAGATGGATGTGAAGAGTGCATTTCTTCATGGTGTGGTAGAAGAGGAAGTATATGTTGAGAAACCGCCAGGTTTTGAAGATCCTCTCCATCCTGACAAGGTTTGGCTTCTCAACAAGGCGTTATATGGTCTTCATCAAGCTCCGAGGGCTTGGTATGAAACGTTGTCTACCTATCTGTTGAAGAATGGTTTTCGACGAGGCCTGATCGACGGTACTCTCTTCATCAAGGAACAGGACAAGGACTTGCTGCTAGTACAGGTCTATGTTGATGATATTATATTTGGGTCGACTAACACTTGAATGTGCAAAGAATTCGAACAGGTTATGCAGGAGAAGTTCGAGATGAGCGCTATGGGAGAAATGACTTTCTTTTTAGGTTTGCAGGTTCAGCAATCAAAAGAAGGGATTTTTATCCATCAAACCAAGTACGTCGGAGATATTCTCAAGCGATTTCAGATGGATGACTCAAAGCCTTTGGGAACTCCATTAGCTCAAAATCATGGGATTACTCCAGACGGAATGGGTGAACATGTAGAACCATCTCTCTATCGTGCAATGATCAGATCTCTCATGTATCTTACTGCCTCAAGACCCGATATAATGTACCCAACATGCCTTCTGGCACGCTATCAGTCTAGTCTGAAAGTTTCTCACTTGATGGCTGACATTGGTCTATGGTACCCTAAGGATTATAACTTTGATCTGACAGCATTCAGTAATTCTGATCATGGCGGCTGCAAAATCAATCAACAACAGCAGGATGTCAGTTCTTGGGAAATCGCCTAGTCACGTGGCAATGCAAAAAGCAGACTTGTGTAGCTACATCAACATGTGAGGCTGAATATATTTTTGTTGATAATGAAGCTGCTTTACAGATCATTCGGAATCCTGTACATCATTCAAAAACAAAACACATTGAGATTAAGTATCATTTCATACGAGATTGTTATGAAAAGAGACTTATCGATGTTGTTAAAATCCACACTGATCACCAATGTGCTGACCTTTTTACCAAAGCCTTTGATAAATCACGTTTTGATTATCTACTTTTGGTCAATGGCATCAAGGTGAAACCCGAGTAACTCAACCATGGCTAACTATTTTTGTATATCCGTTTTCTAAAAATCTAAAACTACAAAAGATTTTCAGTTTTATATTTTAGGGGGAGTAAATTTCAAGAAAATACAAAAATAAGTCTTTTATTTACCTTCTTTGTTTAAGGGGGAGAAAAATTCAGAAAAATACAAAAACATTAAAAAAAATAAAAAATGAGTTTCTTGGATAAGTTGAAGATGATGAAATTCACCGGTAAATCTGTCAGAAATGGTTAAAAGCATGGAAAGAAGATTGATAAGTAACTTTACTTATGATGTATCGTTAGGCTCACAATCAGACTAAAATGTGCAACAGACAGAACGCCAGGTGGGAACCATTCATTGTCATATGGTCTTGGTACCGAAATTTCGTTTGATAGAGTGCCGAGGTTCTGAGATATACGGTCTTTATGCTGGCTTATCATCTGGGTATCATGGTTGAATCTTTTGCCGAAAAATAATGGTGGCGCAAGTCTAGAACTTCCATGATATCATACATACGTGTTCATACTGCATTCGACCTTCAAATAAGTGATAAAAATATCACATCCCCAAAATAAGTGATAAAATATCACAGCTTTATGCAGGAGCTAAGTTCGTCTCTTTGTCGGTACGATGGTACTAACCTGTCCACGGACTTACTCATGTGCCCTGCATGCATATGAAAATCAAGTTCCTCATCAATAAGTGATTAAATCACAAAGGGCTTGTTTTCAATAAAAAATAAGTGAGTATCTCACATCATTCATATACGTCAAAACAGATGATAAAGCAGCATACTCACCAGTAAGATTTTCTTTCGTGCATATCTTGATACGGGAATGTGTCGTAATGTGGTTGAACACCGGCTAGTAAGTATAAATCCATACCTTAATCATATCTCCTAATCATGATTACATCTGATAAGTCTGAGCTTACGTGGACAACAATACCGATAATCATAGTTGAATATTTATCTGTTTAATTTTGAAAACCTAATACCGTCTTTGACAAAGATTAAAATACTGGTATGATTCCTTTACCTTGAAACTCGAAAAAGGTTGTTCAATAAATATATAGTTTATCTGTATATTTTGATTTTATGTCTAGTTTACTTAGTTGCTTATGTAATTACTTTTTGAAAATTAGCCAAAGTTGATACTCGAAAGTCTCTACCAAGATACGCCAGAAAACCACCTATTTGATATCGCAACTTCATAAAGTAATATCTTGCAACAAGTAATCCATCAAAGAAATCCAAAATCTGAAAATTCGTTTGAGTGTGTGTATCTCATACGAATGAACCTAGTCATTTGATTTGATTTGACCTGGTCACTTGTTTTTCTCAAATATGCTGCTGGAATTCATACGAGTGTGTGTATCTCGTTCAGGGAATACAATCATACGAAGAATTTATGATAAGTCTCTCGTGTGTATCCCCTGAGAAAGTTGTGTTCTAATTTATATTTATCTATTGAGTACAAATTGATACAAAAGAACATGAACAAAGACCAGCAACGAAGAAATATGACAACCCAGAAGAGGAAATAAGAAAGATTTGAAATTTCTTAGAAGTTCGAAGACCTGATGCTCTAATCATTGGATAGCAGATCTATCAATGGATAGCAGATCTTCAGGGGGAGTTTGTTGATACTCCAAACCATTCTATGTGAAGACCAAAGACCAAAGACCAAAGACTGAAGACCGAAGACCAAGCAACATCCAAGGGGGAGTTTGTTGATACAGTTTTGTGTCTGTCGCTTGTTCTTAATTACAGTTGTAATTGTAAGGTCTTTGCTCAAGTGTCTGTATAGGTTTGGTCGTGTCGAATAGATCGAGATATCCTTCTATCTTGATCTAGTATGACATCTTAGCTTGTCTGTGTTAATCAGTTGCATGTGTGCATACTGATAAGTCTTGGAAACGTTAAGTCTACACACGTTCTCCTGTTGAGAGGATTCTGTGCGAGTCAGAGTTTTTGTACGAATCAGGTGATTCGTACAAAATACTTAAGTATCTAATGTGTTACTTGTTTCGTACGAAATAATCTTTTCGTACGAAACAATGTCTCGCACAAATCTTGGAGTTGTGACTCGTGTGAAATAGTGTATTCAGTATGTCTAGATTCGTATTTCGTATGAAACTAGACGGACACTATATAAGCAGACTTGTACCTCTCAGTGAGGGTTAGCTAGTTAGTCAGACCAGAGAGCTTGTTACTCTTTGAGTTGGTTATCTCTGTAGACGAAGACACAAGAACACAACAAGTTGGTTTGAGTCATACGAGCATTGTGTGTATATGTTTGTACTTGTTCTCAATCATTAATCAAGATAGTGAATCTTTGGTTACCCCGTGTTCTTTACTTTGCTTTGGTTGCATGCACACTTGGATTCCGCACTTGTGTGTGTGTCATATGAACAAGGAACTAGTTTAACACCATCCGCAGGTGGACCTACAAAGTTGATATCCTACTGATATCTTAACTTATTTAAAAGTATAATGGCATATAGAACTTGTCCATAACTTATCCGGTTACCCATTATCGCTTATAAGCATACGGTTGATTATGCGTAACTAGTTTACGGAACTTACCGTAACGGGTTTAACCTATTCATTTTGATCTCAAAATCCAGAATGATAATTGTTTACCCATATTATGCAAATCAAAGTACTTGTCGGGTTTAAACTACATTCTATCCGATCATCGTTTAAAAAAGCGTTATACGTTTTGATCATGTACACTAGTCGGTCTAAGTCTATGACTTAGATAGTATTTAATTGGTTAGCTTATGCCATAATCCAGACTAGAGCCTTCCCGGTAAATGCTATCTGCACGTTAGTACTTTTGTATACGGCTGAGTTATTTAATTTTATAAGAAGACTAGCTCAGGTAAATACTCTCGACTTATTTTCCCTATATGGGCTTGGGATACGGTAAATTATTACCGCTTGGTCCGAAATTGGGTCAATCGAATGCCCATTTGTGGCTAGTAAACCCGCATATTTCGTTTTAATCAGTTTTGTTTGATAACTTAAACATCGGGGGTTAAGTTACCGCGTCCTGGATATCCTCGGTTCAATACATTAGTTATTGGCCACGACCTTAGCGCGGGGTGTAGGCATACACCTGACAGACGCTCATATGCAAATTACCCAAGATGTTGGGGATAACTCATTCGTGAGTTCGTAAGTGGTGTGTGTTTAATCATGTCTCGGTTTCTGTACTGGGCCCTGTATGTATTGACAAACATGTGAATCTGATACAAGGTTGCAAGGTCAACATTCCCAAGTTAATAAAAGATTTTGTGCCGTTTTGCACTTAAAAATTATTTTAAAATGTTTTCAAAATGAGTTAGTTGGGTGTATTTACCAGCGAAAGCTGACGTATCGTCCAAAGGCTAACTGCGGGTACAATACGAAATAGGCCGGAAGCTGCTCGGTAGTGAATAAGAGGATCTTGCAAATCCTTAGATCTGCCCTAAAGTCTGTTTTATATTCTTTTTTTGTACATTTTACGATCCGCCTGTGGATCTTCTATTACGAGCCTGTATATTATTTTATTTTGAACATTCGGTTTGTATATTAATTTTACTCCAAGACTTCCGTTGTACCGTATTTAACTGACTATGATGTTATCAACTGACGTCACAATACTCCCCATCCGGGCCCACCGGTGTATGGATTTGGGTTGGAAATCCGGGGTGTGACATAATCCTTATCTCCGTCTATGCAGCTTGAGCTACAATACGCGGATGAAACAAGCGCTCTTGAACCTCCTCATGATTACGTGCCATGGGTCGTTGTGGATGGGCAACCACTTTACGACGTGAGTATTTCATATTCTCCATACGATTATAACCAACTAACCTTCTAAAAGAATTGGCATTCATTGATTCTAATCTTGATAAATGACATTATTTTGTGACGTCTAGGATTACACCGATTTCATAAGTTTCATTTGTAAAGCTTTTAAAGGTTCTAATGTGCTCCGAGCATGCCTCAATATATCCCATCCAATTACCTCTCCAACGGACGCTGTGAAATCGTTCAATCATGTCTCCTACAAAGGAGAAGAGGGTGTAAATTCAAAGGCAACACTATCAGAAATCATCTCATCAATAGTAGCTTCTTGGATGATATTGCAGGAATAACATAAATTATGTAAGGTTAATGGTATGTTTACAAGTGTTACTCTAGGACTGATGTGGGATGAAATGCTATAAGTAATAAGCTTATAGGTTGTGTTTTTTTGGAGCTAGCGGCCTAATTTGCATACGCGTCCAACTCGGGTTTTTTACCGTCCAAATTTTCATTTGGTCCAAGAGATATGGAATTGTGTTTTAAATTAACTAAAAACAATCATCAAGAGATATGGAAATGTATTTAAATTCTATTAAAAACAATGAAAACGAATAGCGATACCGATTTTAAAAACATCGACAAGTACCGGTAAATACAGATTCAAGTAAAACCATAAGAATCATATAACACGAAAATGACAAATAATCATATATTTAGGCAATGATGGCCTGCTCGTCTGGCTTGAGGTAGGGGGTTGACCAACCTTGATGGGTTCATTATTGGGAGGTACCCACTTTGATTTTTTTTTGGGGATTTGTATTTAGTCAATGCCCCATAAGGAGCATTTTCCGTCATATTAGCATCATAATGCCTCTTCAAAAAACGTATAACCGTTAACGTCCCTTAATTCTCTTTCAATCATTACTTTCAAAAACATTTCTCTTTATTTGGTGTTATACTATAAACGTCCCTCCCTCTTCATGCCTCTAAAATGCCTAGGGGGCGGTGTTAGGGGCATTATCAAGCCCGTTTACGCCCCGATAATGCTCATTACGCATGGAGAGTATATGCCTTTGTATAATCACGCACCACGATAACGCAACGTTACAATAAATGTATGAATAACTATGCAACATATACATTATAATTACACAACATATATCAAAATTCGTAAATTAAAGCCATTTGAAAAAAAAGTTAAATAAGGTCAATAATAGATGCTTTTCTATTCAACCATATAAACGATTTTTTACTTACAATATTAACATAGCCTTAATATTAACCATTGAAAAGCTTGATGTCAAGATCCACTTCACATAGTTTTTTTTTTAAACTCTTATTTGATCTAGATTATATATAGAGAGAGCGGATACTGTACAAGACAGTTAATGCGTAAGAAGGCTACATGATAATCCCAGTCGTTCACTCGGAAGATCTACTTAAAAAGAAAGGTGCGTGACCATTACGTCAATTATATGATTAAACTTCCGAAATAAATAATAGCAAAAGGGCAATTTCATCATGATATTTCAAATCCCGCTCTTCAAACAAAATCCAGCTCTTCATTTTCTTCATTCCTCTTTCATTATTCAAAATCAAAGAACACGAAATCACGAAAGCGAAAACACCCTAAATCGCTCAATCATCTTCTCAACGTGAAATTGGCATGGATTGTTCACTGAAATATAAACATAAGTGCATTACGTTATTCTCTATATTCAATTTAATAGTAGGATTTCATCTAAAAATACGTCATTAACTTCATAAGTAGAAATAAATGACCTTCAGAAACATACAAAACTAAAATGGAGACTTCGAAAAAGATAAAAGATGAAGGTAATTACATTACATAGTAGCTATGGTCAAATTTTATGAAAATGAATTTAACTACAATTTTTTATTTATAAGTACAAGCAATACAACGGTAACCTTGCAAACTAAGGAACAAAGAACTAAGAAGAATAATGACAGACCATGTGTTAAAACGTCTGACATTAAATGACTCTAGATTTAGCTATTGCGTTGTTGTCTATGATACGTGATTCTAGAATTAAGCATTCATTGAGTATCTGCTACGTGATTTAGCTATTCATTGTTGTATATGATACATGAAGACATACATTTGGTATTTGTTACGTGATTTAGCTATTTGTTGTGTATATGATACATGCTTTTAGATATAGACATACATTGAGTATCTGCTACGTGATTTAGCTATTTGTTAAGTATCTGATACGTGATTTTAGATATAGGCATACATTGAGTATCTCTACGTGATTTAGCTATTTTTATCTATCTGATACGTGATTTAGCTATTTGTTGTCTATCTGATACATGATTTTAGATATAGGCATACATTGAGTATCTGCTACATGATTTACCTAATTGTTGTGTATCTAATATGTGATTTTAAATATAGGGTTAGTTACATTGAGCATTTGTTATTGCTTGCACATTGTACGCGATTATAAATGCTGGGTTAAATTGATCATTTGTTACCATATTTTTGTATTTCACTGTTTCTAATATGTGATTATAGATGTACGGTTATGTTGAGCATTTGGCAGTCTCGCATTTCACTATTTCTACATTTTTGCAAACATATAGGTAACCAATAAGTGCTAGTTGTTTCTTTTGATGATGAAGACTTTGTAAACCTACCTAAGCGCTTAAAAGATTCAGATATAATTTTCGTGAGCAATTCACCTCTAAGAAAATGATTTGTTTCGTACACGAACAGTAAGTTAATAATGAGGGAAACTGTGAGCAACCTCAAACAAGCCATAGAAAGTTTCACAGACTCTAAAAAATAAGTAATTAAAAAAAGATTTCGAGTCTTTGCTTTGAATGGACATAACAACTGTACCAACAAGGGTGGCACATTAATGGTACAAGGGTGACGCATTAATTATTATTGGATTAACTAAAAGTCGAGTTTCAATTGGCCAAAACTGAAAGGTTAAAGGGTAATATGTTAGTACTTTTTTTAAATAGCTTAATGAGTTTAAGAATCATATTAGGTTGTAATATTATTGGGTTTTAACTTCTAGTGTAAGGATCAAATATGTCACACCCTCAATTTCCACTTGCGGAGTTTTACCGCGAGGCGTGTGAACAAACCAGAATCTGAAACACTAGTACGTCGAACGACTCTACATGATTTGATAATACGTTTTCCAAAATCACTTCTTGTAGATTTTATATTACCAATATTTAGCAGAAGCATCAGTTTTTAAGGTTTGAGCGGAAGCATAAATAAGTAGTGAAGCGGGCGCCAACACAAACGCCAAAACAAATGAAAAATCCCAAAACAATATTAAGAAATAAGACTCGATAAAAGATGTCTTGTTCAATGCATGTGCGTGCACCTAGAGCTCCTAGCGTCCTGAGAAACATGTAAAGAAACAAGTGTCAACATTAAAGATGAGTGAGTTCACAGGTTTTCATAAATTCGTTTGTTTGGTTATAGTTTGCTTTCTCCGTTATCCCTAACCCGGGATAACGTATTGGTTCCATTATTCCAACCCGGAATAATAATTTGTTGCTTCCAATATTCCAAACCCGGAATATTAAGTTGTTGTTTCCAATATTCCATACCAGGAATATTAAGTTGTTGTTTCCAATATTCCATCCAGGAATATTAAGTTGTTGTTTCCATTATCCCCAACCCGGGATAATACAGTTGATTCGTAATTAAGTTCAATGTTAATATATATAGGTAGCTAGCCTAAAGTCATGTCACGTAAGTGTTCGCGATCGAAGCTGACTGTTGTGCCTCCGTTTTGCCAGGCCTATCACATGACCATGGCGATGTTAGGCCAATTATTCATCCGTTAACCATACCCGGTCGGCTAGCGCGACTAGCTCGGATGGGGCTCGTCGGGCCCAGTAGTACTACTTATAATTCCCCCGCTATTAAAACCAAATACTAACGATCCGAGAGATTGTCGAGGACTTAAGTGATAAAGCTGCTTAGTGACCATAACATTACATTAACATTAACTTAATTATCGAGTAGTTATGTGACGTTAAATTCGTATAACGTAAAGAGATTGAGTTTGAGAGTGTATACATGTTTCTCCCCCTGTTGTTTAAAAACCGGATAAAGTTAGGGGCCGTGAACTCACCTTTATTTGCTCGGTTAGTGTAGCAAAGATGTTATAAGAGATGGGGCCGCTAGTTGCGTCCTAACAAACCAATTAATTCCACGTCAGTGTGTGAACCCACCAATACAAATTCCACACGTAATTTACTCACAAAGTGGTACACACAAACAACATATCTAACACTCAAACATGCATGCAAGTATCCTCATGTGATCCTAGTGATTAAAACAACTCATCATAACCATAAACCAATTCATGCCACAATTTGGTGCACACCATCACAAGTTATCAATTTCAGCTTAACACTCATAATTCAGCTGTTTTCTAGGATTTTTATAAAATAGTTCCAACAATCCAAAAATTCCAATATTTTTACAGTAGGTGACATCTATACCATAGAAACTTATATAAATTTTCCAAGTTCTAAATCTTTACCAATTAACCATAAATATTAATATGCTAGGCTGCAGTCAGATTTACCGCTTTCTGACTGCAGTCCACGGAAGAATTAATTTAAAAATCACTGATCGTCCAATTTACAAAATTCCAGTTGGATTTCCCCGGAAATTTCCATACCTAGTTGCTGTACAAAAATCATGACTCAACTCCCTACTGATTTTAAAATCCAACTCGATAAACAACTAATAAAATTTCAGGATTTTCACAGTTTTAGTTACTGAACTTATTTGGCCCTTTAAAAATATCAAACGATTTCAGAAAATTATGAATCCAGTGCCATTAGATTCCTTATTCAAATCTCTACGTTCTAGACATCAGAAAATCCGTTTTTCGACAACTAACGACCGAGTTACAGCCAGATGAAGTCGGCGGTAACTGTTATTCAGCAGACTGTTTTCAGCATATCTTTATCATAAACTCGTATAACCCGTTCATGCGATTAACCTAGGCGATCAAGAACTGATTTTTAATCATGGATTAATACTAATAACCTATCCATGCAAACCCTAGTTCTTACTTCTAGTTTTTATAAACAAAACACAACCTATATATTCAGTTTTCAAACAACATTCCAACTTTCAATCTAGTATTAACAATCCGAAACAATACAATCATCCACCTCATTCAATCATACAAATCCGAGAACAACACAATCAAGACACATGTATCCGAATATGATCTAGCAACATATGATAAATTCTAAACTTTTAATGATAAGGTAAACGAACCGTGAGTACTATAAGAGATCGGTGATCAAGGATGCTTGCGGCCGAGAGGAAAGAAAGGCTGATCTCGCGACCGAGGAATGAGGCTAAGCTGTTTGTGATCGAGATGGAGTGTATCAAGACTGAACTGTCGATCAAGGGAACAAGTAAAGGGCTGTTTACGGTTGAAGAAGATGAAGACTTCGGCTGCCGACGGCTGTTTGCTTGTTAGGGTTTGTGTTTGTCAATGAAACATGCATGGGTTTGTATTTATAGGCGCAAGGGAACAAGGTTACGGTTTGGTTTGGGTTCATGGCCGAGGGACTTGGGTTGGTTTGGGTTTGATCTTGCGGTTTTGGGCTTGATCCTTATTCTTGGCCGAAGACTTGGGTTGGTTTGGGTTTGAGTTTGATCTTGCTTTGGGTTTGCGGTTTGGGTTGCACACGGCTGAGAATGGTTTGAGTTCTAAACTTGGTTAATTCCAAGAGTCACAAGGAGTCAAAGTTGGAACGTGTCGCGGTTCGGTTCGGTTCGTGTACATATCTACTCTACTTACTCTATAACTAAAACAATCACACAACACACATCACGTATTCATTTAACTCGTGCACGTTTAATACTTAGCATATACATTATTCGACAAGTGTCACGTGTAAGTTATCCGAAAAACCCGGGATATCACATTATCCCCATGTTGAAAGAATTTTCGTCCCGAAAATTGAGTAAACGCGGTTTAGCATGTAGCGTACATGTTTAGAGTGCCACGCACAAAGAGTTAGTTCGTTTACAAGAAGTTCCCAAGTGCCATACACAAAGATTTCCAAGTGCCATGCACTAGAATTTAGCTAACAATAGTACACGAAAGTATGAGAAGTTTCCAGGTTGTCACATCATCCCCATGTTGAAAGAATTTTCGTCCCGAAAATTTAGTTACTGGTATCATTAGTTTGCTGCTCAGTTGCGAAGAGGTGCGGGTATTTGCTTTTCATTTGGTCCTCTCTTTCCCACGTGAACTCCGGTCCACGCTTAGAGTCCCAACGAACCTTAACGATCGGAATTTTGCTGTGCCTTCGAGTCTTGATCTCACGATCCATGATCTCAATAGGCTTTTCCACGAAGTGTAGTTGTTCATCCACTTGGATCTCATCCAATGGAATGACTAGAGTTTCATCTGATAGACACTTCTTCAGATTTGACACGTGAAATACGTTGTGAACTCCACTGAGTTCGGCAGGAAGGTCTAATTGATAAGCTACGGGTCCAATACGTTTCAAGATTACAAACGGGCCTACGTACCGTGGGTTAAGTTTGCCCCGTTTTCCAAAGCGGACTACACCCTTCCAGGGTGACACTTTTAGTAGGACGCGGTCGCCTACTTGAAATTCGAGCGGTTTGCGTCGTTGATCAGCGTAGCTTTTCTTCGATCTCGTGCCGCCGCCATGCGGTTTCTGATTTGTACAATCTTTTCGGTAGCCTCAAGTATTAACTCAGGGCCTGTGAGTTGACTGTCACCGACTTCTGCCCAACAGACCGGTGATCTACATTTACGACCGTATAATGCCTCAAACGGTGCTGCCGAGATACTCGTATGATAGCTGTTGTTATATGAGAATTCTACTAGAGGCAGGTGGATTTCCCAACTATTTCCGAAGTCCACTACGCATGCCCTAAGCATGTCTTCCAAGGTTTGTATGGTCCTTTCACTTTGACCATCAGTCTGAGGGTGATAAGCCGTGCTCATATCCAGACGTGTTCCCAACGCTTTCTGGAGTGACTGCCAGAAGTTTGACGTGAAGCGAGCATCTCTGTCTGAGATGATGGACGTTGGCACTCCGTGCCGAGAAACTACTTCCTTAATGTAGATACGAGTCAACTTCTCCATCTTATCTGTTTCTTTAATAGCTAGGAAGTGTGCGGACTTAGTTAAACGATCCACGATCACTCAGATGGTATCGCAACCACCCAAGGTTCGCGGGAGTTTAGTGATGAAATCCATTGAGATCTGATCCCATTTCCACACTGGGATCTCAGGTTGTTGGAGTAGCCCCGATGGCTTTTGATACTCCACCTTGACTTTTGCACAAGTCAAACATTTACTCACGTAGGTGGCTATATCGGCTTTCATGTTGGGCCACCAATACGCAGCTTTAAGGTCTTGATACATCTTATCCGAACCCGGATGGACAGAGTATCGAGATTTGTGAGCTTCATCCATGACTAGCTCTCTGAGGTTTCCGTAGAGAGGTACCCATATGCGATTCATGAAATACCGGGCTCCATTGGGCTTTACTTCCCAATCGCGTTCCATTTTCCCACTGATTCGGCTTTGATGTTTTCCTCCTCAACTGCTTCTAATTGGGCGTCGCGTATTTGTTCGGGTAGCCCCGAATGAATAGTGAGTTGTAGTGCTCGTACGCGACGAGGTTTCAAGTGTTCCTTCCTACTGAGGGCATCAGCTACCACGTTAGCTTTACCCGGGTGATACCGAATGGCACACTCATAATCGTTCAAGAGTTCGACCCAGCGACGCTGTCGCATGTTCAACTCCTTCTGATCAAAGATGTGTTGGAGGCTTTTGTGGTCCGTAAAGATTGTGCATTTCGTTCCATAGAGGTACTGTCTCCAAATCTTAAGTGCAAACACTACTGCTCCCAATTCCAGGTCATGCGTCGTGTAGTTTTTCTCGTGAACCTTCAGTTGTCGCGACGCATACGCAATGACCTTATCGCGTTGCATGAGTACGCATCCCAATCCCTGAATGGAAGCATCACAATACACTACAAAGTCATCTGTCCCTTCCGGCAAGGACAGAATGGGTGCACTGCAAAGTTTCTGCTTCAGCAATTGAAATGCTGCTTCTTGCTTGTCACCCCAGGTATACTTGATACCTTTCTGAGTGAGAGTAGTAAGCGGTTGTGCGATCTTTGAAAACCCCTCGATGAAGCGTCTGTAGTAACCAGCCAATCCCAAAAATTGGCGGATCTCCGTCGGTGTCTTAGGTGCTTCCCAGTTTTTGATGGCTTCAATCTTGGCAGGGTCTACGTGAATACCCTTTTCGTTCACAACATGCCCGAGAAACTGAACTTCTCGAATCCAGAAATCACACTTTGAGAGTTTGGCATATAGCTTTTCCTGTCGAAGTAATCCTAGCAATAATCGTAGATGTTCAGCATGCTCTTCTTCACTTTTGGAGTAGATGAGTATGTCATCGATGAACACAATGACAAATTTGTCGAGGTATGGTTTACACACGCGGTTCATGAGGTCCATGAACACCGCAGGTGCGTTAGTGAGACCGAATGGCATGACCAAGAACTCGTAATGGCCATACCGAGTGCGAAATGCTGTCTTAGCGATATCCTCCTCCCTGACGCGTAGCTGGTGGTAACCGGACCGTAAATCAATCTTAGAGTAGTAGCTTGACCCTTGAAGTTGGTCGAATAGATCGTCGATGCGAGGTAACGGGTATCGGTTCTTGACTGTAACCTTGTTGAGTTCCCTATAGTCGATGCACATGCGGAAAGTCCCGTCCTTCTTCTTGACAAACAGGACTGGAGCTCCCCACGGCGAAACGCTTGGCCGGATAAATCCTTTTTCTAATAGCTCCTGAAGTTGGGTAGACAGCTCCTGCAGCTCGGCTGGAGCTAGGCGGTATGGAGCCTTGGCGATAGGAGTTGCATTGCTTGCCAATTCGATTTCAAACTCCAATTGTCGATGTGGTGGAAGACCAGGTAGTTCCTCTGGGAATACATCAGAAAAATCACGGACGACAGGGATGTCTTCTATACGTTTCTCGTCCTTAGGCTGTTCGGTAATCAGTGCGAGTAAAGCGAAGGAGTTCTTTCTCCGAAGATACTTCTGCGCTTGCATGTAAGAGATGATGTTGGTGACGGCGCTTGCCTTATCGCCTTGTACCGTCAGAATTTCGTCGTTAGAGAGCAGAATACGGATAGATTTTTCGAAGCAGAGAACTTCAGCCCGGAAGTCGGATAGCCAGTCCATTCCGACTACCACGTCGAAACTACCCAGGGTAGTTGTCATCAGATCAATGGTAAAAGTGTGGCCCGCGAGTTTGAGTTGACAGCCGGATACTATTTGGGTCACATCTACAGATTTACCATTGGCTAATTCTATAACATAAGGGGTCTCTAATGGTTTAAGCGTGAGATTTAGGTTCTTCCTAAAAGACTCAGATATAAAGCTCCTATCCGCACCCGTATCAAAAAGCACAGAAGCAAAATGTTCATTAAGGGGAAACTTACCGGTGACCACGTTCGTGTCGTTTCTGGCCTCTCCGCGGCTCAATGTAAATGCACGACCTTTTGCACCTCCGGTGCCACCGTTCCCATTATTGTTGTTGTTATTATTGTTGTTGTGGTTATTGTGGTTGTGGTTGTTCCCACCATTATGGTTGTTATTACGCAGCTGTGGGCAGTCTCTTCTGAAGTGAGCAGTGCTACCACACTGATAGCATCCTCGGTTGATACCCTGCTGCTGACCCTGAGGTTGATTTTGATTTTGTCGGGACATGATTTCCCCACGACAATCCTTTGCCGCATGTCCTATCTTGCCACATCGTTGGCAACGATTTCCGGCACAAGGGCCATTATGATGGAGATTACAGCGGTTGCACTGCGGCTTTCGGCCTACATAACCGCCTGAATTCTGGTTGTTGTTGTTGTTGTTGTTGGCGGGGTGATTTTGGTGACCCCGGTGGTTGTTGTAGTGATTGAACCGTTTCTGGTTCCCTTGCTGCGGATGAGATGACGAAGACTGTCGAATAGTCGAGTCTTCAAACTTTCTTTTGTTATCCGGGGCAACTTCAGTTGTACCCGTGCTGGCAGCTTCTTCTGTTCCACCGCCTTATCGGTGAGTTTGTGAGCCAATCGGATTGCTTGATGTTCAGTTACAGGGTTACTAGCCATTACCATACCCTGAATTTCCGGAACCAGACCCCCAAGATAGAACTCGAGTCTTTTCTCCACAGTGTTGGCTAATTCGGGACACAGAAATACTAAATCATGGTGTTTTGCGGTGTAAGCTTCAATTTCCGATCCCACCATCTTGTGGTTCCATAAAGCTTGCTCTAACTGTTGCACTCTGTCTCGTGGACAGTACTCCTCTTTGATTAGGGCCTTGAACTCAGCCCATGCCATTGCATTCGCAGCTATAAGTCCACGTGTTTGGACTTGGGCATTCCACCATGTCAATGTCCCATCTTCCAGTGTTGAGGCTGTGTATTTGACCTTGTTGGCCTCTAGGCAGTTGCACATTTCAAAAACGGATTCTGATTTTTCGATCCAGCGAACCAGTCCAATGGGTCCTTCCGCCCCCGAGAATTTGCTTGGCTTTGCGTCAAGGAACATCTTGTAGGGGTTAAAGCCCCCTCCTGCTGACAGAGAACAGGAAGTCAGCAAGGAATTTTACTAGCCTCACTATTAGATTTTCACGCGAAAATTTAATAATGGTTACCTGCCGGTTGGTTCTGAACACCCGCTAAAGCTGTGTTCACGTGCTCTTGAATCATGGCAGCTAGCTCTTCGGGCGTCAAGTTAAGGTTTCCACGTCTTCCAGTTGCCATTTAGATCTTCGAAACACAACACAAACACACCCGATAAGTCTATATATCCAATATAGTTATCCTACTTCGTACTTTAATAATTATTAAGTTATGTCAACTCGATATGTTGAATAGTCAAAAGAAATACTTGATTAACTGAAATTCCAACGTCTTACAAAAGTGCAAATCAAACATACGAATTCACTATAAAGTCTCAAGTTTAAACACAACTGGGAAAATAAATAAACTAAAGGAAAACAAATAAAATAAGCGGGATGTGTCAGTCGTCTAGATCTCCATCCCCCAAGTCACTGTCGTTGCCGTCATCCTGTGCGGCATTTCCAGCTTCTACAGCTGGGTCCTCCTCCGGATCCTCCTCTGGATCCTCCTCAGGGTCCTCCTCTGGATCCTCCTCTACCGGCACTGGAGGGGCCGGTGCTGGTGCAAGTGCTTGGTTTTGTAGCTCCTGAATGTTCCAACTATTTTCCAGGACTCTGTCCTCAAGCCAGTCGGCTCTTATCTGCTCAGCACGCAGATCTCTGGCTATGGTGTTACGAGCTATCTTACTCGTACGATGCTCTTCCTCGAGCGAGTCGGTCTTACCTGTAAGGTGTCGGATCATCCATCCTTGTGCTAGGATGGTTTCCTGCATTCTTTCTAGCTGTTTTTGTTGTGTATGTACCAGGATTCTAAGCATGTCAATTCCTATTTCTACAGGATTAACCGGTTCAACCGGTACAGCAATGGTTGGGAGTAATGACGACTCCTCCCCCAGAGCGAGCCTTTTCCTCGCTGCTGAGCGTGTCTCCACGCCATAAGGTGGTATGGGTTCCACCATTGGTGCCTTTCCTGGTGCCCTTGGTGGCGTAAGTCTGTTGGACGATGATGACGATGAGGATGATGACATTGCCTGTTAGGTCGTGTAGTTAGTTATGAGTTGTTTTCATTTCTTATTATGAAGGCATGATCTACCAAACACAGTTGTGGTATATTACATAACAAGATATAATAATTCGGTGCCAGACTAAGTCTAGTGTCGTGATATCAGCTATAGTTTAGGTCTACTTCTAATGAAAACCTGGTTCTCTATAGCTAGTGGCTCTGATACCAATCTGTCACACCCTCAATTTCCACTTGCGGAGTTTTACCGCGAGGCGTGTGAACAAACCAGAATCTGAAACACTAGTACGTCGAACGACTCTATATGATTTGATAATACGTTTTCCAAAATCACTTCTTGTAGATTTTATATTACCAATATTTAGCAGAAGCATCAGTTTTTAAGGTTTGAGCGGAAGCATAAATAAGTAGTGAAGCGGGCGCCAACACAAACGCCAAAACAAATGAAAAATCCCAAAACAATATTAAGAAATAAGACTCGATAAAAGATGTCTTGTTCAATGCATGTGCGTGCACCTAGAGCTCCTAGCGTCCTGAGAAACATGTAAAGAAACAAGTGTCAACATTAAAGATGAGTGAGTTCACAGGTTTTCATAAATTCGTTCGTTCGGTTATAGTTTGCTTTCTCCGTTATCCCTAACCCGGGATAACGTATTGGTTCCATTATTCCAACCCGGAATAATAATTTGTTGCTTCCAATATTCCAAACCCGGAATATTACGTTGTTGTTTCCAATATTCCATACCAGGAATATTAAGTTGTTGTTTCCAATATTCCATACCAGGAATATTAAGTTGTTGTTTCCATTATCCCCAACCCGGGATAATACAGTTGATTCGTAATTAAGTTCAATGTTAATATATATAGGTAGCTAGCCTAAAGTCATGTCACGTAAGTGTTCGCGATCGAAGCTGACTGTTGTGCCTCCGTTTTGCCAGGCCTATCACATGACCATGGCGATGTTAGGCCAATTATTCATCCGTTGACCATACCCGGTCGGCTAGCGCGACTAGCTCGGATGGGGCTCGTCGGGCCCAGTAGTACTACTTATAATTCCCCCCGCTATTAAACCCAAATACTAACGATCCGAGAGATTGTCGAGGACTTAAGTGATAAAGCTGCTTAGTGACCATAACATTACATTAACATTAACTTAATTATCGAGTAGTTATGTGACGTTAAATTCGTATAACGTAAAGAGATTGAGTTTGAGAGTGTATACATGTTTCTCCCCCTGTTGTTTAAAAACCGGATAAAGTTAGGGGCCGTGAACTCACCTTTATTTGCTCGGTTAGTGTAGCAAAGATGTTATAAGAGATGGGACCGCTAGTTGCGTCCTAACAAACCAATTAATTCCACGTCAGTGTGTGAACCCACCAATACAAATTCCACACGTAATTTACTCACAAAGTGGTACACACAAACAACATATCTAACACTCAAACATGCATGCAAGTATCCTCATGTGATCCTAGTGATTAAAACAACTCATCATAACCATAAACCAATTCATGCCACAATTTGGTGCACACCATCACAAGTTATCAATTTCAGCTTAACACTCATAATTCAGCTGTTTTCTAGGATTTTTGTAAAATAGTTCCAACAATCCAAAAATTCCAATATTTTTACAGTAGGTGACATCTATACCATAGAAACTTATATAAATTTTCCAAGTTCTAAATCTTTACCAATTAACCATAAATATTAATATGCTAGGCTGCAGTCAGATTTACCGCTTTCTGACTGCAGTCCACGGAAGAATTTATTTAAAAATCACTGATCGTCCAATTTACAAATTTCCAGTTGGATTTGCCCGGAAATTTCCATACCTAGTTGCTGTACAAAAATCATGACTCAACTCTCTACTGATTTTAAAATCCAACTCGATAAACAACTAACAAAATTTCAGGATTTTCATAGTTTTAGTTACTGAACTTATTTGGCCCTTTAAAAATATCAAACAATTTCAGAAAATTATGAATCCAGCGCCATTAGATTCCTTATTCAAATCTCTACGTTCTAGACATCAGAAAATCCGTTTTTCGCCAACTAAAGACCGAGTTACAGCCAGATGAAGTCGGCTGTAACTATTATTCAGCAGACTGTTTTCAGCATATCTTTATCATAAACTCGTATAACCCGTTCATGCGATTCTAGGCGATCAAGAACTGATTTTTAATCATGGATTAATACTAATAACCTATCCATGCAAACCCTAGTTCTTACTTCTAGTTTTTATAAACAAAACACAACCTATATATTCAGTTTTCAAACAACATTCCAACTTTCAATCTAGTATTAACAATCCGAAACAATACAATCATCCACCTCATTCAATCATGCAAATCCGAGAACAACACAATCAAGACACATGTATCCGAATATGATCTAGCGACATATGATAAATTCTAAACTTTTAATGATAAGGTAAACGAACCGTGAGTACTATAAGAGATCGGTGATCAAGGATGCTTGCGGCCGAGAGGAAAGAAAGGCTGATCTCGCGACCGAGGAATGAGGCTAAGCTGTTTGTGATCGAGATGGAGTGTATCAAGACTGAACTGTCGATCAAGGGAACAAGTAAAGGGCTGTTTACGGTTGAAGAAGATGAAGACTTCGGCTGCCGACAGCTGTTTGCTTGTTAGGGTTTGTGTTTGTCAATGAAACATGCATGGGTTTGTATTTATAGGCGCAAGGGAACAAGGTTACGGTTTGGTTTGGGTTCATGGCCGAGGGACTTGGGTTGGTTTGGGTTTGATCTTGCGGTTTTGGGCTTGATCCTTATTCTTGGCCGAAGACTTGGGTTGGTTTGGGTTTGAGTTTGATCTTGCTTTGGGTTTGCGGTTTGGGTTGCACACGGCCGAGAATGGTTTGAATTCTAAACTTGGTTAATTCCTAGAGTCACAAGGAGTCAAAGTTGGAATGTGTCGCGGTTCGGTTCGGTTCGTGTACATATCTACTCTACTTACTCTATAACTAAAACAATCACACATCACGTATTCATTTAACTCGTGCACGTTTAATACTTAGCATATACATTATTCGACAAGTGTCACGTGTAAGTTATCCGAAAAACCCGGGATATCACAAAATACATATGGGTTAACATACAAATTGGACTTAATATTAGAAGTGATGGAAGCTTTTTTTTTCATCTACTTGAGTATGATGTTTAATTGCGAAACATATATATATATATATATATATATATATATGAGGTCGGTTAATGTACAATATTATATACCGTACGAGCGTACGCTGTGAAATTACGCACGTTGTAAAACTCAAAACCCTAATCACGCATGTTGAAAACCATAACATGCTTCATTACATAATTATAACATGCTTCATTACATAAGTATAACATGCGGGATCAGGGTTTGAGTTTTACAACGTGCGTAATTTCACAGCGTACGCTCGTACGTTAAGCAATATTGTACTTTACACTTTCTCTCTCTCTCTCTATATATATATACAGGAATTTCTTTATAAAAAATTGGTTGGCGTCTGAAAAAGATAAGGAGAATGAAGAGTTAAGATATTGGAATAAAAAATAATGCCTTAGATTTAATTATCGAGGAAAGACTTTTGACTGAGGCAGAAAAGTTGGATTGGGTGGAAAACAAACAGTATATGGGGAATTAAAAGAAATCAAAGCGAGCGATTTAAAACAAAAATCAAGGGTGAAGTGGGCGATGGAAAGAGATGAGAACTTGGCCTTTTCTCATGGGTTAATTAATCAAACTAATTTGGACAAGAGGTTATCGGGTGATCATAAATGGTGTATGGGTGACGGATCCTACATAGATAAAACATGAAGCTCGTAAATTCTTTGCTTTCAAATTTAGGAAACCGGTGGCACAAAGACCTACTTTCTCGTGTCCAAATTTGAAGCAATTATCAAGTGGTGAAGCGAATGGCTTGGTGGTATCGTTCTCATTAAAAGAGATTAAAGACGCGGTTTAGGATTGTGATAGCAATAAAGCACCGAGCCTAGATGGTTTTCATTTTGGGTTTCTTAAACACTTTTTGGAGTTGCTTAAAGTTGTCTTCCAAAAATTCATGTAAAAGGTCCACCCGGATGGGGAGATTTGTAGAGGATGCGGGTCATATTTTTTGGCTCTAATACCAAAAGAAAGCTACGGATCCTATTTCCTTTAATGATTATCTCCCAATTAACCTTATAGGATATATATCTAAGGTAATATAAATCAAAGACTCTCGCAACTAGAATTATCACAATGGTGGGGTCGGTGGTCTTCGAGAGTCAATTTGGGTTCCTAGCAAATAGAAACATACTTGATAGACCATTAATTATCAATGAAATGATCTCATGGGACAAAAAAGTAAATAAACAAGCATTCATGCTCAAGATTGACATTGAAAAAGCCTATGACACGATAAAACTATCGACTCCATTTTATCAAATTTGTGCTTTCCATAGTTAGGAGAAAGTGGGTGTGTGGTATTCTTGTATCATCTAGGGCATCGGTACTAATAAACGGGTCTCCTACCCTCGAATTCCAATGTTATCGGAGGGTCCATTAAGGTGATTCACTATCCCCGTTTATTTTTATTATAGCGATGGAATCTTTATTTTTATTATAGCGAGCTTTAACCGTGTTTATGGAAAAGGCGGCTACAATTGGTTTTATTAAAGGGATTAAATTACCGAATGATGGGCCTAATTTAACTCATTTGATGTAGGCGGATGATGTCATGTTCATGGGGAATGGGGTGAGAACAATGTAAGGAATATAATTAGGCTCATGATGTGCTTTTATCTCATTTCCGGGCTGAAGTTGGGTCATAAAAATCTCACTTGTTCGAGATCGGGATAGAGGAATCTATGGTAACAAATATGATGAACGAAATTAATTATAACATTGGAAAATTCCCATGCAAATATCTTGGTCTTTTGATTGGGGCAAAAATGAATCAAGCTAGGCATTAGAAAGGCGTAATTGATTGTATTAAAGGTAGATTGTCGAAATGGAAGTCCAAAACTTTACTGGTGGGGGGTGGAGCAACTCGTATAAAATCTGTTTTGGATATTTTTCCATTATATTATTTTTCATTGTATAGAGCTACAAAGTGCGTCTTAGACGCTCTAGAGGAACTTCGTAGGATCTCTTTTTGGGGCGGAGACGAGGAAAAACAAAAATGGCTTGGGTATGTTAGGAGAGGGTTATTGGCTGGTTGAAAAAGTGTTATGGACTGAAACCATTACAAGGGTATGAGACCTGTCCCACATTGGTTGTATAGGCAACTAATATGGGGTTTATATACCAAATGGGCTCCCTCACCCACCAGACTAGTCTTTTGGGTTGAGTTCTCTCGTTTGGTATGTACATTGGTATCAGAGCCAGAACTCGGAGTGGTGGCCTGGCGAGAACCAACCGTGACCAATATGGTCGTGACCAATGAGGCTCAGAGTGGTGGCCTGGAAAAAGTCAGGTGTGACCAACATGGTCGTGACCAACGACAACGTTGGCCCTTAAGGAGGGTCGATTGTTATGGAATGAGACCATTGCCAGGTATGGGACTTGATAGTCCTGGAACCGACGGGATAAGACGGAAGTTTAGGTAGAAAAGAACTAAAATGTTATTAAGAACGGAGTAGAAGTAGAAGTCGAATTATTCATTCATACTGAAAGAGTATACATCTTTACAAGCTGGAGAAATTGGAGCATTTCCCTTCCGGGAACTCCAAAACTAAGAAAATTATGAACACATGACACTATATAGACGATTAACCTCGTGCAAACTGAGATTGTTAACTTCATACGAAGTAGTTACCTTCGTACGAAGTGAATCAACTTCGTACGAAGTTGACTACTAAGCTACCTTCGTACGAAGTGAAACATAAAATTTCAAATCTAACATAAGCCCTGTTATAGACACAGACATGACTTAAAGACGTAAGCGATAGACATACTGTATTAACAAACTCCCCCTTGGATATTGCCATAGTCTTGATCAGTATTCAGTCTTCAATACGTTATAACATTAACTTTATCTTTCAAAGAAGTTCTTACTCGGCTTTCGACGTTCTTTACTTGGAATAGGCGTTTGATCTGTTGTCGGAGCCCACCTCATAAGTTGAAATCTTTTGATTGAAGTTTTCTTTATCTTTTCTTCAATTTGTTCTTCTTTTCTCATCTGCTTCCTAAACTCTTTACCTTCTAATTCATGCCATTTCGACTTCCACATCTTGCCTGAATTAACACCATGTGCGTAGCAAACATTGATTACACCCTAGTATTGCATCGCTTGAACTTTTTCCTTCACTTCATAACAGATCTTGTTATAGAATTGGCCTTCAATATCCTTCCCTGAATAGTTAACCAACCACATTGGATCTAGAATCCTGATAGTTCTCCACAAACGTTCAACTTTCAATACGATCACTGCTTCCATATTCTCAATATCATACTGCCACCACTTGAAGAATTCACTGAAATCTTGTTCAATCTTCATTAACGACATATTCTTCATCGTGTGTGGTCGTTTCACAATTAAAGTAACATCTTTCTCTTTTGTGACTGGATCGATCTTTATAATATTCTTAGGAATGTGTGGCTTCTAGTTTAGAAAACCATGTGCAGCTTCAATTCTGATCAACTTCCATAACCTCTTATCATTCCACTTCATCTGATAATTGATGCATTTCATCTGGCATAGCTCTTCAACATCCCACTAAGGCAATGTTTGAATATCACATAAGTTCAGAAGTATTGAACTCCAAACTCTCTTTTAACATCATAAACATTCAACTCTAGTAGCCAACCCCAACTTAAGATATCCCATAATGACTTGTCTTGATCTCGTGTAAAGAACGCTAACGGTCGTCAGAATTTTCTTTCTTTCGGCAACTCTTTGAACCACGTCTTCTTAGCTTCAAGAATTTCTTCTTTAGTAAGACGTCTTAGCAGATTACCATCTTTCACCGTTTCTTCCACCTTTCTTTTTAACAAATCATCAGTAGCTTCGCTAAACATTTCTTAGAATGTTGGGAAGTCATCTGTTCCATCACCAAAATATTTTACAGTCTCATCGTCAGAATCATCCTCCACAACAACATTATCGTAATTATTAGCATCCTCCACATATCTATACACGTAATCATTAGGCTTCGCAATGCTTATGTTATTCAGTTCTTCTTCAAAATCAAATTCAAACGAACTCTCATCAATACCTAACATCTGAGCGATGTCTTCTTTCGTGTAATTGTGTACAAACTCACCTTCTTCAACACTGTGCTCCATATTAATCATTCTTTGTTGCATAACAGGAACAGTCGTTATAGGAGTAACGTCTCTGAAGATTCTTATATGCTCTTCTTCGTGCATAGAATCTTTTGTCTCCCCCTTACTTTGAGAATCTGCTTGATTAGCATCATCATTTAGAAAAGCATCATAGTCAAATGAATCATTAATGTAACATCCGTCAAAAACGGATTTACCAAACCCGCTCGTTTATCAACCGAATAGTCAGTCAAAATTTTCATTGCGAATTAAATGCCCGAAATGATTTTAAACGATACGAAATCAATTATTATACAAGAATATATAATTAGTTTTTGAAAAACTGTCAAAAATCGCAAAATAAAAATATAATACTTCTGCCGGGTTTCGAACCCGGGTCAAAGAGCGGTCCGGATACATGTCTTAACACACACACACAAACCACTGCGCCACTTGTTCTGTTTGGTAAATAATAGAATCTTTTAATTGATATAATGACATTACGAATTCAAAATCGGCGACCCTTTAGTTCAGTCGTCGGAATCCCGGAAATCTCGCGAGTTTTTATCACCATTTTCAGTTATAACGTAAGTTATTATTAGGACATCGGTTATAACCGATGTTTGAAGTCCGCGACCAAAATTATAACCGCCGGAAAATTTAAATCAATGAACCCAGTCGGGAATCAGACCAAGTGCTTCGACGTTTTCTCCTATAAATTCACCCTAAACCCATTGTAAACCTTTTCGCTCAAAACCACACTTTTCCTCGGCGTAATTCCACTCGCCGGAACTTTTCTGTTCGTCGCCGGAAAACCGATTTCCTTATTTCTGAACCTCACTGAGCCCCTGAAGCTTATACCGAGATACCCATACTTTTTCCAAGTTTTCCGGAGACTTGCTGCTGCAAGACACGTGACGCCGGAGTTGATTGCTGTCGCCGGAGTTCTGCCGGAAAACAGAGGGTCCAGTCGGTATACTTCTCAACCCAATTTCTTTTCCTTTTCACATTTATCTCACCTTAATGAACTGTAAGACGCTAAGGAACTTGAATAAAACTCGAAACAGTCAGACTTTATCTCTGGTTCTATCTTGATTGAAGAAGACGATGTACTTCCGTAACATATAAGTATAAAATAAATCAAGAAACTAATCAGGTTAGACACACAGTCCAGCGGTGGACTGTGTGCACGTTAAACATTCAAAGGTCTCGAGTTCGAATCCCGTTTCACACGCTGCCTTAATAAAAATCATTTTTTTTTAAAACCGAACCGGGTCGCCACAGTTATATGTTAAGTATATTAATAATCGGAATAATAACCAAGTTAGACACACAGTCCAGCGGTGGACTGTGTGTTTGTTTATATCACTGGTCACGAGTTCGAGTCCGGTCTTCTGCACCGACTCGGACAATTATCTCTTCTTTTAAATAAGGCAGAAAAGGAAATATCTAATTTGTATTTAAGTATAATAAAAATCGAATTATATAACATGTTAAACACACAGTCCAGCGGTGGACTGTGTGTTAGATTAAACCACAGGTCCCGGGTTCGAGACCTGTGGAGCGCACCGCCGAAATGATTTAAACTGTTTTTAAAATAAAATGATTTTCGGTTTAAACTAATTAATATATATATATAATTAAAATCAGATATATAACGGGTTAGACACGTAGCTCAGTTGGTAGAGCTGCGTGCACGCGTACGGGAGGTCTCGGGTTCGAGCCTCACCCAGCGCACTTGTATTCCGAATTGAACCGGTCAACGGTCAGTCAAATAGTCAATGGTCAGAAAAAAAAATCAATTTTTTTATTATTTTTTTTATTTAATTATTTTAATTAAAAATCAATTAAAAATACTTAAAAATAACATTTTTAAGGTTAGAAAATAGCCTCAAACTCACAAAAATACACCCAACAATCCTACTAAAATAGATGAATAAAATCCGTTTACTTACCAAACCATAATGCGATTTATCTAGGTTAATCTCACTCGTGGTTAAAACCACTTCGCGTACATTCAACGTCATCAACCGAGCGCACCCACTGTGAGTGAATCTTACAACTCCCCCTTTTAAATTACACGTTTTGGGGTGTGTCATGTGTTATGAAAATAATCAATTTATTTATTTAAACTCGTGCCATACCACATCATGACTTAAACTTAGATTGTTTTTATTGTTGTGATTTACTTATTTCCTTTTGTCATATTATATGAAACTCATACATTAAGCCCATCAGTTCCTCGTGGAAGACGAGTTGAACAACGCGTGCTACAAATCAAATTCATTATTGTTTATGTGTATATCATTGAGTTTGTATTGTTTGTAGTTGTGTCATTCATATTATCATGGTTATGCAATTCATTCATTAGGCCCCCTCAGTTCCTCGTGAGAGACGAGTTGAGCATCGCGTGCCTCTAAATGTTCCATTATTGTTCATGTGTGTTTCAGTTAATATCTTATGATTGTTGATCAAGTTTACATCTATCTTTACTCATGTTTGGTTGTGCACATATTTCATAATCAATTTAAATATATTCGTTCAAATGTTTTCCATAGGATTCACTCGCCAACATTATGTTGATCCAAAAACCTTTTTACACATGATACAGGTGAACAGGTTGAAGCAAGGAAAACATAGGATATGCCTTAGAAGAGAACAAAGAAGTTTAGATTGTTAGTTAGAACAGTTGTAACCTTTATTGTAAATTTCAATTTAATTTGTATTAAAGAATATGAAACGCATAATAAATGTCATGAGCTTTGATGATAACCCAATCATGCCCCGATCACCTTATCCGCTGCGGGTCGGGGTGTGACAGATTGGTATCAGAGCCATGACTATAGGGATATAGGATAGGTTATTAGACCCTTAGAGCCTATACTATAGTCTGCCTAAATTTTAATTGATTAGGTGGTTACATACAAACTTGTGATATTTATTTGTTTCATATTTGTTTACATTTCAGTCAAACATACATGCTTATATACATATTCATCATACATATATACATATTCATTATACATAGATCGATGTTCATGTATTCAATTTATTTTCATACTCTCATTATCCAAAGATTTTGTGCAATTTTCAAATCTCATCAAAGTAAGTTCAGCGACGGGCATGTAGTAACTGGAAGGGTACAAGTACCGGTAGTCGGAACGTCCTGTCTAGGCTGGCATTCGTATAAATCCAATATAACGGACCAGTTTGCCTACCTGGGGACCAACGATGAGAGTACGAAGGACCTATTAGGCCAACGCATGCCACACCAAACGTCGTTCGAACTAACCCTACTTTGAGGTGTCACCGTGCCTACACCTGGACACATTCCGAATATCACACGTTGTATACATATTTCTCGATTTTCTCCGGGTTTTTGTGTATGCAACCTGGCAGAAACCGTGCGAACCATATGAAAAACCGGTATTCATGGGGGCCCACATGATTACACAGGTAAAGTATGGCGGCATGAAGGGCCTAACAGCGAGCAAAACCCAAGACATCCAATGGATGTAGTAATTTATTTATCTATAATTATTTTATGAATGTTCATTCCTAATGCGACCCATGAACCCAAAAGCACCCAACTCATACTCTTGTCATGTATTCCTTGTAGATGTCTTCTAACCTCGCCCGTAGGAAGACGAGAGCAAGAAAAGCCCGCGAACGCATGGCTACCTTAATCGCTCAACAAATGGCTGCCGTAATACCCAATATTGTAATCCAAGTTCAGCAAGCACTTACCGTTAATCCTGTCAATCAAGCAAACCAAAACATTATCAACTCTCCCCCAAATATCACTAAATGCACCTACAAGCACTTCAAATCATGTGACCCTCCGAAATACAAAGGGACTGAAGGCGTCACCGCTCTCCTCCATTGGTTTGAAGAAATGGAGAACACATTTCTAAATTGCGATTGCCCTGACGATCGCAAAGTGCGATATGCTACCGGTCGATTATATGGGGTAGCACTTACTTGGTGGAACACAGAGAAGGCCAAACGAGGTGTGGAAGATGCTATGTCCTTAACTTGGAACGAATTGAAGGAAATCATGACCAGACGATTTTGCCCAAGGAGCGAAATCAAGAAGTTAGAGGATGAATTTTACTCATTGAAGCAAGTGGAAGGAGACCACATCACCTACAACAAAAGATTCCTCGAGTTACATCAAATGGTTCCCAACATGTTCACTCCCCTCTACCGTTTGATCGAGCACTACATTCGTGGTCTTCCGTCAAAGATTCAAGACCCTGTGATAAGTACCAAGCCTGCAACTTTGGAAGCAGCAATGGAGCTAGCAACAGAGCTCACCGAGAACCGAATCCGAAACAAAGACTTCAAGAAGGAGAAGAAGAAGGATAAAGAATCGACTGAAACCTCCGACTCCACTCAAACTGAATCCCCTTCTCAACCTAATCCTAAGAGAAGAAGAGTCGGGGACTTTTCCTGCGACCCAACGAAATCAACCAGTTTTACACGCTATACCCATCCGAGCTATCCCAATCACCCAAGTGGCACCCAACTCAGCTTACCCAGATAAGAAACCATATCTTGGACCTCACCCTCGATGCAACAACTGTTTTTATCACCATCCCCATACCCTACCTTGTCGTCTATGTGCAACTTGTGGACGCTATGGTCATTTGAGCAATGTTTGTCGCACCTTTCAAGACCAAACCTTTTCCCCTACTCAGAACATGGCCCAAACTTATCACCAACCCCAATACCCCATGTTCCCATATGCTCGAGCTTGTTTCAATTGTGGCGACCCTACCCACTTTAGAAACACATGCCCCCAATTGGTTAACGTTATCAACACTCAAGCCCAATCAAACCCAGTTAACCAAGTAAACCAAGAAAACCCAAACACTATGCCACCAGCAAGAGGAAGAGTCTTCAATATCAACGCCAATCCTGTCGAAGATAATGACGGCCCAAACGAAGATACTCAGCTAGTCCTCTTCGCTGAAGATCCAGAATCAACTTCTATCGTTTAGTTTTATGTTTTTCTTTATCACATGTGTAGACTGTTAGAGTAATTATGGTATATTATATATTATATATTGTTTTCAGTATATGCTTTTGCCGAGGCCGCAGCTCCCCATCCATCGAGGTTGAGTTTGATCCCCATTTTATTATACGGTTGATCAGGGCGTGCCCGCACGATCGGCTCCGTTTGTTTGAGCCTTGATCGGTTATTTCATTTTACATTTCAATACATGCAATACGCTTGGCTCCGTTTGATTGAGCCTTGAGCGCACATTTCAATTTACATTTCCAGTTCATGCAATACGTTCGGCTCCGTTTGATTGAGCCTTGAGCGCACATACAATTTCATTATCAGTATCTTGTGGTTGTGGTGTTGGTAGTAGAGTCGCATCGAACCAACCATAATTTGCGGATAAAGTCAATGAAAATTTGACAAGGATATGGTGGATACGCCGATGGTACTTCCTATATATAAGTATTCTTGTCAAATGATCGGAGGCATTATCAGGCGATTATGAGAGGTTCCATGCATAGGCTGTTTGTGTGATGGTTGTTTAGATTAAGTTGTTCAATTTCAGTACATTCAATACGTTCGGCTCCGTTTGATTGAGCCTTGAGCGCACATACAATTCCATTCAATACGTTCGGCTTCGTTTGATTGAGCCTTGAGCGCACAGACAATTTCATTATCAGTATCTTGTGGTTGTGGTGTTTGTTGTAGAGTCGCATCGAACTAACCATAACTTGCGGATAAAGTTAATGAAAATTTGACAAGGATATGGTGGATACGCCGATGGTACTTCCTATATATAAGTATTCTTGTCAAATGATCGGAGGCATTATCAGGCGGTTATGAGAGGTTCCATGCATAGGCTGTTTGTGTGGTTAAGTTATTCATTTTCAGTACATGCAATACGCTCGGCTCCGTTTGATTGAGCCTTGAGCACACAATTTCAATTTCAGTACATTCAATACGTTCGGCTCCGTTTGATTGAGCCTTGAGCGCACATCCATTTAATTTTCAGTACATGCAATACGATCGGCTCCGTTCGATTGAGCCTTGATCGCACAGATATATTTCATTTCAGTATTTTATGTTTGTTGTATTGGTTGTAGAGTTATAGGACTAATCATAATTCACTGATAAAACCAATGAAAATTTGACAAGAATATGGTGGATACGCCGCTGGTACTTCCTATATATAAGTATTCTTGTCAAAGGATCAGAGGCATTATCGGATGGTTATGAGAAGTTCTATGTAGGATTTATTAGTTTCTTGGTAACCAATCATAACTTGTGGATAAAACTAATGAAAATTTGGCAAGAATATGGTGGATACGCCGCTGGTACTTCCTATATATAAGTATTCTTACCAAAGGATCAGAGGCATTATCAGGCGGTTATGAGAAGTTCCATGTAGGTTTTAGTATTGCCTTGGTTGGAATTTGTGTTACATTTATATCATCATGTTATTTAAAGAGATTGGATTGTGATCCATTTCTACATAAACTAACCTCTCCATCATAACAATCGAGAGAGGAACTTCCATCATTCAAACATATATGCTATCAGAATGTGGATTCAAATATTTGCTGTTGTGTTTATTCATGTTCAAATATTTGCTGATGTGTTTATTCATGTTCAAATATTTGCTGATGTGTTTATTCATGTTTGAATATTAGCTGTTGTGTTTACTTATGTTCAAATATCAGTTGTTGTGTTTTTATTTATGTTCCATATAGGTTGTAGTATTAGAAGTTTTGCCTTAGGATATAACCATACTTTCCCAAACGTATCTAAATTCTTATGCATGATATCATTTTTAGCGAATCATTTCTGCTTATCAATACTTATACAGTAGGCAACAAAAAGCGATTCCTGAATAGGGTACTTAACCCTTACAAGGAACGTTACCGCTTCGAACAAAAACTTAAACCCTCATTTTTCTGAGCATACAACTGTCAAACAAAACATCACCATCCTTTTAGTCAAAATATATCATTATTTAAATTTCGGGACGAAATTTCTAAAAAGCAGGGATACTGTAACATCCGTCAAAAACGGATTTACCAAACCCGCTCCGTTTATCAACCGAACAGTCAGTCAAAATTTTCGTTGCGAATTAAATGCCCGAAATGATTTTAAACGATACGTAATCAATTATTATACAAGAATATATAATTAGTTTTTGAAAAACTGTCAAAAATCGCAAAATAAAAATATAATACTTCTGCCGGGTTTCGAACCCGGGTCAACGAGCGGTCCGGATACATGTCTTAACACACACACACAAACCACTGCGCCACTTGTTGTGTTTGGTAAATAATAGAATCTTTTAATTGATATAATGACATTACGAATTCAAAATCGGCGCCCCTTTAGTTCAGTCGTCGGAATCCCGGAAATCTCGCGAGTTTTTATCACCATTTTCAGTTATAACGTAAGTTATTATTAGGACATCGGTTATAACCGATGTTTGAAGTCCGCGACCAAAATTATAACCGCCGGAAAATTTAAATCAATGAACCCAGTCGGGAATCAGACCAAGTGCTTCGACGTTTTCCCCTATAAATTCACCCTAAACCCATTGCAAACCTTTTCGCTCAAAACCACACTTTTCCTCGGCGTAATTCCACTCGCCGGAACTTTTCTGTTCGTCGCCGGAAAACCGATTTCCTTATTTCTGAACCTCACTGAGCCCCTGAAGCTTATACCGGAGATACCCATACTTTTTCCAAGTTTTCCGGAGACTTGCTGCTGCAAGACACCTGACGCCGGAGTTGATTGCTGTCGCCAGAGTTCTGCCGGAAATCAGAGGGTCCAGTCGGTATACTTCTCCGCCAATTTCTTTTCCTTTTCACATTTATCTCACCTTAATGAACTGTAAGACGCTAAGGAACTTGAATAAAACTCGAAACAGTCAGACTTTATCTCTGGTTCTATCTTGATTGAAGAAGATGATGTACTTCCGTAACATATAAGTATAAAATAAATCAAGAAACTAATCGGGTTAGACACACAGGTCCAGCGGTGGACTGTGTGCACGTTAAACATTTAAAGGTCTCGAGTTCGAATCCCGTTTCACACGCTGCCTTAATAAAAATCATTTTTTTTTAAAACCGAACCGGGTCGCCACAGTTATATGTTAAGTATATTAATAATCGGAATAATAACCAAGTTAGACACACAGTCCAGCGGTGGACTGTGTGTTTGTTTATATCACTGGTCACGAGTTCGAGTCCGGTCTTCTGCACCGACTCGGACAATTATCTCTTCTTTTAAATAAGGCAGAAAAGGAAATATCTAATTTGTATTTAAGTATAATAAAAATCGAATTATATAACATGTTAAACACACAGTCCAGCGGTGGACTGTGTGTTAGATTAAACCACAGGTCCCGGGTTCGAGACCTGTGGAGCGCACCGCCGAAATGATTTAAACTGTTTTTAAAATAAAATGATTTTCGGTTTAAACTAA
The DNA here is from genome assembly GCA_947069175.1 of Scalesia atractyloides. Taxonomy (NCBI): domain Eukaryota; kingdom Viridiplantae; phylum Streptophyta; class Magnoliopsida; order Asterales; family Asteraceae; genus Scalesia; species Scalesia atractyloides. Next base: position 39,647,339 of record CAMTDV010000022.1, on the reverse strand, counting down.
TTAATATATATATATAATTAAAATCAGATATATAACGGGTTAGACACGTAGCTCAGTTGGTAGAGCTGCGTGCACGCGTACGGGAGGTCTCGGGTTCGAGCCTCACCCAGCGCACTTGTATTCCGAATTGAACCGGTCAACGGTCAAGTCAAATAGTCAACGGTCAGAAAAAAAAATCATTTTTTTATTATTTTTTTTATTTAATTATTTTAATTAAAAATCAATTAAAAATACTTAAAAATAACATTTTTAAGGTTAGAAAATAGCCTCAAACTCACAAAAATACACCCAACAATCCTACTAAAATAGATGAATAAAATCCGTTTACTTACCAAACCATAATGCGATTTATCTAGGTTAATCTCACTCGTGGTTAAAACCACTTCGCGTACATTCAACGTCATCAACCGAACGCACCCACTGTGAGTGAATCTTACAACTCCCCCTTTTAAATTACACGTTTTGGGGTGTGTCATGTGTTATGAAAATAATCAATTTATTTATTTAAACTCGTGCCATACCACATCATGACTTAAACTTAGATTGTTTTTATTGTTGTGATTTACTTATTTCCTTTGTCATATTATATGAAACTCATACATTAAGCCCATCAGTTCCTCGTGGAAGACGAGTTGAACAACGCGTGCTACAAATCAAATTCATTATTGTTTATGTGTATATCATTGAGTTTGTATTGTTTGTAGTTGTGTCATTCATATTATCATGGTTATGCAATTCATTCATTAGGCCCCCTCAGTTCCTCGTGAGAGACGAGTTGAGCATCGCGTGCCTCTAAATGTTCCATTATTGTTCATGTGTGTTTCACTTAATATCTTATGATTGTTGATCAAGTTTACATCTATCTTTACTCATGTTTGGTTGTGCACATATTTCATAATCAATTTAAATATATTCGTTCAAATGTTTCCATAGGATTCACTCGCCAACATTATGTTGATCCAAAAACCTTTTTACACATGATACAGGTGAACAGGTTGAAGCAAGGAAAACATAGGATATGCCTTAGAAGAGAACAAAGAAGTTTAGATTGTTAGTTAGAACAGTTGTAACCTTTATTGTAAATTTCAATTTAATTTGTATTAAAGAATATGAAACGCATAATAAATGTCATGAGCTTTGATGATAACCCAATCATGCCCCGATCACCTTATCCGCTGCGGGTCGGGGTGTGACAATTAATCTTTGCTTGAACCACCAAACCAATACCCCCTGTGTATCATCGTTATTATCACCTTTGTCGTCATCGTCTTTCTTATTATCACCACCAACATCATCATCACCATCATCATCTTTCTCTTCCTCTTCATTAACCACCACTAGGTCTCTAATTGGTTTTTCTTTCTTTTTAGAATCGTATGGTACATCACTAACTGGTCATATCATAATAAACTTAGAGATATCGATTTCAGGCTCAGCTTCTTGCACTGGTGTTAGAATAGGGATATCATCAATTTTTTCTTTCCCCTTACCAGCTGCTGCAGCTGCAGCTTTAGCTTCAGCTTTTTGTGCCCTCTCAGCAGCTCTTTCATTAGCCTATTTAATCTCAATCAAATAAAATTATGCTTCAAAATCTATACCAAGCTTTTTGTTCAACACTTTCTGAATCATATCGAGCTTTCTATCTTTTCTCAGCCTGTCAGCTTCTTGTGACAAATGGCAAATAACCGGTAATTCCGTACAATCTAATCACTATTTTTATTACATAATCTCATGCATTTTATCGTAGTTTGATTTCATAACTTAGTCGTACGTCATATCACATTATTAGGGCAAGTAAATCAGATCAGAACATACACTGGTCTCTGTTACGACGTGAAACAAATAAAACTATGCCCTAAAAGTGTTTGGCGCACTATTCGCGATTGCACAATTGAGATTAGCGAAACAGCTAAAACGAAACAGAACAATGAATAACAACATGCTAATGCCCTAAATGAATAACAAAGAACACGAAATCACGAAAGCGAAAACACCCTAAATCGCTCAATCATTTCTCAACGTGAAATTGGCATGGATTGTTCAATGAAATATCAACATAAGTGCATTACGTTATTCTCTATATTCAATTTAATAGTAGGATTAATCTAAATACGTCATTAACTTCATAAGTAGAAATAAATGACCTTCAGAAACATACAAAACTAAAATGGAGACTAAGAAAAAGAGAAAAGATGAAGGTAATTACATTACATAGTTTCTATGGTTAAATTTTATGAAAATGAATTTAACTACAATTTTTTTATTTATAAGTACAAGCAATACAACGGTAACCTTGCAAACTAAGGAACAAAGAACTAAGAAGAATAATGACAGACCATGTGTTAAAACAACTGACAGTAAATGACTCTAGATTTAGCTATTGCGTTGTTGTCTATGAAACGTGATTCTAGAATTAAGCATTCATTGAGTATCTGCTACGTGATTTAGCTATTCATTGTTGTATATGATACATGAAGACATACATTTGGTATTTGTTACGTGATTTCGCTATTTGTTTTGTATATGATACATGCTTTTAGATATAGACATACATTGAGTATCTGCTACGTGATTTAGCTATTTTTTAAGTATCTGATACGTGATTTTAGATATAGGCATACATTGAGTATCTCTACGTTATTTAGCTATTTTTTTCTATCTGATACGTGATTTAGCTATTTGTTGTTTATCTGATACGTGATTTTAGATATAGGCATACATTGAGTATCTGCTACATGATTTACCTATTTGTTGTGTATCTAATATGTGATTTTAAATATAGGGTTAGTTACATTGAGCATTTGTTATTGCTTGCACATTGTACGTGATTATAAATGTTGGGTTAAATTGATCATTTGTTACTATATTTTTGTATTTCACTGTTTCTAATATGTGATTATAGATGTACGGTTATGTTGAGCATTTGGCAGTCTCGCATTTCACTATTTCTACATTTTTGAAAACATATAGGTAACCGATAAGTGCTAGTTGTTTCTTTTGATGATGAAGACTTTGTAAACCCACCTAAGCGCTTAAAAGATTCGGATACAATTTTCGTGAACAATTCACCTCAAAGAAAACGATTTGTTTCGTACACGAACAGTAAGTTAACAATGAGGGAAAGTGTGAGCAACCTCAAACAAGCCATAGAAAGTTTCACAGACTCTAAAAAATAAGTAATTAAAAAATGGTTTCGAGTCTTTGCTTTGAATGGACATAACAACTGTACCAACAAGGGTGGCACGTTAATGGTACAAGGGTGACGCATGAATTATTATTGGATTAACTAAAAGTCGAGTTTCAATTGGCCAAAACTAAAAGGTTAAAGGGTAATATGTTAGTACTTTTTTTAAATAGCTTAATGAGTTTAAGAATCATATTAGGTTGTAATATTATTGGGTTTTAACTTCTAGTGTAAGGATCAAATACAAATGGGTTAACATACAAATTGGCCTTAATATTAGAAGTGAAGGAAGCTTTTTTTTCATCTACTTAAGTATGATGTTTATTTGCGAAACATATATATATATATATATATATATATATATAATATATATATATATGAGGTCGGTTAATGTACAATATTATATAACGTACGAACGTACGCTGTGAAATTACGCACATTGTAAAACTCAAAACCCTAATCACGCATGTTGAAAACCATAACATGCTTCATTACATAATTATAACATGCTTCATTACATAAGTATAACATGCGGGATTAGGGTTTGAGTTTTACAACATGCGTAATTTCACAGCGTACGCTCGTACGTTAAGCAATATTGTATTTTACACTTTCTCTCTCTCTCTATATATATACAGGAATTTCTCTATAAAAAATTGGTTGGCGTCTGAAAAAGATAAGGAGAATGAAGAGTTAAGATATTGGAATAAAAAAATAATGCCGTAGATTTAATTATCGAGGAAAGACTTTTGACTGAGGCAGAAAAGTTGGATTGGGTGGAAAGCAAACAGTATATGGGGAATTAAAAGAAATCAAAGCGAGCGATTTAAAACAAAAATCAAGGGTGAAGTGGCGATGGAAAGAGACGAGAACTTGGCCTTTTCTCATGGGTCAATTAATCAAAATAATTTGGACAAGAGGTTATCGGTGATCATAAATGGTGTATGGGTGACCATAAATGGTGTATGGGTGACGGATCCTACATAGATAAAACATGAAGCTCGTAAATTCTTTGCTTTCAAATTTAGGAAACCGGTGGCACAAAGACCTACTTTCTCGTGTCCAAATTTGAAGCAATTATCAAGTTGTCAAGCGAATGGCTTGGTGGTATCGTTCTCATTAAAAGAGATTAAAGACGCGGTTTAGGATCATGATAGCAATAAAGCACCGAGCCTAGATGGTTTTCATATCGGGTTTCTGAAACACTTTTTGGAGTTGCTTAAAGTTGTCTTCCAAAAATTCATGTAAAAGGTCCACCCTGATGGGGAGATTTGTAGAGGATGCGGGTCATATTTTTTGGCACTAATACCAAAAGAAAGCTACTGATCCTATTTCCTTTAATGATTATCTCTCAATTAACCTTATAGGATATATATCTAAGGTAATATAAATCAAAGACTCTCGCAACTAGAACTAACGGTGGTCTTCGAGAATCAATTTGGGTTTCTAGCAAATAGAAACATACTTGATAGACCATTAATTATCAATGAAATGCTCTCATGGGACAAAAAATTAAATAAACAAGCATTCATACTCAAGATTGACATTGAAAAAGCCTATGACACGATAAAACTACCGACTCCATTTTATCACAAATGTGCTTTCCAAAGTTATGGAGAAAGTGGGTGTGTGGTATTCTTGTATCATCTAGGGCATCGGTACTAATAAACGGGTCTCCTACCCTCGAATTCCAATGTTATCGGAGGGTCCATTAAGGTGATTCACTATCCCCGTTTATTTTTATTATAGCGATGGAATCTTTATTTTTATTATTGAGAGCTTTAACCGTGTTTATGGAAAAGGCGGCTACAATTGGTTGTATTAAAGGGATTAAATTACCGAATAATGGGCCTAATTTAACTTATTTGATGTAGGGGATGATGTCATGTTCATGGGGGAATGGGGTGAGAACAATGTAAGGAATATAATTAGGCTCATGATTTGCTTTTACCTCATTTCCGGGCTGAAGTTGGGTCATAAAAATCTCACTTGTTCGAGATCGGGATAGAGGAATCTATGGTAACAAATATGATGAACGAAATTAATTATAACATTGGAAAATTCCCATGCAAATATCTTGGTCTTTTGATTGGGGCAAAAATGAATCAAGCTAGGCATTAGAAAGGCGTAATTTATTGTATTAAAGGTAGATTGTCGAAATGGAAGTCCAAAACTTTACTAGTGGGGGGTCGAGCAACTCGTATAAAATCCGTTTTGGATATTTTCCATTATATTATTTTTCATTGTATAGAGCTACAAAGTGCGTCTTGACGCTCTAGAGGAACTTCGTAGGATCTCTTTTTGGGGCGGAGACGAGGAAAAACAAAAATGGCTTGGGTATGTTAGGAGAGGGTTATTGGGCTGGTTGAAAAAGTGTTATGGACTAAGACCATTACAAGGGTATGAGACCTGTCCCACATTGGTTGTATAGGCACTAATGTGGGGTTTATATACCAAATGGGCTCCCTCACCCACAAGACTAGTCTTTTGGGTTGAGTTCTCTCGTTTGGTATGTACATTGGTATCAGAGCCAGAACTCGGAGTCGTGGCCTGGCGAGAACCAGCAGTGACCAATATGGTCATGACCAACGAGGCTCAGAGTGGTGGCCTGGAAAAAGTTAGCTGTGACCAACATGGTCGTGACCATCGAGAACGTTGGCCCTTACGGAGGGTCGATTGTTATTGACTGAGACCATTGCAAGGTATGGGACTTGATAGTCCTGGAACCGACAGGATTAGACGGAAGTTTAGGTAGAAAAGAACTAATTCGGTAGAATGTTATTAAGAACGGAGTAGAAGTAGAAGTCTAATTATTCATTCATACTGAAAGAGTATACATCTTTACAAGCTGGAGAAATTGGAGCATTTCCCTTCCGGGAACTCCAAAACTAAGAAAACTATGAACACATGACACTATATCGACGATTAACCTCGTGCAAACTGAGATTGTTAACTTCATACAAAGTGAATCAACTTCGTATGAAGTTGACTACTAAGCTACCTTCGTACGAAGTGAAACATACAATTTCAAATCTAACATAAGCCCTGTTACAGACACAGACATGACTCAAAGACGTAAGCGATAGACATACTGTATCATCAAACTCCCCCTTGGATATTGCCATAGTCTTGATCAGTATTCAATCTTCAATACGTTATAACATTAACTTTATCTTTCAAAGAAGTTCTTTCTCGGCTTTTGACGTTCTTTACTTGGAATAGGCGTTTGATTTGTTGCCGGTGCCCACCTCATAAGTTGAAATCTTTTGATTGAAGTTTTCTTTATCTTTTCTTCAATTTGTTCTTCTTTTCTCATCTGCTTCCTAAACTCTTTACCTTTTAATTCATGCCATTTCGACTTCCACATCTTGCCTGAATTAATACCATGTGTGTAGCAAACATTGATTACACCATAGTATTGCATCGCTTGAACTTTTTCCTTCACTTCATAACAGATCTTGTTATAGAATTGGCATTCAATATCCTTCCCTGAATAGTTAACCAACCACATTGGATCTAGAATCCTGATAGTCTCTCCACAAACGTTCAACTTTCAATACGATCACTGCTTCCATATTCTCAATATCATACTGCCACCACTTGAAGAATTCACTGAAATCTTGTTCAATCTTCATTAACGACATATTCTTCATCGTGTGTGGTCGTTTCACAATTAAAGTAACATCTTTCTCTTTTGTGACTGGATCGATCTTTATAATATTCTTAGGAATGTGTGGCTTCTAGTTTAGAAAACCATGTGCAGCTTCAATTCTGATCAACTTCCATAACCTCTTATCATTCCACTTCATCTGATAATTGATGCATTTCATCTGGCATAGCTCTTCAACATCCCACCAAGGCAATGTTTGAATATCACATAAGTTCAGAAGTATTGAACTCCAAACTCTCTTTTAACATCATAAACATTCAACTCTAGTAGCCAACCCCAACTTAAGATATCCCATAATGACTTGTCTTGATCTCGTGTAAAGAACGCTAACGGTCGTCAGAATTTTCTTTCTTTCGGCAACTCTTTGAACCACGTCTTCTTAGCTTCAAGAATTTCTTCTTTAGTAAGACGTCTTAGCAGATTACCATCTTTCACCGTTTCTTCCACCTTTCTTTTTAACAAATCATCAGTAGCTTCGCTAAACATTTCTTAGAATGTTGGGAAGTCATCTGTTCCATCACCAAAATATTTTACAGTCTCATCGTCAGAATCATCCTCCACAACAACATTATCGTAATTATTAGCATCCTCCACCTATCTATACACGTAATCATTAGGCTTCGCAATGCTTATGTTATTCAGTTCTTCTTCAAAATCAAATTTAAACGAACTCTCATCAATACCTAACATCTGAGCGATGTCTTCTTTCGTGTAATTGTGTACAAACTCACCTTCTTCAACACTGTGCTCCATATTAATCATTCTTTGTTGCATAACAGGAACAGTCGTTATAGGAGTAACGTCTATGAAGATTCTTATATGCTCTTCTTCGTGCATAGAATCTTTTGTCTCCCCCTTACTTTGAGAATCTTCTTGATTAGCATCATCATTTAGAAAAGCATCATAGTCAAATGAATCATTAATCTTTGCTTGAACCACCAAACCAATACCCCCTGTGTATCATCGTTATTATCACCTTTGTCGTCATCGTCTTTCTTATTATCACCACCAACATCATCATCACCATCATCATCTTTCTCTTCCTCTTCATTAACCACCACTAGGTCTCTAATTGGTTTTTCTTTCTTTTTAGAATCGTATGGTACATCAATAACTGGTCATATCATAATAAACTTAAAGATATCGGTTTCAGGCTCAGCTTCTTGCACTGGTGTTAGAATAGGGATATCATCAATTTTCTTTCCCCTTACCAGCTGCTGCAGCTGCAGCTTTACAGCTTTTTGTGCCCTCTCAGCAGCTCTTTCATTAGCCTATTTAATCTCAATCAAATCAAATTCTGCTTCAAAATCTATACCAAGCTTTTTGTTCAACACTTTCTGAATCATATCGAGCTTTCTATCTTTTCTCAGCCTGTCAGCTTCTTGTGACAAATGGCAAATAACCGGTAATTCCGTACAATCTAATCACTATTTTTATTACATAATCTCATGCATTTTATCGTAATTTGATTTCATAACTGAGTCGTACGTCATATCACAGTATTAGGGCAAGTAAATCAGATCAGAACATACACTGGTTTCTTTTACGACGTGAAACAAATAAAACTATGCCCTAAAAGTGTTGGGCACACTATTCGCGATTGCACAATTGAGATTAGCGAAATCAACAAAACAGAACAATGAATAACGACATGGTAATGCCCTAAATGAGTCCATATATACATGAAAGCACTAATGTGGGAACACATTTTTCAAAAATACATAACTTTCCGGTCAATGCCTAAATTACACAATTGTCCGTTTCGACCAAAAAGATGACAATTTCAATTTGTCCGCAACATTAATTCGGTATATTCCGGATTCCAGAATTATAACAGAACAATGCTAAACACCCTAAAACAATATAAGAATGGTAGAAATACATAATAGACATCGTTTCCAGTCGTACGACAAGCAGTGCACAACTTAACCGGAAAGCGACCGATTGTCGAACCGACGAAGATTTCAATGGCCGATAACCTCATACATTAATCTACAGAGCTAGTTAAGCTTCATTTGGGGATCCGGCCTTCAACTATCTTGAGGTCACGGAAACACAACTCCCGAAAATGTTCGACGACAAAATATATAAGTGCCGATATCGAGCGGAAAACTAGACGGAAAGCGTATCGGTCGTCCAAACTCGATATATATTCGACTAGTGAACTAGTTAAGCATATTTCTAGGTCGGAAGTGCCATAACGCCATGGCACTTATAGTAGTAAAAAACCAAAGCTTCCGGTACGAACTAATAAAGTTCGTATACTAGCCGATATCGTACCGATGAGCGAACTAGTGACGTTTTTGTTAACCAAAACTAATACCAATTAGTCAAGGGGACTAATTAACATTGATTAATAACCTAAACCCTAATTACTTGCTAATGGTACAAGATCAATCCCTAATCTCGTACTTAAGCTAATCACCTAAATATCTACCAATTTATCACATGTTATAAAAAATAATTACAGTTAGCCCCCCTCATTTTGGCGGATTCAAGTGGGTCCCCCACCCACTTGATTTGTGTTGAAAAACTGGGATTATAAGCATGGTTCATAGATCTTATGTTGATGTTTGAAAGACTTGTAATACATGATCTTTATAAACAACTACACCACCACTTCTCATCATAATTTACACCTTTCATAACACACACAACCTCCCATCTCTCTCTCTCTCTTCCCACGGCTCAACACCACCACCATCATCATCCTTTTCTTGAACATTAAAAGACCAAAATCAAGCTTAGTTAGGCCATTTCAAGATCACACAAAGTGTTTGCAAGCATAAAGGATCATTAGGGGACTCTTTGGAGCTTCATCTTCTTCTTAATCTTCACTAATCTTGTGCAACTTTGTAAGACAATCTTTCATCATATTTAGGCTTCTTATAATGTCTAGTTTATGAAAGTACTTGTTGATCATCATGAAAGTAAATAAAAATACAACTTAAAACCCTAACCTCACCTTAATAATAAAACTAATACAGTTTATTATGTGTTGATTATATGTATTAGTGTTAACTAGTTAGCATGATGATGATGATTATGTTAAATTAAGGTGTTTAAAGTGGATGATCTTGTTTGAATAACAATATAAATGCTGATTTAAACATGGTGATGTTTAAATCCAAACAAGATCATCAACCTCATGATCCATGAAGATTACTACAACTTAAAAATAATTTACTACATATGTGTGATTTTTAAAAGGAATGAACACCATGATTTAAGTTATAATCATCTTAGAAAGTGTAGTAAACAAAGGAGGTTTAAAGTGGAAATAATGATTTGAAGATGTAACTAAAAATGGTGTCTTAAAAATTCTAAAAAATATATAAATATCTCATTGTATTAATCTTGATTATGGGTTTAAACATGATTTAAATACGTTTTTGAAACGTGGAAAACGCCATAGTTTAGGGAAAACTATGGTAAAATTTTCTAAAAATCTAATCGCGTTTAAAGAATAATTAACGGGGTGATTAACGGGACTAAACCCGATTAATGACCTAAACCGTCATTAAGGAAGTTTTAATGACAAGGGTTAAACCCTAACCTTCCAACGAACAAATCGCCAATATGAAGAGTTACTACGACGTTTGGCGATTTTTGACGTGAATATATATATATATAACGGCAACGACGACACTCTAAAAATGATGTATTTTAGACACTTAACGTATATACATATTAACGATATCAAAATACAGAAAGTTAAAATGTATAAGAATTATTAAATGAATTTATAAAAGTATATAAGTGTGCCTAAAAGTCTATACTTAGTAAAAATTAATAGGTGTAAGATTTATAAACATTTGGGCTCTTGAAAATAAATTGGGCTAGGCCCATTATATAAAAGACATGGGCAAGGCCCAATTACACAAACACATAAATTACCTGGGGTAGGCCCAATCACATAAAGACGTGGACTAGGCACAATGATATAAATTACATGGGCTAGCAATGACATAAATTACATGTGCTAGGCCCAATCATATGAAGACATGGGCTAGGCCCAATGACACGCATGCAACGCACGAGGACATGTGAAGGGCGAGGCTCGTTCACACCCGATCTAAGAATGATAATATATATATATATATATATATATATATATATATATATATATATTATATATATATATATATATGTAGAAAATATTAATCGACAAACGAACTACCAACACTATGATAACATTAAAGTTCTCCTAATGTGATAAATATATACACAACAAGAATTCAAGATGAACAACTGGTACGAGGTCCAACGTTACCTAGGTGTCTAATGAAGTTAATAGACATGTAGGTTACACACGTGTACGGACACCGAATTTGATAAGTACGACTTACGAAACGCAAAACTATGAGTTCATGTCCCTCCTTTCTATTATATCAAAGTTTGTTTTAAAACTATCGAGGGGAAATACAAGTCATAACAAATAGTATGTTAGCTATGGGTTTAGATGATAACACGATCAAATGTGCGTAAGTGGGATGATGACAATAGTAACCATTAATCACGTAGTGACCAAGGTGCAAAAGATATAGATCTATTGAGTTTAAGGCGTGCTCAACTCCTGGTTGGTAAACCTTTAGGAGTGCTTTTGTGATCCCAATGATGTCAAAGTTGTCTCGGTTTCGTTGCTTATTGATGGCACATATGTCGGGGTGCTCGCGACACACTGATAGATCCTTAAACTCCATGAATGCTATAACATACTCAGATTTCATTACTTGATTACAAGGATGACATTTTATACGAAAACATTAACTATATGAACTCACCAACTTTTTTGACTTGTTAAAATTACATGCATTTCAGGACGCAAGGCATGAGCTGGTGATACATTTCAGGATATGGGAAATGACAAGACAACGAATGCCATCTTTTGGAGGATTTGCCTCTTATATCCCAACCTGGTCTGGGTATATAGGGGTCAAAACCTCATTATGCATTTACCTTGAAAACAATATTTATTTTGAAGTAATGTATTTCAAACTACGTTTGTGATGACACTGTGAAATCAGTGAAAACTATGAAATTACTTTTGGTAACTTGTAAATGTCGGGATGAAATATTTATTGTTGGTTTATGCTTGTTTACTTGATTCGATGCAATGATTACCTCATAGTCACACGTTTGCGCTTCTGCCACGACAAGGGTATGACACTTCGAGCTCTTCAGTTAGTTTACGTAATCTTTCATTATCTGATACGAGACTGGCTATAACAGCTTCCATTTGAACACGACCATTCTCCAAAAATTTCACTCTAGCCTTTAGATCTCTAATCTTTTGTTCATTCAAAGTGTCTAGAAAATCTAGATTGATAGTGCCCATTATATCCATACCCGGAAAGTCGAAATCATCATCGATATATGTTCAGCTTCTCTAGTAGATTGTCATCTTGTTGAAGAACGAGGATTAGACTGTTGTTTTTGCGGTGTAGGTTGCTTTGGTGTATTATGTGGTGTTGTTTGTTTCGGTGGTGATGGTCGATGTGGTGGTGAAGTATGTTGTGGAGGTGATGGCGGTTGTTGTGGTGATATTGGCGGTGTTTGTACAATCATAGTTTCCATCAAAGGCGTCTCTTTATGGTAACCTACTTGACCAGCCCCAGCAGTCGTCGTCTTCAAATACTTCTTCTTGATTTCTTAGCAGTCGGAGATCCTGTTGTCTTTTTAGTAAAATTAGTTGGTTTGCTTTTCACACGCTTGACTTTCTTTAGTAGCACATACGGCTCGTCGTCATCATCAGTATTCTTTTTCTTTCTCTAAGTCGGTTTCTGTTCAAGTATCCTTAGTACAATTGGTGCAATCTAATTGAAATATCTTCATCACTTTCCATCAGAGTCTCATCAGAACTCGATTCATCTTCACCTTTATCACGATCAAAAGTAGCAGAAACACCTCTGTTTCAACATTCATCTCAACATTTTCTTCAATCTCTACTTCTTCGTCAATATCTTCATCGATCAACATAGTATCAGCATTTTTCGATGCCCTTTTCCTTTGAGTAACCTACTTTTTAGGAGTTGTCTTTTTTTTCTTCTTCTTCTTATCCTCCTTTTCATACTAACTGCTCCTCTTTGGAATATAATCAGATAAACGTTCCTCTTCATCATTCTCAGAGTTACTATCGTCTTTCTTCCAATGGTCCTTGGGCGGTGCAATATAATTTTTATCTTTAATAGCCCCGAAGAATTTCTTTCCAACAGGTTCTGTTGCTTGCTTTAAGTACTGATTCAACCATATTAAGATAGACTCGACATCAGAAATTCGTCTTTATCATTCTTCTCAAGATCAGGAAATTGATTGTCCAACATCATTTATACAAATCTCGGGTACTGCAAGAACTTCTCCTTCATGATATTTGCCTTCATTTGCTTGAAAATAACTCTCGTGAAGTTTTATGGCAAGTTAAGATTTAGAGCAACAATCATGCACATTTGATAATCTAACAAACATTAAATGCTCCTTTGCGGTGACCAAGGGCGTGTATCACTGAATGTACAAAGAACTTATATGGTCTGCCAAGATAAGCTTTGTTAAAGTTTGGTGCATTCACATGGCCTTTGTATCCCATTCGATAAAAGCATCCTTTCGCCATACGTGACGAATATCCCATTGGATCACTGTCTTTGTCTTTGATATCCAAAACTCTCCTGATTAATGATCTAGTGATCAGAACCTCTTTATCTTCATTGCCAATCCTAACAAATGATTGAATCGCTGGTGGATCTAGTATGAACTTTGCATTATCCCAGAACCTCTGGACGTGCCATCTATAGTCCTTATGTTGTTCAGTGAGTGCTTTCGTTATCGGCAGACGTCCCATGAATTCGAGAATCTCTTTAAATGGTTCTATCTCTGGGATTGTATCGTCTAATACACAACATATGTTGTGTTTCGGCTCGAACGATGTCTTTTTCTCCTGCAAAACATAAACACTTCAACACTTAGACGAAATCCAAAAAATACCATAATTCTATACGAAGTAAGGTTAGAACGAAGTTAACAATTCCACTTCGTACGAAGATGGCCTAAAACCATTTTGAACATAACAAGTTCCACTTCGTATGAAGATGATTTGTAATAATTCAGATTTTTTACTTCATACAAAGATATTACCTACATACGAAGTGAATTTCAATATTTAAAAGCCGTTTTATCTTCGTGCGAAGGTAAGTAACCCACTTCGTTCAAACCTGTGAAGATCAAATCTTTGATTTTGCATGTTTTTAACAAAATTGATGATTGTTATAAAGATTATTAACGTCGATATACATGTATATATGATCAATTTTTATTTTTACCGGCTAAAACGACTTAAATCTATGTTTTATGTTTATAATAGTTGTTATGTTCATTTTATCGGTCCAATCTCGTTCAATTTCTACCTTAACCATATGAAAGTGGTGTGCCAATCAACCACTACAATTAGAATTGGCAGCACTTCATCGTTCGTTTTCAATTTAAGTTCGTGCGGAGAGAAGTGTTATCAACAGTAATTAATCACTTTGTGCTAAGTGATGTTTATATAGTGAACTGATTTATCTTCATATGAAGGTAGATGTTTACCTTCGTGCGAAGATGAAACATCTATCTTCGTGCGAAGTTATCACTTCGTACGAAGATAACCCATTTTTTTCAAAATTTTCAATTTTTCGAACATTTTACCAGTTTTAATGACCCACTCAGTTGATCAAGTCCATAATGACCTTGGTTGAACGCTTTATGAACAAACTGATCTTTTTAGACAAATTCAAGTTTCAACTTAATGAACTTTTGATCATTTCAAACCATTTTTTATTTCAGATCAGCTCCCAACCCGTCGAATCCAGATTTCATTCAATATTCAGCAACTTCGGACTTTGAAGATCAGTTTTCCATCATCGGCTATCGAAACTAAGATGAAAATAAAATATTTTTGATTTTTCAAAGTTTATGCTAAAACACACTAAAAATCTTTTTAGGTTTTTCTAAAATGAAATAACTATGTACAAACATATTTACAGACATTTTTCTGAGTTTGTGTTAGATGATCATATCAGTTTTTTAAGACTTATCACTAGTACCGTTGATCTTGATTAAACTTTAAGTTCTAAACAGATTCACTTTGATTGTCAGTATACTTGTCCACTTAAACCTCTACACATTTCTCAACTGCTTCGAGATATGGTAATTAGATATCTTAGAACTTGACTTAATAGTTTTTCCCACCTCAGAATATACTCCTGTATCAAGATTCCTTGAAATTCATCTTACAGTTGAATATATCTAACTGATATATGTATATGGGTTGGACCTTGAGAGCTCAGGTTAGTACCACCGTACAGACAGAGAGATGAAGGCTCGACTTGAAAGTTGTGTTCCATATTTTGGAATATTTTGACTGCAATTGTCAGATCTTTCGATACTTTCAGTTAGATGCAGTTTTAAGATTTTAAAGCAAAAGTATTCTACAAGTTCTATACCATTGCTTATGCAAAATCAGAAGAACTTGTATAATACCCCAAATATCAATTATCTGTAAAGACCTAGTATCTCAGAATCCGACAATCCTTCAAACGAAATTTCGGTGTACTAAGACCATATATCCAAGAGATGTTAATCCACTAATTAAGAAGTTTTTTTATGTTTATATCTCGAAAACAATTTACTGAATGTGTGAAGCCTATTGGCACAACATCAGCAAGACTTGTTTAAACACTGCATTTCTTTAGCATACTGTGATAGCCTACTAATGTACTATCATTTCCTATTTTTACACAAAAACTCTTTTTGTCTTTTTCATGTTTTGTACATTTTCAAATTATTAAATGTTTTTGTATTTTTCACAACATATTTCTCCCCCTAAAATCAAAAACATATTTTTGGATTTTTGTTTTTAAAGAAAAAAATTTGAAAAACTAAAAACTTGGCAAACCGATGAGGAATACGTCAAATCGTCATCCATATCGAGTTCAACCTCTATATCCCCCTGATGCCAGATCTTTCATCCCGTTTAATTTCAAAAGATATTTAATTTTGCTCTGTTAAACGGTTTTGTATAAAAGTCTGCTTTCTGTTCATCAATGTGGATCTTTTCAATACGAATCAACTTTTTCTCGTATCAGTCACGGATAAAGTGATGTCGTATCTTAATGTGTTTAGTTTTAGAGTGTTGAACAGGATTTTTTGTTATGTTAATGGCAGCCTCGTTATCTACACATATAGGCGTATCAAGAAACTGCAATCCATAGTCTCTCATCTGTTTCGCAATTAGAGAGAGCGGTCGTGGTTTGCTTCGTGCATTGCCACGTTACTAATCTTGTGCCAAAGAACTAGCAGCCAGCAGTTATAGATATAACATTTAATTTGCAACACCCAAAGTTAGATTCGGAGTATCCTGTGAGATTGAAGTCGTCTGATCGTGGATAGCACAAGCCGGTGCTTGGGAAACCTTACAGGTATCGAAGGATCCTTTTGAAGATCAACAAATGCGACACTCTAGGACTTGACTGGTAGCATGCGCAGAGGCATGTTGGATACATGATATCTTGCCGTGACACAGTCAGATACATTAAAGAACTAATCATCGAATGATACAGAGTTTCATCAATCTTCACTCCAGCTATATCTGGTCCGATGCCATGATTCAGAGCTAAAAGGGCAGATAATGGAGATGATTCCGACATCTTGAATTTCTCCAAAAGTCGTTCACATACTTCGTCTGATGTATAAAGATACCATCAGGCAATTGATCGACTTGAAGTCCTAAAAAGAACTTCATTTCCCCGATAGAACTCATCTCGAATTTCTTCTTCATGACTCTTTCAAAGTATTTGCATAGCACCTCATTGGTTGAACCAAATATAATGTCATCCACATAGATTTGCACATTTATGATGTGTCCTACTGCTTCCCGTGTGAAGAGGGTACTGTCTACTGTTCCTCTGGTAAAACCGTTTTCTAGAAGATATTGAGAAAGCTTATCATACTAGGCTCTCAGGGCCTGATGTAAGCCGTATAACGCCTTGTCCGGTAGATAAACTTGTCTTTGTGTATCAGATCGACAAACCCTGGTGGTTGGCCGACATATGCCTCCTCTTTTACTTTGCCGTATAGGAACGCGAACATGACATCTAATTGGTACACTTTGAATCCCTTCCATGACGCGAATGCCAGGAATATGCGGATTGCTTCCAATTTTGCCACGGGAGCATAGACTTCAGTGTAGTCTATTCCCTCTTGTTGATGAAATCCTTGAACAACAAGTCGAGCTTATTTCGAGCAATCACTCCTCTATTATCTCTTTTACACTTGAAGACCCACTTTGTATTTATCTTTTTGTGGTCATCTGGTAGATCAACAAGCTTCCAAACTCTGAGTTTTTCAAACTGTATTAGCTCTTCTTGCATTGTGTTCACCCAGCTTTCTTCTGTAAGAGCTTCCTTATATGTTTTCAGCTTAATCTCTAAAATAAAACATTTATATGAGACCATTTCTTGTAAAGGTGCAATACTAGTATAAAAAACAACTAAGATCCTGATCGATTTAATTTCTCGTTTTAACACCAGTCTGCAACTCTCCAATAATATTCTTGATGGGTGGTACAGCAATGTCCCCGTTATAACTTCGTTTGGAACGCTCACTTCGTGTTCTAGATTTGTGATATGTTGATCAGCGTCTTAATTACTTGTAGATGCTTCATTCTGAGTACTGGTTCCCTCAGCTTGATTGTTAAGTTAACTTTCAATCAGATCTGCACCATTATCGGAAGTAGATCCGTCATTGTTATATGTCAGTTCAGCATCAGAATCAGAATCATTGGATTGATCAAACGTGGGAGCAGGTTCATTCATTTATTGATTAGCAGTAGGATCACTTGTTCCAGTAGTCTGTGATTCTGGATGTTGAGTGCTAGGATCACTTGTTCCAGCTTGTTCCAGCTTGATTGTGATAAAGCTTTGAGTAATCACGATCAGTCTATAAACTTGTTCTTGTGATAAAGCTTGTTGTTGCTGATAAAAAATCAAAAGTTCCTCTTCAGTTGGTTCAGCTGGCAGCTCGAAAGAATCCCAGAGACTATCGTAATTGAATTGCCAAGAATCTCCAGGTTTTTTGTGTTCGAGATGTGTATCTATGACAATCTACATTTTGAGCTTCAATCACCTATTTTATGCTAGGTAGATATACTATCGGAAGTGGACAAGCATATCCCACAAAGAAATCTTCCGTAGTTTAGCCCCGAATTTGCCATTAGCATCAATTACCATGCATGGTGACCCAAACGGTTCTAAATACTTCAGGTTTGGTTTTCGCTGGTTGAGTAGCTCGAAACTTGTTTCCTTGTGAGGCTTGACTATCAATACTCTATTTAAAGTATAGCATGCATATGCCACGACTTCACTCCAAAAACTAACTGGCAGCTTTGAATTGGCGAGCATGGTTCTTGTTGTCTCTATCAGGGTTTTGTTTTTGCGTTCAGCTACACCGTTTTGTTGTGGTGTATATGGTGCACTGAATTCATGCAAAATTTTTGCATTGCAAAACTCTGACATCCGATTGTTTTTGAACTTTGTACTGTTGTCACTTCTTATGCGTCGAATTGGTAAGTGATACAGGTTCTCCAATTTCTGGAATAAGATCATTAGACTTTCAAAAGTTTCATCTTTGCTTTCTAAGAACATCACCCACGAAAATCTTGAATAATTACCAGTCACAAACAGACAATATAGATCTCCTGAGATTCTTCGAACATTAACCGGGTCGAATGAGACCCATGTGTAGTCTCTCTAGCGGGAGCTTGACTGAGTTCAGGAGCTTTCTTAGATGCAACCTTTTATGTTCTTTACCCTTGTTACAACTTATACAGTCGTCATTCAAGTGAAAACTCTTTAAATTTACTCCCTCCACTAGGTTGTTGTGAACGAAGAATTTATCTTTCGGAGATAATGTGCCCCATCTTCCTGTGCCACATGATTGATTCTTTCTCTGTTGCTTTGGACACAAAACATTGCGCATATTTCGTCATTGTTGTGGCAACGCTCATGTCTAAGACATACAAGACGTTTCTTGGGGAGCGCGCATCAAGATTCACATCCCCGGAATATGGAATCCTGGCTTTAGAATGAGACATTCTATATCAGTGAAGTATCTTGTGAATTTTTGTCACGAATCTGAGAAACAGTCAGTAAGTTGTTCTCTAACTCCGCTATGTAGTTGACTGTATCGAAAGACACACCACACCATTTGTTAGAATTCCTTCACCTACTATTCTCCCACCTTGGTTACCAGCAAACCAAACGTAGCCTCCTCGGATTGATTTAATGCCGTAAAGGAGAGCCAACATTCCCCGTCATGTACCGAGACGCTCCACTGTCCATTATCCACTTGGAGATTATTGATCTCAGGAGCCCCTTCACATGCACTTAAACAATTATTTGAATAGCGAGACCCAAGCCTTGACGGTCTTGGGTGGGTTTGGGTTTTTCCACTTTTGATTCACAAACACTTTCTAAAACCCAAACAATAAAAAACTCTTTGACCTTAAACTCTTATCAATCAAAAACTCTTTGACCTTGTTAAACTGTGTTTTTCTTGAACCCGAAAAATCCAACTCGAAAATCTTGTAGATTAAAAACCCAGTTCAAAACGCTTAAACTCGAAATTTTAACCCAAATGATTTTAAAATTTTCAGCCCAAATATAACGAACTCATAAAGCCCAATTTTATACTAGGTGAGTCCAAAAATCCTTGTAAAAATCAATTGCCCAACTGACGCAACGCATCCCACAATCTAAATTTAATCCCAGAACTATAATATGTCAAATATATTTTTCAAAATCTCAAAATATTGTTTTTTTATATTACAAGTGAAACTGATCTATCTTTTTAACAAATCCGTGAATTGTTGTTTGTTTTTTATTCAAAATTTATGATAACCTACTATGATGTCTATTCCCAACGTCACTTCACAAAAACACTTTTGTCACACCCTGGTCGTAGCGGAAGCGCAAGTGTGAGACTATGAGGTAATCATTGCATCCAATTAAGTAAACGAATATAAATCAACAACGATGCCATATTGACATAAATTTGCATTCCGATATTTACAAACAACCAAAAGTAATTTCATAGTTTTTACTGATTTCACATTGTCATCACAAACGTAGTTTGAAATACATTACTTCAAAATAAATATTGTTTCTGTTATAAATGCATAATGAGGTTTTGACTGCTATATACCCATACTAGGTTGGGATATAAGAGGCAAATCCTCTAAAAGATGGCACTCGTTGTCTTGTTATTTCCCATAACCCGAATTGTATCACCAACTCAAGCCTTGCGTCCTGAAATACATGTAATTTTAAAAAGTCAACAAAAGTTGACGAGTTCATGTAGTTAATGTTTTCATATAAAATGTCATCCTTGTAATACAGTAATGAAATTTGAGTATGTTATTAGCAATCTGGGAGTTTAAGGATCTATCAGTGTGTCACGAGCACCCTGACATATGTGCCATAAGTAAGCAACCATGCCGAGACAACTTTGACATCATTGGGATCACAAAAGCACTCCTAAAGGTTTACTAACCAGGAGTGGACCGCGTCTCAAACTCAATAGATCTATATATTTTGCACCTTGGTCACTAAGTGATTAATGGTTACTATTGTCATCATCCTACTTAGGCACAATTGATCGTGTTATCATCTAAACCCATGACTTACATACTGTTTGTTATGAAATGGATTTCCCCTCGATAGTTTTAAAACAAAACCTTGAAATAATTGAAAGGAGGGACATGAACTCACAGCTTTGCGTTTCGTACGTCGTACTTATCAAACTCGGTGTCCGTACACGTGTGTAACCTACATGTGTATTAACTTTATTAGACACCTAGGACTTGTTGGACCTCATACCAGTTGTTAATCTTGAATTGTTCTTGTGTATATATTTATCATATTAGAACAACTTTTAATGTTATCATAGTGTTGGTAGTTCGTTTGTTCGATTAATATTTTTATACATATCTTTCTCAAATATATATATCGTTATTCTTAGATCGTGTGTGAGCGGGCATCGCCCTTCACATGTCCTCGTGCCTTGCACGCGTGTCATTGGGCCTAGCCCATGTCATGTATGTCATTGGGCATAGCCCATGTCTTCATGTGATTGGGCCTAGCCCATGTAATTTATGTCATTGGGCCTACCCCATGTCTTTATGTGATTGGGCCTAGCCCATGTAATTTATGTCATTGGGCCTAGCCCATGTCTTTAGGTGATTGGGCCTAGCCCATGTAATTTATGTCATTGGGCCTAGCCCATGTCTTTATGTGATAGGGCCTAGCCCATGTAATTTGTGTCATTAGGCCTAGCCCATGTCTTTAGGTGATTGGGCCTAGCCCATGTAATTTATATGTTTGGCCTAGCCCATGTATATATGTTTGGGCCTAGCCCATGTATTTATGCCTTTGGGCTTAGCCCATATATATTATGTTCTTGGGCTTAGCCCATGTTATTACATGTTTTATTTAATTGGCCTTGCCCATGTCTTTTATATGTGGGCCTAGCCCAATTTATTTTCAAGAGTCTAATATTTATAAGTCTTACACTTATCAATTTTACTAAGTATAGATTTTTAAGTATATATTTATATACTTTTGTAATATCACTTAGTAAATTCTTATACATTTTAACTTTCCAGATTTTGATATCGTTAAAATATATATACTTTAAGTGCCTAAAATATATTATTTTAGACATGACGTCGTTGTCGTTTAATATATACTTTCTCGCGTCGGAAATCGCCCATCGTCGTAGTAACTCTTCGTATTGGCGATTTGTTCGTTGGTAGACGAAGCGACGGTGTATTGTGTACATTCACCCATCGTCCGCATTACTCCGTTTGTCCGATCATTGTTTCAACATATTTTAAAACTGTATGTGCTTTGTGTCATCTACACTTGGTAATTCTGTCAAGTGTTTGTAGTATTCGTATAAGTTGGGTATTTTGTGATATATACCCTAAACTTCTAGATACATACACATACATACACATGTATTTACACATAACTTTTGGAGACAAAATTGGCATATTGTTATGAATACATCATTAAGAGTGACTCTCCACATCCTTAACTTCTCTTTCGTATTTACTCTTATATTAATGTATGGGCCTATAAGTAGAGGTTTTGTATTTTATACTTACATATGAATAAGATATATGTTTACCATTCTCTCTTTATCTCTATATGTTAGTAGGCTAGTTGTTATACAACACGTTATCAGCACGACTTGCTTTTAGAATGGATGATATTAATTTTAAGTGTTGCAAATATTAGTGTACCGTGATCGTCGGTGGTTGTTGTATCACGTATGGGGACCTCCACCAAGAACATAACATTTCGATGGCCATCTACTCAAAATATTAGGTATCTATAATGGCTTTATATACTCTGTTACTACTCAACTATTAATAAGCCATATAGATTAATTACTTAAGTCAACAAATATATATTATATGATAAAATTAAATTAAGGGGTTGCGAATAAACTTGTATGATGTATCTAAAAGTCTTAGTTAATAGATATGATGCTTCTTCTTTTGTGGTAGTCACAAAAGAAACACAAGAACACCAATATTCTTGAAAACGGTTCACTCTATTCGTTGTAACAAATTCAATAATTAATATAAAATTCATGGACAATAATTTGCATTGAAATTTATGTTAATGTTTTATATCTTTTCTATTCATGACATTTTGTTTTCTAATTAAAAGCAAATTAATTAATTATTTCATCTAATAAATACCACACTGAAATATTTTGGTGGACTTTGTTCATATAATATTAGTTTCTTATCTATTTGAAGTATTACAATAATTTCTTTTATCATATCAGTTATGATTTTAAATTCAAATTCCTCAAGTAATTATAATAATTATAATATGTAATACAGATAATATGTCGCTAGATAAATAGTAAAAATCTCAGTATATTTATTTTCTAATATAGTGCTTATAATCTGGTATTATCTAAAAGAGTTATGTTTTTAACATCTAGATAATTGGTTAACTTGTTCCTTAGCTATTCTTATATATTTTACCTTATTCTTTGAAAAACAATTTTAGTTTGTTCATATTTTTCTTACTAAAAAAGGATAAATAAAAGTAAAAATAATTAAGAATTTGCTTAAACTTTCAACTCTAATGTTCATATAATCATGTTGAAATCTCATAATACTCCAAAGTGTATAAACATTTTGAATCTCTCATAATATTTTATTATTGCTTTTTCTTTTGGTTTAAATGTGCAAACACGCTTGAATACACCTAGACATACCTACTCTATTTAGAGATTGCAAAATTTTGGTTGTTGTGCCATGTTATTTTAGAAAAAATGGAGTGATATGCAAGTAAGTTGTATTGTCATATATCCATGTCTTTAGTTTTGTGTTACGATGAGATTTGATTTGTATAACATGTTTTACATAAAAGTTGTAGCTAAGATTCTAGTTTGGCTTTTATATGCATACATATACAAGTGTATTTTTATGATTCTAAGTTGTATGATTTGATGAAGTCTTATATCGTTTTTAGTTTTGTCTTTATGGAACTATAATATTTTGAAAGTCACATACTTAATGTTGGTAAAATAGAAAAATCGTTGGATAAGTTGATTAAAATACTTGAAAGATTGTGAACACTGAGTATTATTGATTTATGGATACAAATTCTATAATCGTTATCTTTTATACATGTTAATCTTCTACATTTAATTAAGATTTTAACATGTCAATTGGGTTTTATTTGGTTTTCTACTGTTGAAAAAACACTTTGAACATTTTGTGTATAAAGGATAAAGCTATAAAATAACTTACAACTTATGCATGGAAATTAAGATGAAAGATCATGCATATTTCATGTCATGCTTTGTATAATTTGGAAAACTTGAAAAGACATAATATTATATGTTATTAGTGAATACTCTAACTCATCGAAATATTTGTATAATTTCAAGTTAGAGTGACAAAACTGTGTATATGAGATATACTTATAATTGGTTATATCGTGATGAGTTACTAGGTAAATACATACTTCATAGAAGTGATGAACGCATGTTATTTCAAAAGGTTGTATTATAAGTCATTTTACGTAATGACATTACATTAAGTTATGCATTATATAATCTAATCTTGTGTATATATTGTATTCCATATCTTCTAAGTTTAAAAAGAACATAGAATGACCAAAGTTATGGTATACGATCACAAGTTATAAACATGATTAATTTGTGATCAAGGTTCAGTTTTAAAATATGACACCCAAAGTGTCTATAAAAGCTTGTAAGATTTTGAACCGATAAATCTTAATGATTTGATCATGTAACTTCTTCTCAATTGATATTATGTGATGAGAAGGTTATTTATACATTGTTATATGAAACGTATTTTTATTATCAAACTCAAATATGCTCTTGAAGTAGCAAGATTATTAAAGAAAGTAATATAAGGTTTGAAATGACCATCGTGAAAGTTGTGTGGTTATAATACTTTCCCTAGAGTGAATGTGAAGCCATGTAGTTCTAATCCATTCACTAAAGTAAAGGCGACGATGATCAGTGTAAAGGTCACAATTATGATTAGGGAAATTGTAATGCTGTCACCAAGAAAGTTGTGTGTTAATGATACTTTCCCTAAAATGAATGTGATGATATACTTATCGACCGGTTTAAAGTTTGTGATCATAGAAATTGAGAAAATCATAATAATGCTTATGTTAACAATGAGTTCAACCATGTTAATAATGTGATGATTATACAATGATCCTTGTAAAGGTTGTGATCATGGTAAATGAGGAAATTGCAATAATCCTCATGTTAATAATGAATCGACCATGTAATAATGAATCTTGCCACAAAAAGTGGTGCATTAAGGGAGTGAATATGAGAACAAAATATGGGAAACATGTTATAAGATGAAATTCTGAAATATAATACATTATTCTCTTGTATTTACAGTCGTGTATTAGACAAACAAGAATGCACATATATGGTCATAAACCAAAAGTTCATGGATCATAATTATTTAATTAGTTGGCACGGCCGGTTAGACCACACCGAGTATTGATGATGTGAAATGTATTAAAGAACCATATCTTCTTGATAGTTAAACATGTCAGTGGAAATTAATTATTTATCAGCTAAAGTAGGATATAAATCCCTAAATATTCTGGAAATGTTAAAGGATTTGTATGTATCCTAACATGAAACCATTTAGTAATTTGAAATCGATGCCTCGTCTAAATGGTTATCAAGTTCGCAACTTGAAGTACTGATCGTTTGTGACTTAGCTAATAAGATAGCAAGCATATTATTCCAGATTAGCACATTTATTTTGTATATAATGATGAATTTGATTCCCATGTTATTAATGATCATTGGCATAAGTGTTATTGTTGAGACGATCACGTAAATGTCTACAAGTGATTAAAAACCAATTGATCATGAAGCAAAAGGTTCATATTTATATTTAATTTTATATGTATTCACATCAAGCCAACAAGTTATCATATTTCTTTCTCGTTATAGTTGGTTTTGGTCAGAAACCTAATTTGTCCCTTCAAAGGTTTTTGGTTATATGGAATGAATTATCATGTTATCTTGATCCTCAGACTATAAACTATGAACTAGAAGTTCAAAAGATAATTCATTTACCAATATAAAAGAATAAATTATCAGACGAGTTCACTGACCTAAATACAGTGACTAAGTAAGTCACATAGTCAACTGTTAATGCTCCAATTAAGTTAATTGTCCTAGAAGGACAAACCATATATTAGTAGTGAGTTTCTTGCAAGCCTGAAGCATGGTATGCTAGTCGATTCAAAAAAATAAAATTACTCGAAAAAATTTGGAGCAAGTAATGAAGAAGATGGTCAAGTCAAGGCTATAGTGAAAAGGTCTCCTGAATAGACATTAGACATGATGGTTCCAGAAGAACCTTAGGTACCTGAAAATAAAGAGCTCTTAGTAAATTATATCATGTCTAGAAATGTTTTGGAATCGAAATTAAAACGACGTCGTTATACTTTTGTATATAGGATCAAAATTTAAGATCTGCCTATGAATTAATACATACATATAAATGATTGGCCAAAAGCGAAAAAAAAAACGCAAATAAGGCAGAGTTGAATTCTCTAATAAAATGGGAAGTTTTTCGGACCAACAGTCCATACAACTGAATTTGTTAGATACAAATGGGTCATTTATGTGAATCATGTGAAAATCAATTTAAATGAGATAAGGCAAAATTGGTGGCACGAGGATTTTCGCAAAAACCCATGATTGATTATAAAGAGACGCATTCTGAAGTGGTGGATGCAGTGACTTTCTCATATTTTATTCATCTGGTAATACGAAGAGAGAATAGTTATGCGTCTTATGGATGTTGTGTATCATTTGATATTGAAATTTACATGAAGCTCCATGATGGATTTATATTATCAAAATCATGTAAAGTAAATTCTTGAGAACACTATGATTCTTATATGCATATTAAAATTTGAGTACTTTATGATTATTTAATACGTTGACTATGATTGGAACTCTTGATGAGTTTCCTAAAGCAGTTGGGTGCTTAAAGTAATATGAGACATCATAGGATGTAATTTTTGCACTAATATATACACAATGAATAAATAGAACATGGTGATTATGATATCCTAATGTATAAGAATGGTACAATGTTCATTGGAAGTGATTTTGATGTTATCGATGTTCCAGTTGATTTGCTAAATGATAAAGTTTATATATCAAAACTCTTAAAGAGTGAATGCACATATAATTGGTCAAGATGGAAAAAGTCCATGATGGATTGATGATGCTAGAAGTATTAATATCAATACCCTAAGAGCGTTATCTACAAAGTTAACAAAATGTGTAAGGATTAAAATAGTCTGGTTGAGTGTTTTATAACTCATGTGATATTGTGATAAAGAGGGATATAAGTTTGATTAAGTTAGCCATGCTTCTATCAAAATTTCACTTCTAAAAGTTTGCTATAATCACAGTTTACAGTGATGATGTACACATCATCGAGAGAAACTGTCAAGCTTTTAGAGAGAAATGTTTTTGAAAGATCTTGACTCAATGTAATTATTTCTCAACTTGCAGCTCGAGTATATGTGTAATGATATTTTTATCAATCCATCAAAGTACATTTAGAAGTTGTTGTGACATTTTACTATGAATAAAGCTCATCCTTAAAGAACGTTAAATTTTGTTCATTATATAATAAAGAAAAGAAACCTTATCATCTCCAATTAAGTAAATTGAAAATTTTGGTCGAGAAGTACCATAGTTAAGTGCAATGGGTGCATTAATATTTCTTGTTACCCATGCATGATTATAAATCTTTTATTGAATATATTGACGTAATTTAATATTTGTCAAGCGAAGAGAAGTTGGAATTAGTTAAAACAACTACTTTGATACATCTAAGGTATGAAATATTATTTTACTAACCAATCAAAACAAGTTTTGTTAGCCTTGTTGATACAGGGAATGTAACACAACACGGTTGTTGATCTTGTCGTACGTATATATGAGAGGAGGCAGTAGAAGTCTAACATGAAGGTCATGCATCATTGCTTAGTTTAAAGAATTGCACATAAGGAGATCAATCAACAATTCATTGACTACCAAGTTATGAGAAACTTTCAAAGACGATTGACATTCTCACTTAAAAGATACATATTAAAATGAGGGGGAGTAATATACACGTTATTCGTTCCTCTTCACTAAGTTTTCCGTTATCAAGTTTTCTTAGTAAGGTTCTTAACGAGTAAACAAATCTTATCCAGAAGTATTAGGGGGGGAAATACACGCTGCACTCTTTTTCTATCCCACTGGGTTTTCCTAGCAAGGTTTTTAATGAGGCAACATCACCAAGCGTATTAGAAGAATACTATAATATTTCATCATGTGGATAGTCAAGGGGGAGTGTTATGAATACATCATAAAGAGTGACTCTCCACATCTTTAACTCCTCTTTTGTATTTACTCTTATATTAATGTATGGGTCTATAAGTAGAGGCTTTGTATTTTATACTTACATATGAATAAGATATATGTTTACCATTCTCTCTTTATCTCTATATGTTAATAGGCTAGTTGTTATACAACACACACATATATATATGTTTTTAATTCCCACAAGTATATATATATATATATGTGTGTGTGTGTAAGAATTACTTATTTTTAACTTGTAAATTATATATACCCACTTGTTAAACTCTTGGATGGTTAGGGTTTAACCTTTGTCATTAAAACTTCCTTAATGACGGTTTAGGTCACTAATCGCGTTTAGTCCTGTTAATCACTCCGTTAATCATACTTTAATCGTGATTAGATTTTTAGAAAATTTCGCCATAGTTTCCCCTAAACTAAGACGTTTTCCATGTTTTAAAGAACGTATTAAACCACATTTAAACCCATAATCAAAATCAATTATCAACTTAAGATTTCATACCATCTTGTTTACAACTTATGCACCTCATCATCCATGATCTTTGTATATATATTTTCACTACTTTTCCTTAAAAATAATGAGATCTTTATATTTTTATTAGATCGTTTAAGTCACCATTTTTAGTCATTCTTTCCAATCATCATTTCCACTTTAACCTCCTTTGTTTACTACACATTTTAAGATGATTATAATCTAGATCATGGTGTTTATTTATTATAAAAACCACACATGTGTAGTAAATCATTTTTAAGTTGTAGTAATCTTCATGGATCATGAGGTTGATGATCTTGTTTAGATTTAAACATCACCATGTTTAAATCATCATTTATATTATTATTCATACAAGATCATCTACTTTAAACACCTTACTTTATCATAATCAACATCATCATGCTAACTAGTTAACATATAAGCACATAATCAACACATAATAACTATATTTAGTGTTATTATTATGGTGAGGTTTAGGGTTTTTGAGTTGTATTTTCTTTACTTTCAAGATGATCAACTTGTACTTCCTTAAACTAGGCATTGTAAGAAGCTTCAATATGAAGGAATTTATCTTACAAAGTTTGCACAAGATTAGTGAAGATTTAGGAAGAAGATGAAGCTCCAAGAAAACCCTAATGATTCTCCATCCTTGCAAGCACCTTGGATGATCTTGTAATGGCTTTAAAGTGTATAAAATGAGGTGTTTAATGGTGGAAATGTGGTGGTGTAGTGGTGGTGGTTTGAGCCATGGGGTAAGAGAGAGAAGGAGAAGAGTTGTGCGTTTTTTTGAAGGTGAAAATGATAAGAAATGTGATGTAGTTGTTATATAAAAAATGATCATGTTTCATAAATCTTCCATCCATCAATATAAGATCTAATGACCATGCTTAGACTTGCCTATTTTCAACACAAATCAAATGGGTGTGGGACCTACTTGAATCCGCCAAATGAGGGGGGGGGGTTAAGTGTAACAGTTTTTATAACATGTGTTTATTTATTAGATATTGAGGTAATTAACTTAAGTATGGTGATTAGAGGTTGATGTTGTATCATTAGCAAGTAATTAGGGTTTAGGGTGTTAAACCATGTTAATTAGTCCTCTTGACTAATTGGTATAAGTTTTGGATAACGAAAACGTCACTAGTTTGCTCATCGGCACAATATCGGCTAATATACGAACTTTATTATTTCGTACCGGAAGCTTTGGTTTTTGACCACCATAAGTGTCATGGCGTTTATTTAGGGCACTTCCGATCTAGAAATATGCTTAACTAGTTCGCTAGTCGAATATATGTTGAGTTAGGATGGCCGAAAAGCTTTCCGTTCAATCGTTCGCTCGATACCGGCACTTATATATTTTGTCGTCGAACATTTCCGGAAGTTGTGTTTCCGTGACCTCAAGATGGTTGAAAGGACTCCGAGTCCCAAATGAGGCTTAACTAGTTCTCTAGACGGATGCATGAGGCTATCAGCCATTAAAATGTTCGTCGGTTCGACAAACGATCGCTTTCCCGTCAAGTTGTGCACTGTTTGTCGTATGACCGGAAACGATGTCTTTTATGTATTCCTGCTATTCTCATATTGTTTTAGGGTGTTCAACATTGTTTTGTTAAAATTCTGGATCTCGGAATCTACCGAATAAATGTTGCGGACAAACTGAAATTGTCGCCTTTCTGGTCGAAACGGACAATTTTGAAATTAGGCGTTGTACCGGAAAGTTATATATTTTCGAAATAGGTGTTCTCTCGTTAGTGTTTTCATATGTATATGGACTCAGTTATGGCATTAGCATGTCGTTATTCGTTGTTATGTTTCGTTTTAGTGGTTTTGCTTGACACGAATAGTGCAACCGCGAATAGTGCGCCCAACACTTTCTACCAACACTTTTAGGGCATTGTTTGGTTTGTTTCGCATCGT
This sequence comes from Scalesia atractyloides, assembly GCA_947069175.1. Classification (NCBI taxonomy): domain Eukaryota; kingdom Viridiplantae; phylum Streptophyta; class Magnoliopsida; order Asterales; family Asteraceae; genus Scalesia; species Scalesia atractyloides. The sequence continues at coordinate 39,617,060 of CAMTDV010000022.1, read as the reverse complement.
GACGGAAACCAGTATATGTATGACCTGATTTACTTGTCATGATACTTGTGATATGACGTACGAATTAGTTACGAAATCAAATTTCGATAAAATGCATGAGATTATGTAATACAAATAGTGATGAGATTGTACGGAATTACCGGTTATTTGCCATTTGTCACAACTTTCTAGTTTCCAATATCCAAACATGCTTTTCTTTTATTAACTTCACAAAACTCTTAATACTTCAGAACACTTTTCTCAAAAACCTCTTTGAATATAAAAGACTTATATTGATTCTCAAATCAATTTATTCACTATATTCATGTAGATATCTCAAGATTTGTACTATAGATCAACCCTAATATTACCAACCAAATCAACTATCACTTATATTTCTTCAATTTTTATACCATCAAACAAAAATGTCACAAATATGCAGTTTCTTCCTCACAAATACACACTAAAACAACACTTCACCCTTCTTCTTTGTAATAAAACACTAAATCCTAACTTTATGCATCAACAATATTTTTTTATACTATTCGATAATTGTCACGACCACTAAAAAATAGATCTGTGTTTCAAACTTTCTCTTCAACTTCGATACTATACACACCAACAAACAATCAGATTTCACGGACGTAACTAAATCAATTTGCTTCTCCTGATTCTACACTTAGATATCATTCAGATCTGGGTATGATTCGCTGAGGTTCAACACCGATTCAGATCTAAACAAGAACTATAACACTACACCTTCAATTTCCAGATTTGAAACAACAACGTGATTATTTTTAATGCGATTAAACCTGATTTCAGTTTATTTTATACTTGAAAATAATCTGTAATCAATACAAACAACCTGAAATGTTCAAAACTCGATTCGAAACAAACCAAATCAGATTGAAACTTGTCCGAAACACGTCGAAAATCATTGAATAAATGTCCGAAACACATAGAAACTGATTAAAAATTAACCAAAGTAGATTGAAACTCAACTGAATCAGTTCGAAATTCGTCCGATTCGCAAACGATTACAAGTAGAGCTTCCGTAGCTCTGATACCACTTGAGAGTCCAGGAACCGGCATGATTAGACAGAAGTTTGGGTGGAAAAGAACTAATTCGGTAGAATGTTATTAAGAACGGAGTAGAAGCAGAAGTCGAATTATTCATTCATACCGAAAGAGTATACATCTTTATAAGCTGGAGAAATTGGAAGCATTTCCCCTTTGGAAACTCCAAAACTTAGAAAACTATGAACACACGACACTATATATAGACGATTACCCTCGTGCGATCTGAGATTGTTAACTTCGTACGAAGTGAATCAACTTCATACGAAGTTGACTACTAAGCTACCTTCGTACGAAGTGATCACTTCATACGAAGTGAAACTTACAATTTCAAATCTAACATTTTAAGCCCTGTTACATACACAGACATGACTCAAAGATGTAGGCGATAGACATACTATATCAACAGGACTTGTCCCACATAGGTTGTATGGGCAACTAATATGGGGTTTATATACCAAATGGGCTCTCTCACCCACCATACTAGTCTTTGGGTTGAATTCTCTCGTTTGGTATGTAACAAAAAGGTGGGCTCAGGTTTGGTTCATTAAGGGACATGAATATGGGCCTACTTTTAAAGTGGTGGTGGAGATACAAGAACAAAGGCGGCAACTAGTGAAGAACCATGTCGGCTATTCACTTTAATCCTAACTCGTGGTTGTACCTAAATTAAAGCCGGTATTACCGGGGTGTGGAACGGAATTATTAAGATTGGAAAAGACTTGGTGGACTCGGATTCACATGTTTCTTAATTGACGGAAGCTGTAATCGGTAATGGTAATAGTGCAAGATTCTGGTTAGACAATTGGAGTGGAAATAGGCTGCTGAAAAAAAAAGATATTTAGAACTATATTCGCTGGAAAAAAACAAATACGCAACGATTGCAGATGGAAGTGCTGCCCGGACAACGATGGTATCTTCTTGCAGGTCATTACTTTCTAGATTTGCAGCTACCCATTGCCCCAAATATTGGGTGAACTAGGCTCCAAATTGTGTGGCGAGGCTCTTAAAATAGGTTACCCACTCTAAAGAATCTGTAGAAGCAACACGTTTATCACGGGTCAACTATATATAGGTTATGTGGTGTACAAGATGAAGACTACGATCATCTTTTTGTAACTTGCTACTTGGCGGCTGTTGTATGGAACAAAGTATGTAATTGGTGTAGGATTCTAAATATCTCAGTTGATAACATGAGGGATTTGCTGAATTCGTATAAACCATTGGTGATGTCGAGCTTCAAGAAAAGGTGTTGCAAAAGAATAACTATCCGATTGGGAGAACTAAAGTATTTGTGAGGGAGTATTGAGAGTTGGAATGTCCTAACTTTGATTTGGTCTCGTTTATTTTATAGTGTTCGGTGGTTAGGGTTTTTCCTTTAGGAGTTATAATTGTATTGGGATTCTACCCGAAAAGTATGAGATATGGTAAATCTTCCTTCCTTGATAGAGGTCCTATAAGTTAATGATGTATATCTATATGGAATAGAATGTTCCAGAATATTTAGGATCTTTATTAGGACAAAATAGGTGTTGAGCGGTTTGCTATTAGGTGAGCCAGGTCATGCATCATCGCCCACCAATGTCACAATCGCCCCCTAGTTTTTTCTTCTCTTCTTCACAAATGTCGCAACCCATACCTGAAACCCAACTACATCCAAACGTCGACAACGAAAAAGGCAAGGGGATGAAGCACCAATTCCAAAGACCGTCGAGGACACCAGTGAAGGAGTTTGCATTTTCATGAGCGTGGATTCATGTTTCCGAAGATCTTATTATTGGTAATGTTTTTTCTTTTCTCAAATATAGTTACCTTTCTTTTAAACCATTGCAGTTGCATGTGTAAATTCCATGTATATTAATCGTGTTTGGCTCTAAATTACACCAGAATATTTTTTGAGCTTCGTCTCTTCTCGAGCTCTCTAATCGTAATCAGGTAAGTTATTGAATTTTCTCGTTATAGCATTCATCATGATTTACAATCGTTTCGAAAATGATGTTGTATATGATCATCAGTAGTTCACTAGAGATATATGTCGAATAAGTGATTGCTTTGTGTTAGAATTTGGGTTTAGGTTTTATTTGTTGCTGATTAATAATAGCAAATGTTTGAGTTCAATTTGCTATTTGGTAATTAATTGACATCAGATTATGCATATCAAGTTTTAGCATGAAATCTAGTGTGAATTTCGACTATAACTAACACTAAATTCGCAGATTGGGTTTAGTCTTTATGGGTTCGGGTCACTTTGGGGTTAAATGCACGAACTTGTTTAGCCAAACAGGTTGTGTTCGTCGTGCGTTGACCTGTTTAGCCTATTTATTTATTTTTTAGTTATTTAAATTACGTTTTATACGAATTACTTAAAACCATTTCGTTTTTATGTAAAAAGTTAAATTTTAAAAATAAGTTGGTATACTTTACACATAATTAATTTTAAAAATGTAATAATTTGTTATTGTTTTGGGTTATAGATTTAGGTTTTATTTGTTGCTTTAACACTAAAAAAAAATGGTAAATGCATGGTACCCCTGACCGCGGGAGGGTTCTCCCTCCCCAAGCTAGCTTTAACACTAATTAATAGCAAGAATTTAAATTCTGGTGTGGTTTTGAGTTTATATTAAAAAACTCTGATGAAATTTGGTAATTAGATCAGTTCTTTTGGTAGATGATTCAAATCAGATTCTGCATATCAAATTTTGGTATGATATCTATAGTGAATTTCCCAACACCGCCAACATGAAACTAAAACGAAATTCGCATATTTGGGTTTCGGCTAAATGGGTCCGGGTTACTTTCGGGGTAGAACATGTGTAGCTAAACGGGTGGTGTTTGTGTCAATCTGTCAGGTTCGCATTTTGACCTGTTTGAGTTTTGTATTTATATTATTAGTTTTTTTGGAATATGTTTGGGTAATTTTTATGTCAAAAATCAATGACTTAAAAGAAATAAAAATAATATGTAAAGGTCGAATTTTTAAGTATTAATAGTGAATAAAATTTATTATTATTTTTCGGGTTAAACATGTCGATGTCGTGTTCGTGTCCAGTGTGCACCTGAGCACACGCATGCCGTGCTCGGGTTTGTGTAAATTTTTTGGGTTTGTGCGACCCACCAATCTTCAATGCAAACACGACCCATTAGCAGCCTTTTTCATCTATTGTATTAAAAAGCATAAACATTTTTGTTTTCAGATTCTGATGTCTAGCCTTGGATCATTACATATTTAAGATCTGCTACACAAGAAAATATGGACATCAAAGAGAATATCCTGATGGAAAGATACGAGTTAGGGCGATTACTTGGTCAAGGCACGTTCGCTAAGGTTTACTTCGCGCGCAATTTAACAACGGGCCAAAGCGTAGCAATTAAGGTAATAGACAAAGAGAAGGTGATACGAGTCGGGCTTATTAACCAAATCAAGAGAGAAATATCTATTATGAAACTAGTGAGACACCCTAACATCTTACAACTTTATGAAGTCATGGCTACCAAAACAAAAATATATTTTGCATTAGAGTATGCAAAAGGGGGTGAGCTTTTCAATAAGGTCGCGAATGGAAAGCTAAAAGAGCAAACCGCGCGTAGATATTTTCATCAGTTAATCAATGCTGTAGATTTTTGCCATAGCAGAGGGGTCTATCATCGCGATTTAAAACCAGAAAACTTGTTACTAGACGAGAATGAGAATTTAAAAGTTTCTGATTTTGGGTTAAGTGCGCTTGCTGAATCTAAGCGTCAAGATGGGTTGTTACACACCACGTGTGGGACCCCTGCTTATGTGGCACCGGAAGTGATTACTCGAAGAGGGTATGATGGGGATAAAGCGGATGTTTGGTCTTGTGGGGTGATCTTGTTTGTTTTATTAGCCGGTTATCTTCCATTTCGTGATTCAAATTTAGTGGAAATTTATAGAAAGATCGGGAAATCAGAGTTTAGATTTCCAAGTTGGTTTCAAGCTGATGTAAGGAAGTTGATCTCGCGAATATTGGATCCGAATCCGGTAAACAGAATCGCAATTCCGAAAATTAAGGAAAATCCATGGTTTAAAATGGTAAAATGTTCGAAAGAGGAAAATGCGGACAAGCCCTCAGGATCTGGCACGATCACAAATGTTGCGGAAGATCAAGATTCGATGAACCCTCCAAATATGAATGCATTTGATATTATTTTTCTATCTCCGGGGTTTAATTTGACGACATTGTTTGAAGAACATGCACAAAAGAAAGAAGCAAGATTTACCATTTGGCAGCCTGCTTCGGTTATTCGATCTAAACTAGAGGAAATTGGAAAATGTTTGGGGATGAAAGTGAGCAAAAGAGAAGCAGGGTTGTTGAAACTGGACGCGACAACCGAGGGTAAAAAGGGAATTTTGTGGATTGATGCGGAGATTTTTGAGTTAGCTCCATCTTTACATTTGGTTGAGGTGAAGAAATGTAATGGAGATACATTGGAATATCAGAAGGTGTTAGATGAACGTTTAAGACCTGGATTTCAAGATGTTAGTTGGAATATGCAAGGTGTTGAGCAAGATCAACGAGTACAACCGGAGCAACATGAGGTACTACAACAACAACCGTAGCAGAAGCAGGATCGGTTTTCTTGATTTTTTCCATTGCATTTACTTTCGGGCATCGTTAGCCAGAAATATTGAATATCGTTATTTCGACCCATATATATGCATAGATTGTTTCGGGTTACGTTTCATCTCTAACATGACAAACCAGTAAAACTAGAAAGAAAGCTAGAATGAAAATATGTTGAACGGGTCAAAAGCTGCTTAGGTTATATAATAACGCATAAAATAAATTTTTCTAAGTCATAAAAGAATCGATTATTAATAAAATAATATAGTTTCTTAAACGACCCAAGCTAGGTTGAGCACATGCTCATCTCGTTAATCTATAGATGAATAAATTATTACTAAAATAGTATAATTTTTTTATCATAATAGGTTGGGCTCGTTTACATTTTTGTTAGTTTTAAATTTTATACTTTTTACACATACTGATACATATAAAAGTAAAAAAAATAATATCTTTTACGTACACATAACGCAAAATCTAAAGAAGTTATTATATTATTAAAACTTTTGTTATGAGTTTGGGTTATAATCTGTATATTAAAATTATGGATTTAAATTAGATGAGGCAGACAAGCAAGCCAGCAGACGAGTGTGAGCCACGAGCTTGTTAAAAAACTCTAATAATAGTCATGGTTATCTTCAGAACACGTATGTGTGTGTGTGAGAACACGATAGTATTCTTTTCGGGTAGACGTTGATCCAATCGAATCACATGACAATGTGCTGGATCTCTTCTCTTTCACATATTGGAAAAAAAGGTGAGTTTGGAAAAAGTCCTAACTTTTGGTTGATGCCTTGCAAGTTAAAGGCTACTTTGCTTCGTGAATGCATACATATATGCAGATTCACATGATTACATTAAATGGTCAAAAACATGTTTTATATTTGCAACTTGCAAGTGTAGGGGTATCCATCTATGCCTCTTGTGTTTTAGTTTGTGTTTGTGGATGAGAGTGCTTGAATTAACATCAATCATATATTTGATTTGGGGGGCCCAAGTTGTATCTCTTCTTAGGCTTAAAAAATATTGCTTAAAAAGAAAAGAAAAGAAAACCTTTAACTACCTACCCAGAATCTTTGGGCTTTTCTGTTTGCAAACATATGAACCTTGTAATAGGAGTTTATTCGGTTATGGACTTGGATGCTCTAGTCCTGTAGAACTACTTGAAAAAATATTTGTTACAATATGCTAAAACGAAAACACGAACCGAATGGAAAAACCTGAAACTTGAGACAATTGCCATGGGCATACGAGTATCAGACTAATTATTATAAAATATACACAGGTATATAGTTAGGTGGAACTTATCCGATTATTTGAAACTGGTCTCATACCAGTTTACCCACATCAAAATCGAATATATATGTTATATAACTTAAAAAATAGTATAATTGGATTATGATCTTTTTGGAAACTTTAAGTTATGAAAAATATAGAATTGTTAGAAATGTATTTGAATATATATGATATTTCAGTGGTTAAGGTGAGTTTAGGAGCAAGTTTCAAATATGAGTATCTAAGTAAACAAAGCAGTTAGTCATTCATTATTGTATTCTTTTTATTTACAGATAGCGAGGCATTGATTACTGTATGAGTATCTAAGTAAACAAAGCAGTCAGTCATTGATTATTGTATTCTTTTTATTTACAGCCATTGATTAACGTATTTTTTTTTTATTCATAGATAGAAACCCGACATAAATGTGTGCTAAGAAATTTTGCTTTTAACATTCCTACTTATTTATTTGAGCATACAATATCAACTACACATATTCAAGGTACCATCTAGTAGTCTACTTGATAAGAATGCTCGGTGTGGGAGGCAGTCTCGGGTCGTCACCGTCCTCTCCGTCTCCTCCTAGACGTCAGTGCCGGGTGTAACATTCGACCTCTTGCACCACCAATATTGTCTGCTTCACCCCTGATGGGTTGCCCATCTAGAGACTTCCCAGGAGGTCACCCATTCTACTACTACTCCCACTTGAGCACACTTAAATGTGGAGTTTTCATGTGCTCCACAGCCCACTAAGCCCAAAATGCGTTGGTGATTTAGTGGATTACTTATGAACCAAGAATCTCTCCTGAGCATGGCCGATGTGGGATTTGCCTAGGGTAATGGTCCATGTTAATCTTTCGGTAGTCGGTATCATTACAATCACCCCCCCCCCCCTTAGGGACTCATCGTGCTCGATGAGCTTTACCCCACCATCCCAAAAGGCTCATGAGTGCCTCTGATACCATTTTGTAACATCCGGCCTCTTGCACCACCAATATTATCCACTTTGCCCCCCGATCGGTTGTCAATCCAGAGAGTCACGCTTTGTTTTTTGTTGACCTGGTGGAGAATTCCTAGAAAGTCACCCATTCTAGTACTACTCCCACCTGAGCACGCTTAACTGTGGAGTTTTCATGTGCTCCACGGCCAACTAAGCCCAAAACGCGTTGGTGATTTAAGAGGCATTGGATTACTTATGTGTAACATCCGTCAAAAAATGGAGTCTCAAGACCCACCCACTTTAAAATTTCTTTGATTTGAGTTGATATTCTCTTTAATCTTGTGTTCAAATAGCTAAAGCGTGAATTTTTGCCTTATGACGCATTTAAATATATATATATATAATAGGATTAGGATCATTTGTGAACAATATTTTCATAGTGAACTGTGTGAACTCATCTTAGCTATTGACTTCATTTTTATGTGTCAAGGGTATAATCGTATTTTTCCATATATCTTCATTTAATTATTTTCGTTTAATCATTTATTCAATTACAAAATCCCTACATTTTAGGGATTTAACAATCTTTCTAATTTTTTTCGAAGATCACCAGTTGATTATACGTACTTTTAGTTTATCAGATCGAATTCGTTATGATAATATATTGTTTTTAAAGATTTTGAACAGGGATTATTTTTTTTCAACTTTGTCTGAATCAAAGTTCGTATTTTTTATTCAAATATGGCGGATTCACGTTGTAATAATTCCAATTCGTTTGAAAACGCGAATGATATATACGAACCGAGTAATGATGGCGTCTTTGTTGCACCAATGGATCGCCCATGTTTGATCTTCTGGATTTTAGTATCATGTATGAAGATGAATATACGTATCTAGTTGTTCAATCCACATGTGTAGTTTTCAAGTTTAAAATTGTTTTCATGTGTTTGTCCATTCAAGATTTGCACTGATGAGATTAATGATACATTTAGTCGTTAATACACAGGAATGTATTCCCGTTCATTATCCACATAATTGCAGGTTGTGGTTTTTATTTGTGATTATGCTGTTGTAAACGTCCAGTTGTTGTAATTCAGTACACATGTGTATAGTCGCGTAGTATATGCATTATTATATATCAGGATGCAGTTTCGTAGTATATGCATTATTTAATACACATGTGTACACTATTAAGATGATGCATGAGTTATATAAGTGGATGCAGCGTTGCTATAAACCTCCAGTTGATACCATACAGTACACATATGTATAATTTTAAGTTTCTGCATTATTACATGCGAGCATTCAACTTTGATGCAAACCTCCAATTAATACCATACAGTACACATGTGTAACATGGTAAAGTTATTGCATTATTATAACTCAAGGTTGCCGCTTTGCTGTAGAATTTTAGTTTATAATATACAGTACACAGGTGTATTAAATAATATACGCGAATTTGGAGGAGCGTGTATTAAATAGTATACGCGAATTTGGAGGAGCAAGTAACTGACGAAATATATTACAACTTTGGAGGAGCAAGTAACTGGCGAAATATATTGCAACTTTTCATGTTTCCAGTTTTAAAAAACTGACCCATTATGTAATTACAGAATTACCTTTTTTAATTAAATTTAAAGGAAAAAACAAATCTCAATAATTACAATCATGCCACGAATCAAAACTTTAGAATGATGAAAATCAATGGTCGAGATCAGTTCACACGGTTCGCTCTTATAATGTTGTTCACTCTAGATCCTTACCCTATATATATATATATATATATATATGTATCTAAAGGTACAAATAAAATATCAAAATATATATATATATATAGAGACCGCGGGACTCAAACCCGGGTCTCATCGCCATGCCCACAACAAACAGACCGCTGCACCACTTGGTCGTTTGGTGCAAGTCTGTTAGACCAATAATTAAACATACGCGTCACGCATAGTTTCCTTTTGAAACACGGTTGCCGCCCAAGCCAGCTCACGAACAGCCAAGCGATCTTCAAAATCTGCTCCAAAATTTGCGTGATTGATTAACGAAGTCAACTTCCATATCTAAATATTGAACCTGGACACATCATACAACTTGGTTCCTTTTCGTGTATAAACCCGATCAAACCAAACAATCAAGAGATTTCATTTCCTTATCGAACCAAATCACCTACTCGGTTGTAAGCATGAATCTGAATAAATAGGGACCATACGAGGCCATAGAACGGTTACCACCTTTCAACTTCATGCTAAAATTAAACGCATACGCAGACCTGCAACTCATCGGAGATTCGGTGTTCGCCGGAAGTTATTTAACTCATCATCTACACGCGGCCGGGAGGTATATTTCACCGCATTCCATTCGTTTTACTTCTTAGAACTTAAATCCAAAAACTAATCTCTGTATCACGTTCATATTCGAATTTTGAGTGGGCAGAGTTGCTGGGTTTCGGGTGGGTGGTTTAAGGAAGAAGAAACAGTCTCCGACTGATACAAAGTTTTAATTTTGTTTTTATCAACACAAAATGGCATAATAGAGCAGTGCTTGGAGTTGTTCAAATAGACCAGAGGTCTCGGGTTCGAAATCCAAAGAGCCCGTTTTCTTTTATTTTTACTTAGCTATTATAAATAATCAAAAACTGTTTGAAGTTATTCAATAAAATTATTAAGATTGGAAAGTTACCACACAAATCACCTGGTCCAGTGGTTGTTGAAACCGTGCAACTCCACCAGAAGAACTCGAGTTTGACGCGCCCTTCCGGTAATGTAGACGTGGTATTTTCTTTTTCTACAAACCCGCATATGAAACGACTTAGTTTCATTATAAAAGAAATAAGAATGTTGATACCAACAGGTTAGACACACAACCCAGTTATTCGGGTTGTGTGCACGTAAGTGAGAGGTCCCGGGTTCGAGACCCGCTTCCTTAGACGACGTGACACCTTTTTGTTATTTAGAATAAAACAATTGACTGTTTAAACCTAACCTCTATATAAGAGAATTAAAAATGGTATATCCACCGGGTTAGACACACAACCCAGTTGGTCGGGCTGCGTGCACACGAACGGAAGGTCACGAGTTCGATCTGTGTAAGGGCCGGTTTTTGGCGATTTAATCTGATTAATTCAGAAAATATTTTTTTATATAAAGTCACTAAATATCCCCAAAAAATATTTAATATTTTTATTACATCTATTACTCACACTTGTGAATCTAATATTGTCTTAAATCTTGTAATAACTCACATAAATGGTAAGATGTTTAAAAAGATAAATTTCAAACAAGGGAATATTATTTAACTAAACCGTTATTTGAATATCTAGGGTAACCGATTCGTTCATTTGGTATCCCAACTTCACACTCGTGCGTTATCTTCAAGAAATCTTATTCGCAACCACTGTGAGTGAATCTCCAACTCTCCATTTTATTTATACGTTTTTGGGGTGTATAATGTGTGGCTCTGTATTGTTATCCTTTTATTTAATAACGTGCAATTACCACTATGTGAACTAACGTATTATGCGATAATTGTTGTTGTCATTTAGTGTTTTACATTCATTGCAGTCATTTTCTCATTAAAGGTCGTCCGTTCCCTGTTACCTATGAGTGGAACACGATGTTGCTTATTATACAAGCTCAGCTCCGTTTGATTGAGCTTCGATCTTGCAACACACCGCATTACCGTGCACACTTATACATTGCCATGTTGCTTATTGAATGAGTAGCTTGTGGAAATTAATAATTGATGTACGCGATATTCACGTATTTTGGTTAATGCACATTTTTCATAAATAAAAGATTTAATATAACATTTTACTAATAATAAAAAGGGATTCACTCGCCAACGTATGTTGACCCAAACTTTTTCTTTTACACATGATACAGGTGAACAGGTTTGAAGCATGGATCATATAGGATTGGGCCTTAGAAGAATAAAAACGCTTCCTTATAAGGGGATGGATACCTTTACCATGATGACGCATTTTAAAAACTGTGAAGGGCAGGCATTGAGGGCGTGCTAGCTGCCAAAGCGGACAATATCATGGTGCAGTTACGCTGGGCTGTTACAAATGGTATCAGAGCTAGGTTCGGTTTGGTGGGCTGAATACCTTCACCATGATGACGCGTTTTAAAAACCGTGAGAGGCAGGCGTTGAGGGCGTGCTAGCTGCCAAAGCGGACAATATTATGGTGCAGTTATGCTGGGCTGTTACAGATGGTATCAGAGTTAGGGTCGGACAGGTGGTGCTAGGTCCTGTGAGGACGCTGGACCCCTTAAGGGGGTGGATTGTGATATCCCACATCGGCTGTGAAGGGGGGAACAAAGGCTTTCTTATAAGAGGCCGGATACATTCACTATCATGACGCGTTTTAAAAACCGTGAGGGGCGAGCGCTGAGGGTGTGCTAGCTGCCAAAGTGGAAAATATAATGGTGCGGTTACACTGGGTTGTTACACCGGGCCTCTTTCTTCTTTATACTACACACATATACATACACACGCACACATATATATATATATAAAGGCTTGGTTCAAATGAGAACCACCAGGAATTATGAGAACCACCAGGAGTTATGAGAACCGTGAGAAATTTTTCATCCCGCGCGAGTTGGGCCAAATTTTTTTTGCACAAACGTATATGAAAATATTAAAAACACATCTATAAAAAAATTGTCGAGTCGGTAGTTTTGACTGATGCAAGTTTTTTTTACGCCTGGTGTAAATTTTGTACAAAAATAAATATTTTTTACGCCTCATATAAATGTGGGTACGCGCCATTTTTTTTAATTATTTTTTGGTTGAAACAAGTAATTTTTTTATGACTTTTGAGAAAACATTTTTCGAAAAATCTTTTGAATGACCTAGTTCTCATGGTTCCCACAACTCAAGGTGGTTTTCATTTTAACCCATCTCTAGTTCGAAACCGAGTCAAATCAGGTTTTACCACAGTAAGGCTTTAGCGGACAGATGATGTGTACCACATCTACCACCTCGAAGACCCACGTCCAACTCTCTTTCACATGCATATTATCATTTTATTTATTTCTTAGTTAGTTTTGTTTGTAGTGGAGTAGTGGGTATTTTGGCAGTTAATTTCATTCAGTTGCTTCGTAAGGCTATAAAGCCATTTGCATTTGTTTTCAAAAGATTTATGAATGAAAAATATTAAAGAGAGGGTTATCTCAAATACTACTTCTTGCTATTTTTTTTGAGCTCTATCCATTTGTCGGGTTATTTATCTATCAACCGATTGGTTCATATCAGCAGGTTTTCCTTGGAACTGGTAGTTTAGTGGCTTGGGTATATATCTAACTCTGATTGTTATGGAGAAGGGGATGCATTTGCTCGATTGAGGGCATCTCAGGATGCTTATTCGATGATCTAGTTGGCCGTTATATAGTATTTGTATGTGTTTAGCAAGTGTCAATTTCTTCTTTCTTAGGTCAATCTTGGGCCATACAAAAATTAATCGCCCTAGCACTCGGACAAGACTGTTCTATTTGGACAAATCAATGGTATTTTGTAAACGGGTACATATCTATTTCAATCAAGTGAGGTCAAGATGTTGGACGAATCACATATAATAAGGGTCGTACTATTGGCACACCTGAATCCTTAAATCGACACCTTCAATATGGGTCGTATAGGCCTATATGGGTCGTATTGCTTTTTCAATTTCCAACAAAGACTTTTATAAAATACTATGTACAATGTAATATAGTATAGGTGAGGTATAGGTCCCGTATTAGCATATATAGGTGTAATAAAGGTCCCGTATATATATATCATATAGGTTAATTTGTAATTTTAAAGGTATTTTGTATGTATAATGTATTTAAAATGTTTTTTGTTTGTTTAATGGATACAACACATAAAATAACCGACAATATACGTCAAAATACGACACCATATAGACATAATATGAAACAATACGACAAGTAGAGACTGTGAATGGGGGATCAGCTCCTCCGATGAGCAACCAGTCTGACCTAACTCAGCTAACAGAGGCGAAATTCATTGTTAGTGAGGTTGACAAACGAACAAGTGAGATCTACTATTTAACCGCTTTGAATGTATTGATTGACGTGCAAAGTACAACGCAAGTAAACAGTTCAGCAGGGCTTCGCCGTACCAACTGGACTAACACTAATCTAGCTCTGACACAACACTCCTCTATTTATAGGTCGACATGACTCTCACAGGAGAGTGTGAAACAGAGACTATGACTCGTGGAGTGGTTGCCTCTTACGAGTGATAGAGAGTCACTCGTACGAGTCATCTGACTCACTCATACGAGCCTACTACAAAATACATAAAACAAACAATAACATTTACAATTTGACGGTTACGCCCTATATACAATAACGACATATCCTAGACGTAGGCAATAGACATAGTGCACCAATAAACTCCTCATTGGATGTTGCCGCAGTCTGGATAGTCTTCAAAAAATCTTCATAAGATCTAAATTTAACGACCAAAAAACCGCTTCGGTGGCTTGTGACGCTCCTCAAAAGCAATTGGCATTTGATCTGTTGGAGGAGGTCGGTTAACTTTATTGCCAAACTGAAAACTTCTCAGCGACGCTATGCGAGCTCGCTCTGCAATCCTAGCTTCTTTCTTTTCCTCCTTCTTTTGCTCGGTCTCCTCCAGCTTCCTCCAAGAAGTGTTCCATGTCGATCCAGAATGTATATCATTTGCGAAATAAACATTAACAATCTTCAGAAACTGGAGTGCTTGTTCTTTGTCTTTATCTTCGTAACTGATCTTACTGTAGAACAAACAATCTATATCTTTCTTCGTATAATTTACTAGCCACATCGGGTCTAGTACTAGAATGCCACGCCACAGCCCATATATTCGTTTGTGAGCTATGGCGGCTTCGGTAAGCTCCTCAGTTATCTTCCACGAATCATCATCAGGGTGCACGCATATCACAACTTCTCCTGTGTTAGAATCATAGTGCCACCACTTGAAGATTTTGTGGAAATCCTGCTCCATCTGAATCATAGGCATATTCTTCATTACTTTTGGCCTCTTCACGATAAGCGTCATATCCTTTTCTTTGGTAACTGGATTCGTCTTTGTAATACGCTTCGGAAAGTGAGGTTTCCAGTGTACAAATCCATGCAAAGCTTCAAGCTTAATCAACTTTCATAGCCTTTGGTTGTGGAATTTCATCTTCAGATTGATCATCTTCGTTTGCACCAGCTCTTTGATATCCTAATAAGGCAAGGATTTGATGTCGCTCAAATATCTGAAGTACTGGATTCCAAACTCCCTTTTGATCACGTAAACATTTAGTTCTTCGATCCAACCCCAGCTGATAATGTTCCCCAGAGAAATATCTACATCGCGTGTAAAGAACGCTAAGGGACGCTTGAATTTTCGCTCTGCTGGTGAGACCTTGAACCACTTTTTCTTCATTTCTGCTATTTCAGCTCTATTCATTTGTTGAGGAATTGTTCCTTGTTTAGCAGCTTCTTCAACTTTACGTTTCAAAACATCGGTATTCTCTGCTGCAAACAACTCAGTGAAAGTTGGAGAGTCATCTGTACCCTGATCAACAAGATTAGTAACATCGTCATCAGAATCATCCTCCACGATAACTCGATC
Source organism: Scalesia atractyloides (assembly GCA_947069175.1). Classification (NCBI taxonomy): domain Eukaryota; kingdom Viridiplantae; phylum Streptophyta; class Magnoliopsida; order Asterales; family Asteraceae; genus Scalesia; species Scalesia atractyloides. The sequence continues at coordinate 39,601,586 of CAMTDV010000022.1, read as the reverse complement.
ATAATCATTCGCTTCTTCAACTTGTTCGAAGACATAATCATTTGGCTCGAAAGCGCTAATCTCGTTCAGCTCGTCTTCGAAATCAAACTCGAAGTTTTCTTCATCCACGCCTCACATTTCGGCAATCTCTTCCTTAGAATAGCTGTGGACAAATTCTCCCTCCTCAACATCATGCTCAAGAAAAAAAATCTTCAGCTTAGGAACGACAGGAATGGTAGATGTATCGGTTACGTGAAGATTCCTACCTGCTGAGCATCAGAAGGGACCTTCAGTTCTACCCTTACCACTTTCTTCTGTTGTTTGATTCGCAGAGTCGTCTAAATACACAGAATAATTAATCTCTTCATTTAAACCAGATTCGGTTACACAAATACCCGCACCACCTACATCATCATCATCATCACCACTATCATAATCAGAATCACCAGATAATACATCATCTAAATCTTCATCCTCTTTCTCAGCATCTTCATCAAATTCATTGGTCATTGCCTCAATCTCTTTTTCTAACTTTTTCTTATGAATCCATTCTCGGTGTCTCACAGAAAGATCTGTCGTATCAATATCCACATCTTTAGGCTTTCCGATCAGAATAAACTCATTCGAGACTGTATAGACCATTATATCTGTAATAACTGGCACAGATTCAGCTTTTGGCTCAGTTGTGACGTTCACAGGATCCTCAACTACTTTGGCTTTGCCCTTGCCTTGCGCATCTGATAGTTCTTTAGCAAGACGTTCACGTTCGGCTACACGTTTTCTGGCCTCAGCTCGTTCAATCTCATCTATTTCTGCAACAATATTAACTCCCAGCTTTTTTGTCAATATCTTCTCGAAAAGATTCATTCTTCTATCACTTCTAAGACGTTCCTCCTCATATTCAGCCTTTCGGATTCGTAAACGCTCATTCTCTGACACAATGCTGGCGAGCATAGCTTCTAGCTGCTGTTTATCTTCATTTAGCACATTAAGCTGCTCTTGGAACTCCGCAATTTTGACAGTGTTTACCATGACATGTTTCTGTATTTCTTCAACGCGCGGGTCATTAGACATGTCTGTAGTAAAGTCTTCACCCCCTGGAATATCCCAAAATCAAAATCAAAATCAAAATCAAAGAGAGGCTGGGACTGTGAAGTTTGCGACTGCGGTGTCGGTTGTGGTAGCGGCTGTGGAGTCGGTTGTGGTGTTGGTTGTGGTGGCGGCTGTGGAGTAGCCTGACGTGGTGTAGATGGTGGAATTGTTGGTCGGTTCAATAACCTCTTCTTCGACCGTCTGCTCCTCCTGCACTATCTCTTTGGATTTGACGTTAGGAGACTCAGTGCTTCTTTCCGCTTGTCGTTTGAGACGTCGTGTCTTTTTCTTTGCAGGCTTGCGAACAAGAGTATCATAATCTGAACCCGAAGGTACATAAGTCGTGTCGTCCTCTCCTGCCGCTTTGCGCTTTTTCTCTTCAGCTTTTCTCTTTTTCTCTGCAAGTCGTTTGGCTTCTATCTTTTTAGCTCTTTTTCTTTCACCAGCTCGTCTATCTTCAGAATCTGTGCTAGAAGACAAAACTTCTTCAGCCACTTTATCACCACCAAAAGCTTGCCTCTCAATGTCTGCAGCAATATCTTCAATATTTTCTTCAATCTCTGTTCATCTCTCAATCCAGAACTTTCAGCTGCTTGCTTTTTCTTTTGAGATGTAGAAGTAAGATGTAGCTGTTGCCTTATTCTTTGCACTCTTTTCTCCATCTTTAACAAACCAAGAACTACGCTTAGCAAAACCGTCTAGCGCAGTGAACTCTTCATTCTCATCTCCACTATCTTCCTTCCTCCACTTTCCCGATGCCGGAGCAATATAATGTCAACGATAGCTCCAAAAACTGGCTTGGCGTTCGGAAATGTCTTAAGATGCAAAATTATCTTCTTAAGAGTAGAGACATCCATGTGTTCCAGCTTTAACACGTCATCTTTTTTCTTCTTCAAGTTTGGATGCAGGTGATCTAGCAACATCTGTATAAAACGTGGATACTGCAGAAACTTTTCCTTCTAAATATTTTGCACCATCTGCATGAATATAACCTTTGAAAAGTTATATGGAAGATTCAGAACCAACGTAGTAATCATGCACATTTGGTAGTCGACCAAATCATCAAACCTTCCTTTACGATGACTCAAAGCATGTATAACGTGTGCGATATATCGAAACGCTGCACTTAGGTTACCCGTTTTGAAAGGAGCGGCATTCACGAATCCGGCGTAACCCATGCGGTAAAAGCAACCCTTCACCATATACTCTGAAAACCTTGTCGGATCGTCTTCGTTGTCTTTAAAATCCAAAACCTTCCTGATCAAATCCTCTGTAATCTTCACCTGAATATCCTCATCACCAATCTTTACAGCTGAAATAATCGCATTCTCTTCAGAATCAAACTCTGTTGCGTTCAAAAAATACTCTACGTGAGATCTATACGCAGTATGACAATTAGTAAGAGCTTTAGTAATCGGGATTCTGCTCAAAAAATCTAACACGTCTTGGTAAGCAGCAATCTCCGGAATAGATTCATCAAGCAGACAACATATGTTGTGGAACGGAGAGAAAGACATTTTCTTGACCTGCACATATAGAGAGTTCAAACCGTTAGAAAAATTTTCACAAATTTCAACTTACAAGATCACTCGTACGATCCATACATTTGTACGATTTAACACTTAGGAAATTTTACAAGATTGAATCAAAACATCATCACTCGTACGAGTCACTACTTCGTACGAGTGACTAAAGATTTAAGATTTTTTCAAACATTTTAATCAAACTTGCTTCGTACGAACGATGTCCCGTATGAGTGAAAACATTATTTGAAACATTTTGAAAACTTCCGCTGGTATGAGTGGACATCCGTATGAATCGTAAACCGTATCAAATAACATCAAGTTTAAACCAAACTTAAAACATGTTGTTTTTAACAAATTGATAGTTGATTTATTGGCTATTAGGGCCGATATTAGTGATTTTAAGTTCAATTTTAAGTTTCACCGGTCCAATTTTCCTAAATCTACGTTTTATGTCCGTTTGGTCTAACTCCGGCATTATAACGGCTAAGAACACGCAATAGTACCTTTCCCATCGTAAGAGTGTGGGAATCGCCCTCCCCAATGTATTGGTACAACGTAAATGTCAAGAAACGTGAAGTATGGAACTGGTTCGCACAATAGTTCTCTCTCAGTCGCACAGTAACATAAAGTTGGCTCGTGCGACTGAATGAGGCTTTTATACTTATTCAGTTTGCTCGTACGAATTAAGGACTTGTGCGACTGACAACAAACGTTACTCAAATGTCACTCGTACGAGTTAGTGATACTCGTACGAGTCAGTTCTGATACTTTTTAAACTTTTTTATTTTTTATGATTTTTATGAATTTTTTATCTGTTTAAAACCCACTCAGTTACCCAAGTCCAAGCTAATGACCTTGGTTATTTGATTTATCTTCCAAGTCCAAGTTAATGACCTTGGTTGACCATGTTGACCAAAATAGATTTATTTTAAATTTTAAATTTTCAAATTAATGAACTTTATTAACGTCAAGGTAAACTCTTTCTTTTCAAGATTAGCTCCCAACCCGTAGTATTCAGATTTTCTCCAGCAAGATGTCGCCCTGACTTCAACTATCAGGGTTTTCATCATCGGTAGACTAAAACAAAACTAAAATGCTAAGAAAACTAAAAATCTTTTTGGGTTTTGGTTTTTTTTCATATGAAATAACAAGTAAAGAAATATATTCATATTTTTGTGAGCGTTGTGTTAAGAGAATCATATCAAGTATTTAAACAAATCACCAGTACCGTTGATCTTGGTATACTCATTAAGCTTTTAACCAGATTTACATAGATTGCCAATATACTTATCCACTTAAACCTCTTCTCGTTTCTCAACTGTTTCAAGATATATTAGGTAATATTAGGAACATGAAATAACTGTGTTTCCCATCTCAGAATATACTCCAGCATCAAGATTCCCAGAATTTATTTCACGGGTGAACATATCCAATTGATATCTGTAAAGGGCTGAATTGCGAGACCTTGAGACCTCAGGTTAGTACTACCGTACAGACAAAGAGATGAAGGCTCGTCTTCAGGTGGTGTTCCTTAAAGGAATCTTTTGAACTGCAGATGTCACAAAGTTTAGGACATAATCATTTTTTATGCAGCTTTTGTAGGCGAAAAATGCGTAAAGTATTATACAAGTTCTAGGATTGCTGACGCAAAATTAGAAGAACTCGTATAATACCCCAGAATCGATTAAATATAAAGACCTAGTATCGCTGAATCTGGCATTCTCTCAAACGAAATTTCGGAGTACTAAGTTCATATATCCGAGAGATGTTAACCCACAAGTTATTCAGTTTTTCTTTTAGGTTTATATCTTGAAAACAATTTACTGAACAAGTGAAGCCTATTGGCACATCCTCAGTAAGACCAGTTTAATTACTTGTTTAATCATTCCATATCTTTAGCATACTATGACTGTCATCTTAACGTAATATAATTTTTCTTTTTCACAAAAACTTTTTTTGACTTTGATAATGTTTTTGTATTTTCCCAAACTTTCTCCCCCTAAAATCAAAAACATATTTTTGTATTTTTAGATTTTTAAGAAAGAATGTACAAAAAACACGTCAACCGATGAGAATTACGTCAAGTCGTCGTCATCCTCAAACTCAACCTAATGTATATCCCCTAATGTCAGATTTCTTAAACCATTTAATTTTAAAAGATTTTTAAATCTTGTATGATCAAAAGCTTTTGTATAAAAATTTGCTTTTTGCTCATCAGTATGGTTTTTCAATTCTAACCAACTTTTTCTAGTAGCAATCACGGATAAAGTGGTGTCGAATCTCAATATGTTTAGTTCGAGAGTGTTGACATGAGATTTTAGTGATATCAATTGTAGCCTGGTTATCTACATATACAAGCGTATAAAGAAATTGCAGTCCGAAGTCTCTCATTTGCTGTTGTACCCAGAGAATCTGGGAACAACAGCTGGATGCTGAAACATATTCATCTTCACAGGTAGAGAGAGCTACCGCGGTCTGTTTCTTGCATTGCCACGTTACTAAAACGAGTTTCGAAGAACTGGCAACCAGCAGTCAGATTTAGCGTTAAGTTTGCAGCAACCGAAATTAGAATCCGAGTAACCCGCAAGATTGAAGTCGTCATGTCGAGGATACCACAAGCCGGTGCTTGGAAATCCCTTCAAATATCTCATAATACGTTTGACGGCGAGCAAGTGCGAATTGGACTGATAACGGGCGCACAGGCATGTTGGATACATGATATCAGGTCGAGAAGCAGTGAGATACATCAAGGATCCGATCATGGAGCGGTATAATGTTTCCTTAACTTTGACTCCATTAAGATCTGGACAAATGTCGTGATTAGGACCTAATGAGGTAGATGCTGGTTTAGTTCCTGTCATATCGAATTTCTCCAATATGTCATGAACATATATCGTCTGATGGATAAAGATACAATTAGGAATTTGATCGACCTAAAGTCCTAGAAAGAACTTCATCTCCCCCATCGCGCTCATTTCAAATTTGCACTTCATGACTTCTTCAAAGTCTTTACACAGCTTGTCATTTGTCGATCCGAAGATGATATCATCCACATATATCTGTACTATAATCAAATGCCCATCCACTTCCTTTGTAAAAAGGGTAGAATCTACAGTTCCTCTGATAAAGCCATTATCTAGAAGATGTCTTGACAGCGTTTCATAGCAAGCTCTCGGGGCTTGATGTAGACCATATAAGGCTTTGTTCAGAAGGTAGACTTTGTCTTTGTGTATGGGATCGACAAACCCCGGTGGTTGGCTGACATACACCTCTTTGACTTTTCCATACAGGAAAGCAGATTTGACATCCAACTGGTACACCTTGAAACCTTTCCAAGAAGCAAAGGCCAAGAATATGCGGATTGCTTCAAGACGAGCGACTGGGGCATAGACTTCGGTGTAGTCTATCCCTTCCTGCTGATGAAAACCTTGTACCACAAGTCGAGCTTTGTTGCACACTACAATCCCTCTATCATAACGTTTGCCCTTGAAGACCCATCTCGTGTTTATCTTTTTGTGATGATCTGGCAGGTCAACAAGCTTCCAGACTCCCAGCTTCTGGAATTGAAGCAATTCCTCTTGCATTGCGTCCACCCAGCTTTCTTCTTTTAACGCGTCTTTCCAATTCCCGGGTCTACCTAAGAAACAAAACAACTATTAGAAAGTCTGGCTTGTAGTGGAGCAATACGAGCATAAAAACAACTTAGATCCTTGTTGATCTGATTGAAAGTTTGCACTCCTGTTTGTAAGCTGAAAATAATATTCTCCGAAGGATGATAAGAAAGCGTCCTCGGCATCACTTCACTTGGAACATCTATTTGTGTTTGCAAATTAGGCATGACTTCATCCATAACCGGTGTAGAAGAAGAAGCTTCATTCCTAACGTTTGATTGATCAACTTGATTATTCAGGAAGCTTTCAATCTGCTCAGATCCTTTATCGGAACTAAATTCTCCATCATCGAAAGTCGGTTCACGATCAAAGTCGGCATTTGGCTGTTGCTGGGCAGATGATTTGGCAATGTTGACAATTGGTACAGGGACAGAGTCTTGAAGAGTAGTGCTCGGACCTACATCAGACGTGTTAGACACAGGAAGTGATGGGGAAATCACTAACGGTCTGGTAACTTGTTCTTGATTGGATATTTGATGCTGTTGAAAGAGCATAACAAGTTCTTCATCTGATGGTACATCTGGCAGGTAGAATGAATTCCACAAACCATCATGGTTAAACAGCCATGGATCCCCAGGTTTCTGCGTTGGCGTAGTATACCTTTGACAATCAACATGCTGCGCAAGAATAACCTGGTTCATACTCGGCAAAAAGACACGTTTCTGTGGAGTAGCATAACCCACGAAGAATCCTTCCAAGGATTTGGCACCAAATTTATCATCTAGGTCCAATACAGTACACGGTGATCCAAAAGGCTCCAGAAACCAAGGTTAGGCTTCCGCTGATTAAGTAACTCGAAACAAGTCTTGTTGTGAGGCTTAACTGTTAACACACGATTCAGGGTATAATAAGCTGATGCGACTGCTTCACTCCAAAAACTGATAGGCAATTTCGAATCAGCGAGCATAGTTCTGGCAGTCTCGATCAATGTGCGATTCTTTCGTTCAGCTACTCCATTTTGTTGTGAAGTATAAGGAGCACTGAATTCATGAAGAATCCCCTTTTCATTGTAGAATTCATGCATCCGTTTGTTTTTGAACTCTGTACCGTTGTCACTGCGGATTCTCTTGATTGGCAAGTGACACAGATTTTTGAGTTTTCTGAAGAGAATCATTAAGGTCTTAAATGTTTCATCTTTGCTCTCCAAAAAGAAAACCCATGAGAATATTGAGAGATCATATGTAATGACTAGGCAATATTGATCACCAGAAATGCTTTTAACGTTTACTGGCCCGAAAAGATCCATATGAAGCCTCTCTAGTGGTAGCTTGATTGAATTCAACAGCTTTCGTGGGTGTGATTTCTTGTGTTGTTTCCCCTTTTTATAACTCAGACAATCATCGGATAAATGAAAACTTTTCAGATTAACACCTTCCACTAGGTCGGTATGCACCAGATAATTCATCTTTCTCAGATGAATGTGCCCCATCTTCCTATGCCATAGAGTAGACTCTTTCTCTGTAGCTTTAGAAACAAAGCATTGAACTTTCTTTGATGTTGTTGATGCGACACTCATATCGATAACAAAAAGATCATTTTCTCTCGGAGCACGCATGAGAATCCATTCCTCCAGAATCTTGAATCCCGGCTTTAAGATCAAGCATTCTTTATCATTGAAGTGCGTTGTGAATTTCTTGTCACAAATCTGCAAAATGCTGAGTAGATTGTTCTCAAGTTCCGCGATGTAGTTCACTTTATCAAACGAAACAACTCCATTCGTGAGAATTCCTTCACTGACAATCCTTCCTCCTTGCGTTCCGGCAAAACCTACGTACCCTCCGCGGATAGCTTTAACGTCGTGTAACAACGCAAGCATCCTTGTCATGTGCCTGGAAGCTCCATTATCCATTATCCATTTAGATATGATTGATCGCGGGAGCCCCTGCACACATACGGAAGAAACTATTTAAACAAAGAAATCCAAGCCTGCTTCGTCTTGGGTGGATTCGGAATGTTAAATTTCAGACCTACTTTGTTTTTGACGTTCTTTTTAGATTCGGTTTTGTTTGGAACAGAAGGTTTCAGTTCTATCTTGGACGGTTTGACTTTGGCAACCCATGTTTGCGTTTTCAGATTTGCCTTTTTAGCATAAAATTTGAATCCATTTGACGATATTTATTGATGTTTCACCAATTTCAAATTTAGAGTGACGTTGAAGAAATGGTTTAAAATTTTTATAGAATTCGTTGGTTCTTTTCAAAATTTGCTTTGTCGCAAACATAGGTGCCTTCTGTTTCTCATCCTTGGTAAACCTTTTAGAATGAGAAACAGGTTTTGGAGATTCTTGTAAGCAATATCTTGCAATGGCCCAACATTTTTACATTTGTAACACGTCCTACTGTCCTTTCGAACAGAGGATTCCAAAACTTGTTTCCTATTCTCTTTTTCTTTCTTGAAATCATCATTCGATTGTGTTCCGATGATTTCTTTCTCCTTTTCTGTTGTTGTCCCAAAAACAAAATTGATTTTCTTAGTAAAGTTTAGCTTCTGGGACTTGTTGTTCATTTTTCGTTTTTTGGAAACCCAAACCAGCCCTCTTATTCTCAGGATAATCTATGTTTCTCTGATGATAGGGTCGGTTATTACATTTTGATTTAGAGTAGAATGAAATATCATGTTTATCTAAATCATCATGACTTACCTCCACAAGCTTAAACAATTTATCAACACGATCCAGATTCACGTTCTCGATGGGAAAATCCTTATCAGAAAATTGTTTATCAGATCCATGTATTTTATAAACTATGACGTTTGGATCATTGTTTCAACTATCTTCCGATGCTTAAATATCAGATTCAGACTTGTCAGATTCACTTTTTAAAACATTTTCGACCACTGTTTTAACCACCTCAGAGTCACATTCAGTTTCAGATGTTGTGTAAGTTACGTCGATGTTTGTGGGCAGTTCATTTGATTGTTTAGTTTCAGTTTTAGATTGAGCGCCTTTTCCACCCCTGATGGCTTTTTACAAGCATAACTATTCCACATAGGGGGTGGAACACAATCGTAACTTGCACTCTTGTTATCATCTTTTTTAGATTCATCTTTGTTTTCAATTTTGGGTAAAATGTGATCAATGACGTAAGAGCTTGTGGAATAACTGATTAACAACTTGTTAACCCGTTCAGTTTCTATTCTTACCTTCTCAAGCTCACTCTTTAGCTCAAGATAGTATTTAAGTGAATATTAATGGCCATTTGCTTGTCCATTACTATCGCTTTGAGCATAGAAAGAGCTCCATCATTTTCTCTGAGTGCTTTTTCATACTGTTTAACAGTTTTGCTCAATTTGCCATAAGCTTCTTAGTTGATTTAACATCACTTGACAAATTGTCTGTTAAACTTTTGAGCTTAGTATATCGCGTGTCTTTTACAACACATTCATTGCATGGCTCATCACATTTTAAACATGGTTTTTCGATTACTAGCTCACTTTTAGACTCATTTACCTCGTTTATGTTTGCCATTCATGCTTTGTTAGTCTCATCAGCCAACTTCTCCATCTTTTCATCAACTCTTTGTTCAACATCAGGCTTCTTCTGTTCGTCACAGAATGATCGATGACTTGGCCAAAGTAACCTGTGAAAGTTTTCAAGATATCATTAGGCAGGAGGTGTTTACACGCACTATTTAAAAGTTCCTCCTCTTCTGACGATGTATGATAAAAGTCTTCTTCAGGTGCCTCGTCAAAAGATGCCTCAGATTCTTCTTCAAGTTCTTCTATTATCTCAGCAAGCAACGCCAAACTCTCATTCTTGGAAATGTATTTGTTCCAGTTAAAGCCATCGTCTTCTTGAGTTACCATTAGTGCTTTGTCTTTGGTCTCTGGCTGTCTATCTTTGATCTGCACCATGCGAGGTCTTGGTTGGGGACGGTGGTAGATAGCCTTTTTGTAGTAGTCATCGGCAAATGGGTTCTGATTACCCTGAGCTTTGTAGGTCCACCTGCGGATGGTGTTAAACCAGTTCCTTGTTCAAATGACACACACACAAGTGCGGAATCCAAGTGTGCATGCAACCAAAGCAAAGTAAAGAACACGGGGTAACCAAAGATTCACTATCTTGATTAATGATTGAGAACAAGGCATGTTGGGTACATTACATCAGGTCTTGAGGCAGTAAGATACATGAGAGATCCGATCATTGCACGATAGAGAGATGGTTCTACATGTTCACCCATTCCGTCTGGAGTAATCCCATGATTTTGAGCTAATGGAGTTCCCAAAGGTTTTGAGTTATCCATCTGAAATCGCTTGAGAATATCTCCGACGTACTTGGTTTGATGGATAAAAATCCCTTCCTTTGATTGCTGAACCTGCAAACCTAAAAAGAAAGTCATTTCTCCCATTGCGCTCATCTCGAACATCTCCTGCATAACCTGTTCGAATTCTTTGCACATTCGAGTGTTAGTAGACCCAAATATAATATCATCAACATAAACCTGTACTAGCAGCAAGTCCTTATCCTGTTCCTTGATGAAGAGAGTACAGTCGATCAGGCCTCGTCGAAAACCATTCTTCAACAGATAGGTAGACAACGTTTCATACCAAGCCCTCGGAGCTTGATGAAGACCATATAATGCCTTGTTGAGAAGCCAAACCTCGTCAGGATGGAGAGGATCTTCAAAACCTGGCGGTTGCTCAACATATACTTCCTCTTCTGCCACACCATGAAGAAATGCACTCTTCACATCCATCTGATAATTGTGAACTTCTTGAAGGACGCATAAGCCAAAAAGATTCTTATGGCCTCAAGTCGTGCAACCGGTGCATAAACTTCATTGTAATCGATCCCTTCGACCTGATTAAAACCTTGAACAACCAATCGCGCTTTGTTTCTCACAACAACACCTCGGTCATCCTTCTTGCACTTGTACACCCATCGTGTACCAATCTTCTTGTAGTTGTCAGGCCTGTCAACCAATTTCCAGACGCCTAACTTCTGAAACTGCTGAAGTTCTTCCTGCATGGCTTCAACCCACGAGTCTTCTTTCATAGCCTCCTTCCAAGATTTTGGTTCTACTTGGCACACATAGCAGGCAAAAGACCAATCATTCAGACCACCAGATTCCTTGATTTCCGAATACAATCCAGCATTCTGGTTGTTTCGAAGCTGATTATGAGTCTGCACACCACTCTGTTGATATTCAGATCAACAGTTACATCGAGAGCTGGATTTGATGACGTTGTAGATGCCTGACCTTCAGTCGTTCCTTGAGGTTGAATATTTGATGTACCATCTAAAATTCCAGGAACCGCACCAGAGGTAGCTTCATTTGCATCATGAAACTCATCATCTTCTGATGAAACATTATAATCTGCAGCGTCTTTGAATTCCTCATTTTGAACAAGATTGTTAACCGAAGTCGACACTTGAGGATTAACAATAATTGATCGAACTAATGATGAGTCTACTGCAGTATCACTTTCCAATAACATCTGAGCAGCAGCTGTTGCATCATCAAAAGTTGGCAGATTAAAGGAGTCAAATAGCCCATCGTAGTCAAACATCCAAGGAGCACCCAGAGCTCTTGTAGCTTCTGTATATCTCTGAACCTTGACTTCACCCCATTCTTCAATCTTCTTCGAAGACAAATTCCACACCGGAAATTAGGAGTAGCATATCCAAGAAAAGAATTTTTCGATAGCCTTGGGACCAAACTTTCCATGTGGGTCGATCATAGTGCATGGAGCTCCAAAAGGTTCTAAGAAAGAAACATTCGGTTCCCTCTTATGTAACAACTCAAAGCATGTCTTCCCATATCTCTTCACCGTCAGAACTCTAATCATCGTATAACACGTAGTAGCAACAGCTTCTCCCCAAAATTGAACGGGAAGTTCTGATTCTACTAACATGGTTCTTGCAGTTTCAATAAGAGTTCGATTTTTCCTCTCAGCGACGCCATTTTGTTGTGGAGTGTATCGAGAACTGTACTCATACAGAATACCCTTTGAGGAACAGTACTCATCCATAACTTGATTCTTAAATTCCGTGCCATTGTCGCTTCTGATTCTCCTTACCTTCAGATTGTACAAATTTTCTAATAGAGTCAGGAGATTCTTGAGGATAGTAGGAACTTCACTCGCGTGTGCCAACATGTTTACCCATGAAAATCTGGAATAGTCATCAGTAACTACCAGACAATAAGAATCACCAAAGGTTGTCTTGTGTTTCATAGGTCCAAAGAGGTCCATATGAAGACGTTCCAGTGGTATATTCATAGTGTTGATCTTCTTCACAGGATGGGACTTTCTTGCTTGCTTCCTTTTCTAGCATGATACACAAACGTCTTGAAGATGAAAGTTCTTCACTGGTACACCATTCACTAGATTGTTCTTCACCAAATAGTTCATTTTCCTTAGATGAATGTTTCCCATACGTCTATGCCAGGAGATTGATTCATTCTCGGTGGCTTTAGAGACAAAACATGTGACTTGTGCAGATGTTGTAATAGCTTGGCTCATATTAAGAATATACAAATCATTAATTCTTGGAGCCGATAGGAGAATCCATTCCTTGGGGATCTTGAATCCAGGTTTCAGCACATAACATCCGACATCATCAAAATGTACCGTGAACTTCTTGTCGCAGATTTGAGAAACGCTAAGAAGATTGTGATCAATTTGCCGCATATAATTGATCTTGTCGAAGCTCACAACACCATTGGAGACCATTCCTTCTCCAGTGATGTATCCACCTTTGTCACCAGCAAAAGCAACATAACCACCCCTTATGCTTTTCACATCTTATAGGAGCCGCAAGTCGCCCGTCATGTGCCTTGATGCTCCACTGTCAACAATCCAATGACTGTTTACAGTTCCTCCTGGAACACCCTGCACATTGCACAAACAAGATTAGTTTGAGATGGGGACCTAAGCCTTAGTGGTCTTGGGTCGTCCCTTATCATCGAGAAATGTAATCTCAATTTCTTAATGATTAACAAACTGAGAAACTCCTTTTGAACCATTACCGGTCTTCTGTTTCCAAGATCCTTGTTTATTATCAGATTTACTATTATTTACAGTTTTAACAGTGTCTGGTTTTATTGACTTTGAAGATCTTTGATCCTTTTTCAAAGAATCCGATTTTAAAGCTTTCCCACCTGCTTTTACTTGTTTACGTTTTGTTTCTCTTTTTGATCTTTAATAATTCGTTTATCTTGTGTCGGAGAAACAAATTTATGTTTGCAAGTTGGTTCATGAGGGGTTTTCTCTATACATCTTGATTTGGCTGGATTTTGACACTCCTTTATAATGTGGCCAAATTCTCCACATTTGAAACAAGTTCTCCTTTCAACAAAACTAGGAGATCGTGTTTCTCGGCTTGATGTTGAATTTGTGGATCCTGAGGTACTGGGTTCATTTTCATTACATCCATTAGTGTGTAGGGTGTAATTGTTTTAACTATTTTTTTTTCAAAATCTTAACTTTCTTTACAAAATCAACATTAGATTTTCCTTGAAAAGTTTCGACTTTATCGGTACCTTTAGAACTTATAATTTTAACAGTTTTAGCCTTTTTCTGGTAACGAGAGCCTTTTGCTTCAATCTTCGGTTGAGAAACTATAGGCTTTTCAACTTGCTTCCATTGTTTTTCCTTTGAAGCGAATAATGGTTGTGATTTGGTCGGCTTTTTCTTTTCTACAGGTTTGGCTAACCTGATCTATAGAGATTGGATTTACGTTTTTAATTGGAAAATCTGTCTGAATAGATTTTCTTATCTCCAACCAAGGTATACAACACATTATCTACTTCTTGTGTAGACACACTTGTCTTCATAGATTTCTTAGGAACAATCTCTTGATTCTCAACAGATTGAGTATTAGGAGTTGCAGAAGATTCTACTCTTTTCCTTTCATCAAGAGGCTGATCCTGATCATCATTTCTTGTATCATCATCTGATGTATCATCCTCTAATTCATCAGATGATGAACTTTCTGGCTTGCTTGGTTCTTGAGAGGAATTGCCTAGCTTGAACCCTAACCATGCTGCGAATTCTTAGGATTCAAAGGTACAGAGGGTTCAAAACGAGGTATCTCCTCTTCTTCAGGCATTTTGGTATAGTTGTGTTTCATTGGGGGTGGACACGACTTATACCCTATGCATTGAGCATCTCCCTTTAGTTTTTGAACTTCAATAATATGATCAAGCACATATTGGGAGTTAGAATAACTTTCCAATTTGCGTTTGATCGAATCATATTCGCATTTGGTGATGGCTAACTCTTTCTTTGTTTCTTCTAGGAGATTAATGTAGTTATTAATTCCTATCTGTTTATTCAAAACTGTTTTTGTCAATTCAGAAACACTTTTCTTAAGGGTTTCTATTACAGATTTGAATTCTTTTACATTTCTAGTTAGCGCCAAATTCGCCTCTTTGCATTTTGATAGTTAAACCACTAAATTCTGATTATGAATGTTGACCGTTTCATATTTTATTTTCAACTCAACACAGTCATTGCAAACAGTAGGAGGGTCAGAATTTACCTGTTTTAAAGAACCTTCAACATTTTCCATAAAGGCAATGTGATGAGGAAAAGCTGCACCATCTGTAGAGAGTGTCTCTGTCTCTTTTTCCGCAGCTTCTGCATTCCTCGTCATGCCTACCTTTTCAGATTTCAACATCTCAACTTCACTCAGCAATTCTTCAACCTCAGCATCACTTCCTTTCTTTACATCGGAATCAGATCCATAACCATCTGAACTTGAACATTCTTCATCAGAACTACCAGCATCTCGAGATGTATCATCATTATTTGTAGTGCTGATGCTGTGATTATGCTTGATTTGATCTACAATCTTCGCATAGCATGCAGTTCTTCCATTGTTCTCTGTTCCCGACTCACTGACCAATCGCATCTTTCATCAGATTGAACTACCAAAGCTCTATGTGTGTTTGAAGGTCCTGATTGATTGGTGTTGTTAGAGTTGCCAATAGCTACTATTCTTCTTTCATTGTTGTACTGTGATGTGTTGGATGGTTGAGAGTGATTTCGGAAGGGGTTGTGTTTTCCTTCCTTGCTGGGTCTTGTGCATTCCGCTTAAAGTGACCTCTTTCTCCGCAGTTGAAGCAAGTGACGGCGGTTTTGTCAAAGCCGTGTTTTGTATCCTTCTTGCTTTCCAAACTGGTTCTACCTGTTATTCTCATATAATCCTTCGCTCTTCTCATAGCACTTGCAAATGCCCACTTGATGTCCATCAGCACCATTTCATCTCGGTCAATTTGTTCATAGTCTTCATTTGTCAAATTAATGTTCCCTATTTGACCTGCAACTAAACCACAATATGCACTGACCATGGTATTTAGAAGTTCCGCATGTTCCTATGCAACTTCTACGTTGATTTTGGAGAGATTTGATGTGTCAAGTTTGACAGTGTTGGGATTTGCAGATTGACTGTTGCTTCCATAGAAAGCTTGTTGAGGAGCTTGCTATGGAGCTTTATGCGCTAAATCCTTTAGCTGTGGAAGGAATGCTTTCGGATCAAAAGCCTGTCCATAGGTTTGATTGCTCGAACCTGTAGACTGACTTGTTTGAACTGGTTGGGGGTAGGAAAGGGTTCACGTTTGACACAAACGCGGTTTGCAGCTTTGGTTGCTGACTTCAGCTTGTACCTGCATTTATACCTCCAAAATACATTTCAGGGTTTTGTGGAGCAGAGACTCGTTGTGCCTTCCGGAGTTCTTTTTCATTCTTGTTCTCCAGTTTCTGCACAAATTCATAAATACTAATTGAGTCCAAAACACCTGTATGTTTTAAAAGATCAATAAATTAACCCCATTTCGGTGGTAAAGCATCAGCAAATCGCATCACAATTTCTTGTGGTGCTGCTAACACTTTATACGAGTACATTTCGCTGAGAAGATGATAAAACCGAGTGGTCATATCATTCAAGGTTTCGTTCTCCATGAACATGAAATCTTCAAACTCTTTCTTGAGCAGATCATGCCGAACCTTCCTGGTAGCAGCGTTACCTTCACCTCTTGCTTCCAAAGTGTCCCACAAATTTTTCGTTGTAGTACAATACACAAACTGATGATAAATGTCTTTATGCTGAGCTTGTGTGAGGATAGCAAATGCCTTTTTCTCTAGATCGTAAGCTTTCTTGTCACTTTCGACTAAATTGGCCAATGTGGTTGGATTTGATCCAGCTTCTTCAATGCTTCATTATAGGGGGTAGTGAAACACGTCCACAATTCTGTGTTTTGACCGAGAACATACGTATGAAAACGACTTTTCCATGAATGATAATCGTTCATGTGATTTAATTTCGGCGGTCGATTATTACTCCCTGTTTCACTTTCGCTCATTAGCAGAGTTTGGATGCTTTGATTTTGATTCGCAACACACGCCCATTGATTTGCAGAGATCATTGTTGTATGTTGTGGCATCAAAGATTTTACCCATGATGTTGCGGAGCTTTGCGAAGACTCCTGATTTGAGCTTGAACAACTCCAATCCCACAGGTTAGAACTCATTATATTTTCTTGTTTTATGAAAATTTAAAGGTTTTAAAGTTTCACAATTTTAATTACTGTTTAAAAATTCACAGATCTGAAAATATGATAAATTCTTAAAATCACAAAGCTTGAAAAACACGAAAAACAAACAAAAAAAACTAAAGTTATTCGTACGAAACTAATTTCATGCGGATAACACCTTATTTCGAACGAACCACACAATTTTGTGCGAAACAGTTGTTTAGTGCAAGACTGGTGTTTCGTGCGAAACAGGTTGTTTCGTGCGGGTGACTTGTTTAGAGCGAATCAGATGTTTCTGCGAAACAGAAACATTCTAATTTCACATAAATTCACGGATAGAACACAACATAGTTCATCAATGGTCACCAAATCATAAATTGTAACTTACCTTATGTCAAGAATAACTAGATGATCAATAATTTCACTTCATGCATCAATTTTCAGCCATTGAACACCTTTGATTTGCAGGTTTTGTGTGGTATTAGTGAGGTTCTCCATCACCCCTTTTTCTCCTCCTCTCTTACACGACACGCACACACCTTTTTTCCTGTTCTTTTTCTTTCTTCATTTAATTTGATTATAACTTCCACATTTAGTCCCTATTTTTGTTCATTCTTTCATTTTTACTCACAAACTAATTTCCTTCTTTCATTTGCACCGAGTCGATACCATTAAATCCTTTTTAAAATAAATGATTTTCGGATTAATTTAATTAGTGTATAAATATAATTAAAAACAGAAATATTTCGGGTTAGACACGTAGCTCAGTTGGTGAAGCTGCGTGCACGCGTACGGGAGGTCACGGGTTCGAGTCTCACCCAGCGCACACATACAAACACCGAACCGGTCAATGGTCAACAGTAATGGTCAACGGTCAAGTCAAAAAGTCAATATTTTTTATTATTTTTATTTATTTATTTAAATTAAAAATCAATTAAAAATACTTAAAAAATAACATTTTTAAAGTTAGAAAATAGCCTTAAACTCACAAAAATATATCCGATAATCCTACTAAAATTGATTAATCCGCTTATTTACCGAACCGTTATGTTATTATCTAGGTTAGTTTCTCTCGTGGTTAAATCCAATTTCGTGCGCATTCATCATCAATCCAAGACACGCAACCACTGTGAGTGAATTCTTACAAACTCCCCTTTTTATTCACGTTTTGGGTGTATCATGTGTCGCTTAAACTAATTCGTTAATTCAAACTCGTGTTATAACATATTATGATTTAAACTTAGAATGTAAATATTATTTGTAGTTATGTATTACATATTGTCAAGTTGTATGCAAATTATTTGTTAGGCCCATCAGTTCCTCGTGGGAGACGAGATGAACAACGCGTGCCTTAAAACTCATTCATTAGGCCCATCAGTTCGTAGAACAACGCGTGCCTCAAACCTCATTCATTAGGCCCATCAGTTCCTCGTGGGAGACGAGTTGAACAACGCGTGCCTCAAAACAATCTATTATTGTATGTGTGTGCATTATTTAATATTAAGTGTTTTGTGAATAAGTTTACATCTACATTTACTCATATGTGGTTATGCACTTTATTTTATAATCAATTCAATAAACTTGTTCAAATGTTTTTCATAGGATTCACTCGCCAACTTTTTGTTGATCAAAAAAACCATTTTTAGACATGATACAGGTGAACAGGATGAAGCAAGGAAAACATAGGAAATGCCTTAGAAGAAAATAATGAAGTCTATAAAGATGTGTAGAACATGTTGTAATTATGATTGTATGATCTCCTTTAAATTGTAATAATAAATATGAAACATTATAATAAATGTCATGAGCTTTGATGAAAACCCAATCATGCCCCGATCACCTTTTCCGCTGCGGGTCGGGGTGTGACAGATTGGTATAAGAGCTTTTGACTATAGGGATATAGGATAGGTTATTAGACCCTTAGATCCTATACTATAGTTGATTAGATTTTAATTATTATGTGGTTAAATGCAAACTCATGATGTTTATTTCTTTCATATTTATTACATACGCAAATGCATGCAAACACTTCCGATACTGCATTTTGTGATAAATAGTGGATTATACTTACAGTCTAACATACATAATTACATACACATTCATCATACATATTTCAATGTTCACATATTCAAATCATCTTCATACTTCCGTTATTCAAGATTTTGTCGCATTTTTCATTTTTCAAATCTCATCAAAGTGAGTTCTGTGACGGGCATGTAGTAACTGTAAGGGTACAAGTACCGGTAGTCGGAACGTCCTGTCTAGGTTAGCATTCGTATAAATCCAATATAATGGACCAGTTTGCCTACCTA
This sequence comes from Scalesia atractyloides, assembly GCA_947069175.1. NCBI lineage: Eukaryota > Viridiplantae > Streptophyta > Magnoliopsida > Asterales > Asteraceae > Scalesia > Scalesia atractyloides. Next base: position 39,582,531 of record CAMTDV010000022.1, on the reverse strand, counting down.
GGGACTAACGATGAGAGTACGAAGGACCTATTAGGCCAAAGCATGCCACACCAAACAACGTTCGAACTAACCCCACTTTGAGGTGTCACCGTGTCCACACCTGGATACATTCCGAATATCATAAGTTACAAACATATTTCTCGATTTTCTCCGGGTTTTAGTGTACGTAACCAGGCTAACACATGCGAACCATATGAAAAACCCGGTAGTCATGGGGGCCCACATGATTACGAAGGTGAAGTATGGCGGCATGTAAGGCCCAATTACGAGCAAAGCCCAAGTAATCCTATGGATGTAGTAGATTTATTATTCTATATTTATTTTATGAATGTCCATTCCTAAATACAACACATGATCCCTAAAACATCCAACTCATACTCTTGATATGTATTCCTTGTAGATGTCTTCTAGTCTCGCTCGTAGGAAGATGAGATCAGGAAAAGCCTGCGAGCGCATGGCTGCCCAAATCGCTCAACAAATGGCTGCCGTAATACCCAACATTGTAGTTCAAGTTCAGCAAGCCCTTACTGCTAATCCCGTCAATCAAGAAGATCAAAACATTGTCAATCCTCCCCCAAAAACCACTAAATGCACCTTCAAGCATTTCAAATCCTGCGACCCTCCAAAAAACGATGGGACTGAAGGTGTCACCGCTCTCCTCCATTGGTTTGAAGAAATGGAAAACACTTTTCAAAATTGCGATTGCCCCGATGATCGCAAAGTGCGATATGCTACTGGTCGTTTACTTGGAATAGCACTTACATGGTGGAATACAGAGAAGACCAAACGAGGTGTTGAAGATGCTATGACTTTGACTTGGGAAGAGTTGAAGGAAATCATGACAAGACGGTTTGCCCAAGGAGTGAAATCAAGAAATTAGAGGATGAGTTCTATACGTTGAAACAAAAGGAAGGCGACCACACCACATACAACAAGAGATTCCTCGAGTTAAATCAAATGGTCCCCAACTTGTTCACTCCTCTTTACCGTTTGATCGAGCACTACATTCGAGGTCTTCCTTCAAAAATTCAAGACTCTGTAATAAGTACCCCACCTGCAACTTTGGAAGCAGCTATGGAGTTAGCTACAGAACTCACCAAGAACCGCATAAGAAATAAGGACTTCAAGGAAGAGAGGAAGAAGGATAAAGCATCGACTGAAACCTCAAACTCCACCCAAACCGAATCCCCTTCTCAACCCATTTCTAAGAGAAAACGAGATGGGCAACTTTTCGCTGTCATTCAACGCAACCAACCAATTTCACAAGCCATACCCCTCCAAGCTATCCAAATCACTCAAGTAGCACCCAACTCAACTTACCCAACTAAGAAACCTTACCTTGAACCTCACCCTCGATGTAACACCTGTTTTTATCACCATCCATCTACCTTACCTTGTCGACTATGTGCGAATTGTGGACGCTATGGTCATTTGAGCAAGGTTTGCCGCACCTCTCAAAACCAAACCTCACCCCCTACTCAAAACATGATCCAAACCTATCAACAACCCTAATACCCCATGTTCCCATATGTTCGAGCTTGTTTTAATTGTGGCGACCCTACCCACTTTAGAAACACGTGCCCTCGATTGGTTAACATCATAAACGCTCAAGCTCAATCAAACCCAGTTAACCAAGCAAATCAAGAAAACCCAACCACTAGGCCACCAGCAAGAGGAAGAGTTTTCAACATCAACTCCAATCTTATTGAAGATAATGACGGCCCAAACGAACCACCCAACTAGTCTCCTTCACCAAAAATCAAGATTCAACTCCAACCGCTTCGTTTTTATGTTTTTCTTTATGTTATCTCAACTTTCAAGTATCTCAATTATAAATTGGAACTTTATCCAAGAATCTTAATGCGAATTACTATTTCAGTTTTGTTTTATACTCATTGATTTAACATTCATATCATCATACATCTCAACGTATTTAAATCTCAACATTTAAAGAAGTTGGGTTATGTCTCACTTCTACATAGACTAACCTCTCCATCATAACAAACGAGAGAGGTACGGTCATTATTCAAACATGTATACTATCAGAATTAAGACTCAAGCTTTGGTTGATTGTGTTTGTTTATGTTTTGGAGTCACATAGAACTAATCATAACTTACGGATAAAGCCAATGAAAATTTGACAAGAATATGGTGGATACGCCGCTGGTACTTCCTATATATAAGTATTCTTGTCAAAGGATCAGATGCATTGTCAGGCGGTTATGAGAAGTTCCATGTAGGATTTAGTAATGTCTTGGTTGAAGTTTGTTTTATACTCACTGATTTAGCATTCATATCATCTCATCATTTAAAGAAATTGGATTGTGTCACCATTCAAACATGTATACTATCAGAATTAAGACTCAAGCATTGGTTGTTGTGTTTATTTATGTTCTAGAGTCACATCATAGAACCAATCATAACTTATTAATAAAACCAATGAAAATTTGACAAGAATATGGTGGATACGCCGCTGGTACTTCTATATATAAGTATTCTTGCCAAAGGATCAGAGGCATTATCTGGCGGTTTTGAAAAGTTCCATGTAGGATTTAGTATTGTCTTGGTTGAAGTTTGTGTTATACTCACTGATTTAGCATTCATATCATCTCATCATTTAAAGAAATTGGATTGTGTTCTATTTTTACATAGACTAACCTCTCCATCATAACAAACGAGAGAGGTACGGTCACCATTCAAACATGTATACTATCAGAATTAGGACTCATACACTGGTTGTTGTGTTTATTTATGTTCTAGAGTCACATCATAGAACCAATCATAACTTACTGATAAAACCAATGAAAATTTGACAAGAATATGGTGGATACGCCGCTGGTACTTCCTATATATAAGTATTCTTTCCAAAGGATCAGAGGCATTGTCAGGCGGTTATGAGAAGTTCCATGTAGGTTTAGTAGTAGAAGTTTTGTTTTAGGATATAACCTTATCTTTCCAAACATATCAAAACTCTTACGCATGAAATCATATTTAGTCAATCAACTCTGTTTATCAATATTCATTAACTTAGTCATCAAAAAGCGATTCCTGTAGCAGGGTACTCAACCCTTACAAGGAATGTTACCGCCTCAAACAAAAATTTAAACTCTTACTCCTTTCTAAGTATGTAACTGTCAAATTAAACACCATCCTTTTTAGACAAACATGCCACTACTTAAATTTCGGGACGAAATTTCTAAAAGTAGGGGATACTGTAACTCCGTCAAAAACCGGGTTAACCAAACCCGCTTCGTTTATTAACCGAACAACAAGTTAAAAATTTCGTTGCGTATTTAATGCCCAAATTAATTTTAAACGATACATAATTAATAAGTATATTAGAATATAAAATTTATATTTGAAAATGTATTAAAAATAAGGAAATAAAATTAAATGCTGAAGCCGGGTTTCGAACCCGGGTCAGCCGAGAGAATCATCCAAACCTTAACTCACATCCATCCAACCACTCCGCCACTTGTGTTGTTTGTTTACATATTGAGACAATTAATACAAATAATAAATCTGGAAATCAAACCCAGTCAACAGCGCGCCCCAAATCCGCTGACGCCGGAAAACCCGACGATTTCGCCAATTATCGTCGGTTACTTTTGACTTAACGTAAGAATTAACGACGCCATCGGTTATAACCGACGTCCAGTTCCGCGACATCCGTCGTAACCGCCAGAGAACGGCTGACCAACGAATCAAGACGGTAATCAGACCCAATTCATCGATATTCTTCCCTATAAATGCACACCCTAGCCTCTGGTAAACTTTTCGCTCAAAATCGCACCGATTCTTCAATCAATTTCACTCGCGGAAATCTCTGCAAGTGCCGGAAAACCGAGACTTTCATCTACACGTAATTACCTCGACTTTTCTGTTTCATTCCATTATTAGACAAATTTTAACATCACTCCATCACCCAGAATCAACCCCAGACGACATTGCCGGATTTTCTGTTTTCGCCGGAAAACTTCTGGAATTTCCAGAAACTCGCTGTTAACCGGTATGATCATTTAAACCTACTGATAATCGTTACTCAGTAGTTCAATTTCACATCTAATCCATTCAACTGTTAATTGATCCTAACAGAAGAAGTTCACAAAACAGAGCCGACGATCTTTACCGGATTTCTGAAGAAGACGATCAGTTCGGTACAATCATTCCCCAAACCCTTTTCTGTTCAATACATTGCAATTGTTTATAAAGTTCGGTAAATTAATTTAACAAATAACAGCATGGTTAAGCATTGTCTGTGTTTTGAACGAAGAAGACGAAGTCGCTTAGGTTATAAGATTAATTAAAATCAATATTATGAACGGGTTATACACACAGTCCAACGGTGGACTGTGTGCAAAGAAATACGCATACGTCCCGAGTTCGATCCTTGACACACGCACACTCGCTTTAATAAAAATGTTCTTTTTAAAACAAACCGGATCCACACGCAGAATCATGTTAAGTATAAAGGAATATTTACCAAGTTAGACACACAGTCCAGCGGTGGACTGTGTGCCAAACTAAACCACAGGTCCCGGGTTCGAGACCTGTGGAGAGCACCGAGTCGATACCATTAAATCCTTTTTAAAATAAATGATTTTCGGATTAATTTAATTAGTGTATAAATATAATTAAAAACAGAAATATTTCGGGTTAGACACCTAGCTCAGTTGGTAGAGCTGCGTGCACGCGTACGGGAGGTCACGGGTTCGAGTCTCACCCAGCGCACACATACAAACGACCGAATCGGTCAACGGTCAACAGTAATGGTCAACGGTCAAGTCAAAAAGTCAACATTTTTTATTATTTTTATTTATTTATTTAAATTAAAAATCAATTAAAAATACTTAAAAAATAACATTTTTAAAGTTAGAAAATAGCCTTAAACTCACAAAAATATATCCGATAATCCTACTAAAATTGATTAATAAAATCCGCTTATTTACCGAACCGTTATGTTATTATCTAGGTTAGTTTCTCTCGTGGTTAAATCCAATTTCGTGCGCATTCATCATCAATCCAAGACACGCAACCACTGTGAGTGAATTCTTACAAACTCCCCTTTTTATTCACGTTTTGGGTGTATCATGTGTCGCTTAAACTAATTCGTTAATTCAAACTCGTGCTATACCATATTATGATTTAAACTTAGAATGTAAATATTGTTTGTAGTTATTTATTACATATTGTCAAGTTGTATGCAAATTATTTGTTAGGCCCATCAGTTCCTCGTGGGAGACGAGATGAACAACGCGTCCTTAAAACTCATTCATTAGGCCCATCAGTTCGTAGAACAACGCGTGCCTCAAACCTCATTCATTAGGCCCATCAGTTCCTCGTGGGAGACGAGTTGAACAACGCGTGCCTCAAAACAATCTATTATTGTATGTGTGTGCATTATTTAATATTAAGTGTTTTGTGAATAAGTTTACATCTACATTTACTCATATGTGGTTATGCACTTTATTTTATAATCAATTCAATAAACTTGTTCAAATGTTTTTCATAGGATTCACTCGCCAACTTTTTGTTGATCAAAAAAACCATTTTTACACATGATACAGGTGAACATGATGAAGCAAGGAAAACATAGGAAATGCCTTAGAAGAAAATAATGAAGTCTAGAAAGATGTGTAGAACATGTTGTAATTATGATTGTATGATCTCCTTTAAATTGTAATAATAAATATGAAACATTATAATAAATGTCATGAGCTTTGATAAAAACCCAATCATGCCCCGATCACCTTTTCTGCTACGGGTCGGGGTGTGACACTAGGATCCCCCTTTGAACTTCTTCGTCGAAGTTTAGTATGGCTTTGGCGGTTTTCACAAACACTCTTTTTCTATTGTCAAAGAGGATTACGAATCTATTTATTTTAGTGTTGAATCTCTATGAAACGATGTTTGCCATTTGTTCTTTTTTTCTGAGTTTTTTTGTTTTGGTTAAAGATGGCGTTTTTTTAGTATGATCAATGGAAGGGATGCTAACGCCATTTATATAATGATGTATTTGGCGCGTAGTTTAGGCAGTAATTTTTTATAATAAATGTTAGTAATAAAGTTTCAGTTACTGTTTGTTCAGATTTATCTGTTAAATTTGTAAGGCATCCCATCATTAAGTTTGGCGTTTTGTATAAATGACGTTTTAGATAAAGATAGCGTTTCATCTGGAAGGACTGATGTGCATGGCTCGTAGTTTAAGGCGGGAATTTTAATGGCGTTTTACGTATGAGTTTGGCGTTTTGTATTAGAGAAGTCAAAAAACCCTTTTACCCTTAATTAAGCGCGCTCACCTAATAAAGTTGACGCTATTTACGAAAATGCCATCGCGCCAATCTAATCCATACATTGTTTTGATTCAAGGGATGAGGGGCGTTCTAGGCATTTTCACACTTATAGGCGTTTTCTCTAAATCCTGCCCCCCCCACACATATATATATATATATATGTATATATTATATATATTATATATATATATAGATATATATATTATATATATATATATATGAAGAGAGAGAGAGAAAGAGAGAGAGAGAGAGAGAGAAAGTGTAACGCACAATATGACTTATCATAGGATCGTATGCGATTTTGAAATCGCATGCTATATAAAAGCATGCCGGTAAAAATGATGAAATCACATGTTGGTAAGCATGATGAAATCGCATGTTGATATGTAGAAGGATTTTGCATGTTGTTTTCCCCAGCACAAATCACATGTCATGAAATAAAGTCGCACGTTGAAAAATCAGTCATTTACCATCGTACGCTAAGCTCTATTTTACAATAACGAACCTATATATATACACACACATATACATATACACAAATATAAATTATACATATATATATATACACACACGCATACATATATACATAAATATAAATTAAATTTATAGTTTTATATATACCACTTTAGATTTCGGTCCACTATATACAAATGTACAATTATATCTATACATACTAGCCCAATCACGCTAATGAAAATAACTAACACCAAATCTAAAAGTTAACTATAAACCGCTAAACGATAGTCTGCTCGTCACCCCAATGTCTTATGCTGTTACCCTGAGTCGCTCGTCTCCTTCTCTCGACGGCATTGTTCATGCAATATGGTCATCGCCTCATCGACCACAACATTGTTACTCATAAGAAAAATATCATGTCATGAAATGTGTCTGTTTTAAAGACACAAAAAATTGAGACCCAACATTATTACTATCTCTCTTCGCAAATTTAAATCGGGCCAGATAGTTGTCAAAATTGCTCGAAGTTCGCTTGACGCTCGCTCAGAATATTCACTGCTCGGAATATGCTCGTTTGATTTGAGGCTCGGTTTTAAATGATCCGCTCCGCTCGGTTCGATTTGTAAACGAGCCAAACACAAGCAAAGATCCGCTCGGTTCAGCTTGACTCATGAACAGCCCTACACCCACACAAATTAGGAGGGGGGGGGGGGGGTTAAGTGGTTAACACCCTTTGAGGCTAAGAACTTCTGGTGATGGTGTTTTGGTTTAACCGTGCTTCTTCTGTTAAAATGTTGGTGAGATGAGATGGTTTTTATCCCACAACCGATAGTCTAACTAGTTTGTTTTATTTTATAAACAGGAAAATCCAATTTATGTATATAAACCATAAAAAGTTTCCTATAGGTTTATTGTTCTATTGAGTATGTGAACTAAGATTCTCAGCAACATATTTTAGTTTTGTCGCTAATCTGTACTCTCTTTTAAATCCTACTAATATTTAACTATTTAGATATTGGAGTTATTATATTAGGTTTAAATCCAATTTATGCATCCAATTCACTATATATTGTTATGTTTCAATATTAATCAATTCAGTTTTATATAATATTATATGGTATCAGAGCCAGTCTAGGCTCTACACTGTCTCCATCGTGCACAAATAAATAATCAAACCCTAACCGTCACCACTTGAGAAAAACCTAGACGTGTCAACATGGCGCCATTGTCGTCGCCCTGTCCGACCACTGTTTGTTTCTCGTTCACTTTTGTTATTTCCCATTCCAGATAAAGTGTCGACTTTGGTTCTAGATTCTGGCCACTATTCCTAAATTCGCCCACTGTTTGCCTTCTATTCCTTCTGCCAACGATATCGACCCACATTTCCCACTTGTTTTCTGGTGTTGAGATCCATTAAAAGTGTGTTCGGTTAGGGTAAAGTTTCAGCTGCAAATTTTTTTTTCATTGGGTATATTTGGTGGTGACTTTGGTTGACCTCCTTGGCCAACAAAAATCATTGCTTCCTACTCAAAAGGTTTCATGTGGATTGTGACATCATTTCATCATCATCGAAAACTACCAGCAACATGGAAAAAGAGAAGAAACTTTAGGTACACAACCAAGCAAGCGGAATAAGTTTGCTCAGTCGCAGTTGCTGATCATGATCTAGCCGTCGCCACTAGTCGTCTTGCTGTTGTCGTTCATTGCATCTGTCCTTGCCTCTTTTGATTGATTTTGCTTCTCAGTCATGCCTTTCTTTGTCTCCACGCCGTCACCACTTTTTTCGGTTTACAGTTCTCCGCCGTAGTCATGCCGCATTGGATGCCCCATTTAGAATTACAGAATAATTCTAAATTGTAGACCGTTGAAGACTGCCGATTATGGAATTTTGGTGGAAGTTTTAACATAAATTGAAGACCGTTTTGCTTTATGTTTTCTAGTCTTAGCTTCTGGCTTTGTTTCGCTTCGATTGCAAAGAAGTATGGTACTATATTATATTATTATTAAGTTTATTATTATGAGTCCATTGGATATCTAGAGCTTGCAAGCCGTTCTCTGTATATTGTAATACATTATTCAATCTCAACCAATTAAGTCTCGTATCATCTTATAATAGTCTCATTACCGTAGATATAATAATTCAAAAAGGTCATTCTACTTTCACTCTTAAATTTTTATACATCCTTTTCAGTCTCTCTCTCTGTATATCTATCTGTATATAGAGAGATAGTATAAAAAAGTTCATACATATCAAACATTTTATTCTACGTGCTCAAAATTTCAACCTTTCGATAATGACATCATTTTGCACACTTGAGTACTGTAATTACGAAAACAAACCATTTTAAACACTCAGAATACCGTAATTACTAAAACAGAGATTAAAACTCTGTTAAGGTTTTTTTTTTCTATTTACAAACAAAATAAATAAAACTACTTTACACCACAAAACCAATGCTTACCAAATAAGTACACAATCATACACTCACTTTCTTTTTTTTTCTTGAGTTCAAATATTTTTTTGATGCTTAATCAAACACTCGTCAATGTATAGTAGCCTATTTGCAAGACATATGGCTATTAGACCACCTGTAGTGGAACATGGATTAGGTGTGAAATTATTTGTTTTATCGAATGGTCAATAAGAATTCTCCAACTCATCCATCATAATATTATTATTTTTATAAATAAATAATTGGATAATCATTATTGAGACTTTATACTACTACACTCTTTTTAATTCAAGCCCCGTAGATTTCCTTTTCTAACTAGAACGCCACATGTCGAATAAGCCAAATATAAGAGCTTTAAACTTCAAGCCCCGCTACGCATGGTCTTGATAAGAGGTCACACGTATCACTCCCCGCAACCACTACATCCTGTTGTTCCATCAATTCTGGTCTAACTTTCCGACTCCACACCTCCTCATAAAAACCCTTACCACCTTTCACCTCCACCACCACCAACCGTTCCGTCAACCGGAAAACCTCTATTCCGATCACACCTTCACCATTCCGCCCAACCAAATCCACAACAAACTCACTCTGTTTTTTAACCCTAACATTCACCTCCTTCACAACCTCCACAACTTTTCCGATCACATTCTCCGGCGACTCCGCCACCACCACCCTCTCACCTTCCACTATGGAACTACTCTCACCGTCAAATAATGCAGTTAAGTTCAAACCAGAACCAAATGATATTATATCAAACGCGTTTAATGCCGTTAACTTATCTTGTTCTTCACGCTTTACAACCGTTAATTCATCATCGAACGGTATAATCATCGAGTGTCCTTTTTGGAACCACGAATTGGTTTGAATTTCATCGACGGTGATCCGCGTTGCCGGATTTGTATCTAGTATACGTGATAACAACAGCCGGAGGTCCGGCGACGTCCACTTAGGACACCGGAACTCACCTTCATAGATCTTCTTGTACATCATCATCAAATTGGAATCGTAAAACGGCAAATACGCCGCGTTCATAACAAACAGTATAACACCGCATGACCAGACGTCTGCGGTAGCTCCGTCGTATCCTCCTTTCATGAAAACTTCCGGCGCAACATACGACGGCGTTCCACACAACGTGTGGAGCAAACCGTCGGCTCGGATCTGACCGGTAACCGCACTCAATCCGAAATTTGAGATCTCCGTTTTCATCTATCAACACATTCTCTAGCTTCAGATCTCGGTGATACACACCGCGAGAGTGACAGTATCCGATTGCGGATATCAGTTGTTGAAAATACTTCCGGCTAACCGATTCTGGTAACCTACCTTTTGAAGCCTTTTGGAATAACTCACCGCCTTTAACATACTCCATGACGAAATAGATCTTTGTTTTCGTTGCCATAACTTCATAAAGTTTGACGATGTATGGATGGCGGAGCATTCGCATGATAGCGATCTCGCGTTTTACGTTTGAGACGAGATGAGCGTTGTGAGAGATTCGGTGCTTGTTGATGATCTTGATGGCGACGCTCCGGCCGGTGGTGATGTCTCTGGCGTGGTAGACTTTAGCGAAGGCGCCGCAGCCGAGGAGTTTTCCGACGTCATACTTGCCGAATAGTGGATTGATCTCTGGCATCAACTGGAAATTGTGGCTGTAGATGTTTTTGGGTTTGAATGTTTTTTTGTTTGCCGAATAAGTTTGAAAATATTATATTGTGCGGGCGGGCGGGTGGGTTGTATATGGGGGAGTTCGCTCTTTCCTTAGTCACATCAACCGCATAATGTTTTCTAAATAACCATAATTTTCTTTTCTTCAATCTTCCATTACTACGATTTTATGTTGAAATTTTAATATTTTGTTCTTTTTCCAAGTTTAATACGAAATTTATGTGTTATTTCGACAAATGTATTTTTTTATCAACGGTGTAATTAAGCTAATTTAATTAATAAGCCGCTCGACATTAACTCAGTATCCAACGTATGTTTTTATCAACGATATAATGAAGTAAGTTTAAGTAATAAGCTACTTGACATTAACTTACTATTTGACCTTGATCTGATTTTTATTTAAGTTGAGTTGAGCTTAAACGAAGGTACTTTATTTTTATCAATGATGTTATTAAAAATGTAATATTTTAATAGCACGACACATAAAGTTCATAATTCAACACGTGTTATCGAAAAAGTATTACTTTTTAGTTTTCTCTCTTTTAGTATATTTAATTATCTTTCACTGTTCCTTATTTAAAATTTGTTTTTACATTTAACACCCAAACTTGAATGTAAGGTAATTAACTCATATTTTGGGGCAAACAATCATACATATGTAAAACAAATGCAATCACAAACTCATACAAGAAATACTATTAGCAATTATGGAAATTACCTTAGCGTTTGGCGACTCCGTTGGTAATACATATATATAGGAGAAAATATAACTTCACCCCCTCTAAAAAATGTTTTTAAGATTTAAAAACCCCTCTAAAAATATTTTAAGATTTAAAAAGAAACATATATTAAGAAAAATTAACCGTCCAAACCATAGGGAAACTTCAAACTACATCCTATGAACTTTATATATTAGAAATAGTTTAAAAGTTTGACTTAGAATAATCTGACGTGAGGGACGGGTCAAGGTTGGACGGTCGTGTTTCGAGAACGATTTTAAAGTCGGTGGTTGGTCAATGGCTCCATAGCTTATTTCTTTAGGCCTGCCTTTGTTCAAATATAGTACGAAACCAGTGGAATTCTCCGTGAGTTTGCAAAATAAAGTATCGATTTTTACAGGTTAGATTTATTATAGTATTGATATGGTACTAGCAGTGGCGAATCCAGGATATATATCTATTAGAGCGCAAATTATAACGGCCATTTATCTACTGCCATATAATAAGTTTTTGGTCCGGTTTAGATCGGACCAGATCAGTTCAGTTCATATAAAAAATGAGATAATAAAACTAAATTTTACATTATCAAAAGTGTAAATCAAACGAAATTAAAAATGTATAATGAAAATTGAAAATTTTATATATTTAAAATTGGAATAAATTATCATTTTAGTTCCTGAGGTTTGTTTCAAATTGCCATTTTAGTCCAAATAGTTTTTTTCTCCTATGAATCCCTGATTTCATTTTTTGCCATTTTGATCACATTGTCTAACTCCATCTAAATACCTGTTTATAATCAGGGGTATTTTTGGCATTAACAAAAAAAATTATAAATTATCACCATTTTTATATATTTTTTCTTTTAATCACTTCTATATGTATAATTATAATAAAAATTATTATAATAACAATTATTATAATTATAATAACAATTACTATAATTATATATATAAACACACAATTACTAAACCCACAATACACGCCGGTCCGCGCATGGTCGTCGCAAAGATCATGAACGTCGGTTACTACTGACTGGCATGCACCTAACTGCGGTTGAAACACTGCGTAAGTGCGCATCATGCCAACGCCTTGCTCTGAAGACATTGTGCCCCAAGAATCCTCTGACCCCGGTGACAACAACATGGCCTTTCCAGCAATGGGCAATCGACATGGTGGGACCCTTCCTAGATGCCCCAGGCGCGGTGAAGTTCATAATCGTCGCAGTCGATTACTTCACCAAATGGGTTGAAGCCAAGCCCCTTGCATCCACAACAACAACTGTAGTGCAGAAGTTCATCTGGGAGTATATCATATGCCGTTTTGGTTTACCCCTGCGCATAGTCAGTGATAATGGCCTCAACTTCACAACCGAAGAACTACAACAATGGATGAAAGAAATGCATATCGAACACGTTTTCACTTCGGTCGCACACCCCCAAGGAAACGACCAAGTGGAAAGAATTAACAAAAGTATCATTAAAGGGATCAAGACGATATTGGGTACGGCGCGCAGAGGCTGGGTCGATGAGTTGGCAAGCATTCTCTGGGCTCATCGAACCATGCCGAAGACCAGCACCGGCGAAACTCCTTTCAGCCTTGTGTATGGGACGGAGGTAGTAATTCCCGCAGAGACAGGCCTCCCTTTACCACGCATGCTAGTTGCGCAAAACCAAAACAATGAAGACGAGCGCATACTTGACTTGGACTTACTAGAAGAAAGGTGGGAAAACGCCGCCATCAACGAAGCTAAATATAAGTCCAAGCTCGAAAAATACTACAACGCGGGAGTCCGCATATGTACCTTCTTGCATGGTGACTTTGTTCTACGTGACAACGAAGCGTCTAACGCTGAATGTCTTGGAAAACTTGCACCAATGGGAAGGTCCTTACATTATCCATGAAGTTCTAGGAACAGGCGCGTATACCCTTAAGCGCCTAGATGGTACAAGAATTCCTAGGACATTGAATGCGCAGCAGCTAAGGCGGTGCTACATGTAAATTAGCAAACCCATCATCTTTTGTCTACTCTGTATATGGCTCTTACGCCTCATTGTGTAATAAAGACAAGAGTTTCATGATTTATTTTATTTTTATGTTTCGTTACAAATGCGCAAAACCACTTTGGGTCTACGCGAAAACACCTCGGTATACAATGACTCTTGAACCTTAAGTCACTACCTATGGCATGCGCATGGGAGCTGATGTTCATACACGAGTGCATTACCAGTTTCTATCGCTATACCTACACAAAGTTGGTCCTCTTTCACGCAAATATTGTAACAACGAAGAAACATTTCATTAAAGATGAAAATATTTACAAATCCACGCATTGCGCGGCACAATTGACGATCCTACAAAGATATTACATCAAGGATCCTATACTACTCTTCATCAGTGGCAGCCTCAGCTTCTTCCGGAAATAGATCCTTCAAGCAATCTATGAAGTCGTCGTGGGTGAGAGCCTCGCTCACCAATTCCATAGTCGGGATGTCAAGACGGTTGTACTCCTGCTGAGCTCAGGAAAAAGTAGCTCCGGTGTCAACACCATGAGTGGTAGCGCGGCTGGTATCCCAGGCGACATCCATTGCATGAGTGACATGTCGCGCACACTCAGCATAGCCCTGCGCATACCCGTCGTGGCGCGCAGTGACCACCAACTTGGCCACTACGCTGTCTAACTTCGCGGAGTTCAGAATGGAGTTCGCAATATGCAATTTAAAAGACAAGGTTTGAGCCAACGCATATTACTCAGAAAGCATATGGAATACTTACATTGACAACTCCATGTTGTTGCATCCATAACATGTTGTTGGTCAACGACTCCCCCAACGACTCGAAGATGGCGCAAGAATCTTTAGAATCTTCCAATTTCTTCTTGCCCGCGTCCATCTTAGCTTCCGCCGATTGCAGCCTATGCTGGAGCTCAGCCTTTTCCACCAAGGCTGCCTGAAGGTCTTTCTTGTTGTTCTCCAGAGCCGCACAAGCTTCAACCTGATCGTTCATAAGAAGGTTAGCATCATAAATCATTGACATCATATGCAAATGAGCACAAAGGTTAGTGTTTACCTCTTTCTGCTCACTGTGTGCGCGTTGCACACTGGCCTTACGACCATTGTAGCAGCTACCTCCTTCTCCTTCTTTTCGCGTGCAACTTCTGCGCGCAACCTGGCCAACTCATCTCGCAAGGATTTTCTATCCTTGTTGTCCTTTTCACAAGCCTCTTTCCACAACCTGCGCTCCTTGCAAGTTTGGCATCAGAGGCCTCGACCTTTCTCTTCCACCCCATCGCGGCCCATTCCTCAACTTTCATGCGGTCGGCGTAGGCTGTCTCCCTTGCCTGCACCTCCGCTTCCCACGCATCCATTTGGTCTCGCTCCCTACCTAGGACCGCTTGGACTGCCTCAAGATCTTTCTTTTGCTTTAGCAAGCCCCGCCATTCACGAACAATCTTGTAAGTAACGGAGGCTGACCTTGCTGCTGCCTAGAGGTACGTGTTATGCGTGGTTTCTTGTTCATTTTCAGCAAGTGCACGTACCTCCGCTGGAGGGAAAGCTCCCTTAAAAAACTCACGGCAAGCTGGCCAGTGAGAAAGTCTTCTCATTTCTCTAATTTCCACATAGGAGTGTGGATCTCTTCAGCTTGAGTATAGGAGTATGACCTGTAATAATAATCACCTAGGGTTTCATCCGGGCGGAGTGGAGACCCTTCGGCGGAAGGGCTTTTACCAGAACCTCCCGCTTCACCCCCGGGTGTCGGCTCTTCAAAATGTGCCCCTTGTAGGGCACCGGTCTGTTCACCTTCGACGGAAGCCGTTCCCACCAGCTCCGCCTCACCAACTAAAACCGCGCCACCAGTCAGCGCGCGTTCTTCCACCACCACCGCAGGTTCGTCCCGCACCAACCTCGTTCCCTCCACATCAACCGCGGGTTCTTCAACCTCCACCTGCGATCCCTCAACAACAACCTCGGGCCGTTCCACCACCACCCGCGGTTCCCCCTCCACCTGCGTGAGCTTTTCCACCGCCACAGAACCCGCGTTAGTACCATTACCAGAACCTTCCACCACCACGTGTGGCCCTTCCCTCACCATTTCCAGTTCTTCTGCCCCAACAGTAGACTCCCCGCCTTGACCAACAGGTGGGGGCATTGGAGTATTCATGGGAGCGACGCATGTGGTGGAGTCCACAAAAACCGTTACATCGCCCACTGCGCGATAACAAATAGTTAGTTACGCATGATATAAAATGTGGAGGGAATATAAAAGTTATCAAGTTACCGAGGGAAATCTTAGTAGTAAGAGTCTCCAGACTCGCATTCTTCCCTATAGGTCTCCACACAACCTTTTTAGGAGGTTGCGTGGAGAAGTCCTCCTCTGTACGCCTCTTCCGCTTAAGAGGCACCTCTTGACTGGACTCCGCCTCCACAGGACTAGCTGGTTTGGCGGTCGGGATAACCACCGGCTTCGGCGTGGCCTTCTTCACACCTACAGGATCAAGACCCTCCCATGAGTCAGACACGACTACGTAAGCTTTCCAATTGTTAGACACAATGTGCTTACCTTTGGGAGGGCCCATCCCAGGTTGAGTCACCTCCTTCTCAACCGTTGCGCTTGACCCCGCGCGTCGTCTCTTCTTATGATCTGGGCCAATGCCCAAGTCTTTCAAAGCGCCCGCATCATAGCGCAACAATACGTAAGTCACCCGAAAAGTTTCCAATATTTAACATCTAGCAAGGAACTTACCAGCGGGAGGCGCAGGGGCATCCAAATCAGCAGTCCTGGGAAGTGCAAAATTGCCCAACACCTGCGTATACCAGGTGCGCTCATCCGGGCCCAAGGCGAGCCTCTCAAAGGCGGCTAAGAACAATGGGGCCCATGCAAAAGTGAAAGGCATGTTAGCCTACAAACAAAGCAGAATCCAGAGACACACCAACAAAATAAGATCACTTACCCCGACCCCCTCCGTATACACCGGTCGGTACCGACTGGTTGGTTACCAAACCAAACTCATACCAACCGCCACCAGTACCCTTTCTGGAAACTGGATCGCCGGAATCTCCTTATAATCTGTATACCAGACGTCCGACACTAGTATAGGGAGGGTTTCCGCCGGAATCTCATCCGGCCCCCGGAACTGCATCGACATAGGGACGACACCAGACTTCACAAAAAAGAATTTTGCCTTCCAATCATGGAAGGACTTGGGGGAGGGGAGAGAGCAAAAATTTTTGTGCCTACGCACGGTGCTAGAAAGAATAAAACCCCAATGAACATTAGAGTTGGTAAAAAATACGGAAACGGTTGAACGGTTGGAACAGATCCGGTCGACCGGCACAACTCAAAATGCTTACTCCTCACCATTCCCATCGGACTCAACTAGGACAGGTGGAAGCCGTAAAACTGCAAAATTTCAAGAAAAGATTTTGTAACAGGCAAGCTGAAGTTGCCCTTACCAAAAAACTCTTGGAAAAGGGTGATGTAGCTGGCCGGCGCATCGGCGGCTGTCTCACCTTCCTCCGGAAACTGGGCATCCCAGCTCACAGGAAACTTGAAACCAGAGAGCAGGCATTCAAAAACAGGCCGGCTCATCTTGCATGCCGGCAGAGAGGTTGAAGCCTCAACGGCAGAGGCAGACTCCTGACCTTTTTAGACGCCATAATCAGAAAAAGAAGAAAAGTTTGGAAAATTTTTGAAGACAAAAACAACTCAAGGACTGAAGAAATCATAGAGAATTTGAGGTGAAAATGTTGAAGGTTGAAGAAAACCCTAAGCGGGTGCACCTATTTATAGTGCTCGCATTTAATGCGGTTGGAGAACGTGACACACGTGTGTTAATAACTACCAACCAGAAAACGACGCGTGGCAGGAAAGTTGCCAACGATGGTTAATATGCGCACATGGCCGCCACTCTCTCTGCCACCTCGATAATGAATGGAAGGCGAAACGGCTGAGTACACGCAACAACTGTCAGATGTCCTTTCAAATCCCACTTTTTTTCTCACCAACACACTTGCAACTTTAGAAGAGCAGTGTTCAAATTTCAGAAACATGATTACAATACGTTTCCTTCACACAAACATTTTCTCCACCCCTTATGGAATTTTTGCCTTTCAAATTATGGCGCATACAACAATTCTTTTAGTCCAGCACTCCTCCCACTTTCAAACATGTGCGTAGGAGCAGCACTGGACTGGGGGGACTTGGAGGGGTATGGTCCCAAAAACCCTGAGCATTCGCAAGGAACCATGCCCTCAACTACATATTACACGGATAGCGTTGCATGCAACGTGCAATGGTGCGTTTTCCTCAGCACCAATAGGTCATACAATGAACCTTGTGCACTCAGCGCAACGGTAAATTAGACCAACACCAATAGGTCATACAATGAACCCTGTGCACTCAGCGCAATGGTAAATTAGACCAACACTAAGAGGTCATACAATGAACCTTGCGCACTCAGCGCAACGGTAAATTAGACTAATACTGTTAAGGCAAACAACGAGCCTTGTGTACTTGGTACAACGGTAAGTTAGACTTAGACGGCGTAGGCTACTGGATCCTATGCGAAACAACAACTCTCTGAGCCATGAATCCTAAATCTTTGCAAGGACAAGACACACATGAGAACACCTAATAGTCTTGAGACAAAAGGATACACCCCTGACACCCTACGCTGGCGGGAAAAACACTGACAGCCTCGAAGAAGGGGTAAGCACTAAGAGGTGTTGACCATACTCAAGGGTACAGAGTGGCAGAACTGTGACCAAGGGTTGCTCGGCAGGTTGCGTGTGACAGTTTCGCATGAACAGTAATGCAGACGTTCCACCAACCATATCTCTGCAGTGACTGTTCCACCTTCTCCATTATCGGCTGGTAGCAGGTCTGACACCAGAGACGGCTACCTTTACACGTGGCACCACTCAACATCTGACAAAACACGCCTCCTAACAGAGGACATTAATTCTCCTACAGGGAACATTTAATGTCTGACGCAAAGGGACAAAACGGATGACTCTGGCTGTATGGGCCGGGCCTAAGGCCCACCAGCCTATCTCCTGAGCACATACTTTCAGCTATAAATAAGTATCAGATGACTAGGTAAACAACGTTGACACACCCAATCACATACCAACTGACTTGCTATCTTACTTGTAATCCTCAAATACTTATTCTCACGCCGCAGAGGAAACCACCCATTTCCTCGTGGCAAGACTAACGACGCTGCTAGTTTTGTAGATCAGCTTAAGTGAGTTCACCCTGAAGAGCGAAGTGAAGGAACAACCTTTTATGCAGAGATACCTTGGTTATAACTTATATATCCCCGGATATCCCTAGGTTCAACCGGTGCTTCTTCACACAAGATCTTTATCCGCCAGACCGCCACCATCCCATCATCTCCCCCAACCGCCGCCACTACCATCGCTAGCACCAGCCCTCCACCATTCCCCAAATCAAAAGTCACCATCATCCCCAGCGTTCCCCAAATCATCTCCTCCATCATCAAATCTGTCACACCCGCTCATAGGCGGAAGTGCATGGTGTGAACTTTATCGGTTTTCATTGCATACGCTATAAGCAAACAAACTTATGACTAAAAAGCATGATGTTCATCCATTCGACCATGAATTTAACATACAAGTCACAAGTTGTGCAAAAGTAAGAGAAAACATAAGTTATAAAGTTTTACAAAAAAATTGTTCCAAAATAGAGTTTATAAATACCAAGGCTTTGCATCCTACATCTCATCGACTATAAGATATATGGATCAAACCTTTCAAACGGATGACATCTCTTTCTTGACAACCATTTCCTTCGTGATAACCGTTGCGCCAAGATCCACTTAATTTCCTGAAATACATGTAAGTTTAAAACATCAACAAAGTTGGCAAGCTCATGCGTTTTGAGTTCATAACAATTGATTTTAAGAACATTTGAGAGCTTGTATATAACAATGCGGTATGTAAAGCGTCAATGAACTTATGATCATTAATGTTTTGCAAGGACATTAATATGTGTGACGACATAGGAAGCACTCAACCCTAGACGATTTCATAGCGGTCCACCCAGTTGGGACAACAAAAGCACTACATGCGGCCACACAAAGACCCATGAGTGGGGCTCGCCTACACCCGATAGATTTACCACTCCTATTCCGTGGTCTTATAAAAGATTTATGGCGCTTAAGAGATACTCTATTCACACATGATCTACTATTTCATTCTATAGCTATACCATACTATCGAGACATGTATTCCCCCAGAAAGTTATAAAACCGAAAACATTTAAGAGAAAAGGGGATATGAACTCACAAGATTGCGTCCGTATCAACGTAAGTGCTAGCGAGCTGGAAAATCCAAATACGCGAGTCAACCTACAAGTGTGCTAACTCATTAGACACTTTGGTCTCTTCTAGATCTTGTACACGTTGTTCATCTTGAACGTTATTCTATTCATTTTATATTTGGAACCCTTGTGTATTTCAATATGTTGGAATTTGTTTTGTGTATTTTCTTTTAATATTTATGCTTCTTATATATTTACTTTGCATCCATAATGTGTACGAGCGGGCCTCGCCCTTCATGAGTCTTTATGCCTCGCACAAGTGAGAGTGGGCCTAGCCCATGAGAGTCTTTGTGCCTCGCATAAGTGAGAGTGGGCCTAGCTGTAACACCTCGTAAAATTCACGTCCGGTAGCATACCGACACGTGTACATGCCCTCGGATCATACCTCAATAAGTTAGCCACTCAACTAACCTAAAACATGTTCAAAAATCACTAGAATTCACAAACCTAACCGTAACCTATGGTTGAGAACTGTAAGTTACGGTTTGGCCCTGCTGTTTTGATTTTATATTTACTATAAGCTACGGTCTAGTGACCGTAGCCTACGGCGGGCTTCTGAAGCCTTACTTTTTCACTAGTTTAACTTCTAGTAAATGACCCAAAGCCCCCTAGACTTCGTTATTTTCATATTTCTTGTGTTACTAAGCCAACTTTAGACCCGAACGTCTCTCGGTTGAGACGACATCTTTTGATTTACCATCCTTGAGCATTCCGCTTCTTCACCGAACCTTTAACCTTACTAGTTTGGGTAATTTAACCTATGAAACCATAAGTATTTGTATCTTCACATTTAAGCTAGTAAACATTTATAAGCCGTAAAAACATCTAGTGTGACACCCGTTATCGTTCGCTTATTCGTACTCTTCTTCAATACATCTCTTATTGAACGAAAAGAACTAGATGTGTCATTATGTCATGGAATATAAGTCAAGGGACAATTCATGACATTTAACAAAACTATTTTGCGGGACTAAATGTGTCAAAAACCCCAAATATTTGTGAGGTTGCCACCTAGCCTGTAAATTGCCACACTCCTCCAGCTCTTGACACCTTGCTAGACACTTGTATTAATCCTACAACACTCCTAACACTTGGATCCATCTTCTTGCACTATAAATAGCCACTTAAGTTCACTTATTTCTTTGCTCATTCACTCTTTCTCCTCTCTATTACACTCTTGTAAGTTCCTAACCATTTAGGAGCTTCACTTTGAGTTCTAAGTTTCCCTTGGATCTCTTGTAAGGCTCCATCTCTGCTCTTTTCTTTTTATTGGCTTTTAATAGCCAAAAGTCAAGCATTTTTGACAAATGCCTTGACTTTCGGTTAAGACCATTGTGGTCTACCATTGTTCAAGTTGAACATGGCTAAGTGATCGTAATTAGGTAGGTCACCTCCTAAGAATCACGTTTACTAGGTCAATTGACAGGTCAAAGTTTATGTTTTAAAAAGTCAAACAGGTCAGGTTTTATAAAAATTATAATATGAGTTTTTATATGTTAAAAATATGTTTTCAACACTTAAACAAGTTGGTATTAATTATTAGAACATGTGGGAACATGTTCTATCCATCAATTTCAGTCCTAGGGTCGGTTCGCAACCGAAAGTCGCGAAGTTTGACTTCAGCTTTGACTTTCGATTCTGACCCAACTTAGATTAGTTAACTTCTGACTTATGGTCGCGTTATGATCTTAATACAATGTAGCATATCCATCTGAGGTTATATTACATGATCATAATCATAATTTAAGTTTATGCACAAGTTTCGTAAAATGTCAATTTTGACTAAAATGCCCCCTTTTTTTTTTTTTACATAAAACAAGGTTTTAATCAACAATGAACTTGTAAATGAATTACCTACTGATATGTTAATGTAATTAACATATTATGATGTCAATATTCTGATCACAAACTAACTTTAGTATAATATTGTAAACTATGCTTTTAAATGACCGAAATGCCCTTTCGGTGCATAGTTTGGTCTTAAACCATGTGGTCCAGTGGTCGGCGGCGGTTCTAGACGGAGGTTTTGGGGATAGAGCAGATCCGGCAGAACGAACATAGACATTAGGCACAAGAGAATCAGTGGAAGCTTTTCATTCATTCATTCATACCGAAAGAGCTTACATCTGGTCTGGCTGGCGGAGTTCCTGGACAGAATCCGCCAGCGTTTCCCCTCAAGGAACTTCCAAAACTTACAAACAATAAACACACAACACCTATTTATAGACATGACATTTCGTGCGAATCAAGCCTGCTTCGTAAGAGTGAGTGATTCGTACGAAATATTTCATAAGAGTGAGTGATTCGTACGAAATATTTCGTAAGAGTGAGTGATTCGTACGAAATATTTCGTAAGAGTGAGTGATTCGTATGAATATTTCATAAGAGTGAGTGATTGGTATGAATATTTCATAAGAGTGAGTGATTCGTACGAAATATTTCGTAAGAGTGAGTGATTCGTACGAATATTTCGTAAGAGTGAGTCACTCGTACGAAACATACAGTCACTCATATGAGTCAGTACTTGTTCGCACTTGGTTTGTGTGTTCGTATCTAATCTATTACGATATTCAATACACACTCTAACTAGCCTATTCGCACAATGACGGCCATAAAGTGCATCAACAATTTCCCCCTTGGACGTCACTATCGAATCTTGAACTTGAAATCTTGAGAGCTATGTTTGAATATTCTGCAACTTCAATCGGGTATATGTTGACATTGTAATTCCCCCTTGATTGAAGATCCGGGTTTGCATTATTTAAGTTTAAGCACCATTCCCCCTGAAATAATTTTCTCCAGAAATTAATCTTCAGGCTGTTGGTTGCATGGTTCAGAAACCTCCTCTGATTTACTTGATCTTCAAATTTTCTCGAACAATCACCAACTTGTCATTAAACAATGTGGCTTTCTCCATTTCGATGTTTAAGGATATCCGTGTTCAGTTTAATGCACCCCCTTGATGCTTGATCCTCTGATCTTCAAAACCCAACCGGCAATTGACAGAAACTTCGAAGAACCACACGGAAAAACTTCAAACCGATGAGTATCCGCAAAAATCTTTTCAATCAGCAAATCATCAGAAAAAAAACTAACTGGTAACACATCAAATCTAAGAAACATTCTTCGGCAATCAGAATCACATTCTTCCTTTTTAGTCACAATAACAGATGTATAGCTATCTCTGCTGGAATGGGGCACTGAAACTACAAGATATCCGTGTTTTCTGGCGGTTAGTCCGAAAAACAGTTCATTTGCAATGCAGAGTTAATGATAGAATGACGTGTTCACATCCACGCCGTCGTGTGTGCTTCCACTTCCACATCGGGGATCAGGTGGTTAGCCCTTGAGCATCAATCTGAAACATGATTTGAAAAGTCTGAACATTCTTCGATCATCCATACTGAATGTGTAGTCTATTCGTCAATAGACATGAACGTTATTTCATCTCTAATGAATCTTCAATCCTCTGTGTTTCCCAAATAATCTGCGGTCCGAACCACCCGGATACTGTTGTAGCGTCATGAATTTCAAAAATGTCAGAATTTTTATGAAAATTTTTATTCCCCCTCATTTTTGCAAATTCTGACATCTCTCTTTTTTTTTCATACAAAGAAGTTGTTTCGTACGAATCATGTTTCGTCCGAGTGACAAGTATCACTCGCACGAAAACGTACGGACGAAACTGATAACGTCTTTCGAACCAGAATCTTTATTTCTTTGAATTTTTTACATAATTTTTGCACAGATTTGGTCGAAAATCTGTTTCTAACAATCCTATGGTATCAATTTAACATTATGTCCGTGGATTGTCCGTTTATATTGATATTTATGTCTAAAACCCCTCATACGTCCAATAATCATTAGCGTAGGTGATTCATCAGCTGTTAAGCTGAATGAATCGGTACCGTAGCTCTGATACTAGTTGTGGTCCCGTGGTCAGCGGCGATTCTAGACGGAGGTTTTGGAGATAGAGCAGATCTGGCAGAACGAACATAGACATTAGGCACAGGAGAATCAGCAAAAGCTTTTCATTCATTCATTCATACCGAAAGAGCTTACATCTGGTCTGGCTGGCGGAGTTCCTGGAGAGAATCCGCCAGCGTTTCCCCTCAGGAAACTTCCAAAAATTACAAACAATGAACACACAACACCTATTTATGGACATGACATTTCGTGTGAATCAAGCCTGCTGTCACTCTTACGAATATTTCGTAAGAGTGAGTGATTCGTAACGAAATATTTCGTAAGAGTGAGTGATTCGTATGAAATATTTCGTAAGAGTGAGTGATTCGTATGAATATTTCGCAAGAGTGAGTCACTCGTACGAAACATACAGTCACTCATATGAGTCAGTACTTGTTCGCACTTGGGTCGTCTGTTCGTATCTAATCTATTACAATATTCAATACACACTCTAACTAGTCTATTCGCACAGTGACGACCATAAAGTGCATCAACAAACCACAAATCATGCTTATGTGTGCTTTCTTACTGATAATATATTACAAATTAAGTATTTTTCCAGAATGTTTATGATCATAACATTAGAATACATGCAAGTTCCTTTTATAGGACACATAATGGTCAAAACGCCTTATAAGGCGTAGTTTCGTTTTAAAACCTCAACGGGCATATAAGTTGATATCCTACTGATATTACAACTTATTTAAAGTATAATGACATATGAACTTGTTCATGACTCATCTGGTTACCTGATATCGCTTATATGCGTACGGTTAAATATATGTAACTAGTTTACGAAAATTAACCGAAATGGGTTTAACCTTATCATTTTAAATCTCAAATTCTAGAACGCTTATGGTTTACCCATATTATACAAGTCATAGTACTTGTTGGGTTCAAACTACATTCTATCCGGTCATCGCTTAATCTAGCGTATCGTACCGTTTTGATCCTTTAAGCTAGTCGGTCTAAGTCTATGACTTAAATAAGACCGTTAGCATTCTAATTGGTTAGCTTATGCCATAATCCAGACTAGAGCCTTCCAGTAAGTGCTATCTGCACTTATTTCATTTTGAATACGGCTGAGATATTCAATCTTGCATTTTTAAATCAAGACTAGCTCAGGTAAATACTCCTGACTTATTTCCCCTATACGGGCTTGGATTACGGTAAATTATTACCGCTTGGTCAGAAATGGGATCAATCGAATGCCCGATTGTGGCTAGTAAATCCACATATTCCGTTTTGATCAGTTTGTTTGATAACTTAAACATTGGGTGTTAACGACCGTGTCCTGGATATCCTTGGCTCATTACATTAGATAATGGCCACGACCAAAGCACGGCGGGGTGTAGGCATACACCTGACAGATGCTAATGCTAAATTATTTTTACTCACTAGTTGGGGATAACTCCTTCGTGGGTTCATAAGTGGTGTGTACGTTAATCATGTCTCGGTCTCTGTACTGGGCCCCATATGTATGGACAAACATGTAAAGCTGTTAACAAGGTTACAAGGCTAACTTTCCCAAGTTATAAATGATTTGTTCCCTGTGCACTTAAATCTAATTTTAAAATGTTTTCAAAATGAGTAAGCGAAAGTTGACGTATCTTCAAAAGACTAAGATGCAGGTACAATACGAAATAGACTGGAAGCTGCTCGGTAGTGATATAAGAGGATCTTGCAAATCCTTAGATCTGCCCAAAGTCTGTTACATATTTTTGTATATTTTACGATCCGCCTGTTGATCTATCATTACAAGTCGTTTGTATATTATTTTCGTACTTGGAACATTTGGTTTGTAATAGTAATTTAAACTCTAAGACTTCCGTTGTGCTGTGTTTAATTGAGTATGATGATATCAACTTACGTCACAATATTCCCCACCTGGGCTCACCGGTGTTTGGATTGGAAATCCGGGGTGTGACACTAGCCCATTTGAGTCTCCATGATCCACACGGTGTGAGTGGGCCTAGCCCATTAGCGTCTCCGTGCCACGCACGGCTTACGTTCATTATGTGTGATATATATATTCTTCAAATATATATTTTTAAGTTTAGTGCATCTCGTTCGCTTGTAATAATATGTTCGATTCGAGAATGTATATTTTTTTCACAAACAATATATGTATATCTTTTATAGATATACGTATTGAAAATATTTATTTTGAACAGTATATATACGTTGATGTACATGTACAATATCTTTGAGAGAGTACACTTCAACAAGTGGATTTGAGTACATCACCATGTACTTGCGTATTTTGTACATATACGTATACCGTATATATACTTGTATTTGTACATTTTATTATTGGTATTTATGTCGTATTTATACATATTCGTGTACATGTATATTCCTTGTATTCTTACAATTCCACCAAGTGTATTTTTGTACGTATTTCATACGTATCCGTATACGTGAATAATTATATTTTTACACTTTGTGATTATTTTCTTTATACTTTCCGAAATTATTAGTATTAAAATCTATTTATATTTCCCAATGTCTAAAAATTATATTTTTTATAGTTTCGTCATAGTAACCGAATACATAAATTTTCTTGTCGGGAGTGACCAAATGTCGTCCGTGATATGTGCACGCTCCGTGTTGTGACGCTAATGTGATCGTTGCCGATGGCGACACATTTATTTCGTTATGGCGTTTATTTGATAGTTCGTGTCAGTTTCGAATACATTATATTCGGTCAACATATTTAGTTATTTTACGATTAGTTCGATGTTCATTTGTCCGTCATCCGCGTTTCGCTTAAGAGTATAACATGAACACATTTCATGTGTGTATTCGGTGTAATAATTTTCCCCAAGTATGGGTATATATATGTAGATTCATATCGGTATCACTACTTGTGAGAACTTAAGTTCACCATGTATGCTACGTTTCGTATTTGGGTAGTATTCCCTAACACTAATACAATACACACGTATTATACATCAAATGATGTATTTAAATTATATAATTTCCCAAAATTATATTTATAGGTGTATTTATTATTCCACCCATTTTAATTAGTAAAAATATATTTAAGTGTTTACTAAAACTCTTGGGTGATTAAGACTTAATCCTTACCATTAAGGTTTGTCTAATCACGATTAAGGTTGCTAATGATGATTAGCCATGCTAATCACCTCGTTAATCACACTTTAATCGTGATTAATATTTTCGAAAATTTTGCCATAGTTTCCTCTAAACTATAGCGTTTTCCATGTTTATTAAACGTATTATTAAGTGTGTTTAACTTATAATCATCATCAAAACTCAACCAAGTTTTCAAAGCACCAACTTTGCATGCATGAACCATCCTTACATATATATTTCTATAGACTTTTATATCTATATTTTTAACCACATCTTTAAAAATAATAACATCTTCATATCTTTTAACAACATTATTAAAAATTATCATTATTCTCATAGTTTAAAGTCTAGTTCTTTTGTCTAAACATACTTGTTTAGGCTATTTTTTTAAGATGATCTTTATGTAAGTCAAGGTGTTTAACTTTTATAAAAGTTAAATTCATCATAAATCATCTTCAAGTTGATATAAGAGTCTATAGAACTTAATGTAGGTCCACTTGGGAAGGATCAAAATTTACCTACTTCCCTGTATATACAACACGAATACGAGTGCGTAATCCTTGTAAGTATGCAAACCAAAACAAAGTAAGAACACAGGATAACCAAAGATTCAATATCTTGATTAACTGAAGAGAACTGATACAAGTATATACAAACAATGTTCATAGAGACTCATGTAACACACTCTGTGCTCTTGTGTCTCTTTTAGCATAACTCTAGTCTTTCTGGAAGGTCACTCATTTGTCTCGTCTAACTATATACTGAGAAGTGCATGTCTACTTATATAGTGTCCACACTCAGCAACTGTATGAAGTGTGTTGCTGGTCATACGAAACACCAAAAGACACGAAGAACATTCTCCAAAGATACTCGTACGAACGAACTGGCTCGTACGAATCATGTACTTCCTCGTACGAATCAAGCAGAATGCTTGATTTGATACACCCATTCGTACGAATGGTCAGTTACTCGTACGAGCTACATCTTGCTCGTACGAAGCATTCCCACTCGCACATTGAGGTCTTCTTCAGAGAACGTGTCACAGACATGACGTATCCAATACTCAACAGTATGCATACATGCACATGTTTTACACAGACAATCTAATCGTCGTACTAAACTAAGGTAGGAGGATATCTTGATTTGGTCGACACGACCAAACTATACAAAAATAGTAAATAAAGACCGTACAATTACAGACGTAACTAAGAACAAGCGACAGACACAAAAGTGTATAAACAAACTCCCCCTTGGTTGTTGCTTGGTCTTCGGTCTTTGGACTTCATACTGAATGGCCGAGAGTATCAACAAACTCCCCCTGAAGATCTTCTATCCACCGTTGATATAACATCAGGTCTTCAAAACTTTCTAGTAACATCAAACCTTTCCTGTTTCCTCTTGAGTACCACTGGAGGTAACTGGATCGGTCACGATCTGCTGTGCATTAGACTCTACCTTTGGAGCTGAAGTAGAGACTTTTGGTTGCGAGGATGAGGTCAAAGCATCAGGATTGCCAGTGTCTTCACTAACCTGATCATGTTTACGCTTGATCTCCTGCGCTTTGCATCTTTCATTCCATAGAATGTTCACCCTCTTTCTGCTCATTTCAAACACGTCTTTAATACCATTAAAGCCTTCAACCAGTATAGCATTGCGAGAATGATACCATTCTCTCAAGTCGTTATGCTTTGTAGTTAATATTTCTATAGATCGTTGTACAGCCGCACTACGTTCTTTCAGTCTATTTATTTCAATCCCCTGAGAGTTATCAACTGCCCTCATCTGTTGTAGCTGAGTTGCTCTTTCAGCATCTGCAGTCTTCAGTCGCTCATTTTTTTTCTTAACTGCGCAATTTCAGAATCCTGTATTCTAACTATCTCTTTCAAAGAATTTATCTCCAACTGTTGTTTAACAACTATGTTCCGATTTGAAGATATGAACTCCGAATGCTTGTTGATCTGGATTGCCACAGATTGCAACTGAGAGAATAGAAAATCCACTCTCTCATCCTTTTCCATTTCAGAGAACAAACGACTGCTTCGTTTTGCATTTTGTTGATGATATGTAGTCTGGGATTGTTGAGCTGAAGAAATAGTAGGTTGCGATCAAACTGGAGTATCTTCAGCCGAAGGTGTTTCAGCTTCTGTGGTATTTGAAAGTTGTGGTTCAGAAATTGTAGTGGGTTCCGTTATTGCAGGTTCAGTCTCCTCCGTTGTAAAGGTAGACTAGACTTCTGCAACTGGTTCTCTTGCACCATCATTACCAACATTATCGCTGTCATCATCATTACCCTTTCCCCTTTTATGACCAAACTTATCTTCGATCATCCTTTTCAAGGTTGGTTCTTCATTATCTGAATCACTGTCATCATGGTGCTACTTGTCGTTTTCTGGTGCAATATATTGACCATTTGCTAGAAAACCGATCAACTTACAAGGAGGTGTGCTTTCCTTATTACGTTTTGCTGCTACACCCCTAAAGATCTTCAACGAATGTTCCATCATAACTTCAACTATTAAAACATCGTTGTCATTCTTCGGAAGATTCGGATGTTGCACATTCAAGATCATTTGGAGAAAACGAGGATACATCCAAAACTTGTTTCCACCATATCTAGTTCTTCTCAAGTTTTCCTTCATGTTTGCAAAAAAATACTTTGAAATACTAAATGGTTTGTTCAATGCCAAAGCTATCATCATTCCAACCAAGTCGTTATTTGCCATGTCATAACCACTTCGTCTGTGCTCAAACACTGAATTGAAACATGTAGAAAGAACTTGTATCGGAGTGGCAACCATGATTTATTTAGTTCTCCCATGAGGAAATCTCCAACACATTTCATTCTAAGCAAACATCCACATTGACACTTCAACGGTACTGAGAATGGAGCTTCAGGATCATCACCAAGCTGTAATACGGAGTTAATGGTTTCAACAGTGGCATCTACGTTCAAGTCATTTACTTTCCCGTGGATAAGTTCCTACCCATTCACTTCAACAACTTTAGCTGAATACCAAAATTCCTTGATCAACGTCTTGTATACTGTAGTCTTGTGCGTGATAGCATAATGTATCCTTGAGTCGCGCAAAAACTTCATTATACTGTTGTACTCAGCAAATTTGTCTTCCGGATCCAAGTAGGCCACCATGTTATGTAACGGTTCAGACATAATTTCCACTTCTGACTTGTCAGTTCTCTTTGTTGCAGGTTTTCTTTTATGTTCCTTTTGTTCCATTCTGTACACATACAACAACTAGGATAAGAACACAAATTCATTAGGGAATATACACAAAAAGTTTTGTTCCAAACTTTCTATATTTATATATTCTTTATTCGTACGAAGAACAACTCATTTTACGAACTTTTGATTTAGACAACAAATGATTCATTCGTTGAATAACTGGCTCGTACGAGCGATGTGTTATTCGTGCGAATGATGTTTCATCCGTACAAATCTAGTTCGTACAAACAACTTCAAGAGAAGTTACTTGTTTTTCGTTAAAATGATTCTTCGCTTAAATTTTGTTGTTTAAGTCAGTCAAAGTCACATGGTTAGATAATGTTTAAGCTGTTCAACTTCAAAGTATACCAACATAGTCAATTATACCTTAAAGAAATAAAAAACAACTTAAGGAGAGGTGTAAAGATGACGTGAGCAAGGTGAAAGTGAAGTTCTACCAAAGAACTTCATCACCTTTTATACCACATCATGATACTCGTGCGAATTACCAAGCTCGTATGAAGAACTCCAAATGTACAAGACCCAATGGTCACTCGTACGAAGCACAATGGCTCGTATGAATGATTATGATTCGTACGAGTCCAGGTTTTTCAAAACTGGACTTTTAGTTCTTCGAGGACTTTAGGTTGTTCGCTGACCTATTTAGAACTTTGCCCAGTTCCACACTAATCACAAGTTAAATTAGGAGAAGTGCTTGTTAAACAGATTTTGTTCTTGTGAGATGAGTTTACCTGTTGTAAGAAAGTACTTTTATGAAGTTATGATATCAAAGCGAATGGTTTTTAGGGCGTATCTTGGTAGAAAACTTTTGATCTTCAATTTTGGCTAATTCAAAAAGAACTTTATTAAACAACAAAGTAAACTAAACTAAAATAACTAGTAACATATAAGAGTAAACTATATATTTACTAGATAATCTTTTTCAGAGTTTCAAGGTAAGAGAATCATACCAGCTTTTAATCTTGTCAAAACGAGTTTTGTTTAGATCATCGAATTTAATAAATAAATAAGCATTCTACTATGATTATCGGTATTGTTGTCCATGTAAGATCAGCTTATCTTATGTAATCATGATTAGGAGATATGATTAAGGTATGAATTATACTTACTAGCCGGTGTTCAACCACTTCACAACACATTCCCGTATCAAGATATGCACGAGAGAAAATCTTACCGGTGAGTATACTGCTTATCATCTGTTTCGACGTATATGATGTGTGATACTCACTTATTTTGATTGAAAACAAGCCCTATGTGATTAAATCACTTATTGATGAGGAACTTTATTTTCAGATGCATGCAGGGCATAGGAGTAAGTTCGTGAACAGGTTAGTACCATCGTACCAACAAAGAGACGACCTTAGCTCCCGCATAAAGTTGTGATATTTTATCACTTATTTTTGGGTGGATGTGATATGTTTATCACTTATTGAAGGTCGTATGCAGCATTTACACGTATGTATGGTATCATGGAAGTTCTAGACTTGCGTCACCGTTATTTTTTGGCAAAAGATTCAACCATGATACCTAGATGATAAGTCAGCATAAAGACCGCATATCTCAGATCCTCGGCATACTATCAAACAAAATTTCGGTACTAAGACCATATGCCAATGAATGGTTCCCACCTGGCTTGCAGTCAGTTATGTTTATATCAACCTGGACATTTTAATCTGATTGTGAGCCTACCGATACATCATTAGTAAAACTACTTATCAATTTTCATTTTGTGTTTTTGACTGTTTATGACAGATCACTGGTGTATTATCTTCAATTATCTATCCAAGAAACTCATTTTTGATTTTTGGTTTTTCTATTGTTTTTGTATTTTTCTAAATTTTTCTCCCCCTTAAATAAAGAACGTAATAAAAACTTAAACTAAATAAAAGACATATTTTTGTATTTTTGCGTTTTCTAATGTTTTTGTATTTTCTTTAAATATTCTCCCCCTAAAATATAAAACTAAGAGAAAATAGAAAATCTTTTTGTAATTTTAGATTTTGAAGAAAATATTTACGAAAAAAAGAGATTAGCCAAGGATGAATTACTCGAGTTTCACCTTGATGCCATTGACTAAAAGTAGATATTCAAAACGAGATTTATCAAAAGCTTTTGTAAACAGGTCGGCACGTTGGTGACTGATGTGGATTTTAAAGAACATTGATAAGTTTCTTTTCATAACAATCTCGTATGAAATGATACTTAATCTCAATGTGTTTGGTTTTTGAGTGATGTACAGGATTACGAATGATCTGTAAAGCTGCTTCGTTATCAACAAAATAGGAGTAGTTAGAAATTCGAAAACCGTAGTTGCACATTTGCTGTTGAATCCATAGAACCTGAGAGCAGTAACTAGAAGCCGTAATATACTCAGCCTCACAGGTTGACGTAGCTACACAAGTATGTTTTGTTTTGCACTGCCACGTGACTAAGAGATTCCAAGAACTGACATCCTGCTGATGTTGATTTTGCATCGATCTTGCAGCCACCATGATCAAAATCACTGAATGCTGTCAAATCAAAGTTATCATCCTTAGGGTACCATAGACCAGTATCCGGGCGACCCTTCAAATAACGAAAGATTCTTTTTACAGCCATCAAATGAGAAACCTTCGGACTGGACTGGTAGTGAGCTAGAAGACATGTGGGGTATATTACATCGGGTCTTGAAGCAAGTAAGATACATAAGAGATCTGATCATAGCAAGATAAAGAGATGGTTCCACATGTTCACCCATTCCATCAGGAGTAATCCCATGATTCCGAGATAATAGAGTTCCCAAGGGCTTTGAGTCTTCCATTTGAAATCGTTTGAGAATATCCTGGACGTACTTGGTTTGATGGATGAAATCCCTTCCTTAGATTGTTGAACCCGCAAATCTAAAACGAAAGTCGTTTCTCCCATAGCGCTCATCTCGAACTTCTCCTGCATGACCTGCTCAAATTCTTTGCACATTTTCTCGTTGGTCGACCCAAAAATAATATCATCAACATACACTTACACCAGGAATAAGTCCTCATTCTATTCCTTGATGAAGAGAGTACAGTCAATCAATCCACGTCGAAAACCATTCTTCAGAAGATAGGAAGACAACGTTTCATACCAAGCCTGTGGAGCTTGATGTAGCCATATAGCGCCTTACTGAGAAGCCAAACCTTGTCAGGATGGATTGGATCTTCAAAACCAGGCGGTGCTCAACATATACCTCTTCTTCAACCACACCATGAAGAAATGCACTCTTAACATCCATTTGGTAAATAGTAAACTTCTTGTAGGACGCATAAGCCAAGAAAATTCTTATGGCCTCAAGACGAGCTACCGTCGCATAAACTTCATTGTAATCAATGCCTTCTACCTGATTAAAGCCCTGGACAACCAATCTTGCTTTGTTTCTCACAACAACACCTCGGTCATCCTTCTTACATTTGTAAACCCATCTTGTACCAATCTTCTTATATTTGTCAGGCTTGTCAACCAATTTCCACACGCCTAACTTTTGAAACTGCTGAAGTTCTTCCTGCATTCCTTCAACCCATGAGTCTTCTTTCATAGCCTCCTTCCAAGATTTTGGTTCAACTTGGCAGACATAGCAGGCAAAAGACCAATCATTCTGTTCCCCAGATTCCCTAATAACCGAATACAAACCAGCATTCTGATTATTCCTGAGCTGATTACGAGTCTGCACACCACATTGGACATCTCCTATGATATTTTGCTGAGGATGGGTATTATGTATTCGAGTTTCAGGAACATCAGAAACTCGATAATGTATACCCAAATTGTTGATATTCAGATCAACAACTAATTCGTTTGCTAGATTTGATGATGATGTAGACGCATGACTTTCAGTCGTCCCTAGATTCTGAATATTTGACGTGACATCTGAAATTCCAGGAATCAGAGCAGAAGTAGCTTCATTTGCATCATGGAACTCATCATCTTTCGACAAAATATTGTAATCAACAGCATCTTCGAATTCCTCATTCTGAACAAGATTGTTAACCGAAGTAGACACTTAAGGGTTAACAATATTTGGTCGAGCTAATGACGAGTCAATTGAAGTATCACTTTCTAGTAGCATTTGAGCAGCTGTAGAAGCATCATCAAAAGTTGGCAGATTAAAGGAGTTAAACAGCCCATCGTAGTCAAACATCCAAGGAGCACCCGAAGCTCTTACTAATTCAGTGTATCTTTGAACCTTGACTTCACCCCATTCTTCAATCTTCTTTGTTGACAAATTCCACACTCTGAAATTAGGAGTAGCATATCCAAGAAAGAAACCTTCGATAGCTTTTGGACCAAATTTACCATGTTGACCAATCATTGTGCATGGAGCTCCAAAAGGTTCTAAGAAAGAAATACCCGATTTCCTTTTATGTAACAACTCGAAACATGTCTTCCCGTGCCTCTTCACCGTAAGAACTCTATTCGTCGTATAACATGTAGTAGCAACAACTTCTCCCCAAAATCGAACAAGAAGTTCTGATTCTATTAGCATAGTTCTTGCTGTTTCAATTAGAGTTCTATTTTTCCTCCCAGCGACACCATTTTGTTGTGGAGTGTATCGAGAACTGTACTCATGCAGAATTCCTTTAGAAGAACAGAACTCATCCATAACTTGATTCTTGAATTCGGTGCCATTGTTGCTTCTGATTCTCCTTATCTTTAAATTGTACAAATTTTCAAGAATCATTAGGAGATTCTTGAGGATTTCAGGAACTTCACTCTTGTGTGCACACATATTCACCATGAAAATCTTGAGTAGTCGTCAATAACTACTAAAAAATAAGAATCACCAAAGGTAGTCTTGTGTTTCATAGGTCCAAAAAGGTCCATATGAAGACGTTCCAGAGGCATATTCACCATGTTGATCTTTTTCACAGGATGAGATTTTCTCGCTTGCTTTCCCTTTTGGCACGATACACAGACGTCTTGTAGATGAAAGTTTTTCACTGGTACACCATTCACAAGATTGTTTTTCACAAAATAGTTCATTTTCCTTAAGTGAATGTGTCCCATTCGTCTGTGCCAAGAGATTGATTCCTTTTCGGTGGCTTTTGAGACAAAACATGTGACTTGTGCAGACGTGGTAATAGCTTGGCTCATGTCAAGAATATACAAGTCATTAATTCTTGGAGTCGAAAGGAGGATCCATTCTTTGGGAATCTTGAAACCAGGTTTCAGCACATAACATCCGGCATCATCAAAATGAACCGTGAACTTCTTGTTGTAGATTTGAGAAACGCTAAGAAGATTGTGATCAATTTGATGAACATAATTGATCTTATCAAAGCTAACAACACCATTGGATAGATACCATTCCTTCTCTAGTGATGTATCCACCTTTGTCTCTAGCAAAAGCAACATAGCCTCCTCGAATGCTTTTCACATCATAAAGGAGCCTTAAGTCGCCTGTCATGTGCCTTGATGTCCCACTGCCAACAATCCAATGACTATTCATAGTTCCTCCTGGAACACCCTGCACATTTCAAAAACCTGATCAGTTTGAGATGGGGACCCAAGCCTTAGTGCTCTTGGGTCGACCCTTATCATCAAGAAATGCGATTTCTATTTCTTGATTATTTGGAAATTTTGTGCCTCCTCTTGAACCATCACCGGTCTTAGGTTTCCAAGATTCTTGAAATTTACCAGAATGACTATTATTTGCATTTTTAACACCTTCTGGTTTTATTAAATTAGAAGAACTTGGTTTCCTTTCTGAAGAATCTGGTTTTAACGCTTTTTCAATTATTTTACTTATTTAAGTCTCTATTTTTCTTCTTGTTCTTTAACAATACGTTTGTCTTGTTTTGAAGAAACAAATCGACATTGGCAAGTTGGTTGAGGAGGGTCTTTCTCAACAAATCTAGGCTTTGCTGGGTTTGTACATTCTTGATTATGTGGCTAAATTCTCCACTTTTAAAACAAGTTCTCCTCTTAACAAGTTTAGGAGATCCTGTTATGTGATTTGATGTTGAACTTGTGGATCTTGAGGTACTTGGTTCATTTTTCACACCCATTTGTATGTTGAGTGTAATTGTTGTCACTGTTACGCTTTAAAATCTTGAGTTTGTTTACAAAATCTATATTAGACATTCCTTCAAAAGTCTCGACTTTATCAGTACCAGTAGACTCACAAATTTAACATTCTTAAACTTCTTTTTGTAGCGAGTGCCTTTTGCTTCAACCTTCGGTTATGGCACCTTAGGCTTTTCAACTCGCTTTTCTTGGTGTTTTTCTTTTGAACTTGATAATGGTTGTGACTTGATTGGGTTTTTCTTCTCCAAAAATTTGGTTGTTGAATTTTCAAAAACTTGATCAATAGAGGTTGGATTTACATTTTTGATCGGAAAGTCTTTGTTAGAATAGATTTTCTTGTCTCCAACCAAAGTATACAACACATTATCATTTTTATCTGTAGACACATTTGTCTTGACAGATTTCATAGAATCATTCTCTTGATTTTCAACAGTTTTCACACTGGGAGTAGCAGACATTTCTATCCTTTTTCTTCATCAAGAGATTGATCCTGATCATTTTTCTCGGACTCATCATCTGACGAATCATCCTCCTCTGTTTAGAGGGGTTTTGATCAATAACTGATGATGAGTTTTCGGGTTTTCTTGATTCAACTGAGGAATTGTCTAGCTTGAACCCTAATCCTGCTGCAAATTCTTCAGGATTAAGAGGTACAGAGGGTTCAAAGCGTGACATCTCCTCTTCATCAGGCAATTTGGTATAGTTATGTTTAATGGAGGTGGACACGACCTATACCCAATTCATTTAACATCTCCTTTTAGTTTTTGAACATCAATGATATGATCAAGCACATATCGGGAGTTAGAATAACTTTCTAATTTTAGTTTGATCGCATCATGTTCGCATTTGGTGATGGCTAACTCTTTCTTTGTTTCCTCAAGGAGATTAATGTAGTTATTAATTCCTGTTTGTTTGTTCAAAATTGTGTTTGTTAATTCAGAAACGCTTTTCTTAAGGGTTTCTACTACAGATTTGAATTCTTTTTCGTTTCGAGTCAAAGCCAAGTTAGCCTCTTTGCATTTTGACAGTTCAACAACTAGGTTTTGATTATGACTATTTATTGTTTCAAATTTTGTTTTTAATTCAGCAGAGTCACTGCAAATTTTAGGAGGGTTGGAGTTTACCTGACTTGTCGAACGGCAACATTCGCCATGAAGGCAGTATGATGAGGAAATGATGCACTATTTGTAAAGAATTTTCTGTTTCCTTCGATGCAGTTTCTGCTTTCTTCATCAGACCCGCCCTTTGACCTTTCAGCTTTTCTGCTTCTTTCAGCAATTTTCTGACTTCAGCATCACTTCCTTCCTTGATATTTGAATCAGATCCATAACAACCTGAACTTGAACATTCTTCATCAGAACCACCATTATACCTGAACTATCATCATCATCATCATCATCAGAACTGTCAATACTGTGTACATGTTTGATTCGATTGATAATCTGGGCATAACATGCGGTTCCTCCTTGATTATTATTTTCCCCAGTTGTACTAACCAATTGCATCCTTCATCTGCCTGAACTACTAAAGCTATGTTTGTGTTGTTTGAAGGTCCTGACTGGTTGGTATTGTTTGGGTTGTTAACAGCTACTATCCTTCGATCACGGTTAACTTGAGCTGTGTTCGTTGGTTGTGATTGATTTCGGAAGGGGTTGTGATTTCCTTGTTTGCTGTTATGCTCATATAATCCTTAGCTCTTCTCACCGCACTTGCAAATGCCCATTTAATATCTATTAGCTCCATCTCATCTCTGTCTATTTATTGATAGTCTTCATTAGTCAAATTGATGTTTCCAATTTGACCAGCGACTAATCCGCGATAAGCACTAACCATGGTATTTAGAAGTTCCATATGTTCCTGATCAACTTCTATGCTAACCCTGGAAAGATGTGAAGTGTGAAGTCTGACTGTGTTGGGGTTTGCAGGTTGAAAGACGTTTCCATAGAAAGCTTGTTGAGAAGCTTGCTGTGGAACTTGAGGTGGAAGATCTCGTGGTTGTGGTAGAAAAGCTTTCAGATCAAATACTTGTCCATAGGCTTGAGTACTTGAGCTTGCAGACTGATTTGTTTGAACAGGTTGTGGTAGAAAGGGATTCACGTTTGACACAAACACGGTTTGAAGTTTTGGTTGCTGATTTGCACTAATACCTATATTAATACCTCCAAAGTACATCTTAAGGTTTTGTGGAACAATAATTCTATGTGCCTTTCGAAGTTCTTCTTCATTTTCGTTCTCCAATTTCTGCACAAATTCATAAATACTGATTGTATCTAAAACACCTGTATGATTCAATAAGTCAATAAATTGACCCCATTTTGGTGGTAATGCGTAAGCAAAGCGCATCACAATTTCTTGTGGAGATGTAACACTTTGTACGAGTACATTTCGCTGAGCAAATGGCAGAAACGTGTTGTCATATCATTCAGTGTTTCATTTTCCATGAACATGAAACCTTCAAACTCCTTGTTTAGCAGATCATGCCGTATTTTTCTGGTTGCAGCATTACCCTCTCCTCTTGCTTCCAGGGTATCCCACAGATTTTTGGTGGTCGTACAGTACACAAACTGATGATAAATATCTTTATGGAGTGCTTGTGTTAGGATAGAAAACTTCTTTTTCTCTAGATCATAAGCCTTTTTATCGCCTTCATCTAGATTGGCTAAGTAGGTTGGATTTGAACCTGCCTCTTCGAGAGATTCTTTATAGGGTGTAGTAAAACATGTCCATAATTCTGTGTTGTGTCCGATAACATATGTATGGAAACGACTTTTCCACGAAGGATAATCGTTCATATGGTTCAGTTTAGGTGGACGATTATTACTACCAGTTTCACTCTCGCTTATAAGAAGAGTCTGAATGCTCTGGTTTTGGTTTGCGACACACGCCCATTGATTTGTGGTTATCATGGCTGTATGTTGAGGCATTAGTGACTTAACCCATGAGGTTGCGGAGCTTTGCGAAGAGTCTTGATTTGTGCTTGAACTACTACTCCATTCCCTTCTTCATTGATTGTTTTTCGTGTTTCAGTTTTTCTAGTCGTGTGAGTTTAATTGCGAATTTTAAAAGGAGACTGTTATATATATCAACTTAGAAGTTTAAGGGAATAAAGGGATTCTTGTATGGTTAGCGTGGTAAGGAGACGCTAAACGACCATAACTAGTTTACTAGATTAATTAACTAGGTGTTAGGGTGATAACAATATTCCTAGTTCGCTCGTCGGCTCGAAACCGAACAATATGTGAAAGTTGTGTCATAATACCGGGAGCGTTGTCTCGAATATTTAATTGATACCACTAAGGTTATTGATGATGTTTGGCATTATTTACTATCCTTGTGGACATCATAAATGCTGAATTTTTGATGTTGTAGACAATATTTTTACTAGTTTTGGCGCGGTTTGGATATTTTATAACTATATGTATTTTCTGGAAAGTTAAAGTGTTTTAGCATTTTGTGCTCCTAAATTGGATTTTTTAGTATATACATTTGTGACGGATACGCTTTCGTATCGTTCGTTAGTTGTTTGGAAAATTTTCAAAACTAGCTGGCATAAATAGTGTGTTAAGGTGAATAGTGCTTTCAGCATTTAGCCGACATATTCGGATATAGTTTTTTGTTTTCTCGTGACGTGACGAATGTGAGATTACCATGTGTAAGGTTTAACCATGTCCTATGAATGCTAGCCTTTATATGACTTAATCATGCATTAATTAAGTCTATAATGAACACAATTTAAATAATAAATAGTTGTTAACTTGCCGGTTATCAAAAAATATAGCAAAAAACCACCACTATTTCACTTAAAAATAGCTATTTGAGTTCCCCCTTCATTCCCGGCTGTTCCACAATACCATGGCTTCGACGACGAAGTTCAAATCTGTCAGTGACAAGGGATCAAACTCGAATCTGACGGTGACAAGGATGAGACCCGATTCCGATTTATGGTGTTTTTCTGGTGTTTTCCATTTAGTATCATGGTGGTGATGGTGGTTGGTAGTGGTGGCCTTTGTGACGATGGTGGAGGTTGATGACGATTTCTTGGTGGTTGAGTGTCATCGGAGTTCAGGTGGGTGGTGAAAGCTAATGGTGGTGTACAGAGTTCGGTTGTGGTTGTAGTGTTGGTGTAGTGGTGGTACTGGTGGTGCTTAAACAGGTGTGGTGGCACTTGTAGTGGTGGTACTGGTGGTTGAAGTGTTGGTGTATTGGTGAATTTAGGTTTCAAAAATTATGGGTTTAGTTGTTAACTTTAAGAGAATTTATATAAATAATAAAATAATAATTATAATTGTGAGTTTAGTAATATGTGTTTATATATATAAAAATAATATATTTATCTGATAAACATATAGTAATGTGTGTTTATATATATATACATATATACAATTGCAAGTTATATGAATACTAACTTGCAATTTGCCTTCTTTTTGTCTTTTCTCTCTTTTGTTTTATTTTTTGACTTTTTTTATATTTTTACCACTCAACTTTTAGCGTTAACAATTAAAACTTATTAACTTTCTAAATACTTTTTAATCGAGTTTTACGTGCCTATTTTTATTTTTACGTACATGTTGGTATAAATTCAAATTGATTTATGTTTAGACGTAATTTTTTCTGGTAATAAATTGGATCAAGTATAATATGTTTTTATGCTTATTATTATGTATGTTTTCGATTATTTTACGTTTTAATGTGATTTTTCTTTTCAGAATTGAGTCAAGTGAAATATAATAAGTTTTTATTAAACGGTATAAATTCGAGTCACTATACGTTTCGACATCGTCACAACGTGTCGAAACTATTTTCTTATGTGCTTATTAATATGCACATATCGATATAAAGTCAATTTGGTTCATGATTTGACGTAAATTTTCTTTGGAAATATGTGAGATCAAATATAACCCGTTTTCGTGCTTATTTTTATGTACGGTTTCAGTTTGTCTACATTTTAACGGAAAATTACAACTAGCAAGTTGTGTTAATAGTGCTTTCATCCTATTGCCTTTTATGTTTCTTACTTGATTTTTATGGACTTTTTTATATTTAATTTTTTTACTTTTCTTTATGTTAAGTGTTTTTTAGGTTCCTTTTTCATTAAAGTTATATTTAAGATAACGTATGTTTTCATTTACAATTAATTTAAAATCAGCTCTTCCCGCTCTCTTATTTAAATTTGTTTTTATGGTTTTCGTTCGATGTAAAACATGTATCGATATTATTTTTAGCATATTTCGTTCGGTTGCTATACTTAACCAAAATAGATATTGACTGAAACCCTATATAACACGTTTGTATTTTTTATAACATTGAATTTTTTCTTTTATTTTTTTAATATAAAATAAGTTTTGGACTAAAATGGCAAGTTATAAAGTTTATAATGAAAATGCCAAAAATACCCACGGTTATAACCAAGTTTTTAGATGGAGTAGGTTATGTGATCAAAATGGCAAAAAATGGAAAACTTAAGGACCTAGAGAAGAAAAAAAAACTATTTAAACTAAAATGCAATTTAGAACAAACCTCAGGGACTAAAATGACAATTTACTCCTAAAATTTTTATCTACAAATTTTCATTTTTTGAAATCTAACCATAAAATCATGTAACAAGACATTTCTAAGTGCGTAAGTCTCTTTAATAACCATCTTAAACACAACTGATTTCGCAAATAAGATGTTACAAACGTAACAAACTTTCTAAACATATTGAGTAATTCAATGCAATAAACTTGAACTTTTTCATAAACCCTAAGAATGTGTGTACATTATTGGACTTTTTGAACCAATCCAAATTATGTAAATCGGACTTCACAAACTTCTAAAACATATTCAATAAACTTGTTTTTTTAAAACCCTAGTCCCTAATCAAATACTTAAATATTCTTTATGTTGTAAATCAATCAAAATTCAAGCATTCAAATATTTAGACATAAACATGATTTTTTTGGTAAACCCTAGTCCAAAATCAAATAAACTAGGGATACTAGCCTCTAATAATATGCAGTAAACATCATTAGCCATTGGTAGTCCAATTTTTTTTTTATTTCCACTGGTAGTCCCACCTTCAACTATTTTTCCTCCACTGGTCCTTAATTTAAAAAAACTTAAAGAAAGTTTTTTTTTTCAAATTACAAACTGGTGTATTAGGGTTTTTTGATCAGAACGAGGATACGAGGAAATTGATGTAAAACTTACCTTGAAACGGGGCTACAAATGACGAAAATGATGATTCAATTCGGGAGTTTAAACTTCCAATTAACAAAAATCAAGTCGTTTGGAGCTCGAGGTAAGTTTTACATCAATAGACTCGTATCCATGTTCTGATCAAAATCCCTAAAACATTGGTTTGTATTTCGGAAAAAAACTTAACTCCGTTAAGTTTTTTTTAACTGAGAACCGGTGGATGAAAAATAGTTGAAAGGAGGCAGTGGGTATAAAAAGAGTGGAACTACCAGTGGGTATAAAAAAATTAGAACTACCAATGACAAATGATATTTACAAAGGATTATTAAAAGCCAATTTTCCAATAAACTAAAACAATTAACAAAACCATCAAAGGGGCATGAAATCAAAACTTTACTATCAGAGGGCCAATATAACTTTAATCAAATAAGAGGTTAACGACTTATAAAATAAGCTGGTCACCAAAAAAATTAATTTTCTCATAAGCCACCCTTCTGTCAACTAGTTATTATTATTATTATTATTATTATTATTATTATATTATTATTATTATTATTTATTAGTAGTAGTAGTAGTAGGATTGAATAAAACCTTGATGTTTGGTTATGGTTATTTTACTAAGATAGCATTGATATGCATAAAATGCAATATATAAATTATATCAAATACGATATAAAATCAACACTATGTTAGTACTAATGTTGAGAAAAATACGTTTCTTTGTATACTTTTGATTTTCAGGATTAAAATAGTTTAAATGTACAAAAGGAACAAATTAACGACAAAAATCAGCATAAGTATAGAAGACGGGAACACAACACGGGGCTGTGCCTCGTCGGCATGGGGCCGTGCCCCTTCAAGATTCCAGATCAGAAGAAGACAAACAGAAGCAAACAAGAGACACGGGGAGATGTCTCTTAGGACACGGGCCGTGGTCAACTTCCAGATTTGCATATCTGGGATAGTACAACAACCTACAAAGGCCACGGGGCCATCTAGGAGACTAATCTAACATACTCATTAAATGAAGACATAGAAGAGGGAAGACACGAGGTCATGTGAAGCGTCTGTTTCCAGCTATAAAAAGGGGTGTTTGGTTTCATTCCAACTCATCCCTTGGCAAACCATTTCTCTCACACCTGCCACCACTCCACCACCATAATCCCACCATCATCCAACACATTCATCAATCATCCATCCTAGAGTGTGTGTAGTAGTCTCGGAATCCAATATTGATCGTTAGAGTTTTTGTCAAACAAAGGTCATGCTTGGCTAATCTCTTAGATCACTTGGTGAAGACAAGTTATTTATTTATTATTTTTAATTTCCTAGCTTTGGTTAACTTTTAATTGGGTATGTATTAATGACTTTGATAACTAGTTTTTTATATTGAAAGTGAATTTTATTCTATCATCTTTCATGTTTTGTTGGTTCGCTCATTCGTGCCTTGACGGTCTACATAAAACACGTTAACTGCCTGGAAGGAGGTTAGAAGAGTGGTATGGGTAAAGTTCTGCCTCGTTCAGTATATAGATCCTGCGAGGACTTGGTTCAAGCTTATCAGGACTTCCTTTGAGGCAGATTGCATCAAATCGGGGGAAGTAAGAACGGCTTGAATCCCTTATAAATAAATTACTATTAAAAAGTTTAAACCAGCTTTGTGGGACTGTATCCCTGCTGACTCGGACCAATATGGCCGAGGGTAGCGTTGTCTCCAAAAGAGGGACATGCCACATTTTTCATTAATAACTTACTTAATTATCTTTCAATATGCTGGCCTTGCGGGACTATATTCATGTTGACTCTGACCAATATGGCTGAGGATAGCGTTGCCTCCAAAAGGGGGACATGCCACTTTAACTAATATAATCCCTTAAAAGATCCAAAACGTGGATATCATCAAAGAACGCGCAAATAATGAGTCAGAACCAAGTGATTCTATCTTTTTTATTTGCTTCTTTTACTTTATTTTCTTTAATTTTACTTAGTAGTATAAAACGTTTCCTAAAAATTTTGATTAGCCGCCGACTTTATTCCGGTATTAAAAGCTCTTGTGTCCTTGGATGACCTCAGTATCTTACCATCACTATACTACGCCAACGATGGGTGCACTTGACCTAGTGTGTTGCAGAGAGTCATAGTTGTATATCGTGTTTTTATAAATTTAAAGCTTGAATAAATGAGTGAAAAGTACTTATAATATATCTAAAAATTACCCACGCTTGCAAACACGTCAAACCTTTTAAAATCACTATCATCTAATAATAAAAACTAGAGTTAGCTTCCATATTGCTCCTTGTGGTTGGGTCATTTTAACGGTTTTGCCGCAATAGTTTAAAAGGTGTCATTTTCCTCCTTGGTGTTTCCATTTTATTATGAGTTTGCTGCCCACCTCTAACTTAGTTTAAATCATAGTTAAAAGCAAGGGTACTT
Organism: Scalesia atractyloides; assembly: GCA_947069175.1. Taxonomy (NCBI): domain Eukaryota; kingdom Viridiplantae; phylum Streptophyta; class Magnoliopsida; order Asterales; family Asteraceae; genus Scalesia; species Scalesia atractyloides. Next base: position 39,537,644 of record CAMTDV010000022.1, on the reverse strand, counting down.
CAGTAAGCAATCTAAGCAATCTGAAAGCCATTTAGGTAACTTGATATATATGGATTTAATTATTTATAACTAATTTATAAATTCATAAGATCAAAACTCTCTCTCACTACCCCATCTCCCTCTACCTTCTCTCTAGCCTCTACTAACCACCACTACCATCAACTATCTAATCGCCACTTTCACTTGCTGCCCATCACCACCCATCCAACCATCTTTTTTTACCAGCCACCTCTAATGAAACACGTTGGAAAAAAGAAAAAAAACAACCCTAAAATCGATACTCAGCCCAAATCAGAACCCATCATTTTCATTTTCATCTTTAACCCTAAACCAACAACCACCATCGCCTACACTGCCATCATCCAACTCTCTAAAACAATATCATCAACTCTAGTCCTCCTAGCCATGTAAACCACCTACAAATCCTATCTGTCCGATAAACAACCTTCAAATCACTTACCCTGGCCGCCGTGCAAGCCTAAACCTTAGTCTCCCTGAACTTGAAACTAGATCTAACTTGAAACCATTGGGGTTGCCACATTATCCAACTATCATGATGACACCTAGTGATTGTGGTGATTGTTGTTATTGTGAATTGTTATGAATGTATCTATTATACTTGAAGTTGCATGTTAAATCATTTTTAAATAAAATAATTAAATTAATAAAGCAAAATATTTTATTTAAGTTTATCTATTCACCAACTTTATGTTGACCCAACAAAAAACCTTTTTATGTGTGATACAGGTAACCAGTTGAGATAGAGTTGAATACAAAGACATCTAGGGCATGCCTTAGTAAAATAAATTGGATTATATTTTGTGGTTTTTGACTTTGAAATTTTATATGGATTATTTGAGATTTTCTAGGGTATGTGTGACACTTTAATTTGATCATGCTTTAAGAACTTAAACTTATAATAGTTGTCATGAGCTATGGACAATCATCTCGTTCCGACCAATAATCTGATGCGGGTCGGGGTGTGACACCTTTAACCATAGGTTTAAGGGTCGGCTTGTCACACCCCAACCGATGGCGCAAACAATGGGGCGGACGAAATAGATTGCAAGAGTATTCATAATGACTATTTGTGACAATATTTAGAAGATTCATATTTAATTGATACTAATTTGGAAATACATTGTCTTGGAAAGCAAAGTACAACAAGTTGCAAATAACTTAACAACATGAAACAATTTCATAAGTTTAAAAGCTAGGCATGTTTCTAAACCACCCTAAGTAGGTTTCTTCAATCATCATCAACTAGTTTTAGCAGCATTTATTAAAATACATATCAAAAAATGTTGGCGAGTATACAAGTTTGATTACATAGTATAATTGTGAATAAAAGTTGTCTCATATCCAACATGGTAAAATTGCATAAATTGTTCATTATCATATTAGCATGTGTTAACTATAAGTCAAACCAAAGTGTACTGCAATCGTGGATACCATTGTCGCCGAAACGACAAGGACATAAAATAGTTTACTTAATAATACCACAAGAATATGGGTGGTGCGTTAATCCTATAGCGCTATAATTGTTAAGGTAGGCTTACAAAGTTAGTTAGCATATAGAACACAAGTATAACATAGCATGCGATAACAAGAATACTAAAAGTACCATGTTATTAACGAATAAAGTATGTGCGTAAACAAGTTTAATTGTGATTTGTATAAAGTGTACATGTTGCACTCAAAGTATATAAACAAAAAATGTGATTGAGTATACTCACGGTTTTGAAGAAATCCCGCGTATGTGAGTTGAAGCGTAAGGGAGTGGAGAACCCCAAAGTTACCCTACGTTGGAGAAACGAAGGTGTGTGATTTTATAGACTTTGTGGAGAGTTCGGATTCGGAATTTAATAATAAAAGTATGTGTGTAACGAAAATATATCTTGTCTAAATACTCGTTTGGACAGTAAGTTTGCATGTATTTTCATGGGGCCTAATTTTCCCATTAGAACTACAAACGAGGAGTTTGGAAGAAATAATATAACCTAAGTTTATGACATCTAACCATAATCTAGTTAGTATCAAGAATCCAGTTAAATATATGTTATATTTTAAATAGTATAGTATAGTCCATCTTGTATAATCATATAAATCATGTAAGTCAAGCATGAAGGTAAGATTAAACTCTTTGTATGATTCACCAAAGCACAAGTTTATCAACTAGTTGATAAGCCGGTTGGTCATGAATGAAAAATAAGAAAAATACAACAAACTAGTTCGTCAAGTAGCCAAATAAGGATAACCCGGGCGTGTCATACCCAACATGGCAAATGTTGGAGGTGAGGCGAGGTTATGTTACTTTGATTATTAGAAAGCTACTTGATTTTATTTGTCAAAAAAGTATGAACAAGTGAGATTTTGTGGAACTAATTCGGATAGCCAAAGCTTCCATGGTTCACACATAACTCATGCACAAGCTTTTCAACATGGAAGGTTGAACCTTGGATGGTTTTTAATCACTTAGAACATATATGGGTAGAATTTAAAGAAGCTTTTAAGCTTGTTTCTTGGTGGAAATGAACCACAACACAAACCCACAAGTATGAGCTTAGTTGGGAGCAAGGTGGGTACAAGATTACACTAAGTTTTAAGCATTATATATAAGAAACAAAAGATAAATTAGAACAAAATTGTATGCTACTTTGCACCTCAATTATGGTGAGGTTCCACCTTAGTTTGTCATGGCAAACTTGTGGAAACCTTCCTAGAGGTTGCCCAAATAGTTTGAAAGAAGATTAGAAGAAGAAAGATGAAGAAAAATGAGTGAAAACTCACTTAGAGAACTTGGAAGTATTCTTCCTTGCTTTGAATTCTTGAGAGGATTAGAGAGTTTGGGAGTAGATTAGCATGTGGAAAGTGTTTAGGTGGTGGTGGAGGCTTGTATTTATAAGTGGGGATTAGGGTTTGGGAGTTAATGAACGTGGAAGGTGATTGGAGGAGAAAAGAAGTGGAGAAGGGTGAAACATGATTGGCTAAAGAAGGCGTGGAAGGTGATTGGAGGAGAAATGATGTGGAAAAGGTGAAATCTAATTGGCGAAAGAAGGGGTGGAAGGTGATTGGAGGAGAAAGGAACCGGAAAAACTTTTGGTTTTGCTCACTTTTTTGTAACTAGGTTATTTTATGTCGTTTTCTTGTATTTTAACTTATTTTTAAGTATCAAAAGTGCATTTTAAGTCTCGGTTTTGTGTATAAACACATATTTAAAGATTTCTTATGTATATAACACAAATATGAAGGTAACACATATAGGTATAAAATGAATTTCCATTATGATCAAAACCTCGGATTAAAAGATTGGAAATGAACCACGAATACGACACGATTACAAGGTTCTAAAAATAGAAATGCGAATATAACTTTCTAAATATGGAAAGTATGATAATGCGAACCGTTACACGGCTCTCTTATTCTCTTACAATAAACATACACTCGTTTTATAACTTAAAGAGATTACTTATTCTCACGCCGGATGGTGGTTATGAGAAGAACCCCAATTCACCTTCTCGTAATAAGCTTCACAGTGATCTTGTTTTGCAGATTTACTCTCTAACATCATTAGTCGTTGATTTAGAAGAGATTATGTCACACCCACTCGTAACGGAAGCATACGCGTGATTATAAAAAGGTTTTCATAAAAATCGATTGTGTATTCATCTACATGATTTAAAATAAACAACAATGCCAAAAAAATCGAGTAACAATTATCCATGCATATGTGCATATGTATCATTTCTTTGACAAATTCCGTAATACATTACCAATATTAGACAATTGTACTTTTATTTAGACTACTATCCATAATACACTACTTTTTACATTGACAATATTAGAAATGCACATGTGCATCTATATGTATGAACATGATATAACGTGTTTCGGTACACTACTTTGAATAGACTTTCCCTTTCATCTATCAAACCATCCATAATATACTACCATTACCTCCTACCATTCATAATACATTACCATTACCTCCTACCATCCATAATACAATACCATTATAATATTTCACTTTATTACATGTACATCAACACCCTTTATACAATCCAAACAACATATTACATCAAAAAGTGACAAATATAACAAACCATCAACCAGTAGATATAAAAACATGTATATGGGCCTACTTCATCATCCAAAATCACAAACTTTCTGTACCAAAACACGTTATATCATGGTTATACATAATGATGCACATGCGCATTTTTAATATTGGTAATGTAAAAAGTAGTGTATTACGGATGCTAGTGTAAATGAAAGTGCATTTGTCTACTACTGGTAATGTAACGGAATTTGTCCAAGAATGATACATATGCACATGTGCATCGATAATTGTTACTTGATTTTTTTTGGTAATGTAATCTAGCGTTTTTAAAAAAAAAATTAAAAAAATTGTGTGTTTTTTAAAGACTTTTTAGGTATTTTTGTGCTCACATTAGTTCTCGCAATAAAGGTCGTTCTCGCATGAGCCCTACCATATATATTTATATATATATATATTGAAACTTCAATACAAGACCAAGTATTTTGTTCACAACATAAACCATGAGTTTTCCAGTTTCACAAAAGTCTTAAAAAGACAATATAGTTTATAAATAATAAGGCTTTGACCCTTATGTTTCGCACGGAGGTGAAATATATGAGGCAAACCTTCCCAAAAGGTTGTGACCCCTACTAATGCACACGCTTATGCGCATAAGATTTAGTTGATGTTCACTCCATAACTAGCATACCATTGTGTAACATGTATCTCCCCTTAATTTTGAAATATTTAATAGAGGGGCCGCGAAACTCACTTTTTGCGTTTCGTGCTAAAAGGCTAGCAATCCAGTGTTCCCTGAATCGATTCTGACCTATAAGTGCCCTACTTCCTTAAGACACCTTGGTCTAATTGTTTGTTCATGTACAAGTCTTTCACCAATAACCTTTTTAAGAGTTATCCTTGTTTCGTTTGTTTGAAAAACCATGTTTGTTTAGATGCGTTGGTGGCTGATTATCCAAATGATCATATATGTATTTTATCTATATATATATATATATATGTATGTATCCTTGTTCGTGTAACTTAATAGTTAATGGAAATATATTTATCCATAAATATAAATATATTTTCCCAAGTTCGATATTTTGTTAAAATTAATATTTTTAACATTGTCCTTGTATATGTATACATGTATATTTATACTTGTTTGTATACTCTCCCAATCATGTAGTTGTTGTGTATTTGTACCTTTCAATGTTCCCCACGTATATATAATTATTTATATACTTCTTGAATTGGTACTTCTGTCGTACTTTGTACGTACATGTGTACCCATGTATATATACTTATTTATATACCTCTTGAATATGTACTTGTGTTGTATTTTACGTATACATATATACTTCTTATAACCTTGTACTCTCACTAAATGTGTTAAGATACATGTAGACACGTGTGTGTGTGTGTGTGTGTGTATATATATATATAGGATTAGGATCATTTGTGAACAACTTCTTTAAAATGAACTAAGTGAACTGATCTTGACCATTGATTATATTTTAGATTTAAAGGGTAAGATTGACATTAGCTCTCTCTCTCTTAATTAAAATTGCTTAATTTTCTCATCTATTAATTCTCTCTCTCACACACATTTTTAATTACTTCTCCATTATTTTAAACTCATGTAGAATGAGTTGCTAATAACGTATATGAGCTCCTAACGGAACTAGGTACTAGACACCAACTGTCCATCCCGGATTCAAACCGTATATGAAACTCCTAATGGAACTAGGTCATGGACTACAAAATACACAGATGTATCAAAAGTCTGTACACATTGTATAAACTAACAACTGTGTATCTTGTATAAACTGATAGTTTGCGAGACTATACACATGTCTATGAACTAACAGCGGTGTATCTTGTATAAATTGATAGTAAGCGAAACTGTACACATGTGTATAAACTAACATTTATGTATCTTGTATAAATTGATACTATCGAGACTGTACACATGTGTATACCTAACAACTGTGTATCTTGTATATACGAAAACTAGCAAGATTTTAGAAATTTTGATTATATTGTTTAATAAATGCAACTTACAAAAGACGCAAATACCCTTCTGTCAATTAATTTAAAGGGAAGTTACAACATTATAATTACAATCTTGCCATTGTTTAAAAATCTCTTAATGATATAATCTAATGGCTCAGATTAGTTCACACAGTTCACTCTCAACCTAGTGTTCACTCTAGAACCCTACCCTATATTATATATATATATATATATATGTATATACTTGTATTCCTTGAATTAATTCACCCTTAGACTTTTGTCGGTTTTTCTAGGAATATATTTTTAGGGAAGTATATTCTCATGATCTTCCAAAAATAATATATTTTGTGATGGGTTGCGATATATATATATATATATATATATATATATATATCTTATACGACGTCGAAATTATATATTTTTTGTTACTTGTTGGAAATTATATATATTTTACCGAGCCTTGTTAATATATATTGTATATATACTTGAAATTTATCCCGTTGTCCGTATGGTCTTTATTTTTTGTCAGAATTCCGGTTTGCCATGATTATATCTTTGTATCTTGTCCATGAATTTTATGTTCAATGTCGATATGTTTATTTACTTTGTCAATCTTTATCCCAAGTTCATGTAGGTATATAGTATTTTGTATATATTTATAAATACTTTTCTATATCATCCTACAACATCCATGTATAACACAAAATATATAATCACATTTCGATGGTTCTTTAAATATATTTTTTGTCCTACATATATATATTAATATCGATTTCATGTCTTGAAACCCTAATCCATCATAAGGTTATGTTAACTTATAGTCTTCACCAAAATTACATATAATCATGCTTAGTGACACTAATCCATTTTAATCTTGTAAATCACTAGTTAATCATACTTCTAATATAACTTTTATTTTTATAAATTTCGGCATGGTGTCCCCGAATTTATCAATAATCCCCTTTTAATCATCATCATCATCATCATTTTCCAAATCTTCAACATCTACACTTCTAATTATAAAAACAAAATTTTCTATGATTTTCAACAAAACTAAAGACATGAAAAATTATACAAGCCCCAGATCTTTTAAAAAATATACTTTTCATGTTCATCCATTTTAGAAAACAAGTTTATACCAACCATTTCCTACACTTTTTAAAGCAAAATCCATGAACATGTAGTTTTTGTAAAAACTTTTTAAACTCTAAAAATACTTTAAACCACTTTCAAGATCATCCGTCATCTTAACAAGTTTCAACAATCATGCTACTCATGCTACTTATATAACATACTAGATCCATTTTTATTACCATCTTTGCATGTTCATTATGTATACATACTTTATCTACTTCAAGATCAACACAAATCGCCAACATTTTCATAGATTATATTGTTTTCTTTTGAGAATTTCAAGTGTTTTAATAAGGGTTTCTTTGGTGATAACTTTTGCTTCTATAATCTACATTAGACTAAGAACAAAAGTAGAGGGTTTAGGTGCTTACAACTAGCACAAGGCTAGGGATGATCTATCTTGAAGAACGTAGAAGAAAAGGATCCAACAAAGTGCGAAGACAAGCTTCTTGATGATCTTCTATGCATGCACCACATTAGATCACCTTGGAAGGCACTTGTGAACCCTTGAGAATGTTGTTTGGAATTTGAAAGTGAAGAGAAGAAAAAAGAGAGTGTGGACGTGAGTGAGAGAGAGAGATAGAGATGAGAGAGTTGTGAAGTGTTTGATTTTTGTGAAAGGATAATAGTATGGTCTTATGTTGTTGGTAAGGCTTTTATACATATCATTATCATCAACAATAGCACTTCCAATTCCTTAGTCAAACAAATACATACTTCTATCCAAAAGTAAACAACACAAAGCTGAGGTGGTGGAGGCCCACCCAAAACCATCCATGATTGGGAGGGGGGTGTGCTGGTTTGGTTTGGTTTGACTTGTTTAATTAATTTTTCACATGTGATGGATATATGAAATCTAGACATTTTAGTGTTTATTGGTAATTAGATGTTTAGGGTATTAATCTATTGTGATAACTATTATCAGTTAGTTCACTATTTAGGATTTGATGATTATTTGACGTTAATCGGACAATTCATTGTGCTCATCATATATAATGTTGTTTGGTAATTAATGTTTAGGTAACCTTAGGATATATATAATACCCTTGATAGTACTTTTATGTTGATTATCATTATCTTGTGTTGTTCCCATTAATCATGTACTAGTATCCGGTTTGTTGGAAATTGTAAGTTTCAAAGCTTGGATCCGACAATTTGATACTTATGTATTTTTTTTGAAAATCTATAATACAGATAGTTGTTCCCACTTAGGGTTTTGTCCATGTTTTCTACTGGACATGATTTAATGTCCTTTGTATAACATTCCGGGACGTACTGGTGTCACACCCCAACCGATGGCGGAAACATCAGGGCAGGACGGAATAGATTGCTCGAGACGTTATAACACTATGATATGACAAGTATTTAAATAACAACCTTTCATTTCATTTCTAATTCAAGTACAATATTCAGAAACACAGTACAACATTGAAAAACAAAATACAACAACATAATCAGGAAACACGATCCATCATACATCTAAAATTTTAAAATGGGTTTCTAGTTCATCCTACTAGATTCCATGTATCTTCATTGTCATCAAATCCCTGAAACATACATTAAAGTATAGTTCAACACACAAGGCATTGGTGATTATACAAGTTTTAGTACTAAATAATGTAAAAGTTTAAACATCCCACATGGCATAAATGTCTACTTAAACTAACATACGATACTAGTAATGCGACTATACATGTCAACCCAAAGTTTACCGCTAGCATAATCTAATCATAGCAATGACTAGACCGTTTTCTTTACTTAACATGACCTCACGAATTCGGGCGGTGCGTTAATTCTATAGCGCTATACATGTTAAGGGAGGCTTGTATACAGTTAATGACGTAGCATAAAGCATTTGATTCTAGCATATAAGTTAGCAAGCATTCGTATTAAGCATGTATTAATGGATGTTTGTTTTGTGATTTAAGCATAAAGTTTCATGATTTAGTGGGTTGATAGAACATATATGTTGCACCCCAAAGTGTAAGGGAAAGGGGGAGTCGAGTATACTCACAGTTTTGCAAAGCGTTCCAAGTAAACCGCGAGTTGTTATGGTGCGTGAGTATTCTGAGTTTGAGGGAGTGTTCGGGTTTGGAATAAAAGTACAAAAAGTATACGTAAGGAAAAGTATCACTTCGTACGGAGTGGTTGCTCACTTTGTGCGAAGTGACCATTCACTTTGTGCGAAGTGGTTGTTCATTTCATGCGAAGTGATTGTTCTGGAAAAATTAGCTCGTTTAACACTCATTTCGACATTGATTTCTTTGAACGAGAGGTTTAGGAACGAGGCAGAATAGTCCAAGCTCACGACGCCTAACCATAATCTGGTTAATGTCCTGATCTCGACTATACATATGTGAAAATACGTAATAGTTTATAATATATAGATTATGTCCATAGTCCTTCAAATATAGAAGTCAATCAAGGAGGTACGAATACCTCATTATATGATTCACCAAAGCACTAAGCTTATCGACATAGTCGATAGCCCGGTTGGTCATGAATGAACAGAAAGTAAAATACATTTAAAAGGTGTACAAATGAGGTGTGGAACTTAACTCGAAAAGCCAAGGCTCCCATCATTCTCGCACTTGATGGAACACAAGTTCATCCATATGGTGAACTTGGTCAGCTTCCACACTTTGTACAAAAGAAAAAGAAGAAGATAAGAGTCATAAAAATGGTAAAGTATGAGTGAGCTAAAACTCACTTAAACGACTAAGTGTATTCTGCCAAGAGTCTGAAATTTCAGCGAGAAAGTAAGAGAATTCAGATTGTTTGAAGGAGTGAAAGAGGGTTCGTATTTATAGAAGAAATGTGCTGTTAACATCACTTCGTGCGAAGTGTCCACTTCGTGTGGAGTGAGTTTCAGTTCGCACGAGGGCGTCGTGTTGAGCCATTTTTACGTATTTTAGTCGGTTTTTAGGTATTTCAATTAATGAGTGATTAATTGCATGTAGACACGTTCTTAAAGGATTGATTGCATGCATAACAAGTATGAACAAAGTATGAATTCTCATTATGATCAAAGTCTTGGATTACAAGGTTGGAAATGAATCACAAACAAGACACGAATACAAGTTTCTATAAATAGAAATACGATTACACTTTCTAAATAAGGAAGTACAAAATGTGAAATGTTACAACTAGAACCGTCCTGACATGAATAGTTTAACCAGATAACCTACCAACGGCCTTTGAAACTGTTTTCATCGTATCGCGACACGGCGAATACGAACATGTGATATGCAAATATAAGTGCATTTCTTGGATATTGCTAGACTTATGAGACTCAATTATAATGTAATTAAGTCTAATGCACGTAATTGTATAATTCTATAATTAAACAGTGATTATGTTGTATGGATATACCTGCTAATTTGTTGTTTGTTAGAGATTAAGGATTAACCCCCTATCGAGACTACCCTTTTGGTTCTAACTCCACGCGGATTAAAATCGGTGTTTTTTCAATAGCATAGATGTTTTATGAAAGTAATGCAACTAGACCTAGGATCATATCCACTCGCCAAAACAGGTTATAATCAACATTATCAAAAGAGGTTAGTTCAACTTAAACTTTAGAGAGGGAGAGTGATAATTATTCACATTTATACATTTTAGCATACACTTCGTTTTTTGTGAGAAAGGAAGTATAAATACTCACGTTATCAATTTAAGTCGCCAAACTGTCAATCTTTTTCAATTATAATTGAACACATAAGATTCATTCTAATTCTAATAAATGTATTCGACAATAATTGCAATTAAATGACAATTTGACGATCATAAAATCTACATGACCAGATCAATTATATGTATGCAAAGTCAACTGTTGTCATTCGTTTTTCGTGTTTAAACGCTTAAAGATCGGATTTGAGCTTGGATTGCTCCATTTCACCACAAATTGAGTTTAATTACCTTTCATGTCATTTTTTAAGTTTAGAAAGACCTACTAAAGTAATTTTATAGATCAAAACCATTATTGATTGATATTGTGGATCGAAAATCATAGTGAATCAATAGCATATGATTAGGGATATGAGTGTGTTTATGAGAAGTAAACATGCAAAATTCCTCGTAACAAATCAAAATATAAGAAACTGAAGGCAAAAACCACACGCGTTCAGCACACCTTCGACGTGTTCGGAAGGTGGATTGTTATATGATCAAACACCCACACAATCCAAATCCAAAAGAGGGTGCATTAAACAAGGCAATGCATGAGCAGAACACAAGAAACACATGTATTTGAAGTTAAATGAATACGCGTAAGTTGTGATGGGAAATAATCAAGAAAATTATGCTGATATGTGATGTGGTTCGAACCAGTGGAAGACGGAAGCAAATTTCTGATCTTTATTCCATAAATATTGAAGGCCCTTCAAAAAAACTTAAACCGAAAAACAACGGAACAGAAACTACTGGGACATGATTGAAAACAAGTAACCCACTATCCTTACATTACTGAGCAGAAAGAAAGAGCTAGAATGAAACCAAAACATAACAAACTATACTTACATATGAACCAAGAAACTGAAGTTAAAAACCACATGCGCTGCTCGTATGCTAACACACACGCATTCGGCATGCTTTTGTAAATAGGAAGACAAAGTTAACTGATCCCTCCCTAGTCCAGGTCCCATGATTTAACAAATTAATGTAGAAACTCATGCTCATGTTCTGCAAAGTGCAACAATTCAAAAACTAAAATCGAAACAGGCTTTTGTTGGTGGATAGGATGGGTGGGTTAAAAAAACCTGACATGGTCAGAAACACCTTTTGTTGGTCCATTTTCAATGTTTTTTTTATTTTTTTTTACATATTATGGCTTTAGCAACAATATTCAAGTCAGCAATGAACAAGATTTAACCCAACTAAGCCACACATCCTTTTTAACACATGAAAAATCTTACTCTGCACATATCCGGTAATTGAAAAGAAGATCAGAAGTCAAAATGAGTTAAAGTTCTCCATCCAAATCAGATACTGAAATTGAAAAATAAAGTACAAATCCAAAAATCACAAGAGCGTGTGTCAATGTAAGCCACAATTGCAAAAATAACAACATATGAAGAAATTTATACATTAGGATATTCAATTAATGGTCATTTATTAACCAATTCACAAATTCTTTTAACAAGATCCACTTGCTGCAAATATAATACATTTATCAAAACACTAGACAATTAAATTAGAATTCTACTTGTATTATGAAAAATAAAATATTCTGGATATATTATATAAAAAATTTGGGATTTTACACTAACACGGTTTATAATCAAATCCCATAATCTGAGTACCAAAATCGACAAATGGCTATAACAAGTCATCAAGCTTGAGATTGCTTATGGCTCATAAAATGAACAAATTCATAGTAACAAACGAAAATGTACTTACAAATGAACCAAGAAACTGAAGTCAACAACCACAAAGGGCTTGCATTGTGGAGACAGGTAGTTTAAAACGATTTTCCAAGTTTTATTACAATTAACAATGCATTAATGATTGTGCAAATAAAACAATTTGGGGCACCGGCAATTGTTTAATAATCTCATTTTTAGAGGATATTAATATGTATTAACGTTTTAACAATAGTTTCCTCTCGAAATCATTATATGTATATTGCTACTTTTAAGGTTAAAATATCACCATGATTTGAGATTACAGTATCCATTTGTTAAGCAGATTCATCAGGCTAGCCTAACAATGCTTAAAGTTTCACAAATTTTATATCATCTAGACTTGCAGAATACTTTGTTAAAACAAAATATGAAACTCAAGTTGGAAGCAAAAATATGCAGAAGAATGAACTACAAACCAAGAATATGCAAGAGAATGTATTGGTATTATGGGTGTAAAATATAAAATACTTGTTATATTAGGTTTGCGACATGACGATGCATTCCTAAAAGTGACATCACCATGAGCCAGACTTACCTAAAGGCGTGTTCAGTGGGTCCTAGCCGTCCATGTAGGTTTGTTGCAATTGTCTTTGACCGGAGGCTAAGTGTCCTTTAGAGCGTACCTTATTCATAAGTGCATTCGTGCTATTAACTTTCTCTTGAAAATAAACATCATATGATTTGAATTATGATAGCCTCACAAACTCTATAACAGCTTAAAGTTTCACAAGATTGAGATGATCACAGTTTTTGCGGTTAGTTTACTTTCAAATACACGGTTTAGGTTCAAATGAGAAGAAAAGTGAGCTATAACACTAAGATGGCGGTGCAAGTGATGAATCTAAGTGCTTAAGTGTATACACAAGTAAAGCAAGAAACTGAAGGTAGGTCGGGTAGCTGATTCCAGGTCATTCAATAAAAGTATCAATTTGGTTAAGTTCAAAACATTTCTAGAGATATTAACATGTATATGACAATATCATCAATTTTTGCTACTCTAAGGTTAAATAATGCTTTGCGACTAGAGTAGTTAATGATTAACCATAGAATCCGAGATGGCAATCACTAGCCAGACTATTTTACTAAGCATGTTTCTAATGAGTTACAAGAAACTGATTTGGAAACAAAACGTGACATCCGTACAGATAGGACATCTTTGTTTAGTATAAAAACTAATTTCATTTACATATCAAATATTAAATGGAAAAAAATAAAAGAAAAATTAGGCTGCTGGGATTCGAGCACAGGTGTCCACGGCCACAACTTGGAATTCTTACAACTAAGCTACAGCCACTTGGTTGTTCTTTATTGAATAATATTTTTTATTAACGATTAATTCCACGGAAAAGAGTGGTTTATATCTAATCAAGATAACAATTACTATCATGCTGATTTCAATACTTAAATCATCGATTTGGAATGTTCTTCCGTTGATTCGAATCCGTGTGTGGTTTTTTTTTCGGATTACGGGTCTAAGGATTTTGTGAATGAAAACAAGATTACCAATACGCATAAACAAAAAAGATGTAAGAGATTAGTAACATATTTTTCCAAACAAAAAGGATTAGCATATAAGTAATGAGAGTGAGTTAATTCTTCATCTGAGTACTACTCTGAAACCAACAAATGGCAATTATGAGTGACATGAGACTGCTTAAGGAAAAACTACTGGTCCATTTTCTAAACATTTTTACAAACACTAATGCAATAAAGATGGTGTTAATAAAACAATGAATTTGTCGCATTTGCTTTAAACTTTCAGATATGTATTTACATGTCACAAAACAACATGATATGAACTATGATAACCTCACAAACTCTATTTGGCTTAAAGTTTAACAAGATTCAGATTGTCACAGCCCTTGCAGTTGATAAAGACATTTCAAATACCCTTGTTTAGGTTCAATTCTGCAGAAAAAATGAAGTATAGGCAGCAGGTAAAAATCCAAAATAAACATGGAAAACGTCTGGGCTCACGAAACGACTTCATTGTTTGTAAAAAGGCATATATATAATAATGTTGTGTACTTATGAATGACTAATGTTTAAAACGTGTGATATGATAGTATGAAATTTAGGGTGTTACATCTGATTTCTTCCATTTTTCAATTCCTCAAAGGGCTTTGCTCTAGTGATTTCATGCTAGCTAGGATTTGGTTTCTCTATTTTGGGCATGAACTCATTAAAACGCCTTGTATTTTAGTTAAATTTATCTTTTGGTAAAAATGTAATTTTATTAAGGTTGAGTAATTGGTTTAGTTGTTTTAAGTGAAAGGGTATTTTTGTGATTTAATATAAACTTAACATAAGTTAGTGTTAGATCTCATCAAACTTGTTACAAAATGAAAAACCACATAAACCAAACATACAACTTTTTAAAAGTAGCTAGGGTCAAACCATTGGTTGACGAACTAAAAGAAGAAAATGGTCATGTTAAGATGACGAATAGTTTGGTCATTTTGTGAATAGTTTGGTCATTTTGTAAAAACTTGATAGATGTTTAGTTACTAATTGAAATTCCACGTGTATTCACCTTCACACCACAAGCTATGTTGTGTCACACCTCAGATTTCTAACCAATCAAAACACAACAATTAAACACACACACAACGGAAGTCTTGGAGTTAAATTACTATTACAAACCAAATGTTCAAGTACAAAAATATTATACAGACGGCTTGTAATAGAAGATCCACAGGCGGATCGTAAATGTACAAGAATGTATAACAGACTTTAGGGCAGATCTAAGGATTTGCAAAATCCTCTTATATCACTACCGAGCAGCTTCCAGCCTATTTTGTATTGTACCTGCAAGCTTAGTCTTTTGAAAATACGTGAGCTTTCGCTAGTAAATACACCCAACTGACTCATTTTGAAAACATTTGAAAATGATTTTAAGTGCACATGGCACAAAATCTTTTATTACTTGGGAAAGTTCCTTTGTAACCTTGTTAAAAGATTCACATGTTTGTCCATACATACAGCGCCCAGTATGGAGACCGAGACATGATTAACGTACACAGCACTTAAGAACTCACGAAGGAGTTATCCCCAACTTTGTAGGTAAAATAATTTAGCATGAGCGTCTGTCAGGTGTATGCCTACACCCCGCGCTTAGGTCGTGGCCATTATCTAATGTAATGAGCCGAGGATATCCAGGACACGGTAGTTAACTCCGATGTTTAAGTTATCAAACAAAACTGACTAAAATAGAATATGCGAATTTACTAGCCACAATCCAGCATTCGATTGATCCCATTTCCGATCAAGTGGTAATAGTTTACCGTAACCCACGTCCGTATAGGGAAAATAAGTCGAGAGTATTTACCTGAGGTATTTTTGATTAAAAATGCAAGATTTAATATCTCAGCCGTATCCAAAATGAACTAAGTGCAGCTAGCATTTACCGGAAGGCTCTAGTCTGGATTATGGCATAAGCTAACCAATTAAAATACTAACGGTCTTATTTAAGTCATAGACTTAGACTGACTAGCGTACAAGATCAAACTGTATAATACGTTAGATTAAGCGATGATCGGATAGAATGTAGTTTAAACCCAACAAGTACTATGACTTGTATAATATTGGTAAACCATAAACATTCTGGATTCTGAGACTTAAATGATAAGGTTAAACCCGTTTCGGTTAATTTCCGTAAACTAGTTACATATACTTAACCGTGCGCATATAAGCGATATCGGGTAACCGGATAAGTCATGGACAAGTTCTATATGCCATTATACTTTGTAATGTCAGTAGGATATCAACTTATATGTCCGTTAAGGTTTTAAAACGAAACTATACCTCATAAGGGCGTTTTGGTAATTATATACCGTATAAAAGGAACTTGAATGTATTTTAATGTTATGATCATAAGTATTCTGGAAAAATAATTAATTTATGATATAATATCAGTAGGAACATGATAATATGTGTAATTTATCATTTATGACAACTTTGCACCGAAGGGCATTTTGGTCATTTTACACATAGTATGCTAGTTTAATTGGGATTCTTAGTTTATATCATGTACATACTGTAAAAATATTTTAAATAAGTTTTAAAGTCAATAGGTAACAAGCCTTGGTTGATAAATATGGTTAAAACCATACTATGCGCCGAAATAGTGCTTATGTCGTAAAATGACGATTTGTGCGAAGTTTAGTAGAAACTGATGTTAAGATCAGGTTTATATGTCCTTGATATGTTATTTAATATAACATATTAGTAGGTAAAAGTTTTGATATGAAAATTATGATTAAGACCATTTTACACGCCACAAGGGCTTTATCGTCATTTGTCGTCATAATACAAGGACTTGTTTATAAACTTAGTTTATAATCTGGTTTGCCATCCCAAATAATCCTACTTATGATATTACATCAGTAGGTAATTCATTTTTAAGTTTATTATCGTTTAAACCTTATTTTACATAAAGGGCATTTTTGTCAAAATGGCATAATTATGGAACTTGTGCAAAAACTCAGATTCTGATTATGATCTTGTAATCTAACATCAGGGGGTTACGCTACATATATTACAATCATAATGCAACCTTAGATCAGTAGCTAACTAATCTAAATCGGGTCAGAATCGAAAGTCAAAGGAGAAGTCAGACTTTGCGACTTTCAGTTGCGAACCGACCCTAGAACTGAAATTGTCGAGCCGAACATTTTCTTATATGTTCTAGTAGTTATTACCAACTTGTTTAAGTGTCAAAACATGTTTCATAACATACATAAGCTCAGATTATAATATTTCCGAAAAATGGCCTATTTGACTTTTTAATAATAATAATACTTTGACCCGTCAATTGGTCTAGCAAACGTAATCTTTAGAAGGTGCCCTTAGTAGGAATTAACACCTTCCTTATTACGATCACTTAGCCATGTTCGTTACGAACAATGGCTGGACCATAATGGTCTTAATCGAAAGTCAAGGCGTTTTTCGTAACACGCTTGACTTTTGGCTATAAAAGCCTATAAACGAAAACACAAGAGAAAGGAACACTTACAAGTGCCTCCTAGGATGAAATAGAACTAAGTTGAATGCTCTTTTCAGTTAGGAACTTCCAGAGGAGGGAGATAGAGTGAAGAATGAGAAAGGTACAAGTTCAAGTGGTGAACCTTGGCACCTATTTATAGTTGGAGAGCTTGAAGGAGGTGATGCCAGGTGTTAAGGGGTGTTAGAAGGAGCTTACAAGTGTCCTAAAATGTGGCATAGGAGTTTGGAAATCCCTTGTTTTGAATCAAATGGTTTTTGGCAATTTGTGTGGAGGCCAAGGCAATTTTCTACAGACACAGGTCTCTGGCGGGCCGCGAGAGGCCAGGCCTGTGGCTCTCGTGCCCCCTGAGCGCCTCTTAGGAACTTTCCATACTTGTCACGTTTAGCCCCTCAACTTATAAAACGTCCTAAAACACCTTTTTAGCATATTTAGCCATCCGTAGCCAACATTTGGCGTACCCGGGAGTACGCCCGGACATTGTTGAGCTCTCGGTTCGTTAAAAGGTCACTCAGAGGTAAAATTAACATGTTGACACTTTTAACCCTATAGTATCCAACTTTTACATATTTACAGAATTAATCCCTCTCGTCCAACAAGTGGCTCATATGAGAGTTAGGAATTCGTAAAGGATCACTCAGAGGTTCAGTATAAGCATTTTGACTCAGATGTCACTCAGAGGCTGGGCATGTTGACATTATTAATGGTCACTAAGAGGCCAAGTTTAAGCATGTTGGCACTAATGGTCACTCAAAGGCTAAGTTTAAGCATGTTGACACTAATGGTCACTTAGAGGCTAAGTTTAAGCATGTTGACACTAATGGTCACTCAGAGGCTAAGTTTATGCATGTTGACATCAGAAGGTCACTCAGAGACTTAGTTTGAACATGTTGACACCTTCAGTCCCTATTAGTCTTTAATAGACTTAAAAATATATAACATGTGTCACTATATTATTGGACAAGATTTTACGAGGTGTTACATGTTGGCTTCTTTTTCCAATAACACTCGCTGCCCGTTTTATGAACCAAAAAGAGTGCGAGTAATGATAAATATGATTTAGGATACTTCAAAATACTAAAAAATTGAATTATTATGACCTTGAAGAATATGATAATGACTGTTAGTTATCGTGACAAAAGGAAACAAAGAAAAACAATACCATACTGATTTTAGAGGAAAAAGGAAGTAAAAGATAGAGCAGCTGCTGCGTTGGGGTATCTGCTCGTCCCACATCGCCAGGAGATGAAGAATCGCGTAGTTTATGTAGCATAACTCGTTGAGCATTATTTTCCCTTCGGGGACATCTGATAAAATTTGAACTGTACATAAAAAATTAGCATGGCCCCTTCATGTCTTTGATCTTGAACTCAGAAAGCAAGAGAATCCATCGTATACGTATAAGACGAGAATTGACATCTTTCTTCGTGAAAAGGAATCGCAATGCCGAATAATTGAACGGTGGTTTTTGAAAGCACGAGATAGGAAGAAACTTATCAAAGGCAAAGACAACAGCTAGAAGCTCTTTCTCGGTAGTCGTATAATTCTCCTGGGCATGATTTGAGGGTTTTGCTGACCATAATAAATCGGATGGAAATGTTTGTCACGCCTTTTCCCTAAGACTGCCCCAACCGTGTAATCACTGACATCACACATGAGCTTTAAGGGTAAGCTCCAATTGGGTGAAACTAAGATGGGAGCGCTAACTACACGTTCCTTCAAGAACACAAAAGCTTTGAGACACTCTCATTGAAGACAAATGGGACGTTTTTCTCAAGTAATCGGGTCATAGGGCGTGTGATTTAGAAAAAATCCTTAATGAATTGCCTATAGAAACCCCTTAACTTAGAAAACGACGAATAGATTTGACACTACTCGGTGGTGGAAGAATACTAATTGTATTATCTTAGCTCTATCCACTTCAATACAATCTCTAGAAAACTTTTGACCTAAACCTATGTGACAACCGGCGTTTTCCGGTTGTAATCAAGCGCATAACAAACAGTAATACCATTATAATTAGCGTAATTAGACGTAAATTAACTCGATCAGGCCCTGGAGAGCCTAGGAACGTCTACTTGATTCACGTTACGCGATTTGGCAATATCGAGAACTCTAAACACAAATTTGAACGTTAAGCGAACTGATGCCAAACAAATACTGAAAACGCCTAAAAATACGAATTTTGTACTTGTGTTTATCATACAGTTATGATTATGCGATAAATTTGGATCGTCGGACATCGCAAAATACAACGCGGAAGTTTCGCGGAAAACACAAACGCACCGACAACAAAACGGAAGCAACGGACTCGAGTTAGATAGAATGAATTTAGTTTCGTAATTGAATTTTATTATTCGTGGTCGAAATCGGATCGAAAAACGGACAAGAAACGACCATCGAATCGTTTTACGCAACTTTAACGCAACGAACGGATTACGCATCAAAACCCGACCCTCGATATAATATTTAGCACTTTCGAGTCTGATCGAATGAATTTCGGTAAATAACAGCGTTCGAGTTTTAAAAACGGGCCGTGGATAGTGTTTGGGCTTACACGCGTTAACGTGCCTTGGGCCCGACCCACTAACAAACCCTAACTATGTAAGTTCTTTATCTAACCTTCCCCCTTATTTCTCTTGAGAAAACTCTAGCCCCCATGTTCAACTCCCTGCATCACCCCCCGGCTCCAATCGCCGGACTCCGGTGATGAGTCCAGTCAGTCCGGTGGTCTTTCCGGCAACACACACACACACCAACAACCAACCTCTTCTCCTTTCCCCTCTCATTCACACCCGCATACATACATCCAGAGGGAGAGAGAGAGCGTAGAGAGAGAGAGAGAGCCGTGATGAGAGAGGGGAGCAGTGGCGGCGACCTGGGCGGTGGGGGACTCGAAGATGGCGGCGATGGTGGTGGTGTCGAACAGCGGCAGTCACTGGCGGTGGTCGCGGTGGCTCCTCTGTAGCGCGTGGTTCAGCGGTAGTGATGTTGGTTCGAGAATGTGTCGGTTCAGTTCAACTTCTGTTTGGGTTGTCCCGGGTTCGAGTTGGGTGGCGATGGCGGACGAACAAAGCCGCCGCGCGGTGGCAATTGCCGGTGGCAGTAATAAAGGCGGCGGTGGTGTTTTGGGTCTCTGGTTCAACACAGTTCAAACCCTGTTCAGTTCAGATCTCGGTTCAGGTTTCGAGTTCAAGTTCGAATCAGTTTTTAGTTTGGGTTAACCCAGTCAAAGCAAGAGAACGGGTTTTCTAGTTTAGTTTCGATATTTCAGTTTCGTTTTGATTTGGGTTATGTTTGTCTCACGTTTTCAGGTTCGGGATGCGTGTCTCGGTTCGTTGTTCGGTTCGACTCGGTCGATACCGAGTCAACTCTGTCAAATCTGGTCAACGCTAGTCAACACAGTCAACTGGTCAAACCCGGTCAACTAACGGGTTAATGGGTCAATCAAGACTCGGTAAAATTTAATTACAACGCGAAATTTAATTATATTAGTTTATAAATATTATTAATAGTTATCGCGAAACCGAACTCAAAAACCGACCCGTTAACGATTACCTATCGCCAAAAGTTTAAAATAACAATAGATCCGACGTACAATATTCGTGTAAAAGTCATTAGTTAAAATCAAACCGACGTCGTTAAATATATAAATCGGAAATTATAATTGGCGAAACTTATATTTGAAATATGACGAGAATTTATATAGGTTGTTATATTGAATATTGCGTTTTGATTAATAAATCAACAACTAGTATTGTCGGGATCGTCCGAAAACAGGGGAAACTCCGCCCGATTTTCGTAAAATACGCAATATGAAACGCATTACATTTCAAAGATAAAACGTCCGAATTCAAACGATTGTATAAAATAAATATAAATATATTTATTTTGTGGACGCTATTAAAACTTTCAACAACGAGCCTATCACATTTCAATGAGCACGATTACAAGACAACAAGATTCGGTAATCGACTATAAAATAAATGATATTTATTTATGTTTAAGTCAAAGTCGAAACTCGGAAACTAGATTTCAAACATCGATAATTTATTCGAACGATGATATAAAAATAAGTATATTGTTTATATTTGTTCCGAACTCTTTTACAAGAGAAGTACAATGCACGTATTATTTCAAACGACGGAATTCAAAAATCATGTATTAAAGGCGTCTAGAATTCGGAAATCGTATAACACAAATATAATTATATATATACGAAAGTCGAGACGTTGAATACTTTTATAAAATAAATATAGTTATATTTATTTCAAACGTCGACGATTCGGGAACTTCAAATGCTATATGTTATATTCGATTCAAACGCCTAACAAAGTACGACACGATACCGCAAGACTATAACAAGCGTACGATTACGTCGTTATTTATTTTTATAAACGATACGCCAGACTCTTGCTCGGATACGAAATGTGTTACCTATACGGATATATTTTTGAGTATATATACATTATATCTTACGAAAACTACGAAGTCGTACTATTATCCGTCGACGTACATGACGACTAAATATGATTTCATGAAATATAGTTATGTTTATATGTAAACATATATTTCAAGTCGCTCGAAAACAGAATCTTTTCTAAGAAAACCATAGGTTGGTTAACCGAGTTAAGACAATGACAATTTCATAGAATCGTATGAGTAACGATTCGGTAGAGCTTGGTGACACATAGTTTAGCTACGTTATATCTAGAAACTTACAAGTTATTCTGTTTTAGGAATCCCTTAGATTGCATGCTAGCAAGTCAAGTTGTGGAGACAACACTATGGAAATCACATTAAGCTAGGTTTGCACAAGGAAATCAAGGTGAGTTCATAACCCCCACTTTTTACCGTTTTACATTTTTATAAATGTTTTCGGGGGTGGAAAGACATGCAAGTTTCGCGAAAGCATATAATGTTTCGATGAATGAAAATCATATATTTCTAAACCATGTTACAAACAGATTTCAATGAACTCAAATGGTTTACGAAAGATTTGGGCTAAACTTACCGGTTTTGACAACTATGCAAAGCTTTTCGAAACATGCATGAGTTTTATGACTAGTGACAAGATTGTCAGAGTCACAACTAGGGGTGAGGCCCCAATTTTATTATAACATGGGCTAGGCCCAATGACAAGAAAACATGGCTAGGCCCAATGACATGGATAACATGGGCGAGGCCCCGATAACATAAATGACATGGGCGAGGCCCAATAACATAAATGACATGGGCTCGACCCAATAGCGCAGATTTATAACAATTGGTATGCAGCTATGGGATTAGATGATAATAGATCACTGTGCGTAAGTAGGATGATGACAACAGTAACCATTAATCATGTAGTGACCAAGGTGCAAAAGGTATAGATCTATCGAGTTTGAGACACGCTCCACTCCTGGTTTGTAAATCGGTTAGGCGTGCTTTTGTGATCCCAATGATGTCAGATTTGTCTCGGATTGGTTACTTACTTATGGCACATAGGTCAGTGTATTAGATACACACTGAAAGATCCTTAGATTCCATAGGCATACTACATACTACGATTTCAATGCCGTTTACAAAGATAACAAAAAACATTTAACACCGGTTTAGATAACAGAAAACATTTCAACACCGGTTTAGATAACAGAAAACATTTCAATACCGGTTTACAAAGATAACAGAAAACATTTCAACACCGGTTTACAAGGATAACAGAAAACATTTCAATACCGGTTTATTTACAGATTCGATTGAAAACATTTTATCACTGGTTTATAAACATAACAGTTATACGCATGGATTTGCAAACAACACGGAAAACATTTCAATACGGTTATACAGACATGACATTTCAAATGCTTTAGGATACTATGATCCCACAAACCGGTTTTCGAATGCAAAATGCTCAAATGTTTTATGACTCATTTGAAACAAAAACAAACAAACTATGAACTCGCCAACTTTATGTTGATTTTTCGCATGTTCTTTCTGAGGTTATAATTTCAATTATGGCACGGTTGGAACAGTGGAACCATGGGGATTCGAGTACTTAGTAGGCGTTCATTTACTATAAGTCTTATTACTCACGTTTACTTCCACTGTGCAATGAAGATACCAGTTTAGTTCACACCCAGCTGTGATGTGAAGGAATTACAGGGGGTGTGACAGAGTGGTATCAGAGCTATAGGTTCTAGCGAATTAAGTTTCTCTGGGATACCTAGGCTTTAACCTCACTTTCCTTTGGGGACATTAGATCATTAAGACTTGAATACATACAGAAATCCTAGTACTCGAATATAGGTTCCAACCGTGGCCGAAAACATTAAGTCAACATTATGATTTTAATCATACACTAGTGTTGTGTTTGATACACGGTACACGAAAACATTGCATACTGTAGGCAAAACTTTGAGAGTTTTGACAACGTGCATTTAGGACCTTTGGAAAACTTATGTAAATATTCATAAAAGGTCATTACGTAGGAACTGCGATTATTAACTCGGGCAAACGTGATTACATATACTGTCCATGCTATTTTATTTACCCGAGCAAGTGACCTACGCAAAACGAAACACTATACTGAAAGTTAACCGATACGAAAACGGATGTTGAAGTACATCACATACGACTTTCAAGGCGCGACCTTGAGAAAACATGACATTACGACAACGATGCTAATCTAGTCAGCGGGAAAACTACTGACAAGAATGCGGCAATTTGTCACATGGTCCTGTAAGCGACACGAAACACGCTGAGGTACGTCCAAACGAAATTTCATAACAGTTACAAAGGTAATCAAACAAATGACGCTGCAAAAGAAGTCACATGGCCTCGCATTCCCCCTACTTCATTAATGAAAACTACGCCATATATGACATTCTGTGGTAATGTCACGAAACAATAAGTCATCACATGAAATACCAGGTAAAGTCCTCGAATCCCTTTTGTTGAAATTTCAACTTTGCATATACTGAGTAGGTTTGCACACCTCTACTCCTCATAACGGTCATTGTGTCACGGAAATTTTTTTCTTGATTATACGATACGCATGCTTTGTTGCTACGCAGGTGGTTAACTTCATACGTGGAGATCGTCAGGGTCTTCACTTCGAATGGTCATTTCATCAATAATTCAAAGGTTGGTTCGCTATACTCAAATTTTTACTTTGTGATCTAGATGACCTGCCTTATTGCAAATATTGACTCCTTGGTATTGAGTCTACAAATTTCTTGAAATTTCATTTTCTTTCCAAGTTGCATACATGGGTTTTCGTAGTAACCATATCAAAATTTCTTGGTCGAATCATGTATTCATTGTTGGATTGTGTCAAATCAAGTTCAATTGTTTGAACTTGTTCACTGTATACAAATTCAATTAAAGGATTTCATATGATGGATTGAGGCCGTCATATTCAAAGTAATATCAACAAGCAATTCATTTGTTTCGAACCGTAGTAGACTGGTTTAGCCTGCACCCTTATTAAGTCATTTATTGGTTACGACACCTTGTGGTGGCGTTTCGCTAGTTGAAGCTTGCATTGACAACGCTTTCACAACTCATGTACGGATTTAATTACTTGATTATTTATTCATTTTTTAAATCCCCTTGTTGGATCATTTTCTTAAAACATTCTTAACACAATTGTGTATTAAGAAGATGGTACACAAATTATGATCTATTTCAGTGTACCTCGTAACGGTTCTTTCATCATCGGTCAAAAATTTTGGGATATTTATTGTTCTTCCACTAGCGACCGTAAAATTTATATTTATTTGTTCTTTCATTTTCAGTTGAAAATCCTATGAGATTATTTGGAACAAATATTCAGACTTACTTGATTGAACCTTTCATTAAATTGTAAACACGGTGAATTTGTTCGGTCACCGCTACTATTGAATTATTTCAATGGCTATGACGCCTTGTGGCGTCGGTATAAACTTGTAGCTTGGGCTAATCATTGAAAGTGGTCTTAATGCAACTATGTATTAAGACAATGATACACTAACTCGGTTGTAATTCGGTGTATCCTTGCAATTCAATAATGTTAACTTATGGTTCGAAAAGTTAACAGATCATCTTCATTTTTCTAATTAAGTTGAGCTTGTTGATTCTAAGTTTTACCTGACCAACAACCAACGCTAGTTTCCGTTGGTAGAAAATCTTATTATAATGAAACTCATTTATAGATTGTGAACGTCTTGGAAATCTATTGTTCGAGGTTCTCATTTGTATGCCCCCTGTAAACTCAGTCACATTGGTGACTATGTCATTACGTTTCGTTTACCTGGCATCGATTCAAAAAACAAATTCAGTTGAACCAGTGGGTTCATGTTGTTGTGGTAAGTCATTGTATTCATATAATCCAGACTAGTCTCGATGCGATTACATGGTCATTTACCTGGGTGGTATTAATACCTATCTACGCGTGACAAAAATCTAAGGAGATAACATAGTTTAGTTTCGAGGACGAAATTTTTATAACAAGGGGAGAATGTGACAACCGGCATTTTCCTGTTGTAATCAAGCGCATAATGAACAGTAATACCATTATAATTAGCGTAATTTGACGTAAATTAACACGATCAGGCCCCTGGAGAGCCTAGGAACGTATACTTGATTCACGTTACACGATTTGGCGATATCGAGAACACTAAACACAAATTTGAACGTTAAGCAAACTGATGCCGAACAAATACTGACAACTCCTAAACATACGAATTTTGTACTTGTGTTTATCATACAGTTATGATTATGCGATAAATTTGGATCGTCGGACATTGCAAAGTACAACGCGGAAGTTACGCGAAAACATGAACGCACCGACAACAAAACGAAGCAACAGACTTGAGTTAAGCCTCGATATTAATATATTATGACATATTTAGCTTTGTAATTGAATTTTATTATTCGTGGTCGAAATCGGATCGAAAAACGGACAAGAAACGACCATCGAATCGTTTTACGCAACTTTAGCGCAACGAACGGATTACGCGTCAAAACCCGACCCTTGATTTAATACTTAGCACTTTCGAGTCTAATCGAATGAATTTCGGTAAATAACAGCGTTCGAGTTTCAAAAACGGGTTGTGGATAGTGTTTGGGCTTACACGCGTTAACGAGCCTTGGGCCCGACCCACTAACAAACCCTAACTATATAAGTTCTTTATCTCACCTTCCCCCACATTTCTCTTAAGAAAACCCTAGCCCCCATGTTCAACTCCCTGCATCTCCCTCTATGCTCCGATCGTCGGACTTCGGTGATGAGTCCAGTCAGTCTGGTGGTCTTTCCGGCAACACACACACACACACCGACAAGCCACCGCTTCTCCTTTCCCCTCTTATTCACACCCGCATACATACATCCAAAGGGAGAGAGAGAGAGAGAGAGCATAGAGAGAGAGAGAGTCGCGATGAGAGAGGGGAGCAGAAGGCGACCTGGGCGGTGGGGGACTCGAAGACGGCGGCGATGGTGGTGGTGTAGAACAGCGGCAGTCGCCAGCGGTGGTCCGCGGTGGTGCCTCTGCAGCGCGCGGTTCAGCGGCAGCGATGTTCGTTCGAGAATGTGTCGGTTCAGTTCAACTTCAGTTTGGGTTGTCCCGGGTTCGATTTGGGTGGCGATGGCGGAGAAACAAAGCCGTTGCGCGGTGGCAACGCCGACGGCAGTAGCGATGGTGGCGGCGGTGTTTTGGGTCTCTGGTTTAACACAGTTCAAACCCCGTTCAGTTCAGATCTCGGTTCAGGTTTCGAGTTCAAGTTCGAATCAGTTTTCGGTTCGGGTTAACCCAGTCAAAGCAACAGTCAATGGGTTTTCCGGTTCAGTTTCGATATTTTGGTTTCGATATTTCAGTTCCGTTTAGATTTGGGTTATGTTTGTCTCATGTTTTCAGGTTAGGGATGCGTGTCTCGGTTTGGTGTTCGGTTCGACTCGGTCAACACCGAGTCAACTCTGTCAAATCTTGTCAACGCTAGTCAACTGGTCAAACCTGGTCAACTATCGGGTCAATGGGTCAATCAAGACTCTGTAAAATTTAATTACAACGCGAAATTTAATTATATTAGTTTATAAATATTATTAATAGTTATCGCGAAACCGAACTCAAAAACCGACCCGTTAACCGAACTTAAAAATAACAATAGATCCGACGTACAATATTCGCGTAAAAGTCATTAGTTAAAATTAAACCGACGTTGTTAAATATATAAATCAGAAATTATAATTGGCGAAACATTATATTTGAAATACGACGATAATTTATATATGTTGTTATATTGAATATTGCGTTTTGATTAATAAATCGACAACTAGTATTGTCGGGATCATCCGAAAACAGAGGAAACTCTCCCCGATTTTCATAAAATACGCAATACGAAACGCGTTACATTTCAAGTATAAAATGTCTGAATTCAAACGATTGTACAAAATAAACATTGATATATTTATTTTGTCGACGCTATTAAAACTTTCAACAACGAGCCGATCACATTTCAACGAGTGCGATTACAAGACAACAAGATTCGGTAATCGACTATAAAATAAATGATATTTATTTATGTTTAAGTCAAACATCGATAATTTATTCGAACGATGATATAAAAATATGTATATTGTTTATATTTGTTTCGAACGCCAAGTTTCCGAAGGCTTTAACAAGATAAGTACAATGCGCGTATTATTTCAAACGACGGAATTCGAAGTCATATATTAAAGGCGTCTAGAATTCGGAAATCGTATAACATAAATATAATTATATATATACGAATGTCGAGACGTTGAATACTTTTATGAAATAAATATAGTTATATTTATTTCAAACGTCGACGATTCGGGAACTTCAAATGCTATATGTTATCTTCGATTCAAATGCCTAACAAAGTACGACACGATACCGCAAGACTATAACAATTGTACGATTACTTCGTTATTTATTTATTATAAACGATGCGCCGGACTCTTGCTCGGATATGAAATGTGTTACCTATACGGATATATTTTCGAGTATATGTACATTATATCATACGAAAACTACGAAGAGTCGTACTATTATCCGTCGACGTACATGACGACTAAATATGATTTCATGAAATTATGTTTATATGTAAACATATATTTCAAGTCGCTCGAAAACAGAATCGTTTCTAAGAAAACCATAGGTTGGTTAACCGAGTTAAGACAATGACAATTTCATAGAATCGTATGAGTAATAATTCGGTAGAGCTCGGTGACACGTAGTTTAGCTACGTTATATCTAGAAACTTCCAAGTTATTCTGTTTTAGGAATTCCTTAGATTGCATGCTAGCAAGTAAAGTTATGGAGACAACACTATGGAAATCACATTAAGCTAGCTTTGCACAAGGAAATCAAGGTGAGTTCATAACCCCCACTTTTTACCGTTTTACATTTTTATAAATGTTTTCGGGGTTGGAAAGCATGCAAGTTTTGCGAAAGCATACAATGTTTCGATGAATGAAAATCATATATTTCTAAACCATGTTACAAACAGATTTCAATGAACTCAAATGGTTTACGAAAGATTTATGTTAAATTTACCGGTTTTCACAGCTATGCAAAGCTTGAAACATGCATGAGTTTTAAGACTAGTGACGGGATTGTCATAGTCACAACTAGGGGGCGAGGCTCCAATTTTATTATAACATGGGCTAGGCCCAATGACAAGAAAAAATGCGCTAGGCCCAATGACAAGAAAACATGGGCTAGGCCTAATGACATGGATAACATGGGCGAGGCCCAATAACATAAATGACATGGGCGCGGCCCAATAACACAAATTTATAACAATTGGTATGTAGCTATGGGATTAGATGATAACAGATCACTGTGCGTAAGTAGGATGATGACAATAGTAACCATTAATCACGTAGTGACCAAGGCGCAAAAGGTATAGATCTATCTAGTTTGAGACACGCTCCACTCCTGGTTTGTTAACCGGTTAGGACTGCTTTTGTGATCCCAATGATGTCAGAGTTTTCTCGGGTTGGTTACTTACTTATGGCACATAGGTAAGTGTATTAGCTACACACTAACAGATCCTTAGATTCCATAGGCATACTACATACTACGATTTCAATACCGGTTTACAAAGATAACAGAAAACATTTCAACACCGGTTTACAAAGATAACATAAAACATTTCAACACCGGTTTACAAAGATACATAAAACATTTCAACACCGGTTTACAAGGATAATAGAAAACATTTCAATACCGGTTTATTTACAGATACGATTGAAAACATTTTATCACCGGTTTATAAACATAACAGTTATATGCATGGATTTAGCAAACAACACGGAAAACATTTCAATACGGTTATACAGACATGACATTTTAAATGCTTTGGGATACTATGATCCCACAAACTGGTTTTCGAATGTAAAATGCTCAAATGTTTTATGACTCATTTGAAACAAAAAAAAAAACAAACTATGAACTTGCCAAATTTATGTTGATTTTTTGCATGTTCTTTCTCAGGTTATAATTTCAAGTATGGCACGGTTTGAATAGTGGAACCCATGGGGATTCGAGTATTTAGTAGGCGTTCATTTACTAGAAGTCTTAGCACTCACGTTTACTTCCGTTGTGCAATGAAGATACCAGTTTAGTTCACACCCAGCTGTGATGTGAAGGAATTATAGGGGGTGTGACAACCTATCCCCTCGGTCACCATGAAGTGATATTTCTCCCAATTTAACATCAACTTTGTCTCCATGCATCTCTTCAACATTCTCTTTAAATTAAGCAAACACTGATCGAAAGAGCTACCATAAACTGAAAAGTCATCCATGAAAACCTTTATGGACGTCTCAATATGCCAACCATGCAACGCTGAAAGGTGGCTAGAGCATTACATAACCCGAACACACGTGGCGATACGCATAAGTGCTATAAGGGCATGTGAAGGTCGCCTTTTTCATGATTCTCCGGTGTAATGGGGATCTAGAAGTAACCTGAAAATCCATCAATGAATCGGTAGAAATGCTGCCCCATTAAATGCTCCAACATCTAATCGATAAACGGGGAGGGAAATGGTCTTTCTTGGTGGCATCGTTGAGTTTTCTATAATCGATACAAGCACGCCAACCATTGGCCGTATGAGAAGGGATGAGCTTGTTTTTCTCATTCATCAAAACTGTCATCCTTCCTTTTTTAGGGACAACTTGAGTCGGGCTCACCTTGGGGAATCTAAGATAGGATATATCAAACCGGCATCCATGAGCTTTAGAACTTCCTTTTTCACGACTTCTTGCATGTTCAGATTCAGACACCTTTAAGGCTGCACCACGGGCTTATATTCATCCTCTATAAGTATCTGGTGCGTACACTAGGAGGGGCAGATGCCCTAAATATCTGACAGTCTCCATGCAATGGATTCCTTGTGTGACTTCAACACAACAAGTAACCGAGACTTCTCCTCCTCCATCAATTTAGATTAAATTATGACGGGCAAACTAGCATTTTCTCCTAAGTAGGCATACTCTAAGTGGGAGAGTAAAACCATAAGCTCTAACAGTGGTGGCATTTATGGCCTTGGGAAACAAGGGTGTTTCTTCCTCATATGAATCCAGCTCCTCCTCGACGTCCTCTCCTACCAAATTGGCTCCACAAATGTAGTCAAGACATCGGTCCATGCATGAGATGAAAGAATTAATGAAGTAAACAGAATTGCATGGACCACTAAAGTCATCATGACCACTCGAACGTCGCATAGATTTAACGACCTCAAATGTGACATTTTGGTCTCCTACGTGAAGTGTGATTTTCCCATCAAAGACATCGGTTAGTGACTTTGTAGTACGCAAGAATGGACGACTTAAGATAAGAGGCACATTGACATTAACTTTAATGTCAAGAATCATGAAATCCACACGAAAAACAAATTTGTCAACTTTGACCAACAAGTTCTCGACAATACCCCATGGATATTTGATTGATTGGTCGAGAAGGGATAATGACATGTGTGTCGGAGTAAGATCGCCTAGGTCTAGTTTCTTGTAGAGAAAGTATGGCATCAAGTTGATGCTAGCACCTAGATCGGCCAACACGTGGCTTAAAGTGTCACTACCACACATACACGGGATTGCGAAAATTCCTAGATCTATTAATTTCTTTGGTAGCTTATTAAGAACCACTAAGAACAACCCACGGTAAGAGTAACGTTCGAAAGCTCCCCCAGTCTATCCTTTCGTTTCAGAAGATCCCTCAGAAACTTGTTGGGCATATGTTGGAGGGGCTCAATGAATGGAAGATTGAATTTAAGCTGTTTGAACATATCGAGGAAGTTTCCATATTCCTTAGTATATTTTTAATGCTTGATGCGAGTAGATATGGAGCACGGGAATTGCATAGAATTACTCCTATGCATCACATCTAAAAAACTCAAAAGCTTTAAACCACATGAAACATACCAAAAACAAACAAGAAATCATCAACCATAAGAAATCAGATGTAAAAAGCCGATGAAACATAGATCAGCAAACGCCGACGAAAAACACTCACCAAAGCACACCTCAAGCAGCCGACTATATCATTAGCCACCACTCATCGGAGGTAAATAACCGATGAAATAGGCATCCGAAAACGACTACAAAAACCAAACAACAAAGCAGCCTTAATGTCACTAGACATGACCAGAATGAGAGAAGGAGAGAGAGAGAGACAAGGGGTGGAGTGGGGATTATCCATGTGGAAAATCAGATTCTCCTTCTTACGAATGGGGGCAGACTATCAAACCAGTGGTCTTTCCATCGATATCTCTCTCTCTAACATGGGCGTAGGTAGTGTACAAGGAGGGGTAGCACAGGATACCCCTCAACCCCGTCTTCGTAGTGTAATTTTTTTCGATTTTATACAAAGGATACCCATGAACAAATATGAGGATACCCTTGGAAAAAATAGGATACTTGAGTTTATTAAAATCCCAAATTTTTATAGCCTCAAACTTGTATGATTAATAAGCCTAAAATGATAAACATAGCCCAAATTAAGAATAGTTTAATTGAAATAGCCCAAATTAAGAATGTTTTAATAGAAAAGAGGCCCAATTGATAAACTTAGCCCAAAGGCTAAAGCAATAAAATATCTTTATGTAAATTATTGGGCAGCAATTAGAAAGGAAAAAGGAACGTTATTGCTGGATATCACGAACTTCGACTACTGAAATCGCCCCTCTTAGCACTGCTTGTCGTTGACCGGCGTTTGACCTCCATGCAAGTGTGAGTGTTTCTTGTCCTTTGATTTCTTGTTTTTTTGTTATTTTTATATAGAATTGTAGTTTTTTATTTGTCAGGGTTTAAGCATTTAGATAAGTTAAATTTGTAAGACCTTAACACGTTTTAACCAAAAACACCCAGTAGAAATGCGAACACAAAAATATCTCTCTTATTAACTTTCTAGCATGCATGAGAATCGTTTAAAACAACTTTGCATGATAATTACACATTTGCTTTCTTAATTAGGATTTCTAATACAAAACACATTTATAAATCTACAAGACCACACTCCCGTATAACTCATGCTCTGACTCGATCTTCACCACTTTGCATTCCATAAGGATGATCCGTGATCCATGTAAGCAACAGTCACCATATACATCCACATCATTAGTAATGGGTAACATCATATATAATTTGAAGCATATATATATATATATATATATATATTATATATATATATATATATACACATATATTATAAATTTAAACGACGTATCATATTCTTTCAACGTGTGTTATTTCATTCCTTTATTATTCCAAATTCAGTCATTTCATCTCGGCGTCAAACCTTCATAGAGCCAACAATATCTTACGTGCACTTTCATTCCATTCCCAAAGTAACCCGGTTAACATCGCTAATACTCATATATATTAAAATCATGTATACATGCATACATGTCTCATTCATTTGTATGTGTATGTGTATATATTTATAGTTTCAACACGTGCATACATTTCTTTCTAACTAAACTCTTACATACATCTTCATTCTCAAAAATTATAGATACAAATCCTAGCCACAAGCATTCATTCATACAAAATTCGTACATACAACCTACGCACGAGATTGTTCCTATTCATGCTTACTTATTGGTTCTATCTACTAACTTTCAACTAGATTCATACGTACATGCTTACACACTTATTTCGTTCCCACACTTAGTTGCATACACGCTCCATTCTTACTCGTACCTCATAAACACTCTTTGGTAAGTTTGGGGTACATTTCGATAGATTAAATATGAGTCCCATACTCACTCGTACCTTACACAACTATTTGGTAAGGTTAATGATGTGCTAAAAGTTGTTTAACAAACATTAACGCAACTAACCCTAGACTAGACACTAAGTTAAACTCTAGTCTAAAACTAAACTACTAACCGACAAGTGAAACGATCGACTCTGGAATAGCTAAGTAAGTCCGGATATCGAACCCACAAGACTCTATTAATTACGTTAACTAGACTCAATTTACTTATCTACACGATTGATTTCTCACTAAACTAAACTAATAGAAAGTTGCAAATGCTTCCAACTGCTCCTGTTGTGACATTTGTGTCTTTTCAATCATTGTACAATTAAAAACAATTTCGTATTCAATGAAACCCTGTGTTTTATTCTTGAAATTTGTATAATTATCTAAGATATTTGCACAATTTCAATTTCTTGCACGATTTCGAACCCTCAAAAATTTTTGTGGAAGTCATTCGTTAACTGACACTCAAACGCAATCAGTTTAACGTGATGTACACTCCAAAACAAGGAAGTAAGCTACACATACCCTAAATACCCTTTACATAACTTAGATATAAGTTTTGAAGGGTTAGATATGACAAAAACACACTTATACAAGTCCAGGGACTATTACCGTCAAACTATGAAAGTCTATTGGTCCGTATTCAAGATATGAACCATGTGTATGCAATCCAAATATTTTTGTATTCAATAAAATCTTGTATTTTATTTATGAGAATGCCAAAATGTCAATCGTTGCACACTTTCGATCATTTTCGTGTTCGTTAAAGCGTTTTAGGCATTTTTGCGAAACGCGTAACCGTACAACCGAACGAACCGACATACATGACATTTTCGGACATAATCAAAGTTACACATGTCTTAACAACTTTATATTACCTAAATATTAGGTTAATGGGGTTAAAAATGGCAAACAAATGAAAATACAAGTCCAAGGGCCAAAAAATGTCAAAAAATAATAAAGATTTTTGCTTCTTCACCAAGTTTGCGACCTATCTCTAATTTTGACACCTAGCACTCATTTTACGACACTTAATTTGGTGTTGACACATGTTAGGACACTAATCCACACTTAAGGACAATTGTCATCACATCCTTGATCCTAAAATACTATAAATACCCCATGATACTTCCATTTTTCACACCACTTGAAAACACTTCAAAGCAAATTGTGAAGTTCTTCTTTCTATCCTTCTTGGAGCTTGTTTCCAGCCTTTGTAAGCCTTCTATCTTGAGTTCCTAAAGTATTCTTCAACACGAGTAAGTACTCTTCCTAGTTCTTTCATTATTTTAGCTATTTTAAGCTAAAAGTCGAACAGTTTGGCTTGTGATTGACCTTTGCTTCTAACCATATTTGGTCAAGTGAAAGTTCAATTGAACTTTGCAACGTGATTGTAATCATGAAGGTTATAACGATTTCACCCTCTGATTACCACGTTTACTAGTCGAAGTGACGAGTCAAAGTTTCGGTAAAAAATACGCATGATTTGCATTTTACGACGAAACTATTTTTGAGTATCAAAACACCAAGTTTTGATAACAAATCAGTTTTATAAACTTAGTTAGACAACCATACAACCGAACGAACCGGCATCCATGATATTTTCGAACATAATCAAAGTTACACATGTCTTAAAACCTTTATATAACCTAAATATTAGGTTAAGGGGTTAAAAATGGCAAACAAGTGAAAATACAAGTCGAAGGGCCAAAAATGTTAAAAAATAATAAAAAAATTTTCTTCTTCACCAAGTTTGCCCCTTATCTCCAATTTTTGACACCTAGCACTTATTTTGCCACACTTAATTTTGTGTTGACATATGTTAGGACACTAATCTACACATAAGGACACTTATCATCACCTCCTTGATCCTTAAATACTATAAATAACCCATGATTCTTCCATTTTTTCACACCACTTCAAAACACTTCAAAGCAAATTGTGAAGTTCTTCTTTCTATCCTTTTTGGAGCTTGTTTCCAGCCTTTTAGAGCCTTCTATCTATAGTTCTTAAAGGTACTTCAACATGAGTAAGTACTCTTCCTAGTTCTTTCATTATTTTAGCTATTTTGAGCTAAGAGTCGAACAGTTTGGCTTCCTGATTGACCTTTGCTTCTAACCATACTTGGTCAAGTGAAAGTTCAATTGAACTTTGAAACGTGATTGTAGTCACGAAGGTTATAATGAATTTCACCTTCTGATTACCATGTTTACTAGTCGAAGTGACGAGTCAAAGTTTCGGTAAAAAATGCGCATGATGTGCATTTTACGACGAAACTATTTTTGGGTATCAAAACACCAAGTTTTGATACGAAATCAGTTTTATAAACTTAGTTAGACAACCGTACAACCGAACGAACCGACATCCCTGACATTTTCAGACATAATAAAAGTTACACATGTCTTAATACCTTTATATAACCTAAATATTAGGTTAAAGTGGTTAAAAATGGCAAACAAGTGAAAATAAAAGTCCAAGGGCCAAAAATGTCAAAAAAATAATAAAAAATTTTGATTCTTCACCAAGTTTGCCACTTATCTCCAATTTTTGACACCTAGCACTCATTTTACCACACTTAATTTGGTGTTGACATATGTTAGGACACTAATCCACACTTAAGGACACTCATCATCACCTCCTTAATCCTTAAATACTATATATAACCCATGATTCTTCCATTTTTTCACACCACTTCAAAACACTTCAAAGCAAATTGTGAAATTCTTCTTTCTATCCTTCTTGGAGCTTGTTTCCAGCCTTTGAGAGCCTTCTATCTAGAGTTCTGAAAGTGTTCTTCAACACGAGTAAGTATCTTCCTAGTTCTTTCATTATTTTAGCTATTTTGAGCTAAGAGTCGAACAGTTTGACTTCCTGATTGACCTTTGCTTCAAACCATACTTGGTCAAGTGAAAGTTCAATTGAACTTTGAAACATGATTGTAATCACGAAGGTTATAACGATTTCACCTTCTGATTACCACGTTTACTAGTCGAAGTGACGAGTCAAAGTTTCGGTAAAAAATGCACATGATGTGCATTTTACGATGAAACTATTTTTGGGTATCAAAACACCAAGTTTTGACACCAAATCAGTTTTATAAACTTAGTTAGACAACCGTACAACCAAACGAACTGACATCCATGACATTTTCGGACATAATCAAAGTTACACATGTCTTAACTCCTTTATATAACCTAAATATTAGGTTAAAGGGTTAAAAATGGCAAACAAGTGAAAATACAAGTCCAAGGGCCAAAAATGTCAAAAAAAATAAAAAATTATGCTTCTTCACCAAGTTTGCAACTTATCTCCAATTTTTGACACCTAGCACTCATTTTGGCACACTTAATTTGGTGTTGACATATGTTAGGACACTAATCCACACTTAAGGACATTGTCATCACCTCCTTGATCCTTAAATACTATTAATACCCCATGATTCTTCCATTTTTTCACACCACTTCAAAGCAAATTTGTGAAGTTCTTCTTTCTATCTTTCTTGGAGCTTGTTTCCATCCTTTGGAAGCCTTCTATCTTGAGTTCTGAAAGTGTTCTTCAACACGAGTAAGTACTCTTCCTAGTTCTTTCATTATTTTAGCTATTTTGAGCTAAGAGTCGAACAATTTGGCTTCCTAATTGACCTTTGCTTCTAACCATATTTGGTCAAGTGAAAGTTCAATTGAACTTTGCAACGTGATTGGAATCACGAAGGTATAACGATTTCACCTTCTGATTACCACATTTACTAGTCAAAATGACGAGTCAAAGTTTCGGTAAAAAATGCGCATGATGTGCATTTTACGACGAAACTATTTTTGGGTATCAAAACACCAAGTTTTGATACGAAATCAGTTTTCTAAACTTAGTTAGACAACCGTACAATCGAACGAACCGACATCCATGACATTTTCGGACATAATCAAAGTTACACATGTCTTAACACCTTTATATAATCTAAATATTAGGTTAAAGGGGTTAAAAATGGCAAACAAGTGAAAATACAAGTCCAAGGGCCAAAAATGTCAAAACAATAATAAAAAAATTTGCTTCTTCACCAAGTTTGCCACTTATCTCGAATTTTTGACACCTAGCACTCATTTTGCCTCACTTAATTTGGTGTTGACATATATTAGGACACTAATCCACACTTAAGGACACTTGTCATCACCTCCTTGATCCTTAAATACTATAAATACCCCATGATTCTGCCATTTTTCACACCACTTCAAAACACTTCAAAGCAAATTGTGAAATTCTTCTTTCCATCCTTCTTGGAGCTTGTTTCCAGCCTTTGGAAGCCTTCTATCTTTAGTTCTGAAAGTGTTCTTCAACACGAGTAAGTACTCTTCCTAGTTCTTTCATTATTTTAGCTATTTTGAGCTAAGAGTCGAACAGTTTGGCTTCTTGATTGACCTTTGCTTCTAACCATATTTGGTCAAGTGAAAGTTCAATTGAACTTTGCAACATGATTGTAATCACGAAGGTTAGGTTATAACGATTTCACCTTCTGATTACCACGTTTACTAGTCGAAGTGATGAGTCAAAGTTTCGGTAAAAAATGCGCATAATGTGCATTTTACCACAAAACTATTTTTGGGTATCAAAACACCAAGTTTTGATACCAAATCAGTTTTATAAACTTAGTTAGACAACCGTACAACCGAACGAACCGACATCCATGACATTTTGGACATAATCAAAGTTACACATGTCTTAACGCCTTTATATAACCTAAATATTAGGTTAAAGCGGTTAAAAATGGCAAACAAGTTGAAAATACAAGTCCAAGAGCCAAAAATGTCAAAAAATAATAAAAAAATTGCTTCTTCACCAAGTTTGCCACTTATCTCCAACTTTTGACACCTAGCACTCATTTTGCCACACTTAATTTGGTGTTGACATATGTTAGGACACTAATCCACACTTAAGGACACTTGTCATCACCTCCTTGATACTTAAATACTATAAATACCCCATGATTCTTCCATTTTTTCACACCACTTCAAAACACTTCAAAGCAAATTGTGAAGTCTTCTTTTCTATCCTTCTTGGAGCTTGTTTCTAGCCTTTTGAAGCCTTCTATCTTGAGTTCTGAAAGTGTTCTTCAACACGAGTAAGTACTCTTCCTAGTTCTTTCATTATTTAGCTATTTTGAGCTAAGAGTCGAACAGTTTGGCTTCCTGATTGACCTTTGCTTCTAACCATATTTGGTCAAGTGATAGTTCAATTGAACTTTGCAACGTGATTGTAATCACGAAGGTTATAACGATTTCACCTTCTGATTACCACATTTACTAGTCGAAGTGACGAGTCAAAGTTTCGGTAAAAAATGCGCATAATGTGCATTTTACCACAAAACTAGTTTTGGGTATCAAAACACCAAGTTTTGTATGATACGAAATCAGTTTTATAAACTTAGTTAGACAACCGTACAACCGAACGAACCGACATCCATGACATTTTTGGACATAATCAAAGTTACACATGTTCTTAACGCCTTTATATAACCTAAATATTAGGTTAAAGGGATTAAAAATGACAAACAATTGAAAAATACAAGTCCAAGGGCCAAAAATGTCAAAAAAATAATAAAAAATTTTGCTTCCTCACCAAGTTTGCCACTTATCTCCAATTTTTGACACCTAGCTCTCATTTTGCCACACTTAATTTGGTGTTGACATATGTTAGGACACTAATCCATACTAAAGGACACTTGTCATCACCTCCTAGATCCTTAAATACTATAAATACCCCATGATTCTTCCATTTTTTTCACACCACTTCAAAACACTTCAAAGCAAATTGTGAAGGTCTTCTTTTTATCCTTCTTGGAGCTTGTTTCCAGCCTTTGAAGCCTTCTATCTTGAGTTCTGAAAGTGTTCTTCAATACGAGTAAGTACTCTTCCTAGTTCTTTAATTATTTTAGCTATTTTGAGCTAAGAGTCGAACATTTTGGCTTCCTGATTGACCTTTGCTTCTAACCATATTTGGTCAAGTGAAAGTTCAATTGAACTTTGCAACGTGATTGTAATCACGAAGGTTATAACAATTTCACCTTCTGATTACCACGTTTACTAGTCAAAGTGACGAGTCAAAGTTTCGGTAAAAAATGCGCATGATGTGCATTTTACGGCGAAACTATTTTTGGATATCAAAACACCAATTTTTGATACCAAATCAGTTTAATAAACTTAGTTAGACATATTTTGACATGTCTAACTCGTCACTTATAGTTTAGTGCTTATTTAGGGTCGTTAGTCGAGTGGTCTTGACCACCGCTTTGACTTTCGAATCCGACCCGTTTGGTTGATCTTAGGAACCGACCAAACACATATTCTTGACCATAGTTGTATAGGGAATAACCTACTGAGGTTATACCTTATGGTCACGTTGTTTGGTTAGTGTTATGAGGTTATACCTTATGGTCACAAATTTTTTGACATATAAGCTGATGTTATAACATTTTCAAATATGTTTGGGCTTTTAAGAATTATCATAGAACGTTTTTAACGATCTGATCGCGCGTTTACGCTAATGACCCGTTAAAGTAGCATAAACTACCTTAACGAGTCATAATGGGTTAAAAGCACTTAGGATCCTTTCCAAATCAGAATGTTAAGTTTGTTAAACCATTATCACATGAGTTTCAACACTCGTTTGGTTTATAAGACTTCATACTATCCGATCTCCCGTTTGTAGTCCCGACACGCTAACATAATTATTTAACACATTAGGACACGCTTGAGCTTTGTTTATTCCGTTGATCAAGAACACTTTCGCAATCCCAAGTGAGTACATAGTTCCCGTATTTTATGTTTTGAAAATGTTTTGGGGTGACTCATATGTGCCAAATCATTTTCAAGTTTTCAAAAACAATGTCTATGGTTTATATATAAAACAATACGATTTCAATGATGTGAACAACTTGTTAATGCGTTGTCTATAACACGAATGGCATTCATTAGCTTTGGCCAAGCTGACCAGTAGTATGTTATGGTACTATAGGGCTGACAATCTCATTATCGGACTGTTCACTGGATTTGGTGGAAGTTTGGGTAATGACAGAAACTGTTTCTGATTAACAAATCATTTGTTGATTTTTTAGTCTAGTTAAAGAGACCCGTTGGTGGTCTATTAAAGATACGATTTGGTGGTATAGTCAACACAGGTTTGAATGTGTTCATTAAAGAACGATCAAAAGTTTCACAATTAAAAACACGAATGATTTGTTTATGACATGGACAATTGGTTTATGACACGAAAGATTGATTTATATCACGAACGGATGGTTTATAACACGGACAAATGGTTTATAATACATACAAATGGTTTTGAACAATGTCACGGAATGATTTTCACTTAAAGATATAAACCATATGAAGTTTTCTTTGGAATCAATCTATTACAAGGTTTTTACAAAAGAAACGTTTTGGTCAAGATTCATGGCTACAAGGTTTTCACAAGTCTAACCAACTTGTTTTAGTTGGTTAATTGTATTACAATATCAAACACTTTTGATACAAGGTTTTCACTTAACGACTCTTGTAGTCGGACAAGATGTTGCAATATTTATACAAAGCCACGAATTTGCACACTCAAAAAACCTATATAGTCGCCGGCATTTTTATGTTGTCTCTCTTTTCACATATATTTCAGGAGTCAATGCTTGATAATATGATGCATGCTTCCCGTAGGAATGGACGCGGGCGTTAGTGACTTAAATGTGAAAGACAATTTATTTATGTGTTGTTTCTGTTTATCCCAAGACAATGTAAACATTTAACATAATAAAACAAAATTTTAAATTCCATGAGTGGTGAAAAAATAGTTCAGTGACATGACTCCTCAACGTTTCCGCCGCTGTTCGTTGTTTTACGCGGTCGGGGTGTTACAGAAAGATTGGTGTTAGAGCTTATGATTATAGGGAATTAAGTTATTAATAATGCTTTGACCTAGACTATAACCTTCCTAGGACCCTAAGCGAGTTATCTTGCATTTAAATTCTTAAAACAATACCATCACCTATCCTTAGGTGACTTCCAAAACAAATACACAAGTTACAAATTCGTTTTGAAAATCAATCATCTATCCTTAGATGATTTCTTTTGGCTTAAAGCCTTGTAAGTTTTCAAAATCCTGTCAAAGTTTGGATTTTATTAATGTGAACACGTGCAATCTGGAAGGGTGGATACCTGCACCCCGAGTATTCTGTCTAAGGCTAGAGTGTTCGTACAAATCCGCATTATAGGACCAGTCATCTTACCTGGGAACTCTTGGGGTGAGTGTCCACTTATAGGCTAAAGCATGTCTTCGCGATATATTATAAAGACCCATTTACTTTGATTAGTCACCGTGTGTCGTTTATTTGTTTTTAAGTAACGAACGAATGACCACCATCCTCATATTTCGTCAATATTTTTAACATCTCTCTTGATTATCCAATGTCAATCTCACATATTTTCCCTCATGTTTTCTTCTAGAATGCCTCCTCGACATAATACAACTCAAGATGCTGAAATGACAGCTATAATAGCTCAGCAAATTGCTGCTGTACTCCCAAAGCTAGTGACCCAGATAAACCAAGCAAACAATAACAACAACAATGCACCCACACCGTGCAACTACAAACAATTTAACTCGGCTAAACGCTCAAGTTTATTGGGTCCGAAGGAGCTAATGGACTCATACAGTGGTTTGAGAGTCTCAAAAGCACATTTTGTCATGTTCAATGCTCGAATGAGTGAAAAGTCAAGTTTGCATCGAGTGTATTAAAAAAAAGCACTTACATGGTGGAATGGTGTGATGAGAGATAGGGGTGCCGATGTGGCAATGGCACAAACGTGGGAAGAGCTTCGAGCTCTATTAATAAGGGAATTCTGCCCACGTCATGAACAACGGGCACTGGAAGATGAAT
Source organism: Scalesia atractyloides (assembly GCA_947069175.1). Classification (NCBI taxonomy): domain Eukaryota; kingdom Viridiplantae; phylum Streptophyta; class Magnoliopsida; order Asterales; family Asteraceae; genus Scalesia; species Scalesia atractyloides. The sequence continues at coordinate 39,494,881 of CAMTDV010000022.1, read as the reverse complement.
TCCACAATCTTAAACAAGATAGTGGAGAGCATCATGCCTACACTGGCCGTTACGAAGAATTGAGCTTGTTGTGTCCCGCCATGGTCACCCTGTTGGATAAAGCAATAGAGAGGCACATCGATGGCCTACCTGACCCCGTTCAGGACATTGTTACTGGTAGCAACCCTACCATTGTTCGACAGGCTATCGAATTAGCTGCTACCCTGACTGAATCTCAGGTCAAGAAGGGGAAACTGTTTCACAAGGGCGACAATAAACAGGCAGCTAAAACCACTCAAGAGAAAACAAAGGAGAACAAAGCTGAGTCTTCCAAGAAGTCGAGGAAGCGTAAGGCTTCACAGAACTTTGCAATTTTTGCACGACCCAACCAGAACACTCAAAACTAGATAGCATAACCTCCTACGAGGAAACCCTATGCTGGTACTGTATCTTTGTGCAACCTGTGCAATGGTCACCATCAAGCTCACCTACAGTGTCGCCAACGCACCTCGTGTGGAAGATTCGGTCACATAGCTAATGTTTGTCGTTCGGCCCCAAAACAAGCTGTTCAGAACCCTGTTCAACCCCAAGCCAACCCTACTAGACCTTTGTTCCCACCTTGTTCTTGCTACAACTATGGCGAGATGGGTCAATTTAGAAACAACTGTCCAAAATTGGTGAATGCGAATACAAGTCCAGCCCGTGGACGCGCATTCAATATCACTGCCAATAAGGCTCGTGCTGATAACGAAGTCATTAACGGTACGTTCCTTGTTAACAATCATCCTACTTCTATTCTTTTCGATTCAGGTGCCGATAGAAGCTTTATATCACTAGCCTTTGAACCTTTGCTTTCGATGCCTAGAACTAAACTAGGAAAACCCTTAACGGTGGAATAACTAGTGGTGAAGCCCTTATGCTCGACTATGTCATTCGTAGTTGCCAACTGAACCTTGATAACCACCTTTTTCCCATTGACCTCACCCCAATGCAACTCGGGAGCTTTGACATCATTATAGGAATGGATTGGTTAACCAAACACTCTGCTGAAGTGATCTGTTTCAACAAGGTTGTTTGTATACCTCTTTCGTCTGGCGAAACCTTAGAAGTTCACGGAGAGAAACCCTCTAGTAGCCTAAAACTCATGACCTGTACCCAGGCCCAAAACTACCTACGAAAGAATTATGTAGCCTTCTTGGCTCATATCGTAGAGGAAAAAGGCAAGGGCAAAACTGTTCATGACATCCCCGTTGTTCGGGAATATCCTGAGGTGTTTCCTGAAGAGCTCCCTAGTTTACCCCCAATTCGTCAAGTTGAGTTTTGTATTGACCTTATAACATAGTGCCAACCCAATTGCCAAATCTCCTTACCGTCTTGCACCGTCTGAAATGCAAGAGTTGTTAAAGCAACTCCAAGAACTTTCAGACAAGGGATTCATTCGTCCGAGCTTTTCACTTTGGGGCGCTCTTGTCCTATTCGTGAAAAAGAAGGATGGATCCTTTCGTATATGTATCGATTATCGTGAGCTCAATAAATTCACAATAAAAAATCGACATACCCTACCTCGCATTGATGATCTCTTTGATCAGCTATAAGGTGCGACCTGCTTTTCAAAGATTGATCTGTGGGTATCATCAACTTCGTGTACTCGAAGAAGATATTCCCAAGACTGCTTGTCGCACTCGATACGACCATTACGAGTTCAATGTCATGCCTTTTGGCCTGACGAATGCTCCTGCCGTCTTCATGGACGTAATGAATAGGGTTTGTAAACCTTATTTAGACAGGTTCATCATTGTTTTCATCGACGACATCCTCATTTATTCTAAGTCTCGAGTCGATCACGAACAACATCTCCGTCTAACGATGTAACTCCTGAAGAAAGAACAACTTTACACGAAATTCTCCAAGTGTGAATTTTGGCTAAAAGAAGTTCAATTTTTGGACACATTGTTAACGAACAAGGTATACATGTAGATCCCGCCAAAATTAGTGTGATTAGGGATTGGAGTACACCTACTACTCCTATCGAAGTTCGTTAATTTCTTGGTCTTGCTAGATACTATCGACGATTCATCGCGAACTTTTCAAAGATCGCGCTCCCCTCATCACTTTGACTTAGAACAATAAACCTTTTGAGTGGGGACCCAAACAAGAGGAAGCCTTTCAAACACTGAAACAAAAACTCTGTGATGCTCCTATTTTATCTTTACCCGACGACAACGACGGATTCATTGTCTATTGTGACGCATCAAACCTAGGCCTTGGTTGTGTTCTCATGCAAAGAGACAAAGTCATAGCCTATGCGTCAAGACAATTGAAAATCCACGAGAAGAACTACACAACTCATGATCTTGAGTTAGGAGTCGTAGTTTTTGCTCTCAAAATTTGGAGCCACTACCTTTACGGTTCGAAATGTGTGGCTTTCACTGACCACAAAAGTCTCCAACACATATTCAATCAAAAGGAGCTAAACATGAGACAACGACGCTGTGTCAAACTTCTGAACGGCTACGACTGCGAGATTCGCTACCATCCTAGTAAGGCGAATGTTGTGGCTGATGCGCTTAGTTATAAGGAACGTGTCAAACTTCACTGTGTTCGAGTTCAATATGATATCCACACGTATCCTTCAAGCACAACATACATGTGTGACCCAAAGCTTGTTGAAAAAATGAGCTGCCAAAAAATCTCGAACTTCAACTCGAAACAAAAGATAACAGATAACTCTACTACAAGAACCGTTTGTGGATTCCTAGTCAAGACAATCTCCGCACCTTATTGATGGACGAAGCTCATAAGTCTCGTTATTCAATCCATCCTTGTGCAGACAAAATGTATAAGGATCTCCGTACCCAGTATTGGTGGCCGGGTATGAAGAAGGAAATTGCCTTGTATGTCTCTAAATGCCTAACTTGTCTTAAAGTTAAGGCACACCCAACTGGTTTACTAGAGCAACCAGAAATACCAGTATGGAAGTGGGAGAACATTGCGATGGATCTCATCACTTCTACCGCGCACACCTAGAGGTCATGATGCCATTTGGGTAATCATCGATCGTCTAACAAAGTCAGCACACTTTTTGGCAATTCGTGAGGATCAATCTGCTGACAAACTCGCCAAGATCTACGTTGATGAGATTGTATCTCGTCATGGTGTTCCTTTGAACATCATATCCGATCGAGATGCTCGATTCTCATCTCACTTTTGGAAGACCATGCAATCTGCCATGGGAACCAAACTCAATCTAAGCATTTCTTATCATCCTTAAACAGATGGACAATCTGAAAGGACAATTCAAACACTGGAGGATATACTTAGAGCATGTGTGATCGACTTTGGTGGTAGTTGGGATTCGCATCTACCATTGGTCGAATTCTCCTATAAATTAGTTATCACGCCAGCATCAATATGGCGCCTTTCGAAGCTCTATACGGTCGAAAATGTCGTTCACCTGTCTGCTGGAATGAGGTCGGTGAAGCTCAGCTCACTGGACCTGAACTCATTCACGACACAACAGACAAAGTCAAGAAAATTCACGATAACCTTCTGACAGATAGAAGCCGTCAAAAGAATTATGCAGACAAACGACGCAAGCCCTTGGAATTCCAAGTTGATGATCACGTCCTTGTCAAGATATCCCCTTGGAAAGGTGTGATTAGATTTGGAAAGAAAGGAAAACTTGCACCACGATATATTGGACCATTCAAGATCGTTGAGAGAATCGGAAAGGTGGCCTGCCGATTTGAGCTACCTCCTGAACTTGGGAATATTCACCCAACATTCCACGTGTCCAATTTGAAAAAGTGTTTAGCCGATATAAACCTCCACATTCCCCTCAACGAAATTCATGTAGATGACACTATGCACTTTGTCGAGAAACCTTTGGAGATGTTGGACCGTGCAGTCAAGAAACTCAAGCGTAGACATATACCGATAGTTAAAGTTCGCTGGGAATCCAAACGTGGCCCAGAATTTACTTGGGAACAAGAGGATCAGATGAAAGCGAATATCCACATCTGTTTTCACAAAGTCTCCTCTAATTAAATTTCGGGACAAAATTTGCAAAAGTAGGGGAGACTGTGACATTTGTGCCTTTTCAGCATTGTACAATTACAAATAATTTTGTATTCAATGAAGCCTGTGTTTTATTTCCGAAATTTGTATAATTATCTAAGACATTTGCACAATTTCAATTTCTTGCACGATTTCGAACCCTCAAAATTTTTTATGGAAGTAATTTGTTAACTGACACTCAAACGCAATAAGTTTAACGTGATGTACACTCTGAAAAAAGGACATAAGCTACACATACCCTAAATACCCTTTACATAACTTAGAAATAAGTTTTGAAGGGTTAGATATGACAAAAACACGTTTATACAAGTCCAGAGACTATTTTCGTAAAACTGCGAAAGTCTGTTGGTCCGTATTCAAGATACGAACCATGTGCATCAATCCAAATATTTTTGTACTCAATAAAATCTTGTATTTTATTAATGAGAATGCAAAAATGTCAATTGCTGCACACTTTCAATCATTTTCGTGTTCATTAAAACGTTTTACGCCATTTGCGAAACGCGTAACCGTACAACCGAACAAACCGACATCCATGACATTTTCGGGCATAATCCAAGTTACAATGTCTTAACACCTTTATATAACCTAAATATTAGGTTAAAGGGGTTAAAAATGGCAAACAAGTGAAAATACAAGTCCAAGGGCCAAAAATGTCAAAAAAATAATAAAAAATTTTGCTTCTTCACCAAGTTTGCTACTTATCTCCAACTTTTGACACCTAGCACTCATTTTGCCACACTTAATTTGGTGTTAACATATGTTAGGACACTAATCCACACTTAAGGACACTTGTCATCACCTCCTTGATCCTTAAATACTATAAATACCCCATGATTCTTCTATTTTTTCACACCACTTCAAAACACTTCAAAGCAAATTGTGAAGTTCTTCTTTCTATCCTTCTTGGAGCTTGTTTCCAACCTTTGGAAGCCTTCTATCTTGAGTTCCGAAAGTGTTCTTCAACACGAGTAAGTACTCTTCCTAGTTCTTTCATTATTTTAGCTATTTTAAGCTAAGAGTCGAACAGTTTGGTTTCCTGATTGACCTTTGCTTCTAACCATATTTGGTCAAGTGAAAGTTCAATTGAACTTTTCAACGTGATTGTAATCACGAAGGTTATAACGATTTCACCTTCTGATTACCACGTTTACTAGTCGAAGTGACGAGTCAAAGTTTCGGTAAAAAATGCACATGATGTGCATTTTACGACAAAACTATTTTCGGGTATCAAAACACCAAGTTTTGATATCAAATCAGTTTTATAAACTTAGGTAGACATATTTTTGGCATGTCTAACTCGTCACTTCTAGTTTAATGCTTATTTAGGGTCGTAAGTCGAGCGTCTTGACCACCGCTTTAACTTTCGGATCCCACCCGTTTGGTCGATCTTAGGATCCGACCAAACACATATTCGTGACCATAGTTGTATAGGGAATAACCTACTGAGGTTATACCTTATGGTCACGTCGTTTGGTTAATGTTATGATAAGTTACTTTTATGTTCTTAAAAAAATATGACCAAATGCCCTTTTGCGCATAAATCCATTTTAAAACACATGGTAACAAAATTTTTGACATGTAAACTGATGTTATAACATTTTCAAACATGTTTGGGCATTTAAGACTTATCATAGAACGTGTTTAACCATCCGATCGCACATTTACGCTAATGACCCGTTAACGTAGCATAAACTACCTTAAGGAGTCATAATGGGTTAAAAGCACTTAGGATCCTTTCCAAATCAGAATGTTAAGTTTGTTAAACCATATCACATGAGTTTCAATACTCGTTTGGTTTATAAGACTTCATTCTATCCGATCTCCCGTTTGTAGTCCCGACACGCTCACATATTTATCTGACACATTAGGACACGCTTGAACTTTGTTTATTCCGTTGATCAAGAACACTTTCGCAATCTCAAGTGAGTACATATTTCCCTCTTTTATGTTTTGCAAATGTTTTGGGGTGACTCATATGTGCTAAATCATTTTCAAGTTTTCAAAAACAATGTCTATGGTTTATATATAAAACAATACGATTTCAATAATGTGAACAACTTGCTGATGTGTTGTCCATAACACGAATGACATTTATTAGCTTTGGCCGAGCCGACCAGTAGTATGTTATAAGATACTTTAAAAAAAGGTGATATATTCCATCGCTATCAACCAAGGCCAACATCAGAGTTCTCTTTCCACAGCTTGGAGGACCAAGAAGCAATGATATTATGCATAAATAAAGTAACCCCTTAGTAATTAAATAATTAATCTTTGCTTCCACAACAAAATTTTAACTTGGTGTTGCACCTTGAAGGTCTAATAATCCCACTAACATCATCCAAAATTGTGATTTTTTCAAACACATATCACTTGTGCATTTTGAAGACTACCTTTTCATCATTCCAATGTACACACTTCAGAACACTAATCAAGAATGAATTCTCCTATATAGAACCCTCAATAAATATTAAGACATGTTTTCATTTATTTTCTGAAATTCTTAATTACGTTGCTTTTGGCCTGTTTGCAATACGGCTATCTATTACTATTTCAATTGCAAATGGACATAGATTTGTAAAAAAAAGACCTTACTTGCTTTAATCCATAAAATTTACTATAAAGCAATAAAATAACAAAACTTTGATTCTTTATCGGATTTGACTAACATGTATTGAATTCAATTAGGGTTCTTAGTTCTTACTCCTCCACTTGCAATTTCATAACCCATGATAGAGGGTTCTATATCAGCCCTAGAAACTTCAAGAATTTGCTCACTTAAACACACCAACATCATAAACTCATCAAATTTATGAAAACAACCAGCGATTAAACTTTAAGCGACCAAAAGTGTATAAGCTTTATTCAACAGTGAGTAGTGAGACTTAATTTGCTGCATCTCAAAGTGCATGATCAATATTACGAATACAACCAGGAATTAAAAGTTGACCTAAATGAAATTGGGAATAAAAAAACATAAATTTGGTTTCTTAATCATGTATCTTTTAAAGTTCATTTAACCTTAATCTCCCCGTACCATTTAATCCCCTTTTGTTCCATACCCACCTTTGGAAATGTAAAACTTAACAGCCCATTTACCAGCTCAGCTTTCACATTACTAGTGTTGATGTAATCCGTTAAAAATATGTTGCAACTATAGTTTTTGTTCAATCTCGGTCTCTCATGACTTTTATGCTCAAGCTATTCAACCGATACAGATGCTTTCACCCCCTCCTTTCCACATACAGGCATGTCTACTAATACATAGATATTTTCATCCGGCTCAATGATATTCAATATAAAAAATGCTAATCCAAACACTCCCTAAAAATACTATAGCTTACTTGGATTTAGAAGCCATCAAGATCTATTACTTCCTCGTAATTAACTCTTCTTTTTGTTCACTTTTTTATATAGCTTTACAAGAACATATGATGAACTTCATAACCATTCTGGACTACAAAACGAAATGAGGATTATTTGGGGTTATAATAGTCCTTTCAAGGCCATATGAAAGGAGGGTAGTCACCGACTTTGTGTTCAATAGTGACATATCGACGGAAGCATACATCTAATCCCCGTGGAAGTAAATTTGGTGATCAACAACACAACAACAACAGTTTTTTTTCAAGAAAATCAAAAGGGGTAGATGAAATGTGCATAACAAATGAAACATTACCAAAACCCCCCATAGTGAACAAAGAAACTTTAAATTCGAAAACCCAATATCCAAAAAACAGAAAGAGATCAATGTAAAATTGAAGTGAATGTGAGAATCCTTACCTAATATTGTTATGTATGAGACAAATAGTATCGACACAATTTCACTTTCTCATTAAAATTAGACAAATTTTAACTTATATTCATATTACTCTAATTCCACTCTACAACAAAAATAAGAGCAGGCCATCTACATCATAAAACAATATGAAAATACATGAAATAATAGATGATAACCTGAATACTTAAAGGCGTTGATGCTCAAAAATATTAAAGCACATATGTAAAGCAGAGTTAGGGTTTTGGTAGCCAGCGCACACAATTCTAGAGCTTACATTCAACTTCCAGAAATCCAATAGAAGCGGATTGAAGAGACAAAGAGCGATTAGCGTAGAAAAAACAAAGAACATGTATCAACCTTCATAAACAACAAACAAAAAATCAAGCGTTTGTTAGAAGGAGATTTAATTATATCTAGGGTTTCTAATTTGAAAAGAGATTAAAGGAAAGGATTTCTTCATTATGGAAACACCGATTTGTTAAAAAGCAATGTGAGAGAAAAGGGCTTTGATCGTATAGCTTGTGAGGAGAAAGAGCGGAAGATGATTGTGTTATTTTGCCGCTCAAAAGTATCATTAAAGAGTACTACAATGCCATGTGGCAATTAATGATTAAGGTTGCTGCTAAGTGATCAAAGTTGGTTTTGCTTTATTATAATGTATAGAAGATAAGGTCGAAGATGATACTAAAAGATTTTTCCCTATTATTTGAAAATTTTATCGAAACTACTTATCAACAACTAAGTCAAAAATACTATATATAGGGAGAAGATCATAAGAAAGCTACGATATATAGGGAGAAGGTCATGAGAAAGCTACGTATAGATGAGAAACTAAAAAAACCTAAAAAACATGCCAAATTTTTTTTACATTTTTTTTTATAAAATTTTGCTACATTTTATGTATAAAAAACTTAAAAAAAAACTTGTACTGCACATGTGCATTATATGCTTAAAGTTAGCTTTTGAGTTTGGTTTAGCTTTTAGGGTTAGGTTTTTTGGAGGTTTAGAATTAGGAGGTGTCTTCTTTCTTCTCTGTCTTTATTTAATTAGTTGTGTCAGTCCGTATGCTTACACGATCTCGTGTGTTAATGGCACAGCCCCGTGGCCCTTGTACTTGTTGTACTATTCAAGATTTGCATATCTGGGATTTGACACGGCCTGTATCTATGGAACATGGCCCCGTGTCTCTTGTCTGCTTCTGTTGTCTTCTTCTTTCTGGAATCTGAGTGGGGCATGGCCCCATGCCTTGGTGGTACGGCCCGTGCTTGTCTTTTGATTTGTTGTTTTTAGTCTTTGGGGTGAAGCTCGGAGGGTCAGTATGATGTATAAATTTGCCTTCTTCTGTATTTATACTGGTTTTGCCGTTAATTTGTTCCTTTTGTATATTTAAGCTTTTTTTATCATGAATATTAAAAATATACAAAGGAAACACACTTTTTCCAACATTAGTACTAAAAAGAGTTGATTTTATACCTTATTTGATATACTTTATATGTTGCATTTGGTGCATATCAAATACCCCCACACTTGAATCTTTGCTTGTTCTCAAGCAAAACTCTTTAATAATGCTTACACAAACAAATGGAATTGGTAGAGAAGAAGTTTTTGGGTCTTGTTGTAGAGTGTCGGGAATCCTAGTTCTTTTTACTTTATTTACAAACCTATTCGAAATGATTTATTTAAGAGAAAAATAAATATTTTTAGGCATAAAACACATTTTAAAATTTCATTAAGCTATATATAAATTCACACACCTCACAAGTGATCTGTCACACCCACTTATAGGCGGAAGCACGAGGTGTGATTTGATTGATTCTCATTGTATACAATATAAGTGAACATAATAAATGAATAAAAACGAAGTCCAAGTGCCATCACCATAAAGTTTCAAAATGAATTACAAGGTTTAGTATATCATTTACAATCCATAAGATGAAAATAAGTTGTCAAATTGTTTCACATCAAAATGCAAGTTTTAAGATGTTAAGGCTTTGGCCATTATATCACCGCAAGGAGGCGGTATATAACAGACAAACCCTTTCAAAGGTGGCATGGAGTCTTGACACTTGCTTTCTTGAAATGAATCCCCGCATGATCTACTAGTTGCCTAAAATACATGTTAAGTTGAAAAAGTCAACAAAAGTTGGCGAGTTCATGTGTTTTAGTTTTATCAAATGAATCATTGAGATGAGAGTTGTATTTATATAAAACTGGTATGCAAAAGCGATAAGGAAAACGTTATTCATTAATGTGTAGCTAGAACATTAATAAGTGTGCCGACACATGAAACAATCCAACCCTTGACGATTTCCGGGTCGATTACCCTCGACTGGGACACAAACGCACTCTTCTGTGTGGGTACTAGGACCAAGAGTAGGCTCATCAAAACCCGAAAAATCTAATCTTTTGTTCCTCGGTCTAACATGATTAATGGTGCTTAAGTACCACCCTATTCGCACATGATCTAAGATGTAGTTCTAAGTTGCATTTCATTCCTTAGCTTATCATACCGTTGTCCATGTATTTCCCCCGGTAGTTGTAAAACTGAAAAGCGTTTAAAATGAAAAGGGAACATGAACTCACTGAATTGCGTTTCGTAAAGTGCGTGTGAATCACAGATGATCTCCTGGTCTCGCAATGTAACCTACAAATGTCCTAAATCCCGTTAGACACTTAGGTCTATGTGAATTTTATGTACAAGTCTTCCATCTTGAATATATAATAAGACTTGTGTTAGTTGTATGGAATTGTTGTCCATTAAGTTGTGTTTTAGATAAATAACTTATAATTTGTTGATATATATATATATATTCTTGCATCTTGTGAGTTGTATGAACGGACCTAGCCCTCTTGACTTCGTGCCTTACACGAGTAAGATGTACGTGTCCTCGGCACCTCGTAGTTGGGTCTCACACGTGTGCCTCGACGATGACGTTAGCGGATATATTTTATATTCTCAAAATATATTTTCTTGTTTAACGTGATTCTCAATCACTCTCTAAGTGTATGTACATATATATTTCTCAATAGATATGTATAATTCCAAGTTCGATGGACGTTAAAAATAATATATTTTTTAATGTATTTTTGTACATGTATACTTATACTTTCCCAAGTATTCTTGTTTTAGATGTCTTTGACCAAGTCAAAGTAGGTGTATAGTTGTATTTATTTTTCCAAAATAAATATGAATAATTTGTCAAATAATATTTTTAGTATAAGTATACTTGTATGGTTATTGTATAACTTGTCATGTTTACCGAATGTATATTTAGGCAAGTATACATGTATTTATGTATAAATACTCATGTATTTTTGTATTTACTGACAAGAATCACTTCTTAAGATTTTTATATTTTTTTGGAAATTATATTTCTTAAAATTAATATATTTTTAAGACTTGTTTGTAATATATATTTTTACCATCCTTGTTAAATATATATTTTTTTATCACTTGTCCGATTTTGCATAATTTCCACTAATTCTTGTAAACGTATATAATTTTCTCTTAACATATATTTAGTCCAATTGTCAAATGTCCATTTCTTGACAAGGGAATATATACAAATATATATTTTTATATCTTGTCCATACACGCATTTTTGGGTTATTATGTGTATATTATTCTTGAATATTTTTCAAGTGTTTTAATTGTATTTTGTATTTATACTCTTTGGGAGTATTTAGTGTATTTAATCCCCTACATGTATACTACTACATAATACACATAATTCTTTGTGACCACTAAATATATATATTTTTCCAATATATATATATATATATATATACTTGTTTTAATCTTTAAGAACAACTTTATTTTCTTAACTTTTTTTTACGAAAATAGGAGAAAACCATGTTTAATTTGTTTAACCATTTTATTAGTAAAAAGTCTTGCAAAAATATAGTTTTCTAAGTGTTAAAATTTTATAAATTTTTTTCATAGTTTCCTCTATATTTAGGAGTTTTACCACATTTAAAAACATGTGTTAAAGTATCTCAAAATCAGCAAATCATCCACAATAATTTTTGTGAGTATAAACATATGCACATCTGCATTTTTCATGCCATGATGAACTTGAAAGTTTATAAAAACATGTAGTATTTTAACACTTCATTTTAACATGTTCATCCACTACAAACATAACCTTACTTTAGATATTTTATAAACTTTGCAAGAATGATTTTTGTAAACTTTGTTCATCCATCATTTTTAGAGTTTATAACCATAAACATATCATTTTAACTACTTTAACAAGTCCATTTTTAAGTGTAATAAGTTCATCAGCATGTTCATCATGGATGTTGTAAGATCCATGTGTATACTTGTTAGATCTATACTTCTAGCAAGTATACATATGATGGATATCATCCATATCACAAGATAATCAACTACAACTTCATAACAACTTCAAATCAACATCAAGAACATTTATTTTCTTTAGATTATGTTACTTTTTTATGTGTTCATCCTTTTAAAGGGAAGGTTTTTGATGGTTTAACTTGTACATCCTCATCATACTAGTAACATGAAGCAAAATGACGGTTTAGGAGACTCACAACTAGCACTTGTGTATAGGGAAGTAACAAGAAAAACAAGAAGATGAAGATGATGAGAAGATGGTGGATAAAAGCTTCCTAGTGAGGTCCGTGAGTTTCCAAGCCTTGATACCTTCTTAGTTATCCTTGAGACACCATTGGATTTAGTTAGCCTTGAGACACCCTTGGATGGTCTTGAAATGTTTGTAAGATCAAAAGAAAATGGAGGTGATGTGGGGGTATTGGAGCCGTGAGTTAGGGAGAGGGAGAATAGGAGATGGTGTTTGAATTGTGAGCATGGAAGTGATAAGGTTTTGAGACTCGTGGATCATCTTATAATCTCCTTTCTTCTATTACCCATATGATTAACAAATGGAATATTTGACTCTCTTTTTACTAGCATTGACCAAAGACCATGTCAACAAGAGCAAAAGGGATGGGTCCCCCTCTATGGGACGGTTATAGATGATTACGGGGAGGGGTTAAGTGTTGAAGTTTGGGAGTTTAGGGGTTAAAGATGTAAGTTGATGCTTTAATTAGATGTAATTAGAGTTTACATGTTTCCAAGTGTATTTTAGATGTTTAATGAATCATACTAGCTTCATGATCATAAAATGGTGTTAACTAGTTCATATCTTGTCAAGTTCATGTTTGGGGGTTCGTTTCGTTGTCGGTTCGTCAAAATGTCAAGTTACATGTAACACCTTGTAATATTCGTTTTCGGTAATCTACCGACACGTGTACATGACCTCAGATAATACCTCAAATGAGTTAGCCACTCAACTAACCGAAACATATCCAAAATTCAAATATTTTTTTAAACTAACCGTAACCTACGGTCTAAGACCGGAGGCTACGGTCTAAGGCTGCTGTATGGATTTTACATTTACCGTAAGCTATGGTTTATCGACTGTAGCCTACGGCAAGGCTTAGAAGCCTCTATTTTTCTTCATTTTAACTTTCAGAAAATTACCCAGAGGCCCCTAGACTTTATTATTTTCATGTTACTTATTCAAACAAGTTGTTTCTCGACCCGAACGTCTCTTGGTTGAGACAATATCTTTTGATTTACCATCCATTCTGCTTCTTCACCGAACCTTTAACCTTACTAGTTTGGGTAATTTAACCCATGAAACCATAAGTATTCGTATCTTTCACGTTTAAGCTAGTAAACACTTATAAGTCGTAAAACCACCTAGTGCGACACCCATTATCGTTCGGTTATTCGTATTGTTCTTCAATACATCTTGTGTTGAACGAAGAGACCAAGTTGTATCATTATGTCATTAGATATAAGTCAAGGGACAATTCATGACATTTAACAAAACTATTTTTGAGGGATTAAATGTGTCAAAACCCTAAATCTTTGTGAGGATGCCACCTAGCCTGCAAATTGCCACACTCTTCCAACTCTTGACAACTTGCTAGACACTTGTGAAGATCCTACAACACCTCTAACACCTGGCTTCATCTTCACACACCTTCTTGCATTATAAATAGCTACTTCGTTCACCTCATTTCCTTGCTCATTCACTCTTTCTCCTCTCTATTACACTCTTGGAAGTTCCTGACCATTTAGGAGATTCCCTTACGGCTGAGATATTAAATCTTGGTTTTTTAAATCTTGCAGTAAATGCTATCTACACTTATTTCATTTTGAATACGACTGAGATATTAAATCTTGCATTTTTAAATCAAGACTAGCTCAGGTAAATACTCTTGACTTATTTCCCTTATACGGCCTTGGGTTATGGTAAATTATTATCGCTTGGTCAGAAATGGGATCAAACGAATGTCGGATTGTGGCTAGTAAATCCGCATATTCCGTTTTGATCAGTTTTGTTTGATAACTTAAACATTGGGGGTTAAGGACCATGTCCTGGATATCCTTGGCTCATTACAATAGTTAATGGCCACGACCAAAGCACGGGATGTAGGCATACACCCGACAGATGCGAATGCTAAATTATTATTACCCACAAGTTGGGGATAAGGGTTCATAAGTGGTGTGTACGTGAATCATGTCTTAGTCTCTATACTGGGCCCCATATGTATTGACAAACATGTAAAGTTGTTAACAAGGTTACAAAGTTGACTTTCCCAAGTTATAAAAGATTGTGCCATGTGCACTTAAATCTAATTTTTAAAATGTTTTGAAAATGAGTCAGTCGGGTGTATTTACCAGCGAAAGCTGATGTATTTTCAAAAGACTAAGATGTAGGTACAATATGAAATAGGCTGGAAGCTGCACGGTAGTGATATAAGAGGATCTTGCAAATTCTTGGATCTGCCTAAAGTCTGTAACACATTTTTGTACATTTTACGATGCGGATGTGGATCTTTCATTACAAGCCGTTTGTACATTATTTTTTGTACTTTGAACATTTGGTTTGTAATAATAAATTAAACTCCAAGACTTCCGTTGTGTTGTGTTTAATTGACTATGATGATATCAACTTACGTCACGTTATTTCCCACTGGGCCCACTAGTGTTTGGTTGGAAATACGGGGTGTGACAGGTTGGTATCAGAGCCAACGTTTGAGAGAATTAAACACTAGCCTTTTGTGTTTAATCTCAAACTTACACAATAGCACATTCCTTAGACTTCCGATTCTAGGCTTTGACCTGGGATTACTCATCTCATTATTAAGTTATTATTATTGTTTTGACTTGATTTTAATAGGAAAATGCCGCCAAGATTTAGAGGACAAAGTGGAAGAGGATCAGGTCCAATGAGGGGAGGGCCATCAGGGCGCATCCCTTCACAACCTCACAACTCAGATTCCTACCAAGATTCAGGAGATTCGTCTCCTTGGCAACCAACGAGACACTCTGTCTCTCATAGATACTCACCCCCACATTCCCAAAATTCTTACCACTCTCACCACTCTTATCATTCACACCACTCTCACCATTCCTATCATTCCCATTCACACTCTTACCATGAAGAATTTAACCCTAACCACTATTTACAACACACCCCTAGCTGATCATGATCAGTTGGACCAACCCAACCCTATGGACGAGGACTCCGATCCAGAGATGCCACCGTCAGGATCGCATGGACACCTTATCGAAATGTCTAGCGATTCTAACTCTCATGCCAGATCGCCATACCAAGGTCCTAACGAATGGGACCAATATTGGAACCAATTCACTTTTGCTAATATCCTTCCCATCACTCCCCAACACCACCTATATAAGAAGATGTTCATTGGAACCAGTGGAACAACCTCAGCCACCACCTGAGCTATCGAGGAGGAAACGTGGAGCACGTATGTTGGTGCGTGCGGGACAACAATCAGGTTCACTACCACCATTGCCCAAAACCTACCCTACCATTCATGAGGACCCACAAATGGGTGGACCCTCCAATACTTCACCTGTGGTGGAACCGACACCACCACCAATGGTTCAACCACCACCATCGGGTTTTAATAAACCTATTCCTACATATCCAGATATATCTAGATATGATCCTTTTAACCCATCTACGCCGGTAAATTACCAGGCACTATCACATGACCCTTATATGCAAGCGGTCATGCATAATGCATGTTACCCGTCTCCTTTCCCACATGCTTATCCACCTACTGGATACCCAAGTTATGGGTAGAGTATCCTGTTGTACCTCAACCACAACCACAACCACAACCTTCGCCACCTCTTGAGGCCATTAATGAGGTATTGGAGCGGATGAAGGAAATGCAACAACAAGTGGAGAAGACATAGAAGAAGACGAATAAATTCTTCAAGAAGCTCTCCAAGTTGGTTAAGGGAAAGAAGGACGAGTAAAGTCTCTTCTATTATTATGTTATTTCTTTAGTCTTTGCGTGGACAAGTTATTTCTTTTAGTCCTTGCATGGACAATTAGTTTTATTTATTTATTTCAAGTATTGTAATTTCTATTGTCATTTAAAGAAATATTTTGGAATTATATATATATGTACTCATCCTCTTCAAGCGATCGTCTCGCTTTTACTCGAAATTTATGATCAGCTATATAATTCAAAAAGATCTTAATAGTTTTGATTAGCCAAATGGCAAAGTCCATATTAATTGGCCAAATTATAAATGATAGTTAAGGATGAAAAACCTTCTATCAAGATAGTTAAGAAGAATTATCCTTCTATCCAGAGGTGGTGGACTATGTTCAAGGCTCCAAGTCGTTAAGGTTAATGCGACCGTGACTATTAATCGACCATTAGGATAATTTGTGTTAACATATAAGTAATGTTAATACTCTTGGTAGTGTGACTTGAGGAACCACACTAGCTGTCTAGGTAATGGACTACGTCCTAACCTTATATAGCCTATGTGATCAAATTTGATCCCGGCTAATATCATCAATGCGATGATAATAATTCAACATCCATTAGTGATGTAATGCCTACGGGCCATGATTAAACATCCATTAGTGATGTAGTGCCTACGCGCCACAATTAAATATCCATTAGTGATGTAGTGCCTACGGGCCATGATTGAACATCCATTAGTGATGAAGTGCCACGGGCTAAAATTGAACATCCATTAGCGATGAAGTGCCTACGAGCCATAATTAAACATCCATTAGTGATGAAATGGCTACGGGATATGATTTTTACATCCATTGGTGATGATTTGCCTACGAGCAATACTATATTGCCAATTAAGACAATGAAAGTTGTAACCTTTTGGTTCCCTATCCAAGGTGGTAAGCTATGCTCAAGCCTCATAGTCGATATGATCATGAGATCATGAATAATATCATCAGTGCGATGATTATCTATCTTAACATCTAGGTGATGTTAATTGATTCGCTTACAAGCCATATTATATAGTCAAATATAACAATGAAAATTGTGGTTAATATGACCCTCTGCCAAAAATTATGTCCATAGTGACAGGCCAATGTGCCGTATTTTTATATGTCCTTAGTGACAGGCCAATGTGCCGTACTTTTATATATGTCCTTAGTGAAAGGCCAATGTGCGTACTTTTATGTGTCCATAGTGACAGGCCTATGTGCCATAATAATAAGTCCTATTGATGGGTCTTAGTGACATATTTTACCGTCCTTAAATGACAAGCCAATGTGTTGTATTTTTATATCCTTGGGGATAAGGCCTATGAGCCATATTTTAAATGTCCTACGAGACAAGCTTATGAGCTATTTATAGTTGTCATATGACAATGGTAGTTATGACATTAAGATCCACTGTCTAAAATATATATGGACTATGTCCAAATTGTAATTTGCCATTGATGGTCATTTTGAGACCTATGCCAAATATAGATAACATTCATTAAAATGTTAAGCTTGACAGTTGTAATTTTATGCACACTAGTTCAAATAGGCAATGGATTTATATATCCAAACTTTATAGCCTATATGGTTACTAATACCATGGCTAATGTAAATTTAATTTGGTATTTAGTACCCAAACATCAGAGATGGCTAACTCAGATGAGGCACAAAGTAGTCGCCGTGATAATAGTACTGACAAAGCTGAAAATATAGCCATCAATAATGATGATTTCCAAGCTCGCATTGATGCAGCTGTTGGAAAGGCCATGGAAAAATTTAAGGAAGTGAGCGCTACTCGCTCTAAACCTTTGTCTATTCCACTATCATCAGCTCAAAAGGAGAGCTATGTTCACTTATCGAGTGCGAAGAGTGAACCGAAGAAACTAGAATTTAATGATAGGTCTCGTTCTTCTAAAGACGGATGTACCTATAAATACTTTGTCTCCTTCAAGCCCTGAGATTTTAACGAGAAAGGGGAGCAGTAGAAGCCTTGAGATGGCTTGATGAAATGGAAAAGATAGTGGACATCAGCGGTTGCGCTGATAAGGATGTGGTAAAGTATGTATCCCAATCCTTCAAGGGTGATGCCTTAATTTGATGGATGGCAATGGTTCAATCAATAGGTAAAGTACACATGTATAACTTGGGGTGGTCCAAGTTTGTTGACCTTGTCAAAGAGACGCACTGCCGACTTCATGAGGTGGAGAAGATAGAGTCAGATTTTCTCACTCTTACCATGAAAAATCTGGACTGTCAGATTTATGTTTCTAACTTCAACTCTCTATCCAGATTAGTCTCCTATCTAATAACTCCTGAACCCAAACGCATTACACGTTTCATTAATGGGTTAGCACCCGAGATTAAGGGCACGGTAAAGGCTGCTCAGCCTAGTACCTATAGGTCTGTTGTTGACCAATTTCTCTCTCTCTCTCACCTTAGACTTGGTGAGGCAAAAGTCAGTTAGAACTAAGACTGACGAAAATAGGAAACGGGAGGATGATACTCCCAAAAGTTTAAAAAGAGAGGAAATTTTGGGTTCAAGAAGAACCAGCACACGTCTAATGATAGACCTATGTACAAGAGCTGTAACCGCAGGCACTAGGGACAGTGCAATTCTGACGCACAGGCTAAACCTTGTAGTATTTGTAAGAAAAAAGGGGCATAAGACCCTAGAATGCAAGAACCTTAAAGATGCAGTCTGTTACGGCTATAATGAGAAGGGCATATTAAGCCTAACTGCCCTAAGAACCCCAGAAGTAACGATTCAAAGTTTGGAGAGGCTAAGAAAGGAAATGCACGTGCCTTCCAGATGAATGCTAAGGGGGTTGTTAATGACAACACCGTTATAACATGTACATTCCTCATTAATGACGTATATGCTAGAGTTCTTTTTTATTCGGGTGCGGATAAGTCATTTGTGGACAATAAGTTTAGCAAACTATTAAACTTACCCATAAGAACCCTAGACATAACTTATGAAGTAGAACTTGCTTACGGAACCTTAGAAACAACGTCTTCTATTCTTGATGGATGTTTTACATCCATTAAGAATCATCCAATTCCTATTTCTCTTCTGCCAATGAATTTGGCGGGGTTGGATTAGTCTTAGACATGGATTGGTTATCCCATAACCAAGCCCACATTGCCTGTGATAAGAAACTCATCGAAGTTAAAACCCCATCTGGTGAAATGCTCACCATCCTTGGAGATTCACACTATGGATTGCCAGACAAGGTGTCGTTATTTAAGGCATCCAAGTGTCTAGGGAAAGGTTGTGTCACTTACATGGCACAAGTAACTATTAACGAGCCAAAACCAAAGATTGAAGACCTTTCGATCATCTCGGAATATTCCTTTGTTTTTCCTGAAGAATTATCAGGTCTACCTCCAGATAGGCAAGTGGAGTTTAGGATTGATATCCTACCAGGATCAGCACCTGTTGCTAGAGCTCCATATCGGTTAGCACCGATGAAAATGAAGGAATTAAGGATACAATTAGATGAACTTTTAGAGAAAGGCTTTATTCAACCTAGTTCCTCACCTTGTGGAGCTCCTATCCTTTTCGTTAAGAAAAAGGACGGTTAAATGCGGATGTGCATTGATTACCGTGAACTAAATATGATAACGATCAAGAATCGTTATTCTTTTCCTAGGATCGATGACTTATTCGATCAACTTCAAGGGGCTTGTTACTTCTCTAAGATTGATTTAAGATCAGGATATCATCAACTGAAGGTTAGAAGTGAGGATGTTCCTAAGACTGCCTTCAGGAACAGTTATGGTCATTATGAATTTTTGGTGATGCGTATTGGGCTCACAAATGCACCTGCAGCATTCATGGATCTCATGAATAGAGTCTGCAAGCCGTATCTAGATAAGTTTGTCACTGTCTTCATAGAAGACATATTTATCTACTCTCGTAATCAATTTGATTATGAGAAACATCTTCGGGGCATCCTAAAATTGCTAAGACAAGAGAAGCTTTATGCTAAGTTCTCCAAGTGCGAGTTTTGGCTTATAGAAGTCTAGTTTCTTGGACATGTTGTATGTGAGCGTGGTATCCAAGTGGATCCCGCCAAGATTGAAGCCATAATGAATTGGGAAGTACCCAAAACTCCATCGGAGATTCGTAGTTTCTTAGGATTGGCCGGTTATTATAGGAGATTCATTAAGAACTTTTTTAAGATAGCCACACCTTTAATTACCTTGACCCATAAGAATGTCAAGTTTGACTGGGGTCCAAAACAACAAGAATCTTTTAAAATTATAAAACATAAGTTGATCAATGCTCTATGTTATCTTTACCTAAGGGTATCGAGGATTTTGTCGTTTATTGTGATTCCTCGCACACTGGCATGGGCTGTGTGCTAATGCATAAAGGAAAGTGATTGCTTATGCATCACGACAATTAAAGGTGCACGAAAGGAATTACAAAACCCATGACTTGGAATTGGGTGCTGTTGTATTTGCACTTAAGTTATGGAGACACTATTTATATGGCACAAAGTGTATTATATACACTGACCATAAGAGTCTTCAACATCTATTCAATCAAAAGGATTTGAACATGCGATAACGTCGCTGGATGGAAACACTGAATGATTATGATTGTAAAATTCGCTTTCATCCCGGCAAGGCAAATGCCATTGCTGACACCTTAAGTCGCAAGGAAAGGGTTAAGCCTATAAGGATTAACGCCAAGAGCATCGAGCTCAGAAAAAACTTGAATGAGAAGCTATTATATGCACAAAAGCAAGCCCTGGTAGAAGCTAATATTCCTAATGAAGGATTAGGCGGGACTGTTGATCAGTTAATGCCTAGAAAAGATGGAATCCTTAGATTTAATGGCAGAATCTGGGTTCCAATCTTTGGAGGAATTAGAGTTCTAATCCTCCAAGAAGCACATAATTCGAGATACTCAGTTCACCCAGGTGGTGACAAGATCTATCAAGATTTAAAGAAGAGATATTGGTGGATGGGTTTGAAGAAATTCATAGCCACTTACGTAGCTAAGTGTCTGACGTGTTCGCAAGTTAAAGACGAACATTAGAAACCGTCAGGACTTCTACAACAGCTTGAGATTCCCACTTGGAAATGGGAAATGGTAACTATGGATTTAATTACCAAGTTACCTAAGACCAAACATGGCAATGACACAATTTGGGTCATTATGGACAGGTTAACTAAGTCAACACATTTCTTGCCAATTAAAGAGACTTATAGTTGTGATAAGTTGGCCAAGTTATATGTGGACAAGATTGTGTCCCTACATCGTGTGCCGGTATCTATTGTATCTGATAGAGATACTAGATATACATCTCACTTTTGGAAAAGTTTCCAACAATCTTTAGGCACAAGAATAAACTTAATACGGCTTACCATCCACAGACGGATGGACAAAGTGAGCGTACTATCTAGAATTTGGAAGACATGCTTAGAGCATGTGTGATTGATTTAGGTGGAAGTTGGGATGACCACTTATCCCTAATAGAATTCTCCTATAATAATAGTTATCATACAAGAATCAAGGCTTTTCCTTTGAAGCCTTGTATGGGAGAAAATGTAGAACGCCTGTTGGTTGGGCTGAAGTGGGGGAAGCCCAACTGTCTGGACCTGAGATTGTCCTAGAGACCACGGATAAGATAATACAAATCCATGGTCGTCTCAAAGCTGCTCGTGATAGGCAGAAAAGTTATGCTGACAAGAGGCGAAAACTTCTTAAGTTCCAAATAGGGAACGGAGTATTATTGAAGGTATCACCCTGGAAAGGTGTGATGTGCTTTGGAAAGAAGGGCAAGTTGAGCCCAAGATATATTGGACCATTCGAGGTAATCAAATGTGTCAGTTCTGTAGCTTATAAGCTCAAGCTGCCTGAGGAGCTCAGTGGAATCCATGATGTCTTCCACATATCTAATTTAAAGAAATGTCTAGCAGATGAGTCGCTAGCAATGTCACATCAAGATGTACAAATTGATAAAAACATGAGGTTCGTTGAGAAACCAATTTCGATGGAGGGTCGACAGGTTAAAAAGCTCCGAAGGAAATTTATACCTATTTTAAAGGTTAAGTGGGATGCCCTTCGCGGCCCCGAGTATACATGGGAGGTTGAGTCCACTATGCGACAAAAGTACCCCCATATTTTTTTAATAAAATCTCGAGGTCGAGATTTCTTTTAAAGGGGTGAGGATGTAACACCTCGTAAAATTCGTGTTCGGTAATATACCGACACGTGTACATGTCCAAAATTCAAAATTTTCTTAAACTAACCGTAACCTACGGTCTAAGACCGTAGGCTACGGTCTAAGGCTTCTGTATAGACTTTACATTTACCGTAAGCAACGGTCTATCGACCGTGGCCTACGGCGAGGCTTAGAAGCCTCTAATTTTCTTCATTTTAACTTTCAGAAAATTACCCAGAGGCCCCTAGACTTTATTATTTTTGTGTTACTTATTTAAACAAGTTGTTTCTCGACCCGAACGTCTCTCAGTTGAGACAATATCTTTTTATTTACCATCCTTGAGCATTCTGCTTCTTCACCGAACCTTTAACCTTACTAGTTTGGATAATTTAACACATGAAACCATAAGTATTCATATCTTTCACGTTTAAGCTAGTAAACACTTATAAGTCGTAAAAACACCTAGTGCGACACCCGTTAACGTTCGGTTATTCGTACTCTTCTTCAATACATCTTGTGTTGAACGAAGAGACCAAGTTGTATCATTATGTCATTGGATATAAGTCAAGGGACAATTCATGATAGTTAACAAAACTATTTTTGTGGGATTAAATGTGTCAAACCTCCAAATCTTTGTGAGGATGCCACCTAGCCTGCAAATTGCCACACTCTTCCAGCTCTCGACACCTTGCTAGACACTTGTGAAGATCCTACAACACCTCTAACACCTGGCTTCATCTTCACACACCTTCTTGCACTATAAATAGCCACTTAGTTCACCTCATTTCCTTGCTCATTCACTCTTTCTCCTCTCTATTACACTCTTGGAAGTTCCTGACCATTTGGGAGCTTCCCTTTGAGTTCTAAGTTTCCCTTGGATCACTTGTAAGTGTTCCATCTCTGCTCTTTTCTTTTTTATAGGATTTTAATAGCCAAAAGTCAAGCATTTTCGACAAATGCCTTTACTTTCGGTTAAGACCATTATGGTCCAGCCATTGTTCAAAATGAACATGGCTAAGTGATCGAAATTAGGAAGGTATTAATCCCTTAAAAGGAGACCTCCTAACGATCACGTTTACTAGGTCAATTGACGGGTCAAAGTTTGTGTTTTAAAAAGTCAAACGGGTCAGATTTTATAAATATTATAATCTGAGTTTATATATGTTATAAACATGTTTTTGACACTTAAACAAGTTGGTACTAATTATTAGAACATGTGGGAACATGTTCGATCCGTCAATTTCAGTCCAAGGGTCAGTTCGCAACTGAAAGTCGCGAGCTGGATTTCAACTTTGACTTTTGATTCTGACCCGACTTAGATTAGTTAACTTCTGAACTATGGTCGCAATATAATCGTAATACAATGTAGCATAACCCTCTGAGGTTATATTACTTGATCATAATCATAATCTGAGTTTATGCACAAGTTCTGTTAAAATGTCAATTTTGACTAAAATGCCCTTTTTACATAAAACAAGGTTTTAATCAACAATGAACTTGCAAATGAATTACCTACTGATATGTTAATGAAATTAACATATTATGATGTTGATATTCTGATCATAAACTGCTTTTAGTATAATATCGTAAATTATACTTTTTAAATGACCAAATTGCCCTTTCGGTGCATAGTTTGGTCTTAAACCATAAATCACACTTATGTGTGACTTCTTACTGATAATATATCACAAATTAAGTATTTTTCCAGAATGTTTATGATCATAACATCAGAATACGTGCAAGTTCCTTTTATACGACAAGTAATGGTAACGCCTCTTAAGGCGTAGTTTCGTTTTAAAAACCTTAACGGGCATATAAGTTGATCTCCTACTGATATTACAACTTAGTTAAAGTATAATGACATTTAGAACTTGTTCATGACTCATCTGGTTACCCGATATCGCTTATATACATACGGTTAAGTATATGTAACTAGTTTAAGAAAAATAACTGAAACGAGTTTAATGTTATCATTTTAATCTCAAATTCCAAATGTTAATGTTTACCCACATTATACAAGTCTTAAGTACTTGTTGGGTTTAAACTACATTCTATCCGGTCATCGCTTAATCTAGCGTATTGTATCGTTTTTTATCCTTTAAGCTAGTCGGTCTAAGTCTAAGACTTAAATAAGACCATTAGCATTCTAATTTGTCATCTTATGCCATAATCAAGACTAGAGCCTTCAAGTAAATGCTATCTACATTATTTCAATTTGAATACGACTGAGATATTAAATCTTGTATTTTTAAATGAAGACTAGCTCAGGTAAATACTCTTGACTTATTTCCCTTATACGGGCTTGGGTTAGGTAAATTATTGCCGGTTGGTCGGAAATGGGATCAATCGAATGCCGAATTGTGGCTAGTAAATCTGCATATTCTGTTTTGATCAGTTTTATTTGATAACTTAAACATTGGGGGTTAACGACCGTGTCCTGGATATCCTTGGCTCATTACAATAGTTAATGGCCACGACCAAAGCACGGGGTGTAGGCATACACCCGATAGATGCGAATGCTAAATTATTATTACCCACAAGTTGGGGATAACTCCTTCGTGGGTTCATAAGTGGTGTGTACGTTAATCATGTCTCGGTCTCTGTACTGGGCCTCATATGTATTGACAAACATGTAAAGCTGGTAAGAAGGTTACAAAGCTGACTTTCCCAAGTTATAAAAGATTGTGCCCTGTGCACTTAAATCTAATTTTTAAAATGTTTTGAAAATGAGTCAGTCGGGTGTATTTACCAGCGAAAGCTGACGTATTTTCAAAAGACTAAGATGCAGGTACAATACGAAAAAGGCTGGAAGCTACTTAGTAGTGATATGAAAGGATCTTGCAAATCCTTATATCTGCCCAAAATCTGTTACACATTTTTTTACATTTTATGATCCGCCTGTGGATCTTTCATTACAAGCCGTCTGTACATTATTTTTCGTACTTTGAACATTTGGTTTGTAATAGTAATTTAAACTGCAAGACTTCTGGTGTGCTATGTTTAATTGACTATGATGATATCAACTTTCGTCATGATATTCCCCACTCGGGCCCACCGGTGTTTGGTTGGAAATACGGGGTATGACATTACAAGACTTGTATGGTATGATATGGTTTGAAGCCCCAATGATACTTCCAACATCTTTTAAGTAATCTATGATATCTAACATCATTTCGGGATCTAGTATAAACTCTATGCTGAATTTTGCTGAATTGTGCTGAATTTGTCACTTATGGGCGTTTCGGATGGTTTTTAGTTTTTTATATTATTTCCAGAAAGTGTTGGCATGAATCCTCATTTTCCCACATAGGATTTAATATATAATCAATGTTGGACTCTCATCTAAGTCCTAAATTTGTCGTTTAGCTGAGTACCGGAACCCTGCTGACATAGCTAGTCTAACTTGTAAGTCTACTAGTTGTTTCCGTGCATTGCCTAAACTGTTTTGAGATGCGACCATTAAAATGAATAACATGCACTATTTAGATGTATTCCGTGATATCTCTAGATGTATAAGATGTAAGCATGCTATATTGACGTTTTAAACACATAGTTGCATAATATAAATGACTGTTTAATTGTACGAAAATTACCAGAAAGTGCCGGTTGTCACATGATCATTCAACACTCGGCCAAAGATGTATAAATGAAATGCTCGGTCCCGGTATGGAACTTTCTCCTACCATATGGATGACAAGTAATCAAACCTCCTCCTTTTTGACATAATCTTCGTAAATATCAAGAGGACTTAAAGGGTAGGTTTTTGGTAAGGGGTAGGGTAGTTTTATATGAAAAAAGTGGCTAAAGGAGTAAAATGTCGGTTTTCTTTTGAAACTTTATTTACTTTGTGACTTAGGTATAAACTAAAGGTTTATAAGCATATGGTTTGCTTATTTTATTTCGAGCAACTAGCGATTTTTTTATATTAGAATAAATATTCACAATATAGCTAAGTGACATATTTTTGTGAATTTCAAAAGAACCGAATTTTACTAAAATAAAGGGGTGTAAAACTAAAAGGTTTTGGGTGATGGGTGATTTATGCAAAATTGTATTTTGCGGGTTTTGAAACAAAAGGTTTCTAGGATTAAAGGGGTTAACTAGGGGATTTTTATTTTTGGTGGGGAGATAAAAAGGAAATAAGGTTGAAAAAGATAAAGGGTTTGTAGTCCTAATGCCTCAATTATTTACTTACTTGGATTAGTCGGTAAGGACCGGGAATGTACAGTTTTGTCAAGTTCTAGATTTATAAGAACTGTATGGGCTATTCACACAAGAAACAAAAAGTGAGCATTTAGTAAAGATTTAATATTGAATGCTCGGTAAAGGCTCAGAACTCACAATTTTTGGGAAAGGGGTAAAAGTGTGAAAATATATATACCATCAAATTTTAAAAATTTTGTCATGCCTTTTTATAAAAAAAATTTCTTTTATGGTTCTTTTTATCATGACTCTATCGATTGTAAATTTGTAAAAACAAAATTTTTAGAACATGGTTTTCTAACTTAAACAAAATACAAGACAAAATAAAAGAAAAATGTTTTTGAAAAAGATATCGGTTGCTTTAGCGGTTCCAAGTAGAGTATTGTGTAAGACTTGTTTTAGGACAAACAATTCAAGTCCCCCCTCCACACTTAAATTACACATTGTCTTCAATGTGTCCAAAATAGGTTAGATTTGATTAAATGTGTAAATGTAGGTTTAAAACAACAAATTTCTCAAAAGTTAAATACTGGACACCGGGGCGTGTCTAAGAAGCACGACCCTGTGTAAAAAGTGCCAGTATCATGTTTTGTGTCCAAACTTATAGAAGCTTGACACGGGGGTGTGTCTAAGAAGCACGACCCCATGTGGCAAGCCCAGAAGAAATTTTTTTCAGCGACAAAGAGGCCCGAGGGTGTTTGGGAGGCACGACGCCATGTAAAGCTACCATTAGTTTGAGAAAAAAGGTGCTCAACGTGTCGGGCTTCTTCTTTTGTGTTCTAGGTGTCGTATGCTTCGTGAATCTGTGACACCCCGCGAAAATGTTCAACCACATTAGCTTCTTCAACGAAATTTCTTTCAACTTGGGATGATGTGACAACCTGTACTTTTGTGGTTAGCACCTTTTCTTTTCACGTCTATAATGTATGTTCTGTTACATGTTACTTTTATACGTCACATGTTGAATTTAATTTAACATATCTACACTAAAATATATATAGATGTTTCCTTTGTACACAAAACGTATAACTTGGAACCGAGACCCGTTTGCACGACCCAACCCGTCACCTCTTACCCCATTCCTTGCCCAAACTAAATCCCCAAACCAACTATTGATGACAAAACTTCAAAGCTATCATTTGTTTTATTATTATTATATCTTAACCTTAATTACCCACTTCTTAGATTCAAGTATTATTGTTTTTTTAACTTAGTCGTAGGCTTTTCAAAAGAATGGAAACAATCCTTTTCTAATTTATTATTTTATTTCTTTTGACTTGGTCGGTTATGGGGAACAAATATACAGATTCATGCAACTCAAATTCCAAACTGCCACCCCAAGCAAACCTGGCCCAAACTCTTTATTCGCAGCCCATTGGTAATCCTAAACTGCCAGCACATTTTATCCTCTTCTTTAATTACGTATTTGTGCATGAGTTTTTTTTATAACACTTCAAAAAACTCATAAGCCCTAACCTGCGACCTTTCTCTCTCTCACTACTGTTGACGGGTAAGCAAGCTCAAGGAGTCCCCAAGCCATTCGGTTTCAAGTCCTAGCAACTCATATCACGTTTCTATCTCGATAATCTTTATTTTTGTGGTTTTGATTCTTGTAAAATCTTGCGTATCGTGGCTGCGTTTTCTTGGCTTGATGACGATTCTTGATGTTTTGATGATTACTCGTAATATAGGTTCCTAAAATCATGTTGTTGATGTTATGATCATTCTTACGGGTTTTATAGTTATTAGGGTTTTAGTCTTGTAAGTGGTTAGGTTGAATCTTTCTGATTTGAGGTTGTAGATGACGTATGGTGATGATAATCCGTTGTGGTTAATCTTTTTAGGTTGTTAAGTTCATTAGATAGTCGTTTGTGGGGTTCGGGTAACGAAAACAGAACCTGTTAAACAGTTTCAACCGACTTTAATCGGCTGTATCGGGTCATAATTTAATGAAAGTTTGATTTTCTTGAGTCTATAATGTGCTATTTTGAAATAGGATTCTATTGGCGCTAGAATCATGATTTTTGGACATCGTTTACTATTTTAAATAAAGTGTTTTGTTTCAGCAATTTAGCTGCGTTTTCTGCAGATTTTATGCGATATGTTTTGGGTCATAACTTGCTGCGTAATTGGAGTTTTGCTATGAAATTCTAATTGTAGATAGCCTTCAATGTTTTAAGAATTTTTCCGTTGGTTTCAAGTCAATTGGATAAACGAGGAAGTTTTAAGAAAATATTTAGTGGGTAGGGGTCAAATTTCGATGAATCTGATAAATGTTTAGTATTTGATTTTTCACTTAAAATCTATAAAGAATTAGGTTTTGAAAGTTTTACGTAAAATGAAAGTGGTTGTTGGGCATTTTCTATAATTTTCTGGGAATTTTTTGCAGTCCCGAAACTATATTTGAAAAATTCCCGCCGCAGAATAAGTGTCAATGCTGAATTTTGATAAGTTAACTTAACGTGCTTGTTTCTTGCTTTTGAGATCATATAATGTCCTATTGTGTTTGGTGACTACGTAATGGATGCTTAGTATGTGATATGATATAATGTTATGTATGCACTACATTTGGTTAAATGGTTCATGTATAAACGTGTTACGTGCAAAATGTTAGATTACGTGTAGGAATATACGTGTTGCATGATTTCACTCTAATGAAATACATGATAACTATCTTAGGACGCGGTTGATCGTCTTGGCTACTATTTGCACTTTATTTCTTACCGAGCAAAAAAATGTGAGTTCACACCTTTACTAAAAGCATGTATTCCTGGTGGTCGGGAACCTCACTTTCCCGGGTATGGGATTGCCTAGCATTCCCGGGGATGGAATACTGTTAAATGCTATTTATATTTCATGTCATTTAGCAGATTAAACAAACTCTACCTGAAAGTCCCCACACATTATACCGACTAATCGCCGGACCCTTGCGAACGTGGTATTAGTTGATAGCGCTATTAGGTTGACAAACCTCACACTGTACCTGGGAGGACGGGTGTGAACTTTTATACCTTGGCAACTGGTCAATGACGATAGACATTGACTTGGGGCACAAACACTTACACAGTCAAAGTTTCGGTACCACACAGTTTAGTAGCTTAAAGATGGGGTAGCTCCCATGACGTGTTTTATAAATTAAGTAATTTAATAACCGAAGTTTTTGGAAAATAATACTAAAAAACTGTGAACTCGCCAACCTTATGTTGACATACTATTACATGCTTTGCAGGTCGTTAGGTACAGCGTGTGAGCTTGCGTTGGAGAAGTGTTGTGGCTGCGTTAATTATTTGAATTGGTTTTCCTTAAACAATTATGGTTTTTTAAACATTGTTGGGAATTTTTTTAAATTGTTTGCTTCCGCTGTTGGTTAAACTATGTTTTTGGACATTTAAACTTTAGATCACTAATCGTGTTGATGGTGATACTTTTTGATATCTTTAATAGTGGTTCAACATTGATTAGTGGCTTGATCCTAGTCGGTCGCACCTCTCGTGGTAAAACTCCGCACGTGGAAATTGAGGGTGTGATAGGATCCAAGCATCCCAAGGTAGATGTAAGCTTATTCACACCACAACAAAAACAATCTAACAAGAAAAATGAAAATTCCTAATTTACGAACCTCAAAAGCTCAACAACATTCATCCGACGTTTCACGTATCCAATCTCAAGAAGTGATTAGTCGAAATCATGGACCGAGGAACCAAGCAACTTAGACGCAGTCAAATTCCCATAGTCAAGATTCGATGGGAAGGAAAACGTGACGCTGAATTTACTTGGGAACTTCAGAGTGATAGGAAGACCAAGTATCCACATCTATTCATCGAGTCTTACTCTTGAATAGATTTCGAGACGAAATTTCCTAAAGTAGGGGAGACTGTAACGCCGCGTATTTTGTATTTATATTTTTAGAAGGTCTTGTATTCCCATTCTATTTTTAGAAACTTGTAATTCGTATTCCTTCAACCAATTGTAATCCTAGACTTCGATCATAATGGAAATACATTTTATAGATATACATGTTACAATCATACTTGTTTTATACACTATACACCATTGATTACATGCTTGTCGATCATTAGATATTTGATTATACACATTATACTCTATCACCATACTTATACGCAAGCTCATACGCATTAATACATGCTCATTCACCAAATAGACATTTTTTGGCAAAACCGAATTATACTTTAAATTTACATTAGCTTCGGAGTGTATCATACGTGTTTTATACTTACATACACCATAATTATGAGTGGTTAGCACAAAATGATCAAACTCTAGGGGTCAAACTGTAAATTTTGGAAAGTTTCTTTAAATTCTGCTCAGTTGCATGACCATGCACTTGACATTGCATGACCATGCCAGCTGTGATTCGCATGACCATGCACCAGATCTGCATAATGACCATGCAGGTCTGTTACCAGCTAGGGGTTTTAATGTTTTCATCTACTTTTTCAACCTCCGACCACCTTAAACATTTAATTAAATCTAACCCACTTCTTCCACTTATAAATAGGCCTCCTCCACACCTCCTAAACCCTTTACACTCTCTCAAATCACTTTCAAACACTCAACTCTTTTCTAATTTCTCAAGTCTTGGGATAAAGTTCCAAGTGTTCTAAATGAGTTTTCACTCATTTTTCTTCCAATTTCTTCATGCTTTCTTCTTCTAAACTACTTGGATAATCTTTAGGAAGGTTTCCACAAGTTTGCCATGGAAACTAAGGTGGAACCTCACCATATTTGAGGTCTAAAGTAGTGTTTAAATTCTGCCTAAATTTACATTCTTATTTCTTGGTTATTTTGTAAAAAATTTGGTATAATCTTGTACCCACCAAGCTCCCAACTAAGCTCATAGTTGTGGGTTTGTGTTGTGATTGATTTCCACCAAGAAACTAGCTTGAAACCTTCTTTAAAATTCTGCCCAAACATGTTCTAAGTGTTGAACCATCAAAGCCTCAACCTTCAATGTTGGAAGACCGGTGCATATGTAAGTGTTAACCATGGAAACCTAGGCTCTCCAAACTTGTTCCACTACCTCACTTGTTCTAGTGGCAAGAATACCAAGTAGCTTCCTAGAATAAAAGTAAGTTAACCCCGTCTCACCTTTAACATTTGCCATGTTGGGTATGACATGCCCGAGTTATTCTTATTTGGCCACTTGGATAATCTAGTAGTTTAGTTGTTGGTGACTTTGTTTATTGGTGAATCTTACAATGAGTTTTATTGGATGTAAATCATCCCACCTCCATGCTTGACTTACATGATTTATATGATATTATGTGACGGACTAAATTGTTGACTATACTATATAATATATAATTTATGTTAAACCGAATTCTTGATTTTAACCGGATTATGGTTAGATGTCAAAAATCTAGGTTATATTATCTTTGTTCTAAACTCCCCGTTTGTGATCTAATGGGCAAGTTAGGACCCTTGAAAACACATAAAAACTTTGTGTCCAAATGAGTATCTAGACAAGATATATTTTCGTGTACATATACTTTTTATACTTAATTTTGAATCCGAACTCTCTTCAAATTTTGAATACTCATACACCTTTGTTTTCCCTATGTAGGGTAATTTCAGTGTTCCACTCTTAACAACTCGTCAATTGCGGTTAATCGGAAAGCTTTGCAAAAGCGTGAGTGTACATGACCCCTTTTTATTTTTCGACACTTTTTGGGTGCAATACTTATTCCTAATTAAAATGCACACATACACTTACAAACATGCTTACAAACAAACAATCCAATACGCATGCTTGATACGTGATACTAGAACTCATACATGCTAGAATAATTATTTGCTATATACTTGTCATTAAATTCGTACGAGTCTCCCTTAACATGTATAGAGCTATAGGATTAACGCACCATCCATATTCTTGAGGTCATGTTAAGTCAAACAAAATGGTCTTGTTGAAGCTACGACAAGATTACGCTAGCGGGAAACTATGGGTTGACAATTATAAGTTGCATGCTAGTATTGTTATGTTAAGTCTTAGATTACAATTATGGCATGTGGATTTGTTTAAAACGTTTATACTTATGAGAATTCTCACACTTTTATGTTCTCCAATACTTTGTATGTTGACATGTACTTTAACACGTATTACAGGAAATTGATGATGATGATTGAAACGAAAGCTAGTAGGATGACTAGAAACCCATTTTAGTTTAGTACTCGTTATTGTATTTTGTTTCATTGTTCAACTTGTTGTAATTGCTTCAAAATAATGTATTTTTCCTTAATATTGAAAGTAAATCTTATTTATTAAAAACTTATCGCAAATAGTCATTATAAAATCTCTTGAAATCTATTTTGTCCCGTCCCGATGTTTCCGCCATCGGTTGGGGTGTGACATCATGCCACCACCTTTGCCGCCACTGCCTAGTCCGAATCCATGTCCTCGCCCTTCTCCTCATCATCTCGTACGCCATATGCTCCCGAATGTATGTGATATCAGATTGCATGGAGACGATATTTTGAGTCCCAAAATTGATTGGATTATAGTGGTTTGATAGTTAATAGCCAAACAACTATAGATTAGTTGTTTGAATGTGTAAAAGTTAAGAAAACCAAAAGATGAAGATGAAGATTCTTGGTTTGGATGCAATAACAAGTGTTGTATATGTAATCCCAACTGATAAAAACACTTAATGCACCTGGATATTCAGATTTAGCACAAAAACAATAATCACAACACAAGAAATCACCAAAACTTGTCCAAGAACTTTGTGTAACATCTGTCGTAAAACGGGTCCTAAAACCCGCTCCATTTTGTAATCAAGTATATGATCTTTTGTTTGGAATTTATGTTAATCGTTTAATGGATTTTGGTATATTAATAATATAAATAATAATAAAGATAATAAACATAAATAATATATATATTAATAATTCTAAAAGGATAGTAAATAAAAATTAAAATATATATGCTGACCGCGGGACTCGAACCCGGGTCGCATAGATATACACACACACAACACACCACTAAAGCATCCACTTCACATCTGAAATAATCTAATCAAATATTCATTTATATCTTCGTTCCTTTTGAACTGGTTCAACATGCCGCCCAACAACGGCTACGTACATCCAGTAATCTTCAACATATGCCGTTTCTACGAAATTAAATGCAGAAACTGTTCTCAATCATGTTTATAGACGCAAAAACCAAGTCAACCACATTCAATTGTGATTGCTAACAACCCACCATAACTGAAATTGACCGAAACTCCCGAAACCGAAGCTTAATTTCCACAATCAGCATCAGCAATAAATAGAGGCACTGGAATCATTTAGAACACACACACTCCCCAAAATCTCTTGCAAACTCTTGTTTATCAAGAACCTCGCCGGAATCATCTTCAATTGCCGGAATCTTCGTCGGGGAAAATCTTGCAAGTCGGAGCTTTTGAAAGTGCCTCTGTTCGGTATATCATGTCACTTAATTATTTTTATTTCCAATTCTATATGTAGTTGTTTAAAATGGAGTGATTAACTTAAGCAAATCAGTCGGATTAAGGTTCTGTGTTATCATAACAAAAAAAAAAAGAACTAGAGTCTGTGTTTAAAAGAAATTAAATTCGTGTTAAAACCGGGTTAGACACACAGTCCAGTTGGATGGACTGTGTGCACGTAAACGAGAGGTCACGAGTTCGATCCCCACACGTCGCCAAATCCAACCGGTTTGATTCGAATAATTCAGAGGAAAACATTTTTTTAATTATTTAAACCTTTAACTATTTTCCCCAAAAATATACTATTTTATAATCAATTAAAATTTATTCACAAATAAAAAATATATATAGTAATAACAAATCAATTTAAATAGTTTAACAAATAACAAGTTAATTAAAAATACTAACTTCAACCAAAAGAAATATAATTTCATCTAAATAATTATGTCAATATTTAGGTTAGCATTATCGTCGCTTGGTATCTCAATCGGGCACAACCTTCATTGAATCTTAATCACACCCACTGTGAGTGAATCTTACAACTTCCCCTTTTTACTCATGTTTTTGGGGTGTATCATGTGTCGCTTTTATAATCTCATTATTATAAATCTCGTGCTATACCATTATGTGATATAACGTGCTATGTGATTTTGTTTGTTATTGTCATTTTGTGTTTATATTTCTCATTTCAGTCAATCTCTCACATTAGACCCATTTGTTCCCCGTTACATACAGGTGGAGCGTTGCGTAGCCTAATATACTAGATCGGCTCCATTTGATTGAGCCTTGATCTCGCAGCACATCGCTTATCGTGCTCACATGTACATTGCTAGTTGATTGTGTGGTTTGTGATTCAGATTACATATATGTTTCTCATATTTGGTTAATGCACATTGTATTAAAATAATAAACATATCATTTTTCTTAATGATTAAATAGGATTCACTCGCCAACTTATGTTGACCCAAAACTTTATTTTTACACATGATACAAGTGAACAGGTTTGAAGCGTGGATCACATAGGACATGGGCCTTAGAAGAAAAAAAAATGTTATTTGCAAGCTTGTTTGGAACATTATTGTGTTTGTATGTATTATATGTTGATTGGAATGTTTTATTGAAATTCGAAATAATAAATATGAAACTTTCATAATAGTAAATATCATGAGCTTTGATGAAAACACAATCATGCCCCGACTACCTTATCCGCTGCGGGTCAGTGTGTGACATATTGGTATCTGAGCGAGTGACTCTAGGGATATAGTATAGGTTATTAGACCCTTAGAACCTATACTATAGTCAATTAGAATTTAAATGCTTACGTGTTAAGCTGGTAACATGCAAACTTATGACATTTACTTGTTTTACACTTCTCTCACACACAATTACATGCAAGCACTTTACTTGCTATTTGATTTTGTGTGACATCCAACGTGTTATAAATTTTGTCAATATAACTTGCATATATATACGCATATGTTACCATCATAGCACACGTCACTATTCTCATATATTTAAACATTTTTCTTGATTTTATTTTATTTGTGATGTTTTCATTTTTCAATCTCATCAAAGTGAGTTCTACGACGGTCATGTAGTAACTGGAAGGGTACAAGTACCAGTATTCGAAACGTCCTGTCTAGGATTGGCATTCGTATAAATCCAAAGTAACGGACCAGTTTGCCTACCTGGGGACTAACGATGAGAGTACGAAAGATCTATTAGGCTAAACATGCCACACCAAACGTGGTATGAACTAACCCCACTTTGAGTTGTCACGGTGTCTACACCAGGACACCTTCTGACCTTACACCTCGCAATCATGTTTTACGATTTTCATTTGGGTGGTGCGAGTGTTAGCAGGCCAAAACCAATTTGAACCCTACAATGCGTAGTAGTCATGGGGGCCCACATGACTACCTAGGCCAAGTATGGGGGACATATGGGGCCCAAACATGAGCAAAGCCCAAGAAATCCTATGGATGTAATGGATTTATTTTTCTCATTTATTTTGTGGATATTTAATTATTTTCTAAACTTTATGCGACACACATGATACCTATACGCCAAACTCATAATCTCGTTACGTAGTTCCTGTAGAGGTCTTCTAGGCACTCTCGTGGAGGTAGGAGATCAGGAAAATCCGGCGAATGCATGGCTGCTCAAATAGCCCAACAAATGGCCATCGTGATTCCCGATATCATAATTCAAGTTCAGCAAGCTCTCGCTGCTAACCCCGTTAATCCCAAGAATCAAGGAGAACAAAATGCTACTAACTATCCTGCAAACACCACCAAGTGCACTTACAAGCACTTCAACTCATGTGACCCTCCAAAATTTGAGGGAACCGAAGGGGTTACTACTCTCCTTTGGTGGTTTGAAGAAATGGAGAGTACCTTTCTCAACTGTGACTATCCCAACGACCGTAAGGTTCGTTATGCTACTGGTCGTCTATTTGGGGTAGCACTCACTTGGTGGAATGCCGAAAAGGGCAGAAGAGGCACGAAGCCGCAGTAGCCCTAACTTGGGAACAACTTAGAAAACTCATGACAAGATGTTTCTGCCCAAGAAGCGAAATTAAGAAGCTGGAAGATGAGTTCTATTTCCTGAAGCAAAAAGAGGGAGATCATATAACCTACAACAAGAGGTTTCTCGAGTTAAACCAAATGGTTCCAAATTTGTTCACTCCTCTCTACCGTCTGATCGAGCATTACATTCGGGTCTTCCTTTGAAGATTCAGGATTTTGTGATGAGTACCGTGCCTGTAACTCTAGAAGTAGCAATGGAGCTAGCAACCGAGCTCACTGAAAACCACATCAGGAATGGGGATTTCAAGGATGAGAAGTAGAAGGATGCAAGTAGCAAAAGACCGACTGAAACCCCCAACCCAACTCAAGCCGATCCACTTCTTGATTCACTGTCAAAAGAAAACAAAACGGAAAAAATTTTGCTGTCACCCAAACCAGTCAGCCAACTCCACAAGCCGTACCCCTTCAAGCCATTCCAATAACCCAAATGGCACCCAACCCAGCATACCCAAACAAGAAACCCTACACTAGTCCCCATCCTCAATGTAATACCTGTCATTATCACCACCAACCCACCTTACCTTACCGACTGTATGCCAATTGTGGGCGTTATGGTCATTTGAGTAACACTGTCGCGCTCCACAAAACCATACTCCACCTCTTGCCCAAAACATGACCCAACCCTACCAACAGTCAACTATCCCATGGTACCTTATGTTAGAGCTTGTTTCAATTGTGGAGATCCTACCAACTTCAAAAACATGTGCCCTAGGCTGGTTAACATCATTAACGCTCAAGCCCAAGCAAACCCAGTTAACCAAAGAACTAGACAAACCCAGCACCCCCACCAAAAAGAGGGAAGCCTACAACATCAACGCACACCTAGTTGAGGTCAATGACGGTGCGAACGAACAACCTAACTAGCCTTTCTCCCATCATGAAGACTCAAGACTTTGCTCCATCTGTTTATTTTATTCCCAATCCAAGCTTAAATAAATTCCATTTCTTGTTTTGACTATTCAAGTTACTATTGTTTTCAATTTGGATAATAATGTTTCAAGATTTTATTATTTCATATTAATGCCATTAACGTAATTTATATCACGCTATGCAAATTTGTTTCATACATGCATCTGTTCATCGATTAAATTTCATGTGATCATACATCACGACGAATCCTTTCTCATCATTTAGGGAAGTTGGGTCGTGTCTCACTTTTTCATAGACTGACCACTTTCTCATAACACACGAGGGAGGTACCGCCGTCATTCAGTCTCGCTTTCCTCGGATTCGAGACTCAAATATTAGCACTTTGTTTGTTTATGTTTGTTAGATTTTAGAACGAGTCACATAGAGCTATACATGACTTAATAACAAGGCCGATGAAAATTT
Organism: Scalesia atractyloides; assembly: GCA_947069175.1. NCBI lineage: Eukaryota > Viridiplantae > Streptophyta > Magnoliopsida > Asterales > Asteraceae > Scalesia > Scalesia atractyloides. The sequence goes on along the minus strand of CAMTDV010000022.1, from coordinate 39,456,946 downwards.
GACACAGATATGGTGGATACGCTGCAGGTACTTCCTATATATAAGTGTTCTTGTCAGCTGATCAAAAGCATTGTTAGACGGTTATGGGAAGTTGCTTGTAAGTAGTGTCAATCTCAATTCGAATATCGATGTGGATGATGACTTCGTTTTGTGATGTAACTTTATCATTTTGACGCTTCGATTTTCTCAAAACCCTTTATCATGAGACCATATTCAATTAGTCATCCCCGTGTTACAATGCTTTTTCACCTTAGATATCAAAAAGTGATTCATGTAGCAGGGTATTCAACCCTTACTAGGAACATTACCGCCTCAATCAAAATCCAAACTTCACACTCACTTGGTTATGTATATCCTTAGTATCATCTCGAATCGAGATGGGTGTTTTACTTCACGCACATGGCCAGCCGTGCAATCAGCGTTAGGCGCTCGATTAGACCTCAGTACCGCTTTTCATCCCCAAACTGATGGTCAATCTGAGCGACAATTCAGACTCTTGAAGACATGTTACGATCATGCATTATCAACTTCAAGGGCAATTGGGATGCTCATCTACCATTGGTCGAATTCTCATACAATAACAGCTATCACTCTAGCATTTGTATGGGTCCTTTTGAAGCACTATATGGTCGTAAGTGCCGATCACCTGTATGTTGGCACGAAATCGGTGAAGCACAGATCACCGGACCGGAATTAATCCAAGAAACAACCGATAAGATTCTTCAAATCCGCAACAATCTTCTAGCAGCGCAGAGTCGTCAAAAGAGTTACGCAGATAAACGACGCAAACTGCTCGAGTTTTGTGTTGGCGATCAAGTAATTTTGAAAGTGTCACCATGGAAGGGAGTTGTTCGATTTGGACAAAAAGGCAAGTTATCACCTCGCTATGTTGGATCATTTAAAATACTCAAGAAAGTTGGTCCTGTAGCCTACAAACTTGACTTACCTGAAGAACTCAGCAAGATCCATCCAACTTCCATGTTTCTAGCTAAAAAAAGTGCCTTGCCGACGGAAAACCTTCATATACCATTAGAAGATATTCAGATTGATGAGTTGATGCATTTTGTAGAGCATCCTGTAGAAATCATGGACTTCGGGGAGAAACGTTTAAGACGAAGTCGAATTCTGATAGTCAGGGTTCGTTGGGAGTCAAACGAGGACCCGAGTTTACTTGGGAACTTGAAGACTCAATGCGCGATAAATACCCCCATCTCTTCCAAGACAAACCTACTACTACTTAAATTTCGGGACGAAATTTCTAAAAGTAGGGGATACTTTAACATTTGTCGTAAAACGGGTCCTAAAACCCACTCCATTTTGTAATCAAGTATATGATCTTTTGTTTGGAATTTATGTTAATCGTTTAATGGATTTTGGTATATTAATAATATATATAATAATAAAGAAGAAAAAAATAGTAAACATAAATAATATATATATTAATAATTCTAAAAGGATAGTAAATAAAAATTAAAATATATATGCTGACTGCGGGACTCAAACCCGGGCCGCATAGATATACACACACACAACACACCATTGCAACACCCACTTCACATCTGAAATAATCTAGTCGAATATTCATTTATATTTTCGTTCCCTTTGAACTGGTTCAACATGCCGCCCAACAACGGCTACGTACAATCCGGCAATCTTCAACATATGTCGTTTCTACGTAACTAAATGCAGAAACTGTTCTCAATCATGTTTATAGACACAAAAACTGAGTCAACCACATTGTGTGGTTTGTGATTTAGATTACATATACGTTTCTCATATTTGGTTAATGCACATTGTATTAAAATAATAAACATATCATTTTTCTTAATGATTAAATGGGATTCACTCGCCAACTTATGTTGACCCAAAACTTTATTTTTACACATGATACAAGTGAGTAGGTTTGAAGCGTGGATCACATAGGACATGGGCCTTAGAAGAAAATAAAATGTTATTGCAAGCTTGTTTGGAACATTATTGTGTTTGTATGTATTATGTGTTGATTGGAATGTTTTATTGAAATTCGAAATAATAAATATGAAACTTTCATAATAGTAAATGTTATGAGCTTTGATGAAACCCAATCATGCCCCGACTACCTTATCCGCTGCGGGTCAGGGTGTGACAGATAGATGGTATCAGAGCCAGGGCTGGACCGGTGGTGTCAGGTCCCGCGAGGACGCTGGACCCCTTAAGGGGGTGGATTGTGACATCCCACATCGGTTGTGAAGGGGAACAAAGGCTTCCTTGTAAGGCGTTTTAAAACCGTGAGGGGCAGGCGCTGAGGGTGTGCTGGCTACCAAACTGGACAATATCATGGTGCGGTTACACTGGGCTGTTACACCTTGGACTAGGGTTTCCATACATTAGATATATACACAACTGACCACCCAGCGTATTTATTAAATACGTTGGGTCCTTAGATACGCCGCTACAGGGAGATTCCCTGTAGATACACTTTGAGACCCTGAACTATCTAGAACATTATAAACTATTACAAAATATCCAAAACCTGCTAAAACCAAGTACCGACGATCTCAAAAGTTCTAACAATATCCTCCTAGATCATTGCGTACTTGTTTGTTCTTCATTCTTGAGTTTCGGTTTCTGGATTTGATGCAGCTTGATCTGCAGTCGGTTCAGGCAGTGCTTCAATTTGATTTTTCAATGCTTCACTTGATTTTGGGTCCTCCATCATGAGTTCGTATTTGGATGAAGTCGAAGGTGGTGGAATAACTTGAACATCTGTTAAGGAAGATAGATCGTTGGGTTGAGGAGAGGAGGATTACGACTCTGCAGACTTTTCAACATCTTTCTTCTTTCTAGTTTCATCATTTCTTTTTGCTCGTTGATTCTAAGCATGATCTCTATCATTCTTTCTTTCTTTCTCTTGCTCGCTCAACATCTCGCTGAAAAAGCATGACTCCCTCCAAGTACTCGTTTCCTGCACCAACGTGTATCTTGTTCCCATAAAGAGTATTCAATTCAGAAGGCAGAACATGGACACATCCATTGGATCCAGAATGCGGATATCTTCATTTGAGTTGGATCTGATGGCTGCTTCACTTATTTTATCGTCATAGAACCATTTCTTAAAATTGGTGAGCGTCACAGGTTGTTCTGGAGGAAGTTTCACTCTGGTGACCACTTTAGCTGGGTTGCTTACCTAAGTAACTTTGCATTTTCCTGTAATTGTGTCTTTGGTTGTTTTTGACACGCATCTCCTAGGGCGTTGAGGTTTCAAGACGGTGAATCCACTCACGCATTCTCTATGAATAAGTCTTTCAAAGTCGCCGCCAATGCTGCTAATAAAGGGATTTAACATATCGTGCTTGCTTAGCTCCCGTATATCCCATGTGGGTAGACTTTGCATGTCATTTCCATTGTGGAAATATTGGATTACACCTCCTCTATGCTTTACAATAAACAACCCGGTTAGATTGCAGTACTTCCAGCTTATGATTCGATCGGTGGCCTCTTTTTTCTCGACTATTATGACATGATAGAAATCTGGCATTTTGGCTCTCTCCTTCTTCAACCATTCAGGGAGTTGCGGAGCGAACACATCTCCACCGTCAGTTTCATAGACGACTTCATGCTCTAGACCCCATTCGATGAATCTGGGAGACATTTCAATCCTATCAACTTCCTCCTCATCACTCTCTCCATCAACGTTCACATCAACCGCATATGCTAGTTTTTCTTTCTTCTTTTTAGCTATCTCAGATTTCCATTTTTCTTCCTCTTCTCTAAATCTGTCAAAATTGAAGAGATCTTTATCGATGAATTCTGGTTCTCGATTAGCAGTCGTGTAAAGATCTCTAACCATTTTGTGTAACTTAATCATTCCTTCATGCTGAAACTTTATAAATTCAGATTGCTTAGACACGTAGGAATGTAATTCCTTGTTCTTCTTTCTTTCTTTCAGCTTCTCTGAGCACGTTTGTATCATTGACCTAATTCTTTAATAAACAAAATTCCTTAGCAGGAAACAACCCGATTTCTTTGGATAAATGATCATACAGATCTTGAAAAGGTCGAGGTCTTGTAGGAACTCGTTGAGGAGGAGCTTGAATAGTTGAGGTTGGCTTGGGTGGAACATCCTTGGACGACCCCTCTCCAGTTTTTCGTTTCCTGTGTGCGGGGGACTTGCTTGGAGTGGACTCTGAGGGATCAGTTAGCAACCCTTCAACAAACTATCTAACTATTCCTACTCTGATGTCACCATAATAGGTGTCTATGACTCAGTCATTTTCTCCTTTTCAGTATTCGCTCCCATTTTTCTGCCTCTATAACTTCATGAATTGCTTGTATTCTTTCTATCTCCTCCCTTGTTGACCCTTCACAAATGTTGTCACCCATAATCCGCTATAGGTTTGAGGAGTCTTTCTTGCTTTTCTTCTTCGAGGGTTCTCCTTCAACTACTATCTTCCCTTTATCTTTTCGTTTACGTATTAGTTGTATTTCCTCTTCAACTTCTACTTCTAGTTCTCTAGCCGTTTGTTTTTCTTGTCTTTCTTGGGCTTGCCTTACACCCTCTCGGTATATGTTGTATGCAACAAGAACGATTGGAAGTCTTTCTTCTCTATACATCCAGTTAAATAGCATTACCCATTCTTTTGTTTTCAGCTCCGTGATTTGTCTTCCTTTGGGAAACTGAAATTGGTATAAATTTCCATCATGTGGCAAGTTCTTATGCTGATCGTCATGAACAGTTGGACGAATGTTTGGTACATAGTCCATCGACCTTTGTTTATGTTGTCCACCATGCAATAGAAGATCAAACTAGAAATGTTGAACAACTGGTTTGTACATAGATTAAGCGTTGCAACAGACCACTCCAAGTTAAGACCGTCATACCCTCCTTTTTGTGAGCTAGGCTCATGCAGAATGGGTGTAGAATAAATCTCCAATCCTTCGTCAGACTGTTTCTTTTAATCCCGTTCTTTCCTTGAAAATCGCCGACATAATTCATTCCCCGGAATCCTTCAAGTACTTCTTCTTTGCTCAGCTTCATCGGGTCTTTTGAACTGTCTCCGAGGCTTAGCACCTTTCGGATTCTTGCTTCAGTCACTTTTACTTCTTTGTTTCAAACTGTAGCTGTGATTGTTTTGACTTTCTCAATAGTCTTCACCTTGGTTGTTCTCTAGAAATCTTCTATCTGAATACAGTAGATCTTCGGGTTTGCTTGAAGTACATAACTAATTTTGCTCCTTGATAGCCAATCCATTACGTCCTCGAAATCGTCCTCTAGAGGAACTAGAGTAATTGGCTTGTTATGCTTTCTCGTACCATCCCATATTAATTGCTAAGCCATTCTGAGACATGAAAATGAGTCAAGTGACATCTAGGTTTCGAAACATAACTGTTAGTTGGTTAGGATATATATACAAGGTATTTATATATATAAACAAAACTATATAAAAATATATACAAAATATATATTTACAAAAGATTTAAAATGAAAATAAGTAAAAAGTAAAACTAAAACAGGTTATAAATGCGCTGTGTTATAAATAATTTTGCTGGAGTTAAACTATTTACGCCGACCAAAAAGATTAAAACCGCAGATATATTTACGAGAATAGTTAATTACACTAGTCATTTATGTTGAGGTTTGATTAAGTTGTAGACTAATACGCTGAGTTTGTGTCACGTATTTAAGTCTCATTCCGAGACAACAGTCAGCGTAAATACGTGTCTATAATCTGTGACCGGTGTATTTGTCAAATACGCCGGTTGTTCGAACTCGTGTTTGAGACTTAAATACGCGACAGTTTTGGTCTTCTCAATTGCGTTGTATTCATCTTAAATATGTTATGTTCGTGTTAATGTAACTATATTCAAGGGTTTCTTCATAAACCCTTTCAAAATCCCAAAACCTGATCCCATCAATGTCTTTGTCTGTCTTCATTCTATACATGGTTTCTATGGTTCGATTCATTTAACAATCAACTCGCAAACATGATGAACATACCGTATTCGATATCAGACACTAAGCTAATCCATTCTTGAGATTGTGAAAGTGTTTTTGTTAGCTGTTTTAGAATGAAGACGATAGTAAAGAGATGAAACTATTCAAAAAAAAATTTGAATATATATACACAAATATCTGCTAGTGTATTTATTAAATACGCTGGCTAGATAAATACGTCGCCCCTGTTAATTTGGAAGGTTTCTTCAAAGTTAAGAAGTCCAAACCAAATACGCTTGAAAATCTTAAACTTTCTCGAAAACGTGCCCTTTTCAGCTACGAATAGTGCAAAAACCAAAAATAAGTTTAGAAAAATAAAAAAATTTGCAATTTGGACAACGAAATTCATTTTTTGAACTGAGAGACCTTCTTTTTCATAGCTTTCTTTTGTTTGAAATTCCATGACATTCCTGTAAAAGATCATACTTGCAACACTTGTCAGTTTGTTATCTTAAAATTTTGAGTAACCGAGGCACAAGAAAAAAACTGTCAGTATGTTTATCCTCTTAAATCCATGCATCCTTCTTTTAACTTGCTTTCGATGAGCATTTTATCATGTTGTGGTAATATTGACAAAAATTGCAATGGCCCCCACTCAAGTTAGACTTGTTAGAATGTTGTGCCCGTGAGTCCCACGTCAGGACATACCCCTGTGATCAAGGTATGCACAAAGATTCCTCTAGCGGGTGAGTATATTGACTTCATTCATTTTGTTTTTCAGCGATAGACATTTGATCATCAGGTCAGTACTTTCATACAGCAGAGAGACCAATTTCTAACGAGGTCTAGGACAAATACCATAGAAGGTACGATTTATGCATTTGAATGACTCTCTATGAGAGCTTCTTTAGAGTAAGGTTTTGGCCACGTTGGTTTTTTTTTTTGAAAAGATATCATAATCATGTCTAGTTCAGCATATATCTGGATGCAGCAGAAGAGCAATTACGATATCCCCAAATGATCAGTCAATATAAAGACCCGAAATCTCAGACTTTGGCAATCTGTCAATGCAAGATCTAAGACCATTAAGCCATATGCCGCAACGTGTTCCCCGCAAGTTGTACAACATTGTGGGTATCCAGAATTCTTGTGTAAGCTTTAACGTTTGTTGCCTAATCGCAGTTTACTCGATGGTATTGTTGAATCTACTGACACATCGTTGCTTGGCAGCCCGATTTTCCTTGTTAGTATATTGATTTTCTTTTCTTTTTTCTGTTTCAAAAACAAACAAAGTGTCAGCAGTTTTCTATCATTCTTAAGAAAGTGTCAACCGGAGGATCAAAAACTTAGGAATGCTCATTTGTTGGAAATCTTCCCCCCTAAAATTTTATTTTCGAATGTCCATTGCTTGAAAATGAAATTTTAGTTTCGCAGAAAATCTTTTTGTTGGGCACACTTTTAAGATACTCATTTATTTTGAAAAGTGGTTTTTTTTGTTAAAGACACAGTTTATTTCCACTCAAGGAAATTGATTATTTCTAACCAGGTTACCAACTAGTTGAAACGAGTCTTGTCAAAGGCTTTTGTGAAGATGTCGGCCTTCTGTTATGTGGTATCCATTGGTACCACTTGAATGCATCCTTTCTCGTACGCATCTCGAATCGCATGAATACGAATCTCGATATGTTTGGTCTTGAGTGATGAATTGCATTCTTCACAATTCCCAGACACGCTTCGTTGTCGATGAATATTGGAGTCTTCATGATGTTGATTCCATAATCCAGCAACTGATTTTGATCCTGGAGAACTTTGAGCAGCAACTGTAAGCAGTTGTGTATTCAGCTTGAGAAGTAGAGGTCAACACTGTCGTCTGCTTCTTGCTTTGCCACGATATGAGATGATTTCCTAAGAATTGGCAACCTCCTAAGACTGACTTCCGATCAACTTTACAACCTGCATGGTCACTATCAGAATAGGAAATAATAAAATCAAAGTTCTTATTCTGATAGTGACCATGCAGGTTGTAAAGTTGACCAGAAGTAAGTCTCACGAGGTTGCCAATTCTTAGGAAATAAACTCATATCATGGCAGTTTTGCAGGCTTTCCTTGAGGATCAAGAGTGAGCTCGGTTTGAGATGCGAACAAAGTGCTTGCAGTTTTGCAGTCATTCATATTATACTTAGCAAGAATATCCCTGATGTATTTGGCTTGATGAATGAGGATTCCGTTTTCTCGTTGCTTCATCTCCAATCCCAAAAAAAATGTGAGCTCCTCTATCATGCTCATTTCAAACTTTGCCTTCATAACCTTCTCGAACTTCTTGTATATCGCCTCATGGGTTGACCCAAAAATAATATCGTCAACATAAATTTGAACCAGCATCAAATTGTCTCCGATCCTTTTTGTGAAAAGAACCATGTCGATTTTACCTTTTGTGTATCCACATTCCAAAAGATATGTTGACAGAGTTTCATACCAGGCTCGAGGATCTTGATGAAGACCATAGAGATTTTGTCAAGCTTATAGTATCTTTTAAGGAAATGTGGATCTTCAAAGCCAGGAGGATGACAAACATAGACTTCCTCTTTCACCTTCCCATATAGAAACGCACTCTTCACATCCATCTGAAACACTTTGAAGTTTTTGTACAAAGCATATGCCAAAAATATTCTAATAGCTTCCAAACGTGCTACCAGAGCAAAAACTTCTTCATAGTCAATCCCTTCCTCTTGTAGAGAACCCTTAACAACCAATCTTGTCTTGTTCTTTATAATCACCCCACGATCATCCATTTTTTACGGCATACCCACTTTGTTCCAATTGGAAACTTCCCTTCTGGTAGGTCAACCAATTCCCATACTTTAAGTTTCCTAAACTGAGATAGTTCTTCCTGCATCGCTTGCACCCAGCTGGAGTCTTGAATGGCTTCTTCTATATCATTTAGTACAAATTATGATAGAAAGGTAGCATACAATCCTTTGTTGATTACGTACAACATACAATCCTTTGCTGATAACGTATGTCTGGCCACGAGTTCGTACACCGTCTTCCACGGAACCAATTATGTTCTCAAGGGGGTGATTCCGATTTGTCTTGTATCCTGCATTGTTGTGGGTTTCAATTTGTTGAGGTAGATTAGTGAACTATCAGTCGAAATAGATGATGGGTGTTCCATCTTCCTGTGTTGGTTCATTCACATTCGTTTGTGAGGAAGAAGCATCATTTTCAGTTGCATTCTCAGCCGAAGGGTCCCCATTAATTTCATCCACAGGAAGGATTGGATCAACTGAAAAGGGAGTGAAACGAGTAGTGAAAGGAGTGAGTCCAATGTCTGACAAATCAAACAGTGGTTCTACTTGAGTGGTTTCAGTGGGTTGGGTTTCAGGATTAGGTTCGGGAACGTCGAAGGTGTTGAAGACAACATCTACATCATAAAACCAGTCGAGAGAACTTGCAGTGTTGGTGTAGTTTCCTTCTTTAAAATTGATGTAGTATGACTCAACCACCATCTTGGTTCGTTTTTTGTAGACCCGATACGCTTTTTGAGTAGATGAATATCCTATGAAGTAGCACACATCACCAACTGCTTCAAACTTGATAAGATTGTCTTCAGTGTTGAGGAGTGTACAAGAGCATCCAAACGGTCTAAAGAAATCTATTAGAGGCTTTCTTTTGAAAAGAAGTTCATAGGCAGTTTTTGCATGAGGTTTAATGATGAGAACTCGATTCAAAACATAGCACCAAAGCGGAATAAGAGTCGGGGCATAATTGGGTTATCACCAAAGCTCATGATGTTTACTAATATGTTTCATATTTATTAAATTCAAATTACATCTCAAATGTTCAAGTCAAATTCATACAATACAAGGAAAGGAAAATTAAATGAACAATCCAAAATCTAAACTGATTTATTCTTCTAGGTCGTCCTACATGTTTCTTGCTTCAACTGGATCACCTGTATCATGTGTAAAAATGGGGGTTTTTGGGTCAACAAAAGTTGGCGAGTGAACCTTGTTAGAAAACATTTAATATTGATTTCCTGTTGTATTTAATATGGAAAAATTGTGCAACAATCATATGTGAGCAAACTAAATAAACATACAATAACAAACAATAACAAACCACCTTGCATGAGTATATGACATGAATGATAATGTATATGTTGGCAACGTCACGTTCCGCTCATAGGTAATGGGGAACGGACGACCTATGATGATGTATGTGCGATCAAGGCTCAATCAAACGGAGCCGATCGTATGTTGGCAACGCCACGTTCCGCTCATAGGTAATGGGGAACGGTTCCGCTCATTGGTAATGGGGAACAGACGGCCTATGATGATGTATGTACTGAAAATGATAAATTTAATCTAAACATTAACCACACAAACAGTTGATACATATTGAATACACATTTGATCATGGATATGATGGATGCACAAGTGTTTAAATGTAATAAATAATAAGACACATGATACACCCCAAAAGTGATTAAAACGGGGAATTTGTAGAGATTCACTCACATTGGGTGCGTTCGTTTGATGATGTTGAATGTGCACGAGTTTAGAGGGTTGATCGACGAGGAATAACTAACCTAAATAATAACGAAAAGGCACGGTAAATAAGTGGATTTTATTAACAATTATAATAGGGTTTTTAGATTTATTTTTGTGAGTTTAAGGTTATTTTCTAACTTTAAAAACATTATTTTAAAGTATTTTTAATTGATTTTTAAATTAAATAAATAAATAAAAATATAAAAAATGTTGACTTTTTGGGTTGACCGTTGACCGTTGACCATTGACTTTGACTGTTGACCGGTTCGGACTTATGTTTGTTTGCGCTGAGTGAGGTTCGAACTTGTGACCTCCTGTACGCGTGCACGCAGCTCTACCAACTGAGCTACGTGTCTAACCCGAAATATTTCTGTTTTTAATTATATTTATATACTATTTAATTTATTCAGAATTCATTTATTTTAAAAAGAATTTTAATTATGTCGAATCGGTGCACATAACAGGTCTCGAACCCGGGACCCGTTGTTTAACAATGCACACAGTCCACCGCTGGACTGTGTGTCTAACCTGGTTAAAATACTGGTTTTTATTAAACTTAACATCTTACAGCGAATTAATACGATTCGGTTTAAAAAAGAACATTTTTATTTCAGAGGATAGGGTCGTGTCAGGGATCCAAATCGAGACGTTGGTTTTGTTTGCGCACACAGTCCACCGCTGGACTGTGTGTCCAACCCGGTTTAATATCTTGTTTTAATTAAACTTATACCTAATGTTCGACTTCACCTTCTTCGTTCAAAAACACAGACAACGATTTATTCTACTGTTCTTGTTTAATTCGATTGCCGGACATATAATGATTAAAATGAAATGGATAGAGAAGGTTTTGGGAATGAATGTACCGGAAAGATGATTTTTCTCAGAACTCCGGCAAAGTCGTCGGCTCTGTTTTATGAACTCCGTCTGAGCGGACCAATTAACAGTTTTGATTAACTAATTGTGAAATTGAATGACTAAACAAGAATTATCAGAGAGTTTAGATGTTCATACCGATTCACAGCGTGATTTCGGAATTTCCAGAAATTTTCCGGCGAGTGCTGAATATCCGACAATGTCGTCTGGGACCGATTCTGATTGAAGGATTTGAGTTAGTAAAAGTCTAACAATGGATAGAAGATGAAAGAATTGAGAAATTTACCGATTCGATGAATGTCACGGTTTTCCGGTGAAAGTCCGGTGATTTCAGAAAACGTTTCCGACGAACAGAAATTAGAGCGAAAGTGAAATTGGAGGTTCTGTGAGTTTTTTTGAGTTGTGAGATGATGATATTGTTAGTGAAAATCAGGAAGTAATTGATTTCGGTTTTCAACTCCAAAAATCATATGAATCGAAGGAATTGAAGGCTGAATTGATTAGAACGTGGGCAGCAATTGCTTTATCGGTTATAATCAGTAACTCACGATCACTCAAACGTCTGGAAAGTTGAAAGCCGATTATCGGTTTCAGTTTTTGGCGCAAACAGATAATTTCTCGGGTAGAAGTTAAGTTTTATTTGTTTCCCTGATTACACAAAAACAGCAAGTGGCGGAGTGGTTAAATGTTTGATGGTTGTGTCTTTCGGCTGACCCGGGTTCGAAATCCGGCAGCCCCTTTTCTTTTTTATTTAATTTATTTTTACTTTTTAATAATTATAGTTTTTAAATTCTAAAATGTTTATTAATTATGTATTGTTTAAAATTAAAATTAACCATAAATACGCAACAAAATTTTATAACTTGATATTCGATTAACAAACGAAGCGGGTTTGGAAACCCGTTTTTCGACGGATGTTACAGTATCCCCTACTTTTAGAAATTTCGTCCCGAAATTTAAGTAGTAGTGGTAACAGGAAAAAGATGCGGGTATTTTTCGCGCATTGAGTCTTCACGTTCCCAAGTAAACTCAGGTCCTCGTTTCGACTCCCAGCGTACCCTAACAATTGGAATACGACTCTGTCTTAAACGTTTTTTTCCGAAGTCCATGATCTCTACTGGTCTTTCAATGAAGTGCATAGATTCATCGATCTGAATATCTTCTATGGGAATATGGAGGTTTTCATCGGCGAGGCACTTCTTTAAGTTTGATACGTGGAACGTGCGGTGAATTCTGTTGAGTTCTTCTGGTAGGTCAAGCTTGTATGCTACAGGTCCTACTCTTTCGAGTATCTTGAAAGGTCCTACGTAGCGTGGTGCTAGCTTGCCCTTCTGACCAAAACGAACTACTCCCTTCCACGGTGATACTTTTAAAAGTACATGATCACCAATGTTAAACTCCAAGGGCTTTCGTCGTTTGTCTGCATAACTCTTTTGACGACTTTGTGCCACTAGAAGATTGTTTCGAATTTGATGGATCTTGTCTGTTGTTTCTTGAATCAATTCTGGACCGGTGATTTGAGCTTCTCCAATTTCGTGCCAACATACTGCAGATCAGCGCTTACGGCCATATAACGCTTCGAAAGGAGCCATGCCAATACTTGAGTGGTAGCTGTTGTTGTACGAAAATTCAACTAATGGTAGATGAGCGTCCCAATTTCCCTTGAAATCTATGACACATGCTCGAAGCATATCTTCAAGAGTTTGGATGGTGTTTTCAGATTGTCCATCAGTTTGAGGATGATAAGCGGTACTGAGGTCTAATCGTGTACCCAAAGCGGCTTGTACGGCTTGCCATGTTCGTGAAGTGAAACGACCATCACGATTAGAAATAATGCTTAACGGTACACCATGACGGCTTACGATCTCGCTGATGTAGATACGAGCTAACTTCTCGTTCTTAAAGTCCTCGCGAATCGGAATGAAGTGAGCTGATTTTGTAAGACGATCAATGATTACCCATATAGTGTCATACCCACTGGAGGTGCGAGGTAACCCGGTAATGAAGTCCATGGTTATGTTTTCCTCTTCAGTACAGGTATTTCAGGTTGGACTAGAAGTCCTGAGGGTCTTTGATGTTCAGCTTTTACTTTGGAACATGTAAGGCACTTGGAAATGAAAACAGCGATATCCTTCTTCATGCCAGGCCACCAGTAGGTGTATCGAAGGTCTTGATACATCTTGTCGGCTCCTGGGTGTACAGAGTACCGTGTTTTGTGCGCCTCATTCATAAGGATATCACGAAGGTTATTGTGATTGGGAATCCATATGCGATCTAGATAGTACAGAATACCGTCGGATTTAGTTTTGATTTTAAGTTCAGCTCCACAAGACAGCTCATTGCGTACGTCGTTTTCTGTTATAGAAACATGTTGGGCTTCTCGGATCTGATCTTTGATGTCAGTTATGATTTGCGAACATAGAAGACGAATGGAGTTCGCATAACCCTTTCGACTGAGCGCATCGGCCACCACGTTTGCCTTGCCAGGATGGTACCGAATTTCACAGTCGTAGTCATTAAGAAGTTCGACCCATCTTCGTTGCCTCATGTTTAACTCCTTTTGGTTGAAGATATGTTGGAGGCTCTTATGGTCAGTGTATATTTCACACTTAGTACCGTAGAGGTAATGTCTCCATATCTTAAGAGCGAACACAACGGCTCCAAGTTCCAGGTCGTGGGTGGTGTAGTTCTTCTCATGAATTTTGAGTTGTCTAGAAGCATAAGCTATCACTTTTCCTCTTTGCATCAGTATGCAGCCTAGTCCCTTCCCTGACGCGTCGTAATAAACCACGAAGTCATCACTACCCTCAGGAACTGTGAGGATAGGTGCGTCACAGAGTTTTTGCTTTAGAGTTTGGAAGGCTTCTTCTTGTTTGGGTCCCCATATGAAGGGTTTTCCTTTATGAGTTAAAGTCGTGAGTGGTACAGCAATACGGGAGAAATTTGCAATGAAACGGCGATAATAACCAGCCAAACCAAGAAATGATCTTACTTCGGTAGGTGTACGTGGCGCTTGCCATTCCTGTACTGCCTTGATTTTTGAGGGATCAACATGAATTCCCTTGTCATTGACGACGTGTCCAAGGAATTGTACTTCCCTTAACCAGAATTCACATGTCGAAAACTTAGCGTACAGCTTTTCTGTCCTTAAGAGTGTAAGGATGAGTCGAAGGTGTCGTTCATGATCAGACTTAGACTTCGAGTAGATGAGGATGTCGTCGATGAAGACTATAACAAAACGGTCGCGATAAGGTTTGCAGACTCTGTTCATTAGATCCATGAAGACAGCTGGGGCGTTGGTTAAACCAAATGGCATGACCATGAATTCATAATGACCATAACGAGTTCGGAAGGCGGTCTTTGGGACGTCTTCTTCATGTACTTTGAGTTGATGATAACCAGAACGAAGGTCGATTTTTGAAAAACAGGTGGCGCCTTGAAGTTGGTCTAGAAGATCATCGATGCGAGGTAATGGGTAGCGGTTCTTGACCGTTAACTTGTTGAGTTCTCTGTAGTCGATACACATGCGAAACGTTCCATCTTTCTTCTTCACAAAAAGGACAGGTGCACCCCAAGGCGATGAGCTAGGACATATGAATCCTTTGTCAGTCAGCTCTTGCAGTTGACTGGCTAGCTCTTTCATTTCGGATGGGGCTAACCTATAAGGAGATTTTGCAACTGGTGTAGCTCCAGGTATAAGATCAATGCGGAATTCGACTTCTCTCACGGGAGGAAGTCCTGAAATGTCGTCAGGAAAAACTTGCGGAAAATCTTTTACTACTGGGATGTCTTCGAGTTTCTTCTCCTTGATTCCCTTTTTGACGACATGAGTTAGGAATGCGACATAATTCTTGTGGAGATATTTTCGGGCTTGAAGACAGGACATTAATTTGAGTCCTTTCGAAGGGGTTTCTCCAAAGATTCGTAGAGTCTGACCGTTTGTAAGAGGAATGCGAATAAACTTTTCGCGGCATACAACTTCAGCATGATGTTGGCTGAGCCAGTCCATACCAATTATAATGTTGAAACTTCCCAACTTCTTATGTATGAGGTCAACTGGAAAATCGTGATCGTTTAGGGTGAGAGTACAATTGCGTATAATAGAGTTTAATGAGACCGGTTTTCCGTCAGCAACTTCTACCGTTATGGATTCCATGAGTTTATCACGAGTTTGGTTGAGGATGGCTTCAAATTCTAAGGACACAAAACTCTTATCCGCGCCAGTATCAAATAACATGGATGCATAACTACCATTGATGAGAAACGTACCGTTAACCACATTGTTGTCAGCCCTAGCTTGATTAGCGTTGATGTTGAAAGCTCTTCCTCTTGCAGGTGGAGGAGCTTGGTTAGCCTGGTTTACTGGATTAGCTTGAGCTTGGGCATGGATGATGTTCACCAAGCGTGGACAGGTGTTCCTGAAATGGTTCGGGTCTCCACAGTTGTAACAAGCCCGCATAGGTTGCACCATGGGATAGTTGGGTTGGTAGTAGGATTGGGCTACATGTTGGGCAGGTGGTAGGAGTAAAGGTTGTTGGGCTTGACCCACTATCTGATGGTGGGTTTGGGTTGAGGGTTGATTGCGGTTCGTTTGCTGAAGCGCGCGAAAGGTTTGAATGGTGTGACCTGCGCGGCCACAGCCGGTGCAATGTTGGCAGGGATGATCAGGAAAGTGATGGTATTGGCAACGGTTGCATTTTGGGTATGGGCCGGAGTATGGCTTTTTATATGGTGCAGTTGAGGGGGCAACTTGGGTAATGGGTGCAGCAGGGATAGGGAAATTTGTTTGTGTGACAGCAAAGTTTCTGGTGTTTCGTTTCCTCTTACTAGCAAACTTTGAGGAGGAGGTGGAATGGTTTGAAGTTTGGCCCTCAATGGGGGCTTTCTTTTTCTCGTCCTTAAATTTGCCGTTACGAATACGATTCTCGGTAAGCTCGGTAGCTAGTTCCGTAGCAGCTTCAAGTGTTGCAGGCGAAGTGCTTAGAACTGAGTCTTGAATTTTCGAGGGGAGGCCTCGAATGTAGTGTTCGACTAAGCAGTATACTGGGGTGAACAAGTTGGGGATCATTTGGTTCAACTCTAAAAACCTTTTGTTGTAGGAAGTATGATCTCCTTACTTTTGCTTTAACGAGTGGAATTCATCCTCTAACTTTTTGATCTCGCTTCTTGGACAGAAGCGTCTCGTCATGATTTCCCTTAACTTCTCCCACGTTAAGGCCATTGCATCTTCGATTCCTCTCTTACCTTTTTCTGTATTCCACCAGGTAAGAGCTACTCCAAATAGTCTCCCGGTTGCGTAACGTACCTTGCGATCCTCGGGACAATCGCAATTGAGGAAGGTGTTTTCCATTTCCTCAAACCAGTGGAGGAGAGCAGTGACACCTTCGGTCCCTTCAAATTTCGGGGGATCGCAAGACTTGAAGTGTTTGTAAGAGCACTTTTTGGAGGGAGGGTTGTCAACGTTCTGGTCTTCTTGATGGGGAGGATTGATGGGATTTGCGGCGAGAGCTTGTTGGACTTGAATTACGATGTCAGGAAGCACCGCGGCCATTTGTTTTGCGATTTGGGTGGCCAAGTGTTCGTTTGATCTTCCTGACCTTCTACCCCCACGTTGTTGCCTAGCCGACATCTACAGGAACATACATAAGAAGATTGTGAGTTTAAGGAGTCTTTTTAGGTGTCATGTGTCGTTTTAAAAAAAATAATATAAACATCAATAATGCAACTACATCCATAGGATGTCTTGGGTTTGCTCATGTTTGGGCCTCCAATGTCCCCCATACCATCACCTGTATAGTCATGTGGGCCCCCATGACTATTGGCTTAGTAGGATTCACATTGGTGTTGGCGGTTTAACACTCGCATCACCCGAATGAAAACCATGAAATATGTTTGCGAGATGTATGGTCGGAGGGTGTCCAGGTGTAGACACAATGACAACTCAAAGTGGGGTTAGCTCACACGACGTTTGGTATAGCATGCTTTGGCCTAATAGGTCCTTCGTACTCTCATCGTTAGTCCCCAGGTAGGCAAACTGGTCCTTTATTTGGATTTATACGAATGCCAAGCCTAGACAGGACGTTCCGACTACCGGTACTTGTACCCTTCCAGTTACTACATGCCCGTCATGAGAACTCACTTTGATGTGATTTAAAAAATACAAAATCGTTGCATAAATCATGGAAATTGTGTGGTGTGTGCTCTCATGGATATGATATGTTATGAGGATATGATTCATGATGAGCTTGTATAGTAATATGTACTTATGAACATGCTTGCATAACATTGAATGTAACAATAAACATAAAGCATATAAACATCATGAATTTTGTATGTAACACATAATCAATTTTAAAATTCTAATCAACTATAGTATAGGCTCTAAGGGTCTAATAACCTATCCTATATCCCTATAGTCATGGCTCTGATACCAATCTGTCACACCGCGACCCGCAGCGGAATAAGAGTCGGGGCATAATTGGGTTATCACCAAAGCTCATGATGTTTACTAATATGTTTCATATTTATTAAATTCAAATTACATCTCAAATGTTCAAGTCAAATTCATACAATACAAGGAAAGGAAAATTAAATGAACAATCCAAAAACTAAAATGATTTATTCTTCTAGGCCGTCCTACATGTTTCTTGCTTCAACTGGATCACCTGTATCATGTGTAAAAATGGGGGTTTTTGGGTCAACAAAAGTTGGCGAGTGAACCTTGTTAGAAAACATTTATTATTGATTTCCTGTTGTATTTAATATGGAAAAATTGTGCAACAATCATATGTGAGCAAACGTAAATAAACATACAATAACAAACAATAACAAACCACCTTGCATGAGTATATGACATGAATGATAATGTATATGTTGGCAACGTCACGTTCCGCTCATAGGTAATGGGGAACGGACGGCCTATGATGATGTATGTGCGATCAAGGCTCAATCAAACGGAGCCGATCGTATGTTGGCAACGCCACATTCCGCTCATAGGTAATGGGGAACGGTTCCGCTCATAGGTAATGGGGAACAGACGGCCTATGATGATGTATGTACTGAAAATGATAAATTTAATCTAAACATTAACCACACAAACAGTTGATACATATTGAATACACATTTGATCATGGATATGATGGATGCACAAGTGTTTAAATGTAATAAATAATAAGACACATGATACACCTCAAAAAGTGATTAAAACGGGGAATTTGTAGAGATTCACTCACATTGGGTGCGTTCGTTTGATGATGTTGAATGCACACGAGTTTAGAGGGTTGATCGACGAGGAATAACTAAACTAAATAATAACGAAAAGGTACGGTAAATAAGTGGATTTTATTAACAATTTTAATAGGGTTTTTAGATTTATTTTGTGAGTTTAAGGTTATTTTCTAACTTTAAAAAATTATTTTTAATTATTTTTAATTGATTTTTAAATTAAATAAATAAATAAAAATATAAAAAAATGTTGACTTTTTGGGTTAACTGTTGACCGTTGACCATTGACTTTGACTGTTGACCGGTTCGGACTTATGTTTGTTTGCGCTGAGTGAGGTTCGAACTTGTGACCTCCCGTACGCGTGCACGCAGCTCTACCAACTGAGCTACGTGTCTAACCCGAAATATATCTGTTTTTAATTATATTTATATACTATTTAATTTATTCAGAATTCATTTATTTTAAAAAGAATTTTAATTATGTCGAACTGGTGCACATAACAGGTCTCGAACCCGGGACCCGTTGTTTAACATTGCACACAGTCCACCGCTGGACTGTGTGTCTAACCAGGTTAAAATACTGGTTTTTATTAAACTTAACATCTTATAGCGAATTAATACGATCAGTTTAAAAGAGAACATTTTTATTTCAGAGGATAGGGTCGTGTCAGGGATCGAACTCGAGACGTTTGTTTGTTTGCGCACACAGTCCACCGCTGGACTGTGTGCCTAACCCGGTTTAATATCTTGTTTTAATTAAACTTATACCTAATGTTCGACTTCACCTTCTTCGTTCAAAAACACAGACAACGATTTATTCTACTGTTCTTGTTTAATTCGATTGCCGGACATATAAATGATTAAAATGAAATGGATAGAGAAGGTTTTGGGAATGAATGTACCGCAAAGATGATTTTTCTCAGAACTCCGGCAAAGTCGTCGGCTCTGTTTTATGAACTCCGTCTGAGCGGACCAATTAACAGTTTTGATTAACTAATTGTGAAATAAATGACTAAACAAGAATTATCAGAGAGTTTAGATGTTCATACCGATTCACAGCGTGATTTCGGAATTTCCAGAAATTTTTCGGCGAGTGCTGAATATCCGACAACGTCGTCTGGGACCGATTCTGATTGAAGGATTTGAGTTAGTAAAAGTCTAACAATGGATAGAAGATGAAAGAATTGAGAAATTTACCGATTCGATGAATGTCACGGTTTTCCGGCGAAAGTCCGGCGATTTCAGAAAACGTTTCCGACGAACAGAAATTAGAGCGAAAGTGAAATTGGAGGTTCTGTGAGTGTTTTTGAGTTGTGAGATGATGATATTGTTAGTGAAAATCAGGAAGTAATTGATTTCGGTTTTCAACTCCAAAAATCATATGAATCGAAGGAATTGAAGGCTGAATTGATTAGAACGTGGGCAGCAATTGCTTTATCGGTTATAATCAATAACCCACGATCACTCAAACGTCTGGAAAGTTGAAAGCCGATTATCGGTTTCAGTTTTTGGCGCAAACAGATAATTTCTCGGGTAGAAGTTAAGTTTTATTTGTTTCCCTGATTACACAAAAACAGCAAGTGGCGGAGTGGTTAAATGTTTGATGGTTGTGTCTTCCGGCTGACCCGGGTTCGAAACCCGGCAGCCCCTTTTCTTTTTTATTTAATTTATTTTTACTTTTTAATATTTATAGTTTTTAAATTCTAAAATGTTTATTAATTATGTATTGTTTAAAATTAAAATTAACCATAAATACGCAACAAAATTTTATAATTTGATATTCGATTAACAAACGAAGCGGGTTTGAAAACCTGTTTTTCGACAGATGTTACAAACAAAACTCAAACAATCAAGAGCACAAAGGCTCTGATACCAAACTATGAGTCCCAAAACTGATTCGGATATAGTGGTTTGATTGTTAACAGCCAAACAACTATAGATTAGTTATTTGAATGTGTAAAAGTTAAGAAAACCAAAAGATGAAGATGAAGATTCTTATTTTGGATACTATAACATGTGTTGTATATGTAATCCCAACTGATAAACACAGTTAATGCTCCTGGATATTTGGATTTAGCACAAGAACAATAATCACAACACAAGAAATCACCAAAACTTGTCCAAGAACCTTGGACTAGGGTCTCCATATATACAACTGACCACCCAGCGTATTTATTAAATACGCTGGGTCCTTAAATACGCCGCTATGGGGAGATTCCATGTAGATACACTTTTAGACCCTGAACTATCTAGAACATTTTAAACTATTACAAAACTATCCAAAACCTGCTAAAACTAAGTACCGACAATCTCAAAAGTCCTAACAATATCCCCCCAGATCGTTGCATACTTGTTCGTTCTTCATTCTTGAGTTTCGGTTTCTAGATTTGATGTAGCTTGATCTATAGTTGGTTTAGGCGGTGCTTTAGTTTGATTTTTCAATGCTTCACTTGATTTTGGGTCCTCCATCGTGACTTCATATGTGGATGAAGTCGGAGGTGGTGGAATAACTTGAACATCTGTTAAGGAAGATCCTGGAGTGAAACCAAAGGAGTAGCATAGTACTTGATCCGGGTCGGGGTCATCTTCAATTGCAAGGACTTGATCCGGGTCTTTCGGGCTCCAATTTTTTTCCTTGTTGTCCTTGAAGCGTAGTAGCTCGTTGTTGCAATCGGCGATAAAACTTAGGCTTTAGTATAGGCTTACGTCAGCCCGGGTGATGCCAACCCCTTTTGTGAAGCACTGTGGGGTGCGTCTCACATAGGCCTTATAGACCCAGGCAATCCAGCCACTGAAGAAGATAGGTGTCGGATGTATGGCTCTGACATTTGAGGCCATGTTCTTCAGTAAAATGCAGGAAACGTTAAGGGTTGTTGGTTCAGGATTCGAGATAGGCAAGTATGCTTCCAAAGATTCACAACACCTCCACTATCTTTCCGTTGGCAAAGAGTACCACTTAGTATTAGACTATGGGCCCATGGGCTCAGTTAGGTTTCTAGGGTTACTCGTAATCCCTACATGATACTTAGGACCCGGTGTATGTAGCGGATGAGCGGGTCCTGAATTTTGGTGCTCTTAGTGTTACTCGGGTTGTATATCCCATCTCCTATTTGCGCCCAAAATGCGTTTCTCGTGTTGTCGATCATTTCAAAGATATTTTCTGTGAAGACAGACTCGCCAAGTTCCTCTTCGGTGTAGATCCCCAGATCTACACCAAATTGAGAAACTGAAATATCATACCAATCATCACCAAATCTAAATGCAACCGTTTGATTGTGGAACATATCGGTGATATCTTTCTTGAGAGTGAATGTGCTCAAGAATTCTAAGCTTAATTCATGAACTGATTGAAGTGGAGTCTCAAGAAAGGTACAAAGGGGTCCCGTTACTAAACTGTCATAGTGTTCCCTTTGCCCCACGGTGTCCAAAGTGTCATAACAAACTTACCTTGGCGGCTCCTCGTTACGTGGCTTGAGTAGTTCCATTCGGGTTTCACATTCCGCATGTGCGGATTTGAATCTGAGCCACTTGTGAGGAGCCATTTTCCTGTAAAAAATTAACATTCAAACATTTAAGTGCGATAAAAATTGCGAAAAATTAAGAAACAGGGGTCTACCCATGGCCCCATGCCGCAGGTCTTTTAGGGGACACGACCCCGTGCCTCAGAGGCACGGCCCCGTGTTATCTTACTATTTTACCAAAATTTTAACTTTTTCGAGCCTGCTTCGAAAAGTCCAAAATTTTTGGTCCCCCATGTGCGGTATTCCCAGAAAAACAAACTGCAAGTGTCAATTTCAAGTTACCAACCTGTTTCACCCTTCAATTTTTAGTTTTTGTTTGGTTAAGAACAAGGGTTTACTAAAACCTATTGAAAACTTAAGATTTTTCCACAATGGTTTGATGTTTTACTCTTCAAAACACATCTACATCTACTACTGACAAGATCAAAGAAAAAAAGTTTGATCAACATGGGTCAAGTTCAAGAACCTTAGATTTTTTTTCCTAAATCTTGATGTTATTTATCCTACAAAAAATAAATCTAACTATTCTAGATGTTAGGAACATACCTTGCTAGAGTTTGGTGTGAAGAAATCATCAAAAAGTTGAAGGAGAGCGTGATGAACCGGTGGTTTAGAGAAACGGTCCGTATTGGCTATGAGAGTGAAAGTGCTGAGAAAAGGGTTTTATCTCGTCTATAGGTTTGACACGGCCCCATGCATGAGAGGTACGACCCGTGTCTCCCTCTCTTTTTTTATTTGGTTGTTTCTTTGTCGCTTGATTCCTCGGCTTGTTTTACCTAGTATAAGGACTTTTTGTCATGATCGTTTCACGACAAACCTGCAAGATGGATTATTATAACAAAACAAACAAAAGTATATAATGGTTGTTGTTATTCTCTCGTTACTTATTTATCTCTTGTAAGGTTATTTTTGTTTCTTCATCTTTGAGGAATCCTTCATAGAATTTAAGCGTTTGTCCATTTACTTTAAATGGTTCTCCGTTTTGGAGGTTTAATATCTATGGCACTGTGAGAGTAGACTTTGGTGATGGTAAAAGGCCCGGACCATCTAGACTTAAGTTTTCCCTAAGAAAGACGTAGCCTAGAGTTAAAGAGGAGTACTTGATCTCCTTCTTTGAATTCCTTAGGTCTGTTTATACATTTATCGTGTATTCTTTTTTAGCTTTCCTTATAAATTTTTGAGTTGGAATATACTTGAATTCTTGGTTCGTCAAACTCATTTAACTAGTATGGCGATCTTTTCCGGAAATTTCTTGGTCTAAGTTTACATTTTATTAGTGTCCAATATGCTTTGTGTTCAACTTTTCTGGGAGGTAACAGTTTGTTCCATAGACTAACTTTTATGGTATGGTACCTATTGGTGGTTTATAAGCTGTTAGAAAGGCCATAAAGCATCATCTAATTTGTCTGCCCATTCTTTTCGATTTTGATCCACATTTTTTTCTAGGATTCTTATTAAACCTCGATTGGTTACTTCGGCTTGACCATTAGTTTGAGGATGATAAGTGGTTGAGAGACGGTGACATACCCCATATTGTGCTAGAGTTTTTTCCATCTGTAGATTGCAAAAGTGGGTCCATCTATCATTGATTAGGGCTTTGGGAGTGCCAAAACCTGAGAATAACTTTTTCAAGGAATTTTACTACCACTCTTCTATCATTGGTAGGAAGAGCTTCGGCTTCGGCCCATTTAGAAATGTAGTCAACAGCCACTAAGATGTACTTGTTTCCTCTTGAGGGTGGGAATGGTCCCATAAAATCCAATCCCCAAACATCGAAGATTTCACACATAAGGAGGCTATTTTGTGGCATTTCGTTTCTTCTTGAGATGTTGCCTGCCTGTTGGGATGCATCACATGTTTTGACTAACACATAAGCATCTTTGTATATTGCTGGTTAGTAAAATCCTGCATCATACACTTTCCGTGTGGTGCTGGCTATTCCATGATGTCCTCCACATGATCCTTCGTGACAATGGCAAAGAATTTGTCTTACTTCATGACCATGGACACATCGTTGGAGTTGGTCTGCATATATTTTGAAAAGATATAGGTCTTCCCAAAAATAGTGTTTTACAACAGTGAAGAATTTTTTCTGTTGATGAAATGACCACCCTTTGACGATACTGCACTGGCTAAGTAGTTAGCATAATCTGTGTACCAAGGTTCTACTCTATATTCTACCATTTCTAAGGATTATGTGTGGAATTTCTCATTGATGAGTTCTTCTCGAGTTTCAACCAGAGTAGGGTTTTCAAGGCGAGATAGGTGGTCAGTAGCAATGTTTTTTGCTATTCTTTTGTCTTTTATTTCTATGTCGAATTCCTGAAGGAAAAGAATCCATCTGATGAGATGTAGTTCGCATCTTGTTTTTTGAAAAGGTATCGGATTGCAACATGGTCTATGTAGACTATAGTTTTGGAGAGCACAAGACATGAACAAAATTTATCAAATGCAAACACTACAGCTAGTAACTCTTTTCAGTGGTCGTGTAAAATTCTTGAGCGTCATTAAGAGTTTTACTAGCGTAGTATATGGGATGGAAGTGTTTTTTCCTTTCTTTGTCCCAAGAATGCTCCTACTGCAAAATCGCTTGCATTGCACATGATTTCAAATGCTAGTTTCCAGTCTAGTGCAATCATAATTGGTGCCATGACTATCATATCTTTAAGGGCAAGAAATGTTGTCGTGCATTCTTTTCCAAAGATGAATGGGGCAATTTTTCATGTAGCTTAGTTAGAGGTCGAGAGATTCTAGAAAAGTCTTTGACAAATCGCCTATAGAATCCAGCATGTCCTAAGAAACTTCGGATGGCTCGAACAGACGACGGAGGAGCTAGTCGAGAAATGGTATCGATTTTTGCGGTCGACTTCCATACCTACATTGGAGATCTTGTGACTGAGTACTATCTCCTTTGTGACCATTAAATGGCACTTTTCCCAATTAAGGGTGAGGTTAGTTTCCTCACATATACATAGCATTCGTTCAACGTTATCGAGGCATTGGTCAAATGAATCACCGAAGATAGAGAAATCATCCATGAAAACTTCCATGGTTTTTTCTATCATATCATGAAAAATGGCCACCATGCATCGTTGGAATGTTGCAGATGCGTTACATAGTCCAAATGGCATGCATCAATATGCAAAACTTACGTAGGGACAAGTTAAGGTGGTTTTCTCTTGGTCTTCCGGTGCGATAGGAATTTGGAAGTACCCAAAGAATCCATCTAGAAAACAATAAAATTTGTGACCGGATAATCGTTCTAACATTTGATCAATGAAGGGTAAAGGAAAATGGTCTTTTCTTGTGGTTTCATTGAGTCTCCTATAGTACAATGCAAACTCTCCATCCGGTGACGGTTCTTGTTGGTATGAGCTCGTATTTTCATTGGTCACAACCGTCATTCCTCCGTTTTTCGGTACTACTTGGACGTGACTTACCCATGGGCAATCAGAAATGGGGTTGATAAGCCCGACGTCTAAGAGTTTGATAACTTCCTTTTTTACTACTTCTTGTACGTTAGGATTAACCCTTCTTTGTGGTTGGATTACCGCTTTATAGTTGTCTTCCATTAGAATTTTGTGTGTACACGTGGAAGGACTAATTCCATTGATGTCCATTAGTTTCCATGCAATTTCTGTTTTATGTTTTTTAGCAAATTAAGTAATTTTTCTTTTTCTTGAGAAGTGAGATACGAGGAAATGATGACGGGAAGTTTACCTTTGTTATCTAAGAATGCGTATTCTAAGCCTTTTGGAAGTTTTTTGAGTTCAAGGGAAGGTGGGTCTTCAATAGATGGCTTAGTTTTTGGTTCGTCATCACGATCGATGGCCGAAACGGTTTGTTCTGTAAAGGCTGCCTCTTCAACGAATTGGTCATTTAGTACCTTCGTACGGGTGGCTCAACTTCATCTTCCAACAAGGGATCGTCGTTGCCTATTCGATATTTCAGTGATTTATTTATGTTAAATATTTCATTTGAAGTTTAGTAGGAAGATCATGACGTTTTTGTTTGAGCAAAGCTTTATGGATTTTAATTAAAGATTTTCCTAACACGAGCAGAGCATCATCTAAGATGATGAAGTCAGTTGGTACAATCGTTTAGTTTGTATGAATGAGAACGTCTTCAAGCATTCTCGTAGCATGTTTAATTTTTTGATTAGCCAAGAGGATAGGAATTTTGCTTGGAAGAAAATCACCAATACCTAATGTTTTGGTCAAAAATCGGTTTAAGGGTAATGTAACCAAACTGTTATTGTGAGGTAGAGTGCTAATTTGATGAAGAATTGTATATGAAATATTAATGTTGATGAAACAAATGATTTATACGAGGAAAAAACCCTTGATCTTAAGAAGATCTCCAGCACAAAAAACCACCGGTGATGGCAACTACCAATCACCAACCATATTGAACAAAAATAAACTAGAATTCAATACAACTTTGGAAGATAATGAGCTCAATACAATGGAATCTAGTGTTAGTGCGAATAACAGTTTGAGTGTTGCGAGAGAGAGAGAGAGAGAGTTCGTATCAGTGACTGTGTCTAAAATGAGCTTCATTATCCCCTTATAAAATGGAAATAACGAAATAACAAACAATCCGAAAATGGTGCAAGTATCCCACGTTCTCTATAACGGCTACATGCTTCCAAACCGTGCGAATTAGGATGCATATTCCCTGAGATTCCAGCTTGACCAAGTCTAATTCATCATGTACTTGTGAATACAAGTTTTATACAGAGGATACAATTGTTAGTTAATTTAAACAATAATAAGGATCCGTGGTCCTCAAACTTCCTGTACCATCTATTAAGGATCGGTAATCGAGGCCAATCTACGGATATGTGATCCATAGTATTAAAAATTAATCCCTAACAATTGCCCACAAATATGGCTGATATTAAATCAACTTTATCTGCCATATTTCCATTAGTTTCAAACTAGCTGTTGCTAGTGGTAACTAGCCGTTGCGAGCCTGACGTCATTGATTGGACTTCCTGAAACAAACATCATGATAAATAGGGGAATAGATAGAGTCGAAAAATCCCATTTAAGATCACAAATCTGCAATTTAAAACCCATAGCAGAGCTTCAAAAGGTATTCTCTCCTCTTCTCTTTTTCCTTTTCTTCTGTACTCATCTTCTTTCTTCAGCAAATCAATGGCGAAAATGGCCACTCGATCCTCCCCACATAAGGATCAAGAACATGTTAGTCCACCCAAAAGCCAAAACCTACAAATGAGTCCTTCCTCTGAGTTGTGTAGATTCATCGATCCTAAAGTCGATCAGCTACGTAACTGTTTTCCTGAGTGAATCATCTTCAGACCTTTCGATTCCTCACTCAAGAGCGATTCTGAATCCTCTATTTGGGTTTGTTTCCCTGCTGCGCTATTTCAGATTGGCTATACCTATCCCTTTCCAGGATTCACTCAAAGCTTCTTTACCTGAACTAGTCTGTGCTGCAGCTAGGCGATGCCAATGCTGTGGAGGGTGTTATACACTCTTGAGCAGATCATTAAAGATGAGGGTTTTAGTTTCACCCTTTCTAAACTCCCACGCATGTACACCTTGTGTCTCACGGATCCCACCGATTTCTATTCAAAGCCAAACCTCAGCAGCCGCTCCCACTCCTCAAAACCACCAAAAATGACACCTCCTAGAAGAACCAGGTCTTCTTATGAGGAGGAATACTATTCCTTTAGGGGATAGTGTTCCAGAAAAGTGGAACTTGAAGGGTAGGATATATGATCCTTAGATTAGGACTTTAGAGAGTTCATTTCTTTTTTATTGAGGATAACTGACCCTGCTTTGTTTACTTGTGTAGTGACCAACTTTACTTCTCTCACTAATACTCTGGGAACTGTAGAAAGAGTAGCTGCATTCTGGGAATTGGATACAACGGTTAGAACATTCATGCCAAAAGCAAAGGATTTAGAAGATACCACATCCACCACCTTCACAATGTCAAGTAAGTATTCATATATAATGAAATGCTTATAAGATAAAATAAAATTAAAGGATTTCAAATATTATCTTTTATGTTGGTTGAATAGATGCTTCTATGTCCTCATCCAAATCTGCTTTGAAGTTTGGTCTTGGAGATATTAACAACAAAATCTCCCCTCGTTCGATCAAGAAAAAGTTGGCCAAAGGCCAAAGCCAACCAGAGCCCAAAGTCATGACCACCCGTGCCAAGGCTAGATCCAAGAGGACGAAGCCAAGTGATGCTGATGAAGAAAACCTTCAAATAGAGCGACAATTCCACGACTTTGTCACTGAGGTAAAGATCCTTGATTCTTATGACTAATCTCGTCTTTTGCTAAGGATAAATGATCCTAACTCCCTCGTCTTGCATTTTGCAGAAGTTTGTCTGTATCCAGGCTAACAAGGATAAGCGCCTAGCCGATGCTGAAGAGAGCCTAGCTGATCTCCGTTCCATTGCCACTGACAAGGACAAGAGGATCTCCCAGCTTGAGAAGGAGGTCAATACCCTGGAGAAGCAGATCATAACGGCATAGATACAAGCCGATAAAGCTGAACTGGAGGCCGCTGATGACGCCAAGATCTGTGCAGCTCGAGCCATTCTTGTCACACCCTAACCCGCAGCGGAAATAGAAGTCGGGGCATGATTGGGTTTTTCATCAAAGCTCATGACATTTGCTATCATTAAGTTTCATATTTATTAATGAAATTTAAAAGAAAGTATCCAAACACAAAGGAACATACAAACACAAGAAATATTGTTCTAAACAAGACATATTTTATTCATCTTCTAATACCAATCCTAAGTGTTCCTCTCCTCAGCCTGTCCACCTATATCATGCGTAAAATAAAAGTTTGGGTCAACAAAAGTTGGCGAGCGAATCTAAATTAAACATTTAAACAATTCAATTTCATTGATTAATTTAAATAAAAAATGTGCAAAGACCATATATGAGCATATGTTTATATATAAACAAACCACAAACCACATAATGTCAACAATGTACACACGCATGATAAATGATGAACTATGAGATCAAGGTTCAATCAAACGGAGTCGATCTAGGCACGCGATGCTCAACTCGTATCAA
Organism: Scalesia atractyloides; assembly: GCA_947069175.1. Taxonomy (NCBI): domain Eukaryota; kingdom Viridiplantae; phylum Streptophyta; class Magnoliopsida; order Asterales; family Asteraceae; genus Scalesia; species Scalesia atractyloides. Next base: position 39,427,789 of record CAMTDV010000022.1, on the reverse strand, counting down.
ACGAGGAGATGGGCCTTGTATGAATGATTGCACTGAAATGACATAATGTATCCACATATAACAACAACGACAAAAATATACACATTAGATCACATAATGGTGTTAGCACAAGTTTGAATAAATAAAATATGTAAACGACACATGATACACCCCAAAACATGAATAAAAAGGGGAATTTGTAAGGATTCACTCACAGTGGGTGCGTTTCCTTGGATTGATGACGAACGCGCACGAATTTAGGATTTAACCGACGAAGGAAACTAACCTAAATAATAACGCAATAATTCGATAAATAAATAAAAGTTAATACTCTTAACTAATGCGTTTTATTAGATTTTTAGGTTTATTTTCGGGGTAATTAATGAAATTTTTAAACCTAAAATGTCTTATTTTAAGCATTTTTAAATGAGTTTTAAATGAAATTAATAAAGGAAAAATAATAATAATAAATTTTGGATCTTGTCAGACCTGACAGGTCTGACCGGTTTTATGGGTGTGGATTAGGCAGCGTGTAAGGTTCGAACTCGTGACCTCCCGTATACGTGCACGCAACTCTACCAACTGAGCTACGTGTCTAACCTGAAATAATCTCTAATTTAATTATTCTTATATACTAGTTAGATAAATTCTAAAATTTATTTAATTAAAAAGATTTCAAATCATTGAATCGGTGCATAATCCTGGAATTGATCCCGCGACCTTTGTTACGTTTTGCACCAAACCCTACCAACTGGGCTGGGTGTCTAACCCGAAGAATAAAGGATTTTAATTATATTTATATATTATTTGCATTGTTTACTATTTAAGTTATAAAAATGCTTGATTTATATAAGGAATTCGGCATCACGTATGTGGCTCGAGCTCGGGATCTTGCGTTTCAAATGCACACAGTCCACCACTGGACGGTGTTTCTAACCCGATGTATAAACCGATTTTTATTTCTGATAAATACATACTTCAGTTCATCTTCTACGTTTCAAAACACAGAAGATGGTTTAGAACCCTATTCGATCTGAGATGATTTATAACTCTACTTCAGACGAGATTATATTTAGACAGTAAAGGAAAAGAGTCTAGGATGTACCAATCTGAGGGGGTCTTTCTGAGCTTCGGCGTGATTTTTCGGCGAACGAGGGTATCTCCGGTGAAATATAATTTCGAAAACAGAGGAGTTGTAAGATGTTTTGTTGAGGGTGAGCGAGTTCTACTGAGGTGTAGGGATCCTTTAATTATAGTTGAAGGTTACTTTGAGTTAATTTTTAGTTTCTTTCGGTTTCGGTCAAAAGTTTATGACCGAATGATTTGTAACCGAACTCGAACCACTGATTATGCTTAATCACATATTTTAGAAACGCTTCTTAGTTTAATTTTGCAGAAGTGACGAAGATTGATGATGGGATTTGGTGGGTACAGTCGTTACAATCGTTTGTTTGAAATGGGTTTCGAGAAGTTGGTTCAATATAAAATTTATTTAGTTCGGGTATATTTCAAATATGTGTGTGCAGCTCAGTGGTGTTTTGTGTGTGTGAACTTGTGGGGGAACCAGGGTTCAAATCCCGGCTACCCCTTTTATTTATTTTTATTTTATTATTATTTTTTATTATAAGGTTTTAATTAATTTACTTGTTCTTTTATTGATTATTATTTTAATTGTGTAATTTTTTTATTAACCATGAAAAATAAATTAAATTAAATAACACTAACAAATGCATAGCGAATTTTTTAATAATACTTGATTCACAAACGTAGCGGGTTTTGAACCCGTTTTACATGAATGTTACAATTCTGCGGGCAAGTATAAAAATAGTCCAAGAGGCTATGGATCCTGCTTTTGATAGGTCTGAATGGGATCTCGTTGGGTGGAGGTAGAGACTCTTGGAGCTTGGTGGTGAAGAGGGGCCTAAGCCGGTGCACATGTTGGAAGCTAGGACCAGCGGGACAAAGGAAGTGGTCAAGGCAGTCAGGGCTGGAGGTGGTAAAGCAGGTGGTGATGCTGTTGTTGTGGGCAATGAAGGATAATATAGACGAGGCCTGAGCTTACTTTTTTAGGTTTTTGTGGTTTTTGTTGATGGTGTTTTGAATAATTTATGGCTTGTAATTCTGAACAATAGTTTCTAGGGTAAGGATCTATGATCCTTAAGACAATAAGGGGTGGCAAAGGTTGATGGGTCCTTCTGTTTGTGGAGGATGAAACCTTTGACGGCCCTCAGTTTATTTTCCTGCATCTAAAATAATTAGTATGGACACCCTTTATCAACCCAAGTGGACGGGCCAGGTTTTGCTGGTGGAAACTTGGGTTGATAATTTTGATAACGTTTTAAAAATGGTTTTAATAAAAGTTATAACCTTTTAACTACATCTTGTGTTGTATTTTTATTTCTGAAATATTGCTCTGATATTTTCATATTTATATAAGCTTTATTTTATAAAGCTTAGAGAATCTTGGATATAGCAATTCTCTATCATAACAACTCTAGAAAATATGATAAGTTATATAATCAAGGATCATATATCCTTAATTGAAAGGTCTAGGGTGTAATCAATGAGATAAATAAAGATAAGGATAAAACATACCAGAGAATCCAAGTTAGAATTCTATACCCTTAAGACTTAAAATTGCATAAACAGATCAAAGAAATCAGTTAAGGTTTAAGGATTCAGGATCCTTATTTGCAAACTTTTAAAGCTTCAAGAACCTATAAAAAAACACTTGGGAGTAAGCCAAATATTCTTGGGAGAAACCCATCAAACTGGGGACAAGTCCAACATCCTTGGGGTCTGGCCCGAACTTGGGACAAACCCAACGTAAGTGGCAAGAAAATTCCAAAACCTTAGCTAACGTGAAAACGTTAGAAACCTTAGGATAACAGATGTATGGTACGTCTACCATTATACTTGAGATCCTATATATGACCAACAGCAATGAAATTTTCAGCCACTAAAGCGTGTACCGGTCCCATTACCTCAAACCATACTTGGATAAATGTGCGTTACTGGCAGGGTGTCAAAACATAATTCGTGTGAAAGGTGAAAACCTTTAAACATTAGAATGTATAAGATACCTTAATCATGGGAAAGAGGTGACCAACCCCTTAATCCTTTGCGAATAAATGTTAAACACTCTGTAAAAGCTTGAAACTTGATTAAAATGCATATTAAAGGTTTAATATCCTTACCTTATAATGAATAATACGTATAAAATGAAAGAAAGTGAAAGTGGGATGTTACTGAAGTAAGGATCATACATCCTTTGAGGATCCTAGATCCTGTGTCAGAATATGGGAGTCTCTAAAGATCCTCAATCCTTCTTACAATGAAGTATTTCTTCAAATGAACAACATTCCAAGCTCTTGGTAGAAGATCACCATCCATGGTTAGTAGACAGTATGCCCCCTTTCCTGCCTCTGCTTCTATTAGATAGGTGCCTTCCCACTTAGGTGCTAATTTACCCTCAGCTGGATTTATAGTGTTCTGGAATGCTTTTCTTAGTACCAAATCACCAACTTGTAATCTTCTGATCCTGACATTCTTATTGTATGCTCCAGCCATCTGTTGTTGATAGCCAGCCATCCTTATTCTTGCCAAACCTCTGAGCTCATCCAGAGTATCAAGGTCTTGGTTCAGATTTTCGGCATTTGTTTCAGGATTACGGATGCTGTAGGAACCACCATTTCTGTAGGGATCACTACCTCAGTTCGAAGACTAGGGAGAATGGATTCTAGCCTGTGGCGTTCTTTGGAGTTGTTCTTTCTACCCACAAGACATACGGTAACTCTTCAGCCCACTTCCCTTTCTGGATCCAAGTTTCTTTTTCCAGTTGTTGATGATGATTTTATTGCTTGATTCTGCTTGACCATTAGCTTGTGGGTGGACTGGTGTTGATGTTATCATCCTAATCCTCTAGTTGTCACAAAAGTTAGTGTTCTATTCTAAATAAATTGGGATCCATTATTACCAATAATTTGAGAAGGAATTCCAAATCTAGTAATAATGTTTCTCTTAATGAAGGATATAACTTCTTTTTCCCTGACTTGAGCAAAAGCTTCTGCTTCTATCCATCTGGAGAAGTAGTCTGTCATGGCTAGCATAAATACTTTTTCTCCTGGTGCCTTTGGAAGTTTGCCAACTATATCCATTCCCCATTCATGAATGGCCAAGAGGAAATTATTGGATATAAAGGCTCTGCTGGTTGATGTTGGATGTTGTTGTGTCTTTGACAAGAATCACATCTTCTTGCGTATTCCACAACATCCTTCTTCATTGTAGGCCAATAATAACCTGTTCTGAGGATCCTAGAGAATAATGCTTTGCCCCCGGTGTGGTTTCCACAGTCTCCTTCATGAAAATCCTTCAAGACCTCTTAAATTTATGGATCCTCAATGCATCGCAAATAGGGACCTGCAAGAGATCTTTTATACAAAATCTTATTTAATATAATAAATTGAGATACCTTAACCCTGAAGGCTCTAGGATTCTCCCCTGTGGGAATTTCCCCATTCTGAATGTAGTTCATAATTGGAAGGATCCATGATCCTGCATTTGGCTGCACATCACTGGGTACAACTGAAGTATCTTCAACTATTTCCAATGCTTCATTTTCCTCGATTGCAAGAAAAAGAATATGGATAATAGGTATCCTCACGTCTTCTGGTATCTTTAAGGATGATCCTAGGTTTACCAACGCATCTGCCCTAGCATTTTCTTCTCTAGGTACATGAGTTAGGCTAAAAGAATCAAAAGCATTTTCTAGTTTTCAACAATTTCTAAATATTTGATTAATTTCTCACCATTCATAGCATATGAGCGATTGTAATGGTTAGTAATTATCAATGAGTCTATGTATACTTGAAGATACCTATCCTCGTCTATTTAGCTAATTGCAAACCTGCTATTAAGGCCTCATATTCTACTTCATTGTTAGTTGTCCGGAACTCACAAGCAATGGATTGGGGTATTATGTCCCCCTGTGATGATTTTAGTAGTATGCCTAGTCTAGTTCTCTTGATGTTTGAGGCTCCATCAGTGAAGAGTATCCAAGGATCCTTGTTCTCCTCAAGTTCTTGAACCTCTAATTCAGCTTCCCTTTGTAGATCACTACTGAAATCAGTCACAAAGTCAGCTAAAGCTTGAGACTTGATGACAGTCCTGGGTTCATACTTAATGTCATATGCACTAAGTTTGACTGCCCACTTTGCCACACTTTTCTGACATTTCAGGTTTCCTGAGAACATTCTTGATAGGAAAATTAGTTTTCACAAAAATTGTATGCGTTTCAAAATAATGTCCAAGTTTAGTGGAAGTCATAATCAATGCAAGAATTAATTTCTCTAAATGAGAGTACCTGGCTTCAGCATCAAGAAGGCTTTAACTTACATAATATACCGGATGTTGTTGGCCTTCTTGATCCTTAACTAACACTGCACTTACTGCTTTACCCGAAACAACTAAATACAAGGATAATGGCTCACCATCCTCTGGTTTCATCAGAGCTGTTGTTGAGGATAGATAATCCTTCAGGGCTTTGAGTGCGGCTTCTTGCTTCTCGGTCCACTCAAATTTCTTATTCTTCATCAGGATGTCATTAAAATCCTTGCACTTCTCTGAGGACTTTGAAATGAATCTGTTTAGAGCCGTGATCCTGCCTGTCAGTCTCTGGACATCCTTGGCATTGGCAGGGGATTTTATATTCACAATCGCCTTAATCTGTTCTAGGCTTGCATCAATTCGTCTCTTGATCACCATGTATCTTAGGAACTTTCCAGCTTTAACACCAAAATGACACTTTGAAGGATTCAACAATATTTAGACTAAAATGAAATTTTAAAGCAAACATCAAGTAAAAAATGAGAATTTACTCTATATAAAAAAAAGAATTGAATGATTTAAGAATTGATAAAAGTATATTTTTATATTTTAAAACCTTCTAAATTGATTTATTAAAAGCATTACTCATTTACGGATTTCTAAGCGGTCGCAAATGAGTCGTTAAATTAATTTATTGATATTAATAGCATATGATTAATATGATAGAAGATATTGTAATTATATTTGTATTCATGTAGGAGATAATCTCTCCACTAATAGAGGATAGGTAGGTTGTATATAAGGCAAAGGTTTATGCAATTATAATCAAGAAAGTTGATTAACCAATCCCTTCAGGGTATCAAAGCTTGACCTAACCACCGTCCCCAACCCTCTGCTCCAATCTCTACCCTTTTCTCCTCTGCCTTCCATCTTTTTTTTTCTCTACAGCCTACCCCTTTCACTCCAATGGAGTCCAAAATTCATCCAGCTGTCAGTGTCTCTAACATTAACACTCTAATACCCATCAACATTGAGATGGAATCTGCCCAATACACATCATGGTTTGAGCTTTTCAAAATACAGTGAAAAGCCTACATGGTGTATGAACACCTTAGGCTACTCGGTGTGGGTGACGGGCCTCCCAGGAGGATGACCCGTCACGTTCGCATCCACGTCAAGGAAATGGGTGACGACCTGACCCCATCTAGTTTTTTTATTTTTCTTTTTAATTTTGGCAATATATTTATCAAAACTAAAATTAAATATTAATTCAAACATTACATTAAATAAACCAACATAATATTAAAAAAAACTGCTAGTCTTCATCCGGCATGTCGTCGGTGGGTTCATTATGTGTGTTGTTCTAAATATAGTCCACCAAGTCCACTTGTAGGTTGTGATGTATGTACTCGTTACGTAGAGATAATTCGTTTAAATCTTGTTGCTCTACACTCACTGGAGCAGAATTCCCGCTAGACGTGTTTTCGTCGTAATCACAGATCGCTCTACCCTCGTCTTCGATGATCATGTTATGCAGCAAGATACAAGCATACATAATGTATTGCAACCTCTGTGGTGTAAAAGAACGTGCTGGATATTCAATGATATGCCACTTTTTTTGTAGAACCCCGAAACACCGTTCAATATCTTTTCTTGCCCATCTTGAAACTTGGCAAATTTCTTTCTTTTATCGTCTGTCGGGTGCGGAATAGTTTTAATGATTATAGAGTACATCGGTATATTCCATCTGCAAGGTAGTAACCGCGCCTGTATTCCTTGGATTACGTCGTCAAATATCTGTGATTGGTAGATAATGTTAAGGCCATTAAGTGAACCAGGCAGACAAAAAAAGGCATGCCAAATCCAAAGATCCTGTGACGCAACAGCCTCTAGTACTATTGTTGGATGACCATGATTGCCCCGAGTATATTGACCTTGCCAGGAAGTAGGGCAGTTCTTCCAGGGCCAGTGCATGCAATCAATGCTTCCGAGCATTCCTGGAAAACCATGTCTGTCTTCGTGCGCTTGATATAATTTTTGGACGTCGTTTGCGTTTGGTTTCCACAAATATTTTTTGCTATATTACGTCACGATCAATTTGCAAAACTTGTGCAAACATTCACGTGAAGTTCTTTCGGACATCCTTAAATACTCGTCCAACGAATCGGGTACAGTACCGTTGCGAGCAGGCGAATGGCCTCGGTACATTTTTGTAAAGTGGTGAATCCCCTACGACCCCTAGCGTCGCATCGAAGTGTGAAATATGGATCAGACAGTGCCAAGTCGTCTGCTATACGTAAGAATAGTCGACGACTCATTCGGAACCGACGTCTAAACATCTCGTCCGTGTACACAGGTTCGTCAGCAAAGTAATCGGCCACTAAACTATCATGCCCAGCTGATTGTTAACAACAAATTATGTAAATTAGGAAAGTACATCAAAATAAAGATACAATAAAAAATTAAATACGTTATTAACAACGAATTAAATACCTTCTCGTTGTCGATTTAAGGCGGCCACCCTAGTTTGCGGTTGTGACAACATTTCTTCCCCTTCCTCCTCCTCCATGATCATCTGTGCTGCTTGCATAATGAAGTTTGCAATAAATAATTCGCCCTCACCCGAAGATGATGAACACCATGATGAAGAAGAAGATATGCCTATATTTTAAAAAATAATATGGTTGTGTATGAAAAATTGGAAGAGATTAAAAAGTTTTAGGTTAAAAGTGGGGGAATAAAGGGTATATGTTTATAAGGTGGGCGAATAAAAGATTTAAAAAAATTGAATTTATTTTAAACTAGCCAATGACTAGTTTTGGTATAAAACCGGTCTGTCACCAACGTCTCCCTACGGATGCCCAAGACGCCGCCGGACCACCCGGGGCAGTGTTGAGGGCGTCGCCGGGCCAGGCTGGGCCTGGACGACCCCCACACCGAGTGGCCTCATAGAAAAATCCACCCAAACCCACAGCCTCTGCAGATCCGAAACAACCACCTCCAGTCGCCCCTTCTGAATCATGGGAACGTATCGACGCTATTGTCCTTCAGTGGATCTACGGTACGATCTCCTCTACACCATACTCAAACTCAATACCACCGCTTGTGATGCCTGGACAACACTCGCGGTATTTTTCAAGATAATAAAACCACCAGGGCGATTCATTTCGCAAATAAATTCACTAATACTCGACTTAACAATTTCCCGAATGCCTCTGCATATTGTCAACAGTTGAAGATGCTATCGGACCAACTCGCAAACGTTGGCAAAGTTGTAACGGATTCTGATCTCGTTATGCAACTCATCATCGGCCTCAATATGGCTCACTCGCCATGCTTCTACAAGAAACTGACCCGCTGCCCAGTTTTTATCAGGCTAGATCTCGTCTCTTACTTGAAGAATCAAGGAAAGTCGAGTCCTCTTTAGCGGTGCCACGTCTGCCGGCACTGCCCTTCACGCCACCTCCGGTAAAACTCAGTCGTCAGACACATCGGATCGATCAAGTGGCCATGGACGCTCTCGCGGTAGGGGACATCGGTGCGGACCCAATGGATGTGGGTGGGGTTCCGGGGGTATTCCCAACAGTTTTACTGGAACCAATACCCACCTCCATACAACTCACCCTGGGCCGGCCCACAGCAGAATTACCAGCCCACATGGATTCCTCAGCAGCGTTATCAATGGGCCTCACCTCCCTTCCCATATCTGACCCAACCATCACAGCCCGCCACATCCAACACGGCCCACTCTAACTCGCTAACGGCATACTTGGGCCTCGCCCCAATCAAGCCCACTATGTCAATACTTATGAGCCCACCAACATCGAACTGGCACTGTATACGGTGTCCCTGAATTAACTGGGCAAACAAGTGATGGACACCGGAGCCACCTGTTAGTTGTCCAACACCATGGGTAATTTTCATACTTTTTTTAATAATAGCATTAAACAAAATATTATCCTTGGCAATGGTACGACCATCCTAGTTCACAGATATGGCAACCAAATCTTACCAACACCTAATCCACCTCTAAAGCTAATTAATGTTCTTTACGCACCCCGAAATTAATCAATTTCTAATCTCTGTGCGTCGCCTCACAACCGATTAACCTAATATCTATTGAATTTGATGTTTTTGGTTTTCTTGTGAAGGATTACAAGACCCGAACACCCATTATCTGGTGCAACAGTAGCGGTGATCTTTAAACTCTCAATCCCTCACTCATCTCTGGCATCTCAAACCAATCTACTTTTGCAGCCATTTCACAGGAGCTTTGGTATCATCGCCTTAGTCACCCGAGGAATAATTTCTTACAATCATTACTGTGACATCCTGGTTTTTCGGATAACTTAAACGCAATACTTGTCGAATAAATTATATGCTACGTATTAAACGTGTACGAGTTAGTGAATACGTGATGTGCGATTATGTGATTGTTTTAGTTATAAAATAATTATGGTAAACATGTACACGAACCGAACCGAACCGCGACACGAACCAACCTCGATTCCTTGTGACTCTAGGAGTGAACCAAGTTTTAAACCCAAACCAACCAACCCAAACCACTCTCGGCCACGAGATCAAACCCAAACCGCAACCTATTCCCCTTTCTTGATCATCTTGCGCCTATATATACTAACACATGCATGATCCTTCACAAACACAAAACCCTAATACCTAAGAAGCCGACGGCAGCCCTTGTTCATTCTCTTCGACCGCAAACAGCCTTACTCTTGTTCCATTGATCGCGAGCAACCTCTTCCTTCATCATCTTGATCTGATCAACCCTACATCACCTTCTCGGTCGCGAGCAGCTTGTTCCTTTCATCCTCTCGGTCGCAACTATCCTTGATCATCGGTTCCTCATCTACTCACGGTTCATTAAGCTTGATTTAAAGGTAAGGATTTATAATTGTTTGCAAGATCATATTTGGATTATATATGTTTGAATGTAGTCAGTATGTTGTTAATCGGCTGAATTATCAAAGTGTTGCATGTATGATTGTTTTCGGAACTCATAGTTTGCAAGTGTGTTTTGTTTATAAAAACTAGAGATATTGATTAGGGTTTGCATGGATGTAATATATGTATTGATCTATGATTAGAAAAATCGGTTCTTGATTGCCTAGGTTCATTATATTGACGGTTTATGCGAATTAGTGGTAACAAAATGCTGAAACAGGTTGCTGAGTGATAGTTACAGCCGACTTCAACTGGCTGTAACTCGGTCATTAGTTGTCGAAAAACGGATTTTCTGAAGTCTAAAACGTAGAGATTTGAATAACGAATCTAATGGCGTTAGATTCATATTTTTCTGAAGTCGTTGGATATTTTTAAGTGGCCAAATAAGTTCAGTAACTAAAGCTGTGAAAATCCTGAAATTTTGTTAGTTGTTTATCGAGTTGGATTTTAAAATCAGTAGGGAGTCGAATCATGAAATTTGTACAGAAACTAGGTATGGAAATTTCCGGCAACTCCAACTGGAATTTTGTTAATGGGACGATCAGTGATTTTTAAATAAATTCTTCCGTGGACTGCAGTCAGAAAGCGACGAATCTGACTGCAGCCTAGTATATTAATATTTATGGTTAAATGGTAAAGAATTAGGACTTGAAAAATTTATATAAATTTCTACAATATAGTTGTCACCTGCTGTAAAATAATTGGAATTTTTGGAACGTTGGAACTATTTTATAAAAATCCCAGAAAACAGCTGAATTATGAGTATGTAAGCTGAAATTTGATAACTTGTGATTGTGTGCACCAAATTGTTGCATGGATTGGATTATGTTCATGATAAATTGTTTTGTTACTATGTTCACATGAGGATACTTGCATGCATGTTTGAGTGTTAGGTATTTTGTTGTGTGTATCACTTTGTGCGTAAATTACGTGTAGAATTTGTATTGGTGTGTTCACACACTGACTTGAAATCAATTGGTTTGTTAGGACGCAATTAGCGGTCCCATCCCTTACAACTTCTTTGCTACACTAACCGAGCAACTAAAGGTGAGTTCACGGCCCCTAATTTTATCCGGTTTTAAACAACAGGGGGAGAAACATGTATACACTCTTCAACTCAATCTCTTTACGTTATATGAAATTAACGTCACATAACTATTCGGTAACTAAGTTAATGTTAATGTAACGTTATGGTCACTAAGCAGCTATATCACTTAAGTCCTCGTCAATCTCTCGGATCGTTAGTATTGGGTTTTAATAGCGGGGGAATTATAAGTAGTACTACTGGGCCCGACAAGCCCCATCCGAGCTAGTCGCGCTAGCCGACCGGGTATGGTCAACGGGTGAATAATTTGGCCTAACTTCGCCATGGTCAGTGATAGGCCTGGCAACACGGAGGCACAACAGTCAGCTTCGATCGCGAACACTTACGTGACATAACTTTAGGCTAGCTACCTATATATGTTAACATTGAACTTATTTACGAATCAACATTATTATTCCGGGTTAGGAATAATGGAACAAACAACAATATTATTCCGGGTTGGGAATAATGGAACCATCAGCAATATTATCCCAGGTTAGGGATAATGGAACCAACAACATTATTATTCCGGGTTGGGAATAATGGAACTAGTCGTTATCCCGGGTTAGGGATAACGGGGAAACAAACTCATAACCGAACAAACGAATTTATGAAAACCTGTGAACTCACTCATCTTTAATGTTGACACTTGTTTCTTTACATGTTTCTCAGGACGCTAGGAGCAATAGGTGCACTCACACGCATTGAACAAGACATCTTTTATCGAGTCTCATTTACAAACATTGTTTTGGGTTTTTCATTTGTTTTGGCGTTTGTGTTGGCGCCCGTTTCTCTACTTATTTTATGCTTCCGCTCAACCATAAAAACTAATGCTTCCGCTAAACTTTGGTAACTAACTAAAACAATATAAAATCTACGATGAATGGTTAAACAAATGATTTTTGGAAAACGTATTATCAAATCATATAGAGTCGTTCGACGTACTAGTGTTTCAGATTCTGGTTTGTTCACACGCCTCGCGGTAAAACTCCGCAAGTGGAAATTGAGGGTGTGACAGATTGGTATCAGAGCCACTAGCTATAGAGAACCAGGTTTGCATTAGAAGTAGACCTAAACTATAGCTGAATACACGACACTAGACGTAGTTTGGCACCTAACTATTATATCTTGTTATGCGATGTACCACAACTGTGTTATGTAGATTATGACTTCATAATAAGAAATGAAAACAACTCGTAACTAACCACACAACCTAACAGGCAATGTCGTCATCATCATCGTCATCATCATCCGACAAACTTACGCCACCAAGAGCTCCAGGAAAGGCACCTATGGTGGAACCCTTACCATCTTATGGCGTGGAAACACGCTCAGCTGCGAGGAAAAGGCTCGCTCTGGGGGAGGGGTCGTCATCACGCCCAATCATCGCTGTGCCGGTCAGACCGGTTAACTGTGTAGAAGTAGGAAATGACCTACTTAGAAACATGATACAGAACGCAACAAGAACAACTAGAAAGAATGCAGGAAACCATCCTAGCACAGGGATGGATGATCCGACAACTGACAGGAAAAACCGACTCGCTCGAGGAAGAGCAACATACGGGTAAGATAGCTCGTAACACCTTAGCCAGAGATCCGCGTGCTGAGCAGATAAGAGCCGACTGGCTCGAAGACAGAGTCCTGGAAAATAGTTGGAGCATTCAGGAGCTAGAGCAAAATCAAGCACCTGCACCAGCACCGGCCCCTCCAGAGCCGGTAGAGGAGGATCCGGAAGAGGATCCAGAGGAGGACCCTGAAGAGGATCTAGAAGAGGATCCAGAGGAGGACCCAGAGGAGGATCCAGAGGAGGATCCAGCTGTAGAAGCTGGAAATGCCGCGCAGGATGACGGCAACGACAGTGATTTGGGGGATGGAGACGTAGACGACTGACACGTCTCGCTTATTTTATTTACTTTCCTCCAGACTATTTATCTTCCTACTTGTGTTTAAACTTGAGACTTTATAGTGAATTCATATGTTTGGTTGGCACTTTGTAAGACGTTGAAACTTCATTTAATCAAGTATTTCTTTTGACTATTTAATATATTTGAGTTGACATAACTTGATAATTATTCAAGTACGAAGTAGGATAACTATATTGGATATATAGACTTATCGGGGTGTGTTTATGTTGTTTTTCGAAGATCTAAATGGCAACTGGACGACGTGGAAACCTTAACATGACGCCCGAAGAACTAGCTGCCATGATTCAAGAGCACGTGAACACGGCTCTAGCGGGTGTTCAGAACCAACCGGCAGGTAACCATTATTAAATTTTCGTGTGAAAATCTAATAGTTGGGCTAGTAGAATTCCTCGCTGACTACCTGTTCTCTATCAGCAGGAGGGGGTTTTAACCCCTACAAGATGTTCGTCGACGCGAAACCAAGCAAATTCTCAGGGGCAGAAGGACCGATTGGACTTGTCCGCTGGATCGAAAAATCTGAATCGGTATTTGAAATGTGCAACTGTCTAGAGGCCAACAAGGTCAAGTACGCAGCCTCAACACTGGAAGACGGGGCACTAACTTGGTGGAATGCACAAGTCCAAACGCGTGGACTTATTGCTGCAAATGCAATGGCCTGGGCCGAGTTCAAGGCCCTAATCAAAGAGGAGTACTGTCCACGAGACAAAGTGCAACAGTTGGAGCAAGCCTTATGGAACCACAAGATGGTGGGATCTGACATCGAAGCTTACACAGCAAAACATCATGACTTGGTATTTCTATGTCCCGATCTGGCTAACACTGTGGAGAAACGGCTCGAGTTCTACCTTGGGGGTCTGGTTCCGGAGATTCAGGGTATGGTAATGGCTAGTAACCCTGTAACTGAGCATCAAGCAATCCGATTGGCGCACAAACTCACCGATAAGGCGGTGGAACAAAAGAAGTTGCCAGCACGGGGTACAACTAAAGTTGCCCCTGACAATAAAAGAAAGTTTGAAGACTCGTCTGCTCGACAGTCTTCGTCATCCCAGCCGCAACAGGGGAACCAGAAACGGTTCAATCATTACAACAGCCACCGGGGTCACCAAAATCAGCCCGCCAACAACAACAACAACAACCAGAACGCAAGCGGCTATGTAGGTCGAAAGCCGCAGTGCACCCGCTGTAATCTTCACCATAACGGCCCTTGTGCCGGAAATCGCTGCCAACGATGTGGCAAGATGGGACATGCGGCAAAGGATTGTCGTGGGGAAATCATGTCCCGACAGAACCAAAATCAACCCCAAGGCCTACAACAGGGTGTTAACCGGGGATGCTATCAGTGTGGTAGCACTGCCCACTTCAAAAGAGACTGCCCACAGCTGCGTAACAACAATAACAATGGTGGGAACAACCACAACCACAATAACCACAACAACAACAATAACAACAACAACAATGGAAATGGTGGCACAGGAGGTGCCAAAGGTCGCGCATTTACATTGGGCCGCGGAGAGGCCAGAAACGACTCGAACGTGGTCACCGGTAAGTTTCCCCTTAATGAACATTTTGCTACTGTGCTTTTTGATACGGGTGCGGATAGGAGCTTTATATCTGAGTCTTTTAGGAAGAACCTAAATCTCACGCCTAAACCATTAGAGACCCCTTATGTTATAGAATTAGCCGATGGTAATTCTGTAGATATGACCCATATAGTATCCGGCTGTCAACTCAAACTCGCGGGTCACACTTTTACCATTGATCTGATGACAACTACCCTGGGAAGTTTTGACGTGGTAGTCGGAATGGACTGGCTATCCGACGTCCGAGCTGAAGTTCTCTGCTTCGAAAAATCTATCCGTATTCCGCTCTCTAACGATGAAATCTTGACGGTGCAAGGCGAGAAGGCAAGCGCCATCACCAACATTATCTCTTACATGCAAGCGCAGAAGTATCTTCGGAGAAAGAACTCCTTCGCTTTACTCGCACTGGTTACCGAACAGCCTAAGGACGAGAAACGTATAGAAAACATCCCTGTCGTCCGTGATTTTTCCGATGTATTCCCAGAGGAATTACCTGGTCTTCCACCCCATCGACAATTGGAGTTTGAAATTGAATTGGCGAACCATGCAAATCCTATCGCCAAGGCTCCATACCGCCTAGCTCCAGCCGAGCTGCAGGATCTGTCTACCCAACTTCAGGAACTGTTAGAAAAGGGATTTATCCGACCAAGCGCTTCGCCATGGGGAGCTCCAGTCTTTTTGTCAAGAAGAAGGACGGGACCTTCCGCATGTGCATCGACTACAGGGAGCTCAACAAAGTTACTGTCAAGAACCGATACCCGTTACCTCGCATCGACGATCTCTTCGACCAACTTCAAGGGTCAAGCTACTACTCCAAGATTGATCTACGGTCCGGTTACCACCAGCTACGCGTCAGGGAGGAGGATATCGCTAAGACGGCATTTCGTACTCGGTATGGCCATTATGAGTTGTTGGTCATGCCCTTCGGTCTCACCAACGCACCCGCGGTGTTCATGGACCTCATGAACCGTGTGTGTAAACCATACCTCGACAAATTTGTCATGGTGTTCATCGATGACATACTCATCTACTCTAAAAGTGAAGAAGAACATGCTGAACATCTACGATTACTGTTAGGATTACTTCAACAGGAGAAGCTATATGCCAAGCTTTCAAAGTGTGATTTCTGGATTCGAGAAGTTCAGTTTCTTAGGCATATCGTAAATGAAAATGGTATCCACGTAGACCCTGCCAAGATAGAAGCCATCAAAAACTGGGAAGCACCCAGGACACCGACAGAGATCCGCCAATTTTTGGGTTTGGCTGGTTACTACAGACGTTTCATCGAGGGATTTTCAAAGATCGCACAACCGCTTACTACCCTCACCCAGAAAGGCGTCAAGTATGCTTGGGGTGACAAGCAGGAAGCAGCATTTCAATTGCTAAAGCAGAAACTTTGCAGTGCACCCATTCTGTCCTTGCCGGAAGGGACAGATGACTTTGTAGTATATTGTGATGCTTCCATTCAGGGGTTGGGATGCGTACTCATGCAACGCGATAAGGTCATCGCGTATGCGTCGTGACAACTGAAGGTTCACGAGAAAAACTACACGACGCATGACCTGGAATTGGGAGCAGTAGTGTTTGCACTTAAGATTTGGAGACACTACCTCTATGGAACGAAGTGCACAATCTTTACAGACCACAAGAGCCTCCAACACATCTTTGATCAGAAGGAGTTGAACATGCGACAGCGTCGCTGGGTCGAACTCTTGAACGATTATGAGTGTGCCATTCGGTATCACCCGGGTAAAGCTAACGTGGTAGCTGATGCCCTCAGTAGGAAGGAACACTTGAAACCTCGTCGTGTACGAGCATTACAACTCACTATTCATTCGGGGCTACCCGAACAATTACGCGACGCCCAGTTAGAAACAGTTAAGGAGGAAAACATCAAGGCCGAATCCGTGGGAAAAATGGAACGCGATTGGGAAGTAAAACCCAATGGAGCCCGGTATTTCATGAATCGCATATGGGTACCTCTCTACGGAAACCTCAGAGAGCTAGTCATGGACGAAGCTCACAAATCCCGATACTCTGTCCATCCTGGTTCGGATAAGATGTATCAAGACCTTAAAGCTGCGTATTGGTGGCCCAACATGAAAGCTGATATAGCCACCTACGTGAGTAAGTGTTTGACTTGTGCAAAAGTCAAGGTAGAGTATCAAAAGCCATCGGGGCTACTTCAACAACCTGAGATCCCAGTGTGGAAATGGGATCAGATCTCGATGGATTTCATCACTAAACTTCCGCGAACTTTGGGTGGTTGCGATACCATCTGGGTGATTGTGGATCGTTTAACTAAGTCCGCACACTTCCTAGCTATTAAAGAAACAGATAAGATGGAGAAGTTGACTCGCATCTACATTAAGGAAGTAGTTTCTCGGCACGGAGTGCCAACATCCATCATCTCAGACAACATCCAACATCCATCATCCTTCTCGCTTCACGTCCAACTTCTGGCAGTCACTTCAGAAAGCGTTGGGAACACGCTTAGATATGAGCACAGCCTATCACCCACAGACTGATGGTCAAAGCGAAAGGACCATACAGACCTTGGAAGACATGCTTAGGGCATGCGTAGTAGACTTCGGAAATAGTTGGGAAATTCACCTGCCTTTAGTGGAATTCTCATATAACAACAGTTATCATACGAGTACCTCAGCAGCACCGTTTGAGGCATTATACGGTCGTAAATGTAGATCACCGGTTTGTTGGGCAGAAGTCGGTGACAGTCAACTCACAGGCCCTGAGTTAATACTTGAGGCTACCGAAAAGATTGTACAAATCAGAAACCGCATGGCAGCGGCACGAGATCGACAGAAAAGCTACGCTGATCAACGACGCAAACCGCTCGAATTTCAAGTAGGCGACCGCGTCCTACTGAAGGTGTCACCCTGGAAGGGTGTAATCCGCTTCGGAAGACGGGGCAAACTAACCCAAGGTACGTAGGTCCGTTTGTGATCTTGAAACGTATCGGACCCGTAGCTTATCAATTAGACCTTCCTGCCGAACTCAGTGGAGTTCACAACGTTTTTCACGTGTCAAATTTGAAGAAGTGTCTATCAGATGAAACCCTAGTTATCCCATTGGATGAGATCCAAGTGGATGAACAACTGCACTTTGTGGAACAGCCTATCGAGATCATGGATCGTGAGATCAAGACTCGAAGGCACAACAAGATTCCGATCGTTAAGGTTCGTTGGGACTCTAAGCGTGGACCGGAGTTCACGTGGGAAAGAGAGGACCAAATGAAAAGCAAATACCCACACCTTTTCGCAACTGAGCAGCAAACTAACGATACCAGTAACTAAATTTTCGGGACGAAAATTCTTTCAACATGGGGATGATGTGACAACCTGGAAATTTCTCATACTTTCGCGTACCATTGTTAACTAAATCCTTGTGCATGGCACTTGGGAATATTTGTGCATGGCACTTGGGAACTTCTTGTAACTTCGCGTACCATCATTAACGAACTAACTCTTTGTGCGTGGCACTCTAAACATGTACGCTGCATGCTAAACCGCGTTTACTCAATTTGCGGGACGAAAATTCTTTCAACATGGGGATAATGTGACATCCTGGTTTTTCGGATAACTTAAACGCAATACTTGTCGAATAAATTATATGCTACGTATTAAACGTGTACGAGTTAGTGAATACGTGATGTGCGATTATGTGATTGTTTTAGTTATAAAATAATTATGGTAAACATGTACACGAACCGAACCGAACCGCGACACGAACCAACCTCGATTCCTTGTGACTCTAGGAGTGAACCAAGTTTTAAACCCAAACCAACCAACCCAAACCACTCTCGGCCGCGAGATCAAACCCAAACCGCAACCTATTCCCCTTTCTTGATCATATTGCGCCTATATATACTAACACATGCATGATCCTTCACAAACACAAAACCCTAATACCTAAGAAGCCGACGGCAGCCCTTGTTCATTCTCTTCGACCGCAAACAGCCTTACTCTTGTTCCATTGATCGCGAGCAACCTCTTCCTTCATCATCTTGATCTGATCAGCCCTACATCACCTTCTCGGTCGCGAGCAGCTTGTTCCTTTCATCCTCTCGGTCGCAACTATCCTTGATCATCGGTTCCTCATCTACTCACGGTTCATTAAGCTTGATTTAAAGGTAAGGATTTATAATTGTTTGCAAGATCATATTTGGATTATATGTGTTTGAATGTAGTGAGTATGTTGTTAATCGGCTGAATTATCAAAGTGTTGCATGTATGATTGTTTTCGGAACTCATAGTTTGCAAGTGTGTTTTGTTTATAAAAACTAGAGATATTGATTAGGGTTTGCATGGATGTAATATATGTATTGATCTATGATTAGAAAAATCGGTTCTTGATTGCCTAGGTTCATTATATTGACGGTTTATGCGAATTAGTGGTAACAAAATGCTGAAACAGGTTGCTGAGTGATAGTTACAGCCGACTTCAACTGGCTGTAACTCGGTCATTAGTTGTCGAAAAACGGATTTTCTGAAGTCTAAAACGTAGAGATTTGAATAACGAATCTAATGGCGCTGGATTCATATTTTCTGAAGTCGTTTGATATTTTTAAGTGGCCAAATAAGTTCAGTAACTAAAGCTGTGAAAATCCTGAAATTTTGTTAGTTGTTTATCGAGTTGGATTTTAAAATCAGTAGGTAGTCGAATCATGAAATTTGTACAGCAACTAGGTATGGAAATTTCCGGGCAACTCCAACTGGAATTTTGTTAATGGGACGATCAGTGATTTTTAAATAAATTCTTCCGTGGACTGCAGTCAGAAAGCGACGAATCTGACTGCAGCCTAGTATTAATATTTATGGTTAAATGGTAAAGAATTAGGACTTGAAAAATTTATATAAATTTCTACAATATAGTTGTCACCTGCTGTAAAATAATTGGAATTTTTGGAACGTTGGAACTATTTTATAAAAATCCCAGAAAACAGCTGAATTATGAGTATGTAAGCTGAAATTTGATAACTTGTGATTGTGTGCACCAAATTGTTGCATGGATTGGATTATGTTCATGATAAATTGTTTTGATTACTATGTTCACATGATGATACTTGCATGCATGTTTGAGTGTTAAGTATTTTGTTGTGTGTATCACTTTGTGCGTAAATTACGTGTAGAATTTGTATTGGTGTGTTCACACACTGACTTGAAATCAATTGGTTTGTTAAGACGCAATTAGCGGTCCCATCCCTTACAACTTCTTTGCTACACTAACCGAGCAACTAAAGGTGAGTTCACGGCCCCTAATTTTATCCGGTTTTAAACAACAGGGGAGAAACATGTATACACTCTTCAACTCAATCTCTTTACGTTATATGAAATTAACGTCACATAACTATTCGGTAACTAAGTTAATGTTAATGTAACGTTATGGTCACTAAGCAGCTATATCACTTAAGTCCTCGTCAATCTCTCGGATCGTTAGTATTGGGTTTTAATAGCGGGGGAATTATAAGTAGTACACTGGGCCCGACAAGCCCCATCCGAGCTAGTCGCGCTAGCCGACCGGGTATGGTCAACGGGTGAATAATTTGGCCTAACTTCGCCATGGTCAGTGATAGGCCTGGCAACACGGAGGCACAACAGTCAGCTTCGATCGCGAACCACTTACGTGACATAACTTTAGGCTAGCTACCTATATATGTTAACATTGAACTTATTTACGAATCAACATTATTATTCCGGGTTAGGAATAATGGAACAAACAACAATATTATTCCGGGTTGGGAATAATGGAACCATCAGCAATATTATCCCAGGTTAGGGATAATGGAACCAACAACATTATTATTCCGGGTTGGGAATAATGGAACTAGTCGTTATCCCGGGTTAGGGATAACGGGGGAAACAAACTCATAACCGAACAAACGAATTTATGAAAACCTGTGAACTCACTCATCTTTAATGTTAACACTTGTTTCTTTACATGTTTCTTAGGACGCAAGGAGCTCTAGGTGCACTCACACGCATTGAACAAGACATCTTTTATCGAGTCTCATTTACAAACATTGTTTTGGTTTTTCATTTGTTTTGGCGTTTGTGTTGGCGCCCGTTTCTCTACTTATTTTATGCTTCCGCTCAACCATAAAAACTAATGCTTCCGCTAAACTTTGGTAACTAACTAAAACAATATAAAATCTACGATGAATGGTTAAACAAATGATTTTTGGAAAACGTATTATCAAATCATATAGAGTCGTTCGACGTACTAGTGTTTCAGATTTTGGTTTGTTCACACGCCTCGCGGTAAAACTCCGCAAGTGGAAATTGAGGGTGTGACAATTACATTCTTCAAATGTAATTCACTTTGCTAAGTCTAACAAAAAAATTTGTTAGTCATGTGTTTTTGGAAAAAGTGTTCGCTTACCTTTTTATCATACTTATAATAGCACATAACACCCGTTTGACATTGTCCATTGTGACTTATGGACATCCCCAGTTATGAGCTCAGCCGGCCATCGGTATTACATACTTTTCCTCGATGACCACACGAACTTCTTTTGGACTTATCCAATATCAAATAAATCTCAAGTTTTCAACATTTTCACTACATTTTATAAACATATTGAAACTTAATTTGAACGCAAAATTAAAACCCTTCAATGTGATAACGGAACCGAATATGTCAACATGCGTTCACACAATTTTGTGCAAACAATGGCATGCTTTTCCATCTCTCATGTCCACACACCTCGTCTCAAAATGGGAAGGCAGAACGCAAGATTCACTCCATTAACATCATTCGCACACTTCTAGCACACTCGTCTCTTCCTCCTCAATTTTGGCACCATGCCCTGGACCTTGCCACCTATATCATCAACATTTTACCAAGCAAAAACCACAAATTTCAAACCCCAACACAATTGTTATACCATCGCACACCCACGTATGGTCACTTACGCGTATTCGGGTGCCTATGCTACCCTCTCTTACCATCCACCACCATCCACAAATTAGCTAACTGCTCCATGCTATGTGTATTTCTCGGATACCCGCCTAATCATCGTGGCTACAAGTGTCTAAACCTCCAAACCAACCAAATTCTCATCAATTGCCATGTTGTATTTGATGAAACCATCTACCCATTTGCCCAAAAACCAAATCCAAAACCATCCTACGACTTCCTATCAGAACCTTTGCATCCTCACTTTTGGCCTCATGTCACCAATTCTCCTTAGCCTCACCCTCCATCAACTCTTAACTCACCACAATCCTTCTCGACCCACTCATTACCTCACTTACAAACCCCCCCCCCCACCTCAGCCCAATCCATGCCGCAACATCAGGCCCAAACCACAAACCCGTAAGCCCAAACACCACCCACCCCATGCCTACACACACCCGCACCTGCGCCACACCTAACCAT
Organism: Scalesia atractyloides; assembly: GCA_947069175.1. Lineage (NCBI taxonomy): Eukaryota > Viridiplantae > Streptophyta > Magnoliopsida > Asterales > Asteraceae > Scalesia > Scalesia atractyloides. The sequence continues at coordinate 39,405,536 of CAMTDV010000022.1, read as the reverse complement.
TCCCATTACCCACTTCTCCTCAAACAGAACATAACCACTCGTCTACGCCATCACCACACCCCCTCCTCCGTCTAACCGTACCATGTGCACTCACGCAATGGACGGTATCTCCAAACCCAAACAACTCTTTAACCTTCAGTCATCTGCCATCGTACCAATTCCTAAAAATCCTGTACACACCTTACCACAGCAGAATGGTCAAACGCCATGGCTAATGAATTTAATGCTCTTATCAAAAATAAGACATGGGAATTAGTACCGAGACAACCAACCAAGAATATTATACGGAGTATGTGGTTGTTTAACCACAAATTTAATTCTGATGGGTCACTTAAATGTTATAAGGCACAATTAGTGTGTGATGGTTGATTACAACAGGTTGGAGTGGATTGTGGAGATACTTTTAGTCCGGTGGTTAAACCGGCCACTATCAGAACTGTTCTTACTTTAGCGCTCTCTCAGTCTTGTTCGGTACACCAACTGGATGTGACTAATGCATTCTTACATGGGACACTTCACGAAACAGTTTATATGTATCAGTCGCTAGGATTTCCTAACAAAGCTTTCCCCAATCACGTTTATCCTAAAAAAATTCCTTGTACGGGCTAAAGCAAGCACCTCGAGCTTGGTACCAAAGATTTACTGATTATGTTTTAACTTTGGGATTCAAACAAAGTAAGTGTGATAACTCCTTGTTTACACTACATAATGGTAAAGAAACAACCTACATGCTTTTATACGTGGACAACATCCTTCTCGTCGCATCAAGCGATCTCTTACGAAAACGGCTAATGCACGGTCTTGCCACTGAGTTTGCATTGAAAGATTTGGGTCCACTTAGCTTCTTCTTGGGTACTCGGTCCACCGACATGGGGATTCTATGTTTTTGTCACAACATGCGTATACTCTAGATATCATTAAATGCGCGGGTATGCAAGCATGTAAACCGGTTGCTACACCAGTCGACACTAGTCTTAAATTAGGGGCCAATGCTGGTGAAGTGTTTGACAAACCTACTCTTTGTAAAAGTCTTGCAGGTGCCCTCCAATATCTAAGCTTTACGCGCCCAGATATCACATATGCAATACAACAAATATGGATTATCAGGTACATCCAAGGTACGACATCCCTCGGCATAACTCTGAGCAGGTCTGCTAATCTTTCTCTCCTTGCTTACACGGACACTGACTGGGCGGGGTGCCCGGACACACGTCGATCAACATTGGTTTACTGTGTCTACTTAGGTGACAATCTCCTCTCATGGTCCTCCAAGCGTCAACCAACAATTTCTCGTTCAAGCGCCGAAGCCGAGTACCGTGGCGTTGCGAATGTAGTGGCAGAAATATGTTGGTTGCGTAACCTTCTTCTTGAGCTTCGTCGTCCATTGTCACACACTACACTTGTCTACTGTGATAATGTTAGCGCCATATACTTGTCTGGTAATCCTGTACAACACCAGCGGACGAAGCATATTGAGCTAGACATTCATTCTGTTCGAGAAGAGGTGCAATGGGGTCGGGTTCGCATTCTTCACATCCCGACTCGCCATCAAATTGCAGACATCTTCATTAAGGGTCTACCACGTGTCCTCTTCGAAGACTTTCGCACCTATCCCAGCATTTGTTGCCCTCCCGCTTCGACTACGGGGATGTAATAGCAGATGGTTAATATGATAGAAGATATAGGAATTATATTTGTATTTATGTAGGAGATAATCTCTCCACTAATAGAGGATAACTAGGTTGTATATAAGGCAAAGGTTTATACAATTATAATCAAGAAAGTGATTAATCAATCCCTTCAAATATCATACTGAAGTTTCAAATTATGTCGATTTTTATTTAAGAAAAGTTAAATAATCTTTTTATCAATTTTTTTGTTTTGTAATGTTTCATTTTACTAAAATTTTTTATTAGATTTCGAGAAAATCCCAAGTTTAGTAATACTCGAAATCAGATCGTTAAAAATTATAAAGCTTCGTGCTTAGCTCAGGTTGAGTCCAAAGTTCTAAAAATCAAGGCACGACTCATCATATAGTGTGTAGGATCGTGCTCGTTTCGGACTGTTTGAACTGACCCGCCCATTTTCCCAACTAACAAAAACGCGTATGAGTACCTTCGAAAACATTACGATAGATCTCAGGATCTTTGGACATCTTCCATACCATTAAACTCATGAGAATTGCAGAAGTATTATGGCCAGCAATCATCATAGTGACGAAATTATCATTAATCATCTCGTCAGTAATCGCGTGTTCATTCAGCATTTTGAGCGCGATTAAGCTTGACAAAATGTCGCTTGCAGGGCCCTCGCGAAGCCCTTCCTTTTTCTTTTTAATGATCGGCATTAACCGCTCGATGATTCCGGACCGTGCCCTCATTCCTTGCCAGTAAGTTGTTCCTGGAAAATTGACTGGAAGAGACCAAACTGCTTTGAAAACAATTGCGAAATCGTGACAGAATTCATCGATTAGGAGCTCGTTTTCAATGCCGAATAAAACTGTGGATGCGATGTAGAATGTGAGGCATTTCATGAAATCGACGGTCGGGATGATGTTTGTTTTTCGGGTTGATTTTAGGAATAAACCGTTGATCAAATTGTCTATATGTTTGACGTTGGCTTGAAGGCTTGTTGGCTTCATGAAATTTGACAGTGCTCCCTTGATCAGTTGGTACCTGTTTAGGAACTCATAGTTTACGAAAAAAAAAAGATTATACAGATGATTTAATTATTTCTAATACTAACTAATGATTAAAATAAAAAAAGATTACACAGATGATTAATTATTTCTAATACTAACTAAGGATTATAATAGAATCTAGAAGTTAAATATCGTGACATTTAAAATTAAACAAAATCTAACAAATAAACAAATGTTAATAAACCTACATTATCCAATAAATCAGTAACAATAAAATCTTTTTGTTGCTAGACTTCAATCATTCTTATTTTAAACAAATCAGGACTTATTGAATTTTGAATATGTTTTTTTATCTCTAAAACATGATAAGACACTAGGAAAAGAAATCTTGAATTGATCCGCCACTACTAAACAAATGAGTATCACTAACGAAGATTACTTATAGAACTTCGAATGATCTCGAAAAACCAGAAAGAAAAATTAGGAAAGTTAAATAAAATAAACCGGTAGGGAATCAGGCAGTAATCACAGATGAAACTTAAAAGGAACCCGTTGGTAACACGTCACTAATTGAATTATTGATTATCTGTTGGAAATAAAACATTTGTGGACGGGGCAACTAAAGCCTAAAGGTGCCTGTGATCCGTTGCCATATATCCACGGTCATCACTCGGTAATATTAGTCAGTAATCTGTCGCATATCAGATAATATTAGCCACAGTCAAATTCCAAGCGACCAGACAGATTTCCGTCAGAAACCAAGTTGCCTCAAATTAACAAGAGAAAAATCAAACCAAATATACATTAGAACTAAAACATCAAACGATCGGTTCTAAGTCATCTCTCCCGATTAACGACTTTTAAAAACATCCAAAATTTAGTTCAAACTCGTAATTAATCAAAACTTAGAAACAATAATCTATAAAACATGAATGCACCTTGATCCGGTGAGCTCAAAAATAATATTTTTTCCGGCAATGGTCGACAGGGTCTTGGGTTGTTTCGCAACAAGAACATCTTCATCGGACCCGAGTATGAACTTGTTGCCAGACTGACCAACGATGACCACCGTAGGTGCGCCCATGAGGGACGTTTTGAAGACCGGTCCATATTTCTTGACCCTTTGGCTGATCCATTCAGGGCCTTTGTCTTTCTTCTGTGCTTGAAGAAAGCTAAATGTCTCACCTGTCAAAGGGTACCCTAAAGACCCTTTGGGCAGATGTTTATTTGTAGACTTCTTTTTGTATAACTTGAAAACCAAACACGCAGAAATAAGTGTCACTGCAATTAAGATCAAGACAGACATATTCCCCCACTTGAGCATTGGTCACAAGATCGTTCTCTATATATAAGCCTAAATATTGGACGTTATTGTTAGCTTGTTTTTAATTAGTGTTTGTTTAATTATGATTTATTTAATATTAATATTAATATATATTTTTAAATGGAAGTATCTGTTCTGTTTTTTTAGTAGTTTCGGAAAAATCTAGGTGAGCATAGTTTGGTGGTATTAACGACAAACGGCAATCTTGTTTATTAACAATTTCTTGTTGGCATAACATATTTGTCTTAATTCCACTCCAAAACAAATAATATTAGTATATTACCGATGACAATTCTGTTGGTAGAGTAACAACCGTTCACTGGAAAACTGAGCGTGTGTAAAAGCTTTCACAATGGATCTTTTATATTTGCGTGAGTGACTTAATTACATTATATTTACAAAGAATGGTTGTAATTGGAAAAGAGAGAAAATTATATGGAAATGTTACTATTCATATGTAAATACACAAGAAACATTGTTCACTCTGATAAATTTTTTAATATTTTTAAAGACGATTGTGAGTAGAGAAAGAAAGAAAAAGTAATGATAGAGATATAAAAAATATTATTTAATTGAAAAACACAGAAAACAAAAATAATAATTTTTATTGTAGTTGTATGAATATAAATAAAGAATCTAATGTAAATCCTATAATAGTTTTATCGATGGATGGCTCACAAATTCTAATTGACATCACCGGCGGATTTTTTAGCAACACATATTACCGAAAAAAATTCAATCTTTAAACAGATGCATCCGTTTTCCGTCACAAATCCGTAAGTCAATTTACCACATAATTTATTAAGAAAATGTTCTTTTTTATTTCCAGTTTATATCTATACTATGTTATAATATTTTTTGGAAGGAAATTTTCACATACCTCATAATTAAAAACCATTTTTTAGTTTAATAAATATGGCAAATTAGTCTTTTAAACACTAATTACATTTTAACCCCTTCATCTTAGTTGTACTATATAATTTCATCATTTTTAATCAAATTATGAATAATTAGTTACTAGTTACATCTGTCCCCTTTATATAAAAAAACTAACTACCCTCACGAATTTTAAAACGACCATAACTTTTTGTACATTAAAAATTAAAAAAATTACACAATCAAAACGAGCATTTTGTTCTCTTTAAATTGATAATAGTATTGTTTTGGGTTTTTTTAATTAAAACATTTAATATGTTACATGATAAACACTGTTTAGGGCCTAGGGGCGAACAATAACCAAATTGTTAATCGAAATCAAACCGAAAATAGACGGAATCAAACTGAAATCAAGCAAAAACTGAATTAACTGAAAACCGAATAAACCAAATGCAGTTATTGGTTTCTTATACCCTCGTTTTACCAAAATTAATCCAACAAAACCAAACCATTCATATTATACTATACCTCAATTTCATGTATTTCTAAGTAAAAGTTTAGCCTAAGTTTGGTTTTGGCTATCAACCAAAATAAAGAAACCAAACCGAAACCCATAAATTAAACAGAATAAACTGAACTGATTAACCAAAATGGATCTGTACTAATCCATGGTCTTGTTTGGTTACCTTGGTGGGTAGGAAAAGACGAAGTTATACATCGACGGTGGGTTGCGGTAGTGGGTGGTGACGGTAGCGGTGAGTAGTGGCGGCAAGTGGTGGCGGTGGTGGGTGTCAGTGGTGGGTGGTGGTAGTGGTAGTGATGGCGGGTGGCGGCAACAACGGTTGGTGTCGATGGTGGTGGTGGGGGTGGGGGTGGCGGTGGTAGTTTTCGGTTGTGACGGCGTTGGTCAGCGGTAGCTGGTGGCGATGGGCGCGGTGGAAGGTGGACGGTGGTGGTGTGGAAGGTGAGATGAAATTGAGTGGAAAAAAACAAGTGGTGGATGGAATGAATTTGATTCCAGATGGCAATGGGGTGGGTTTGGGACATATTTAGGTAATCCCAACCCCTGTTGGACCTACAAAAGAAACAGATGATATCCAAAAGCCAAAACATGACACAACGATCAGGAAATAAACAGTTGATGAAGTAATTCTCTGCCCAAATATAGTGAATCTTGAACACCTAAATCAAAGCATCTGTTGAAGACAAGCAAACATTTGATTAGAGCCTTGGAACCACTGTTCAAGAAGAAACAAGGTCTGTTGAAGCCAAAGGTCTGATGAAGAAGACCAAACATCTGTCTGGCCAAACATATGTTTGGATCAAAACAACAGATGATAGTCCAAACAGATGTTTCCTAATGTAACATTACTTGTTTTTATTAGTGTTTAGCATAGTTAGAACTTATGTTTGATTTACATAGATGTTTGCAACATCTTTGGAATCTTTTCTGTTAAGAATGTCAGATGTCACTATAAAGGTGATGTCAGCCTATCACGAATAGAGCTTTAGTACTTAGTATAAATAGATCTTACCTGTTAGAGATCTATTTCATCACTTCACACATTTTCTTTTGTACGAATAGTTCTAGTGAGTGATCAGGCTGATAGGGAGATTGTAGAATCATTCTGTAAGTCATTTGAATCTCTTGATTATTAATGGAAAACGATTATTGATAATATCTTCCTACTTGTGAATTATATTGTTTTTACCAGTATTTATTTACAAGTATCAAACTCAGGTCTTAACAATTGGTATCAGAGCTTGGTCACATTAAATTGATTTCATATTCAGTTTAACACACAAAGATCAGCTCAAAAAGATCCAATACTATTTGTAGCTTAGAGTAGAAAAGTGTAGAACTCAAAAAGTGTCTTACACATACTCTATTCTTCTTCAAAAAGATCAGAAGAAAATGTTACTAAAAAACTATGATTCCCTTATCTCCGGTTGTGATAGAAAATCATCGATACTTGGTAGATCAAATTACAATATCTGGCAACGTCAAATCATGCATTATCTTAGTAAAAAAACACAGGATGTTGGAGGTCTGTAGTGTACGGACCACATATTCCAATGACACCTTGTGTCGAAAATTCTGATATGAATGATCCAAAGAAACTGGAACTCTATGCTAGACTTCAAAAAGTTTAAGATAGATGCCAAAGCATCATTATAATTGCAAAGGCTATACCAAATGAGATCTATGTAGAGCTATTACACTGTAATAGTGCTAAAGAGTTGTGAGATGAGTTGAAAGATAAATTCAATAAAACTGGAGAGATTGATAAAAACAACAAGAAAAATCTCAAAATATAAAATGTTGAGAGTATATCTGACCCAGTACAGACAACTCGTTGTGAAAAAGGGAACGATGATGATGTAAAAATCAATGACCCTTGGAATTTAACTGAAGATGAGAATAATTGCGAATGCACATTCATGGCCACCAAAATAGGAGGGTTTACATGCCTAGATAGCATATGGTATGTAGATAGTGGAGGATCCAGACATATATGCCTGGATACAAAGCTCCACTAACAAACTTCCATACTCATGGAGGTGGTGATATATCCTTTATAAATTATTCTAAAGGAAAAGTGATGGGGTCATGAATTGTCCAGGCTGGTAAGCTAATATGTGAAAATGTTAACCTAACAAAGAAATTAAAATTTAATTTTCTCAGTGTTTCACAAATGAGTGACAGAGGCTATGGCTCATTTTCTACAAAGACAACTTTGTAAAATTGTTAGACCTAAGGTTGTTAAAAATATTGACAAAATTATAGCTGAAAACACTACACAACTTGTTGCTCATAGAAGTGGCAATGTTTATGTAGTGGACATGTCAAAAGAAAACCCTAAATCAAATGTATACCTATTCTCTATTGCCTCAACAAAAGAAACAGAGAGTTACGACATAGAAGGTTGGGACATGTTAACTTGAAAACAATTAACACTCTGACAAAGGAAAAACTTGTCAGAGGTCTACCAACTAACCAAACAATTCAAGTGTGATGTGTTTCCTGTATATAAGGTAAACAACATAAAACATCATACAAACCCATTGATAAGTCCAAAACAACCAATGTTTACAATTGTTACATATGGATTTGTTTGGCCCAGTAAAAATCATTAGCTTAAGAAAAAAGAGATATTGCTTAGTGATAATTGATGATTTTTCTAGGTTCACATGGACTTATTTTTTTACACTCAAAAGATGAAACTGCGGGCATTTTGAAAGAGTTTATCATAAAAGTTGAAAAACAATATGATCTACCTGTAAAGTCTCTCAGAAGTAACAATGGGACAGAGTTCAGAAACCAAGAACTTGATGATTCATGTGTGTCAAAAGGAATAGTGAGACAATTCGGTATTCCAATAACACAAGAACAAAATGGGGTTGTTGAAAGAAAAAAACAAAACCCTTATTGAGGCTGCAGGAACTATGGTTGTAGATTCTGGTCTTCCATTGTTCTTTCAGGCAAGGGCTATAAATACTACATGTTATGTTCAAAATAGGGTCTTAATAAATCCTAGGCATCAAAATACTGCCTATGAAACTCTTTTCAATATAAAATCATTAATATCATTTTTCAAAATCTTTTGTTGCCCATGCATTACATTGAATCTCAAAGATTCAACCTCAAAATTTGCAGCCAAAGTGGATTGTGAATATTTCTTGGGATATTCTACTACAACCAATGCCTCTAAAGTATTTAACATAAGGACCATGATTATAGAGGAAACATTAAAAGTAAAATTCTATGAACTATCATCTTTGAAAATCCCTAAAAATACAACATAACTTTTTGAACTTGATCAATTCAATTTTGAAGAAGTAACTGCAAAGGTTGAGGTTGATGCAGGTAAATAAAAGAAGTACAACAGGATTACAAAGTTGACATTGAGATGACATTTCAATATAAAGTCTTCTGATCCACAAAGTTTAACTGCACAAAACAATAGTCAGTCCACAATAACTAGAACCATTGTTGGCCAAAGTCAACCCTAAACCACAAATGTTGCATGTGGTCAAACCACTGATCTATCCTCCACATCAAATTCCCCACTTGGACCAATCCCTCCTCCACAATTTCAAACCATTAATGACCATACCATAATGGCAACATAGGTTTCACTAGCAAATTCCCAACTTTGCCCCTCACCACAAAATTCCATCATTCTATACATTGGAAACACTGTCTTCCACATATCTTATCCACTAGAACAAGTTATAGGAGACATCAATGTAGGAGTGCTCACATGAAGCCAAACCTCATATGTCTGCCTATTTGCTAGCTTTCTATCATTAATCCAACCTTTCAAATACCAAGAGGCATTAAAAGACTATATTTGGGCAGAAGCCATGCAAGAAAAGCTTCTTCAGTTTAAAAGACAACAAGTATGGGAACTTATACCATTACTAGAGGAAACATGTCTAATTCGTACCAAATGAGTATTCAAAAATAAATTGATGAAAGAGGCATTATTATAAAAAAAAACAAAGCAAGGCTTGTGGTTCAAGGGTACAGACAAGAAAAAGGAATAAACTATGATGAAACCTTTGCTCCTGTAGCAAGGTTGGAAGCAATAAGACTTTTCTTAGCCTTTGCTGTCAACCACAACAAGAAGGTATATCAGATGGACATAAAATTTGCTTTTCTCTATGGGAAGAACCAAGAAGAGGTCTATGTGTGTCAACCACCTGGATGTGAAGACACATTCCATCCTAATTATGTTTACAGGTTAAACAAAGCCTTGTATGGACTAAAACAAGCACGAAGAGCCTGGTTTGATACTTTATCCACTTTTCTCTTATCTAGTGATTCAAAAGAGGTAAAATTGATAAAACTACATTTCTAAAATGGAAAGGGAAAGAGTTGTTAATTGTGTAGATCTATATAGATGATATTATCTTTGGATCCACATGTGACAAATTGTATGATGACTTTAGAAAATTGACGACAACTCATTCTGAAATGAGTACCATGTGGAGTTACAATGTTCCTTGGTCTTCAAGTACAACAACTAGAACATGCAACTTTCATTCATCAAAACAAATATGTCAAAACACTCTTGAAAAAGTTTGACTTGAATGATTGTAAACCATGTGCTACCCCCATGAGTACAAGCAAACCATTCATATCTGATGAAAAGGATGATTTGATAGATCATACACTCTACAGATGTATGATTGGGTGATTGATTTATTAACTGCATCAAGACCTTATATTATGTTTGCAACATGTGTCTGTGCAAGATATCAAGCATCACCTAGAAAGTTAAATTTAATAGTTGTAAAAAGGATATTCAGATACCTCAAAGGTGCTTCCACACTTGGTATCTGGTATCCAGCAAGTGGAAATATTGAGATTTCAGGTTTCTTAGATAGTGACTTTGCTGCATGTCACAAAACAAGGAAGTCAACATCAAGAGGTTGCCAATTCCTAGGAAATACCTTGGTCTCATGGCAAAACAAAAAGCAAACAATAGTCTCTAATTCTACAACAGAGGCAGAGTACATAGCTGTTGCAAATTGCACTTCACTGTAAGTGTAGTTCTTGCCGCTTAATTGTCTCTATATCAGTTCTGGTCAACCAAAGCAAAGTCCAAGTCAGAAGAAGTCAAAGATGAGGAAGAATAACAAGATTGCAGATTACAAGGGTAACTCGGAATACTGGGTTCCGGGTTTGTTAAGTCAGTCCGAGTTTGTGATAGATGCTTGGTCTGTCGGAGTTTGTTGTATCCCGGACAATAAGTTTTGTCCTGGTTTAGTCACTAGTCTATGTATATGTGTTGTATAGTTTAGATTAGGGTAATCCTTGGAAATCCTTCTAGAGAGTTCTGGGTGAGCATTTCTAGAGAGAGAAAGCTAGGGTTTAGATCTCGGCGATCTAAACAAGCTTGTAGATGATGTATACTCGTTCGGTATTGTAAATCTGTGTTGATTAAATCAATTAAATGAGAGATTTCATCTACATCTTCTATTCTATCTTCTACATTTTTGTGATTTCATGTCTTGAATCAAGTGCAATGGATGTTGTTCATTATCGATCCGTAAAGCTTTGGTGCTTTAATATGCATAACTCTTGTGGCTTCAAAACCAATTACTTGATTTTGGTATAACTGCATTAAAGACACCACTAATATTCGATAGTCAACCAGTAGAAAACATTATCAAAAACCCAATGTCCCATTAAAAACAAAGCACATTGACATTCGTCATCACTTTGTAAGAGATTGTTATGAAAGGGATTGATTTTACTACATCATTCCCACTAAAGATCAATTAGCTGATGTGTTTACAAAAAGCATTAGACATGTCTACTTTTGAAAGATTGATCTAGAGAATTAGGATGTTAAATAGAGACTGAAAGTTTTTTTAGTCCTTCTAAATAAAAACATTAAAATGTTATTTTGAAAAATAAAAAAAATGTTCTTAAAACAAATAAAACATTGATAAATCAACAAAAACAAAAACTTTGTTCAAAGGAGTGTAACATCTGTTTCAGTGGTTCAAAACTTTATGTAACCATAGTTAACCATTGTCTAAGACAAAAGAATCACTGATTCACTATCCATTGTTTGATTACAAAAGTCAAACATATCCACTGTTTGCAAAATTAACCTTTGTTCTCATTCAAAACTCTGTTCAACCTAACATGTCACACCCTGCTCGTAGCGAAGCGCATGCGTGTGACTATAAAAGGTAAACATGGCATTCGACAAGTAAACAATAAAACAACAACGATGTCGTTGATATATAGTTTGAAGCATACGTACAAAAGTTTTAGATCATGTTTGCAAGATTTTTCCCAAATAGCATTTCAAGTTACAAATTAAGTTTAACGAAAACATAGTTTGCTTCATAATGTATCCACAACAATAAACTTGGCGAGTTCATGTGTTTGTATGCTTATATAAAATTAATCTCAAAAACATTTGAATCTTATTAAAATTGAAAACTAGTTAATATTATAACATCATACAACTAGTTTAATTAGACACTTAGGTCTACACCCTTTGCATCTCGGTCGTTATGTATGATTAATGGTTACTGTTGTTCATTTTCTACTTATGTGCACATGGTCTAACATGATTTCATTCCATAGCTAACATAAGATTTATTGTAACATGTATTCCCCCTCGATTTTTAATAGTAAAAGATTGAAAAGTTTGAAAGGAGGGATATGAACTCACAGTTTTGCGTTCACATAAGTGAAGTGCTAGCAAACTTGGGGGTCCGTATATGTATTGCAACCTACAAGTGTTCTAATTTTTATTAGACACTTAGGTCTCACTAGACCCTGTACAAGTTGCTCATCTTGAATACTCGTTAAGTATGGTATTTGTTTTGTTTGGATGCCCTTATTTATTTTTATATGTTGGTAGCTTATTTACTCACTTGTTAATATATATATATTTCATAAAAATATATCGTCATGTTTATTTGTTATGCAAGAACGGGCCTCGACCTTGATAGTATTATATAATGTTACTCACATTGGATTCATCCAAATGATTGTATGTCTTTGTCATGTATGACTTGGCCTAGCCCCATGTTTAGTGCTTATGTCTCACACAAGTGTCATTGATATGAAATATATATATATACTGCCTCTTTTATATATATATATATATAAAATATATATATATATTTATATTATCCTTGAAGAGATCCTTGATCTTTATGTATGTATGTATTCATGCTTGAAAGGTGTGACAACTGGCAAAATTTCATGATAATTCCGTACAACATAATCACAATTTATACAATTTAATTGCATTCTTTTGACTTAATTCTTGTGTGATTGAGTCTTACAAAGTCTAGCAAGTAGGACGTGCATTTACAATTCATAACATATCATAGTGTTCACCGTATCGCAAGACGATACAAACTACGTCCTAAAATGTTGGTAGCAAAATGCTGAAGAACACTATTCACCTAAACACACTATTCTTGATAGGAAGATTCTGACACTAATTAGAATGACAAAAATGGGATATTAAAACATATCCTAGTCCTTATATACACATAAAAACCCCAATATGGGAATATAACTTGTAATATTATACAATCTCCGGTGTAGTGCTAAAACGACGAAATTGTCCGATCATAACGAAAATATAACAACCTTAACTTGCCCGCAACATAATTTTAGCATTTCAGCGGCATCAATAAAGATTATAGATAATGTTAATTATGTTAAACAGTTTCGAGGATACCTATTATTCATCAAAAAAATTATTACCAGTATCGTCATACACCTCCTATATTTTAACCGATAATGGTCCGACGACGAACTGGTGACTGACTCTAATATCCTAACATCTAATTCACTAGTCTAATGAGCTAGTTAGACCTATATTAATGTCATAAACATCATTATCATGCTAATGATGCAAGACCTAAACTAATCACCTAAATATCTAAGGATTTAGTTATTATGCACATTACCCCCCATGTGGACCCCACACACCCTTCCTACTGATATGGATGAAGATAAAAGTGATGGCCTCTAGAGATTTTAGTTGACTTGTTGAAGATTTAGCAGTTTATAAAATAATATAACAACTTCATTTCTTTTTTTTTTTTCATCTATACATATCACAACTTTCAAACACCAAAAACCTCCTCCTTGCTCTCTCCATTCACGGCTCTGTGACAACTGTTACTTTCTTGTAATTTCCGTACAACTAAACAGTCTTTTATATTATACAAGTATGTGTTTTGAACGTCTGAACTGCATGATTACATGACATACATCTAGAAAACTCACTGAGTACATTACATGATGCATATCATTCATTTTAGTGGTTATAACTCAAAAACAGTTTAAGACAATGCAATGAAACAACTAGTAGACTTGCTGTGTCAGCACAGTTCCGGTACTCAGCTAAACAACAGATTTAGGACTTAGATGGGGGTCCAACATCAATTATATATTAAATTCTATGTGGGAATACAATGATTCATGCTAACACTGTCCGAAAACAATACATGCATTAAAATTTGTCCGAAATACACACTAAGTGAACTCAACATCCATAGTTTATGTAATATTCTGAAATAGTGTTAAATATCATAAACCACCAAAAGGATGTTGAAAATATCATTTTAGCACAAAACATATCATATCATACAAGTCTTGTAAGTTAACGTTTTAATGAACCGACAACGGAACGATCACCCGAACATAACTAGACACATCATGTGAACTAGTTAACAATATTTTAACATCATGCAACTAGTTTAATTCATTAAACACCTTGTTATACATAAGAATCCCTAAATTCTTACAAGTTCCTTAAATCTCCGTTTAGGGACCCGATAACGTACCTAGCACCCGTTAAGCAACCAAACACGAACTAGACATAATTTATGGACTAATTGATATTGTTTAACAATGTTAAGCTAGTGTATAGCACCATACATCATGATTACATCAAAAATCCCTAATACATAAAAAATCCCTAATTACATCAAAAGTACCTAACTAAACCCCTTAAATCCTAACTAACTAAGTTAACTAGATTAAAAACCCAACCAAGACCCCCTTACCTAGTGGACGGTTAAACATGGGGCCCACAAGCACCCATGTTGTCTCCTAATGTTGGGTGATGACTTGGTGGATAATAGGAAGGTTTAGTGGAAGAAGGGTTAGCATGATGTTATAAGAAACCTTATCACCAACATGTCCCTCATTTCTCAACATAAAAAATTCAAACACCCACCTCCTTCTCCTTCTTCTTACCTCACGGCCACACCACCTCAACTTCACCTCCATTCTTGTGTTCATTTTCAAGTAATCCTTCGTAAGGTGTCTCAAAGTAGATTAAGAATGTGTCAAGTCTTGGAAGCTCAAGGACCTCTTCAAGGAGCTATTAACCACCAACTTTTCATCATCTTCATCTTCTAGTTTTTCTTGCAACTTCCCTAGCCACAAGAGCTAGTGGTGAGCCTTCTAACACTCCATTTGCTTCATGTTACTAGTATAATGTTAATGTACAAGTTAAACCATCTAAAACCTTCATTTTAAAAGATGAACACATGAACCAGTAACATAATCTAAAGAAAATAAAAATAACTTGAAGTTGTAGTGAAGATGTAGTTGTTTATTTATGTGATGGATGATATTCATCATATGAATACTTGCTAGAAGCATAGATCTAACGAGTATACACATGGATCTTACAAGATCCATGATGAAAGTGTTGATGAACTTGTTATACATGAAGAATGAACTTATTAAAGTGGTTATAAATGTGATGTTCTTAAGATGATGCATGAACAAAGTTGTTAAAAATGACTTTCTACAAAGTTTGTAAATATTAGAAACAAAATGTATCTTTAAAGATGGTTGAACATGTTAAACATAAGGTTAAAATAGTACATGATTTTATTAACTTTCAAGTTCATCATAACATAAAAAATGCATCTATATGCATATGTTATACTTGTAGAAATTATTGTGAATAAGTTGATGAGTTTTGAAAGCTTAAACACATGTTTTTAAACATGGGAAACCTCATAAATCTAGGTGAAACTATGGCAAAATTTTTATAAAATTTAAACATTTAGAAGAATATATTTTAACAAGGTTCTTAAAAGTAAACTTGTTTAAAAGTAATAAATATAAAAGATTCCATATTTTTGTATAAAATGTAAATCAAAGAAGTATGGTTTTCCTAAAAATAAAGATGGATATAAATATATATTTCGAAAAATATATATATTTAGTGATCATAAAAATTAAGTGCTATGCGTATATTGTTTGTATTCATTATATATAAATTAGGGAATTGAAATAATGTACACAAATAAATACAATAAAAATTGGCAAACAAATATTTACAAGAACATATATATTCATGCCTTGGATATAAATTATGGACGACTCGGACATATGGACTATATAAATATTTCGGACTAAAAAAATATAATATACCGAAGCTTGGTAAGTTACCCTTTCAAAACCTAACAAGTGACAAAAAATATATTTTTACAAGTATATAAAATATATCATATTTTGTCAATCCTAAAAAATATATTATTTTTGAAGTATATAAAAATATGCATCTCATAAACATCTTAAAAATATACTATTTTGGTGGAAAGCTCAAGATATATATTTTCTAGAACTAATCTTGAAAATAGATTGTTTTTAAAGAATGCATGCACTTACCAAGCATAAGGTGTATATATATATATATATATATATATATATACACACATACACATATATATATATATATCTTAAAACTATATATTTTAAGAATATAAAAGTTGTGTGTAACGAATACAAGAATATACGTATTACTATATGTACAAATACATGCCAACATATACCATTAGCACTTGGTGAAATACCATTATGCAAGTATTTTACATAATCATGAGAATACGAATTTAAATATACAAGTACTCATAATACAAGTATACCCATACTTGCGAATATACACATGTATAATACTTAACAAATATTACACTTGGTCATGTATACCATGGGAACATGCATATGAATAGTAATATATCAAGACAAGTTAAAAATAGATTATTTTTAACAAAACCAAAACCCATCGTAATTACAAATGATATATAAGAGGATGCATACAAATAATACAAGTTAAAATATAATATTTTAACTAATACATCGAAGTTGGAATTATATATAATTATGAAGAATTATATATGGAACATATCCGACGATGGCATCGTCGAGGCAAACGGGTGGAACCCGATAATGAGAAGTCATGAACACATACATCTTACTCGTGCGAGGCACGGAGATAAGAGGGCTAGGCCCGTACATACAACACACGAGACACAAGGATATATATATATATATATATATATATTTGACGAAATATATATAATGACATCATACATCGAAAATACAACTCAGCAAAACATAATTCCGAACAAATCTTAATAAATATTTAAGACAAAAGACTTATACATAAGTCGTTACAAAGACCGAAGTGTCTAACAAAACCTAGCACGTTTGTAGGTTGAGATACAAACCGTGGAAGATGTACGTGAGATAAGCAAAGTTACAGAACGCAATTCAGTGAGTTCATGTCTCCCTTTTCATCTTAAACGTTTTTACAGTTTTACAACTTTCGTTGGGGGGGGATACATGTACAATGGTATGATAAGCTAGGGAATGAAACAACTTAGATTGTGTGCGAATAGGGTGGAATTTAAGCACCATTAATCTTTTTTAAGACCACAGTACAAAGGTTAGATCTAGCGGGATATGGCGAGCCCCACTCTTGGTCATGGAGCCACACGAAAGAGTGCATTAGTTGTCCCAGTCGAGGTGATTCAACGTAAAATCGTCTAGGTTTGGATGCTTCCTATGTCGTCACACGTATTAATGTCCTTGCAAAAAATTAATGATCAACGATTTCATTGACGCTTTACATACTGGCTTTGATACAAATACATCTTACATTTTATGGATTCATCTTATGCAACTAAAACACATAAACTCGCCAACTTTTGTTGATTTTTCAACTTAACATGTATTTCTAGAAACTAATGGACCAAGTAGGGAACTTTTGTCAAGAAAGCAAGTGTCAAGACTCCATGCCATTTTTGAAGGTTTTGCTTGTTATATACCGCCTCCTTGCGGTGATAAAATGACCAAAGCCTTAACATTTCAAAACTTTCATTTTTGTTGGATGATACTTTGACAACTTATTTCATTCAATGGTTTGTAAACAAACACTTAACTCATGTTGCATTGGAAATATTTACGGCAATAGCGTTGGAGCTTGTTTTTATTCATTTAGTATATTCATTTATATTGTATGCAATGAGAATCAATCAGATCACACTGAGCGCTTCCGCCTATGAGCTGGTGTGACAGATTGGTGTTAGTGTTTCGGTTGTAGTGAACCAGGATTCTTTCTTGAGTCTAGTCTACAATCACTAGGTACCTCTCATGAAAACAATTTTCACAAGAACAAGAGATTTTCATTGCATAAACATTTAGCAAGGTCCACTACATAAATTCATTTTACAAAATAATGCAAGAACGTCATTAGATTTAGTCTATATTGGATAGACACAAAACATTAAGTTGATCCGCACAAAACATATTGGATAACTTAAAATGGACATTATGTGATCCCTAAATTTCGTGTATATATATACTAAATAACAGTTAATTATTAATATGCGCGTCGTATAGACTATTTTTCCAGGTTATCATGTCGTCATCCGAGAGTGGCGTGTACGATGACCACGACCCCAAGGAGGTTGTTTCTGATGACGAGATCGGACCCATCATACATATCATATCTTCAGACAATGAGTCCGAGCCAGAGGAGGACCAGATTTCGTGTCCAACGACGAGGACATGGATGATTTCCAGCCTTTTGCTTTACTTGATCAGGCCGACGACGACGTCCCTCTGGTGGACGATGTTCTAGCTTTACCTCCTCAGTACAACGACCAGATCATCATTGGCACCCAGAGGGTGAGCACCTCATTCAGATCATACCCCTTGATGCTATCCCACTCGCCATGTGGCATCCTATCATTGACCTATCCGACGATAACGACGAGGTCCTTATTTTTCATGTCGACCATCTTGATGAGGACATTGGCGAAGGGGAGGTTATTGACATAGCCATCTTAGATATGTCCTCTCCTGTTATTTCAGTTGCGACTATTCCTTCATCTGACATGAGCGACCGCGTTTCTTCCTCTGCCATCCGCTGAGCAGAGCTTCGGGCGGATGCTACTTATAGCAGTTTCGATACAGTTCCCATTCCTACCCCGACACCCATTCCTATCCCCACTCACACATCAGTACGTACATCTACTTCATCCGCTGAGGATACCCCTCATCACCCGAGACCCGTAGGAGATTCTGCCTGGATACGACCACTTGCCCCTGAGTCACTTTGTTTTCACCTTACCCATCCTACTAGACCATCTCATTGACCATTATCACCTCCCCACAAGGCGGGCCCCTCTCATGAGCCGTCTCGCCCCACTCAGTACTCTCCACCTCACATGATTACCATGTCTGATCCTTACCATCCTTCTCACTTTACTCCATACTCTACGGAGGGCTGCGTTTGCTCGTTGGAGAAGCAGATATAGATCCCCGCAAGAGGGTCTATGATTTGGAGAGGCAGGTGGACGCCATGCCTCCACCACCCCCAGCATCACCACCACCACCCCTATGCCACCAGTCGACCCTGCTGCCCTCAAACTGGCACTCGAGCAGCAGGTAGGCGTTCTACTCCGTCGAGTCTATGAGCTCGAGGAGGAGGTCGCCCACCTTCGTAGCCTAGCTTTCCCTACTCCACCACCATCCTCTCCCGCACTCTAGACCTTTTACTTGCAGGTACCTTTTGACACAGGAGCTAGATACCCATTTTTTGTGAAGACTATGTATCGAGTTTTAAAGACAACTAGAAGACCGAAGATCGGTGATGCGAAGGAAGATTTTTCCTTTTTATATGTATTAAACTTGTATGACCGGGTGATGTAGCCGAAGTACATTTTTGTTTCCTTTGCAAATGATTATGTAACAAGTTGTCTTATTATATATAAAAACTTGATGTCTTCATTATGATGCATTTTATCTGATTATTATGCATAATGTGTTGCGTAGAGTTGACTTATTCATACGATGGATCGCTTATATATTTAATTAACTACGTGTTTATTTATTTATTTGCTTATCTAATTATTTATATATGTATATATATATATGTATGTATGAATATTTATAAATTATAATTAGCTGAAATAATATATATTAAATAAACGCCTAATCCTTACTATCGTATTATCTTGAAAGATCATGCCACCTAGGAGGAAAGCTACTCGCACCCGAAACGTGAACCAACCCCCACGGTTGCCTAGAACCGAGGCAGAACTAAACTCCTTGTTGGAACAAAGGATATCCCAAGCACTGGCATAGTATGAGGCAAACTGCAACGAAAGTAATAGCGGGAGAACTAGCGGATCTGGAGGTCAAGGACAAAGCGGTTCCTCTGGCGGGAACAATGCCAATGGTAACATTTAGTTGTTTGTTACCACTTAAACAATTCTCTTTATAATCAAGTTGTGCATTTCATTATTTGCTCATTCATAATCTATTTATAAACATTTCAGGATGCACTTACTAGCAGTTTTTAGACTGCAAGCCAATAAACTATGATGGCATTGCTGGTGCCGTGGCATTTGTGCGATGGACTGAGAAAACGGACTCCACTATCCGGATGAGCAAGTGTTCCGCAGACCAGCAAGTTATTTTTGTTACTGGTCTGTTTGTTGACGAAGCACTTACCTGGTGGAATTTACAAGTGCAAACTCTTGGTGACAATGCTGCGTATGGAATGTCTTGGGAAAATCTGAAAGAAAGGATGAGGGAAAAGTATTGTTCGAGAGCAGAGCTTCAAAAGTTAGAAACTGAATTCTGGAATCTCTCCATGGTAGGAGCTGATATCGTGGGATATACTCAAATGTTTCACGATCTCTCACGTGTGATTCCTTATCTTGTGACACCTGAGTTTAAGCATATTGAGCGCTACATCTGGGGATTGGTCCCTGAAATTCGTAGTATGGTTACTGCATCAAACCCTACTACCATTACTCAAGCCGTAACATTAGCCGTTAGCCTCACTGAAGATGCGGTAAGGATGAAGAAGTTGTTTGTGAAAGGAACGGAGAAGAAAGAATCTCATGTTGAGTCGTCAAATGATGGGAAAAGGAAGTACTTGAACTTCAAGAAGAGTAGTCAAGTGAACGAAAACAACAACAATAACAACAACCATGCCAAAAACTACTACAACAACAATGGTGGCAAAAGAAGAGAGGCTAACCAGCCTAGGGATGAAGAGCATTTGTAGCCGCAACCAACATCAGCCCCAAGAAGTACGAAGGCCCGTATCCCAAGTGCGGCAAAATGCAAGTATCACCATTTGGGTGCTTGTCGGATTTCTAAATGTGATAAGTATGGCAAGAATGGCCATCATACTGATAAAGGCCTTTTGGAATTATTGTCAAATCCTTGACACGAATCAGCCGTCTTGATCAGATATGATAGAAATAGGCACTCCATGTCGTGCTACGATTTCTTTGAGGTATATTTCCGCCAATTTCTCCGTGCTATCCTTCTCACAGATAGGTAAGAAGTGTGCAGACTTCGTAAGTCGATCAACAATAACCCAAATCATGTCATGACCTCTGGAGGTCCTGGTAACCTAGTAATAAAATCCACTGAAATTTGTTCCCATTTCCATACAGGAATTTTGGGTTATTTCAGTAGTCCTGAAGGCTTTTTATATTCCGCCTTAACCTTGGCGCAAGTAAAGCATTTTCAGACATAGTTAGCAATGTCGCCCTTGAGGTTAGGCCACCAATAGAATTCCTTTAAATCCTGATACATCTTATCTGATCCGGGATGTATAAAGTACTTCGACTTGTGTGCTTCATCTAGAATAATTACCCGTAGGTCGCCAAAGCATGGAACCCAAATTCATCCCATAAAGTGTAACGTTCCATCCTCCTTTGGCACCAATTGTTTTTCCATTCCACGTAATGATTCGGTTGGTATGTTCTCAGGTTTAAGTGCTTCTTGCTGCGCATCACGAATCTGAGAAGTAAGGTTATTTTGTATGGTCATCTCTAAGGCTCGAACCCTTAAAGGTTTCACTCGTTCTTTGCGACTCAAAGCGTCCGCCACTACGTTCGCCTTGCCCGGGTGATATTTAATTTCGTAGTCGTAATCGTTCAATAACTCAACACATCGTCTTTGCCGCATATTTAATTCCTTCTGATCAAATATGTGTTTCAGACTCCTGTGATCGGTAAAGATTGTACAACGAATACCATATAAGTAATGACGCTAGATTTTTAACGTGAATACCACTGCACCTAGTTCGAGGTCATGCGTGGTATAATTTTTCTCATGCACATTAAGTTGTTGAGACACGTACGCGATGACTTCGTCTCGTTGCATCAGTATGCAACCGAGACCTTGATGCGATGCATCACAATATACGACAAAGTCGTTGGTACCGTCTGGTAGAGATAACATTGGCGCATCACAGAGTTTGTCCTTTAACAGTTGGAATGCAGCTTATTGTTTATCGCCCCAATAAAACCTTTTATCCTTTTGAGTCAGGGATGTTAGCGGTTGAGCAATCTTTGAAAATTTTTCTATAAATCGTCTGTAATAACCGCTAATCACAAAAATTGTGGCACTTCCGTCGGAGTCTTAGGCGCTTCCCAATTCTTTATTGCCTCAATCTTGGAAGGATCGACATGAATCCCTCTCTCGTTCACCACGTGTCCAAGAAACTGTACCTCGCGAATCCAAAATTCGCATTTAGAAAACTTTGCATAAAGTTGTTCATTCTTCAAAAGTTCCAAGATAGTTCGTAAATGTCGCTCATGTTCGTCTTTCGATCGAGAATATATTAATATGTCATCAATAAATACGATCATGAACTTATCCAAATAGGGCCTACACACGCGGTTCATGAGATCCATGAACACCGCCAGTGCATTTGTTAAGCCGAACAGCATCACAAGGAACTCGTAGTGACTGTAACGAGTTCGGAAACCCGTTTTGGGATTGCTTTCTTCTTGAATCCTCAACTGATGGTAGCCAGATTGCAAATCGATCTTCGAATAGAAGCTTGAGCCTTGTAGCTGATTGAACAAGTCATCAATTCTCGGTAAGGGGTATCGGTTCTTGATGGTGAGTTTGTTCAACTTCAGATGGTCTATGCACATACGTAAGCTCCCGTCCTTCTTTTTAACAAATAATACCGAAGCTCCACAAGGTGAGAAACTCGGTCTAATAAATCCTTTATCCAACAATTCTTGAAGTTGAGTGGATAGCTCCTGCATCTCGGACGCAGCTAATCGGTAAGGAGACTTCGCCACTGGTGCCGCTCCTGGCAACAAATCGATGCGAAATTCCACTTGGCATTGTGGAGGCAGTCCCTGCAAGTCTTCCGGAAAGACTTCTGGAAACTCCTTCACGACCGGAATGTCTTCTATTTTCGGCTCCTTAGTTTCTTTGTCTACTACATGAGCGAGGAAGGTTGTACAACCTTTTCATAGACACTTTTGCGCCTTCATACAATTAATAATCCGTAATGATGTCTCGCGTTTTTCTCCATGTACAATGAGTGTTTCTTCATCTGGTAAGGGAATACGGATGGTTTTCTCATGGCATACCACTTCCGCCGGTTGTCGGATAACCAATCCATTCCGACAACTACGTCAAAACTACCCAAGTCGACGGGTAAAAGATCGATAGAGAATTTTCACGCTCCAAGTTCGAGTGTGCAACCTCTAATAATTTATCCCGTTTTGACTAGTTTTCCGTTCGCTAACTCTATAGAATATGCGACGTCTAGTTTACTCGACTCTAGGCCAAGTGTATTTTTAAACTCTATAGATATAAAACTAAAGTCGGCACCTGTATCAAATAGAACAGATGCAAAGTGTTGGTTTATAGGAAACGTACTTGTAACCACGTTCGGGTCTTGGCGTGCAGCCTTAGCTCCTATCACAAAAGCTCTTCCTCGAGCCTGGTTTTCCTTCGGGCAATCCTTCCGATAATGCCCTTTTTCTCCACACCCATAGCATGCTTGACCTTTGCTGTCACACCCTCAATTTCCACTTGCGGAGTTTTACCGCGAGGCGTGTGAACAAAACAGAATCTGAAACACTAGTACGTCGAACGACTCTATATGATTTGATAATACGTTTTAAAAAATCATTTGTCGTAGATTTTATTTTGTCTTGATTAGTTACCAATATTTAGCGGAAGCATTAGCTTTTAAAGTTGAGCGGAAGCATAAATAAGTAGTGAAGCGGGCGCCAACACAAACGCCAAAACAAATGAAAAACCCAAAACAATACTTGTAAATAAGACTCGATAAAAGATGTCTTGTTCAATGCATGTGCGTGCACCTAGAGCTCCTAGCGTCCTGAGAAACATGTAAAGAAACAAGTGTCAACATTAAAGATGAGTGAGTTCACAGGTTTTCATAAATTCGTTTGTTTCCCCCGTTATCCCTAACCCGGGATAACGATTTAGTCCATTATTCCCAACCCGGAATAATATTGATGTTGATTCCATTATTCCAAACCCGGAATAATAAGTTGTTGTTTCCATTATTTCAAACCCGGAATAATAAGTTGTCGTTTCCATTATCCCCAACCCGGGATAATATAGTTGTTTCGTAATTAAGTTCAATGTTAACATATATAGGTAGCTAGCCTAAAGTTATGTCACGTAAGTGTTCACGATCGAAGCTGACTGTTGTGCCTCCGTGTTGCCAGGCCTATCACTGACCATGGCGAAGTTAGGCCGAATTATTCACCCGTTGACCATACCCGGTCGGCTAGCGCGACTAGCTCGGATGGGGCTTGTCGGGCCCAGTAGTACTACTTATAACTCCCCCGCTATTAAACCCAATACCAACGATCCGAGAGATTGACGAGGACTTAAGTGATAAAGCTGCTTAGTGACCATAACATTACATTAACATTAACTTAGTTACCGAATAGTTATGTGACGTTAAATTCGTATAACGTAAAGAGATTGAGTTTGAGAGTGTATACATGTTTCTCCCCCTGTTGTTTAAAAACCGGATAAAGTTAGGGGCTGTGAACTCACCTTTTGTTGCTCGGTTAGTGTAGCAAAGAAGTCGTAAAGGATGGGACCGCTAATCGCGTCCTAACAAACCAATTGATTTCACGTCAGTGTGTGAACACACCAATACAAATTCTACACTTAATTTACGCACAAAGTGATACACACAAACAACATATCTAACACTCAAACATGCATGCAAGTATCCTCATGTGAACCTAGTGATCAAAACAACTTATCATGAACATAATCCAATCCATGCAACAATTTGGTGCACACAATCACAAGTTATCAAATTTCAGCTTAACACTCATAATTCAGCTGTTTTCTAGGATTTTTATAAAATAGTTCCAACGTTCCAAAAATTCCAATATTTTTACAGCAGGTGCCATTTATACTGCAGAAATTTATATAAATTTTCCAAGTCCTAAATCTTTACCATTTAACCATAAATATTAATATACTAGGCTGCAGTCAGATTTATCACTTTCTGACTGCAGTCCACGGAAGAATTTATTTAAAAATCACCGATCATCCAATTAACAAAATTCCAGTTGGAGTTGCCCGGAAATTTCCATACCTAGTTGCTGTACAAAATTCATGACTCAACTCCCTACTGATTTTAAAATCCAACTCGATAAACAACTAACAAATTTTCAGGATTTTCACAGCTTTAGTTACTGAACTTATTTGGCCCTTTAAAAATATCAAACGATTTCAGAAAATTATGAATCCAGCGCCCTTAGATTCGTTGTTCAAATCTCTACGTTCTAGACATCAGAAAATCCGTTTTTCGACAACTAATGACCGAGTTACAGCCAGATGAAATCGGCTGTAACTATTACTCAGCAACCTGTTTTCAGCATATTGTTACCATAAACTCGCATAAACCGTTCCTATGATTAACCTAGGCGATCAAGAACCGGTTTCCTAATCATAGATCAATACATCTAACATATCTATACAAACCCTAACCAACATCTCTAGTTTTTACAAACAACTCAGCCTATTCTTTTTAGATTTCAAACAAACATTACTTGCAACCTAGCCTTAACAATCCGAAAACAACACAACCGTTTCATTCAATCATTCAATCCGAGAACAACAAAATCAAAACACATGTATTCCGAATATGATATGATAGATTCAAATCTTTTAACGATAAGGTAAACGAACCGTGAGTAAGATAAGGAACCGATGATCAACTAGAATCGCGACCGAGGATTAAGATGGCGAGGGCTGCTGCGACCGGGAGGAAAGAAAGGGCTGATCTCGCGACCGAGGAATGAAGCTAAGCTGTTTGTGATCGAGATGGGGTGTATCAAGACTGAACTGGCGATCGAGGGAACAAGTAGAGGGCTGCCGTTGGCTGATTTCTTCAACTAGGGTTTTGTGTGTGTTGCGAAGGAAGGCATGCATGTGTGTGTGTATATATAGCGCAAGATGATCAAGAAATAGGGGATGGGTTTACGGTTTGGACTAGTTCTCGCGGCCAAGGACTTGGGTTGGTTCAGTTTGGGTTTGAACACAATAAGTTTGCGGTTTGGGCTTGATCTTGCGGCCGAGATATGTTTGGGTTGCTCGCGGATATGGTCTTGGGTTTTGGATAGAAAGCATGGCCGAAGAGACTTGGGTTTAATGTTTAAAACTTGGTTAATTCCTAGAGTCACAAGGAATCAAAGTTGGTTCGTGTCGCGGTTCGGTTCGTGTACATTTTACCATAATTAATTTATAACTAAAACAATCACGTAATCGTACATCACGTATTCACTAACTCGTACACGCTTAATACATAGCATATAATTCACTCGACAAGTATTACGTTTAAGTTATCCGAAAAACCGGGATGTCACATTATCCCCATGTTGAAAGAATTTTCGTCCCGAAAATTGAGTAAACGCGGTTTAGAATGTAGCGTACATGTTTAGAGTGCCACGCACAAAGAGTTAGTTCGTTTATGATGGTACGCGAAGTTACAAGAAGTTCCCAAGTGCCATGCACAAGAATTTAGTTAACAATGGTACGCGAAAGTATGAGAAATTTCCAGGTTGTCACATCATCCCCATGTTGAAAGAATTTTCGTCCCGAAAATTTAGTTACTGGTACCGTTAGTTTGCTGCTCAGTTGCGAAGAGGGGTGGGTATTTGCTTTTCATTTGGTCCTCTCTTTCCCACGTGAACTCCGGTCCATGCTTAGAGTCCCAACGAACCTTAACGATCGGAATCTTGTTGTGCCTTCGAGTCTTGATCTCACGATCCATGATCTCGATAGGCTGTTCCACGAAGTGTAGTTGTTCATCCACTTGGATCTCATCCAATGGAATGACTAGAGTTTCGTCTGATAGACACTTCTTCAGATTTGATACGTGAAAAACGTTGTGAACTCCACTGAGTTCGGCAGGAAGGTCTAATTGATAAGCTACGGGTCCGATACGTTTCAAGATTACAAACGGGCCTACGTACCGTGGGTTTAGTTTGCCCCGTTTTCCAAAGCGGATTACACCCTTCCAGGGTGACACCTTTAGTAGGACGCGGTCGCCTACTTGAAATTCGAGCGGTTTGCGTCGTTGATCAGCGTAGCTTTTCTGTCGATCACGTGCCGCCGCCATGCGGTTTCTGATTTGTACAATCTTTTCAGTAGCCTCAAGTATTAACTCAGGGCCTGTGAGTTGACTGTCACCGACTTCTGCCCAGCAGACCGGTGACCTACATTTACGACCGTATAATGCCTCAAACGGTGCTGCCGAAATACTCGTATGATAACTGTTGTTATATGAGAATTCTACTAGAGGCAGGTGGATTTCCCAACTATTTCCGAAGTCTACTACGCATGCTCTAAGCATGTCTTCCAAGGTCTGTATGGTCCTTTCGCTTTGACCATCAGTCTGAGGGTGATAGGCTGTGCTCATATCCAAGCGTGTTCCCAACGCTTTCTGGAGTGACTGCCAGAAGTTTGACGTGAAGCGAGCATCTCTGTCTGAGATGATGGATGTTGGCACTCCGTGCCGAGAAACTACTTCCTTAATGTAGATGCGAGTCAACTTCTCCATCTTATCTGTTTCTTTAATAGCTAGGAAGTGTGCGGACTTAGTTAAACGATCCACAATTACCCAGATGGTATCGCAACCACCCAAAGTTCGCGGGAGTTTAGTGATGAAATCCATCGAGATCTGATCCCATTTCCACACCGGGATCTCAGGTTGTTGGAGTAGCCCCGATGGCTTTTGATACTCCACCTTGACTTTTGCACAAGTCAAACATTTACTCCCGTAGGTGGCTATATCGGCTTTCATGTTGGGCCACCAATACGCAGCTTTAAGGTCTTGATACATCTTATCCGATCCCGGATGGACAGAGTATCGGGATTTGTGAGCTTCGTCCATGACTAGCTCTCTGAGGTTTCCGTAGAGAGGTACCCATATGCGATTCATGAAATACCGGGCTCCATTGGGTTTTACTTCCCAATCGCGTTCCATTTTTCCCACCTATTCGGCTTTGATGTTTTCCTCCTTAACTGCTTCTAACTGGGCGTCGCGTATTTGTTCGAGTAGCCCCGAATGAATAGTGAGTTGTAATGCTCGTACACGACGTGGTTTCAAGTGTTCCTTCCTACTGAGGGCATCAGCTACCACGTTAGCTTTACCCGGGTGATACCGAATGGCACACTCATAATCGTTCAAGAGTTCGACCCAGCGACGCTGTCGCATGTTCAATTCCTTCTGATCAAAGATGTGTTGGAGGCTCTTGTGGTCCGTAAAGATTGTGCACTTCGTTCAATAGAGGTAGTGTCTCCAAATCTTAAGTGCAAACACTACTGCTCCCAATTCCAGGTCATGCGTCGTGTAGTTTTTCTCGTGAACCTTCAGTTGTCGCGACGCATACGCGATGACCTTATCGCGTTGCATGAGTACGCATCCCAATCCCTGAATGGAAGCATCACAATATACTACAA
Source organism: Scalesia atractyloides (assembly GCA_947069175.1). NCBI lineage: Eukaryota > Viridiplantae > Streptophyta > Magnoliopsida > Asterales > Asteraceae > Scalesia > Scalesia atractyloides. The sequence goes on along the minus strand of CAMTDV010000022.1, from coordinate 39,377,096 downwards.
AGTCATCTGTCCCTTCCGGCAAGGACAGGATGGGTGCACTGCAAAGTTTCTGTTTCAGCAATTGAAATGCTGCTTCTTGCTTGCCACCCCAAGTATACTTGATACCTTTCTGGGTGAGGGTAGTAAGCGGTTGTGCGATCTTTGAAAATCCCTCGATGAAACGTCTGTAGTAACCAGCCAATCCCAAAAATTGGCGGATCTCCGTCGGTGTCTTGGGTGCTTCCCAGTTTTTGATGGCTTCAATCTTGGCAGGGTCCACGTGGATACCCTTTTCATTCACGATATGCCCGAGAAACTGAACTTCCCGAATCCAGAAATCACACTTCGAAAGCTTGGCATATAACTTTTCCTGTTGGAGTAATCCTAGCAGTAATCGTAGATGTTCAGCATGTTCTTCTTCACTTTTGGAGTAGATGAGTATGTCATCGATGAACACAATGACAAATTTGTCGAGGTATGGTTTACACACGCGGTTCATGAGGTCCATGAACACCGCTGGTGCGTTGGTGAGACCGAAGGGCATGACCAAGAACTCGTAATGGCCATACCGAGTGTGAAATGCCGTCTTGGCGATATCCTCCTCCCTGGCGCGTAGCTGATGGTAACCAGACCGTAAATCGATCTTGGAGTAGTAACTTGACCCTTGAAGTTGGTCGAAGAGATCGTCGATGCGAGGTAACGGGTATCGGTTCTTGACAGTAACCTTGTTGAGTTCCCTGTAGTCGATGCACATGCGGAAAGTCCCGTCCTTCTTCTTGACAAACAGGACTGGAGCTCCCCATGGCGAAACGCTTGGTCGGATAAATCCTTTTTCTAATAGTTCCTGAAGTTGGGTAGACAGCTCCTGTAGCTCGGCTGGAGCTAGGCGGTATGGAGCCTTGGCGATAGGAGTTGCATGGTTCGCCAATTCGATTTCAAATTCCAATTGTCGATGGGGTGGAAGACCAGGTAGTTCTTCTGGGAATACATCGGAAAATTCACGGACGACAGGGATGTCTTCTATGCGTTTCTCGTCCTTAGGCTGTTCGGTGATCAGTGCGAGTAAAGCGAAGGAGTTCTTTCTCCGAAGATACTTCTGCGCTTGTATGTATGAGATGATGTTGGTGACGGCGCTTGCCTTATCGCCTTGTACCGTCAGGATTTCGTCGTTCGAGAGCGGAATACGGATAGATTTTTCAAAGCAGAGAACTTCAGCCCGGACGTCGGATAGCCAGTCCATTCCGACTACCACGTCGAAACTACCCAGAGTAGTTGTCATCAGATCAATGGTAAAGGTGTGGCCCGCGAGTTTGAGTTAACAGCCGATACTATTTGGGTCACATCTACAGATTTACCATCGGCTAATTCTATAACATAAGGGGTCTCTAATGGTTTAAGCGTGAGATTTAGGTTCTTCCTAAAAGACTCAGATATAAAGCTCCTATCCGCACCCGTATCAAAAAGCACAGAAGCAAAATGTTCATTAAGGGGAAACTTACCGGTGACCACGTTCGAGTCGTTTCTGGCCTCTCCGCGGCCCAATGTAAATGCGCGACCTTTAGCACCTCCTGTGCCACCGTTCCCATTATTGTTGTTGTTATTATTGTTGTTGTGGTTATTGTGGTTGTGGTTGTTTCCACCATTATTGTTGTTGTTACGCAGTTGCGGGCAGTCTCTTCTGAAGTGGGCAGTGCTACCACACTGATAGCATCCCCGGTTAATACCATGCTGCAGACCCTGGGGTTGATTTTGATTTTGTCGGGACATGATTTCCCCACGACAATCCTTTACCGCATGTCCCACCTTGCCACATCGTTGGCAGCGATTTCCGGCACAAGGGCCGTGATGATGAAGATTACAGCGACTGCACTGCGGCTTTCGACCTACATAGCCGCCTGCATTCTGGTTATTGTTGTTGTTGGCGGGCTGATTTTGGTGACCCCGGTGGCTGTTGAAATGATTGAACCGTTTCTGGTTCCCCTGTTGCGGCTGGGATGACGAAGACTGTCGAGCAGACGAGTCTTCAAACTTTCTTTTGTTATCCGGGGCAACTTCAGTTGTACCCCGTGCTGGCAACTTCTTTTGATCCACCGCCTTATCGGTGAGTTTGTGAGCCAGTCAGATTGCTTGATGTTCAGTTGCAGGGTTACTAGCCATTACCATACCCTGAATCTCCGGAACCAGACCCCCAAGATAGAACTCGAGTCTTTTCTCCACAGTGTTGGCGAAATCGGGACACAGAAATACCAAGTCATGATGTTTTGCGGTGTAAGCTTCAATTTCCGATCCCACCATCTTGTGGTTCCATAAGGCTTGCTCTAACTGTTGCACTCTGTCCCGTGGGCAGTACTCCTCTTTGATTAGGGCCTTGAACTCGGCCCAGGCCATTGCATTCGCAGCTATAAGTCCACGTGTTTGGACTTGTGCATTCCACCATGTCAGTGCCCCATCTTCCAGTGTTGAGGCTGCGTACTTGACCTTGTTGGCCTCTAGACAGTTGCACATTTCAAAAACGGATTCAGATTTTTTGATCCAGCGGACCAGTCTTATGGGCCCTTCTGCCCCCTAGAATTTGCTTGGTTTCGCGTCGAGGAACATCTTGTAGGGGTTAAGACCCCTCCTGCTGCTGGTGGGTTTTGAACACTTGCCAGAGCAGCATTCACGTGTTCTTGGATCATTGCGGCTAATTCTTAAGGCGTCATGTTGAGATTTCCGCGACGTCCAGTTGTCATTTTAGATCTAAGTAGAAAATAAATAGACCGAAGGAAAGTAAATAAAATAAGCGAGACGCGTCAGTCTTCTACGTCTCCATCCCCCAAATCACTATCGTTGCCGTCATCCTCCGCGGCGTTTCCAGCTTCTACAGCTTGGTCTTCCTCCTCTGGATCCTCCTCTGGATCCTCTACCGGCATTGGAGGGGCCGGTGCTGGTGCAGGTACTGGTGCAGGTGCCCGATTTTGTTCCAGTTCTTGAATTCTCCAGCTAGACTCAAGAATTCTGTCCTCTAGCCAGTCAGCCCTTAGCTGCTCAGCACGAAGATCTCTGGCTAAGGTGTTACGAGCTATCTTACTCGTATGCTGCTCTTCCTCGAGCGACTCAGTTTTACCAGTCAGTTGTCGTATCATCCATCCCTGTGCTAGGGTGGTTTCATGCATTCTTTCTAGTTGTTCTTGTTGCGTTCTTATCATATCTCTAAGTAGGTCGTTCCCTACTTCTAACGAGTTAACTGGTTCGACCGTCACAGCGATGGTTGGGCGTGAGGACGACTCCTCCCCTAGAGCGAGTCTTTTCCTAGCAGCTGAGCGTGTCTCCACGCCATAAGATGGTAAGGGTTCCACCATAGGTGCCTTTCCTGGCGCCCTTGGTTGCGTAAGTTTGTCGGATGATGATGAGGATGATGATGACATTGCCTTTAGGTTGTGTAGTTAGTTACGAGTTGCATTCGCTTCAATTATGCATTCATATTTCACATAACATAGTTGTGGTACATCGCATAACAAGATATAACAATTCGGTGCCAAACTACGTCTAGTGTCGTGTATTCAGCTATAGTTTAAGTCTACTTCTAATGCAAACCTGGTTCTCTATAGCTAGTGGCTCTGATACCAATCTGTCACACCCTCAATTTCCACTTGCGGAGTTTTACCACGAGGCGTGTGAACAAACCAGAATCTGAAACACTAGTACGTCGAACGACTCTATATGATTTGATAATACGTTTTCAAAAATCATTTGTCGTAGATTTTATTTTGTCTTGATTAGTTACCAATATTTAGCGGAAGCATTAGCTTTTAAAGTTGAGCGGAAGCATAAATAAGTAGTGAAGCGGGCGCCAACACAAACGCCAAAACAAATGAAAAACCCAAAACAATACTTTTAAATAAGACTCAATAAAAGATGTCTTGTTCAATGCATGTGCGTGCACCTAGAGCTCCTAGCGTCCTGAGAAACATGTAAAGAAACAAGTGTCAACATTAAAGATGAGTGAGTTCACAGGTTTTCATAAATTCGTTTGTTTCCCCCGTTATCCCTAACCCGGGATAACGATTTAGTCCATTATTCCCAACCCGGAATAATATTGATGTTGATTCCATTATTCCAAACCCGGAATAATAAGTTGTTGTTTCCATTATTCCAAACCCGGAATAATAAGTTGTTGTTTCCATTATTCCAAACCCGGAATAATAAGTTGTCGTTTCCATTATCCCCAACCCGGGATAATATAGTTGTTTCGTAATTAAGTTCAATGTTAACATATATAGGTAGCTAGCCTAAAGTTATGTCACGTAAGTGTTCGCGATCGAAGCTGACTGTTGTGCCTCCGTGTTGCCAGGCCTATCACTGACCATGGCGAAGTTAGGCCGAATTATTCACCCGTTGACCATACCCGGTCGGCTAGCGCGACTAGCTCGATGGGGCTTGTCGGGCCCAGTAGTACTACTTATAACTCCCCCGCTATTAAACCCAATACTAACGATCCGAGAGATTGACGAGGACTTAAGTGATAAAGCTGCTTAGTGACCATAACATTACATTAACATTAACTTAGTTACCGAATAGTTATGTGACGTTAAATTCGTATAACGTAAAGAGATTGAGTTTGAGAGTGTATACATGTTTCTCCCCTGTTGTTTAAAAACCGGATAAAGTTAGGGGCCGTGAACTCACCTTTTGTTGCTCGGTTAGTGTAGCAAAGAAGTCGTAAAGGATGGGACCGCTAATCGCGTCCTAACAAACCAATTGATTTCACGTCAGTGTGTGAACACACCAATACAAATTCTACACTTAATTTACGCACAAAGTGATACACACAAACAACATATCTAACACTCAAACATGCATGCAAGTATCCTCATGTGAACCTAGTGATCAAAACAACTTATCATGAACATAATCCAATCCATGCAACAATTTGGTGCACACAATCACAAGTTATCAAATTTCAGCTTAACACTCATAATTCAGCTGTTTTCTAGGATTTTTATAAAATAGTTCCAACGTTCAAAAATTCCAATATTTTTACAGCAGGTGCCATTTATACTGTAGAAATTTATATAAATTTTCCAAGTCCTAAATCTTTACCATTTAACCATAAATATTAATATACTAGGTGCAGTCAGATTTATCACTTTCTGACTGCAGTCCACGGAAGAATTTATTTAAAAATCACCGATCGTCCAATTAACAAAATTCGAGTTGGAGTTGCCCGGAAATTTCCATACCTAGTTGCTGTACAAAATTCATGACTCAACTCCCTACTGATTTTAAAATCCAACTCGATAAACAACTAACAAAATTTCAGGATTTTCACAGCTTTAGTTACTGAACTTATTTGGCCCTTTAAAAATATCAAACGATTTCAGAAAATTATGAATCCAGCGCCCTTAGATTCGTTATTCAAATCTCTACGTTCTAGACATCAGAAAATCCGTTTTTCGACAACTAATGACCGAGTTACAGCCAGATGAAATCGGCTGTAACTATTACTCAGCAACCTGTTTTCAGCATATTGTTACCATAAACTCGCATAAACCGTTCCTATGATTAACCTAGGCGATCAAGAACCGGTTTCCTAATCATAGATCAATACATCTAACATATCTATACAAACCCTAACCAACATCTCTAGTTTTTACAAACAACTCAGCCTATTCTTTTTAGATTTCAAACAAACATTACTTGCAACCTAGCCTTAACAATCCGAAAACAACACAAACCGTTTCATTCAATCATTCAATCCGAGGACAACAAAATCAAAACACATGTATTCCGAATATGATACGATAGATTCAAATCTTTTAACGATAAGGTAAACGAACCGTGAGTAAGATAAGGAACCGATGATCAACTAGAATCGCGACCGAGGATTAAGATGGCGAGGGCTGCTGCGACCGGGAGGAAAGAAAGGGCTGATCTCGCGACCGAGGAATGAAGCTAAGCTGTTTGTGATCGAGATGGGGTGTATCAAACTGAACTGGCGATCGAGGGAACAAGTAGAGGGCTGCCGTCGGCTGATTTCTTCAACTAGGGTTTTGTGTGTGTTGCGAAGGAAGGCATGCATGTGTGTGTGTATATATAGCGCAAGATGATCAAGAAATAGGGGATGGGTTTACGGTTTGGACTAGTTCTCGCGGCCAAGGACTTGGGTTGGTTCAGTTTGGGTTTGAACACAATAAGTTTGCGGTTTGGGCTTGATCTTGCGGCCGAGATATGTTTGGGTTGCTCGCGGATATGGTCTTGGGTTTTGGATAGAAAGCATGGCCGAAGAGACTTGGGTTTAAAGTTTAAAACTTGGTTGATTCCTAGAGTCACAAGGAATCAAAGTTGGTTCGTGTCGCGGTTCGATTCGTGTACATTTTACCATAATTAATTTATAACTAAAACAATCACGTAATCGTACATCACGTATTCACTAACTCGTACACGCTTAATACATAGCATATAATTCACTCGACAAGTATTACGTTTAAGTTATCCGAAAAACCGGGATGTCACATTTGCCATTCCCGTTCCCACCCTGATTGTTATTTCCGTTACCACCTTGTTATTTCCGTTACCACATGAGTTTCCTTTTTGTTAGCCCCAGTCCTTGCCAACTTTCCTAAGCGAACAGCCTCTTCGGTGAGAAGAACAGCCAATTTGATCGCCTCATTGATATCAGTAGGCTTAGATGAAGTAACCATACTCAAGATTTCAGGAACAAGTCCCCAAATGTATCGCTCGATTCTCTTGAACTCTGGTTCCACCATATATGGAACAACTCTTGACAAGTTATGAAACGTTGTGTATGCCAAGAAATGTCAGCTCCGATCATCTTCAAATTCCAAAACTCGGTCTCCAGATTTTGAATTTCAGCCCTTGAACAATATTTCTTCGTCATCAATTCTTTGAGTTCTTCCCACATCATAGCATACGCAGCTTCTTCCCCTTTGGTTTGGACTTGAAGATTCCACCATGATAGTGCTCCATCTACAAATAACCCAGAAACATATGTGACCCTTAGGTCAGGAGGACATTTGCTCATTCTTATGGCCGAATTAGTCTTTTCGGTCCAGCGCACAAATGCTACGACACCTCTAGTGCCATCAAAGTTTAGAGGCTTGTAGCCTAGAAACTGCTTGTATGAACAACCTGAAACATTGTACGAACAAATTATAAATGAGCATTGTCGAGGCACAAATGGAATAACCGAGAGTATTGTATAGCGTCAAAGACAACCAAATATTACCAGTATTGGGGTTGCCCCTAGATGAACCTCCAGTTCCACTGCTGTGTTCAGAGTGGTTAGCCTCATATTGCGCTATAGCCTGGGAGATGCGCTCGTTTAGCTCAGACTCAGTTGTTGGCAGTGTGTTCCCATTAGTCCTACGTCTCGGTGGCATCGTCTTCTGGTAATTGTCATCGATGGGTGTTAGATAAGTATTTAATAGTAAATATTGTCGGCTAAGATATACATAATATATAAGTATTCATCACGTCAACCAAACATCACCCACCATAACAGACATGCATAAAATAATCACAATACGCAATAAAGAAAAGCATAATGCCAAGCTTTCATATATATACATACATACATATATATATATATTCGACAACTTGTTACATTGTTTTCCGGAAAGAAAAACAAAAGAACAAGGGAATATAAAACCCCGGTCATACAAGTTTATAATACATAAAAGTGGTAAAATCGTTTCTTCCCCTTTGGTCTTCAAAAGTCTTCAAGTGTCGATAGCTTGCACCTAGTCTTCATATATACATCAAAAGCGGGTCTTCTAATCCCGTAACTAGTACCTGCAAGAAAGTAAAACTATGGTGCAGGAGGCAAAGGGGGTGGGGTAGGAACAACCAAACTATGGAGATGATCCATCTCATCCTCCATGCGGCTAACACGAGTGTCGGAGAGGTTGGCTCGCTGCTCCAAAGTCAGCACACGAGCCTCAAGGCCAATAGGTGGATGTGAGTGTGGTGGAGACGGGGGTGGTGGTGATGACGGTGGTGGTGGAATAGATGGTGGTGGGTAAGCAGGTGGTGGTGGTGGCAAGGTATCACGGAAATGCTCCAACTCCCAGACCTTACGGGACAGGAGTTGAATCTGCAGCTGTAGGGACTGCACAAAATCATCCCTAGTGTAAGTAGGGTGGCGACTGGGGTGGTAAGGATCTGACGGGGACATACGAGTAGGTGACTGAAAAGGCTAGTGTGAGGGTCCCTCTCCAGGACATGGTGCTAGTATCTCATGAGTGAAAATGACAGATGCACTGGTATGAGGAAGGGGTCTCAATGAATAAAGGCTGTTGGGTAATAGGGTGTCGACCAGAGGAGTAGGTATGTCCATGGCATGAGGAGGGGCAAGGATATCTGGAGTCTGTCGTGATGTAGGAGTAGCTGGTGGGGAAGTATTGGAAATAGGGATCAGTGTAGGAGCAGGGGTGGCAATGGGAATAGTATCAAAGCTGCTATCTGTCGCATACGCCCACAGTCCCGCGCGCCGTATAGCAGAGGAGGATGCGCTGTGGTGCGCATCAGATGAAGAGATGGCTACAATAGAAACAACAGGTGAAGAAACCTCTAAAATAGCAATGTCAATGACCTCTCCATCGCCGATATCATCGTCCAGGTGGTCTACATGAAAGACGGGGATCTCGTCCTCGTCGTCGGGCAGAGTAAAGAGAGGTGGAACAGCAACAATAGGTATGACATCTAGCGGAATGTAGTCGATGATATGTGCACCGTCGGGATGTCCCACAATCACAAAGTCATTTAGCTGTGGCCACACAGCTAAAACGTCGTCCATTACCGTAGCGTCCTCCTCAAAGCATCGTCGGAGGCATAGTAGGGGTCCTCCTCGGGGTCCGACTCATCTAAAGAAGATATGATCTCAATAATAGGTGGGTAATCGTCGTCTGATGCATCATCATAGATGCCGCTACTGGCCGAAGATGCCATCGTACCTAGCAAAATATTTTGTACAACATGTATACATATATATATATATATATATATATATAAATATACATATATATATATATATATATATAGATCAATAAATAATATTATCACTTATTAAGTATTTAAGCATGCAATCATATAAAGTGAAATCACATTGGTTTGTGCGAGTCAATCTAGTTTTTCAAGTCTATCCCATATAGACTATGCCCCAGATAATATCATTGCATTATTTGTTTGAAAAGAGTTTTATTAGTGAATCTTGCATTTTTAGATGTGCAATGAAAACCGTTTTCAAAATCAAAAGTTTTCATGAGAGGATCCTAATGATTGTAGACTAGACTCGGGAAGGAATCCTGGTTCACTACAATCGAAGCTCTAATACCAATCTGTCACACCCTTTCACAGGCGGAAGCACGCGGTGTAAACTTGATTAGTATTCATCGCATACGACATAAGTAAACAACTATATAAATTTAAAAGCATGCACGATGTTCATCCATTCACCATATATAAACATCACAAGTTACAAGTTGTTTGGAAATAAAAGACGTCATAAGTAATTTAAAGTTTACAACAGACTTGTTACAAAATAATGTTTAATCATTAAGGCTTTGCATCCTATATTCCACATGAAAGTTTCGTAACGACTGCATCAAGATCCACTTCAATTTCCTGAAATACATGTAAGTTTGAAAACATCAACAAAAGTTGGCGAGTTCATGCGTTTTGTGTGCGCACCAATTGAATCTTAAAAACATTTTAGAATTCGTATATGAAATTATGTGGTATGTAAAGCGGCAATGAACTTGATGATCATTAATGTTTTGCAAGGACATTAATATGTGTGCCGACATAGGAAGTACTCAACCCTAGACGATTTCTTCCGGTACCCGGCTGGGACAACAAAAGCACTACATGCGGCCACACAAGGACCCATGAGTGGGGCTCGCTACACTCGATAGATCTACCACTCTTGTTCCTAGGTCTTATAAAAGATTAATGGCACTTAAGAGAGACCCTATTCGCACATGATCTAATATTCCATTCCATAGCTAAACCATACCATCAAAAACATGTATTCCCCCCGAGCATTATAAACCGAAAACATTTAAGAGAAAAGGGGGACATGACCTCACTGATCTGCGTCTGTGATATATGCTAGCAATTTGGGTATCCCAAAGAGCGTATCAACCTACAAGTGCTCTAACTCATTAGACACATGAGTTATTGTTAATACGTACACGTTGTTCATCTTGAACTTTATTGTATAAGTTAAGTATTTGGGTCCCTTACGTAATTTAAATATGTTGGCATTTGTTTCGCATTTTTGTTTTAATATATATACACTTCCTTTATATATATTTCATATCCATCGAATGTATGAACGGGCCTTGCCCTTCGTGAGCCTTCGTGCCTCGCACGAGTATAAGTAGGCCTAGCCCATAAGAGTCTTTGTGTCTCACACAAGTTAGAATGGGCCTAACCCGTTTGAGTCTCCGTGATCCACACGGTATGAGTGGGCCTAGCCCATGAGAGTCTCCGTACCTTGCACGGCTTATGTTCGTTATGTGTGTCACTTATATGTTCTCCGAATATATATACTTTGAGTTTAGTGAACCTCGTTCATTCGTAACGACATGTTCGGCTTAAGTATGAGCATTTATTCTTCATGTTGTATGGATTCTTTTCAATAACGAGTGTTAAAATATTTATTTTTAACATCGTAAATACGTTGATGTATTTGTACGCTATTCTTTACGTGAGTATACCTTAACAATTGTATGTGAGCACATCGTTATGTACTTACGTATTTTTATAGCGTATTTATACATATATTATATTGTATTTACAGGTATTTTATACTTTATATATAAGTATTATTATACCGTACTATTTGGTACTTATACTGTATTTATACGTATTTTATACGTATTTGTATACTGTATTATTTGGTATTTATACTGTATTTATACGTATTTGTATACCGTATTATTTGGTATTTATACGTATATGGGCCTAGCCTAAATGAATTGTGTATGGATGCGCCTAGCTCAATAAAGTTATGTAAGTGGGCTTAGCCCATGTATTATATGATGTTGGGCTTAGCCCATTTATATATTAGTAGGCCTAGCCCACATATATATATTTATTTATAATAATTATATATTAGTATTTATGGGCTTTTACTAGCCCATTACATAATCCAAGTATTCTTGTATTTATCGTATTCGTATTTGGAGCGTATTTTATACGTATATACTTTAACATGGTATAACTTGTGAGTCTTTGTTTTATACTTTCCGAAATTTTAAGTGTTGGGATATATGTAGGTTTTGAACCAAAAGTATATTATTTTTAAGGTTCGTCATAGAACTTATTGATTTATATTTTCTTGTCGAAACGCCCAAGCATCGCCCGTGATAGATATCCTTTCCGTGTTGTAATGATGCGTCGACCGTTGCGGTTAGCTACGCATTTACTTCGTTGGGTTGTTTCTCTAATAATTCATGTCGACTTTTGGTTTTTGTATATATATATATATATATATATTCTATATATAATTGTCGTTAATATAAGTTATGTAGATTTGCCCGATGTCCGATTGTTAGTCGTCCGCGTCTCATGCCCAAGTGTAATATAACTTTGTTCATGTATTTAGTCCTAAATGTTTTTACACTCATTCGTTGTCGAGTATTTGGAAATTGATTTTGTAGTGTATTTGCATTTTAGTTAGTATTCTTCCTAACTTCTAATACATACACATAATTGTACACAAGTATTTATACACATAAGTTGGTGTATTTTAAACATATATATATTTTCATGTAAGAATATTTTTATACTTATAAAATATCCATTTTTCCTTTTTACAACTTTTTATAACTTATAAATATATTTATGTGTTTATAAAAGTTCTTGTAAGATTAGGGTTTAACCTTTTTTATTAAACTTCCTTAATTACCGATTAAGGTCACTAATCACATTTAGTCCCATTAATCACCCCGTTAATCGTACTTTAATCGCGATTAGATTTTAGAAAAATTTCGCCATAGTTTTCCCTAAACTATGGCGTTTTCCACGTTTTTAAAACGTGTTTTCAGCATGTTTAAATTCCTTAAGCATAATCAACTCAAGTCAAGCTTTTTATGTTATGATTACGGTTTAAGCTTTTATTTTCTTTAAGATTCAAGATGATCGACATGTACTTTACTAATCTACATATTATAACAAGCTTAAAATTAGTGAAATAAAGTCTTACAATTTTGCAAGATTATGTTGAAGATTAAGAAGAGATTAAGCTCCAAATGAAGCTCTAAAATTCTCCATGCTTGCTCCTTTCTTAGGTGGTCTTGAAATGAGATTTTAGAGATTCAAAGTTAGGTTTATTGGATGAAAATGTAGAGATTTTGTGGCTTCTTGGCTGCCGAAAATGGAAGGAGAAGGAGAGAGTAGTTCTTGATTTTTTTACAAGTTGAAACATGATAGATTTTGAAGATGGTGTTAGGTTATATATTGTCAAGTCCATACCCTTATGCCAAATCTTCTCCATGCCTTTCAATCTTCATTTTTTCAACAAAGAAACAAGTGGGTAGGACCCAGTTGTTGATCGTTTTCTTGTAATGGGGGAAGGCTAAGTGTAATTTTTTTAAACATAAAAATCATGGGCACATTATGTTAATTTTGTAGATATTTTAGCCATTAGGTTAATTAGGGATTAATTAAGGAATCAATGGTAGTTAGGGTTTTAAATAAAGTATAACTAATTCACTAGTTTTGTGCGTGTTGTTTTTGGATGGTAAAAATGCTACTAGTTCGCTCGTCGGTTCGATAGCGGGTGTTATATAAAAGTTGTAATTTAATACCGGGAGCTATGGTTTTATTTTACCATCGATATCATGAAGTTTATTTAAGGTGTTTACGACTCCAAAATATGACTAACTAGTTCACTAGCTTTTTATTTCGACAATTAGATGATAAGAATATAATTTGTTCGCCTAGCGGCTCGAATTTAGGTAATGTGTACAAGTTGCGGTGTAATACCAGGAGTTTTTGTTTAGGATATTCCGTTAATATCCCCAAGCTTATTTAGGGTGTATAACATTATTAATAGTCCTACGACATTTAAAAAATGTTGCACTTTGGCATTTCGGACAATTTACTTTGTTATATTTTAGCGCGATCGGACGAATTCTATCGATATGTATTTTCCGGAAAGTTAATGTGTCTTTGCATTTAGTGTCCCTAATTAGGGGTTTTTATTTGTAGTTCAACCATAAAATGCTTCCGTGCCATTCGTTGCTCGTTTCAACAGTTTTCAGAAACTTGCTGGCATGAATAGTGTGTTCCAGTGAATAGTGTTTTCAGCATTTTGCCAACATATTTAGACATAGTTTGTTGTTTTCTTGCAACGTGAAGAATGTAACCATGTTGTTTGGCATAATTAATCAAGTCCTATGATTGCTAGACTTTACGTGACCTAATCATGCATTAATTAAATGGTAACGAACGCAATAAATTATATAATCAAGTTGTTAAGTTGTACGGAATTTACCATTATTTTGCCGGTTGTCACATATGTCATTCAGTAATTGCCAATTGAACTTGGATAACCACCTTTTTCCCATTGACCTCACACCAATGCAACTCGTGAGTTTTGACATCATCATAGGAATGGATTGGTTAACCAAACACCATGCTGAGGTGATCTGTTTTGACAAGGTTGTTCGTATACCTCTTTCGTCTGGCGAAACCTTAGAAGTTCACGGAGAGAAACCCTCTAGTAGCCTAAAACTCATGACCTGTAGCCAGACCCAAAAATACCTACGAAAGAATTATGTAGCCTTCTTGGCACATATCGTAGATGAAAAAGGCAAGGGCAAAACTGTTCAGACATCCCCATTGTTTGGGAATATACTAAGGTGTTTCCTGAAGAGCTATCTGGTTTACCCCCAATTCGTCAAGTTGAGTTTTGTATTGACCTTGTACCTGGTGCAAGCCCAATTGCCAAATCTCCTTAACGTCTTGCACCGTCTGAAATGCAAGAGTTGTCAAAGCAACTCCAAGAACTTTCAGACAAGGGATTCATTCGTCCGAGCTTTTCACCTTGGAGCGCTCTGTCCTATTCGTGAAAAAGAAGGATGGATCCTTCCATATGTGTATCGATTATCGTGAGCTCAACAAACTAACAATCAAAAATCGATATCCCCTACCTCGCATTGATGATCCCTTGGATCAATATAAGGTGTGACCTTTTTTTCAAAGATTGATCTACGTTCTAGGTATCATCAACTTCGTGTACTCGAAGAAGATATTCCCAAGACTACTTTTGCACTCGATACGGCCATACGAGTTCACTGTCATGCCTTTTGGTTTGACAATGCTCCTGTCGTATTCATGGACTTAATGAATAGGGTTTGTAAACCTTATTTAGACAAGTTTATCATTGTTTTCATCGAGGACATTCTCATTTATTCTAAGTCTCGTGCCGATCATGAATAACATCTTCGTCTAACGATGGAACTCCTGAAGAAAGAACAACTTTATGCCAAATTCTCCAAATGTGAATTTTGGCTAAAAGAAGTTCAGTTTTTGGGATACATTTTTAACGAACAAGGTATACATGTAGATCCGGCCAAAATCAGTGCGATTAGGGATTGGAGTACACCTACTACTCCTACCAAAGTTCGTTCATTTATTGGTCTTGCTGGATACTATCAACGATTCATCGCGAACTTTTCAAAGATCATGGTTCCCCTCACCACTTTGACTCAAAAGAATAAACCTTTGGAGTGGGGACCCAAACAAGAGGAAGCATTTCAAACACTGAAACAAAAACTCTGTAATGCTCCTATTTTATCTTTACCCGACGGCAACGACAATTTCGTTGTCTATTGTGACACATCAAACCTAGGCCTTGGTTGTGTTCTCATGCAAAGAGACAAAGTCATAGCCTATGCGTTAAGACAATTGAAAATCCATGAGAAGAACTACACAACTCATGATCTTGAGTTAGGAGCCGTAGTTTTTGTTCTCAAAATTTGGAGACACTACCTTTACAGTAAGAAATGTGAGGTTTTCATTGACCACAAAAGTCTCCAACACATATTCAATCAAAAGGAGCTAAACATGAGACAACGACGTTGGGTCAAACTTCTGAATGACTACGACTGCGAGATTCGCTACCATCCTGGTAAGGCGAATGTTGTGGCTGATGCGCTTAGTCATAAGGAACGTGTCAAACTTCATTGTGTTCGAGTTCAATCTGATATCCAGACACATATCCTTCAAGCACAACATACATGTGTGACCCAAAGCTTGTTGAAAAATGAGCTACCACAAAATCTCGAACTTCAACCGGAAATAAAATACAACAGATTATTCTACTACAAGAACCGTTTGTGGATTCCTTGTCAAGACAATCTCCGCACCTTATTGATGGATGAAGCTCATAAGTCTCGTTATTCAATCCATCCTGGTGCAGACAAAATGTATAAGGATCTCCGTACCCAGTATTGGTAGCCGTGTATGAAGAAGGACATTGCCTTATATGTGTCTAAATGCCTAACTTGTCTTCAAGTTAAGGCATAACATCAATGCCTATCTGGTTTACTTGAGCAACCACAAATACCGGTATGGAAGTGGGAGAACATTTCGATGGATCTCATCACTAAACTACCGCGCACACCTAGAGGTCATGATGCCATTTGGGTAATCATCGATCGTCTAACAAAGTCAGCAAACTTTTTGGCAATTCGTTAGGATCTATCTGCTGACAAACTCGCCAAGATCTACGTTGATGAGATTGTATGTCATCATGGTGTTCCTTTGAACATCATATCCGATCGAGATGCTCGATTCTCATCTCACTTTTGGAAGACCATGCAATCTACAATGGGAATCCAAACGTGGCCTAGAATTTACTTGGGAACAAGAGGATCATATGAAACCGAAATATCCACATCTGTTTTCACATAGTTTCCTCTAATTAAATTTCAGAATGAAATTTCCAAAAGTAGGGGAGACTGTGACATTTGTGCGTTTTCAATCATTACACAATTATAAACAATTTCGTATTCAATGAAACCCTGTGTTTTATTTCCAAATATTTTTGTATTCAATAAAGCTTGTATTTTATTGACGAGAATGAAAAAATGTCAATCTTTGCAAAATTTTGATCATTTTCGTGTTCGTTAAAGTGTTTTACACATTTTTGTGAAACACGTAACCGTAGAACCGAACAAACCAGACATCCACGACATTTTCGGGCATAATCCAAGTTACACATGTCTTGACACCTTTATATAACCTAAATATTAGGTTAAAGGGGTTAAAAGTGGAAAACAAGTGAAAATACAAGTCCAAGGGCCAAAAATGTCAAAAAATAATAAATATTTTTGCTTCTTCACCAAGTTTGCCACCTATCTCCAATTTTTGAAACCAAGCACTCACTTTGCCACACTTAATATAGTGTTGACACATGTTAGGACACTAATCCACACTTGAGGACACTTGTCATCACCTCCTTAATCCTAAAATACTATAAACACCCCATGATTCTTCCATTTTTTTTCACACCACTTTAAAACACTTCAAAGTAAAGTGTGAAGTTCTTCTTTCTATCCTTCTTGGAGCTTGTTTCCTAGCCTTTGGAAGCCTCCTATCTTGAGTTCCAAAATTGTTCTTCAACACGAGTAAGTACTCTTCCTATTTCTTTCATTATTTTAGCTATTTTGAGCTAAAAGTCAAACAATTTGGCTTCCTGATTGACTTTTGGTTCTGACCATATTTGGTCAAGTCAAAGTTCAATTGAACTTTGCAACATGATCGTAATCATGAAGGTTATAGTCCCTAGCAATTTCACCTTCTGATTACCATGTTTACTAGTCGAAATGACGAGTCAAAGTTTCGGTCAAAATGCGCATGATGTGCATTTTACGACGAAACCATTTTTGGGTATCAAAACACCAAGTTTTGATACTAAATCAGTTTTATAAATTTAGTTAGACATATTTTGACATGTCTAACTGGCCACTTCTAGTTTAGTGCTTATTTAGGGTCGTAACTCGAGCGGTCTTGACCACTGCTTGACTTTCGAATCTGACCCGTTTGGTCTATCTTAAGATCCGACGAAACACATATTTGTGACCATTGTTGTATAGGGAATAACCTACTGAGATTATACCTTATGGTCACATCGTTTGATTAGTGTTATGATAAGTTACTTCTATGTCCTTAAAAAATGACCAAAATGTCCTTTTGCGCATAAATCCATTTTAAACACATGTAACCAAATTTTTGACATATAAACTGATGTTCTGACATTTTCAAACATGCTTGGTCATTTAAGAGTTATCATAGGACATGTTTAACCATCCGATCACACGTTTACGCTAATGACCCGTTAAAGTAGCGTAAACTACCTTAATGAGTCATAATGGGTCAAAAGTACTTAGGATTCTTTCCAAATTAGAATGTTAAGTTTGTTAAACCATATCACATGAGTTCCAACACTCGTTTGGTTTATAAGACTTCATTCTATCCGATCTCCCTTTTGTAGTCCTACACGCTAACATATTTATCTGACACATTAGGACACGTTTGAGCTTTGTTTATTCCATTGATCAAGAACACTTTTGAAATCCCAAGTGAGTACATGGTTCCCCTCTTTTACGTTTTCAAATGTTTTGGGGTGATTCATATGTGCTAAACTATCTTTTCAAATCTACATATTTACTACGCAAAGCTTATGTGAGTACATAGTTCCCTCTTTTAAGTTTTCAAATGTTTTAGGGTGATTCATATGTGCAAAACTATCTTTTCAAATATACATATTTACTACGCAAAGATTATGTGAGTACATAGCACCCCTCTTTTACATTTTCTAAATGTTTTGGGGTGATTCATATGTGCCTATAACTATTTTCAAGATTTCAAAACAATATACATGGTTTATATATATACAAAATGATTTACAAAGTGAGTACATAGCCTCCTCTTTACATCTTCAAAATGTTTTGGGGTGATTCATATGTACCTATATTTATTTTCAAAATTTTAAAACAATATACATGGTTTATGTATACAAAATGATTTTCAAAGTGAATACATAGTTTTCCTCTTTTACGTTTTGCAAATGTTTTGGGGTGACTCATATGTGCTAAATCAGTTTCAAATTTTTCAAAAAAACAATGTCTATGGTTTATATATAAAACAATGTGATTTTAATAATGTGAACAACTTGTTGATGCGTTATCCATAACACAAATGACATTCATTAGCTTTGGTCGAGCCGACCAGTAGTATGTTATGGTACCATAGGACTGACAATCCCATTATCTGACTGTTCACTAGATTTGGTGGAAGTTTGGGTAATGACAGAAACTATTTCTTATTAACAAATCATTTATTGATTTGTTAGTCAACTTAAAGAGACCCTTTGGTGGTCTATTAAAGATACCCTTTGGTGGTATAGTCAACACAGGTTTTAATATGTTCATTAAAGAACGATCAAAAGTTTTCACAATTAAAAACACGGACGATTTGTTTATCACACGGACGATTGATTTATAACACAGATAATTGGTTTATAACACGGACAAATGGTTTTGAACAATGTCACGCAATTATTTTCATTTAAAGATATAAACCATACGAATTTTTCTTTTGAATCAATCTACTACAAGGTTTTTACAAAAGAAACGGTTTGGTCAAGATTCATGGCTACAAGGTTTTCACAACTCTAACCAACTTGTTTTAGTTGGTTAATTGTATTGCAATATCAAACACTTTTGATACAAGGTTTTCACTTAACGACTCTTGTAGTCGGACAGGGTGTTGCAATATGTATACAAAGCCATGAATTTGACACTCACAAAACCTATGTACTCGTCGGCATTTTTATGCTGACTCTCTTTTCATATATGTTTCAGGAGTCAATGCTTGATAATATTATGCATCCTTCACGTAGGAAATGACGCGGGCCTTAGTGACTTAAAATATGAAAGACAATTTATTTATATATTGTTTCTTTTCATCCCAAGACAATGTAAACATTTAACTTACTAAAACAAAATTTTAAATTTCATGAGTTGTGAAACAATAGTTCTGTGACATGACTTCCCGACGTTTCCGCCGTGGTTCATTGTTTTACGCGGTGGGGGTGTTACATGCGTTTCTATGTCGTCCCTACTAGATTCATCCTAAGCATCATCCTCAACCTGTAACATGTTAAAAATATGGTTCAACACAAAGCATTGGCGAGTACACAAGTTTTGGATTACATAGTATAAGAATAAAAGATTTTGCTCAAATCCACATGGCAATTGTATACAAGGGAAGCTAGCATGCAATACTAAATGTCAAACCCAACTGTCCACAAGAATTAAGTGTCCCCCGCCACAAAAGTAACAAGACTATTTAAGATTAAGAATAAGAATAAGCTTAACAATACCCCGACAGGCTACGTGCTACTCCTATAGCACTATATATGTTAAGTTCAGGCTAGCTAAGTTAATGACAAGAAGCATTTATGTATCTACCATGAACCTAAGCATAACAATAAGCATGTATAACGGATTGATTGTATAAATTATGTTGTGTGTATTTGTGTATTTGGTACGTTAACATGTTACAACCCAAATTGTGCAGAAAGGAAAATGGGTCAAATGTACTCACGGTTTTGCAAGCTTCCACTGGATAATTCCGTGAAGAGTTTTGAGGATGGAACACCGAGTTATCCTACATGAGGAAAACATAGATGTGTAAGTATACGGACGATAATGGAGGATTACCAATTTAAATATACCAAAGTTTGTATACGAGAAAGTAATCATCTAGACTTAATACTCGTTTTTGACATTATAATTCCCATTTGGGTCGATGTGCTTTCATGGGTTAAGATACCCATTAGAATCGTAACGAGAAATTAAGTACTTAGATGATGCAACTTAGTACCATGATGTCACACCCCGGATTTTCCACAGCCAATCCAAACACCGGTGGGCCCGGGTGGGGAATATCGCAATGTAAGTTGATAACATCATAGACAATTAAACACAGCACAACAGAAGTCTTTGATTTAAATAACTATTACAAACCAAATGTTCAAAATACAAAATAATATACAGGCTCGTAATAGAAGATCCACCGGCGGATCATAAATTGTACAAAAGAAAGAATGTAAAACAGACTTTGGGCAGATCTACGATATGCAAGATCCTCTTATCACTACCGAGCACTTACAACCTATTTTTGTATTGTACGTGCAAGCTTAGTCTTTTGAAAATACGTCAGCTTTCGCTGGTAAATACACCCAACTGACTCATTTTGAAAACATTTGAAAATATGTTTTAAGTGCGTATCAGCACAAAATCTTTTATAACTTTGGAAAGTTGACGTTGCAACCTTGTTAACAGATTCACATGTTTGTCCATACATATAGGGTCTAGTGCGAAAACCGAGATATGATTAACTACACATCACTTACGAACTCACGAAAGAGTTATCCCCAATGACATGGGTAGTTGCATTTGAGCGTCTATCGGGTGTATGCCTACACCCTGCGCTAAGGTCGTGACCATTATCTAATATAATGAGCCGAGGATATCCAGGACACAGTAGTTAACCCCCGAAGTTTAAGTTATAAAAAAAACGGATTAAAACAGAATATGTGGATTTACTAGCCACAATCCGGCATTCGATTGATCCCATTTCCGACCAAGCGGTAATAGTTTACCGTAACCCAAGCTCGAATAGGGGAATAAGTCGAGAGTATTTACCTGAGCTAGTCTTCTTTTAAACGCAAGATTTATTAACTCAGCCGTACACAAAAGCACTAAGTGCAGATAGCATTTACCGGAATGTCTCTAGTCTGAATTATGGCATAAGCTAACCAATTAAATACTAACAGTCTTTCTTAAGTCATAGACTTAGACCGACTAGCGTACATGATCAAAACGTATAACGCTACATTAAAGGATGATCGGATAGAATGTAGTTTAATCTTAACAAGTATTTTGACTTGTGTAATATTGATAAACTATAAACATTCTGGATTTTGAGACTTAAATGACAAGGTTAGACTAATCTATATCGGGTCAGAATCGAAAGTCAAAGAAGAAGTCAAACTTTGTGACTTTCGGTTGCGAACCGACCCTAGAACTGAAAATGACTAGCCGAACATCATCTTACATGTTCTAATAATTATTACCAACTTGTTTAAGTGTCAAAATATGTTTATAACATATATAAGCTCGAATCACAATATTTCCGAAAAATGGCCTGTTTGACTTTTTAATATGATAGCTTTGACCTGTCAATTGGTCTAACAAACGTGATCTTCAGGAGGTGCCCTTTATAAGGACTAACACCTACCTTATTACGATCACTTAGCCATGTTCGCTTCGAACAATGGCTGGACCATAATGGTCTTAACCGAAAGTCAAGGTGTTTTCTGTAAAACGCTTGACTTTTGGCTATAAAGCCTATAAAAGAAAAATGAAAGAGTAAGGAACACTTACAAGTGGTTCCTAGAATGCAATAGAACTTAGTTGGAGGCTCCTTTCAGTTAGGAACTTCCAGAGGAGGGAGATAGAGTTGTGAATTAGAAAGGTGCAAGTTCAAATGGTGCACGTTGGCACCTATTTATAGTTGGAGAGCTTGAAGGAGGTGATGCCAAGTGCTAAGGGGTGTAAGAGGAAGCTTACAAGTGTCCTAAAATGTGGCATAGCTATTTGGGAATCCATAGTTTCGAATTCATCGTTTTTGGCAATTTGTGTGGAGGCTAAGGAATTTTTCTGTAGACACAGGCCTCTCGCGCCCCACGAGAGACCCAGGCCTGGTCTCTCGCGCCCCACGAGAGACCCAGGCCTGGTCTCTCGCGCCCCGTGAGCGCCCCATTGTCAGATTCAAAGTTTTACACTTTTAGCCCCTTCACTTATAAAGCCTTCTAAAACACATTTTTAGCACTTTTAGCCCTCCGTAACCAATATTTGGCATACCCGGGAGTATGCCCGGACATTGTCGAGCTCTCGGTTTGTTAAAAGGTTACTCAGAGGTATAACTTAACATGTTGACACTTTTAATCCCTCCATTCTCCAACTTTCAATTATTTACAGATTTAATCCCTCTCGTCCAACAAATGGAACGCATGAGAGTTAGGATTTCATAAAGGGTCAATCAGAGGCTCACTTTAAGCATGTAGACATATCAGTCACTAAGAGGCTAGGCATGTTGACATATCAGTCACTAAGAGGCCATGTTTAAGCATGTTGACATATCAGTCACTCAGAGGCTAGGCATGTTGACATATAAGTCACTCAGAGGCCAAGTTTAAGCATGTTGACATATCAGTCACTCAGAGGCTGTTGTTTGAGCATGTTGACACCTTTAGTCCCTATTAGTCTTTAAATAGACTAAATAAAAATACAACACGTGTCGCTATACTATTGGACACGATTTTACGAGGTGTTACATCCTTACACCCTAAAAGAAATCTCGTCCTCGAGATATTATTCAAAAAGATGGGGGTACTTTTGTCACATAGTGGACTCAACTTCCCATGTATTTTCGGGACCTTTAAAGGCGTCCCACTTAACCTTTACTATAGGTATTAATTTCCTTCGGAGCTTCTTAACCTGTCGATCCTCGATCGAAATTGGTTTCTCAACGAACCTCAGGTTTTCATCTATTTGCACATCTTTGTGCAACATTGCTAGCGAACTCATCGGCTAGACATTTCTTAAGGCTAGATATGTGGAATACATCGTGAATTCCACTAAGTTCCTCTGGTAGCTTAAGCTTATGAGCTACAGTGCGGACACATTTGACTATCTCGAACGGTCCTATATATCTTGGGCTTAGCTTGCCCTTCTTTCCAAACCTCATTACACCTTTTCAAGGTGATACTTTCAGCATGACTTTGTCCCCTACTTTGAACTTGAGAGGTTTATGCCTCTTATCAGCATAGCTCTTCTGCCTATCACTGGCAGCTTTGAGACGATCACGGATTTGCACAATCTTATCCGTGGTCTCCAGGACAATCTCAAGTCCTGAAAATTGGGCTTTCCAAACTTCTGCCCAACACACGGGTGTTCGACACTTTCTCCCATACAAGGCCTCATAAGGAGCAGCCTCGATGCTCGTATGATAACTATTATTGTAGTAGAATTCTATTAGGGGTAAGTGGTTATCCCAACTTCCACCTAAATCAATCACACATGCTCTAAGCACGTCTTCCAAAGTTTGAATAGTACGCTCACTTTGTCCATCTATCTGCGGGTGGTAAGACGTACTAAAATTTAATATTGTGCCTAAAGATTGTTGGAAACTTTTCCAAAAATGAGATATATATCTAGTATCTCTGTCAGATACAATAGATATTAGCACACCGTGTAGGGACACAATCTTGTTCACATACAACTTAGATAATTTTTCTGAATTGTACGTTTCCTTAATTGGGAAGAAATGCGCTGACTTGGTCAGTCTGTCTACAATGACCCAAATCGAGTCATTACGACGTTTGGTCTTAGGTAACTTGGTAATCAAGTCCATAGTTACCATTTCCTATTTACATGTGGGAATTTCCAATTGTTGTAGAAGTCCTGACGGCTTCTGATATTCAGCTTTAACTTGCGAACACGTCAGACACTTAGCTACATAAGTGGCTATGGATTTCTTCAAACCCGTCCACCAATAATTGTTTTCAGATCCATATACATCTTGTCACCTCCCGGGTGAACTTAGTATCTTTTATTATGTGCTTCCTGGAGGATTATATCTCTAAGTCCTCTAAGATTGGAACCCAGATTCTTCAATTAAATCTAAGGATTCCATCCTTTCCAGGTGCTAACTGATCAACGGTTCCACTTAATCCCTCATTAGGAATGTTAGTCTCTAATAGGCTTGCTTCTGCACATCTAATAGCTTCTCATTCAAGCTATTTCTGAGCTCAATGCTCTTGGCATTAATCCTAATAGGTTTAATCCTTTCCTTGCGACTTAAGGCATCAACAACGACATTTGCCTTGCGGGGATGGTAGCGAATTTCCCAATCATAATCGTTAAGTGTTTCCATCCAATGACGTTGTTGCATGTTCAATTCTTTCTGATTGAACAAATGTTGAAGACTCTTATGGTCAGTGTATATAATACAGTTTATGCCATATAAGTAATGTCTCCACAGCTTTAGTGCAAATACAACTACACCCAATTCCAAATCATGGGTGGAATTCATTTTGTGTACCTTTAATTGTCATGACGCATAAGCAATTACCTTGCCTTTTTGCATTAGCACACAGCCCATGCCAGTGTGCGAAGCATCACAATAAACTATAGAATCCTCACTACCCTCAGGTAGAGATAACACAGGAGCATTGCTCAACTTGTGTTTTAGAATCTCAAAGGATTTTTGTTGTTTCAGACCCCAAACAAACTTGACATTCTTACGAGTCAAAGTAGTTAAAGGAGTGGCTATCCTTGAAAAGTTCTCAATGGACCTCCTTTATTAACCAGCCAATCCTAGGAAACTACGAATCTCCGATGGGGTCTTGGGTGCTTCCCAATTCATTATGGCTTCTATTTTTGCGGGATCCACTTGGATACCATGCTCACTTACAACATGTCCAAGAAATTGAACTTCTCTAAGCGAAAATTCATACTTAGAAAATTTAGCATAGAGCTTCTCCTGCCTTAGCAATTCGAGAATGCGCCGAAAGTGTTTCTCGTGATCAACTTGATTACGAGAATAGATAAGTATGTCGTCTATGAAGACAATGACAAACTTATCCAAATACGGTTTGCAGGCTCTATTCATGAGATCCGTGAATGCTGCAGGTGCATTTGTAAGCCTAAAAGGCATCACTAGAAATTCGAAATGACCATATCGGGTTCCGAAAGCAGTATTAGGAATATCCTCGTTCCTAACCTTCAGCTGATGATATCCTGATCTCAAATCAATCTTAGAAAAGTAACTAGCCCCTGAAGTTGGTCGAATAAATCATCGATCCTGGGCAGAGGATATTGGTTCTTAATTGTTATCTTGTTCAATTCTCGGTAATCAACGCACATCCGCATTGAACCGTCTTTCTTTTAAAAAAAAAAAAGAATTGGAGCTCCCCACGGTGATGAACTAGGCTGGATAAAGCCTTTCTCTAAAAGTTCATCTAATTGAACTCTTACCTCCTTCATTTCCATCGGTGCTAACCGATATGGAGCTCTGGCTACCGATGCTGATCTGGGCAGGATATCAATTCCAAATTCCACCTGCCTATCTGGAGGTAGGCCAGGTAATTCCTGGGGAAAACATAGGTATACTCCGAGATAACTGGAGGGTCTTCTATATTTGGCTAAGGCTCATTGATAGTTACTTGTGCCATATAAATGACACATCCTCTCTCCAAACACTTGGATGCCTTATATAATGACACCTTGTCTGGAAATCCATAGTGTGAATCTCCAGTGATGGTGATCGTTTCACGAGATGGGGTTTTATCGATAAGTTTCTTATCGCAAGCAATACGGGCTTGGTTATCGGATAACCAATCCATGCCTAAAACTACATCGAACCATGCCAATTTTATTGGCAAAAGAGAGATGGGGATAGAATGATTCTTAATGGATATAGAACATCCATCAAGAATGGAAGATGCTGACTCTAATGTTCCATCAACGAGTTCTATCTCATAGGTTATATTTAGAGTTCTTATGGGCAAGTTTAATAGTTTACTAAACTTATGATCAACAAAAGATTTATCTGCACCCGAATCAAAAAGAACTCTAGCATATACATCATTGATGAGGAATGTACCTGTTATGACATTATTTTCATTAACGGCCTCCCTAGCATTTATCAAGAAAGCACGAGCATTCCCTTTCATAGCCTCTCTAGGCTTTGTATCATTACCTTTGGGGTTCTTGGGGCAGTTGAACATAATATGCCCCTTTTCATTACAGTTGTAGCAGACGACATTCTTAAGATCCTTGCATTCTAAGGTTTTATGCCCTCTTTTCTTAAAGATACCACAGGGTCTAGTTTGTGGATAAATACTACACTGTCCCCAATGCTTACGGTTGCAATTTTTACATGTCGGCATTACACCCGACTTATCTTGGTTCCTCCTGAACCCAAATCTCCCTTTATTTTTCTTATTAAATCTTTGGGAGTTATCATCCTCTCTCTTCCTTTTCCCGTCAGTCTCTAATTTGACTGACTTCTGCCTCACCATATCTAGAGTGAGGGAGAGAGATAGGTCAACAACAGACCTGTAGGTAGGCTGAGCAGCCTTTACCATGCCTTTTATCTCAGGCGCTAACCCATTAATAAAATGCGCAATGCGTTTGGTTACAGGGGTGATTAAATAGGAAACTAACTTAGACATGGAATTGAAGTCAGAAACTTACTTCCAACAGTCTAGGTTCTTCATTGAAAGAGTCAGAAAGTATGTCTCTAATTTCTCCACCTCATGAGGTAGGCAGTATGTTTCCTTGACGAAATCGAAAAACTTAGGCCACCCTAAGTTTTACAGGTGTACTTTACCTGTAGATTGGATCATGGCCATCCACCAACTCAGGGCATCGCCCTTAAAGGACTGTGATATATACTTCACTACATCCCTATCAGCACAGCCACTGAAGTCTACTATAGTTTCCATTTTGTCCAGCCATTTCAAGGCTTCTACAGCTCCTTTTTCCCTATGAAATCCCGGGGTTTACAGGAAATGAAATATTTGTAGATACATCCGTCTTTTGAAGAATGGGACCAATCGGCAAATTTTATTTTCTTTGGTTCACTCTTTGCATTCTAATAGTGAACTGAGCTCTCCTTACGAGCTGAGGATGGTGCGATTGATAACGGTCTAGAGCGAGTAGCACTCGACTCCCTAAGTTTTTCTATGGCCTTTCCCACAGCTGCATCTATGCGAGCTTGGAAGTCATCGTTATTAACGGCTATATTTTCAGCCTTGTTAGAGCTAATCTCTCCGTGGCTACTTTGCGCCTCGTCCGAGTTAGCCCTTCTTTGGAGCTTTGGTTCTAACTACCAAACACAATTTCTCTTAGCCATGGTATACAACCATATTGGCTTAAACATTGGATATAACAATCCATCGCCCATTTAAGCTAGTGTGAATAACATCACAACTCTTAGGGTTATCATATCTATAATTGGCTTAGGTCTTTAATAGGACCATCAAAGGAAAATTACAATCTGGACATAGTCCATATATTATTAGACAGTGGATCGTAATGTTAAAACTGTCATTGTCATATTTTTTACAATTGTATGTAGCTCATAGGCTTGTCACTAATAGATATAATAATATGGCACATCGGCCTACATCACTAACAGATGTAATTCATGGCTCGTTGGCCTACATTATAACAGATGTAATTCATGGCATGTTGCCCTACATCATAATAGATGTAATCTATGGCACGTTGGCCTACATCATAACAGATGCAATTTATGGCACGTTGGCCGTCATAACTGATGTACTTTTATGGCACGTTGGCCTGTCAATTGTCATCATATTGATGACTTTGGTCGGGATCACATTTATCACATTGGCTATATAATAGTTCATAGGACACAGTCCTTTTACCTAGACGGATGTGGATCCTCAAGTCACACTACCAGGAGTATGAACATTCCTTAATGTTATCATAAGAGTACCTTAATGATTGATTAATGGTTCCGGTCACGTTGGACCTTAACGACCTTGGAGGCTTGAACCTAGTCCACCACCTCTGGATAGAAGGATAACTTCCCTTAACTATCTTGTTAGAAGACCTTTTATTCTTAACTAAAATTCTTGGCCAATGTGTGGTCTAAGCCACTTGGCATAATCAAATCCATTAAGGTCTTTTGGAATTATATAGCAGAGCATAAATTTCGAGTAAAATCGAGACGCTCGCTTGAAAAGGATGAATACATATATATAATTCCAGAAATTACTTCATTAAATTCCAATAGAAATTACAATACTAGAATCAATGAAACAAACTGTCCATGCAAGGACTAAAGAAATAAAAATGTCCACGCAGGGACTAAAGAAATAACAATGTCCTCGCAGGGACTTACATATATTAGAAGAGACTTCACTCGCCTTCTTTCCCTTAACCAACTTGGAGAGTTTCTTTGAAGAGTTTGATTGTCTTCTTCTCTGTTTTCTCCGCTTGTTGTTGCATTTCTTTAATTCTTTCTAAGGCCTCGTTGATAGCCTCAAGTGGCGGCGGAGGTTGTGGCATAACCGGATACTGGTATCATAATTTGGATATCCAGTAGGTGTATAAACAGGTGGGAAAGGACACGGGTAAAGTGCGTTATGCATGACCGCTTGCAGGTAAGGGTCATGTGACAATGCTTGGTAATCAACAAGTGTAGCTGGGTTAAAAGGATCATATCCAGACGTATCCGAATATGTTGGGATAGGATTATTATAACCCGATGGTGGTGGTTGAACCATTGGTGGTGGTGTTGGTTCCACTACAAGTGAAACATTGGAGTGTCCACCCATTTGTGGGTCCTCATGAATAGTAGGGTAGGGTTTGGGCAAAGGTGGCAGCGATCCCGACCGTTGGACCGCACATACCGACATACGTGCTCCTCTTTTCCTCCTTGGTGGTTCGGGTGGGGTTGGGGTTGTTCCACCATTTCCATGTGCAAATCTTCTTGCACGGGAGGTGGTTGGGAATGATGGGAAGGAGTGTTAGCGAAAGTAAATTAGTTCCAGTATTGGTCCTACTCATTAGGACCTTGGTATGGCGATCCGGCGTAAGAGTTTGAATCGCTTGAGATTTCAATGGGATACATATGTGATCCTTACGGCGGCATCTCTAGGTCGGAGTCCTCGTCCATGGGATTGGGTTGGTCTAATTGGATTTGGTCGGCTGGGGGTGTATTAAAGTATTGGTTGCGGTTAATTTCATCGTGGTATGAATGATGTGAATGGTATAAGTGATAAGAGTTTTGAGTATGAGAAGGTGAATGTTGTGAGAACGGCCATGAATCCCCCAAATCCTCATAAGGATTTGGGTGATGGGGATGTGAAGGGATATGTCTTGAAGGTCCTCCCCTCATTGGTACTTTTCCTCTTCCTCTTTCTCTTTGCTGCATTTTCCTGTTAAAAATCAATTCAAAAATCTTACTAATAACTGAATAATGAGATGAGTAATCCTAGGTCAATTCCTAGAGGAAGTATAAGGGATGTGCTTTTGTAAGTTTTAGATTAAACACAAAAGGCTAGTATTTAATTCTCTCAAACGTTGGCTCTGATACCAACCTGTCACACCCCGACTTTTCCACAGCCAATCCAAACACCGGTGGGCCCGAGTGGGGAATATCGTGACGTAAGTTGATAACATCATAGACTATTAAACACAACACAACGAAAGTCTTGGATTTAAATTACTATTACAAACCAAAAGTTTGAAATACAAAATAATATACAGGCTCGTAATAGAAGATCCACAGGCGGATAATACATTGTACAAAAGAAAGAATGTAAAACAGACTTTAGGCAGATCTTGGATTTGCAAGATCCTCTTATCACTACCGAGCACTTCCAGCCTATTTTTGTATTGTACCTGCAAGCTTAGTCTTTTGAAAATACGTCAGCTTCCGCTGGTAAATACACCCAACTGACTCATTTTGAAAACATTTGAAAATATGTTTTAAGTGCGTATCAGCACAAAATCTTTTATAACTTGGGAAAGTTGATGTTGCAACCTTGTTAAAAGATTCACATGTTTGTCCATACATACAGGGCCCAGTGCAAAAACCGAGACATGATTAACAACACACCACTTACGAACTCACGAAGGAGTTATCCCTAATGACATGGGTAGTTACATTTGAGCGTCTGTTGGGTGTATGCCTACACCCCGCGCTAAGGTTGTGGCCATTATCTAATGTAATAAGCCGAGGATACCAGGACATGGCGGTTAACCCCCGATGTTTAAGTTATCAAACAAAACTGATTAAAATAGAATATGTGGATTTACTAGCCACAATCCGGCATTCGATTGATCCCATTTTCGACCAAGCGGTAATAGTTTACACTAACCCAAGCCCGTATAGGGGAAATAAGTCGAGAGTATTTACCTGAGCTAGTCTTCGTTTAAATGCATGATTTATTAACTCAGTTGTACACAAAAGCACTAAGTGCAGATAGCATTTACCAGAATGTCTATAGTCTGGATTATGGCATAAGCCATCCAATTAAATACTAAGGGTCTTTCTTAAGTCATAGACTTAGACCGATTAGCGTACATGATCAAAACGTATAACACTAGATTAAACAATCATCGGATAGAATGTAGTTTAATCCCAATAAGTATTTTGACTTGTGTAATATGGATAAACTATAAACATTCTGGATTTTGAGACCTAAATGACAAGGTTAGACCCGTTTCGGTTAATTTTCCTAAACTAGTTACATATGCTTAACCGTACGCATATCAGCGATATCGGGTAACCGGATAAGTCATGGACAAGTTCTATATGCCATTATACTTTAAATAAGTTGTATATCAGTAGGATATAAACTTTTATGTCCGTTAAGGTTTTAAAATGAAACTAAGTCTCATAAGGGATTTTGGTAATTTCATACCTTATAAAAGGAACTTGAATATAATTTGATGTCATAACTATAAGTATTCTGGAAAAATAACTTAGTTATGATCAAATATCAGTAAGATATTAATTATATGTGTAATTTATCTTTTATGACCAAACTATACACCGAAGGGGCATTTTGGTCATTTTACACATAGTTTATAAATTATTTGGGATTCTGAGTTTATATCATGTACCTACTGTAAAAATATTTAAAATAA
Source organism: Scalesia atractyloides (assembly GCA_947069175.1). Classification (NCBI taxonomy): domain Eukaryota; kingdom Viridiplantae; phylum Streptophyta; class Magnoliopsida; order Asterales; family Asteraceae; genus Scalesia; species Scalesia atractyloides. The sequence goes on along the minus strand of CAMTDV010000022.1, from coordinate 39,346,335 downwards.
GTTTTAAAATCAGTAGGTAACAAGTCTTGGTTAATAAATATGGTTTAATACCATACTATGCGCCGAAACGACGCTTGTGTCGTAAAATGACGATTTATGTGATGTTTAATGAAAACTGATGTGTTAACATGTCTTAGATATGTTATTTAATATAACATATCAGTAGGTAAAAGATTTATTTTGAAAAGATATGATGAAAACCATTTTATAAGCAACAAGGGCCTTATCGTCATTTATCGACATAATACAAGGACTTATTCATAAACTCAGTTTGTAATCTGATTTAACATCCCAAATAATCCTACTTATAATGTTACATCAGTAGGGAACTCATTTTTAAGTTCATTATCATTTAAACTTCTTTTAATGCAAAAAGAGCATCTTAGTCAAAATGGCATAATTACGGAACTTGCGCATAAACTCAGATTCTGATTATGATCATGTAATATAACCTCATAGGGATATGATACATTATATTACAATCATAATGAAACCTTAGATCAGTATCTAGCTAATCTATACCGGGTCAGAATCAAAAGTCAAAGCAGAAGTCAAACTTCGAGACTTTCGGTTGCGAACCGACCCTAGAACTGAAATTGACAAGCCGAACATGTTCTTACATGTTCTAATAATTATTACCAACTTTTTTAAGTGTCAAAACATGTTTTACAACATATATAAGCTCGAATTATAACATTTCTAAAAAATGGCCTGTTTGACTTTTAATATGATAACTTTGGCCCGTCAATAGGTCTAGCAAACGTGATCTTCAGGAGGTGCCCTTTATAGGGACTAACACTTACCATATTACTATCACTTAGTCATGTTCATTACGAACAATGGCTGGACCATAATGGTCTTAACCGAAAGTCAAGGCGTTTTCCGTAAAACGCTTGACTTTTGGCTATAAAGCCTTTAAACGAAAAAATGCAAGAGGAATGAACACTTACAAGTGGTTCCTAGAATATAATAGAACTTAGTTCGATGCTCCTTTCAGTTAGGAAATTCCAGAGGAGGGAGATATAGTTGTGAATGAGAAAGGTGCAAGTTCAAATGGTGAACCTTGGCACCCATTTATAGTTGGAGAGCTTGAAGGAGGTGATGCCAGGTGCTAAGGGGTGTAAGAGGAAGCTTACAAGTGTCCTAAAACGTGGCATAGTTGTTTGGGAATCCATAGTTTCGAATTCATGGCTTTTGGCAATTTCTGTGGAGGCCAAGGAATTTTTCTACAGACACAGCCTCTCGCGCCCCGCGAGAGACCCAGGGCTGGTCTCTCTCGCCCGGTGAGAGCCCTATGGTCAGATTCAAAGTTTGACACTTTTAGCCCCTTAACTTATAAAACCTTCTAAAACATCTTTTTAACACTTTTAGCCCTCCGTAACCAATATTTGGCATACCCGGGAGTATGCCGGACATAGTCGAGCTCACTCAGAGGTATATATTAACATGTTGACACTTTTAACCCCTATATTATCCAACTTTCAATTATTTACGGATTTAATCCCTCTCGTCCAACAAATGGAACGCATCAGAGTTAGAACTCCGTAAAGGGTCATTCAGAGGCTCACTTTAAGCATGTTGACATATCAGTCACTCAGACGCTAGGCATGTTGACATATAAGTCACTAAGAGGCCATGTTTAAGCATGTTGACATCTCAGTCACTCAGAGGCTAGGCATGTTGACATATCAGTCACTCAGAGGCCAAGTTTAAGCATGTTGACATATGAGTCACTCAGAGGCTAGGCATGTTGACATATCAGTCACTCAGAGGCCGTTATTTGAGCATGTTGACACCTTTAATCCCTATTAGTCTTTAAATAGACTAAATAAAAATACAACACGTTTCGTTATACTATTGGACACGATTTTACGTGGTGTTACACATGACGAACAATCATTCGATTATCATCAAGGGTTCGGTTAGTATATATATATATATATATATATAATGTATAATGTATAATTAATAGGTAGATCATATTTATCATGGAAGTTCATAGAAGTCATGCATGGAGGTAGGAGGATAACCTTCCTTTAACCTTTTTTGTATTGTTCACCAATACAGAAGTTGTCACAAGAACAACAAGGATGGTCATGAATAAGTTAAAATGAAAATAGAAGTTGTAGAATATTCAAAATCATCAAGTGAGGTGGTTGATTGAAGGTTGAATAGCCAAGGCTTCCAAGTATTGACACACAACCAACTCAAGTCTTGTTACAATAACAAGCTTGGAAGGATACAACACTTGCGGGTTAAAACCTTATTAAAAGGAAAGTTTCTTACACTTGTGACCTCAAATATGGATATGTTTCATGTTGGTTTTCCATGGAAAACCTATGGAAACACTCCAAGAGGTTTCCAAGTGTTAAGAAGAAGGAAAAGAGTAAAGGAGTGAAGTAGAGGTGAGCTAGAACTCACTTTGAAAGTCTTAAACTTTCTGGTTAGAAGCTGAGTTTAGAGAGGTTTGAGAAGTGCAAAGTGGGTGTGGAAGGAGGTGGGTTTTATAGTTGAGGTTTGGGGTGAGTTAGGTGGGTATTTAATGCAAGAAACACAACCAACAAACATACTTTTTCCCAATCCATGAGCTGTTGCAACTTTCTGCGGATCATGCTCTCTGGCGGCCCATGAGGGAGGAAGAGGGAGACAGTCGCGGGGCGCGAGAGGCCTCTTGGCCAGAAAGTTAATTGATTTTTGTCACTTTTAGTCCCTAAACTTGGTTTTTCTTTTATTTCATGCTAGAACTTGGTGTTTTGTCATGTTTTTGAATGTAAAACATATATGTAAGTATATTTTGAGTATCGAGTATGTATGTATAAGTATTTGCACATTTAACTAGTATCGGTTTGTATGTAAACATGTATTTAACGATCAAATGTATGTAAGACAAGTATATATTAAGTATGAATTTCATTATGATCAAAGTCTCGGATTTCAAGGTTGGGATTGAAATACGAATGCAATATGAATACAAGTCCCATAAATAGAAATACGATTACACTTTCTAGTTAAGGAAAATAGAAAACAGCGAGGTGTTACAGGCAGAGCTAGTTGTTTTCAGTAAATGGTCTTTGATGGCTTTAATGTCAGTTTGAGTGTCTTTTTATCTAGCCTCAACCATGTTCCTGATCAGCTTCATATGTGTTTCATGCTGAATGTCTGCCAATTGTCTCTGGGCTAAGATAATTGGTTGTACAGCTTTCCATAGCTCATTAGCATTTTGAGTTGGTGATGGTTGACTTTGGGAGTTTTGTAGGACTTGCTTAATCATGGTTTTGAAGTCATCAATTGATGATTCCATGGAAAACATCCTCTCCGTCAATTCTTGGAATTTTAATTTATCACCTAAGTTAATAGGATCATCCAAATTCCTACCAGAGGTAGTTGTATTTGGATCATCAACATGAGGAACCTCAATGTTTTCATAACCAAATGCCCCTTTGTATTGGTACTGGGACTTCCAACTGGGACAGAGGTTACTGTTGTAGCCTCAACAGATGTTGCCTTCTAGGAAGTCTTACTAATGTAACCACTGTCCAACTGAAACACTGTTGTGGCATCAATTGTAGTGGCTACTTCACTTGAAATACCACAAAGAGTTACTTGTAACTTAAGGGGTGTAGCCTCCTCAATTGCTTATGGGCTAGTAGATAGAGTTTTGTTAGACTCGGTCAAATGTAGAAGTTGACTTTCTTTAATGGGTGAGTGAGAGGGACTGATGTTTGTCTGAGTTTTCTCTATTGCATCAAGCAAAGGTATAAATGTGGGTGGTATTAGAGAAGTGGGTTGTGGTTTAGAAAGAGACATTGCACTAGGAGAGGGGCTGTGGAAGATTGATTCAAGTGAATCAAGAGCTTCATGATGTGGTGTCCCTATGGATACAAATTGTTCCTTTTGTGAGGAATCAAGAGGAGTTTGGCTAGGTGGAGATCTTTGTTCCATTTGCTGTGAGGAAGTAGTAGCAATGGTTTCAAGTGACTTTGGTGTTGTCACATGTATAACCTCTGGGATCTCATCTTCCAAAGTTACCATTTTTGTTTGTTTGGTGGGCTTTTTGGATTTTGTTGGTTTCTTTTTGGATTTTTCTGGTGGGGTTGCACAACACTTTTATATTGCTATGTTCATCAAGAGCAGTGGGCTCAACAAAAGAGGTTTGAGTAGTGGATATGTTAGCATCTAAAATTTACTCATTCCCCTTTGCTTGTGTTTTCAAAACCTTTGTATTTTGATTTGAAAGTCTTGTAAAAGTTTCACATTTAAGACTACCAATTTCACAAATGACACCATGTTTAAAATCGGTTTCAGAAACTTGTTTTTGAAGATAATAACTCAACAGCCTAGGGTGTATAAGAAAACCTTTATTTTTGGAAATGTTGTTATAGTTTGCAACCAAGTCAGAAAACAATACCTAGGAAAAATTAAATTTTGAACTTTTTAAAATAGCATAACCCAGATACTGAATGTTTAAAGGTATTTCATTAAAAGTAGTTGTCTTGGCTGACATATACAACATGAGTGTATGGAAAAAGTTTCATATCAGCAGGAAATTCAGGTTTAAAGATGGTAATACCTGTCATTTGACCTTAATAACCACACTCAATGAATTCATCATGTAAATCATTCTTTGGGAAAGAAGTGGGGTCACGTAGGTCATTTAGACCAAATGTGGTGGAAATGGTGGATGGAGAAATTTGGACAAGAGACTGCCCAATCTTTGACGTAATAACAAATGGCCTTTTGTTTTGGATCTCAACCTTAGCATTTTCCCAGAATTGTCTAAGTGTGTCCACATAGATTGGAGCCTTTGCTAGTAAAACATCCTTGTATGATGATGTTTGTAGAACATCGATCATTTCATGATAGGTAGCATTATTATCGGTTTTCTCAAGGATAGGAAGGTAGTTGTGGGGATTTTTTATGTTCAGAGTCATGATTGAAGAGTCAATGAGGGTTTATGAAAAAGATAACCGCTTTGGAGAAATTTTGAATTCAATACGGCCGTGAAAAACTCTGTTTGGATGGAACAAGGTTTATAAGGAAAAAGTGAATGCTGACGTGGCAGCAGTTTTCAAAAGATCTGATGGCTAACATCTGTCCATATGTAAACTCTGTTGGATAATGGAAGACAGTTGTTTGGAAACCTCTGCTGGATACCAGCAGTGGTTCTGAATAGTGGAATGAACAGTGGTGATTTTACACTATCAAAGGATAGATTATCAGTGGATTGGGAAAACAGTGGTTTCACCAACAGTCGATATAGAACAGAGGATACACTTTTAACAACATATAGATTTTCAAGCCAAACAGAGGTTTTGAGAAATAGTGGTTCTCAGCAGACTTTAGAGATTTATTGAAAATTTAAGGATGGTTTTTGATTTTCTGAAAACATTTTGATGTTATTTTCACATGGAAAACAAAATTTTGTTTTTATTCCATGTTTAGCATACCAATCCTAGAGATCAGACTTTCAAAGGTAGCTGCATCTAATGCTTTTGTTAGAACATCTGCCAGTTATCTTTAGTTGGAACAAGATGCAGAGAAATCAAACCTTTTTCATAGCAATCCCTCACAAAGTGATGTCTGATGTCAATGTGCTTTCTGGTAGAATGAGATACTGATTTTCGATGATGTTTTCAGCTGCTTGACTATCTATCATGGGAGGAGTCTTTAAAGCAGTTACACCAAATTCCAGCAATCAATTTTCAATCCATAGGAGTTGAGTAGTGCAACTTGCAGTAGCAATATACTCTGCCTCTGCTGTGGATGTTGATGCTGCAGCTTGCTTTTTGCGCCGCCAAGACACTAAGCAATTGCCTAGGAATTGACAGCCTCCTGACTTCCTTCTTGTGTGGCATCCAGCAAAATCATTGTCTTAATAACCTGAAAGCTCAATATTGACATTAGCTGGATACTAGATACCAAGTGTGGGAGCACCTTTGATGTATCTAAATATCCTTTTTACACCAATGAGATTGGACTTCCTAGGTGCTGACCGGGATCTGGCACAAACACATGTTGCAAGCATGATGTCTGGCCTTAATGGAGTTAGGTATAATAAAGAACCTATCATGCTTCTATAAAGACTTTGATCAACCAAGCCATCTTTGTCATCAACAGTGATAAGCTTGATGTTGCCATGGGTGTGCTGCATGGTTTACAATCATTCATATCAAATTTTGTAAGTAGTTCTTTGACAAACTCACTTTGGTGAATGAATGTACCATTTTGCAATTGTTTTACTTGTAGACCAAGAAAACAATGGAGCTCACCCATTGCACTCATTTCAAACTCTGCTGTCATGAGTTGTCTGAACTCTTCACACATGGCAGTGCATGTGGATCCAAAAATGATGTCATCCAATAAATTTGGACAAGCATCAAATCTTTTCCTCTTCATTTTAAAAATAAAGTTTTGTCAATTATACCCCTTGTAAAACCAATGGATAAGAGAAAGGTGGAAAAAGTTTCATACCAGGCTCTTGTTGCTTGTTTCAAGCCATACAAAGCTTTATTGAGCTTGTAGACATGATCAGGATAACATACATCTTCAAAACTAGGAGGTTGGCAAACATATACCTCTTCTTTGATCTTACCATACAAGAATGCACTTTTGATATCCATTTGAAACACCTTGATGTTGTGGTCGGCAGCAAAGGCTAAGAACAGTCTGATGGCTTCTAATCTTGCTACATGAGCAAGTGTTTCATCATAGTCAATGCCTTCTTCTTAATTGTAACCTTGAACCACAAGCCTAGCTTTATTCTTGATAACAATACCCCTTTCATCAGTTTTGTTTTTGAAGACCCATTTTGTGGCAATTGGACTTACATCCTTTGGCAATGGTACAAGTTCCCATACTTGTTGTCTTTTAAACTAAAGGAGCTCTTCTTGCATGGCTTCTACCCAACTATTGTCTTTTAGTGCTTCTTGGTACTTGACAGGTTGTGTGAGAGATAGGAAACCAGCAAAAAGACAAATGTTTTGGGATTGACTTCTAGGGAGCACCCCTTCATTGATGTTGCCAATGATTTGATCAGATGGATAACTTTTAAGGTAGATTAGATTTCCCTTATAGGGAATAATGGCATTTTGAGGTGAAGGCTATAGATGGGAATCATTTGAGCTAACATTTGTTGGCAATTTTGAGGAGCGAAGATCTGTTTGGAATGGAGGTGGATGTATAGGAGGGCGAGGTGTGAAAACATTTTGACTTTTATCCACAGTGGTTGGACTTTTATCAGCAGAGGTTATATTTGATGAGCTGGCAGAGGACTGAGGATCAGTAGTGGTTGATCGAGCGACGGCAGGTTTCTCACAGTTGTTAGTAACATATGTTCATCTGACTATGGAAGTGACTTTATATTGTGGAACCACAATGTTATATCCATAGTCTTGTGGTGAAGATTGTGATGTACCTGTAGGGTTAGTATTGACAGACACATCATCGAATGTAAATTTATCTAGATCAAACAATTCTACAGGGTTTACTGGGATTTTTTATGAAGAAACTTCATTGAACTTGACATTCAAGGTCTCTTCCACACTCCTAGTCCATGAATTAAAGACTCTATACGCTTTAACAGTGGTTGAGTATCCCAGTAAATAACCACAATCTACTTTGGCTGCAAATTTTGGAATTGAATCTTTTATGTTCAAAATAAAACATGGACAACCAAAGATTTTGAAGTATGAGATCAGTGGTTTGATTTTATACAGAGTTTCATAAGCAGTTGTTTGATGCCTAGGGTTTATCAAGATTCTGTTCTACACATAGCAAGTAGTGTTTACAGCCTCAGCCCAAAAGGTTAAAGGTAAACCTGAGTCTACAAGCATTGTTCTGGCATCTTCAATTTTAGCTCTGTTTTTTCTTTCAACCACCCCATTTTGTTCTGGTGTTCTTGGAATGTTGTACTACCTTACATTTATTTTGACACACAGAAATCATCCAACTCTTTCTTTATGAACTCTGTGCCATTTCACTCCTTAGGACTTTTACTGGCAAGTCAAATTGCTTTTCAACTTGTTTCACAAAATCTTGCAAGATGTCTGCAGTCTCATGCTTGGAGTGCAAAAAGTAAGTCCAAGTAAACCTAGAAAAATCATCAACAACAACAAGGAAATACCTTTGTTGTTTAAGGCTCATGATTTTTATAGGGCCAAACAAGTCCATATGCAACAATTGTAAGCATTGACTTGTTTTGGACTCACCAATGGGCTCGTATGAACTTTTATTATGTTTGCCTTTTAAACAGGAAACACAATGTTCATCTCTTGTGAAAATTTGTTGTGGTAGACCTCTTACAAGGCCTTGTTTAGAGAGTGTGGTGATAGTTGTCAAATTTGAGTGCCCAAGTCATGCCATAGTTCTGTCTCTTTGTTAGAGGCAGCTCAAAACAGACAGACATCAATCATTGGGTTATCTTTCAACATATCAACCACATACACATTGCCACTCCTATGAGCAACAAATTGTGCTTTGCTCTCAGCTATGATTTGATCAATCTTTTTAACCACTTCTGGCCCAACAATCTGACAAGTTTTCTTAGTGAAGAATGACCCATAGTCCTTGTCACTCTTTGTGAAACACCAAGGAGATTAAATTATAGATTGTCAATAAGATTGACATTTTCAAATTTGAGTTTCCCAGCCTGAACAGTCCCTGACCCTAGCACCTTCCCCTTTGAATTATTACCAAAAGATATATCACCCCCTCCGTGAGCTATGAAACCTTTGTGAGGGTTCTACATCCTGTCATGTGCTGGAGCTCCCTGCACAGTGGTAATTAATTAGTTTAGGTGGGTTTCCAAAGCCAAAATGGCTTTGGAAGGGGTCACAGAAATGTCACTCTCGAATTCAGAAGAATGGTCAGTTGTTTGAACAGTTCTTTGTAACATTTGTTGAGACCCATCTCCTATCAGATGATAGTAACCATGAGGATGCATATTTACTCTTGGTTTTGAGGCTTTTTGAAACCCCATAACTAAGAGGTACCTTTTCATAAATTGGTTGGCCATATCCTCTTGGGTACTGGTTGGCAGGTGGTGCATCTATTACCTACACCTCTCTGGGAGCAGAGGTTTTGTGCAGTGATTTGATAACAGATGTTTGAACAGGCACAAATGGTCTATTTAACTTTCCTTTTGAAGTACTAGTCTTTCAACTCTCTAGTATTTTGGATTTAAACTCATCCTTTTTTACATCAAGGTTTCTAAGATAAACACACTTTTGAGTTTTATGATTTGTTTTATCACAAACTGTGCAGTTTGGATAATCAATGATCACACTTGTTTTGTTAATGTCATAAGCTTTTAGAAGAAAACAATTTTTGGTAACATGGTTCTTCTGTTCACAGAAATCACAAAACATGTTTTTGATCTTTTCTTTCTTTTTTCCCTTTTTCAGACTTTTTGTACAACCTCTGCTAGTAAATATGTTATGGGAATGATTCTTGCTATTAGTGCTTTGATACCTTCAATGGTTGAAAAATCCATTGGTTTGAAATTCTCAAGGATGACACATTCATCAGACCATGTGGGTTCAAATTGATATTTGTCACACTCGTTCATAGGTGGAAGCGCGCGGTATGAACTTGATTAGTTTTCATCGCATACGATATGAGTAAACAACTATATGAAATAAAAGCATGTACGATGTTCATCCATTCACCATATATAAACATTACAAGCCACAAGTGTTAGCAAATAAAAGACGTCATAAGTGACTTACAGTTTACAAAAAGGCTTGTTCAAAATAACTTTTAAAACATTATTGCTTTGCATCCTATATCATGTTCGAAGACGGAATACATAGACCAAACCCTCCAAAATATGGATGACATCGACTACTGTAACCTTTACAACTTCGTAACTAACGGCACCAAGATCTACTTCAATTTCCTGAAATAATGCAAGTTTGAAAATATGTGTATGAACAACCTGAAACGTTTCTATAAACAAATCATGAATGAGCAATGTCAAAAGCACGAATAGAATAAATGAGAGTATTGTATGGTCTCATTGACGACCAAATATTACCTGTATTGGTGTTGCCTCTAGATGAACCTCCAGTTCACCGCTGTGCTTGGTGCGGTTGGCCTCATACTGCGCTATTGCTTGAGAGATGTGCTCATTTAGCTCAGCCTCAGTGGTTGGTAATGCATTTGTGTTGGTCCTACGTCTCGATGGCATCATCTTCTGGTAATAGATATCGAAGGGTGTTAGACAAATATTTAATAATAAATATTTTCAGCTAAAATATATATAAATAATCATCATGTCAACCAAACATCATCCACAATAACAAGACATGCATAAGATAAATCGCAATATGCAATAAAGAAAAGCATAATGCCAAGCATTCATATATATTTGACAACTTGTTACTTGTTTTCGGGAAAGAAAAACAAAAGGACATGTGAATATATAACCATGGTCATACATGTTTATAATACATAAAAGTGGTAAAATCTTTTCTTCCCCATTGGGCTTCAAAAGTCTTCTAGTGTCGATAGCTTGCATCTAGTCTTCATATATACATCAAAAGCGGGTCTTCTAATCCCGTAACTAGTACTTGAAATAAAAAAAAAGTACGGTGCGGGAGGCGAAGGAGGTGGGGTAGGAACTACCAAACTATGGAGATGATCCATCTCATTCTCCATGCGGCTAACACGAGTGTCAGAGATGTTGGCTCGCTGCTCCAAAGTCAGCACGCGAGCCTCAAGGCTAATGGGTGGACGTGAGTGTGGAGACAGGGTAGTGGTGGTGGAGTAGGTGGTGGTGGGTAGGCAGGTGGTGGTGGTGGCAGGGTATCACGAAAACGCTCCAACTCCCAGACCTTAAGGGACAGGAGCTGAATCTGCAGCTGTAGGGACTGAACGAGATCGTCCCTGGTGTAGGTAGGGTGGTGACTAGGGTGGTAAGGGTCTGATGTGGACATATGAGGAGGTGACTGAAATGGATGGCGTGAAGATCCCTCTCCAGGAGGTGGTGCTGGAATCTAGTGAGTGAAAAAGATAGATGCGTAGGTGTGAGGGAGGGGTCTCAATGAATAAAGGTTGTTGGGCAGTGGGGTGTCGACAGGAGGAGCAAGCATGTTATTGGTATGAGGAGGGGCAGGGATACCAGGAGTGTGTCGTGAAGTAGGAATAGCTAGTAGGGTAGTAATGGAAGTAGGGATTGGTGTACAAACAGGTGTGGCAATGTATCAAAACAGTAATCCATCGACATTTCCCCGTAGTCCCGCGCGACCCATAGCAGAGGAGGATGTGCTGTCGTGTGCATCAGATGAAGAGATGGCTATAATAGAAACAATGGGTGAGGAAACCTCCTGGATAGCAATGTCAATGACCTCGCCTTTGCCGATATCATCAGATGAAGAGATGGCTGCAATGGAAACAATGGGTGAGGAAACCTCTAGGATAGCAATGTCAATGACCTTGCCATCACTGACATCATCATCTAGGTGGTCTATGTGAAAGACGGGGACCTCGTCCTCGGACAAAATAAAGAGAGGTGGAACGGCAGCAATGGGTATGACATCTAGCGAAATGTAGTCGACAATTTGTACACCGTCGGGATGTCCGACAATCACAAAGTCATTTAGCTTTAGCCCGACAGCTAACAGGTCATCCACTGCAGGAGCGTCCTCCATTATAGCATCGTCGGAGGCATAGTCGGGTCCTCCTCGGGGTCCGACTCATCTCAAGAAGATATGATCTCAATAACAGAGGGTAATCGTCGTCTGATGCATCATCATAGATGCCGCTAGTAGCCGAAGATGCCATCGTACCCTTGCAAAATAATATGTACAAGATATATATATATATATCAATAAATAATATCATTACTTATTAAGTATATATGTAGGCAATCATATAAAGTGTAATCATATTGGTTTGTGCGAGTCAATCTAGTTTTGCAAGTCTATCCCATATAGATTATGCCCTAAATAATATCCTTGCATTATTTATTTGAAAAGAGTTTTATTAGTGGATCTTGCATTTTTGTATATGCAATGAAAACATTTTTTTGTAAAAGGTTTTCATGAGAGGATCCTAGTGATTGTAGACTACACTCGAGAAGGGATCCTGGTTCACTACAATCGAAGCTCAGATACCAATCTGTCACACCCGTTAATAGGTGGAAGCGCGCGGTGTGAACTTTATTAGTTTTCATGGATACGATATGAGTAAACAACTATATGAAATAAAAGCATGTACGATGTTCATTCATTCACCATATATAAACATTACAAGCCACAAGTGGTTAGGAAATAAAAGACGTCATAAGTGATTTACAGTTTACAAAAAGGCTTGTTCAAAATAACTTTTAAAACATTAAGGCTTTGCATCCTATATCCCATTAGAAGACGGAATATATAGACCAAACCCTCTAAAACACGGATGACATCGACTACTTGTAACCTTGACAACTTCGTAACTAACGGCACCAAGATCTGCTTTAATTTTCTGAAATACATGTAAGTTTGAATGTGACAACCGGCGTTTTCCGGTTGTAATTAAGCGCGTAACGAACAGTAATACCATTAAAAATTACCGTAATTAGACGTAAATTAACTCGATCATGCCCCTAGAGAGCCAAGGAACGTCTAGTTGATTCACGTTACGCGATTTGGCGATAGTTAAGTACTCTAATGTGAAATCGAATGTTAAGCGAACTGATGCCGAACAAATACTGACTACACCTAAAAATACGAATTTTATACTTGTATTCATCGTACAGTTATAATTATGCGATATATGTGGATTATCGGGCGTCGCAAAGCACAACCAAAAGTTACGCGAAAATCGAGACGCACCAACAAGGAAATGGAAGCCACGGACTAGAGTTACGTCTAAATATTAATATATTATGACATATTTGGCTTCGTTTTCAAATTTTAATGCTCATGGTAGAAACCGGATCAAAAACGGATAAAAATGACAACCGTAGCGATTTACGCGATTTTTAACGCAACGAACGGATTTACACATCAAAAAAACCGACTTCTGACTTAAGCTTCACCATTTTAGGCCTCAAATAAATATATTTCGACACTATACGATGCTTGAGTTTTAAAAACGGGCCGTAGATAACGTTTGGGTTGGTCACGTTAACAGGCCTTCGGCCCGACCCATTTTAAAAACCCTAACTATATATTGACCCCCTTACCTTTTCTCCCACATTTGAAAACCCTAGCCCCCAAGGTGAAACCTCTGCCCCTCTCCCTCTAAACCAGTCGCCAGACTCCGGCGACGAATCCGACCGGCGCTGGTCATACCTGTCCGGCAGCCCACACACTCCCACCACGCTAAACCTCCCTCCTATACACTTTTATACCCGCACACATTTAGAATCAGGGACAAAGACTAGTAGAGAGAGAGAGAGAGGCAGCAAAGAGAGAGAATGCTGAGAGAGGAAGAGAGGCGGCGGCGCGGCGGTGACGCGGCTGCGGCGCAGCATCGCGGCAGCAGCGGCGGTGGAGGATCTCGACGGCAGCGACGCCGTTTTCGGGTCATCTGCGACGATGAACAGCGGCGGTGGTAGTGGTAGTTGTTTGGTTCGGTCAGATCTGGTTCGAGTTTTGTTCGGGATTGAGTTTACACGAGTCAGATTCAGGCACGGGTTCAGATTAACCACCACTCTCGGTTCAAGTTTTGGGTAGGTTTCAGGTCACACGGTTCAACTCAGTTTCGGCCAGATCATGTTCGTGTTCTGGTTCAACATGTTTCAAGATGTGGTTCTGTTAAATTTAGTACTCGGTTCGGCTCGGTCAAACATGGTCAACGCGAGTCAACGTAGTCAACTGGACAAACCCGGTAAACTGTCGGGTCAATGGGTCAACCACGACTCGGTAAAAATTTAATTACCATGCGAAATCTATTTATATTAGTTTATAAATATTAATAATATTTATCGCAAAACCGAGCTCAAAAGCGACCCGTTAACGATTACATATGGCCGAAATTTTAAAAATAACAATAGATCCGACTACATTATTCGCGTAAAAACTATTAGTTAAAATCAAACTGACGTCATTATATATATAAATCGGAAATTATAAGTGGCGAAAATTATATTTGAAATAGGACGAGAAGTTATATATATAGTTTGTGTAAATTGATAAATTGCGTTTTGACAATTAAATCGACAACTGGTATTGTTGGGATGGTCCAAAAATAGAAGAAAGTCTGTCCGATTTTCATCAAAAATACGTAATACGAAACATGTTGTATTTCAAAGACAAAACATCCGATTCAAGCGATAGTTATAAATAAAAATAAATATTGTTATGTATTTATTTTGCCGACGCTATTATAACTTACAAGATCGGGCCGATAACATTTCAACAACCTTGGTTACATATAACAAACATTCGGTAGTCGATTATAAACTAAATATAATGATTTATATTACTTCAAACGTCGATATTTGGAAATTAGATTTGAAAACATCCATAAGTCATCCGAATACTTTTATAGAATAAATATAATGCTTATATTTATTTCGAAGGCCAATAATTCCCAACGCTTTACAAGATGAATACAAGGTGTGTATTATTTCAAATGACAGAATTCGGAAATCATATATTTAAGACATCTAGAATTCAGAAATCGTATAAATCGAACATAATTATATATATTCAAATGTCGAGACTTTGAATACTTTTATAAAATAAATATAGTTATATTTATTTCAAACGTCGACGACTCGAATACTTTCGAAGGATTTTATAACAATAATATATTGGTTATATTCGATTCAAACGCTTAAACGAGGTACGACGCAACTCCGTAAGATTATAACAAGCATACGATCACATAATTATTAATTAAATGGAAATGATACGCAAGACTATTGTGCGGATACGAAGCACTTTACATATACGGGTATATTTACAAGTATGTAGGTATTACATCTTGCAAAACATGAAGAGTCGTATTATTATCCGGCAATGAACATGACGACTAATACGATTTCATGAAATATAATTATGTTATATATAAACATATATTTCAAGTCGTTCGAAAACAAAATCGTTTCTAAGAAAACCATAGATTAGTTATTCCGAGTTAAGACAATGACAGTTTCATAGAATCGTATGGTTAACGATTCGGTAGAGTTCGGTAACACATAGTTTAGCTACGTTATATCTAGAAACTTACAAGTTATTTCATTTTAGGAATACCTTAGATTGCATGCTAGCAAGTCAAGTTGTGGAGACAACACTATAGAATCACATTAAGCTAGCTTTGCACAAGGATATCAAGGTGAGTTCATAACCCCCACTTTTTACAGTTTTACATTTTTATAAATGTTTTCGGGGGTGGAAAGACATGCAAGTTTTGCAAAAGCAAACAATGTTCTGATAAACGGAAATCACATACTTCTAAACCATATTACATACAGATTTCAATAAACACGATGGTTTATGAATGGCTTAGGCTAAATTTACCGGTTTTCACAACAATACAATGCATTTTGAAACATGCATGAGTTTCATGACTAGTGACGGGATTGTCTTAGTCACAACTAAGAGCTAGGCCCCAATTTTATTTATAACATGGGCTCGGCCGAATAACACCGATAACATGGGCGAGGCCAATAACACGGATAACATGGGCGAGGCCAATAGCATAAATGACATGGGCTAGGCCAATAACATAACATGGGCTAGGCCCAATAACATAAAGTATGAGGAACAAAAATCATATGAAAGGCGGGGCCCATTCATACATATCAAAAACACAGATTCTTAACAACTGGTATGTAGCAATGGGATCAGATGATAACAGATCACTGTGCGTAAGTAGAATGATGACAATAGCAACCATTAATCATGTGGTGACCAAGGTGCAAGAGGTATAGATCTATCAAGTTTGAGACACGCTCCACTCCTGGTTTGTTAACCGGTTAGGAGTGCTTTTGTGATTCCAATGATGTCAGAGTTGTCTTTGGTTGGTTACTTACTTATGGCACATAGGTCAGTGTATTAGCTACACACTGACTGATCCTTAGATTCCATAGGCATCCTACATACTATGATTTCAATACTGGTTTACAAATATAACAGAAAACATTTCAATATCGGTTTACAGACATAACAGAAAACATTTCAATACCGGTACCCAGATATGATTGAAAACATTTTATCACCGGTTTACAACACATAACACTTATATGCATCGGTTTACAAACACCACAAATTACATTTCAATACTATTATATAAATATGACATTTCAAATGCTTTGGGATACTATGATCCCACAAACCGGTTTTCGAATGCAAAATGCTCAAATGTTTTATGACTCTTTTGAAATAAAGACAAACAAACTATGAACTCGCCAACTTTATGTTGACTTTTCGCATGTTTTTTATCAGGTTATGATTACAAGTATGGCACGGTTGGAACAGTGGAACCCATGGGTATTCGAGTACTTAGCGGGCATTCACTTATTAGAAGTCTTATCACTCACGTTACTTTCACTGTGCAATGAAGATACCAGTTTAGTTCACGCGCAGCTCTGGTGTGCTTGAATTATAGAGGGTGTGATATTGAAAACATTAACAAAAGTTTCCGAGTTCATACGTTTTGTGTGCGCACAAAATGAAACTTAAAAACATTTGAGAGTTTGTTTATGAAAATATGTGGTATGTAAAGCGTCAATGAACTTGATGATCATTAATGTTTTGCAAGGACATTAATATGTGTGACGAAATAGGAAGTACTCAACCTTAGACCATTTCTTCCGGTCCACCCGGCTGGGACAACAAAAGCACTACATGCGGCCACATAAGCACCCATGAGCGGGGCTTGCTACACCCGATCGATTTACATGCGGCCACTTAAGAGACACCCTATTCGCACATGATCTAATATTTCATTTCATAGCTAAACCATAGCATCAAAAACATGTATTTCCCCCCCGAGAGTTATAAACCAAAAACATTTAAGAGAAAAGGGGGAAATGAACTCACTGTTTTGCGTCCGCAAATATAAGATAGCAATTCGGGTATCCCAAAAGCGTGTAACAACCTACAAGTGCTCTAACTCATTAGACACTTGAGTTAATGTTAAATGTGTACACGTTGTTCATCTTGAACGTTATTGTATAAGTTAAGTTTTTGGATCCTTTACGTGCTTTAAATATGTTGGCATTTGATTCGTATTTGTGTTTTATATATACATATAGTGTAGGGTTCTAGAGTGAACAATAGGCTGATAGTGAACTGTGTGAACTAATCTGAGCCATTGGATTATATCATCTAGAGATTTTTAAACAATGGAAGATTGTAATTAGAATGTTGTAACCTCCCTTTAAATTAATTGACAGAAGGGTATTTGCATCTTTTGTAACTTTCATTTATTAAAAATATAATCAAAATTCCTAAAATTTTGCTATTTTTCGTATATACAAGATACACAATTGTTAGTGTATACACATGTGTACAGTCTCGATAGTATCAGTTTATACAAGATACACAGATGTTAGTTTATACACATGTGTATAGTCTCACTAACTACAATTTATACAAGATACACCGATGTTAGTTTATACACATGTGTACAGTCTCGCTAACTATCAGTTTATACAAGATACACAGTTGTTAGTTTATACAAATGTGTACAGACTTTTGATACATCTATGTATTTTGTAGTCCACGATCTAGTTCCATTAGGAGTTTCATATATGGTTTGAATCTAGGAGGGACACTTTATACAAGATACATAGTTGTTAGTTTATACAGATGTGTACAGACTTTTGATACATCTGTGTATTTTGTAGTCCATGACCTAGTTCCATTAGGAGTTTCATATACGGTTTGAATCCTAGAGGGACAGTTGGTGTCCAGTACCTAGTTCTGTTAGGAGTTTCATATACGTTATTAGCAACTAATTCTACACGAGTTTAAAATAATGGAGAAGTAATTAAAAATGTGTGTGTGAGAGAGAGAATTAACAGATGAGAAAATTAAGGGATTTTAATTAAGAGAGAGAGCTAATGTCAATGTTACCCTTTTAATCTAAAAAATAATCAATGGTCAAGATTAGTTCACTCAGTTCATTTTCAAGAAGTTGTTCACAAATGATCCTAATCCTATATATATATATATTTCGTATCCTGCAAGTGTACGAACGGGCCTTGTATTTTTGCCTCGCACGAGTATGAGTGGGTCTAGCCCATAAGAGTCTTTGTGCCTCACACAAGTGAGAATGGGCCTAGCCCATTTGAGTCTCCATGATTCACACAGTATGAGTGGGCCTAACCCTGAGAGCCTCCATGCCACGCATAGCTTACATTCGTTATGTGTGATATATATATATATAATATATATATGTTCTTAAAGTATATACATCTTGAGTCTATTGAACCTCGTTTACTCGTAACAACATGTTCGGCTTAAGTATGAGTATTTGTTCTTCGAGTTGTATGTCTTTTACAATTATAAGTGTTAAAAATATTTAATTTTTAACATCATAAATATGTTGATGTATTGGTACGCTATTCTTTGAGTGAGTATCCTTTATCAAGTGCATTATAGTACATCACTATGTACTTACGTATTTTTATACGTGTATGTATACTATATTCGTACTTGTATTTGTATACCGTTTCATTCATATTTATACGTATTTTATACTATACTATTGGGTATTTATATTGTATTTATACGTTTTCTATACCGTATTATTTGGTATTTATACTTTATTTATACGTACTTGTATACCGTATTATGTGATGTTTTTGTATAAATGGGCCTAGCCCAAATAAATTTTGTATGGACGGGCCATCCCAATTAAGTTATGTAAGTGGGCCTAGCCCAATGTTTTATATGATGTTGGGCTCAGTCCATTCGACGTTTAATGGGCCTAGCCCAATGTTATGTTTTAAAATGGTCCTAGCACATTTTATATGTTTATAGGCCTAGCCCAACTTATTATATATATTAATGGGCTTTTACTAGCCCATTACAAAATCAAGTATTTTGTATTACCACAAGCGTATTTAAAGCATATTTTATACGTATATACTTTTACATGGGTATAATTAGTGACTCTTTGTTTTATACTTTCCGGAATTTTAAGTGTTGAAATATATATAGGTTTTTAACGAAAAATATATTATTTTTAGAGTTTGTCGTAGGACTTGTTACTATATATTTTCTTGTCGGAATGCCTAACCGTTGTCCGTGATAGGTATTCATCCCGTTTCGTTATGATGTGTCAACCGTTATGATGTGTCGACCGTTGCTGATGGTGACGCTTTTATTCCGTTAGGTCGTTTATTTGATATTTCTTGTCGGTTTTTGGTTATTGTATATATATTTTGTCCATAATATAAGGTTATATAATGATTTGCCCGATGTCCGGTCGTTCGTCGTCCGCGTTTCGTGTCAAAGTGTAATATAACTTTGTTCATGTATTTAGTTCCTTATGTATTTTTATATTCATTCGTCGTCGCGTATATGGAGATTGTTTGTGTAGTGTATTTGTATTTTAGTTAGCATTCTTCCTAACTTCTAACACATAAACATAATTGTACACAAGCATTTATACACATAAGTTGGTGTATTCTAATCATGTATATATTTTCATTCAAAAATATATTTATACTTATAAAATTTCCATTTCACTTTCTATAACTCATTTTAACTTATAAATATATATAAGTGTTTATAGAAGTTCTTGTTAGATTAGGGCTTAACCCTTTTCATTAAACTTCCTTAATTGCCGATTAACGTCACTAATCGTGTTTAGCCCCATTAATCTCCCCGTTAATTATACTTTAATCGAGATTAGATTCTAGAAAAATTTCGCCATAGTTTCCCCTAAACTGTTGCGTTTTCCATGATTTTAAAACGTATTTTAAGCATGTTTAAGATCCTTAATCACAATCAACTCTAATCAAGCTTCAATCTATCAACTTTTCATGCATAAACTTGCACATAAATATCCTCATACTCCATGAACTTTATATATTTTCTAGTTACACTTTTAAGATATATATATGATGACACTTTTATATTAGTTAGCAAGATCAATAAAACCAACTTATTTCTTATGAACCTCCATCATATTCTTCCATTTAACAACTTGTTTAAACCACTTTTTAAGATGCTTATAGTGAAAATTATGGTTTTAATCTCTTTAAAAATCATATATAAGTTATAACTCATTTTTAAATTGTAGTAAAGTTCATGTATCATGGGATGGATGATCTTATCTAGATTTAAACATTAATATGTTTAAATCATCATTTTTGTTCTTAATCATGCAAGATCATATACTTAAACAACCTTCTTGAACTAGAGCAACATATGTAAAAGTATCATCTAGCACATAATAACATAATCGCTACATTATACATTATTTTTAGTGTACTTTTAAGGTGGGGTTAGGGTTTTAAGCTTTTATTTTCTTTGAAGTTCAAGATGATCAACATGAATATTGTAAACTACACATAATAACAAGTTTAATTTAGTGAAATAAAGTCTTACAACTTTGCAATGATTATGATGAAGATTAAGAAGAGACTAAGCTCCAAATGAAGCTCTAAAAGTCCTCCATGCCTGCACCTTCCTTGAGAGATCTTGACGTGGGTTTTATAAGCTTATTTTGGTGAGTTTTGTGGATCAAAAAGAAGAGTTTTGGGGACTTGGGGCTGCCGAAAATGGAAGGAAAAAGGAGTATGCTTCTTGATTTTTTTGAAGGTTGAAAGTGATGGAATGTTGGTGATGATGTTAGGTTATATAAGGTAAGTTCAAGCCATCATGTAATCTTGCTACCATGCCTTGTATCTTGCATATTTCAACTAGGAAATAAGTGGGTGGGGCCCACTTGTTGACTGAATTCTTGAAGGGGGGCTAAGTGTAACATTATTTTTTGAACATGTGTAAAAATAATAGATATTTAGGTAGTTTAATTATATATATATTGATTAGTGATTGGTCTTACATCATTAGGGAGTAATTAGGGGTTTTAGATGTTAATTAGTATAAATTAATTCCCTTGACTAGTTGGTGTTAGTTTTGGTGGTAAAAATATTATTAGATCGGTCGTCGGGTCACTTTCGGACAATATACAGAAGGTGTGCATTAGTATCGGAAACGTCGTCTCGGCTTATTATATGGCACCACCAATATTGTTTCAGACATTAAATACTCTTAACTAGTTCACTGGATGATCCGTTTAGGTATTAGGATGGTAAGTATGCTTCCTACTAGTTCGTCGGATCGGTATCGGACAAGTTGTGCCCGTTATGGCGTATCGTCGGAAGCTTATGTTTAGGATATTCTGAAGATATCCCCAAGCTTATTTAGATTGTATAACATTATTTACGAGTCCTATGACCCTTAAATTGTTGAGGTTTGGCGTTACGGACAATTTACTTTGTTATATTTTAGTGTGATTCGAGCGAAGTGTAACCATATGTATTTTCTGGAAAGTTAAAGTGTTTTTGTATTTGACATTCCTAATTAGGGATTTTTTTTTTCTTTCAACTATAAAATGCTTTTGTGCCATTCTCTGCTCGTTCCGACAGTTTTCAGAACGTGCTGGCATGAATAGTATGTTCCGGTGAATATTATTTTCAGCATTTTGCCAACATATTTGGACATAGTTTGTTGTCGTCTCGCAAAGCGATGAATGTAACTATGTTGTTTGACATATTTAACCATGTCCTATGATTGCTAGACTTTACTCGATCTAATCATGCATTAATTAAGTCAGAACGAACGAAATAAATTGTATGATCAAGTTGTTAAGTTGTACGAAAATTACCATTATTTTGACGGTTGTCACAATATTTCTCAATTTCCTCAAAAGTTGAGGATCCCTCATTTCTTTCTAAAACTATTTTTCTTCCATTTTTATCAGTGACCTTGATTTCTTAACCAGACAGATGTATTTTGGAACAATTTCAACCACACCAGAATTATTTGCAGTAAAATTTTCAGAAATCTGGTCATTTTTCTTGAATCCTATGCCAAATTTTATGTTACTTTTGACCTGGTTTTCTAGCAAAATCTCATAACCTTTACAGGATCCACCCATTTTTCACAAGTGACTTGGGTGGATTCCAACTCCTTTTTGCAAACCTGATATTTTTCTATCATAGTTCGGAGTTGGTCCTTGGTTATGCTGCCTTCATGTTTTAAGCTTCTAATTTTAGATTCTTTTTCAAACAGTTTAGTTTTTAGCTCTTTTGAAAGATTTTCAAACTGCAATTCATCATGCAAAATCTTAATCCTAAGGTTTTCATTCACCTCTTTTATGTTAGCAAAAGCTATGATACATTTATCAGAACATAGATCTTTTAAAACATGAGGAGATACCTTAGTAGCAGCCATCATGGCACACTCACATTCACCTTCACAAACATTGACATCCCATGGGTCAGACAAGGGTTTCAGTTCTTCATCAACATTTTCGTTTGTAACAACTGTTTCATCATGATCATTAGATACTACAGACTTAGGCTCCACTTCTTCAAATTCAACACCCTCAACAATAGACTCTAATGCCATAAAGCAAAATTCATTTTGTTTCTTTTCAGTGTCAACAACTAGAGCAAAGTTTTCATCAGTCAGATCCTCATGCAAGCTACTCCAATCGACAAAGCCCTGAGTAAAGAAGCTCTGTTGATTAACCTCTGCCGGAGCAGTGGTTTGAGTAACTTGTTGTGCGTGTTGCATTTGAACCTGAGGAGTTGGTGCTTGAACATATTGAATTTGAGGAACATTGGTTTGAACATATTGTACAGGAACAATGGTAGCAGGGTGTGCAAAATGAGCAGTGCTTTGTATATGAGGAGCAGGGGTATATTGGGAATAATGGACAATGTTTTGAGGTCTAGGGCTAGGATGTGTGATAATTTGTCCAGATGTTTGAGACCTACATTCTCTAGCAAAGTGACCTAGCCTACTACACTTGAAACATTTAATCTTTGACTTATCCATCCCAACTTTTAGACCCCCATGCAACCCTAGAAACTTTTTACCAGTTCTCTTGTAATACTTGCTAGCCCTAACACTCAACAAAGCAAGCTGGTGCAAAATATCCATCTCTTCCAAATTTGTAGGATCAAAATGTTGATGGTCATTGAACACAAAGGATTAAGTTATCAGAAGTTTGGCTTTCCCCATTAGCAGTAAAAGCATAATTGGGTGTGTAAGAATCAGAGCTGAAACTACCATCGGAGGTTATGTCAATGAAATGATCATAACTCTGATCCTTGCAGCTGCTAGAGGCTTCTTCTTGGCCAAAAAGTGTTGTACTACTGCATGCATAGTCATCAACCACTTTGCTAGACTCTTATAGCCTCTTTTTCTAGTTCAGCTCTCTCTCATAACTAAGGAGCCTACCATGAAGTTGAGTTAGACTCATCTCTTTGAACCCAACCAAATTTCTAGTTACAAAAGCTATAATGGCCCACTTGTCTGGCAATGATCTAAGAAAATGACTATCTAAAGTCGAATTTGCAAACTCAACATTAACCAGTTTGTTGGTGCATAATGTCTGTTGCCTACGTCTAGGACATGTTGTTTATGCATATAGGGCTGTCAAAGAGAGTTTTTGGGAAAAGAGAGATCATATTTCATCAATATGAAAACCACAGTATGCTAAAGATATGGAATGTTTAAACAAGTAATTAAACAGGTCTTACTAAGGATGTGCCAATAGGCTTCACTCGTTCAGTAAATTGATTTTCAAGATACAAACTTAAAAGAAAAACTGAGTAACTTGTGGATCAACATCTCTCGATATATGGACTTAGTACTCCGAAATTTCATTTGAGAGAATGCCAGATTCTGCGATACTAGGTCTTTATATTTAATTGATGTCGGGGGTATTATATGAGTTCTTCTGATTTTGCTTCAGCAATGGCCTAGAACTTGTATAATACTTTACGTATTATTCGCCTACAAAAGCTGCACAAAAATGAGTATGTCATAAACACTTATGACATTTGCAGTTCAAAAGATTCCTTTATGGAACACCACTTAAAGTCGAGCCTTCATCTCTTTGTATGTATGGAAATACTAACCTGAGCTGTCAAGGTCTCGCAATTCACCTCGTTTACAAATACCAGTTACATATATTCACCTGTGAAATGATATTCTAGGAATCTCGATGCAGGAGTATATTTTGAGATCGGAAACACAGTTATTTCATGTTCCTTAATCTCTACCTAACATATCCTGAAACAATTGAGAAACAATTGAGAAATATTGGCAATCTAGGTAAATTTTTTAAGAAGTTAAAGTTACTACCAAGATCGATAGTACTTGTGATTGTCTAAATACTTGATATGATCATCTTAACACAAAACTCACAAAAATATGGATGTAATACATTTTTACTTGTTATTTCTTTTTAGAAAAATCCCAAAAAGATTTTCAGCTTTAGCAATTTATCCTAGATTGAAGAACTCCGGAAGGAACAACGAGTCTCTGCTCCACAAAACCCTGAAATGTATTTTGGCGGTATAAATACAGGTACAAATTCAAGTCAGCAACCGAAAGCTGCAGACCGCGTTTGTGTCAAACGTGAACCCTTTCCTACCCCAACCAGTTCAAAAAAGTCAGTCTACAGGTTCGAGTAATCAAGCCTATGGACAAACTTTTGATCCGAAAGCCTTCCTTCCACAGCCAAGGGATTTAGCGCATAAAGCGTCACAGCAAGCTCCTCAACAAGCTTTCTATGGAAGCAACAGTCAATCGGCAAATCCCAACACTGTCAAACTTGACACGTCAAATCTCTCCAAAATCAACGTGGAAGTTGCAAAGGAACATGCAGAACTTATAAATACCACGGTCAATGCGTATTGTGGTTTAGTTGCAGGTCAAATAGGGAACATCAATTTGACAAACGATGACTATGAACAAATTGACCGAGATGAAATGGAGCTGATGGACATCAAGTGGGCATTTACAAGCACTATGAGAAGAGCGAATGATTATATGAGAAGAACAAGTAGAACCGGTTTGAAAAGCAAGAAGGATACAAAATACGGCTTTGACAAAACCGCCGTTACTTGCTTCAACTGTGGAGAAAGAGGTCACTTCAAGCGGGAATGCACCAGACCCAGCAAGGAAGGAAATCACAATCCCTTTCGTAATCAGTCTCAACCATCCAACACAGCACAGTACAACAATGAAAGAAGAATAGTAGCTGTTGGCAACTCTAAAAACACCAATCAATCAGGACCTTCAAACACGTACAGAGCTATGGTAGTTCAGTCTGATGAAGGATGTGATTGGTCAGTTAGTTGGGAATTGAGAACAACGGAAGAACTGCATGTTATGCGAAGATCATGGATCAAATCAAGCATGATCACAGCATCAATACTCCAAATAACGATGATACATCTGGGATGCTGGTAGTTCTGATGAAGAAAGTTCAAGTTCAGATGGTTATGGATCTGATTCTGATGTGAAGAAAGGAAGTGAAGCTGAGGGTGAAAAGTTGCTGAGTGAAGCTGCGATGTTGAAGAGTGAAGAGGTATGTATGAGGGGAATGCAAAAGCTGCGGTAAAAGAGACAGAGGCACTCTCTACAGATGGTGCAGCTTTTCCTCATCACACTGCCTTTATGGCAAATGTTGAAGGTTCTTCAAAACATGTAAATTCTGAACCTCCTACTGTTTGCAATGATTGTGTTGAACTGAAAATAAAATATGAAACTGTCAACAGTCATAATCAGAATTTAGTTATTGAACTGTCAAAATGAAAAGAGGCGAATTTGGCGCTAACTAGAAATGAAAAAGAGTTCAAATATGTAATAGAAACCCTTAAGAAAAGTGTTTTTGAATTGACAAAAGCAGTTTTGAATAAATAGACAGGAATTAATAACTACATTAATCTCCTAGAAGAAAAAAAGAAAGAGTTAGCCATCGCCAAATGCGAAGATGATTCGATCAAACGCAAATTGGAAAGTTATTCCAACTCCCAATATGTGCTTGATCATATTATTGAAGTTCAAAAACTAAAGGGAGATACTCAATGCATAGGGTATAAGTCGTGTCCACCCCAATGAAACACAACTATACCAAAATGCCTGATGAAGAGGAGATGCCTGGTTTTGAACCCTCTGTACCTTTGAATCCTGAGGAATTCGCAGCAGGGTTAGGGTTCAAACTAGGCAATTCCTCTCAAGAACCAAGCAAGCCAGAAAGTTCATCATCTGATGAAGAAGAGGATGATACATCAGATGATGAATCAAGAAATGATGATCAGGATCAACCTCTTGATGAAAGGAAAAGAGTAGAATTGTCTGCTACTCCTAGTACTCAATCTGTTGAGAATCAAGAGACAGTTCCTAAGAAATCTGTGAAGACAAGTGTGTCTACACAAGAAGTAGATAATGTGTTATATACTTTGGTTGGAGATAAGAAAATCTATTCAAACAAAGATTTTCCAATTAAAAACGTAAATCCAATCTCTATAGATCAGGTTTTTGAAAAGTCAACAACCAAACCATTAGAGAAGAAAAAGTCAACCAAACCACAACCATTATCCGCTTCAAAAGAAAAAGAATGGAAGCGAGTTGAAAAGCCCACAACTTATCAACCGAAGGTTGAAGCAAAAGGCTCTCGTTACCAGAAAAAGGCTAAAACTGTTAAATTCTAAAGGTACCGATAAAGTCGAAACTTTTCAAGGAAAATATAATGTTGATTTTGTAAAGAAAGTTAAGATTTTTTAAAGAAATAGTCAAAACAATTACACCCAACACACTGATGGATGTAACGAAAATGAACCCAGTACCTCAGGATCCACAAATTCAACATCAAGCCGAGAAACACGATCTCCTAGTTTTGTTGAAAGGAGAACATGTTTCAAATGTGGAGAATTTGGCCACATTATAAAGGATTGTCAAAATCCAGCCAAATCAAGATGTATAGAGAAAACTCCTCATGAACCAACTTGCAAACGTAAATCTGTTTCTCCGACACAAGATAAACGAATCATTAAGGATCAAAAACAGAAACAAAAACGTAAACAAGTAAAAGCAGTCGAGAAAGCTTTAAAATCGGATTCTTCGAAAAAGGATTAAAGATCTTCAGAGTCAATAAAACCAGACACTATTAAAACTGTAAGTAATAGTAAATCTGGTAATAAACAAGGATCTGGGAAACAGAGGACCGGTAATGGTTCAAAAGGAGGTACTCAGTTTGTTAATCATCAAGAAATTGAGATTACATTTCTCGATGATAAGGGAGGACCCAAGACCACTAAGGCTTGGGTCCCCATCTCAAACTAATCTTGTTTGTGCAATGTGCAGGGTGTTCCAGGAGGAACTGTAAATAGTCATTGGATTGTTGACAGTGCAGCATCAAGGCACATGACGGATGTGACAACCTGGAAATTTCTCATACTTTCGCGTACCATTGTTAACTAAGTCCTTGTGCATGGCACTTGGGAATATTTGTGCATGGCACTTGGGAACTTCTTGTAACTTCGCGTACCATCATAAACGAACTAACTCTTTGTGCGTGGCACTCTAAACATGTACGCTACATTCTAAACCGCGTTTACTCAATTTTCGGGACGAAAATTCTTTCAACATGGGGATAATGTGACATCCCGGTTTTTCGGATAACTTAAACGCAATACTTGTCGAATAAATTGTATGCTACGTATTAAACGTGTACGAGTTAGTGAATACGTAATGTGCGATTATGTGATTGTTTTAGTTATAAAATATTTATAGTAAATATGTAGACGAACCAAACCGAACCACGACACGAACCAACCTCGATTCCTTGTGACTCTAGGAGTTAGCCAAGTTTTAAACCTTAAACTCAAACTATTCGGCCGCGTGCAACCCAAACCAAACCAACCCAAGTCCCATCGGCCGCGTGCAACCCAAACCGAACCAACCCAAACCACTCTCGGCCGAGAACAAGCCCAAAACCGCAAACCCATTGCGAGATCAATTGCAAGATCAAACCCAATCCGCAACCCATTCCCTCATCTCTTTGAGCCTATATATACTAACACATGCATGCTCCTTCAAAACACAAAACCCTAGTGAGAAAGAAGCCGACGGCAGCCCCTTGTTCACCTCCATTTGGTCGCGAGATCAGCCCATTTGTCCACTTCCTCGATCACAAACAGCCTACTTCATCATCATCTCTCGGTCGCGACAATTGAATTGCTCATCTCATTCTTTCGGTCGTGATCTTGCTTGAACAGCCGAATCCATTCTCATCCAAGTCTCGACTCGTTATTCACCATTATTAAAGGTTAGGATTTATAATCGTTTGCAAGATCGTATTCGGATTATATGTGTTTGAATGTAATCGGCTGATTGATCATTGTTTACATGTATGATTGTTTTCGGAACTTATAAATTTGCAAGTATGTTTTGTTTATAAAAAACTAGAGGTATGGATTAGGGTTTGCATGGAGGTGATATTGGTATTGATCTATGATTAGGAAATCAGTTCTTGATCGCCTAGGTTAGTTATATTGACGGTTTTTGCGAATTAATGGTAACAATATGCTGAAACACATTGCTGAGTGATAGTTACAGCCGATTTCAACTGGCTGTAACTCGGTCATTAGTTGTCAAAAAACGGATTTTCTGAAGTCTAAAATGTAGAGATTTGAATAACGAATCTAATGGCGCTAGATTCATATTTTTCTGAAGTCGTTTGATATTTTTAAGTGGCCAAATAATTCAGTAACTAAAGCTGTGAAAATCCTGAAATTTTGTTAGTTGTTTATCGAGTTGGATTTTATAATCAGTAGGGAGTCGAGTCATGAAATTTGTACAGAAACTAGGTATGGAAATTTCCGGGCAACTCCCACTTGAATTTTGTTAATTGGACCATCAGTGATTTTTAAATAAATTCTTCCGTGGACTGCAGTCAGAAAGCGACGAATCTGACTGCAGCCTAGTATATTAATATTTATGGTTAATTGGTAAAGATTTAGGACTTGGAAAATTTATATAAATTTCTACAGTATAAATGTCACCTGCTGTAAAATAATTGGAATTTTTGGAACGTTGGAACTATTTTATAAAAATCCTAGAAAACAGCTGAATTATGAGTATTAAGCTGAAATTTGATAACTTGTGATTGCGTGCACCAAAGTGTTGCATGGATTGGATTGTGTTCATGATAAATTGTTTTGATTACTATGATCACATGAGGATACTTGCATGCATGTTTGAGTGTTGGGTATGTTGTTTGTGTGTATCACTTTGTGCGTAAATTAAGTGTAGAATTTGTATTGGTGTGTTCACACACTGACTTGAAATCAATTGGTTTGTTAGGACGCAATTAGCGCTCCCATCCCTTACAACTTCTTTGCTACACTAACCGAGCAACTAAAGGTGAGTTCACGGCCCCTAACTTTATCCGGTTTTTTAAACAACAGGGGGAGAAACATGTATACACTCTTCAAACTCAATCTCTTTACGTTATACGAAATTGACGTCACATAACTATTCGGTAACTAAGTTGATGTTAATGTAATGTTATGGTCACTAAGCAGCTATATCACTTAAGTCCTCGTCAATCTCTCGGATCGTTAGTATTGGGTTTTAATAGCGGGGGAATTATAAGTAGTACTACTGGGCCCGACAAGCCCCATCCGAGCTAGTCGCGCTAGCCGACCGGGTATGGTCAACGGGTGAATAATTTGGCCTAACTTCGCCATGGTCAGTGATAGGCCTGGCAACACGGAGGCACAACAGTCAGCTTCGATCGCGAACTCTTACGTGACATAACTTTAGGCTAGCTACCTATATATGTTAACATTGAACTTAATTACGAATCAACTATATTATCCCGGGTTGAGGATAATGGAAACAACAACTATATTATCCCGGGTTGAGGATAATGGAAACAACAACTATATTATCCCGGGTTGAGGATAATGGAAACAACAACTTATTATTCCGGGTTTGGAATAATGGAATCAACATCATTATTATTCCGGGTTGGGAATAATGGAACTAAATCGTTATCCCGGTTAGGGATAACGGGGGGAAACAAACTCATAACCGAACAAACGAATTTATGAAAACCTATGAACTCACTCATCTTTAATGTTGACACTTGTTTCTTTACATGTTTCTCAGGACGCTAGGAGCTCTAGGTGCACTCACATGCATTGAACAAGACATCTTTTATCGAGTCTCATTTACAAACATTGTTTTGGGTTTTTCATTTGTTTTGGCGTTTGTGTTGGCGCCCGTTTCTCTACTTATTTTATGCTTCCGCTCAACCACTTAAACTAATGCTTCCGCTAAACTTTGGTAACTAACTAAGACAATCTAAAATCTACGATGATTGGTTAATCAAATGATTTTTGGAAAACGTATTATCAAATCATATAGAGTCGTTCGACGTACTAGTGTTTCAGATTCTGGTTTGTTCACATGCCTCGCGTAAAACTCCGCAAGTGGAAATTGAGGGTGTGACAGATTGGTATCAGAGCCACTAGCTATAGAGAACCAGGTTTGCATTAGAAGTAGACCTAAACTATAGCTAAATACACGACACTAGACGTAGTCTGGCACCGAACTGTTATATCTTGTTATGCAATGTACCACAACTGTGTTATGTAGATTATGACTTCATAATAAGAAATGAAAACAACTCGTAACTAACTACACGACCTAACAGGCAATGTCATCATCATCATCGTCATCATCATCCGACAAACTTACGCCACCAAGAGCGCCAGGAAAGGCACCTATGGTGGAACCCTTACCATCTTATGGCGTGGAAACGCGCTCAGCTGCGAGGAAAAGGCTCGCTCTGGGGGAGGAGTCGTCATCACGCCCAACCATCGCTGTGCCGGTTGAACCGGTTAACTCTGTAGAAGTAGGAAATTACCTACTTAGAATCATGATACAGAAACAACAAGAACAGTTAGAAAGAATGCAGGAAACCATCCTAGCACAAGGATGGATGATCCGACAACTGACAGGTAAAACCGACTCGCTCGAGGAAGAGCAACATACGAGTAAGATAGATCGTAACACCTTAGCCAGAGATCTGCGTGCCGAGCAGATAAGAGCCGACTGGCTCGAGGACAGAGTCCTGGAAAATAGTTGGAACATTCAGGAGCTACAGCAAAATCAAGCACCTGCACCAGCACCGGCCCCTCTAGTGCCGGTAGAGGAGGATCCGGAAGAGGATCCAGAGGAGGACCCTGAAGAGGATCCAGAAGAGGATCCAGAGGAGGACCCTGAGGAGGATCTAGAGGAGGATCCGGAGGAGGACCCAGCTGTAGAAGCTGGAAATGCCGCGCAGGATGACGGCAACGACAGTGATTTGGGGGATGGAGACGTAGACGACTGACACGTCTCGCTTATTTTATTTACTTTCCTCCAGTCTATTTATTTTCCCACTTGTGTTTAAATTTGAGACTTTATAGTGAATTCATATGTTTGGTTGGCACTTTGTAAGACGTTGAAATTTCATTTAATCAAGTATTTCTTTTGACTATTTAATATATTGAGTTGACATAACTTGATAATTATTAAAGTACGAAGTAGGATAACTATATTGGATATATAGACTTATCGGGGTGTGTTTGTGTTGTGTTTCGAAGATCTAAATGGCAACTGGACGACGTGGAAACCTTAACTTGACGCCCGAAGAACTAGCTGCCATGATTCAAGAGCACGTGAACGCAGCTTTAGCGGGTGTTCAGAACCAACCGGCAGGTAACCATTATTAAATTTTCGTGTGAAAATCTAATTGTTGGGCTAGTAGAATTCCACGCTGACTACCGGTTCTCTATCAGCAGGAGGGGGTTTTAACCCCTACAAGATGTTCCTCGACGCGAAACCAAGCAAATACTCGGGGGCAGAAGGACCCATTGGACTGGTCCGCTGGATCGAAAAATCTGAATCAGTATTTGAAATGTGCAACTGTCTAGAGGCCGACAAGGTCAGTACGCAGCCTCAACACTGGAAGATGGGGCACTAACTTGGTGGAATGCACAAGTCCAAACGCGTGGACTTATTGCTGCAAATGCTATGGCCTGGGCCGAGTTTAAGGCCCTAATCAAAGAAGAGTACTGTCCACGAGACAGAGTGCAACAGTTGGAGCAAACCTTATGGAACCACAAGATGGTGGGATCTGAAATAGAGGCATACACAGCAAAACATCATGACTTGGTATTCTGTGTCCCGATCTGGCCAACACTGTGGAGAAAAGACTCGAGTTCTATCTTGGGGGTCTGGTCCCGGAGATTCAGGGTATGGTAATGGCTAGTAACCCTGTAACTGAGCATCAAGCAATCCGATTGGCGCACAAACTCACCGATAAGGGGTGGAACAAAAGAAGTTGCCAGCACGGGGTACAACTGAAGTTGCCCCTGATAACAAAAGAAAGTTTGAAGACTCGTCTGCTCGACAGTCTTCGTCATCCCAGCCACAACAGGGGAACCAGAAACGGTTCAATCATTACAACAGCCACCGGGGTCACCAAAATCAGCCCGCCAACAACAACAACAACAATAACCAGAACGCAAGCGGCTATGCAGGTCGAAAGCCGCAGTGCAACTGCTGTAATCTTCATCATAACGGCCCTTGTGCCGGAAATCGCTGCCAACGATGTGGCAAGATGGGACATGCGGCAAAGGATTGTCGTGGGGAAATCATGTCCCGACAGAACCAAAATCAACCCCAAGGCCCACAACAGGGTGTTAACCGGGGATGCTATCAGTGTGGTAGCACTGCCCACTTCAAAAGAGACTGCCCACAGCTGCGTAACACCAACAACAATGGTGGGAACAACCACAACAACAACAATAACAACAACAACAATGGAAACGGTGGCACAGGAGGTGCCAAAGGTCGCGCATTTACATTGGGCCGCGGAGAGGCCAGAAACGACTCGAACGTGGTCACCGGTAAGTTTCCCCTTAATGAACATTTTGCTACTGTGCTTTTTGATACGGGTGCGGATAGGAGTTTTATATCTGAGTCTTTTAGGAAGAACCTAAATCTCACGCCTAAACCCTTAGAGACCCCTTATATCATAGAATTAGCCGATGGTAAATCTGTAGACGTGACCCATATAGTATCCGGCTGTCAACTCAAACTCGCGGATCACACTTTTACCATTGATCTGATGACAACTACCCTGGGTAGTTTTGACGTGGTAGTCGGAATGGACTGGCTATCTGACGTCCGGGCTGAAGTTCTCTGCTTCGAAAAATCTATCCGTATTCCGCTCTCTAACGACGAAATCTTGACGGTGCAAGGCGAGAAGGCAAGCGCCGTCACAAACATCATCTCTTACATGCAAGCGCAGAAGTATCTTCGGAGAAAGAACTCCTTCGCTTTACTCGTACTGGTTACTGAACAGCCTAAGGACGAGAAACGTATAGAAGACATCCCGGTCGTCCGTGATTTTTCGATGTATTCCCAGAGGAATTACCTGGTCTTCCACCCCATCGACAATTGGAGTTTGAAATCGAATTGGCGAACCATGCCACTCCTATCGCCAAGGCTCCATACCGCCAAGCTCCAGCCGAGCTGCAGGAGCTGTCTACCCAACTTCAGGAGCTGTTAGAAAAGGGATTTATCCGACCAAGCGCTTCGCCATGGGGAGCTCCAGTCCTGTTTGTCAAAAAGAAGGACGGGACCTTCCGCATGTGCATCGACTACAGGGAACTCAACAAGGTTACTGTCAAGAACCGATACCCGTTACCTCGCATCGACGATCTTTTCGACCAACTTCAAGGGTCAAGCTACTACTCCAAGATTGACCTTCGGTCCGGTTACCACCAGATACACGTCAGGGAGGAAGATATCGCCAAGACGGCATTTCGTACTAGGTATGGCCATTATGAGTTCTTGGTCATGCCCTTCGGTCTCACCAACGCACCTGCGGTGTTCATGGATCTCATGAACCGTGTGTGTAAACCATACCTCGACAAGTTTGTCATTATGTTCATCGATGACATACTCATCTATTCCAAAAGTGAAGAAGAACATGCTGAACATCTACGATTACTGCTAGGATTACTTCAACAGGAGAAACTATATGCCAAGCTTTCAAAGTGTGACTTCTGGATTCGGGAAGTTCAGTTTCTTGGGCATATCATAAATGAAAAGGGTATCCACGTA
Organism: Scalesia atractyloides; assembly: GCA_947069175.1. Taxonomy (NCBI): domain Eukaryota; kingdom Viridiplantae; phylum Streptophyta; class Magnoliopsida; order Asterales; family Asteraceae; genus Scalesia; species Scalesia atractyloides. The sequence continues at coordinate 39,312,232 of CAMTDV010000022.1, read as the reverse complement.
GACCCTGCCAAGATTGAAGCTATCAAAAACTGGGAAGCACCCAGGACACCGACGGAGATCCGTCAATTTTTGGGTTTGGCTGGTTACTACAGACGCTTCATCGAGGGATTTTCAAAGATCGCACAACCGCTTACTACCCTCACCCAGAAAGGCATCAAGTATGCTTGGGGTGACAAGCAAGAAGCAGCATTTCAATTGCTGAAACAGAAACTTTGCAGTGCACCCATTCTGTCCTTGCCGGAAGGGACAGATGACTTTGTAGTATATTGTGATGCTTCCATTCAGGGGTTGGGATGCGTACTCACGCAACGCGATAAGGTCATCACGTATGCGTCCCGCCAACTGAAGGTCCACGAGAAAAACTACACAACGCATGACCTGGAATTGGGAGCAGTAGTGTTTGCACTTAAGATTTGGAGACACTACCATCTATGGAACGAAGTGCACAATCTTTACAGACCACAAGAGCCTCCAACACATCTTTGATCAGAAGGAGTTGAACATGCGACAGCGTCGCTGGGTCAACTCTTGAATGATTATGAGTGTGCCATTCGGTATCACCCGGGTAAAGCTAACGTGGTAGCTGATGCCCTCAGTAGGAAGGAACACTTGAAACCTCGCCGTGTACGAGCATTACAACTCACTATTCATTCGGGGTTACCCGAACAAATACGCGACGCCCAGTTAGAAGCAGTTAAGGAGGAAAACATCAAGGCCGAATCGGTGGGAAAAATGGAACGCGATTGGGAAGTAAAACCCAATGGAGCCTGGTATTTCATGAATCGCATATGGGTACCTCTCTATGGAAACCTCAGAGAGCTAGTCATGGACGAAGCTCACAAATCCCGATACTCTGTCCATCCGGGTTCGGATAAGATGTATCAAGACCTTAAAGCTGCGTATTGGTGGCCCAACATGAAAGCCGATATAGCCACCTACGTGAGTAAATGTTTGACTTGTGCAAAAGTCAAGGTAGAGTATCAAAAGCCATCGGGGCTACTTCAACAACCTGAGATCCCAGTGTGGAAATGGGATCAGATCTCGATGGATTTCATCACTAAACTCCCGCAAACTTTGGGTGGTTGCGATACCATCTGGGTGATTGTGGATCGTTTAACTAAGTCCGCACACTTCCTAGCTATTAAAGAGACAGATAAGATGGAGAAGTTGACTCGCATCTACATTAAGGAAGTAGTTTCTCGGCACGGAGTGCCAACATCCATCATCTCAGACAGAGATGCTCGCTTCACGTCCAACTTCTGGCGGTCACTCCAGAAAGCGTTGGGAACACGTTTAGATATGAGCACAGCCTATCACCCTCAAACTGACGGTCAAAGTGAAAGGACTATACAGACCTTGGAAGACATGCTTAGGGCATGCGTAGTAGACTTTGGAAATAGTTGGGAAATCCACCTGCCTTTAGTGGAATTCTCGTATAACAACAGTTATCATACGAGTATTTCAGCAGCACCGTTTGAGGCACTATACGGTCGTAAATGTAGATCATTGGTCTGTTGGGCAGAAGTCGGTGACAGTCAACTCACAGGCCCTGAGTTAATACTTGAGGCTACTGAAAAGATTGTACAAATCAGAAACCGCATGGCGGCGGCACGGGATCGACAGAAAAGCTACGCTGATCAACGACGCAAACCGCTCGAATTTCAAGTAGGCGACCGTGTCCTACTAAAGGTGTCACCCTTGAAGGGTGTAATCCACTTTGGAAAACGGGGCAAACTAAACCCACGGTACGTAGGCCCGTTTGTAATCTTGAAACGTATCGGACCCGTAGCTTATCAATTAGACCTTCCTGCCGAACTCAGTGGAGTTCACAATGTATTTCACGTGTCAAATATGAAGAAGTGTCTATCAGATGAAACTCTAGTCATTCCATTGGATGAGATCCAAGTGGATGAACAACTACACTTTGTGGAACAGCCTATCGAGATCATGGATCATGAGATCAAGACTCGAAGGCACAGCAAGATTCCGATCGTTAAGGTTCGTTGGGACTCTAAGCGTGGACCGGAGTTCACGTGGGAAAGAGAGGACCAAATGAAAAGCAAATACCCACACCTCTTCGCAACTGAGCAGCAAACTAACGATACCAACAACTAAATTTTCGGGACGAAAATTCTTTCAACATGGGGATGATGTGACAACCTGGAAATTTCTCATACTTTCGCGTACCATTGTTAACTAAGTCCTTGTGCATGGCACTTAGGAATCTTTGTGCATGGCACTTGGGAACTTCTTGTAACTTCGCGTACCATCATAAACGAACTAACTCTTTGTGCGTGGCACTCTAAACATGTACGCTACATTCTAAACCGCGTTTACTCAATTTTCGGGACGAAAATTCTTTCAACATGGGGATAATGTGACATCCCGGTTTTTCGGATAACTTAAACGCGATACTTGTCGAATAAATTGTATGCTACGTATTAAACGTGTACGAGTTAGTGAATACGTAATGTGCGATTATGTGATTGTTTTAGTTATAAAATATTTATAGTAAATATGTAGACGAACCAAACCGAACTGCGACACGAACCAACCTCGATTCCTTGTGACTCTAGGAGTTAGCCAAGTTTTAAACCTTAAACTCAAACTATTCGGCCGTGTGCAACCCAAACCAAACCAACCCAAGTCCCTTCGGCCGCGTGCAACCCAAACCGAACCAACCCAAACCACTCTCGGCCGAGAACTAGCCCAAAACCGCAAACCCATTGCGAGATCAATTGCAAGATCAAACCTAAACCGCAACCCATTCCCTCATCTCTTTGCGCCTATATATACTAACACATGTATGCTCCTTCAAAACAAAAAACCCTAGTGAGAAAGAAGCCGACGGCAGCCCCTTGTTCACCTCCATTCGGTCGCGAGATCAGCCCATTTGTCCACTTCCTCGATCACAAACAGCCTACTTCATCATCATCTCTCGGTCGCGACAATTGAATTGCTCATCTCATTCTTTCGGTCGTGATCTTGCTTGAACAGCCGAATCCATTCTCATCCAAGTCTCGACTCGTTATTCACCATTATTAAAGGTTAGGATTTATAACCGTTTGCAAGATCGTATTCGGATTATATGCGTTTGAATGTAATCGGCTGATTGATCATTGTTTACATGTATGATTGTTTTCGGAACTTATAAGTTTGCAAGTATGTTTTGTTTATAAAAAACTAGAGGTATGGATTAGGGTTTGCATGGAGGTGATATTGGTATTGATCTATGATTAGGAAATCAGTTCTTGATCGCCTAGGTTAGTTATATTGACGGTTTATGCGAATTAATGGTAACAATATGCTGAAACAGATTGCTGAGTGATAGTTACAGCCGATTTCAACTGGCTGTAACTCGGTCATTAGTTGTCGAAAAACGGATTTTCTGAAGTCTAAAACGTAGAGATTTGAATAACGAATCTAATGGCGCTGGATTCATATTTTTCTGAAGTCGTTTGATATTTTTAAGTGGCCAAATAAGTTCAGTAACTAAAGCTGTGAAAATCCTGAAATTTTGTTAGTTGTTTATCGAGTTGGATTTTATAATCAGTAGGGATTCGAGTCATGAAATTTGTACAGAAACTAGGTATGGAAATTTCCGGTCAACTCCCACTGGAATTTTGTTAAGTGGACGATCAGTGATTTTTAAATAAATTCTTCCGTGGACTGCAGTCAGAAAGCGACGAATCTGACTGCAGCCTAGTATATTAATATTTATGGTTAATTGGTAAAGATTTTGGACTTGGAAAATTTATATAAATTTCTAAAGTATAAATGTCACCTGCTGTAAAATAATTGGAATTTTTGGAACGTTGGAACTATTTTATAAAAATCCTAGAAAACAGCTGAATTATGAGTATTAAGCTGAAATTTGATAACTTGTGATTGCGTGCACCAAAGTGTTGCATGGATTGGATTGTGTTCATGATAAATTGTTTTGATTACTATGATCACATGAGGATACTTGCATGCATGTTTGAGTGTTGGGTATGTTGTTTGTGTGTATCACTTTGTGCGTAAATTAAGTGTAGAATTTGTATTGGTGTGTTCACACACTGACTTGAAATCAATTGGTTTGTTAGGACGCAATTAGCGGTCCCATCCTTTACAACTTCTTTGCTACACTAACCGAGCAACTAAAGGTGAGTTCACGGCCCCTAACTTTCTCCGGTTTTTAAACAACAGGGGGAGAAACATGTATACACTCTTCAAACTCAATCTCTTTACGTTATACGAAATTGACGTCACATAACTATTCGGTAACTAAGTTGATGTTAATGTAATGTTATGGTCACTAAGCAGCTATATCACTTAAGTCCTCGTCAATCTCTCGGATCGTTAGTATTGGGTTTTAATAGCGGGGAATTATAAGTAGTACTACTGGGCCCGACAAGCCCCATCTGAGCTAGTCGCGCTAGCCGACCGGGTATGGTCAACGGGTGAATAATTTGGCCTAACTTCGCCATGGTCAGTGATAGGCCTGGCAACACGGAGGCACAACAGTCAGCTTCGATCGCGAACTCTTACGTGACATAACTTTAGGCTAGCTACCTATATATGTTAACATTGAACTTAATTACGAATCAACTATATTATCCCGGGTTGAGGATAATGGAAACAACAACTATATTATCCCGGGTTGAGGATAATGGAAACAACAACTTATTATTCCGGGTTTGGAATAATGGAATCAACATCATTATTATTCCGGGTTGGGAATAATGGAACTAAATCGTTATCCCGGGTTAGGGATAACGGGGGGAAACAAACTCATAACTGAACAAACGAATTTATGAAAACCTGTGAACTCACTCATCTTTAATGTTGACACTTGTTTCTTTACATGTTTCTCAGGACGCTAGGAGCTCTAGGTGCACTCACATGCATTGAACAAGACATCTTTTATCGAGTCTCATTTACAAACATTGTTTTGGGTTTTTCATTTGTTTTGGCGTTTGTGTTGGCGCCCGTTTCTCTACTTATTTTATGCTTCCGCTCAACCACTTAAACTAATGCTTCTGCTAAACTTTGGTAACTAACTAAGACAATCTAAAATCTACGATGATTGGTTAATCAAATGATTTTTGGAAAACGTATTATCAAATCATATAGAGTCGTTCGACGTACTAGTGTTTCAGATTCTGGTTTGTTCACACGCCTCGCGGTAAAACTCCGCAAGTGGAAATTGAGGGTGTGACAGGCGACTTACGGCTCCTATATGATGTGAAAAGCATAAGGGGTGGTTATGTTGCTTTTGCTGGTGACAAAGGTGGATACATCACTGGAGAAGGAATGGTCTCCAATGGTGTTGTGAGCTTCGACAAGATCAATTATGTGCGGCAAATTGATCACAATCTTCTTAGCGTTTCTCAAAACTTACGACAAGAAGTTCACGGTACATTTTGATGATGCAGGATGTTATGTGCTGAAGCCTGGATTCAAGATCCCTAAGGAATGGATTCTTCTGTCGGCTCCAAAAATTAATGATTTGTATATTCTTGATATGAGCCAAGCTATTACAACATGTGCACAAGTCACATGATTTGTCTCTAAAGCCACCGAGAAGGAATCAATATCCTGGCACAGACGTATGAGACACATTCACCTGAGGAAAATGAACTATTTGGTGAAGAACAATCTAGTGAATGGTGTACTAGTGAAGAACTTTCATCTTCAAGACGTTTGTGTATCATGCCAGAAAGGGAAGCAAGCGAGAAAGTCCCATCCCGTGAAGAAAATCAACACTGTGAATATGCCACTGGAACGTCTTCATATGGACCTCTTTGGACCTATGAAACACAAGACAACCTTTGGTGATTCTTATTGTCTGGTAGTTACTGATGACTTCCAGATTCTCATGGGTAAACATGCTGGCACACAAGAGTGAAGTTCCTACTATCCTCTAGAATCTCCTGACTCTGTTGGAAAATCTGTACAATCTGAAGGTAAGGAGAATCAGAAGCGACAATGGCACGGAATTCAAGAATCAAGTTATGGACGAGTACTGTTCTTCAAAGGGTATTCTGCATGAGTACAGTTCTCGATACACTCCACAACAAAATGGCGTCGCTGAGAGGAAAAATCGAACTCTTATTGAAACTGCAAGAACCACGTTAGTAGAATCAGAACTTCTCGTTCAATTTTGGGAAGAAGTTGTTGCTACTGCATGCTACACAATGAATAGAGTTCTGACGGTGAAGAGACATGGGAAGACATGCTTTGAGTTGTTACATAAAAGGAACCGGATGTTTCTTTCTTAGAACCTTTTGGAGCTCCATGCACTATGATCGACCCACATGGAAAGTTTGGTCCCAAGGCTATCGAAGGTTTCTTTCTTGGATATGCTACTCCTAATTTCCGGGCGTGGAATTTGTCTTCGAAGAAGATTGAAGAATGCGGTGAATATACAGAAGCTGTAAGAGCTCCGGGTGCTCCTTGGATGTTCGACTACGATGGGCTATTTGAATCCTTTAATCTGCCAACTTTTGATGATGCAATAGCTGCTGCTCAGATGTTATTGGAAAGTGATACTGCAGTAGATTCATCACTAGTTCGACCAATTGTTGTTAACCCTCAAGTATCACTTCGGTTAATAATCTTGTTCAAAATGAGGAATTCGAAGACGCTGCAGATTATAATGTTTCATTAGAAGACGATGAGTTTCGCGATGCGAATGAAGCTACCTCTGGTGCGGTTCCTGGAATTTCAGATGGTACGTCAAATATTCAACCTCAAGGAACGACTGAAGGTCAGGCATCTACGACGTCATCAAATCCAGCTCTCGATATAACTGTTGATCTGAATATCAACAATTTGGATATCAATTCTAGAGTTCCTGATGTGCCATAAACACGTATCATAATATCCATCCTCAGTAGAATATTATTGGATATGTCCAGAGTGGTGTGCAGACTCGTAATCAGCTTCAAAACAACCAGAATGCTGGATTGTATTCGGAAATCAGGGAATCTGGTGGTCTGAATGATTGGTCTTTTGCCTGCTATGTGTGCCAAGTAGAACCAAAATCTTGGAAGGAAGCAATGAAAGAAGACTCGTGGGTTGAAGCCATGCAGGAAGAACTTCAGCAGTTTCAGAAGTTAGGCGTCCGGAAATTGGTTGACAGGCCTGACAACTACAAGAAGATTGGTACACGATGGGTGTACAAGTGCAAGAAGGATGACCGAGGTGTTGTTGTGAGAAACAAAATGCGATTAGTTTTTCAAGGTTTTAATCAGGTCGAAGGCATTGAATACAACGAAGTTTATGCACCGGTTGCTCGACTTGAGGCCATAAGAATCTTTTTGGCTTATGCGTCCTTCAAGAAGTTCACCGTTTATCAGATGGATGTGAAGAGTGAATTTCTTCATGGTGTGGTAGAAGAGGAAGTATATGTTGAGCAACCACCAGGTTTTGAAGATCCACTCCATCCTGACAAGGTTTAGCTTCTCAACAAGGCGTTATATGGTCTTCATCAAGCTCCGAGGGCTTGATATGAAACGTTGTGTACCTATCTGTTGAAGAACGGTTTTCGATGAGGCCTGATCGACTGTACTCTCTTAATCAAGGAACAGGACAAGGACTTGCTGCTAGTACAGGTTTATGTTGATGATATTATATTTGGGTCGACTAATACTCGAATGTGCAAAGAATTCGAACAGGTTATGCAGGAGAAGTTCGAGATGAGCGTTATGGGAGAAATGGCTTTCTTTTTAGGTTTGCAGGTTTAGCAATCAAAGGAAGGGATTTTTATCCATCAAACCAAGTATGTCGGAGTTATTCTCAAGCGATTTCAGATGGACGACTCAAAACCTTTGGGAACTCCATTAGCTCAAAATCATGGGATTACTCTAGACGGAATGGGTGAAAATGTAGAACCATATCTCTATCATGCTATGATCGGATCTCTCATGTATCTTATTGCTTCAAAACCCGACATAATGTACCCAACATGCCTTCTGGCGTGCTATCAGTCTAGTTCGAAGGTTTCTCAATTAATGGCTGTGAAAATGATCTTTCGTTATCTAAAGGGTCCCCTGACACTAGTCTATGGTACCCTAAGGATGATAACTTTGATCTGACAGCATTCAGTGATTCTGATCATGGCGGTTGCAAAATCGATGCAAAATCAACAACAGCAGGATGTCAGTTCTTGGGAAATCACCTAGTCACGTGGCAATGCAAAAAGCAGACTTATGTAGCTACATCAACATTTTAGGCTGAGTATATTTCAGCTTCTAGTTGCTGCTCTCAAGTTCTATGGATTCAACAGCAAATGCGTGACTACGGTTTTGAATTTCTTACTACTCCTATTTTTGTTGATAATGAAGCTGCTTTACAGATCACTCGGAATCCTGTACAGCATTCAAAAACAAAACACATTGAGATTAAGTATCATTTCATACGAGATTGTTATGAAAAGAGACTTGTCGATGTTGTTAAAATCCAAACTGATCACCAACGTGCCGACCTTTTTACCAAGCATTTGATAAATCACGTTTTGATTATCTACTTTTGGTCAATGGCATCAAGGTGAAACCCGAGTAACTCAACCATGGCTAACTATTTTTGTATATCCGTTTTCTAAAAATCTAAAACTACAAAAAGATTTTCAGTTTTTATTTTAGGGGGTGTAAATTTCAAGAAAATACAAAAATATGTCTTTTATTTACCTTCTTTGTTTAAGGGGGAGAAAATTTAGAAAAATACAAAAACATTAGAAAATAAAAAATGAGCTTCTTGGATAAGATGAAGATGATGAAATTCACCGGTAAATCTGTCAGATATGGTTAAAAGCATAGAAAGAAGATTGATAAGTAGCTTTACTAACGATGTATCGGTAGGCTCACAATCAGACTAAAATGTGTAGGTTGATATAAACTTAACAGACAGAATGCCAGGTGGGAACTATTCATTGACATATGGTCTTGGTACCGAAATTTCGTTTGATAGAGTGCTGAGGTTCTGAGATATACGGTCTTTATGCTGGCTTATCATCTGGGTATCATGGTTGAATCTTTTCCGAAAAATAACGGTGGCGCAAGTCTAGAACTTCCATGATATCATACATACGTGTTCATACTGCATTCGACCTTCAAATAAGTGATAAAATATCACAGCTTTATGCGGGAGCTAAGTTCATCTCTTTGTCCGTACGATGGTACTAACCTGTTCACGGACTTACTCCTGTGCCCTGCATGCATATGAAAATCAAGTTCCTCATTAATAAGTGATTAAATCACAAAGGGCTTGTTTTCAATAAAAAATAAGTGAGTATCTCACATCATTCATATACATCAAAACAGATGATAAAGCAGCATACTCACGGTAAGATTTTCTCTCGTGCATACCTTGATACGGGAATGTGTCATGATGTGGTTGAACACCGGCTAGTAAGTATAAATCCATACCTTAATCATATCTTCTAATCATGATTACATCTGATAAGTCTGAGCTTACGTGGACAACAATACCGATAATCATAGTTGAATATTTATCTGTTTAATTTTGAAAACCTAATACCGTCTTTGACAAAGATTAAAATGCTGGTATGATTCCTTTACCTTGAAACTCGAAAAAGATTATAGTTTATCTGCGTATTTAGTTTTTAAGTCTAGTTTACTTAGTTGCTTATGTAATTACTTTTGAAAGTTAGCCAAAGTTGATACTCGAAAGTTTTCTACCAAGATACGCCAGAAAACCATTTGTTTGATATCGCAACTTCATAAAGTAATATCTTGCGACAAGTAATCCATCAAAGAAAACCAAAATCTGAAATTCGTTTGAGTGTGTGTATCTAATACGAATGAACCTAGTCATTTGATTTGACCTTGTCACTTGTTTTTCTCAAATCTGCTGCTGGAATTCATACGAGTGTGTGTATCTCGTCAGGGAATACAATCATACGAAGATTTTATGATAAGTCTTTCGTGTGCATTCCCTGAGAAAGTTGTGTTCTAATTATATTTGTCTATTGAGTACAGATTGATACAAAAGAACATGAACAAAGACCAGCAACGAAGAAATCTGACAAGTCAGAAGAGGAAACAAGAAAGATTTGAAATTTCTTAGAAGTTCGAAGACCTGATGCTCTAATCATTGGATAGCAGATCTATCAATGGATAGCAGATCTTCAGGGGGAGTTTGTTGATACTCCAAACCATTCTATTTGAAGACCAAAGTCTGAAGACCAAAGACCGAAGACCAAGCAACATCCAAGGGGGAGTTGGTTGATACAGTTTTATGTGTGTCGCTTGTTCTTAATTACAGTTGTAACTGTACGGTCTTTGCTCAAGTGTCTGTATAGGTTTTGTCGTGTCTAATAGATCGAGATGTCCTTCTATCTTGATCTAGTATGACATCTTAGCTTATATTTGTTAATCAGTTGCATGTGTGCATACTGATAAGTCTTGGAAACGTCAAGTCTACACACGTTCTCCTATTGAGAGGATTCTGTGCGAGTCAGAGTTTTCATACGAATCAGGTGATTCATACGAAATACTTGAGTATCTAATGTGTTACTTGTTTCGTACAAAATAAGCTTTTCGTACAAAAAAGTGTCTCGTACAAAATCCTGTAGTTGTGATTCATGTGAAGTGTGTTCAGTATGTCTAGACTCGTATTTCTACGAAACTAGACAGACACTATATAAGCAGACATGTACCCCTTAGTTGAGAGTTGCCTGATAGCTAGTTGGTCAGCCCAGAGAGCTTGTTACCTGTTAAGTTGGTTATCTCTGAAGACGAAGACACAAGAACACAACAAGTTTGTTTGAGTCATACGAGCATTGTGTGTATATGTTTGTATTTATTCTCAATCATTAATCAAGATAGTGAATCTTTGGTTACCCCGTGTTCTTTACTTTGCTTTGGTTGCATGCACACTTGGATTCCGCACTTGTGTGTGTGTCACATGAACAAGGAACTGGTTTAACACCATCCGCAGGTGGACCTACATGATGACTTATTGTTTTCGTGACATTACCACCGAATGTCGAGTATGGCGTAATCGTCATTAATATAGTAGGGGAATGCTATGATGTGTGACTTCTTTTGCAGCTCCAATTGTTATGATTACCATTGTAATAAGTACCGACTGTTATGAATTCTCGTTTGATCGTACTTCAATGTTGTTCGTGTCGCTTACAGGACCACGTTATAAATTTGTCGTATTCTGGTCGGTAGTTCTCCCGCTGACGGGACTAGCATCGTTGTCATAATCTCGTATTTCCTCAAGGCCGCGCCTCGAAAGTCGTATGTGAGGTACTCCTACATCCGTTGTCGTATCGTTTGAGTTTCACGCATTTTTGCGCACTAGTGTTTTCGTTTTGCGTAGTCTACCTGCTGGGTAAATAAAATAACAGCGACAACATATGTAATGTGTTTGCCCGAGTTAATAATCGCAGTTCCTACGTAATGACCTTTAATGGATATTGACATAAGTTTTCCAAAGGTCTTAAATGCATGTTGTGAAAACTTTCAAAGTTTTGCTTACGGTATGTAATGTTTTCGTGTACCGTGTATCATATACAACACTAGTGTATGCTTACAAATCAAAATGTTGACTTACTGTTTTCGGCCACGGTTGGAACCCATATTCGAGTACTTGTATGTATTCAAGTCTTAGTGATCTAATGTCCCTAAAGGAAAGTGAGGTTAAAGCCTAGGTATCTCCATAGAAACCTGATTCACTGAAACCTATGGCTCTGTTACTACTCTGTTACCAGAGCCAGGTTTGATACCTAATTCGCTAAAACCTATAGCTCTGATACCACTCTGTCACACCCCCATAAAACCATCAGAGTTGGGTGTGAACTAAACTGGTATCTTCATTGCATAATGGAAGTAAACGTGAGTGCTAAGACTTCTAGTAACTGAACGCCCACTAACTACTCGAATCCCCGTGGGTTCCACTATTCCGACCGTGCCATACTTGTAATCATAACCTGAGAAAGAACATGCGAAAAATCAACATAAAGTTGGCGAGTTCATAGTTTGTTTATTTTCATTTCAAATGAGTCATAAAACATTTGAGCATTTTGCGTTCGAAAATCGGTTTGTGGGATCATAGTATCCCAAAGCATTTGAAATGTCATGTCTGTATAACAGTATTAAAATGTTTTCCATGTCGTTTGCAAATCCATGCATATAATTGTTATGTTTATAAACCGGTGATAAAATGTTTTCAATCGTATCTGTAATACCGGCGTTGAAATTTTTTCAGCCATAATTGTTAACCGGTATTGAAATCATAGTATATAGGTTTCCTATGGGGAATCTAAGGATCAGTCATTATGTAGCTAATACACTGGCCTATGTGCCATAAGTAAGTAAATAACCAAACCGAGACAACTTTGTCATCAATAGGGCTCACAAAAGCACTCCTAACCGGTTAACATACCAGGAGTGGAGCGTGTCTCAAACTCGATAGATCTACACCATTTGCACCTTGGTCACTATGTGATTAATGGTTACCAATGTCATAATCCTACTTACGCACTGTGATCTATTATAATCTAATCCCATAGCTACATACCAATTGTTATAAATCTGTGTTTTTCGGCCTCGCCCATGTTATTCCTGTTATTGGACCTAGCCCATGTTTTCTTGTCATTGGGCCTAGCCTATGTTATAAATAAAATTGGGGCCTCGCTCCTAGTTGTGACTATGACAATCCCGTCACTAGTCATAAAACTCATGCATGTTTCGAAAAGCTGTGAAAACCGGTAAGTTTAGCATAAACCGTTCGTAAACCATTTGAGTTCATTGAAATCTGTTTGTAACATGGTTTAGAATTATATGATTTTCGTTCATCGAAACATTTTATTCTTTTGCAAAACTTGCATGTCTTTCCACCACCGAAAACATTTATAAAAATGTAAAACGGTAAAAAGTGGGAGTTATGAACTCACCTGGATCATCCAGTGCAAAGCTAGCTTAATGTGTTTTCCATAGTGTTGTCTCCACAACTTGTCTTGCTAGCATGCAATCTAGCGTATTCCTAAAATGGAATAACTTGTAAGTTTCTAAGAATGACGTAGCTATACTACGTGATACCGAGCTCTACCGAATCGTTACTCATGCGATTCTATGAAATTGTTATTGAATTAACTCGGTTAACCAAACTATGGTTTTCTTAGAATTGTCTTAGTTTTCGAACGACTTGAAATATATGTTTATATCTAAACATAACTATATTTCATGATATCGTATTAGTCGTCATGTACGTCAACGGATAATAGTACGACTCTTGGTAGTTTTCGTAAGATATAATGTATATATACTTGTATATATACCCGTATAAATAACACATTTCGTATTCGCGCAATAGTCTTGCGGTATGGTGTCGCACTTCGTTTGGCGTTGAAATCGAATATAAACAATATATTATTGTTATAATATCATTCAAAAGTATTCGTACGTGTCCTCGTCGTCGACGTTAGAAATAAATATAACTATATTTATTCTATAAAAGTATTTGAAATCTCGACGTTCGAATATATAATTATATTCGTGTTATATGATTTTCGAATTCGTTCGTTTGAAATAATATGCGCCTTGTATTCGTCTTGTAAAAGCGTTCTTAAATCTTGGCGTTTCGAAATAAATATAAACGATATACTTATTTTTATAACATCGCTCGAATAATTTATCGAGGTTTGAAATCTAATTCCCGAGTTTTGACTTGGAATTACACATCAATAATTATTATTTATTTTATAGTCGATGACCGAATCTTGTTATTTTGTAATCGCGCTTGTTGAGACGTTGTCGGATCGATTTGAAGGCGTCGTCAAAATAATTATACGTGTTAATATTTATTTTATAACAAACGTTTGAAATCGGACGTTAAATCTTTGAAATGTGTTGCATTTTCATATTACTTATTTTTACAAAAATCAGGCAGAATTTCCTCTGTTTTCGGATGATCCCGACAACACAAGTTGTCGATTTATTTATCAAAACACAAGCTGCAATGTACGCAAACAAACAATATATATATATAATTTTTGTCGGGTTTGGAATATAATTTTCGCCGATTTAATTTCCGATTTATTTCATTTAACTAACGTCGGTTTGATTTATTATTTTTTTTATACTTTTTGGCTATACGTATTCGTTAATGGGTCGGTTTTGAGCTCGGTTTCGCGATAAGCATATTAATATATAAACTAATATAATTTAACTTCGCATCGTAATTAAATTTTTAACGAGTCATGGGTTGACCCTTGACCAGATTTGACAGGGTTTGACTCGTGTTTGACTGTATTGACCGAGTTGACTTTTGTTGACCGAACCGAACACCGAACCGAAACTGAACCTGAAACAATCTATGTCAAAATTGAAACGAGATAAGTCCAAATAACCAAAACTTTATTCGAACCCAAAACCGAAGCCGGGATCTGAACCGGGTTGAACTGAGTCGACCCGAGTGAACCGAAACTGAAACGAACCAAATCCGACCAAGTTGGTTTGGTCAGAACCATCATCATCGCCGGAGAACTGGGATGGTCACCGCTGAGACGCGGCGACTGCCGCCGCCGCTAAGACGCTGGAAAACCATGGCCGCTGGAATCCACCGCACATCACCGTCGACTGCTGAAATCCCCAACCCGAAACAACCCAACCCAAAATCAAGCATCACCTTGGTTGTCGCCGCCACTGTTAGTCGATCGGAACCACTATTAGTGTCAAAAGTCGCCTGACCGGCTCTGAGCCGCCGCTGGTTATAACCCCCACGTCGCTGCCTTCATCTCTCTATCTCATCTCTCTCTCTACGCTCACTCTCTCTTCTATCTCTGACTGTACGCGGGTGTGTGTGTGTATAAGAGACGAGGGAAAGAGGTGGGTGTGTGTGGGTGATCAGGGAAGATGACCGGAACCGCCGGTTGCCGCCTGATTCCGGCGACCGGGAATGAGGTAGCAGAAGGGGTCTTGTAGAGGGGGGCTAGGGTTTAGTTTTAGAAATGAGAGGCAAATAGGGTTAGTTTAGTATTTATAGTTAGGGTTTCTAAATGGGTCGGGCCCAAGGCCCGTTATCGTCTCCTGAACCTCGTAAAATATTTATTTGGAGTCGAGAATGCTTAAAATTTTATCGGAGGTCGGGTTTTGAACGCGTAATCCGTTCGTTGCGTTAAAAACTGCGTATTTCGCTACAGTTACCGTTTTTATCCGTTTTTCGATCCGGTTTTTACCGCAAATAATTAAATTAAATTACGGAGCTAAATATATCATAATATATTGATGTTGAGGCGTAACTCGAGTCCGTTGATTCCGTTTTGTTGTCGGTGCGTCTGGTTTTCCGAATAACTTCCGCGTTGTGCTTTGCGACGTTTGACGATCCAAATTGATCACATAATTATGAATGTATGATAAATACAAGTACTAAATTCGTATTTTTAGGCGTTGTCAATATTTGTTCGGCATCAGCTCGCTTATTGTTCAATTTCGCGTTTAGAGTTCTCGATTATCGCCAAATCGTGTAACGTGAAGCAGTTAGATGTTCCTAGGCTCTCAAGAGGCCTGATCGAGTTACTTTATGTCTAATTACGCTAATTATAATGGTATTACTATTTGTTAAGCGCTTAATTACAACCGGAAAATGCCGGTTGTCACATATAATTTGTCAAGTGATTATAATTTAACCAAAGAAGCTTATGACAAATTAAGCAAATCTGTTAAACAATTTGAAAAGGTGATCAGAGAAAATGACGGAACACTTTCAATGCTCAAGGCAACTGTAATGGACAAACAATTGGCCATTAATATTCATTTAAATCCAATCGACAAGCTAAAAAATGAACTTGAAAAAATGAAAATAGAAACAGAACGGGTTAACAAATTGTTAATCAGTTATTCTACAATTCCAAAAATTGAAAACAAGGAAGAAAATCAAACTGATGAAAACAAAGGTGCAAGTTATGATCGTGTTCCACCACCTATGTGGAATAGCTATGCTACTAAGAAACCATCGGGGGTGGAAAAGGCGCTCAATTTAAAACTGAAACTGAAAAGACAAATGAGCTGCCTGCAAACATTGATGTAACTTACAATACACCAGGAAATGAATGTGATTCTGATTTGATTAAAACTGTGACATCCCGGCTTTTCAGGTATCTTAAACGCGCTACTTCACGGTTATTCATTCCTACGCTAATTTGATTTCGGAGAATTAAATTACACGCTCGCAATAACTACGCTAACTTTGTGAATGCATTGGGTGAATTACGTGCTATGTGTTATTAGACGTTTGTAAATTTTGTGAATTATTATATCACGTTTTGATTTCGCGATTATTAGTTAAAAAAAATAATAATAATAAATAAATAGCCAAACCGAACCGAGCCGCGAAACGTGTCGACCTCACTTCCTTGCGGCCCAAGGAACTAACCTAAACTTGAGGCCCAAGTTACTCACCCAAACCGCCCCCCCCCCTCCCTTGCGGTCGCGCGCCCCCACCCCTTTCCCCTTTCTTTTCCTTGTGCTATATATTGGCATGTATGCATGAGTTAGTGTTAAAAAAAAAACAACAAGGAACCCTAGCACTAAGAGAGCCGACGGCAGCCTCCCCCTCTCTCGATCGCACAAGTCTCCAACCCCGGATTGATTCCAATCTTGTCCCGGTTCGCTAATCTTCATCGTTTCAAGGTTAGGTTTTTAATTGTTTTGTAAATCACATTAGGGTTTGTGTAATCTTGATCATGATTATGGTAATGGTAGGATCATTGGTATGAAAAGTGTTATGATTTATGATTAGTTCGGATAATTGTGCGAGTTTTTGCGATTGTGATGTTATGATGAATACAAAAATCATAGGTAGCATTTTAGCGATAAAGATCATGTTATGTGATTAGGGTTTGCATGAATATTGAGGTACATGATGATATTTGACAAATAAACCTGTTCTTGATCATTATTATTTAGCGTCTTGATCATTTATGCATGTTCTATTGCGATAAAAGTCGAAAACAGGTTGCTGAATGGCATTTA
Organism: Scalesia atractyloides; assembly: GCA_947069175.1. NCBI lineage: Eukaryota > Viridiplantae > Streptophyta > Magnoliopsida > Asterales > Asteraceae > Scalesia > Scalesia atractyloides. The sequence continues at coordinate 39,295,244 of CAMTDV010000022.1, read as the reverse complement.
CATCCAATTTCAATTGGCTGTAACCTGATCATTATTTATCGAAAAGTGTAATTTCTGAAGCCTAAGACGTGTATTTTTGAAAAACGCTTCTAATGGCGCCAGATTCATATTTTTCTAAGGTAGTTTGCTATTTTTAATTGGTCGTTTAAGTGCAGCAGCTGAAGCTGCGTAAATTCTAAAAATTTGCTAGTTGTTTATCGAGTCGGATCTCATAATCTGTAGAGGTTGGGTAACGAAATTTGTACAGTAACTGGAGAACGGAATTTCCAGAAAATTCCCACTGGAATTTTGTTAATTGGATGAACGATGATTTTTAAGTAATTTTTCCCGTGGACTGCAGTCAGAAAGCGACAAATCTGACTGCAGCCTAGTATATAAATGTTTATAAATAATTGGTAAAGTGTTAGGACTTGAAAATTTTACATAACATTCTACAGTTTAGTTGACACCTCCTGTAAAAAAATTGGAATTTTTGTAAAGTTGGAACTATTTCATAAAAATCCTGGAAAAAAGCCTAGTTATGAGCGTACAAGCTGAAACATGATAACTTGCGTTTGTGTGTACCAAAGTGTTGTATGAGTTGATCTGTGTTTATGACAAGTTGGTTTGATCACTATTTTGGTATGATGATACTTTGCATGCATGATTGTGTTTTCGAATTGTTTATTATTTGTGCCCCACTGTGTGTTAATTATGCGTAGGGTTTTGTATTAGTGTGTTCACACACTAACTTTAAATCGATTGACATGTTAGGACGCAATTAGCGGTCCATCATTTGCTACTTCTGTGTTACACTAACCGAGCAAATAAAGTCGAGTTTACGGCCCCTATTTTATCCGGTTTTAAACAACAGGGGGAGAAACATGTATACATTCTATAACTCTATCTTTTTACGTTATGCGAAATTAACGTCGTTAAACTACTTGGTAACTAAGTTCATATTAATGTACGTTATGGTCACTAAGCAGCTATATCACGGAAGTCCTCGACAAACTCTCGGATCGTTAGTATTGGGTTAGATAGCGGGGAAATTATAAGTAGTACTACTGGGCCTGACAAGCCCCACCCGAGCTAGTCGCGCTAGCCGACCGGGTATGGTCAACGGGTGATTAATTTGGCCTAACTTTCGCCATGGTCAGTGATAGGCCTGGCAACACGGAGGCACAACAGTCAGCTTCAATGCGAACTCTTATGTGACGTAACTTTAGGCTCGCTACCTACATGTTAACATTGAACTTAATTACGAATCAACATTATTATTCCGGGTTAGGAATAATGGAACCAACATTATTATTCCCGGTTAGGAATAATGGAACTATATCGTTATCCCGGGTTAGGGATAACGGGGGAAACAAAACTTTTAACGGAACATGTGAACTTATAAAACCTGTGAACTCACTCTTCTTTAATGTTGACACTTATTTCTTTACATGTTTCTCAGGACGCTAGTAGCGCTAGGTGCACTTACTTGCATTGATCAAGACACATTTTTTTTATATCGAGTCTCATTTACGAATATTGTTTGGAAATTTTGGTTTTGGCGTTTATGTTGGCGCCCGTTACTTTACTTTAATGCTTCCGCTCAACTTTGAAACTAATGCTTCCGCTAAACTTTGAAACTAAACTAAGACAATTTGAAAATAACTATGAATGGTTAAACAAATGTTTTTGGAAAACATTTAAACAAATCATATAGAGTCGTTCGATATTACTAGTGTCTCAGAATCTGGTTTGTTCACACGCCTCGCGGTAAAACTCCGCAAGTGGAAATTGAGGGTGTGACAGATTGGTATCAGAGCCTCTAGCTATAGAGAACCAGTTTTGCATTAAAAGTAGACCTAAACTATAGCTGTTACACGACACTAGGCTTAGTTGGCACCGAACTATGATATCTTGTTATGTGTTATACTACAACTGTTTTATGTAAGATATATATGTATATTGTGATGCACGCAACTCATAACTAACTACACAACCCAACAGGCAATGTCATCATCATCATCCGAAAAATCTCGACAACCAAGGGCGCCGGGGAAGGCACCCATGGTCGAACCCTCACCACCTCATGGCGTGGAGACACGCTCAGCTGCTAGGAAAAGACTCGCTCTAGGAGAAGAGTCGTCCTCCCGTCCGACCACCGCTATGCCGGTCGAACCGGTCAACTCGTTAGAAGTAGGGGACGACCTACTTAGGGATATGTTAAGAAAACAACAGGAACAACTAGAAAGAATGCAGGAGACTATCGAAGCACAGGGATGGATGATACATCAACTAACTGGTAAAACTGGAAGGCTCGAGGAAGAGCAACATGAGAATACGAAAGTTCGAAACATTTTAGCTAAGGATCTTCGTGCTGAGCAGCTGAGGGCTGACTGGCTCGAAGACAGAGTTCTTGAGTCCAGTTGGAGGATTCAAGAACTGGAGCAGAATCAAGCACCTGCCCCAGTACCCGCCCCAGCACCGGCCCCTCCAGCGCCGGTAGAGGAAGAAGAGGAGGATCCAGAGGAAGACCCAGAGGAGGATCCGGAGGAAGACCCGGAGGAGGATCCGGAGGAAGACCCGGAGGAGGATCCGGAGGAAGAGGAGCCGTAACAGGAACCGGCTGTTGAAGCTGAAAACGCCGCAGAGGATGACGGCAACGATAGCAACTTGGGAGATGGAGACGTAGAAGACTAACTCGTCTCGCCAATCCCTGCTTTGTTTTCTTTAGTTTGTTTGTTTTTCCACTTATGTTTGAACTTGAAACTTTATAATTAAACTGAGATGTTTGGTTGGTATTTTGTGAGACATTGCAATTTATTTAATCGAATGTTCCTTTTGATTGTTTAATTTGTTGGGTTGACATAACTTGTGTGATGATTGAAGTGTGGATTATGATAACTATATTGGATCTATATACTTATTGGTGTGTGTTTGTGTTGTCTTGCGAAGATCTGAAATGGGAACTGGACGTCGTGGAAACCTCAACATGACACCTGAAGAATTAGCCGCAATGATCCAAGAACACGTGAATGCTGCTCTGGCAGGTGTTCAAAACCCACCGGCAGGTAACAATTATTAAATTTTCAGGGGAAAATCTAATAGTTGGGCTAGTAGACTTTCTCGCTGACTACCTATCCTCTGTCTTCAGGAGGGGGTCTTAACCCCTACAAGATGTTCCTTGATGCAAAGCCGAGCAAGTTCACGGGTGCAGAAGGACCCATAGGACTGGTCCGTTTGATTGAAAAGTCTGAATCGGTGTTCGAGATGTGCAATTTCCTTGAGGCCAATAAGGTCAAGTATGCTGCCTCAACGTTGGAAGATGGGGCAATAACCTGGTGGAACGCACAAGTCCAACGCATGGATTTATTGCGGCGAACGCAATGGCATGGGCCGAGTTTAAGGCCCTAATCAAGGAGGAATACTGTCCATTGGACAGAGTTCAGCAGTTGGAGCAAGCGTTATGGAACCACAAGATGGTAGGGTCTGAAATTGAAGCGTACACGGCAAAACATCATGATCTGGCGTTCCTATGTCCCGTTCTGGCTAACACCGTCGAAAAACGACTTGAGTTTTATCTTGGGGGTCTGGTTCCTGAGATCCAGGGCATGGTAATGTCTAGCAACCCTGCGACGGAGCATCAAGCGATCAGGCTGGCGCACAAACTCACCGATAAGGCGGTGGAGCAAAGGAAGTTGCCACCTCGGGGTGCAACCGAAGTTGTCCCTGATAACAAAAGAAAATTTGAAGACTCACCTGCTCGACAGTCTTCGTCAGCCCAGCCACAACAAGGAAACCAGAAACGGTCCAACAATTTCAACAACAATCGGGGTCACAATAATCAGTCTCACCCAGAACTCAAGCGGCTATGCGGGTCAAAAGCCGCAATGTAATCGTTGTAACCTCCATCATCATGGCCCTTGCACCGGAAATCGCTGCCAACGATGTGGCAAAGTGGGACACGTGGCAAAGGATTGTCGCGGGGAAATCATGTCTCGACAAATCCAAATTAACACCAGGGTCAGCAGCAAGGTATTAACCGGGGGTGCTATAAGTGCGGTAGCACTGCCCATTTCAAGCGAGACTGCCCGCAGCTTCACAACAACAATGGTGGGAACAACAACAACAATAACAACAATGGAAATGGTAGCACAGGAGGTGCCAAAGGTCGTGCATTCACGCTAGGCCGCGGAGAGGCCAGAAACGACTCGAACGTGGTCACCGGTAAGTTTCCCCTTAACGATCATTTTTCTACTGTACTTTTTGATACGGGTGCGGATAAGAGTTTTATATCTGAGTCTTTTAGGAAGAACCTAAATCTCACGCCTAAACCCCTAGAGACCCCTTACGTCATAGAACTAGCCGATGGTAAATCTGTAGATGTGACCCATTTAGTAACCGGCTATCAACTTAAACTCGCGGGCCACACCTTTACCATTGATCTGATGACAACTACCCTAGGTAGTTTTGATGTGGTAGCCGGAATGGACTGGCTATCCGACGTCCGAGCTGAAGTTCTCTGTTTCGGGAAAGCTATCCGTATTCCGCTCTCTAACGACGAAATCTTGATGGTGCAAGGCGAGAAGGCAGGCACCGCCACAAACATCATCTCTTACATGCAAGCTCAGAAGTATCTTCGGAGAAAGAACTCCTTCGCTTTGCTCGCACTGGTCACTGAGCAGCCTAAGGACGAGAAGCGGATTGAAGATATCCCCGTCGTCCGTGACTTTTCCGATGTGTTTCTAGAGGAGTTACCTGGTCTTCCACCACATCGACAAGTGGAGTTTGAAATCGAATTGGCGAACCATGTGACTCCTATCGCCAAGGCCCCGTACCGCCTAGCTCCAGCAGAGCTGCAAGAGCTGTCTACCCAACTTCAAGAATTGTTGGAAAAAGGATTTATCAGACCCAGTACTTCGCTATGGGGAGCTCCGGTCCTCCTTGTCAAGAAAAAGGACGGGACCTTCCGCATGTGCATCGACTACAGGGAACTCAATAAGGTTACCGTCAAGAACCGATACCCATTACCTCGCATCGACGATCTCTTCGACCAACTTCAAGGGTCAAGCTACTACTCCAAGATTGATCTACGGTCCGGTTATCACCAGTTACGCGTCAGAGAGGAGGATATCTCCAAGACGGCATTTTGTACTCGGTATGGCCATTATGAGTTCTTGGTCATGCCCTTCGGTCTCACCAACGCACACGCGGTGTTCATGGACCTCATGAACCGCGTGTGTAAGCCGTACCTCGACAAGTTTGTCATCGTGTTCATCGATGATATACTCATCTACTCTAAGGGTGAAGAAGAACATGCTGAGCATCTGCGATTATTTCTGGAACTACTTCAACAGGAGAAACTGTTTTCGAAGTGCGATTTCTGGATTCGGGAAGTTCAGTTCCTCGGGCATATCGTGAATGAAAAGGGTATACACGTCGATCCTGCCAAGATCGATGCTATCAAGAACTGGGAAGCACCCAGGACACCGACAGAGATCCGCCAATTTTTGGGTTTCGCTGGTTACTACAGACGTTTCATCGAGGGATTTTCCAAGATCGCGCAACCGCTTACCACTCTCACCCAAAAGGGCACTAAGTATGCTTGGGGTGACAAGCAGGAAGCAACATTTCAATTGCTGAAGCAGAAACTTTGCAGTGCACCCATTTTGTCCTTGCCAGAAGGGACAAATGATTTTGTGGTATATTGTGACGCATCCATTCAGGGATTGGGATGCGTACTTATGCAACGTGATAAGGTCATCGCATATGCATCCCGACAGTTGAAGGTTCACGAGAAAAACTACACAACACATGACCTGGAATTGGGAGCAGTTATGATTGCACTTAAGATTTGGAGACACTATCTATATGGAACAAAGTGCACACAAGAGCCTCCAACATATCTTTGACCAGAAAGAGTTGAACATGCGACAGCGTCACTGGGTCGAACTTTTGAACGATTATGAATGTGCCATTCGATATCACCCGTGTAAAGCTAACGTGGTAGCTGATGCCCTCAGTAGGAAGGAGCACTTGAAACCTCGTCGGATACGAGCACTACAGTTCACCAGTCATGCGGGGTTACCCGAACAGATACGCGACGCGCAGCTAGAAGCAGTTAAGGAAGAAAACATCAAGGCCGAATCTGTGGGAAAGACGGAACGCGATTGGGAAGTGAAACCCAATGGTGCCCGATATTTCATGAATCGTATATGGGTACCTCTCTACGGAGACCTCAGGAAGCTAGTTATGGATGAAGCTCACAAATCCCGATACTCTGTCCATCCTGGTTCGGATAAGATGTATCAAGACCTTAAAGCCGCGTACTGGTGGCCCAACATGAAAGCGGATATAGCCACCTACGTGAGCAAGTGTTTGACTTGTACGAAAGTCAAGGTGGAATACCAGAAGCCATCAGGGCTACTTCAACAACCTGAGATCCCAGTGTGGAAATGGGATCAGATCTCGATGGACTTTATCACTAAACTCCCGCGAACTCCGGGTGGTTGCGATACCATCTGGATAATCGTGGATCGTCTAACTAAGTCCGCACACTTCCTAGCGATCAAAGAAATAGATAAGATGGATAAGTTGACTCGCATCTACATTAAGGAAGTAGTTTCTCGGCACGGGGTGCCAACGTCCATCATCTCAGACAGAGATTCTCGTTTCACGTCCAACTTTTGGCAGTCACTTCAGAAAGCGTTGGGTACACGGTTAGATATGAGCACAGCTTATCACCCTCAGACGGATGGTCAAAGTGAAAGGACCATTCAGACTTTGGAAGACATGCTTAGGGCATGTGTGTGTTAGACTTCAGGAACAGATGGGAAATCCATCTGCCTTTAGTGGAATTCTCGTATAACAACAGTTACCATACGAGTATTCAAGCAGCACTATTTGAAGCATTATACGGTCGCAAATGTAGATCACCGGTCTGTTGGGCAGAAGTCGGTGACAGTCAACTCACAGGTCCTGAGTTGATACTTGAGGCTACTAAAAAGATTGTGCAAATCAGAAACCGCATGGCAGCGGCACGAGATCGACAGAAAAGCTACGCTGATCAACGATGCAAACCGCTCGAATTTCAAGTAGGCGACCGCGTCCTACTGAAGGTGTCACCCTAGAAGGGTGTAATCCATTTTGGGAAACGAGGCAAACTAAACCCACGGTACGTAGGCCCATTTGTGATCTCGAAGCGTATCGGGCCCGTAGCTTATCAATTAGACCTTCCTACCGAACTCAGTGGAGTTCACAACGTTTTTCACGTGTTAAATCTGAAGAAGTGTCTATCAGATGAGACCCTAGTCATTCCATTGGATGAGATTCAAGTGGATTAACAACTGCATTTTGTGGAACAACCTATCGAGATCATGGATTGTGAGATCAAGACTCGAAGGCACAGCAAGATACCGATCGTCAAGGTTCGTTGGGACTCTAAACGTGGACCGGAGTTCACGTGGGAAAGAGAGGACCAAATGAAAAGCAAATACCCACACCTTCTTGCAGCTGAGCAGCTGTCTAACGTTACCACCAACTAAATTTCGGGACGAAATTTTTTCAACATGGGGATGATGTGACAGCCTGGGAATTTCTTGTACCATTGCTAACAAACTGAATCTTTGTGTGTTGCATTCTAAACCGCGTTTACTCAATTTTCGGGAGGAAAATTCTTTCAAACATTGAGATAATGTGACATCCCGGCTTTTCAGGTATCTTAAACGCGCTACTTCACGGTTATTCATTCCTACGCTAATTTGATTTCGGAGAATTAAATTACTCGCTCGCAATAACTACGCTAACTTTGTGAATGCATTGGGTGAATTACGTGCTATGTGTTATTAGACGTTTGTAAATTTTGTGAATTATTATATCACGTTTTGATTTCGCGATTATTAGTTAAAAAAAATAATAATAAATAAATAGCCGACCGAACCGAGCCGCGAAACGTGTCGACCTCACTTCCTTGCGACCCAAGGAACTAACCTAAACTTGAGGCCCAAGTTACTCACCCAAACCCCCCCCCTTGCGGTCACGCGCCCCCACCCCTTTCCCCTTTCTTTTCCTCTCGATCGCACAGGTCTCCAACCCCGGATTGATTCCAATCTTGTCCCGTTCGCTAATCTTCATCGATTCAAGGTTAGGGTTTTAATTGTTTTGTAAATCACATTAGGGTTTGTGTAATCTTGATCATGATTATGGTAATGGTAGGATCATTGGTATGAAAAGTGTTATGATTTATGATTAGTTTCGATAATTGTGCGAGTTTTTGCGATTGTGATGTTATGATGAATACAAAAATCATAGGTAGCGTTTTAGCGATAAAGATCATGTTATGTGATTAGGCTTTGCATGAATATTGAGGTACATGATGATATTTGACAAATAAACCTGTTCTTGATCATTATTATTTAGCGTCTTGATCGTTTAAGCATGTTCTATTGGGATAAAAGTCGAAAACAGGTTGCTGAATGGCATTTACAGCCAACTTCAATTGGCTGTAACCGTTATTTACCGAAAAGTGGAATTTCTGAACCCTAAATCGTGTATTTTTTAAAAACGCTTCTAATGGCGCCGGATTCATATTTTTCTGAGGTCGTTTGCTATTTTTAAGTGGTCATTTAAGTGCAGCAGCTGAAGCTGCGTAAATTCTAAAAATTTGCTAGTTGTTTATCGAGTTGGATCTCATAATCTGAAGTGGGTTGGGTCACGAAATTTGTTTAGTAACTGGAGACAGGAATTTCCGGAAAACTCCCACTGGAATTTTGTTAATTGGATGAACGATGATTTTTAAATAATTTTTCCCGTGGACTGCAGTTAGAAAGCGACGAATCTGACTGCAGGCTAGTATATAAATGTTTATAAATAATTGGTAAAGTGTTAGAACTTGAAAAGTTTACATAAAATTCTACAGTTTAGTTGACACCTCCTGTAAAAAACTTGGAATTTTTGGAACGTTGGAACTATTTTATAAAAATCCTCGAAAACAGCCTAGTTATGAGCATACAAGCTGAAACATGATAACTTGCGTTTGTGTGTACCAAAGTGTTGTATGAGTTGATCTGTGTTTATGACAAGTTGGTTTGATCACTATTTTGGTATGATGATACTTTGCATGCATGATTGTGTTTTCTAATTGGTTATTATGTGTGCCGCACTGTGTGTTAGTTATGCGTAGGGTTTTGTATCAGTGTGTTCACACACTAACTTTAAATCGATTGACATGTTAGGACGCAATTAGCGGTCCCATCATTTGCTACTTCCGTGTTACACTAACTGAGCAATTAAAGGTGAGTTCACGGCCCCTATTTTATCCGGTTTTAAACAACAGGGGGAGAAACATGTATACATTCTATAACTCTATCTTTTTACGTTATGCGAAATTAACGTCGTTAAACTACTCGGTAACTAAGTTAATGTTAATGTATGTTATGGTCACTAAGCAGCTATATCACGGAAGTCCTCGACAAACTCTCGGATCGTTAGTATTGGGTTAGATAGCGGGGAAATTATAAGTAGTACTACTGGGCCCGACAAGCCCCACCCGAGCTAGTCGCGCTAGCCGACCGGGTATGGTCAACAGGTGATTAATTTGGCCTAACTTTCGCCATGGTCAGTGATAGGCCTGGCAACACGGAGGCACAATAGTCAGCCTCGATCGTGAACTCTTATGTGACGTAACTTTAGGCTCGCTACCTACATGTTAACATTGGACTTAGTTACGAATCAACATTATTATTCCGGGTTAGGAATAATGGAACCAACATTATTATTCCGGGATAGGAATAATGGAACTATATCGCTATCCCGGGTTAGGGATAACGGGGGAAACAAAACTTTTAACCGAAACTTATAAAAACCTGTGAACTCACTCTTCTTTAATGTTGACACTTGTTTCTTTACATGTTTCTCAGGACGCTAGGAGCGCTAGGTGCACTCGCATTGATCAAGACACATTTTTTTATATGGAGTCTCATTTACGAATATTGTTTGGATTTTTTGGTTTTGGCGTTTATGTTGGCGCCCGTTACTTTACTTTAATGCTTCCGCTAAACTTTGAAACTAATGCTTCCGCTAAACTTTGAAACTAAACTAAGACAATTTGAAAATAACTATGAATGGTTAAACAAATGTTTTTGGAAAACGTTTAAACAAATCATATAGAGTCGTTCGACATTACTAGTGTCCCAGATTCTGGTTTGTTCACACGCCTCGCGGTAAAACTCCGCAAGTGGAAATTGAGGGTGTGACAAAAACTGTGGTTTAAAAAGTTCTGGAGAATAAGTCTGTTAAATGTGAAGTGGATGGTGAAGCATCAGAAAATAGCTTAAACAATGATCCAAGCATCATCGTATACAAAATGCATGGATCTGATAAACTATATTCTGATGAGGATTTCCCAATTCAGAATGTCAATCTGGACCGTGTTGAAAGGTTGTTCAAGCTTGTTGAGGTGAGCCATTCTGATTTAGAAAAACAAGATGCATCATTTTATTCTAAATCAAAATGTGTTGACAAACCCAACTACCAAAGGAACAGAGATTATCCTAAAAATAGGAGAGCTGGTTTGGGTTTTCAAAAGCAAAGAACGTATAACAAGTCCCAAATGCTAAATTTTGCAAAGAAAATCAATTTTGTCTATGGGACAACAACAGAAAAAGAAAAAGAAATCATTGGTAAACAATCCAATGATGAATTCAAGAAAGAAAAAGAAAGCAGAAAACGGCTCCTCTGTTCAAAAAGACAATAGGAAGTGCTACAAATATAACAATGTTGGGCATATTGCACAACAATGTTCGCATAGAAATCCAAAACCGGTTTTCAACTCTATCAGCTCTACAAAAGATGTGAAACAAAAGGCAACCATGTTTGTACCAAAACAAATTTTTAAAAGAAACAATGAATCCCATAAAAATGTAAAATAAAAGATCCAACTAAATTTAAAATTTTTGAAATTGGTGAAACTTCCACCAAGAATCGTCAAAAGGATTCAAAGTTTTATTCTAAAAGGGGAAATTTGAAAACCCAAACTTGGGTTGCAAAAGTCAAACCATCTAAAGTAGAACTAAAACCACCTGTTCCAACCAAAACAAAGGTCACACAGAATGTCAAGATCAAAGTTGGTCCGAAGTTTGCCATTCCAAACCCACCCAAGACCAAGCAGGCTTGGATTTCTTTGTTTAAATAGTTTCTTCCTCATGTGTGTAGGGGCTCCCAAGGTCGATCATGTCAATATTGATTATGGATAGTGGAGCTTCCCGACACATGACTGGGATGCTTGCGTTGTTGCACGATGTCAAAGCTATCCGGGGAGGTTATGTTGGTTTTGCTGGAACTCAGGGTGGAAGAATTATAGGAGAAGGTATTCTTACAAATGGAGTGGTTTTCTTTGACAAGGTGAACTACATTGCAGAGCTGGAGAACAATCTACTGAGCATTTCGCATATTTGTGACAAAAAGTTCACAACACACTTCAACGACAAAGAATGCTTAATTCTCAAGCCGGTATTCAGAATTCCTGAGGAGTGGATCCTTATGCGCGCTCCAAAGGGAATGATCTTTATGTTCTAGACATGAGCGTCACATCCACCACATCTAAGAAGGTTCAATGCTTCGTTTCTAAAGCCACCGAGAAGGAGTCAATACTATGGCATCAAAAGATGGGGCACATTCACTTGAGGAAGATGAATTATTTAGTGCACAACAACGTAGTAGAGGGTGTTAACCTAAAGAATTTTCATTTATCTGATGATTTTCTGAGCTGTAAGAAGGGGAAACAACATAAGAAATCACACCCAAGAAAGCTTCTAAATTCTATCAAGCTACCACTAGAAAGGCTTCATATGGATCATTTTGGGCCAATAAACTTGAAAATCATTTCTGGAGATCTATATTGCCTGGTCGTGACAGATGATTTTTCTAGATTCTCATAGGTTTTCTTTCTGGAGAGTAAAGATGAAACGTTTGAAAGTCTTATGATTCTTTTTAGGAAGCTTGAAAACCTGTATCACTTGCCTATCAAGAGAATCCGCAGTGACAATGGTACCGAGTTCAAGAACAAGAGGATGCTCGAATTCTGCAACGAAAAGGGGATTCTTCACGAATTCATTGCTCCTTATACTCCTCAACAAAATGGAGTAGCTGAACGTAAAAATCGCACACTGATCGAGACTGCCAGAACCATGCTCGCTGATTCAAAACTTCCAATTAGTTTCTGGAGCAAAGCAGTCGCATTTGCGTGTTACACCCTCAATCGTGTGTTGAGAGTCAAGCCTCACAACAAGACTTGTTTTGAGCTGCTAAACTATCGGAAGCCTAATATCTTGTTTTTAGCCTTTTGGATCGTCGTGTACTATACTGGACCCGGACGGTAAATTAGAGCCAAATCCTTGGAAGGATTTCTCATCGGTTATGCTAGTCCACAAAAGCGTGTCTTCTTGCCGAGTCTTAACTAGGTTATTCTTGCATAGCATGTTGATTGTCAACGATATACTATGCCAATGCAGAAACCTAGGGATCCATGGCTATTCAACTATGAAGGTTTATGGAATTCATTTGACCTACCCGAAGTACCATCAGAAGAAGAAGAACTTGTTATGCTCTTTCAACAGCATCAAATTTCTAATCAAGAGCAAGTAGGTCCGAGTTCATGTCTCTAACACTTCTGATGTAGGTCCGAGCAATACTCTGCAGGAATCAGTCTCTGTAACTATCTTGAACTCTGTTAAATCATCTGCCCAGCAGCCGATTAATGCCGACTCTGATCGTGAACCAACTTTTGATGATGGAGGATCTAGTTCCATTGAAGGATCTGAGCGTATTGAAAGCTTTCTGAATGCTCAATCTGATCAATCAAATGTCAGAAATGAAGCTACATCTTCTGCACCGGTTTGCTGATGAAGTAATCACGAATTTGCAAAGTCAAGTATATGTTCCGAGTGAAGTAATTCCAAGAATACTATCTTACCATCCATCGGAGAATATCATTGGCAGCTTACAAACCGGAGTGAAAACTCGCAATCAGATCAACAAGGATCTAAGTTGCTTTTATACTAGTATTGCTCCACTACAAAAGACTTTCTTACAGTTGTTTGGTTTCGCAGGTTGAACCAGGAAACTGGAGAGACGCGTTGAAAGAAGAAAGCTGGGTAGATGCAATATAGGAAGGGTTGCTTGAATTCCAAAAACTTGGAGTCTGGAAGCTTGTTGACCTACCAGATCAACATAAAAAGACAAATACTCGATGAGTTGTGCAAGCGAAATGATAGAGGTATTGTGATCAGAAACAAAGCTCGGCTCGTGGTCCAGGGCCATCACCAGCAAGAAGGGATAGACTACACTGAAGTCTACGCCCCAGTCGCTCGTCTAGAAGCTATTCACATATTCTTGGCCTTTGCTTCTTGGAAAGGATTCAAGGTGTATCAATTGGATGTCAAATCTGCTTTCCTTTATGACAAAGTCAAAGAGGAGGTGTATGTCGGCCAACCACCAGGGTTTGTCGATCCGATACACAAGGATAAAGTCTACCTTCTGAACTAAGCGTTATATGGTTTACATCAAGCCCCGAGAGCTTGGTATGAAATGCTTTCAAGACATCTTCTTGACAACAACATTCTCAGTGGAACTGTAGACTGTACCCCTTCACAAAGGAAGTAGATGGTCATTTGATGGTCATGTGGATGATATCATCTTTGGATCGACAAATGATAAGCTGTGCAAAGACTTTGAAGAAGTCATGAAGAAGAAATAAGATGTGACATCCCGGTTTTTCAGATATCTTAAACGCACTACTTCACGGTTATTCGTTCCTACGTTAATTTGGTTCGGAGACTTAAATTGCATGCTCGAAATAATTACGATAATTTTGTGTACTTGTCAAATGAATTACATGCTAGTCTTAAACGTTTATAAGTTAGTGCGTTATTATGTGATGTTCCGATTTCGTGATTTGTTTTAGTTATGAAATATATATAGTAAATATATAGACGAATCGAATCGAGCCGCGACACGAGCCAACCTCGTTTCCTTGTGACTCTAGGAGTTAACCAAGACTTGGGGACCAAGTGCTAGACCCAAACCAACCCACCCGAGTCCCTTGCGGCCGCGAGCACCCCAAACCGTAAACCTTTCCCTTTCCCCTTTGTCCCTTGCGCTATATATACACACACATGCATGAGCTTTGCTTCACAAAACAAAACACAAAATCCCTAGTTGTGAAACAGCCGACGGCAGCCCTTCATTCATCATCTCGATCGCAAGACAGCCTTGCTACACTCACTCTTGAATCGCGGCAGCCCTCCCCTCACCATTCTCCTTATCGGTCGCAAGTCTCGCCAACATCCGAATCAGTCCCATCTAGTTCTCGGCTCATTAATCCTATTGTTAAGGTTAGAATCTTATGTTATTTCGCTAATCATACTAGAGTTATGAATTATGGATCGTGTGTGTATGTAATGGTGGAAAGTATTAGGATGATAATCGATTGAATAGGCTAGTTGCAAGTATGATGATTTTTGGAATTAAGAAACGTTAGGCTGTGTTTTGTTTAAAATAAAACTATATGTTATGATTAGGGTTTGCATGGGTGTGATATATATGATAGTATATGATTGGAAATTCTGTTCTTGATCGCATATGTTCAATGTATCGATGGTTTAAGCGGGTTAGATTGTGATAAAGTGCTGAATCAGGATGCTGAATGGTGGTAACAGCCAACTTCAACTGGCTGTAACTTGGTTATTAGTTATCGAAAAACGGATTTTCTGAAGTCTAAAATGTAGAGTTTTGAAAAAGGATTCTAATGGCGCTAGATTCATATTTTTCTGAAGTCGTTTGATATTTTTAAGCGGCCAATTAAGTTCAGTAACTAAAGCTGTGAAAATCCTGAAAAATTTGTAGTTGTTTATCAAGTGGATCTAATAATCTGTAGGGAGTCAAATCATGAAATTTGTACAGCAACTAGATATGGAAATTTCCGGGAAACTCCCACTGGAATTTTGTAGACGAACGGTGATTTTTAAATGAATTCTTCCGTAGACTGCAGTCAGAAAGCGACGAATCTGACTGTAGCCTAGCATATTAATATTTACGAATAATTGGTAAAGTGTTAGGATTTGAAAAATTTATATAAAATTCTACAGTATAGTTGTCACCTTCTGCAAAATAATTGGAATTTTTGGAACGTTGGAACTATTTTATAAAAATCCTCGAAAACAGCCGAATTATGAGTATGTAAGCTGAAACTTGATAACTTGCGAATGTGTGCACCAAAGTGTTGCATGGATTGGATTGTGTTCATGATAAATTGTTTTGATCACTATGTTCATATGAGGATACTTGCATGCATGTTTGAGTGTTAGGAATTGTGATTGTGTGTACCGCTTTGTGCGTTAATTATGTGTAGGATTTGTATTGGTGTGTTCACACACTAACTTGAAATCAATTGACTTGTTAGGACGCAATTAGCGGTCCCATCATTTGCAACTTTTGTCTTACACTAACCGAGCAACTAAAGGTGAGTTCACGGCCCCTAATTTTATCTGGTTTTAAACAACAGGGGGAGAAACATGTATACACTCTACAACTCTATCTCTTTACGTTATACGAAATTAACGTCGTTAAACTATTCGGTAACTAAGTTAATGTTAATGTACGTTATGGTCACTAAGCAGCTATATCACACAAGTCCTCGACAATCTCTCGGATCATTAGTATTGGGTTAAGATAGCGGGGAAATTATAAGTAGTACTACTGGGCCCGACAAGCCCCATCCGAGCTAGTCGCACTAGCCGACCGGGTATGGTCAACGGGTGAATAATTTGGCCTAACTTCGCCATGGTCAGTGATAGGCCTGGCAACACGGAGGCACAACAGTCAGCTTCGATCGCGAACACTTACGTGACATAACTTTAGGCTAGCTACCTATATATATTAACATTGAACTTAATTACGAATCAACAATATTATCCCGGGTTAGGGATAATGGAACCAACATCGTTATTATTCCAGGTTAGGAATAATGGGACATCATTATTATTCCGGGTTTGGAATAATGGAACTATCAGTATTATTCCGGGTTGGGAATAATGGAACTAAATCGTTATCCCGGGTTAGGGATAACGGGGGTAACAAACTCATAACCGAACGAACGAATTTATGAAAACCTGTGAACTCACTCTTCTTTAATGTTGACACTCGTTTCTTTACATGTTTCTCAGGACGCTAGGAGCTCTAGGTGCACTCACTTGCATTGATCAAGACATCTTTTATCGAGTCTCATTTACAAACATTGTTCTGGGTTTTTATTTAGTTTTGGCGTTTATGTTGGCGCCCGTTCCTTTACTTTATGCTTCCGCTCAACTTTAAAAACTAATGCTTCCGCTAAACATTGGTAACTAACTAAGACAATATAAAATCTACTATGAATGGTTAAACAAATGATTTTTGGAAAACGTATTATCAAATCATATAGAGTCGTTCGACGTACTAGTGTTTCAGATTCTGTTTGTTCACACGCCTCGCGGTAAAACTCCGCAAGTGGAAATTGAGGGTGTGACAGATTGGTATCAGAGCCACTAGCTATAGAGAACCAGGTTTGCATTAAAAGTAGACCTAAACTATAGCTGATTACACGACACTAGACGTAGTTTGACACCGAATTGTTATATCTTGTTATGTGATGTACCACAACTGTGCTATGTAAAATGTGAATGCATAGTAAGAAATAAATGCAACTCATAACTAACTACACAACCTAACAGGCAATGTCATCATCATCATCATCCGACAAACTTTCGCAACCAAGGGCGCCAGGAAAGGCACCTATGGTGGAACCCTTACCATCTTATGGCGTGGAGACACGCTCAGCTGCGAGAAAAAGGCTCGCTCTGGGGGAGGAGTCGTCATCACGCCCAACCATCGCTGTGCCGGTCGAACCGGTTAACTCGGTAGAATTAGGGAATGACCTACTTAGAGATATGATACGGAAACAACAAGAACAATTAGAAAGAATGCATGAAACCATATGATACGGAAACAACAAGAACAATTAGAAAGAATGCATGAAACCATCCTAGCACAGGGATGGATGATACGACAACTGACAGGTAAAACTGGATCGCTCGAGGAAGAGCAACATACGAGTAAGATAGCTCGTAACACTTTAGCTAGAGATCTTCGTGCTGAGCAGATAAGGGCCGACTGGCTCGAAGACAGAGTCCTGGAGTCTAGTTGGAGAATTCAGGAGCTAGAACAAAATCAAGCACCTGCACTAGTACCCGCACCAGCACCGGCCCCTCCAGTGCCGGTAGAGGAGGATCCTGAAGCAGAGGATCCAGAAGAGGATCCAGAGGAGGATCCAGAGGAGGATCCGGAGGAGGACCCAGGTGTAGAAGCCGGAAATGCCGCGCAGGATGACGGCAACGATAGTGATTTGGGGGATGGAGACGTAGAAGACTGACACGTCTCGCTTATTTTATTTACTTTCCTTCAGTCTATTTATTTTCCCACTTGTGTTTAAACTTGAAACTTTATAGTAAACTGATATGTTTGGTTGGCACTTTGTAAGACGTTGAAACTTTATTTAATCAAGTATTTCTTTTGACTATTTAATTTATTTGAGTTGACATAACTTGAAGAATTATTTAAGTACGGAATAGGATAACTATATTGGATATATAGACTTATCGGTGTGTGTTTATGTTGTCTTACGAAGATCTAAATGGCAACTGGACGTCGCGGAAACCTTAACATGACGCCCGAAGAATTAGCTGCAATGATCCAAGAGCACGTGAATGCAGCTCTAGCGGGTGTTCAAAACCAACCGGCAGGTAACCATTATTAAATTTTCATGGGAAAATCTAATAGTTGGGTTAGAAAAATTTCTCGCTGACTACCTGTCCTCTGTCAGCAGGAGGGGGTCTTAACCCCTACAAGATGTTCCTCGACGCGAAGCCAAGCAAATTCTCGGGGGCAGAAGGACCCATAGGACTGGTCCGCTGGATCGAAAAATCTGAATCAGTATTTGAAATGTGCAACTGTCTGGAGGCCAACAAGGTCAAGTATGCAGCCTCAACATTGGAAGATGGGGCACTAACTTGGTGGAATGCACAAGTCCAAACGCGTGGACTTATTGCTGCAAATGCAATGGCCTGGGCCGAGTTTAAGGCCCTAATCAAAGAAGAGTACTGTCCGCGAGACAGAGTTCAACAGTTGGAGCAAACATTATGGAACCACAAGATGGTGGGATCTGAAATTGAAGCATACACAGCAAAACATCATGACTTGGTATTTCTGTGTCCCGATCTGGCCAACACTGTGGAGAAGCGACTCGAGTTCTACCTTGGGGGTCTGGTCCCGGAGATTCAGGGTATGGTAATGGCTAGCAACCCTGCAACTGAGCATCAAGCAATCAGGTTGGCGCACAAACTCACCGATAAGGCGGTGGAACAAAAGA
This sequence comes from Scalesia atractyloides, assembly GCA_947069175.1. NCBI lineage: Eukaryota > Viridiplantae > Streptophyta > Magnoliopsida > Asterales > Asteraceae > Scalesia > Scalesia atractyloides. Next base: position 39,276,811 of record CAMTDV010000022.1, on the reverse strand, counting down.
AGTTGCCAACTCGGGGTACAACTGAAGTTGCCCCTGATAATAAAAGAAAGTTTGAAGACTCGTCTGTTCGACAGTCTTCATCATCCCAGCCACAACAGGGGAACCATAAACGGTTCAATAATTACAACAGCACCGGGGTCACCAAAATCAGCCCGCAACAAAAACCAGAACGCAAGCGGCTATGTAGGTCGAAAGCCGCAGTGCAATCGCTGTAATCTTCTCATCACGGCCCTTGTGCCGGGAATCGCTGCCAACGATGTGGCAAAGTGGGACATGCGGCAAAGGATTGTCGCGGGGAAATCATGTCCCGACAAAACCAAAATCAACCCCAGGGCCAGCAACAGGGTGTTAACCGGGAATGCTATCAGTGTGGTAGCACTGCCCACTTCAAAAGAGACTGCCCACAGCTCCGTAACAACAACAACAACAATGGTGGGAACAACCACAACCACAGTAACCACAACAACAACAATAACAACAACAATAATGGAAATGGTGGCACAGGAGGTGCCAAAGGGCGTGCATTTACGCTGGGCCGCGGAGAGGCCGTAAACGACTCGAACGTGGTCACCGGTAAGTTTCCCCTTAATGAACATTTTGCTACTGTGCTTTTTGATACGGGTGCGGATAGGAGTTTTATATCAGAGTCTTTTAGGAAGAACCTAAATCTCACGCCTAAGCCCTTAGAGACCCCTTATATCATAGAACTAGCCGATGGTAAATCTGTAGACGTGACCCATATAGTATCCGGCTGTCAACTCAAACTCGCGGGTCACACCTTTACCATTGATCTGATGACAACTACCCTGGGTAGTTTTGACGTGGTAGTCGGAATGGACTGGCTATCCGACGTCCGAGCTGAAGTTCTCTGTTTCGAAAAATCTATCCGTATTCCGCTCTCTAACGACGAAATCTTGACGGTGCAAGGCGAGAAGGCAGGCGCCGTCACAAACATCATCTCTTACATGCGAGCGCAGAAGTATCTTCGGAGGAAGAACTCTTTCGCTTTACTCGCACTGGTTACCGAACAGCCTAAGGACGAGAAACGTATAGAAGACATCCCCGTCGTCCGTGATTTTTCGATGTATTCCCAGAGGAGTTACCTGGTCTCCCATCCCATCGACAATTGGAGTTTAAAATCGAGTTGGCGAACCATGCAACTCCTATCGCCAAGGCCCCATACCGCCTAGCTCCAGCCGAGCTGCAAGAGCTGTCTACCTAACTTTAGGAGCTGTTAGAAAAAGGATTTATCCGACCTAGCGCTTCGCCATGGGGAGCTCCAGTCCTTTTTGTCAAGAAGAAGGACGGGACCTTCCGCATGTGCATCGACTACAGGGAACTCAACAAGGTTACTGTCAAGAACCGATACCCGTTGCCTCGCATCGACGATCTCTTCGACCAACTTCAAGGGTCAAGCTACTACTCCAAGATTGATCTACGGTCCGGTTACCATCAATTACGCGTCAGGGAGGAAGATATCACTAAGACGGCATTTCGTACTCGGTATGGCCATTATGAGTTCTTGGTCATGCCCTTCGGTCTCACCAACGCAGCCGCGGTATTCATGGACCTCATGAACCGTGTGTGTAAACCATACATCGACAAGTTTGTCATTGTGTTCATCGATGACATACTCATCTACTCTAAAAGTGAAGAAGAACATGCTGAACATCTACGATTACTGCTAGAATTACTTCAACAGGAGAAACTATATGCCAAGCTTTCGAAGTGTGATTTCTGGATTCAGGAAGTTCAGTTCCTCAGGCATATCGTAAATGAAAAGGGTATCCACATCGACCCTGCCAAGATTGAAGCTATCAAAAACTGGGAAGCACCCAGGACACCGACGGAGATCCGCCAATTTTTGGGTTTGGCTGGTTACTACAGACGTTTCATCGAGGGATTTTCAAAAATCGCGCAACCGCTTACTACCCTCACCCAGAAAGGCATCAAGTATGCTTGGGGTGACAAGCAGGAAGCAGCATTTCAATTGCTGAAACAGAAACTTTGCAGTGCACCCATTCTGTCCTTGCCGGAAGGGACAGATGATTTTGTAGTATATTGTGATGCTTCCATTCAGGGATTGGGATGCGTACTCATGCAACGCGATAAGGTCATCGCGTATGCATCCCGACAATTGAAGGTTCACGAGAAAAACTACACAACACATGACCTGGAATTGGGAGCAGTAGTGTTTGCACTTAAGATTTGGAGACACTACCTCTATGGAACGAAGTGCACAATCTTTACAGACCACAAGAGCCTCCAACACATCTTTGATCAGAAGGAGTTGAACATGCGACAGCGTCACTGGGTCGAACTCTTGAACGATTATGAATGTGCCATTCGGTATCACCCGGGTAAAGCTAACGTGGTAGCTGATGCCCTCAGTAGGAAGGAACACTTGAAACCTCGTCGGGTACGAGCATTACAGCTCACCATTCATTCGGGGTTACCCGAACAGATACGCGACGCGCAGTTAGAAGCAGTTAAGGAAGAAAACATCAAGGCCGAATCGGTGGGAAAAATGGAACGCAATTGGGAAGTAAAACCCAATGGAGCCCGGTATTTCATGAATCGCATATGGGTACCTCTTTACGGAAACCTCAGAGAGCTAGTCATGGACGAAGCTCACAAATCCCGATACTCTGTTCATCCTGGTTCGGATAAGATGTATCAAGACCTTAAAGCTGCGTATTGGTGGCCCAACATGAAAGCTGATATAGCCACCTACGTGAGCAAGTGTTTAACTTGTGCAAAAGTCAAGGTAGAGTATCAGAAACCATCGGGGTTACTTCAACAACCTGAGTTCCCAGTGTGGAAATGGGATCAGATCTCGATGGACTTCATCACTAAACTCCCATGAACTTTGGGTGGTTGCGATACCATCTTGGTAATCGTGGATCGTTTAACTAAGTCCGCACACTTCCTAGCTATTAAAGAAACAGATAAGATGGAGAAGTTGACTCGCATCTACATTAAGGAAGTAGTTTCTCGGCACGGAGTGCCAACGTCCATCATCTCAGCTAGAGATGCTCGCTTCACTTCCAACTTTTAGCAGTCACTTCAGAAAGCGTTGGGCACACGCTTAGATATGAGCACAGCTTATCACCCTCAAACTGATGGTCAAAGCGAAAGGACCATACAGACCTTGGAAGACATGCTTAGGGCATGCGTAGTAGACTTCGGAAATAGTTGGGAAATCCACATGCCTTTAGTGGAATTCTCGTATAACAACAGTTACCATACGAGTATATCGGCAGCACCGTTTGAGGCATTATACGGTCGTAAATGTAGATCACCGGTCTGTTGGGCAGAAGTCGGTGACAGTCAACTCACAGGCCCTGAGTTGATACTTGAGGCTACTGAAAGATTGTACAAATCAGAAACCGCATGGTGGCGGCACGAGATCGACAGAAAAGCTACGCTGATCAACGACGCAAAACCGCTCGAATTTCAAGTAGGCGACCGCGTCCTACTGAAGGTGTCACCCTGGAAGGGTGTAATCCGCTTTGGAAAACGAGGCAAACTAAACCCACGGTACGTAGGTCCGTTTGTGATTTTGAAACGTATCGGACCCGTAGCTTATCAATTAGACCTTCCTGCCGAACTCAGTGGAGTTCACAATGTGTTTCACGTGTCAAATCTGAAGAAGTGTCTATCAGATGAAACTCTAGTCATTCCATTGGATGAGATTCAAGTGGATGAACAACTGCACTTTGTGGAACAACCTATCGAGATCATGGATCGTGAGATCAAGACTCGAAGGCACAGCAAGATTCTGATCGTTAAGGCTCGTTGGGACTCTAAGCGTGGACCGTTCACGTGGGAAAGAGAGGACCAAATGAAAAGCAAATACCCACACCTCTTCGCAGCTGAGCAGCAAACTAACGATACCAGCAACTAAATTTTCGGGACGAAAATTCTTTCAACATGGGGATGATGTGACAACCTGGGAATTTCTTGTAATTTCGCGTACCATTGTTAACGAACTAACTCTTTGTGCGTGGCACTCTAAACATGTACGCTGCATTCTAAACCACGTTTACTCAATTTTCGGGACGAAAATTCTTTCAACATGGGGATAATGTGACATCCCGGTTTTTCAGATATCTTAAACGCACTACTTCACGGTTATTCGTTCCTACGTTAATTTGGTTCGGAGGCTTAAATTGCACGCTCGAAATAATTACGATAATTTTGTGTACTTGTCAAATGAATTACATGCTAGTTAGTGCGTTATTATGTGATGTTCCGATTTCGTGATTTGTTTTAGTTATGGAATATATATAGTAAATATATAGACGAATCGAATCGACCCGCGACACGAGCCAACCTCGTTTCCTTGTGACTCCAGGAGTTAACCAAGACTTGAGGACCAAGTGCTAGACCCAAACCAACCCACCCGAGTCCCTTGCGGCAGCGAGCACCCCAAACCGTAAACCTTTCCCTTTCCCCTTTGTCCCTTGCGCTATATATACACACACATGCATGAGCTTTGCTTCACAAAACAAAACACAAAAACCCTAGTTGTGAAACAGCCGACGGCAGCCCTTCATTCATCATCTCGATCGCAAGACAGCCTTGCTACACTCACTCTTGAATCGCGGCAGCCCTCCCCTCACCATTCTCCTTCTCGGTTGCAAGTCTCGCCAACATCCGAATCAGTCCCATCTAGTTCTCGGCTCATTAATCCTATTGTTAAGATTAGAATCTTATGTTATTTCGCTAATCATACTAGAGTTATGAATTATGGATCGTGTGTGTATGTAATGGTGGAAAGTATTAGGATGATAATCGATTGAATAGGCTAGTTGCAAGTATGATGATTTTCGGAATTAAGAAACGTTAGGCTGTGTTTTGTTTAAAATAAAACTATATGTTACGATTAGGGTTTGCATGGGTGTGATATATATGATAGTATATGATTGGAAATTCTGTTCTTGATCGCATATGTTCAATGTATCGATGGTTTAAGCGGGTTAGATTGTGATAAAGTGCTGAATCAGGATGCTGAATGGTGGTTACAGCCAATTTCAACTGGCTGTAACTTGGTTATTAGTTATCGAAAAACGGATTTTCTGAAGTCTAAAATGTAGAGTTTTGAAAAACGATTCTAATGGCGCTGGATTCATATTTTTCTGAAGTCGTTTGATATTTTTAAGCGGCCAATTAAGTTCAGTAACTAAAGCTGTGAAAATCCTGAAAAATTTGTAGTTGTTTATCAAGTCGGATCTAATATCTGTAGGGAGTCGAATCATGAAATTTGTACAGCAACTAGATATGGAAACTTCCGGGAAACTCCCACTGGAATTTTGTTAGTTGGACGAACGGTGATTTTTAAATGAATTCTTCCGTGGACTGCAGTCAGAAAGCGACGAATCTGACTGCAGCCTAGCATATTAATATTTATGAATAAGTGGTAACGTGTTAGGACTTGAAAAGTTTATATAAAATTCTACAGTATAGTTGTCACCTTCTGTAAAATAATTGGAATTTTTGGAACGTTGGAACTATTTTATAAAAATCTTCGAAAACAGCCGAATTATGAGTATGTAAGCTGAAACTTGATAACTTGCGAATGTGTGCACCAAAGTGTTGCATGGATTGGATTGTGTTCATGATAAATTGTTTTGATCACTATGTTCATATGAGGATACTTGCATGCATGTTTGAGTGTTAGGAATTGTGATTGTGTGTACCGCTTTGTGCGTTAATTATGTGTAGGATTTGTATTGGTGTGTTCACACACTAACTTGAAATCAATTGACTTGTTAGGACGCAATTAGCGGTCCCATCATTTGCAACTTCTGTCTTACACTAACCGAGCAACTAAAGGTGAGTTCACGGCCCATACTTTTATCCGGTTTTAAACAACAGGGGGAGAAACATGCATACACTCTACAACTCTATCTCTTTACGTTATACGAAATTAACGTCATTAAACTATTCGGTAACTAAGTTAATGTTAATGTACGTTATGGTCACTAAGCAGCTATATCCCACAAGTCCTCGACAATCTCTCGGATCGTTAGTATTGGGTTTAGATAGCGGGGAAATTATAAGTAGTACTACTGGGCCCGACAAGCCCCATCCGAGCTAGTCGCGCTAGCCGACCGGGTATGGTCAACGGGTGAATAATTTGGCCTAACTTCGCCATGGTCAGTGATAGGCCTGGCAACACAGAGGCACAACAGTCAGCTTCGATCGCGAACACTTACGTGACATAACTTTAGGCTAGCTACCTATATATATTAACATTGAACTTAATTACGAATCAACAATATTATCCCGGGTTAGGGATAATGGAACCAACATCGTTATTATTCCAGGTTAGGAATAATGGGACATCATTATTATTCCGGGTTGGGAATAATGGAACTATCATTATTATTCCGGGTTGGGAATAATGGAACTATCAGTATTATTCCGGGTTGGGAATAATGGAACTAAATCGTTATCCCGGGTTAGGGATAACAGGGGAAACAAACTCATAACCGAACGAACGAATTTATGAAAACCTGTGAACTCACTCTTCTTTAATGTTGACACTCGTTTCTTTACATGTTTCTCAGGATGCTAGGAGCTCTAGGTGCACTCACTTGCATTGATCAAGACATCTTTTATCGAGTCTCATTTACAAACATTGTTCTGGGTTTTTCTTTAGTTTTGGCGTTTATGTTGGCGCCCCTTCCTTTACTTTATGCTTCCGCTCAACTTTAAAAACTAATGCTTCCGCTAAACATTGGTAACTAACTAAGACAATATAAAATCTACTATGAATGGTTAAACAAATGATTTTTGGAAAACGTATTATCAAATCATATAGAGTCGTTCGACGTACTAGTGTTTCAGATTCTGGTTTGTTCACACGCCTCGCGGTAAAACTCCGCAAGTGGAAATTGAGGGTGTGACAGATTGGTATCAGAGCCACTAGCTATAGAGAACCAGGTTTGCATTAAAAGTAGACCTAAACTATAGCTGATTACACGACACTAGACGTAGTTTGGCACCGAATTGTTATATCTTGTTATGTGATGTACCACAACTGTGCTATGTAAAATGTGAATGCATAGTAAGAAATAAATGCAACTCATAACTAACTACACAACCTAACAGGCAATGTCATCATCATCATCATCATCCGACAAACTTTCGCAACCAAGGGCGCTAGGAAAGGCACCTATGGTGGAACCCTTACCATCTTATGGCGTGGAGACACGCTCAGCTGCGAGAAAAAGGCTCGCTCTGGGGGAGGAGTCGTCATCACGCCCAACCATCGCTGTGCCGGTCGAACCGGTTAACTCGGTAGAAGTAGGGAATGACCTACTTAGAGATATGATACGGAAACAACAAGAACAATTAGAAAGAATGCATGAAACCATATGATACGGAAACAACAAGAACAATTAGAAAGAATGCATGAAACCATCCTAGCACAGGGATGGATGATACGACAACTGACAGGTAAAACTGGATCGCTCGAGGAAGAGCAACATACGAGTAAGATAGCTCGTAACACTTTAGCTAGAGATCTTCGTGCTGAGCAGATAAGGGCCGACTAGCTCGAAGACAGAGTCCTGGAGTCTAGTTGGAGAATTCAGGAGCTAGAACAAAATCAAGCACCTGCACCAGTACCCGCACCAGCACCGGCCCCTCCAGTGCCGGTAGAGGAGGATCCTGAAGAGGATCCAGAAGAGGATCCAGAAGAGGATCCAGAGGAGGATCCGGAGGAGGACCCAGCTGTAGAAGCCGGAAATGCCGCACAGGATGACGGCAACGATAGTGGTTTGGGGGATGGAGACGTAGAAGACTGACACGACTCGCTTATTTTATTTACTTTCCTTCAGTCTATTTATTTTCCCACTTGTGTTTAAACTTGAAACTTTATAGTAAACTGTTATGTTTGGTTGGCACTTTGTAAGACGTTGAAACTTTATTTAATCAAGTATTTCTTTTGACTATTTAATTTATTTGAGTTGACATAACTTGAAGAATTATTTAAGTACGGAATAGGATAACTATATTGGATATATAGACTTATCGGTGTGTGTTTATGTTGTCTTACGAAGATCTAAATGGCAACTGGACGTCGCGGAAACCTTAACATGACGCCCGAAGAATTAGCTGCAATGATCCAAGAGCACGTGAATGCAGCTCTAGCGGTGTTTCAAAACCAACCGGCAGGTAACCATTATTACATTTTCATGGGAAAATCTAATAGTTGGGTTAGAAAAATTTCTCGCTGACTACCTGTCCTCTGTCAGCAAGAGGGGGTCTTAACCCCTACAAGATGTTCCTCGACGCGAAGCCAAGCAAATTCTCGGGGGCAGAAGGACCCATAGGACTGGTCCGCTGGATCGAAAAATCTGAATCAGTATTTGAAATGTGCAACTGTCTGGAGGCCAACAAGGTCAAGTATGCAGCCTCAACATTGGAAGATGGGGCACTAACTTGGTGGAATGCACAAGTCCAAACGCGTGGACTTATTGCTGCAAATGCAATGGCCTGGGCCGAGTTTAAGGCCCTAATCAAAGAAGAGTACTGTCCGCGAGACAGAGTTCAACAGTTGGAGCAAACATTATGGAACCACAAGATGGTGGGATCTGAAATTGAAGCATACACAGCAAAACATCATGACTTGGTATTTCTGTGTCCCGATCTGGCCAACACTGTGGAGAAGCGACTCGAGTTCTACCTTGGGGGTCTGGTCCCGGAGATTCAGGGTATGGTAATGGCTAGCAACCCTGCAACTGAGCATCAAGCAATCAGGTTGGCGCACAAACTCACCGATAAGGCGGTGGAACAAAAGAAGTTGCCAACTCGGGGTACAACTGAAGTTGCCCCTGATAATAAAAGAAAGTTTGAAGACTCGTCTGTTCGACAGTCTTCATCATCCCAGCCACAACAGGGGAACCATAAACGGTTCAATAATTACAACAGCCACCGGGGTCACCAAAATCAGCCCGCCAACAAAAACCAGAACGCAAGCGGCTATGTAGGTCGAAAGCCGCAGTGCAATCGCTGTAATCTTCATCATCACGGCCCTTGTGCCGGGAATCGCTGCCAACGATGTGGCAAAGTGGGACATGCGGCAAAGGATTGTCGCGGGGAAATCATGTCCCGACAAAACCAAAATCAACCCCAGGGCCAGCAACAGGGTGTTAACCGGGAATGCTATCAGTGTGGTAGCACTGCCCACTTCAAAAGAGACTGCCCACAGCTCCGTAACAATAACAACAACAATGGTGGGAACAACCACAACCACAGTAACCACAACAACAACAATAACAACAACAATAATGGAAATGGTGGCACAGGAGGTGCCAAAGGGCGTGCATTTACGCTGGGCCGCGGAGAGGCCGTAAACGACTCGAACGTGGTCACCGGTAAGTTTCCCCTTAATGAACATTTTGCTACTGTGCTTTTTGATACGGGTGCGGATAGGAGTTTTATATCAGAGTCTTTTAGGAAGAACCTAAATCTCACGCCTAAGCCCTTAGAGACCCCTTATATCATAGAACTAGCCGATGGTAAATCTGTAGACGTGACCCATATAGTATCCGGCTGTCAACTCAAACTCGCGGGTCACACCTTTACCATTGATCTGATGACAACTACCCTGGGTAGTTTTGACGTGGTAGTCGGAATGGACTGGCTATCCGACGTCCGAGCTGAAGTTCTCTGTTTCGAAAAATCTATCCGTATTCCGCTCTCTAACGACGAAATCTTGACGGTGCAAGGCGAGAAGGCAGGCGCCGTCACAAACATCATCTCTTACATGCGAGCGCAGAAGTATCTTCGGAGGAAGAACTCTTTCGCTTTACTCGCACTGGTTACCGAACAGCCTAAGGACGAGAAACGTATAGAAGACATCCCCGTCGTCCGTGATTTTTCCGATGTATTCCCAGAGGAGTTACCTGGTCTCCCACCCATCGACAATTGGAGTTTGAAATCGAGTTGGCGAACCATGCAACTCCTATCGCCAAGGCCCCATACCGCCTAGCTCCTGCCGAGCTGCAAGAGCTGTCTACCCAACTTCAGGAGCTGTTAGAAAAAGGATTTATCCGACCTAGCGCTTCGCCATGGGGAGCTCCAGTCCTTTTTGTCAAGAAGAAGGACGGGACCTTCCGCATGTGCATCGACTACAGGGAACTCAACAAGGTTACTGTCAAGAACCGATACCCGTTACCTCGCATCGACGATCTCTTCGACCAACTTCAAGGGTCAAGCTACTACTCCAAGATTGATCTACGGTCCGGTTACCATCAGTTACGCGTCAGGGAGGAAGATATCGCTAAGACGGCATTTCGTACTCGGTATGGCCATTATGAGTTCTTGGTCATGCCCTTCGGTCTCACCAACACACCCGCGGTATTCATGGACCTCATGAACCGTGTGTGTAAACCATACATCGACAAGTTTGTCATTGTGTTCATCGATGACATACTCATCTACTCTAAAAGTGAAGAAGAACATGCTGAACATCTACGATTACTGCTAGAATTACTTCAACAGGAGAAACTATATGCCAAGCTTTCGAAGTGTGATTTCTGGATTCGGGAAGTTCAGTTCCTCGGGCATATCATAAATGAAAAGGGTATCCACGTCGACCCTGCCAAGATTGAAGCTATCAAAAACTGGGAAGCACCCAGGACACCGACGGAGATCCGCCAATTTTTGGGTTTGGCTGGTTACTAAAGACGTTTCATCGAGGGATTTTCAAAAATCGCGCAACCGCTTACTACCCTCACCCAGAAAGGCATCAAGTATGCTTGGGGTGACAAGCAGGAAGCAGCATTTCAATTGCTGAAACAGAAACTTTGCAGTGCACCCATTCTGTCCTTGCCAGAAGGGACAGATGATTTTGTAGTATATTGTGATGCTTCCATTCAGGGATTGGGATGCGTACTCATGCAACGCGATAAGGTCATCGCGTATGCATCCCGACAATTGAAGGTTCACGAGAAAAACTACACAACACATGACCTGGAATTGGGAGCAGTAGTGTTTGCACTTAAGATTTGGAGACACTACCTCTATGGAACGAAGTGCACAATCTTTACAGACCACAAGAGCCTCCAACACATCTTTGATCAGAAGGAGTTGAACATGCGACAGCGTCGCTGGGTCGAACTCTTGAACGATTATGAATGTGCCATTCGGTATCACCCGGGTAAAGCTAACGTGGTAGCTGATGCCCTCAGTAGGAAGGAACACTTGAAACCTCGTCGGGTACGAGCATTACAGCTCACCATTCATTCGGGGTTACCCGAACAGATACGCGACGCGCAGTTAGAAGCAGTTAAGGAAGAAAACATCAAGGCCGAATCGGTGGGAAAAATGGAACGCGATTGGGAAGTAAAACCCAATGGAGCCCGGTATTTCATGAATCGCATATGGGTACCTCTCTACGGAAACCTCAGAGATCTAGTCATGGACGAAGCTCACAAATCCTGATACTCTGTTCATCCTGGTTCGGATAAGATGTATCAAGACCTTAAAGCTGCGTATTGGTGGCCCAACATGAAAGCTGATATAGCCACCTACGTGAGCAAGTGTTTGATTTGTGCAAAAGTCAAGGTAGAGTATCAGAAACCATCGGGGTTACTTCAACAACCTGAGATCCCAGTGTGGAAATGGGATCAGATCTCGATGGACTTCATCACTAAACTCCCGCGAACTTTGGGTGGTTGCGATACCATCTGGGTAATCGTGGATCGTTTAACTAAGTCCGCACACTTCCTAGCTATTAAAGAAACAGATAAGATGGAGAAGTTGACTCGCATCTACATTAAGGAAGTAGTTTCTCGGCACGGAGTGCCAACGTCCATCATCTCAGACAGAGATGCTCGCTTCACGTCCAACTTTTGGCAGTCACTTCAGAAAGCGTTGGGCACACGCTTAGATATGAGCACAGCTTATCACCCTCAGACAGATGGTCAAAGCGAAAGGACCATACAGACCTTGGAAGACATGCTTAGGGCATGTGTAGTAGACTTCGAAATAGTTGGGAAATCCACCTGCCTTTAGTGGAATTCTCGTATAACAACAGTTACCATACGAGTATATCGGCAGCACCGTTTGAGGCATTATACGGTCGTAAATGTAGATCATCGGTCTGTTGGGCAGAAGTCGGTGACAGTCAACTCACAGGCCCTGAGTTGATACTTGAGGCTACTGAAAGATTGTACAAATCAGAAACCGCATGGCGGCGACACGAGATCGACATAAAAGATACGCTGATCAACGACGCAAACCGCTTGAATTTCAAGTAGGCGACCGCGTCCTACTGAAGGTGTCACCCTGGAAGGGTGTAATCCGCTTTGGAAAATGAGGCAAACTAAACCCACGGTACGTAGGTCCGTTTGTGATTTTGAAACGTATCGGACCCGTAGCTTATCAATTAGACCTTCCTGCCGAACTCAGTGGAGTTCACAACGTGTTTCACGTGTAAAATCTGAAGAAGTGTCTATCAGATGAAACTCTAGTCATTCCATTGGATGAGATTCAAGTGGATGAACAACTGCATTTTGTGGAACAACCTATCGAGATCATGGATCGTGAGATCCAGACTCGAAGGCACAGCAAGATTCCGATCGTTAAGGTTCGTTGGGACTCTAAGCGTGGACCGGAGTTCACGTGGGAAAGAGAGGACCAAATGAAAACCAAATACCCACACCTCTTCGCAGCTGAGCAGCAAACTAACGATACCAGCAACTAAATTTTCAGGACGAAAATTCTTTCAACATGGGGATGATGTGACAACCTGGGAATTTCTTGTAATTTCGTGTACCATTGTTAACGAACTAACTCTTTGTGCGTGGCACTCTAAACATGTACGCTGCATTCTAAACCGCGTTTACTCAATTTTCGGGACGAAAATTCTTTCAACATGGGGATAATGTGACATCCCGGTTTTTCAGATATCTTAAACGCACTACTTCACGGTTATTCGTTCCTACCTTAATTTGGTTCGGAGACTTAAATTGCACGCTCGAAATAATTACGATAATTTTGTGTACTTGTCAAATGAATTACATGCTAGTCTTAAACGTTTATAAGTTAGTGCGTTATTATGTGATGTTCCGATTTCGTGATTTGTTTTAGTTATGAAATATATATAGTAAATATATAGACGAATCGAATCGAGCCGCGACACGAGCCAACCTCGTTTCCTTGTGACTCTAGGAGTTAACCAAGACTTGAGGACCAAGTGCTAGACCCAAACCAACCCACCCGAGTCCCTTGCGGCAGCGAGCACCCCAAACCGTAAACCTTTCCCTTTCCCCTTTGTCCCTTGCGCTATATATACACACACATGCATGAGCTTTGCTTCACAAAACAAAACACAAAAACCCTAGTTGTGAAACAGCCGACGGCAGCCCTTCATTCATCATCTCGATCGCAAGACAGCCTTGCTACACTCACTCTTGAATCGCGGCAGCCCTCCCCTCACCATTCTCCTTCTCGGTCGCAAGTCTTGCCAACATCCGAATCAGTCCCATCTAGTTCTCGGCTCATTAATCCTATTGTTAAGGTTAGAATCTTATGTTATTTCGCTAATCATACTAGAGTTATGAATTATAGATCGTGTGTGTATGTAATGGTGGAAAGTATTAGGATGATAATCGATTGAATAGGCTAGTTGCAAGTATGATGATTTTCGGAATTAAGAAACGTTAGGCTGTGTTTTGTTTAAAATAAAACTATATGTTACGATTAGGGTTTGCATGGTTGTGATATATATGATAGTATATGATTGGAAATTCTGTTCTTGATCGCATATGTTCAATGTATCGATGGTTTAAGCGGGTTAGATTGTGATAAAGTGCTGAATCAGGATGCTGAATGGTGGTTACAGCCAACTTCAACTGGCTGTAACTTGGTTATTAGTTATCGAAAAAACGGATTTTCTGAAGTCTAAAAGGTAGAGTTTTGAAAAACGATTCTAATGGCGCTGGATTCATATTTTTCTGAAGTCGTTTGATATTTTTAAGCGGCCAATTAAGTTCAGTAACTAAAGATGTGAAAATCCTGAAATATTTGTAGTTGTTTATCAAGTCGGATCTAATAATCTGTAGGGAGTCGAATCATGAAATTTGTACAGCAACTAGATATGGAAACTTCCGGGAAACTCCCACTGGAATTTTGTTAGTTGGACGAACGGTGATTTTTAAATGAATTCTTCCGTGGACTGCAGTCAGAAAGCGACGAATCTGACTGCAGCCTAGCATATTAATATTTACGAATAACTGGTAAAGTGTTAGGACTTGAAAAATTTATATAAAATTCTAGAGTATAGTTGTCACCTTCTGTAAAATAATTGGAATTTTTGGAACGTTGGAACTATTTTATAAAAATCTTCGAAAACAGCCGAATTATGAGTATGTAAGCTGAAACTTGATAACTTGCGAATGTGTGCACCAAAGTGTTGCATGGATTGGATTGTGTTCATGATAAATTGTTTTGATCACTATGTTCATATGAGGATACTTGCATGCATGTTTGAGTGTTAGGAATTGTGATTGTGTGTACCGCTTTGTGCGTTAATTATGTGTAGGATTTGTATTGGTGTGTTCACACACTAACTTGAAATCAATTGACTTGTTAGGACGCAATTAGCGGTCCCATCATTTGCAACTTCTGTCTTACACTAACCGAGCAACTAAAGGTGAGTTCACGGCCCCTACTTTTATCCGGTTTTAAACAACAGGGGTAGAAACATGCATACACTCTACAACTCTATGTCTTTACGTTATACGAAATTAACGTCATTAAACTATTCGGTAACTAAGTTAATGTTAATGTACGTTATGGTCACTAAGCAGCTATATCCCACAAGTCCTCGACAATCTCTCGGATCGTTAGTATTGGGTTTAGATAGCGGGGAAATTATAAGTAGTACTATTGGGCCCGACAAGCCCCATCCGAGCTAGTCGCACTAGCCGACCGGGTATGGTCAACGGGTGAATAATTTGGCCTAACTTCGCCATGGTCAGTGATAGGCCTGGCAACACGGAGGCACAACAGTCAGCTTCGATCGCGAACACTTACGTGACATAACTTTAGGCTAGCTACCTATTATATTAACATTGAACTTAATTACGAATCAACAATATTATCCCGGGTTAGGGATAATGGAACCAACATCGTTATTATTCCAGGTTAGGAATAATGGGACATCATTATTATTCCGGGTTGGGAATAATGGAACTATCATTATTATTCCGGGTTGGGAATAATGGAACTATCAGTATTATTCCGGGTTGGGAATAATGGAACTAAATCGTTATCCCGGGTTAGGGATAACGGGGGAAACAAACTCATAACCGAACGAACGAATTTATGAAAACCTGTGAACTCACTCTTCTTTAATGTTGACACTCGTTTCTTTACATGTTTCTCAGGACGCTAGGAGCTCTAGGTGCACTCACTTGCATTGATCAAGACATCTTTTATCGAGTCTCATTTACAAACATTGTTCTGGGTTTTTCTTTAGTTTTGGCGTTTATGTTGGCGCCCCTTCCTTTACTTTATGCTTCCGCTCAACTTTAAAAACTAATGCTTCCGCTAAACATTGGTAACTAACTAAGACAATATAAAATCTACTATGAATGGTTAAACAAATGATTTTTGGAAAACGTATTATCAAATCATATAGAGTCGTTCGACATACTAGTGTTTCAGATTCTGGTTTGTTCACACGCCTCGCGGTAAAACTCCGCAAGTGGATATTGAGGGTGTGACATAAGAAATGAGTGCTACAGGGGGAAATGAAGTTCTTTTTTGGACTTAAGGTTGAGCAATTGCCTAATGGTATTTTCATTCATCAAACGAAGTATGTTCATGACATTTTAGAGAAATTTGACATGTCAGGGACTACGCCAACATCAACTCCATTAGCCGCAAATCATGGCATTTGTCCAGACGCTCTTGGAGTCAAAGTCGAATAAACATTATATAACTCCATGATCAGATCTTTGATGTATCTTACAGCTTCGCGACCTGAATCTTGTATCCAACATGCCTATGCGCTCGTTATCAGTCCAATCCCAGGGATTAGCACTTGTTAGCCGTCAAACGAATCATGTGATACATGAAAGGATTTCCACGCATCGGCTTGTGGTATACTCGACATGACGACTTCAACCTTGCGGCTTACTCGGATTCTGATTTCGGCTGCTGCAAGCTTAATGCCAAATCTACTACGGTTGGTTGCCAGTTCTTCGGAACTCATTTGGTAACATGGCAATGCAAGAAAAGACCACGGTCGCTCTCTCTACATGTGAGGCTGAATACGTTTCAACATCCATCTGTTGTGCTCAGATACTTTGGATACAACAGCTGATGAGAGACTACAGACTACAATTTCTTGATACGTCAATTTACGTAGATAACAAGGCAGCTATTGATATCACTAAAAATCCTATTCAACACTCACACACTAAACACATTGAAATTCGACACCACTTTATCCGTGACTGCTATGAAAAAATTTGGTTATAATTAAAAAAATCCATACTGATGACCAAAAAGCAGATTTTACACTAAAGCATTTGATCGATCAAGATTTAAAAATCTTTTAAAATTAAATGGTTTAAGAAATCTGACATCAGGGGATATACATGAGGTTTAATTTGAGGATGACGAGGACTTGACATGATTCTCATCAATACGACATGTTTTTTCTATAAATATCTTTTCTTCAAAAACTAAAAACCAAAAATATGTTTTTGATTTTAGGGGGAGAAAAGTTGTGGAAATTTCAAAAAACACTAAAAGTCAAAAAGAGTTTTTGTGAAAAAGGGGTAATCATACTACATCAGTTGACAATCACAGTATGCTAAAGATATGGAAAGTTTAAACAGGTAATTAAACAGGTCTTACTGAGGATGTGCCAATAGGCTTCACTCGTTCAGTAAATTGTTCTTCAAGATATAAACCTAAAAGAAAAATTGAGTAACTAGCGGGTCAACATCTCTCGGATATATGGACTTAGTACTCCGAAATTTCGTTTGAGAGAATGCCAGATTCTACGATACTAGGTCTTTATATTTAATCGATATCTGGGGTATTATCCAAGTTCTTCTGATTTACGTCGGCAATGACCTAGAACTTGCATAATACTTTACACATTATTCCCCTACAAAAGTTGCACAAAAATGAGTATGTCATAAATATTTACCACATCTGCAGTTCAAAAGATTCCTTAACGGAACACCACCTAAAGTCGAGCCTTCATCTCTTTCTCTGTATGGAAATACTAACCTGAGCTCACAAGGTCTCGCAATTCACCCCATTTACATATATCAGTTAGATATATTCACCTGTGAAATGAAATTCTAGGAATCTCGATACGGGAGTATATTCTGAGATGGGAAACACAGTTACTTCATGTTCCTTAAAATTAACTAATATATATTTTGAAACAATTGAGAAACGTGTAGAGGTTTAAGTGGATAAGTAACTTGGCAATCTAGGTAAATCTGTTTAAAACCTTAAAGATATTACCAAGATCAACGGTACTGGTGATTTGTCTAAATATCTGATTTGATCCTCTAACACAAATCTCACAAAAATATGTACGTAAATACATCATTACTTACTTTATCTTTCTTTTCAGAAAAACCCAAAAAGATTTTCAGTTTTATTTTTAGCATCTATCTTAGATTTTAGTCTATCGATGATGAAAACACCGTTAGTACAAGTCAAAGCGACAATTGCTGGAGGATAGCTGAAGATCATGGGCTGGGAGCTAATCTGAAAGGAAAATATCCTGAAATGTAAAAAAGTTCATTAACTTGAAACTCTAAAATTTTTAAAAGAAATCTGTTTTGGTCAAAATTGGTCAACCAAGGTCATTAACTTCGACTTGGTAGGTAAATCGTTTAACTGGGGTCATTAACTTGGACTCGGTCAACTGAGTGCGTAGTAAAAACGGATAATTTCACAAAAAATCTGAAAAATAAACAAGTGAAAGGAACTGGCTCGTACGAGTGACTTATATGACTCGTACGAGTGATAAAAGGCTACATTCGTATGAATGGTGACTCGTATGAATGACTTGGCAAGTATAAAAGAGGCATTCACTCGCACGAGTAACATTAGTAACTCTGGGCGACTGAATATTCTCTCTGTGCGATTCAGTTTCTTCTACACATTTTCATCATTTTACGTATCTTAGTCTTCAGGGAGGTTGATCGGCACACCTCTCACGATGGGAAAGGTACTAATACAAGTTTTGAGTCGTTATAATGCCGAAATTGGACCAAAAGGGCATAAAACGTAGATTTAGGTTAATTGGACCGGTAAAATGTTAAATTGAACTCAAACTCATACAAATCGGCCCTTTTAACCACTAAATCAACATTCAATTTGTTAAAATCTACACGTTTTAGGTTTGGTTTGATAATGTATTATTTGGTGTGATTTGTCACTCGTACAAATTGTCACTAGTACAAGCAAGCTTTTTAAATGTCAGATTATTATCATCACTCGTACGAGTGATCGTTCGTACGAGCATATCCATAAATGTCATAAAACTCTTTGACTCGTACGAGGCACCACTCGTACATGCAAGTCTGTTCAAATCCTAAAAACTGTTTAGTATCAATTACTACTCGTACGAGGAATGACTCGTAAGAGTGGGTTTTGTTCAGACTTGAATATGTCTTAGTAAGTATCTGACTTGTGCGATTGGTGACTCGTACAAGTGAGAAAGATGTGTAAATTTTTCTAAGTGTTTGAAATTTTTGTGTTTGCAGATCAAGAAGTATTCGTTCTCACCATTCCACAACATTTGTTGTCTACTAGATGAGAATATACAAGAGATAGCAGCATATAGAGACGTGTTAGATTTTCTGAGTAGGCTGCCTATTACAAAGGCTCTTAAAAATAAACATACGGCGTACCGATCACAGGATGCTGCCGAGTATAGTGAGGAAGATAATGCCATCTTGTCTGCAGTGCGAATTGATGACGAAGATATTGAAATCAAGATCACCGACGATTTGATTCGAACGGTGCTAGAGTTCAATGACAATGAAGAGGAATACATGGTCAAAGGGTGTTTTTATAGGATGGGCTATGCTGGATTCGTCAACACCGCACCTTTTAAGAAGGGAAATCTTGGTGGCCCTTTATCGCTCACTGCATTATTCACGCCCTACGTCTCAGAAAGGGTGGTTTCGATGATTTGATAGATTATTAGATGTGTATGATTACGACACTTATTCTCAATCTGCCGTACAACTTCTCAAGACTCATATTTTCACAGATGGTACAGAACATTCAACGAGAAAAGTTTCTACAGTACCCGGGATTTGTGCAAATGCTGCTAGATCATCTACATCCCAATCTGAAGAAGAAGAAGAAAGACGATATTCTTAAACTTGAGCATATGGATGTCTCTACTTTGAATGAATCTGCACATAAAGGCTTCCCTAACGCCAAGCCTATTGAGGCTGAAGAAATTGAGGCGTTGGATGGGTTTATAGCGAAGAGAAGCGTGTGGTTCTCTAAATAAGATAAGAAGGGGCAAGGGGACTAAACGAAAGCAAGCTGCTACATCTTCCTCCGCTGCCCCCAGAAGAAGAAACGTGCATCTGCTGGCATAAGTTTGGTTGACGAGCCAGAGCCTGAAGAAAATATTGAGACAGTTGCGGCTGATATAGAGCGACAAGCGTTTGTGGAAAAGTCAGTAGAGATGAAGAGGCATCCTCCTCTAGCACTGATGAAGAGGATAGGATTGCCGGTGAAAAAGAAAGAGCCTAAGATAAAGTATTAGAGCGATTGGCTGAAGAAAAACGAAAAGCTGAGGAGAGGAGAAGAAAAGAGACAGGAGAAGACGATACTGCATATGTGCCATCCTAGTTTGATAGTGACACTCCTGTTCATCAAAGAGGCCATCAAAACGTTTGAATAGGCTAGCGGCTAGAAGTACAGACTCTCCGAAAGCTAGATCAAAGAGAAAGGTGCAGAAGAAAGTTGATATAGCACAGAATGTTGAATCTACGCCACAACCACCACCATCACCAACTCCACAACCACCACCATCACCACAACCCACCCCTCAACCTAAACCTACTCAATTCTCAACCCTAATTCTCAACAGGCTCTAGACTTGAAGATTA
This sequence comes from Scalesia atractyloides, assembly GCA_947069175.1. Classification (NCBI taxonomy): domain Eukaryota; kingdom Viridiplantae; phylum Streptophyta; class Magnoliopsida; order Asterales; family Asteraceae; genus Scalesia; species Scalesia atractyloides. The sequence continues at coordinate 39,256,676 of CAMTDV010000022.1, read as the reverse complement.
GTTTGACTTCGATTTCGGAGATATTCTGAGGGGAAGAATTTTCAGCAGATATGTTCAATGACACGCGGATTGAAGAGTTAGAGAATCAGGTCATGCTGAACAGTGTTAAGATTGCTTAGTTATAGGAGCAGATTAAGGGACTAAAAGAAGATAAACAACATCTTGAGGCTATTTTGTCATGTATCGTGTCAGAGAATGAATGACCGAGGAAGCGAATGGAAGAATATGATGAAGAATGCCTTAGGAATTAAAGGCATATGAGCTTGTTTGAGAAAATCATTATCAAGAAGCTTGAGATTATCTGGCTGCCGAAATTGATGATATTGAGAGGGACGAGGCAAGGAAAGAGTTGCAGAGCATGAACGTATTGCGAAAGAACTATCCGACGCTCAAGGAAAGGGAAAAGAGAAGGTTGGAGAGGGACATGTGATAGAAAAAACTGCGCTAGAAGCTGAGTCTGCGCCAGTATCTTCAGAGTTATTGGTGTATGTGCAGACAAAGAAGTTTGTGTTGATTGGAAAGCCGAGGGATATAGATATTGACATGTCGAAACTATCTACAAAAGATTAGGATTGGCTGAGCAAAAGAAAGATGTTGAAGGAGATTGAGGAAGAGGTATATGCTTTTGCTGAAAATCTTGAGGAGGTTGATGAAGACTTAGACGAAACAGATGATGTGTCGAAGAAAAAGTCTGATAGTGATATTGATGATGACGATAGTGATATGGTGATTCGGAAATTCTTGTAACAGAATCTGGCTTGAATGAAGATATTGATTTTTCTGTGTACTTGAACGATTCAGCCAACCGATTTTATGATGACAAAGATCAGGGAAAGACATATGATAGCTTGAAGGATTCTAAGCAGGCAGGAATCCTCAGAGTGACTGATATGTCAATTGTTCCTGTTGTGCCTAAATCAAAGATTTTGTATTTCGAGCATGATGTGGAAGAATGTGAGTTTATCCATAGTTACACAAAGGAAGAGATTGCGAGAATGTTGGGTGTGGACGAAGAAACGTCTGACTTTGACTTTGAAGACGAGCTGAACGACATCAGTGCTTTCCAGCCTGAAGATTATATCTTCGAACACTTTTCTGAAGCCCATGATTACGATAAGGTTGGCGTGGTGGATGATTCCGATGACGATGATACTACTAATATAGCCGGAGAGGGTACGGATAACTTCCCAACTTTATGTTTGCAGCCGAAATTGATGAATTGTTTAAGCGTAAAGTAGAAGAGGCTGTGAAACAGGTAACGGTTCCTCGACGTTTATCCAAAGAAGAGATAGCTGAGATGAGGAAATTGTGGTTCAAGGAATTACTAGAGGAACGTAAATTGAAACGTCCCCTAGCATTCTTCACATGAGATGCTGATATTTATCCGGGGGACATCATTAGCTGGGGATGGATCGAGCAACTTGATGTATATGCGATAAAGAGGAAGTATGGGCTCCAGTACTTCCAACACTTGAGCGATATTAAGACCCTTCCGTTTTGGGATATTAAAGAACTGGCGCAGACTAAGATGATAAATCTAAAGATGAAATTTCATGAGCAGCGGCTGTCGAAACTGATAAAGCTAGATGCTACTCATGGTTTTAGACGCTGGAAGCCACATATGCCCAAAAGAGTCACGAAGATTGATCCTGTTATGAAAGAGAAGGATGTGACGTTGATCGTTAAGAGGCCAAAAGTGATGAAAACATGCCTCTGATTAAGATGGAGCAAGATTTCTTCAAGATATTCAAATGGTGGCACTATGATTCAAGCACAGGTGAAGCTATTATTTGTGTCCAACCGGATGAAGATTCTTGGAAGATTACTGAAGAACTATCTGAATCCGTCATTGCGCACAAACGTATATATGGTCTATGGCACGGCATTCGAGTACTAGACCCAATGTGGCTAGTTAATTGCTCAAAGAAGGATAAAGAGCAGGCGCTCCAATTCCAGAAGATTGTTAATGTTTGTTTATTCTACAACAAGATCAGTTATGAAGAGAGAGATAAAGAGCAGGCGCTTCAATTTCAGAAGATTTTAATGTTGTTTTGCTAATGATATACATTTAGGAACAGCATGGAACACTTCATGGAGGACGCTGGAAGAGAAGGAGCAACGAAAGAAGGAAAAAAATGTGAAATGATTGCGGAGAGAATGAGGATTACATCGCTTAGAAGCTTTCGGTTTGGCAACACGTACAATCGGCCTCCTCCTACAGACCAAACGCCGATATCTTCAGAGGAACGTTGCAGGCCACCTGAAACACTTCTTTGATGTTAAATGTTAAATATGTTTGAATAATTTTTGAAGAAAATTTTGAAGACTATGCAAGACTGCGGCAACATCCAAGGGGGAGTTTGTTGGTGCATAATGTCTATCGTCTAAGTCTAGGATATGTCAGTTGTATAAATAGGGCTTAGATTTGTCAATATTTTATATATATTGCAGTGGCTCGTACAAGTGACTATTGTAGCTCGTACGAGTGACATCTTGTCACTCGTACGAGCACCACTCGCACGAGCCTACACACACTCACTCCTTGTGCGAGCCATGTTGGCCTATAAATAGTGGAGCTTGAGTGTATTGTGTGATCAGCCGTTGGTGTGTGACTACGGCGAAACCCTGTCCAGTTTTTTACTCGTTTGTAACTTTCACATTTATTAATACGAATCAAAGGCGTTTAAGCAGTATACTTGATTGTTTGTTTGTCCAACTCGCTAGCAATGAATTCCGCCTATGTTAGCTGAGTCGAACGATCCGGTGCTCATAAGAGGAGAGCTGATCCCCTCTCACAGGGGACCTTCGTGATGGTCCACGTGCTACATCCATTGTTAGAATTCGCAACAATAACAACTAGAGGGGCGCCTTAAGGATAAGTACTTCATCTTTCTTGTCTTGACACGAGTGTCATCATTCATGATTAGTATGAGCCACAGGGACCTTTTCCCACTAACAGAGTTGTTGTCCAAGGCTACCACCTCCTCCTCATCGTCACTACCGAAGTCAGGCATCTCCGCGTCCGCGGGAAAATCAACCATCTTATATGGAATTGAGCTTAAGGTCTCCCTTAGGAACCGCGTCCGTCATAAGCTCCGCAATAGACGCGAGGTCGATATTCTCATTCTGCAAGTTAAGAATAATAATAGAATTCAAAGTGGAAGGTATTTCGTTCTTGGCAACATATTCCATACAACACATACATATATATATATATATATATATATATATATATATATATGTATATATAATCACATAAAATCCTATCTAACCAGGATTTCTATCTTTTGTAATGTAATGTGTCCATGACACATAGTCTTGTTAATGTAATGTGTCTATTTCTCATAGACTTCACCCATAAAAATCTCCTTGCTTGTTGTTTTGAAATGAGTTTGTGTAGTGGATCTTGCATTAGTGTATGCGATGATAACTCATTGTTTATGTAAAACCGTTTTCATGAGAGGATCCTAGTGATTGTAGACTAGACTCGAGAAAGAATCCTAGTTCACTACAATCGAAGCTCTGATACCAACCTATCACGCCCACTCGTAGGCAGAAGTGCGGGGTGTGATCTTGATCGGTTTTCATTACATACGATGTAAGTAAATAATCTCTAAGAATAAAGTATGCACGATGTTCATCCATTCCAAGACATAAAAAAGTATACAAGTCATATATTTGCTTTCAAAAGACATCACTAGTAAGATTGTTTTACCAAAATAAGACTCGTACAAATAAAGTTTAAATAGATTGAGGTTTTGCATTCAATCTTTCGCACAAGGGAAGGAGATGTGAACCAAACCCTCCATATGGATGACATCGCTTTCTTGACATGTTGGTTCTTGTTTCATGCAGTACAAGGATCCACTAGTTACCTGAAATACATGTAAGTTTGAAAAGTCAACATAAAGTTGGCGAGTTCATGTGTTTATTCGTTTTGTGTCAAATGAGTCTCGAAAACATTTGAATATCTTGTATTGTAAACCGGTATGTGAAAGCGTCTATGAATTCGAGGATCATTAACGTTTTGCAAGGACATTAATATATGTGCCACATAAGTAAGCAACCAAACCTAGACGATGATATGTGGACTCTTCCGACACGGGACCACAAAAGCACCCCTAAAAAGCCAAAATACCATGAGTGGAGCTCGCCAAAACTAAGTAGATCTACACCCTTTGCACCTCGGTCATTTCGCTTAATAGTTACTCTTGATAATTTTCTATATATGTGCACATGATCTAAAGTTATTTCATTCCATACCTAACATGTCATTCATATATATATTTCACGAATATATATATATAGGTTTAGGATCCTGTAAAAAAGATGAAATTTGTGATAACGATAAGAAAGAACATGATGATGACACACGTCGTTATTTAATTTATTAGGATAAGGGCAATTAAGTAATTTAATTGTTGGTGCATATTTGTGACAACAGCTTAGATTTGGTCTTTAGATATCTTGTAATTAGTAAAATGATAAACGGCTAGTGGATTTAGTTTTGTAATAGTTAATTAGAAGTAATTGGGCTGAACTAAACACTATTAAGCACATGGTAGGCGAATTGGGCTTTAAACCCATTAGCAGTCCATGTAGGGAAACCCTAGCTCAGTTGCATAACCTATCTCTATATAAAGGGAGGTTGTGATTAGGGTTAAGGTTGCTCAGTTAGTTGTTCAGTTGTTTAGAGAATTACTTCAGAGAGAGTGGAGAAAGAGTCTTGAATTGATTGTAAACACTTTGTGTTAGATAATCAATAGAATACTGTTTGAAGGAAATTGTTCGTGTTCGTGTTTGTGTTCTTGTTTCTGTGAAATCTGATCTAGGGGATTCCGCACTCTAGATTAGATAGAAGATTCTGTGAAGATCCATAAGGACTAGGGGACCTACAATTGGTATTATAGCATCCGGCTCTTGATGTTGCTAGGTTCAGAATCGTAACAGTAGAAAAATTGGGTTTTTGGTTCCATATGAAAAAATTGAAGTTTGTGACGGCTGAATTAGGGTTTCGGCGGCTGTTTTAGAGTTTCTACAGTGAATTCGGATTGAAGACTTACATTCCGGATAAAAAAGCACAGTATTTCGGATATAAGACATGAATTTCGGATCAAAATCTGCATTTCGGATCATCAGACTTGCAATTCAGATCTGGAAGACTTGCATTTCGGATCAGAAGAGTTCAATTCGGATCAAAGAAGCCATTTCGGATTCAATTTCGGATTGAATTTCAAATCAAAAGTGTATTCCGGATTCCATCTTGGATCAGAACTATTCCGGATTCGATCTCGGATCAGAATAGTCTATTCCGGATTCTATTTCGGATCAGAACAGTGTATTCCAGATTCTATTTTGGATCAGAACAATGCATCTTTGATTTCATCTCGGATCACTATTCCGAATAACAATTTCGGATTAGCAATTCCGATTACTATTCTGGATTTTTATATCGGATTGCCAATCCGAGTTAGTGTTCCAGATTTGACACTGATCGAGTTAGGATTAAGAAGGTTAAAAGTTAACCAGCTGACGTAACCGGAGTTAATAGTTTTCGGACATAGAATTTGATTTACAAACAATCTTGACAAACTGGTTGCACGGTTAGGCTCGTGTGATTTTTAGGACAATATACCTCATTAGAATCGTATCGTCGAGACGAGTCTAAGAGTATAATTTGGTAACCACTCATTTCGGACAAGTTTTAACGTTTTTAACAAGCCGGTTCGGTAAAAATGTTGAATATGTCTAATCTAAATGAACTGTTAAGAATGGAGCACGGGGCTGGCACCACAAACAAACCTTCAAAGATGCTGAAGGTAGAGAACTATCTTACTTGGAAGGATATGTTTCAATCCTTTATTGAATACCAGGACACACGGATGTGGATCTGTATTCAAGATAGGTACGCTAACCCAAAGCATGATTTTGAGGGCAGACAATGTGTTACTGCTTATGTAAACATGTCTGAAGCTGAAAAGAGGTTGTATGAGTCTGAGAAGAAAGCCTTAGCTGCTATAAAGATGTCATTACCTGATGGCATCAAACATACATTCAAGCGTTATACAACATCGAAGGAGATGTGGGATGCCCTAGAGAAGACGTATGAGGGCAATACCCTCGGACAAGTTTTAACGTTTTTAACAAGCCGGTTCGGTAAAAATGTTGAATATGTCTAATCTAAATGAACTGTTAAGAATGGAGCACGGGGCTGGCACCACAAACAAACCTTCAAAGATGCTGAAGGTAGAGAACTATCTTACTTGGAAGGATATGTTTCAATCCTTTATTGAATACCAGGACACACGGATGTGGATCTGTATTCAAGATGGGTACGCTAACCCAACGCATGATTTTGAGGGCAGACAATGTGTTACTGCTTATGTAAACATGTCTGAAGCTGAAAAGAGGTTGTATGAGTCTGAGAAGAAAGCCTTAGCTGCTATAAAGATGTCATTACCTGATGGCATCAAACATACATTCAAGCGTTATACAACATCGAAGGAGATGTGGGATGCCCTAGAGAAGACGTATGAGGGCAATACCCTCGGACAAGTTTTAACGTTTTTAACAAGCCGGTTCGGTAAAAATGTTGAATATGTCTAATCTAAATGAACTGTTAAGAATGGAGCACGGGGCTGGCACCACAAACAAACCTTCAAAGATGCTGAAGGTAGAGAACTATCTTACTTGGAAGGATATGTTTCAATCCTTTTTGAATACCAGGACACACGGATGTGGATCTGTATTCAAGATGGGTACGCTAACCCAACGCATGATTTTGAGGGCAGACAATGTGTTACTGCTTATGTAAACATGTCTGAAGCTGAAAAGAGGTTGTATGAGTCTGAGAAGAAAGCCTTAGCTGCTATAAAGATGTCATTACCTGATGGCATCAAACATACATTCAAGCGTTATACAACATCGAAGGAGATGTGGGATGCCCTAGAGAAGACGTATGAGGGCAATACCCTCGGACAAGTTTTAACGTTTTTAACAAGCCGGTTCGGTAAAAATGTTGAATATGTCTAATCTAAATGAACTGTTAAGAATGGAGCACGGGGCTGGCACCACAAACAAACCTTCAAAGATGCTGAAGGTAGAGAACTATCTTACTTGGAAGGATATGTTTCAATCCTTTATTGAATACCAGGACACACGGATGTGGATCTGTATTCAAGATGGGTACGCTAACCCAACGCATGATTTTGAGGGCAGACAATGTGTTACTGCTTATGTAAACATGTCTGAAGCTGAAAAGAGGTTGTATGAGTCTGAGAAGAAAGCCTTAGCTGCTATAAAGATGTCATTACCTGATGGCATCAAACATACATTCAAGCGTTATACAACATCGAAGGAGATGTGGGATGCCCTAGAGAAGACGTATGAGGGCAATACCCTCGGACAAGTTTTAACGTTTTTAACAAGCCGGTTCGGTAAAAATGTTGAATATGTCTAATCTAAATGAACTGTTAAGAATGGAGCACGGGGCTGGCACCACAAACAAACCTTCAAAGATGCTGAAGGTAGAGAACTATCTTACTTGGAAGGATATGTTTCAATCCTTTATTGAATACCAGGACACACGGATGTGGATCTGTATTCAAGATGGGTACGCTAACCCAACGCATGATTTTGAGGGCAGACAATGTGTTACTGCTTATGTAAACATGTCTGAAGCTGAAAAGAGGTTGTATGAGTCTGAGAAGAAACCTTAGCTGCTATAAAGATGTCATTACCTGATGGCATCAAACATACATTCAAGCGTTATACAACATCGAAGGAGATATGGGATGCCCTAGAGAAGACGTATGAGGGCAATACCGATGTGACCAAAAGCAAGATTGATTTGCTAAAGAAACAGCTTGTTGTGTTTAAAGGAATGAGAAATGAATCCCTTGAAGATATTATCACGAGATATTATCATCTCATGTCAGAAATAGATAATTATGACATAGAGGGATACACGGATGTGGAGATAAGCGACAAGTTGCTGAATGCTTTACCTGCAAAGTGGGATATCTATACTTTGATGATAAAAGGTGAAGCTGATTATGAAAAGAAAGACTTGGAAGAGGTTGTGGAAAATTGAGAGCTTATGAGCTCAATATGAAGAAGAAGGAGATTGGATATGATCAGGTTCAAGATCCGGGGATTTATAAAGGTCTTACACCTTCATCTTCCAACAATGCTTCAAGTGATAGTGCAACTGCGTTTCTCTCATGTGAGAATGAGCAGCGTGACAAATGCTGAGGGTGAAGTATGTTCTGTTGCAGCTTCAGGAGGCTCGACAGGGGCTAAGAGACAACAATCAAGTAATAATAATAGTAGTAATAGGTTTATGCCTTTGAGTGTCAAAAGTGCTGAAGATCATCTGGCATTGCTTGCCTCTTTTGTTAATTCCTACGAGAACTACATTCAGGGAAAAATATCTGTTCCTGCTACGTTTGATGAAGATTATGATCAGATCGACCCTGATGACTTAGAGGAGATGGATTTGCAATGACAGATGGCCATGATCTCTAGAAGGGTGAAGAGGTTCATGAACAGAACGAGCAGGAAGTTCGTTGGAAAGAGTGTGGGCTTTGACAAGTCGAAAGTGAAGTGTTACAATTGTCACAACTACGGACATTTCGCTAGAGAGTGTCAAAGACCTAAGTCTGAATCTCGTTCTAGTTCATCCTTTCAAGATTTTCCTAGTCATGGTTCAAGCAACAGGAATGCGTCAAACAACACTGGATCAAAGGCCCTGATTTCTACTGCTAGAGAGGGTTCTTATGATTGCAGTGTTCATCTAGTGAGTGATAACAACGCCTCACAGGCGTTCATGGCTGTGATAGCTCAAGTTGTTGATGAAGAAGTGAAAGCTGATGCTGAGGGAGAGCAAGAGAAGGTAGCTGAGAAAGCTGATGGAGAACATAATGCTACAGAGAAGAAGATGGCTGCTGATTTTGATGCTTTCATGGCTGATCGAAGCAAATCAACAGGCGAGGTATGTTCTAACTCCGGTAATTCTGTTTGTTTGAAGTGTCGTGAACTGCAAAGTGAAGTTGACACATTAACAAAGCAAAACCAAAGTCTAGCTAATGAGCTCTCGAACCTAAATAAATCAAACTTTTTCGTAAAACGAAATGAGTTACTATACTTGAAGAAAATTAAAGGTTATGAAGAAGAAATCAATATTCTAACCTGTAAGCTTAATGAAAAACTTCAAGTTATTGACTTAGCTCATGACACGATGAGTGAGAAAACAAAAGAGGTTTCTGAAAAGTGCAGAGAGTTGTCTGAAGCAAAACTTAAAATTTGTGAACTTGAAAAGAAACTAAATCAATTCAGAGTTCATCTTTTGTCATGAAACGCATGATGAATGGCTTGAAGAAGAGTAATGACAAGACATGTGTGGGATTCAAAGGTTTGAATGAAGTTCCACCACCTCTTGGTCATGAGTATTCTTTCTTGCCAGATGAAGAAGAGCTTACAGACTTTATGTTAACTACACCTGGTAGTTCCACATCAGCTAATGTTGATGGTTCTGAGAATGCCAAGAAGGATAATAACAGATACACCGTTTTGAAAACAAAGAATACACATCCTAAGAATCAAAAGCAACTTTTTATTAAAAAGGTTGATTTTGTTCAAGGGAGTGACATGAATGAAGAGGTCCCTGTTATTGCTAAAGAGTCTAATTTGCAGTTTGCTAAAAATAAAAACAAAGAAAAATCAGAAGTTAAGCAAACTAAACATCGCCTGATGAATCTAAGCAAGAGGCTTCAATTAAGAAGTCTTCTGCTAGGAAATCGTGCTTCAAATGTCACGAAAAGGGAAATGTAGCTGGCTGTTGTCCTAACAAAAAGAGTGAAGCACAGGTAAGCGAGAGACAGAGAGAAAAATCACCAGCAAAAAGTGGTGATGGTTAGAAGAAGGCTAACTCACCAAAGACATCTGCTACCAGGCAACAGAGTGTTGTTGTGGGTGTAGATAAGGCTAAAAAGGAACTCACCAAGTTCATTGTTTACAAAGAAATCAACAAAGATATCAGCCTGCATCTACATCAGGCAGATATGATAGACCTAGAAGTAGTTCACCACGAATGAATAACTTTAATGGTCGTTCAAGTAATTTCAGAAGTCAAGGTCAATATCAAACTCGATACCAGAATGTTGGTAGTCGAAATTTTTATAACGATGGCTTTAGAAATTATCATCATCAAAATTCGTGGAACCAAAATCATAATTTCCAAAGGTCGCAAAGTCCAAACATGGTTAGGAAACCTCAGGACCAAAGACCTAGTGGAAATAAAAAACTATTTCCATCAACAGGTCTAAGATCCAATACTCTTGTTAAGAGTGATGGATACTGGATGGATGTTCCCGTGGTTGATGAATATGGAAGTCCCAAGACCATTACGGCTTGGGTTCCCCAATCTAACTAATTTTGTTGGGATGTGCAGGAGCTGCTAAGGAGGATTTTCAACTTGTGGTATGTTGATAGTGGCTGCTCTAGGCACATGACGGGGGATGCGAGGCTGTTAACTGAGTTTGAGAATATAGATGGTGGTTATGTGAATTTTACAGGTGCTAAAGGAGGGCACATTACAGGTTGAGGAAAAGTGACCAACGGGAAGATCACACTAGACAAAGTGAACTATGTTGAGCAGCTAAAGCACAATCTGATGAGCGTGTCTCAAGTCTGTGACAAGGGTCACTCGGTCCACTTTACAAAGTCTGAAGCTTTGGTGTTGAAACCTGGTTTAGTGATACCTGATGACTGGATAGTGATGAGAGCACCAAGGAGAAATGACACTTATGTCATGGACATGGGTGCTAAGGATTCTTCCACTGTGGTGGCGTGCTTACTATCAAAAGCATCTGAGGCTGAGTCATTGCTGTGGCACTGAAGCATGGCCCACATTCACTACCAAAAAATGAACTATATTATTAAAAATGGCTTAGTGGAAGGGGTGCCAGTGCAGAGGTTTCACGTGGAAGATAAATGTCTTCCATGTCAAAAGGGAAAACAACATAAGAAACCTCACAAATCTAAAGCTGTAAATTCCATAGATGCCCCTTATGAATTACTTCATATGGATCTATTCGGTCCGGTGAATGTAAGGAACATAGGTGGAAAGTACTATTGCTTAGTTGTCACAGATGATTACTCACGATATTCATGGGTTTTCTTTTTAGGTACAAAAGATGAGACATCGGAGATGCTGATAGATCATTTTACAAAATTGGAAAATGTCCATGATGCACGGATCAAGAGGATAAGGAGTGATAATGGCACTGAGTTCAAGAATCAGATTCTGGATCACTATTGTCTTCGCAAAGGAATTGAACATCAATTTTCTGCTCCTTATAACCCCAACAGAATGGAGTCGCTGAGAGGAAAAACAGGACGTTGATTGAAGCCGCAAGGACTATGCTATCTGATTCAAAGCTTCCAGTTCTTTTCTTTTTCTGGGGAGAAGCTGTGAACACAACTTGCTATGTCCTAAACAAAGTTTTGACGGTTAAACGGTTTAACAAAACATGTCACGAACTATTGTTTAACCGAAAACCAAACCTAAAAGGCTTTGAACAATTTGGTTTACCTGCACCATTGTGCGAAACAAAGATAAGCAAAAATTCAGTGAGGTAGCTGATGAGGGTTCCTTTCTAGGCTATATGCCCGGAACATCGAATAAAATGGTTTTTAATCTAAAAACTGGTAAAATTGAGGTTGTTTTTAACATGGAAATCACTAGTTATTCACCTCAACAATCAACGAGTGGTCCTGATATATTATATAATTATGATAGTGTTTTTAAATCATTTAATATTCCTGATTTTTCCAATGCATATGAGTCTCAAGTGATCCAATCTGTGATCAGTGAAGATCGAGAGTGTGACTTCATGCTTAGATCGAGTGTATCGATGACAGATGCTCCAGAAACTTCTTCCAGTGCAGCTCTAGAGGACTCCAGTGATAATGAGTCTGAACCTATTCAGGGGGAGGACTTCACTAATCCATTTGCTAACATTCAGGGGGAGGTTGGGTCTAATCTGGGAGATAATCTGGTTGTTGACACCATTGCTACCACACGTGTAAAGAAAGATCATCCAGTTGAAAACATCATTGGTGATGCTGCTGCAGGTGTTCAGATAAGAGGTGGTGTGCTCGAAGGTTCCTGTTTGTTTACGTCGATTCAGAAGACTGGGTTGATTCGTGAATGTTTATATAGTTGCTTTATTTCCCAAGAGGAGCCGAAGAATGTTCATATGGCTTTAAAAGACAATTGTTGGGTTAAAGCTATGCAAGAGGAACTAGCTCAGTTCAAGAAGTTAAAAGTTTGGGAACTAGTTGACTTGCCTGTAGGAGAGAAGGAAATAGGCACTAAGTGTGTGTTCAAGTGCAAGAAAGACGACCAAGGGATCGTAATAAGGAATAAGGATCGGTTGGTAATGAAAGGGTTCAATCAGCAAGAGGGGATTGATTACAATGAGGTGTTTGCACCAGTAGCAAGGTTGGAAGCAATTCGGTTGTTCCTAGCTTTTGCTTCATTCAAGGGCTTCAAAGTTTACCAACTTGACGTGAAGAGTGCATTTCTTTACAGGAAAGTCCAAGAAGTGGTGTATGTCTCACAACCAGATGGGTTTACTGATCCAGACTACCTATACCGAGTCTATCGAATTGATAAGGCATTGTATGGACTACATAAGGCACCGGGGTGTGGTATGAGACACTGTCAACACATTTGTTAAAACATGGTTTTGAAAGAGGTCAGATTGACAGTACACTTTTCATTAAAAGGAAGAAGGAAGACATTCTGCGGGTACATGTATACGTTGATGACATCATTTTTGGGTCTTCTGATGAGAACATGTGTCATGATTTCGAGGAGGTAATGAAGAGCAAGTTTGAGATGAGTGTGATGGGTGAATTATCCACTTTTTGGGTTTACAAGTTGAACAGAAGTAGGATGGAATGTTTATACATCAGATGAAGTATGTGTATACCATTTTGTCTCGTTTCAAAATGGAGGATTGCGCTACTTTCAATACACCTATCTGTGAGAATCACAATCTTGGTCCAGATCATGAGAGTGTGGAGGATGTTGATCCAACTCAATACCGGGCAATGATTGGTTCTCTAATGTACTTGACTGCTTCAAGACCCGACATCATGTTCGCGGTATGTCTTTGTGCTAGATATCAAGCGAATCCAGAAGAGTAACACATGAAAGCGGTGAAGCGGATTCTTCGTTACTTGAAGGGGAAACCTAAACTTGGGTTATGGTATCCAGCTGCTAGTGATTTGAAGTTTGTTGCTTTCACTAATTCGGACTTTGGCGGATGCAAATCAACAAGGAAGTCTACCACAGGTGGTTGTCAGTTCTTAGGAGGGAGGCTCGTGTCATGGCAATGCAAGAAGCAGTCTTGCGTGTCTACCTTGACGTGTGAATCTGAATATTTTGATGTAGGTAGCTGTTGCTCTCAGGTTCTCTGGATCTAATAGCAGATGCGTGATTATGGTTTGAATTTCACTCGTACTCCTATTGTGATAGACAATAATGACACTATATCAATCACCACCAATCCCATAAAACATAGTCGCACAAAGCATATTGACATTCGTCATCATTTTATACGGGAATGTGCTGAAAAGAACTTAATTGAACTACATCGAGTCGACACACTAGATAACCTGGCAGATCTTTACACAAACGCTTTAGACATGGCTGGTTTTGAACATTTAGTCGAACTCAATGGGATGAGGAATCCTAAATAACCAGTTTTCCATAAGAATTTTGTAAATAATTTACTTCTTTTCAAAAATCAAAAACAAAAAATAGAAAATCAAAAATGAGTTTTCACTATGTGAAAAAAGAAGAAATGATAGTACATCAGCAAGTTAGACTGTCACACTGAAATTAAAATTAAATTGCTTAAGTGTGATAGCAGCTTAATCATATGATGTACCAGTAGGCAAAAAACATGAAATAATCAACTTACATTGGTGATACAAATATAATAAACTATGTATGAGTGGGTAACATATCAGTGGCGTATGGTTTTATAACCTTAAATCTTGCGTTGATAGATTGCCAAAATATGAGGTTTTAGGTCTTTATATCATTATTTCATCCGGGGTATCAAGGTTGTCCTTTTGCTGCATCCAGATATATGCTGACCTAGGCACAACCAGGATATCTTAAAAGAGCTAAAATGCCAAATCCAAAAATTGAAGAAGCTCTCCTAGAGAGTTATTAAAATGTGCAAATTGCATTATGCAAACCAAAATTTGGTATTTGCCCTAACCCTTGTTGGATATTGGTCTCTTTGCTGTACGGAAGTACTGACCTAATCACCAATTATCTAATGTTGTAATTCAAAAGGATGAATTTCGGTATATTCACCTACTACGATGAATTTTTGTGCATACCTTGATCTCGAGGGTATGTCCTGAAGTGGGACACACTAATATTTCAGTATACATTATCTAAATAGATCACTAGGTAATGGTACTTGAAATGTTACTGTATTTTGTTTAAGTGGATAAACAATACTGGTAATCGTCTTGAACTGCTTTTCATGAATATTGCATATAGAATCATCAAATAGTGTGAAAACAGTTTGATGTTGCTGATATGATCTTCTTAACGGTGATACTCACAAAACAGAGTGTTTATTATTACGTTATATATTTGCTTTCAGAAAATATAAAAATCCAAAAATATTTCATTTTCTTGTAAATTCTTAATGTACGGATATTGGTTGTTTATGGAGGACTTCTTACCGATAGGGGGAGATGATGTTAGAAGTTGAGTTCAAATTTTTAAGATTCTGCAGGTTCATGGTGGTTAATATTTTGTGTATGTGTTTTGAGCTGAGAAATGCTTAATCTGTGATACAGTTTTCCTATCTCTTGAATAATAATTTGTTTAACTTGTGTTGAAAAATTCTTATGGTTTCTCGTGATGTTTGTTTTATATTATACAGATTGTAGTAGTGTGTTGCTAAGAAGTTTGGTAAAGAGGAATTTGCTTGGATGCATGGTAGAACATTTTGTGTTAGATAATCAATAGAAGACTGTTTGAACGAAATTGTTCGTGTTCGTGTTTGTGTTCTTGTTTCTGTGAAATCTGATCTAGCGGATTCCGCACTCTAGATTAGATGGACGATTTATGAAGATCCATAAGGACTAGGGGACCTACATTAATAAAAAACCTAATTAAAGATAAAATTCAAAAACTCGCATGCATTGCACATGCAAGTTCCCCTCGTCTCTTTTAAACGTCAATAACTTTTTAAAAAAACACACCATAATCCGAGTGTTTTTTTATCTTTAATATGAGTATCGTATTGCTATACTTATAAAATTACGTTTTGATCGTATGTTTTAGTCCATGGTGTTTTCTCTATATTGTTTTAATTGTATAGTGATTCAAGGCATTGTGTTTTATGGTAAAACAACATGAACGTATATAAAACACCTATTTATGTTTAATCTTTCAATTTTATTTTCTCTGGTGTTTTATTTTAGAATTTCAAAACAGATTATGGTGTCTTGTAAAAGGAAAAAAATTGGCTCGTTGAATTTAATGATATTGTTTATTGCTAATGGAATGGTGTCTTTGTATACTTGTATGGTCTCTTGTTTTCTATGGTGTTTTATTTTAGTTTCATGGTGTTTCTGTATAATAAAATGGTAGTTTGCAGAATTCAATGGTGTTTGCAATGTTATGGTGTCTTATATACGTTCATGGTGTTTTATTGTAAAACACAACGCCTTGAATCACTAAATAACTAAAACTAAATAGACAAAACACCATAGACTAAAACATCCGATCAAAACGTAATTTTTTTCTCTATATAAGTATAGCAATATGGTACTCATATTAAAGATAAAAAACACTCGTTATTACGTATAAAAAGTTATTGACGCTTAAAAAAGATGGGGGGAATTTGCATGTGCATTTCATGTGGGTTTTTGAATTTAAAAATGTTAAATTTACTTTTATACCCTTAATCTAGAAAATTAATTATTTTAAGGGTAAACATTATTTACAATTTTGCCATTATAATTTCAACAATTAGATTATATATCAAAGGGTGTAGATTCTTTCATATATATATATATATCATGCATTTTATGGTGTATGAACGTGTCTCGCCCTTCATATGTTCTTGTGCCTTGCACGATGTAAGTGGGCCTAGCCCCTGTGCGTCCCCGTGTCTTGCACGGTGTCGTTGATATGAACTATACATATTATGTCACTAATATATATTCATGTTGAAGAGATCATCGATCCTTATATATATATATATATATATATATATATATATATATATATATATATATATATATATGTATGTATGTATGTATGTATGTATGTATATCACATTGGATATATTGTTAAAAATAAATATTTTTAACTCTGAACTTGTTGTATGTACATGTGTTGAATTCCTTTGTATATGTACATTGCATCAAGTTTATTTGTGTACATAATTATGTACTTGTATACATACACATTGGTATTTCATGTATATACTTCTCTACTATACTTTCGTTGTCGATATTTTATACGGTATTTATACGTATCTTTTTACATGTACATCCTCATATTCTTGACATTTCACCAAACATATTCGTGTACGTATTTTATACGTATTAGTATGTTTGTATACTTGTATTCACACCCCGTGATTATTTCTTTATACTTTCCGGAATTATATGTGTTGAAATATATTTATAATTCTAATGTCTAAATTTGTATTATTTTTAAAGTTTCGTCATAGTAACCGAATATAGGCATTTTCGTGTCGAGAGTGACTAATGTCGTCTGCGATATATGAACGCTCGTTGTCGTGACGCTAGTGCAATCTTTGCTGATGACGATGCGTTTATATCATCATTAGAGCGTTTATTTTATATTTTGCGTTGGTTTTGGATATATATTATCTTGTCAATATATTTAGTTATGAGTTAGTTCGTCCGATGTCCGTTTGTCCTTTGTCTGATTATCCACATATGGATATCTTATAAGTCTGTTTCATGTGTGTGTATTTAGTGTAAGTTTCCCAAGTATAGTTACACATGAAGGTTCATGCTCACATTTATACATCCAAGTATTTATGTATTCCCCACCTATGATGTGTGATGTGTTTTGTATTTGGTTAGTATTTCATAACACTAATACATACACATAATACACAAGTATTATACACACCAAGTGAAGTCCTTCAAATATATAATTTTCAAAAAATTATATTTATAGATATATATATATAGTGGAGAGTTCAAATGAGAAGAAAAATTTTGAAAGAATAAAAAGAATAACTTTTAAAACAATAGAAATTCTCCATTTACTTCATTTAATGTGTGTATTTAAGATTATGAAAAAGGGCATATAAGTAAATCTATAATTATCATTAATTAGCTAATTAATTAAACTTGTAACTCTTTTTAATATACTTTTTCAAGATAAAATAATTTTAGGAGAAGGACAATTTTCAACATGTGTAGGATAAATTTTAGTATGTGTAGAATAAATTTTGAAATGTGTAGGGTTTTTTTACATGTGTGTAGGGTAAATTCCGATAAGAATAAGATATGCGTAGGATAAATTATGAAATGTGTAGAATATAATATTTTTGTTTTATTAATGAGAGATAACAAGATTATAATGAGAGGAGTTATAAAATATTTAACGTTTTACCATTATCACATTTCTTCTTTTTCTTCTCACATTAAATTTCTTCTCAAATGAACATTCCCCTAAATATATATATATATATATATAATATATATATATATATTATTTCCATTCATTTTAACTTAAGAAAAACATATATAATTGTTTAATAAAATTGTTGGATATTAAGACTTAAACCTTACCATTAAGGATCGTCTAATCACGATTAAGGTTATTAATCATGATTAACCATTTTAATCATCTTTTAATTACTCCTTAATAGCGATTAGATTTTTAGAAAATTTTGCCATAGTTTCTCCTGAGCTATGGCGTTTTCCACATTTTTCTAAACGTATGACATATTTAATGTCACACCCTAGTCGTAATGGAAGTGCAATCGTGTGACTATGAGGTAATCATTGTAACCAATTGAGTAAACAAATATAAATCAACAACGATGCTATATATGTTAAGTTGCAACCAAAGTTTACAAGTTCCCAAAACAAGTTATAAGGTTTAGACAAGTTCACAATGTTATCCAAAGTATAGTTTTTGAGTTACATTACACTTTAAACCAAAAGATTGTTTTCATTATAAAAGCATGTTGAGGTTTTGACCCTTTATTCCCATACGAGGTTGTTATATAAGAGACAAATCCTCCAAAAAGGCATCCGTTGTCCGGTTCATTCGCACTTCCCGTAGTCTTTCACTGGCTCAAGTTTTGCGTCCTGAAATACATGTAAGTTTGAAAAGTCAACATAAAGTTGGCGAGTTCATGTAGTTATTGTTCTGTATGAGATGTCTTGTTTGTAATCCAGTAATGAAATCTTAGTATGTTATTAGCATTCATAGAGTTTAAGGATCTATCAGTGTGTAGCTAGCACCCTGACATATGTGCCATAAGTAAGTAACCAAACCGAGACAAATCTTGACATTAATTGGGATCACAAAAGCACTCCTAAAGAGTTAACAAACCAGGATTGGAGCGCACCTCAAACTCGATAGATCTATACCTTTTGCACCTTGGTCACTAAGTGATTAATGGTTACTCTTGTCATCACCCTACTTACGCACATTGATTGTGTTATCATCTAACCCCATAACTAACCTACCGTTTGTTATGACATGTATTTCCCCTCGATTGTTTTACAAACAAATCTTTGAAAGGAGGGACATGAACTCACAGTTTTGCGTTACAAATGTCATACTAGTGAAATTCAAGTGTCCGTATACGTGTCTAACCTACATGTGTATTAACTTCATTAGACCCTTAGGTATCGTTGGACCTCGTATAAGTTGTTCATCTTGAATTCTTATTATGTCTTTATTTATCTCTTTTGAACAACTTTATTGTTTTCATAGTGTTGGTACTTCGTTATATATATATATATATTGTCGTGTATTTATTTATGTTTGAACAGGCCTTGCCCTTCATGTGTTCACATGCCTTGCACGTGTGTCATTAGGCCTAACGTATGTCTTTATGTCTTTGGGCCTAGCCCATGTTATCATGTCCTTGGGCTTAGCCCATGTAATCTTTCCTTTGGGCCTAGCCCATGTTAACATGTCTTTGGGCCTAGCCCATGTTATCTTGTCCTTGGGCCTAGCTCATGTAATCTTGTAACACCCCGACCTCGTAAAACAACGAACCATGGCGGAAACGTCGGGGAGTTGTGTCACAGAACTATTGTTTCACAACTCATGAAATTTAAAATTTTGTTTTATTAAGTTAAATGTTTACATTGTCTTGCTATAAACAGAAACAACACATAAATAAATTGTCTTTCATGTTTTAAGTCACTAAGGCCTGCGTCCATTCCTACGTGAAGCATGTATCGTATTATCAAGCATTGAGGTTTTATGAGTGTGTCAAATTCGTGGCTTTGTATACATATTGCGACACCTCGTCCGACTACAAGAGTCGTTAAGTGAAAACCTCGTATCAAAAGTGTTTGATATTACAATACAATTAACCAACTAAAACAAGTTGGTTAGAGTTGTAAAAACCTTATAGCCATGAATCTTGACCAAAACATTTTTTTTATAAAAACCTTGTAATATATTGATTCAAAAGAAAACTTGGTATGGTTTATATCTTTAAGTAAAAATCATTGCGTGACATTCTTCAAAACCATTTGTCTTATAATCCATTTGTCCATGTTATAAACCATTCAAAATCAATCGTACGTGTCATAAACCAATTGTCCATGTCATAAACAAATCGCCCGTGTTTTAATTGTGAAAACTTTTGATCGTTCTTTAATGAACACATTCAAACCTGTGTTGACTATACCACCAAAGGCTATCTTTAATAGACCACCAAAGGGTTTCTTTAACTAGACTTAATAAAAAACAGTTTCTGTCATTACCCAAACTTCCACCAAATGTAGTGAATAGTCCGATAATGGGATTGTCAGTCCTATGGTACCATAACATACTACTGGTCGGCTCGGCCAAAGCTAATGAATGCCATTCGTGTTATGGATCACGTTATAGAAATCGTATTGTTTTATATATAAACCATAGACATTGTTTATTTTTTGAAAACTTGAATATGATTTAGCATATATGAGTCACCCCAAAACATTTGCAAAACATAAAATAGGGGAACTATGTACTCACTTGGGATTGCGAAAGTGTTCTTGATCAACGGAATAAACAAAGCTTAAACATGTCCTAATGTGTCAGATAAATATGTTAGCGTGTCAGGACTACAAACGGGAGATTGGATAGAATAAAGTTTTATAAACCAAACGAGTGTGAACTCATGTGATATGGTTTAACAAACTTAACATTCTGATTTGGAAAGGATCCTAAGTGCTTTTGACCAATTATGTCTCGTTAAGGTAGTTTATGCTACTTTAACGGGTCATTGGTGTAAACGCATGATCGGATGGTTAGACATATCCTATGATAAGTCTTAAATGCCCAAACATGTTTGAAAATGTTATAACATCAGTTTATATGTCAATTATTTGGTTACATGTGTTTAAAATGGATTTATGCACAAAAGGGTATTTGGTCATCATTTTTTTAAGAACATAGATGTAACTTATCATAACACTAACCAAACGACATGACTATAAGGTATAACCTCAGTAGGTTATTCCTAAACAACTATGGTCACAAATATGTGTTTGGTCGGATCGTAAGATCGACCAAACGGGTCGGATTCGAAAGTCAAAGCGGTGGTCAAGACCGCTCGACTTACGACCCAAAATAAGCACTAAACTAGAAGTGACGAGTTAGACATGTCAAATATGTCTAACTAAGTTCATAATACTGATTTGGTATCAAAACTTGGTGTTTTGATACCCTAAAATAGTTTCGTCGTAAAATGCCCATCATGCACATTTTGTACCAAAACCTTGACGTCAGTTAGACTAGTTAACGTGGTAATCATAAGGTGAAATTGTTAGGGATTATAACATTCGTGATTTCGATCATGTTGCAAAGTTCAATTGAACTTTGACTTGACCATATATGGTCAGAACCAAAGTCAATCAGGAAGCCAAACTGTTCGACTTATAGCTCAAAATAACTAATA
Organism: Scalesia atractyloides; assembly: GCA_947069175.1. Taxonomy (NCBI): domain Eukaryota; kingdom Viridiplantae; phylum Streptophyta; class Magnoliopsida; order Asterales; family Asteraceae; genus Scalesia; species Scalesia atractyloides. The sequence goes on along the minus strand of CAMTDV010000022.1, from coordinate 39,235,449 downwards.
TAACGAAAGAACTAGGAAGAGTACTTACTTGTGTTGAAGAACACATTCGGAACTCAAGATAGTAGGCTTCCAAAGGCTGGAAACAAGCTCCAAGAAGGATAGAAAGAAGAACTTCACACTTTGCTTTAAAGTGTATTGAAGTGGCTGTCAAAAAAATGGAAGAATCATGGGGTATTTATAGTATTTTAGGATCAAGGAGGTGATGACAAGTGTCCTCAAGTGTGGATTAATGCCCTAACATGTGTCAACAAAAAATTGAGTGTAGCAAAATGAGTGCTAGGTGTAAAAATTTGGAGATAGGTGAAAACTTGGTGAAGAAGCAAAAATCTTTTTTTTTTTATTTTTTTTCACATTTTTGGCCATTGGACTTGTATTTTTACTTGTTTGTCATTTTTAACCCCTTTAACCTAATATTTAGGTTATATAAAGGTGTTAAGGGATGTGTAATTTGGATTATGCCCGAAAATGTCGTGGATGTCGGTTCGTTGGTTGTACAGTTATACGTTTCGCAAAAATGCGTAAAACGCTTTAACGAACACGAAAATGTTCGAAATTGTGCAACGCTTGACATTTTTGCATTCTCATCAATAAAATTCAAGATTTTATTGAATAAAAAAATATTTGGATTGATACACATGGTTCGTATCTTGAATACGGACCAACAGACGAAGAAAATAGTCCCTTGACTTGTATAAGCGTGTTTTTTCATATCTAACCCTTCAAAACTTATATCTAAGTTATGTAAAGGGTATTTAGGGTATGTGTAGCTTGTGTCCTTGTTTTGGAGTGTAGCCGTGTTAAACTGATTGCGTTAGAGTGTCAGTTAACGAATTACTTCAGAAAAAATTTTGAGGGTTGGATATCGTGCAAGAAATTGAAATTGTGCAAATATCTTAGATAATTCTATAAATTTTGGAAATAAAACAAAAGGTTTCATTGAATACGAAATTGTTTGTAACTGTACAATGATTGAAAAGGCACAAATGTCACAGTTTCCCATATTTTTGGAAATTTCGTCCTGAAATTTAATTAGAGGAATCTTTGTGAAAACAGATGTGGATATTTCGCTTTTATCTGATCCTCTTGTTCCCAAGTAAATTCTGGGCCATGTTTGGCTTCCCAGCGAACTTTAACTATTGGTATACGTCTACGCTTGAGTTTCTTGACTTCACGGTCCAATATCTCCACAGGTTTCTCAACAAAGTGCATAGTGTTATCAACATTAATTTCGTCGAGGGGAATGTGGAGGTTTGTATCGGCTTAACACTTTTCAAATTGGACATGTGGAATGTTGGGTGAATATTCCTAAGTTCAGGAGGTAGCTCAAGATGGTAGGCCACCTTTCCTATTCTCTCAACGATCTTGAAAGGTCCAACATATAACTTTGACTTAACCAAATATGGTTAGAACCAAAAGTCAATCAGGAAGCCAAACTGTTCGACTTTTAGCTCAAAATAGCTAAAATAATGAAAGAACTAGGAAGAGTACTTACTCATGTTGAAGAACACTTTCGGAATCCAAGATAGGAGGCTTCCAAAGGCTAGAAACAAGCTCCAAGAACGATAGAAAGAAGAACTTCACACTTTGCTTTAATGTGTTTTGAAGTGGTGTGAAAAAAATGGAAGAATCATGGGGTATTTATAGTATTTTAGGATCAAGGAGGTGATGACAAGTGTCCTCAAGTGTGGATTAGCGTCCAAACATGTGTCAACACCAAATTAAGTGTGGCAAAATGAGTGCTAAGTGTGAAAAATTGGAGATAGGTGGCAAACTTGATGAAGAAGCAAAAATCTTTATTACTTTTTTGACTTTTTTAGCCGTTGGACTTGTATTTTCACTTTTTTGCCATTTTTAACCCCTTTAACCTAATATTTAGATTATATAAAGGTGTTAAGACATGTGTAACTTGGATTATGCCCGAAAATTTCGTGGATGTCGGTTCGTTCGGTTGTACGGTTACGCGTTTCGCAAAAATGCGTAAAACGCTTTAACGAACACGAAAATGATTGAAATTTTGCAATGATTGACATTTTTGCTTTCTCATCAATAAAATTCAAGATTATATTGAATACAAAAATATTTGGATTGAAACACATGGTTCTTACCTTGAATACGGACCAACAGACGACGAAAATAGTCCATGGACTTGTATAAGCGTGTTTTTGTCATATCTAACCCTTCAAAACTTATATCTAAGTTATGTAAAGGGTATTTAGTGTAGGTGTAGCTTATGTCCTTGTTTCGGAGTGTAGCCGCGTTAAACTGATTGCGTTTGAGTGTCAGTTAAGGATTACTTCACAAAAATTTTTGAGGGTTCAAAATCGTGCAAGAAATTGAAATTGTGCAAATATCTTTGATAATTCGACAAATTTCGGAAAGAAAACACAGGGTCTCATTGAATACAAAACTGTTTGAAATTGTACAATGATTGAAAAGGCACAATTGTCACATTTTCCCCTACTTTTGGAAATTTCGTCACGAAATTTAATTAGAGGAATCTTTGTGAAAACAGATGTGGATATTTCGCTTTCATCTGACCCTCTTGTTCTCAAGTAAATTCTTGGCCATGTTTGGATTCCCAGCGAACTTTAACTATTGGTATACGTCTACGCTTGAGTTTCTTGACTTCACGGTCCATTATATCCACAGGTTTCTCGACAAAGTGCATAGTGTTATCAACATGAATTTGGTCAAGGGGAATATGGAGGTTTGTATCGGCTAACCACTTTTTCAAATTGGAGATGTTGGGTGAATATTCCCAAGTTTAGGAGGTAGCTCAAGTCGGTAGGCCACCTTTCCTATTCTCTCAACGATCTTGAATGGTCCAACATATCATGGTGAAAGTTTTCCTTTCTTTCCAAATTTAATCACACCTTTCCAAGGGATACCTTGACAAGGACGTGATCACCAACTTGGAATTCCAAGGGCTTGCGTCATTTGTCCGCATAACTTATTTGACGGCTTCTAGCTGTCAGAAGGTTATTGCGAATTTTCCTGACTTTGTCTGTTGTGTCATGAATGAGTTCAGGTCCAGTGAGCTGAGCTTCACCGACCTCATTCCAGCAGACAGGTGAACGACATTTTCGACTGTATAGAGCTTCGAAAGGCGCCATATTGATGCTGGCATGATAACTATTGTTGTAGGAGAATTCGACCAATGGTAGATGTGAATCCCAACTACCACCAAAGTCGATCACACATTCTCTAAGCATATCCTCAAGTGTTTGAATTGTCCTTTCAGATTGTCCATCCATTTAAGGATGATAAGCAATGCTCAGATTGAGTTTGGTTCCCATGGTAGATTGCATGGTCTTCCAAAAGTGAGATGAGAATCGAGCATCTCGATCGGATATGATTTTCAAAGGAACACCATGATGAGATACAATCTCATCAACATAGATCTTGGCGAGTTTGTCAGCAGATAGATCCTCACGAATTGCCAAAAAAGTGTGCTGACTTTGTTAGACGATCGATGATTACCCAAATGGCATCATGCCCTCTAGGTGTGCGCGGTAGTTTAGTGATGAGATCCATCGCATTGTTCTCCCACTTCCATACCGGTATTTCTGGTTGCTCCAGTAAACCAGATGGGCGCTGATGTTCTACCTTAGCTTTAAGACAAGTTATGCGTTTAGACATATACAAGGCAATGTCCTTCTTCATACCTGGCCACCAATACTGGGTACGAAGATCCTTATACATTTTGTCTGCACCAGGGTGGATTGAATAAAGAGACTTATGAGCTTCGTCCATCAATAAGGTGCGGAGATTTTCTTGACTAGAATCCACAAACAGTTCTTGTAGTAGAGTAATCCGTTGTCTTTTGTTTTGAGTTAAAGTTTGAGATTTTGTGGTAGCCCATTTTCAACAAGCTTTGGGTCATATATGTATGTTGTTCTTGAAGGATACGTGTCTGGATATCATATTGAACTCCAACACAATGAAGTTTGACACGTTCCTTACGACTAAGCGCATCAGCCACAACATTCGCCTTACCAGGATGGTAGCGAATCTCGCAATCGTAGTCGTTCAGAAGTTCGACCCAGCGTCATTGTCTGATGTTTAGCTCCTTTTGATTGAATATGTGTCAGAGACTTCTGTGGTCAGTGAAAACCACACATTTCATACCGTAAAGGTAGTGTCTCCAAATTGCGAGAGCAAAAATACGGCTCTTAACTCAAGATCATGAGTTGTGTAGTTCTTCTTGTGGATTTTCAATTGTCTTGACGCGTAGGCTATGACTTTGTCTCTTTGCATGAGAACACAACCAAGGCCTAGTTTTGATGCATCACAATAGATAATGAAATCGTCGTTGCCGTCGGGTAAAGATAAAACAGGAGCATCACAGAGTTTTTGTTTAAGTGCTTGAAAGGCTTCCTCTTGTTTGGGTCCCCACTCGAAAGGTTTATTCTTCTAAGTCAAAGTGGTGAGGGAATCGCGATCTTTGAAAAGTTCGTGATGAATCATCGATAGTATCCAGCAAGACCAAGAAATGAACGAACTTCGGTAGGAGTAGTAGGTGTACTCCAATCCCTAATCGCACTAATTTTGGTGGGATCTACATGTATACCTTGTTTCTTAATAATGTGTCCCAAAAATTGAACTTCTTTTAGCCAAAATTCACACTTGGAGAATTTGGCGTAAAATTTTTCTTCCTTCAGGAGTTCAATCATTAGACGTAGATGTTGTTCGCGATCGGCTCGAGACATAGAATAAATGAGGATGTCATCCATGAAAACAATGATGAACTTGTTTAAATAAGGTTTACAAACCCTATTCATTAAGTCCATGAAGATGGCAGGAGCATTCGTCAAACCAAAAGCCATAACAGTGAACTTGTAATGGCCGTATCGAGTGCGAAAAGCAGTCTTGGGAATATCTTCTTCGAGTACACAAAGTTGATGATACCCAGAACGCAGATCAATCTTAGAAAAGCAGGTCGCACCTTGTAGCTGATCAAGAGATCATCAATGCGAGGTAGGGGAGGATCCATCCTTCTTTTTCACGAATAGGACAGGAGCACCCCAAGGTGAAAAGCTCGGACGAATGAATCCCTTGTCTGAAAGTTCTTGAAGTTGCTTTGACAACTCTTGCATTTCAGACGGTGCAATACGGTAAGGAGATTTGGCAATTGGGTTAGCAATAGGTACAAGGTCTATACGAAACTCAATGACGAATTGGGGTAAACCCATGTAGCTCTTCAGGAAACACCTTAGGATATTCCCGAACAACGGGGATGTCCTAAACAGTTTTGCCCTTGCCTTTTTCCTCTATGATATGTGCCAAGAAAGCTACATAATTCTTTCGTAGGTATTTTGGGCCTGGATACAGGTCATGAGTTTTAGGCTACTAGAAGGTTTCTCTCTGTGAACTTCTAAGGTTTCGCCAAAGGAAAGAGGTATACGAACAACCTTGTCAAAACAGATCACCTCAGCATGGGGTTTGGTTAACCAATCCATTCCTATGATGATGTCAAAACTCCCGAGTTGCAATGGTGTGAGGTCAATGGGAAAAAAGGTGTCGAGCACAAGGGGTCACCACTAGCTGTTTCCACTGTTAAGGGTTTTCCTAGTTTAGTTCTAGGCATCGAAAGAAAAGGTTCAAAGGCTACTGATACAGAGTTCTATCGGCACCTGAATCGAAAAGAATAGAAGCAGGATGGTTGTTAACAAGGAACGTACCGTTAATGACTTCGGTATCAGCACGAGCCTCACTGGCATTGATGTTAAATGCACATCCATGGACTGGATTTGCATTCGCGTTCACCAATTTTGGGCAGTTGTTTCTAAAGTAACCCATCTCGCCACAGTTGTAGCAAGAACTAAGTGGGAACGAGGGTCTAGCAGGGTTGGCTTGGGGTTGAACAGGGTTCTGAATAGCTTGTTTTGGGGCCGAACGACAAACATTGGCTATGTGACCGAATCTTCCACACGAGGTACATTGGCGACACTGTAGGTGAGCTTGATGGTGACCATTGCACCGGTTGCACAATGGTGCAGTACCAGCATAGGGTTTCCTCGTAGGAGGTTATTGGCTGGCTTTGAGTGATCTGGTTGGGTTGTGCAACAACTGCAAAGTTCTGTGAAGCCTTTCGCTTCCTCGACTTCTTGGAAGACTCAGCTTTGTTCTCATTTGTTTTCTCTTGAGTGGTCTTAGCTGCCTGATTCTTGTCGCCCTTGCGAAACAGTTTCCCCTTCTTGACCCAAGACCGCGTAAAACAACGAACCGCGACGGAAACGTTGGGGAGTCATGTCATAGAACTATTGTTTCACAACTCGTGGAATTTAAATTTTTGTTTTATTAAGTTAAATGTTTACATTGTCTTGGGATATACAGAAACAACATATAAATAAATTGTCTTTCATGTTTTAAGTCACTAAGGCCTGCGTCCATTCCTACGTGAAGCATGCATCGTAATATCAAGCATTGGCTCCTGAAACATATGTGAAAAGAGAGTTAGTATAAAAATGCCGGCGAGTACATAGGTTTTTTGAGTGTGTCAAATTCATCGCTTTGTATACATATTGCTACACCTCGTCCAACTACAAGAGTCATTAAGTGAAAACCTCGTATCACAAGTGTTTGATATTGCAATACAATTAACCAACTAAAATAAGTTAGTTGGAGTTGTGAAAACCTTATAGCCATGAATCTTGACCAAAACGTTTCTTTTGTAAAAACCTTGTAATAGGTTGATTCAAAAGAAAACTTTGTATGGTTTATATCTTTTAGTGAAAATCATTGCATACATTGTTCAAAACCAGTTGTCCTATAATCCATTTGTCCGTTTTATAAACCATTCGTCTGTGTATAAATCAATCGTCCATGTCAGAAACCAATTGTCCATGTCATAAACAAATCGCCCGTGTTTTAATTGTGAAAACTTTTGATTGTTCTCTAATGAACACATTCAAACCTATGTTGACTATACCACCAAAGGGTATCTTCAATAGACCACCAAAGGGTTTCTTTAACTAGACTTAATCGGAAACAGTTTCTTTCATTACCCAAACTTCCACCAAATTCAGTAAACAGTCCGATAATGGGATTGTCAGTCCTATGGTACCATAACATACATTTGGTCGACTCGACAAAAGCTAATGAATGTCATTCATCTTATGGATAACGCATCAACAAGTTGTTCACATTATTGAAATCGTATTGTTTTATATATAAACCATAGACATTGTTTTTTTTGAAAACTTGAAAATGATTTAGCACATATGATCACCCCAAAACATCGCAAAACGTAAAATAGGGGAACTATGTACTCACTTGTGATTGCGAAAGTGTTCTTGATCAAAGGAATAAACAAAGCTCAAACATGTCCTAATGTGTCAGATAAATATGTTAGCGTGTCAGGACTACAAACGGAAGATCGGATAGAATGAAGTCTTATAAACCAAACGAATGTTGGAATTCATGTGATATGGTTTAACAAACTTAACATTCTGATTTGGAAAGGATCCTAAGTGCTTTTGACCCATTATGACTCGTAAAGGTAGTTTATGCTACTTTAACGGGTCTTTAGCGTAAACGCATGATCAGATGGTTAAACATATCCTATGATAAGTCTTAAATGCCTGAACATGTTTGAAAAAGGGCATATAGGTAAATCTATAATTGTCATTAATTAGCTAATTAATTAAACTTGTAACTCTTTTTTTTAATATACTTTTTCAAGATAAAATAATTTTGGTGAAGGACAATTTTCAACATGTGTAGGATAAATTTTAGTATGTGTAGGATAAATTTTGAAATGTGTAGGGTATTTTTACATGTGTGCAGGGTAAATTCCGATAAGAATAAGATATATGTAGGATAAATTTTGAAATGTGTAGGATATAATATTTTTGTTTTATTAACGAGAGATAACATAATTATAATGAGAGGAGTTATAAACTATTTAATGTTTTACCATTATCACCTTTCTTCTTTTTCTTCTCAAATGAGCATTCCCCTAAATACATACATACATACATATATATATATATATATTATTTCCATCCATTTTAACTTAAGAAAAATATATATAATTGTTTAATAAAATTGTTGGATGATTAAGACTTAAACCTTACCATTAAGGATCGTCTAATCACGATTAAGGTTATTAATCATGATTAACCATTTTAATCATCTTTTAATTACTCCTTAATAGCGATTTGATTTTAGAAAATTTTGCCATAGTTTTTCCTAAGCTATGGCGTTTTCCACATTTTTCTAAACGTATGACATATTTAATGTCACACCCTAGTCGTAACGGAAGTGCAATCGTGTGACTATGAGGTAATCATTGTAACCAATTGTTTAAAAAAATATAAATCAACAACGATGCTATATAGGTTAAGTTGCAACCAAAGTTTACAAGTTTCCAAAACAAGTTACAAGGTTTAGACAAGTTCACAATGTTATCCAAAGTATAGTTTTTGAGTACATTACACTTTAAACCAAAAGATTGTTTTCATTATAAAAGCGTGTTGAGGTTTTGACCCCTTTATACCCATACGAGGTTGTGATATAAAAGACAAATCCTCCAAAAAGGCATCCGTTGTCATGTTCATTCCACTTCCCGTAGTCTTTCACCGGCTCAAGTTTTGCATCCTGAAATACATGTAAGTTTGAAAAGTCAACATAAAGTTAGCGAGTTCATGTAGTTATTGTTCCGTATGAGATGTCTTGTTTGTAATCCAGTAATGAAATCTTAGTATGTTATTAGCATTCATAGAGTTTAAGGATCTATCAGTGTGTAGCTAGCACCCTGACTTATGTACCATTAGTAAGTAACCAAACCGAGACAAATCTTGACATTAATTAGGATCACAAAAGCACTCCTAAATAGTTAACAAACCAGGAGTGGAGCGCACCTCAAACTCAATAGATCTACACCTTTTGCACCTTGGTCACTAAGTGATTAATGGTTACTCTTGTCATCACCCTACTTACGGACATTGATTGTGTTATCATCTAACCCCATAGCTAACATACCGTTTGTTATGACATGTATTTCCGCTCGATTGTTTTACAAACAAAACTTTGAAAGGAGGGACATGAACTCACAGTTTTGCGTTCCAAATGTCATACTAGTGAAATTCAAGTGTCCGTATACGTGTGTAACCTACATGTGTATTAACTTCATTAGATTCTTAGGTCTCGTTGGACCTCGTACAAGTTGTTCATCTTGAATTCTTGTTATATGTTTATTTATCTCTTTTGAACAACTTTATTGTTTTCATAGTGTTGGTACTTCGTTATATATATATATATATATATATATATTGTCGTGTATTTATTTATGTTTGAACAGGCCTTGCCCTTCATGTGTTCTCGTGCCTTGCACGCGTGTCATTGGGCCTAACGCATGTCTTTATGTCTTTGGTCCTAGCCCATGTTATCTTGTCCTTGGGCCTAGCTCATGTAATCTTGTAACACCCCGACCTCGTAAAACAACGAACCATGGCGGAAACGTCGGGGAGTCATGTCACAGAACTATTGTTTCACAACTCATGGAATTTAAAATTTTGTTTTATTAAGTTAAATGCTTACATTGTCTTGATATAAACAGAAACAACACACAAATAAATTGTCTTTAATGTTTAAAGTCACTAAGGCCCGCGTCCATTCCTACGTGAAGCATGCATCGTATTATCAAGCATTGATTCCTAAAACATATGTAAAAAGAGAGTCAACATAAAAATGACAGACAATGCATACGTTTTGTGAGTGTGTCAAATTCGTGGCTTTGTATACATATTGCAACACCTCGTCCGACTACAAGAGTCGTTAAGTGAAAACCTCGTATCAAAAGTGTTTGATATTTCAATACAATTAACCAACTAAAACAAGTTGGTTAGAGTTGTAAAAAACCTTATAGCCATGAATCTTGACAAAAACGTTTTTTTTTTGTAAAAACCTTGTAATATATTGATTAAAAAGAAAACTTCGTATGGTTTATATAGTGAAAATCATTGCGTGACATTGTTCAAAACCATTTGTCTTATAATCCATTTGTCCATGTTATAAACCATTCAAAATCAATCGTCCGTGTTATAAACCAATTGTCCATGTCATAAACAAATCGCCCGTGTTTTAATTATGAAAACTTTTGATCGTTATTTAATGAACACATTCAAACCTGTGTTGACTATACTATCAAAGGGTATCTTTAATAGACCACCAAAGGGTTTCTTTAACTAGACTTTATCAAAAACAGTTTCTGTTACCCAAACTTCCACCAAATGCAATGAACAGTCCGATAATGGGATTGTCAGTCCTATGGTACCATAACATACTACTGGTCGGCTCGGCTAAAGCTAATGAATGTCATTCGTGTTATGGATAACGCATCAACAAGTTGTTCACATTATAGAAATCGTATTGTTTTATATATAAACCATAGACATTGTTTTTATTTTTGAAAACTTGAAAATGATTTAGCAAATATGAGTCACCCCAAAACATTTGCGAAACATAAAATAGGGGAACTATGTACTCACTTGGGATTGCAAAAGTGTTCTTGATCAACGGAATAAACAAAGCTCAAACATGTCCTAATGTGTCAGATAAATATGTTAGCGTGTCGGGACTACAAACGGGAGATTGGATAGAATGAAGTCTTATAAACCAAACGAGTGTTGGAACTCATGTGATATGATTTAACAAACTTACATTCTGATTTGGAAAGGATCCTAAGTGCTTTTGACAAATTATGACGGGTTAAGGTAGTTTATGCTACTTTAACGGGTCATTAGCATAAACGCATGATCGGATGGTTAAACATATCCTATGATAAGTCTTAAATGCCCAAACATGTTTGAAAATGTTATAACATCAGTTTATATGTCAATAATTTGGTTACATGTGTTTAAAATGGATTTATGCACAAAAGGGTATTTTGGTCATCATTTTTTTAAGAACATAGAAGTAACTTATCATAACACTAACCAAACGACGTGACCATAAGGTATAACCTCAGTAGTTATTCCCTATACAACTATGGTCACAAATCTGTGTTTGGTCGGATCCTAAGATCGACCAAAAGGGTCGGATTCGAAAGTCAAAGCGGTGGTCAAGACCGCTCGACTTACGACCCTAAATAAGCACTAAACTAGAAGTGACGAGGTAGACGTGTCAAAATATGTCTAACTGTGACAATTGGTGAAATTCTGGTAATTCTGTACAACTTGAACAACTAGTACATTGTCTATTTATCGTATAACATGACTTAATTTTTGATTATAAGTCTTAAAAGTCTAGGAATTTAACCAAAGCATAGTTTGTTATGATAATAGATACGTCATAATCACGAATATATAAAACCATATCCTAGATAAATGACAAAGACGCGAACACGAAATAAATATCTGAACTGGTTACGGTATAGTCCAATATATCAGAAATAAGACATAAAATATGTCTGCACTGTTATACCATGAAAGGTTACTTGAAACACCAAATTGTCTAAGTCTGCTGCAAAAATTCAGCATTCTACAGCAAAAATTCAGCATTCTACAGCAAAAATTCAGCATTTTGCAGTAAAATTCACCATTTTGCAGTAATTCAACATTTTGCAGCAAAATTCAGCTGTCCGAAAACCTAAAAATAAACATTTTTACCTAAAGAATAATAATGGGTGTTAGAAATAGTATAAAACCCATATATAAATATTATTATTTGAAGCTATACGGTTTGTTCAATAAAAATCTGACAACAAAGCCGTTACAGAAACTAAACTCAAAATGACAAATTTATTAGTCTAAAGAGCTAGATTAATTAACGAGACAATAAAAATTGTACTAGAATTTTTATGAACATAAAATTTTATAAGTAACGTTATATATCAGTATTTCACCCGGTACAAGACCCAACTAACTTTTCAACCGAACAACGAAACAATAAGACTAGTGAGATATTTTGGCATATTATAACATCACTTTAAAGTGTTGGGGCATTAGTTTTTATAAAAAAATTATATAAATTTATTAATGTTAATAAAAATTTTAAAATTACATATATTTATAATATATATATATATATATATAAACACCTCACGGCAACATGGGGTTTTCCCATGCCACTAACCCATCAACTAATGTCTTGGCACATTGTAAGTTAATTTGGTGAATTTAGTGGTGTAAGATCATGATCACAACATTAAGCCATTACCCTCCTTCCATTTCCTTTCAATTCTCACAACATCGAAACTCAACAAACACTTCCTTTTCATTCATAAAAATCAACCAAGCACTCCCTTGTTCACCTTCAACTTTTTAAAACCCAAAAACAAAAACTATAAGCATGCATGAAGATCTAAAGGAGATCTAAGGAACTTGCAAGAATTAGGAGCTTACTTTGGAAGCTTGGACTCTTGATCAACCTATGTTCTTCATCCTTTTGATAATCCCTAGCCATTGTGCTAGTAGTAAGATCGTAAACCTTATTTTTTATTTTTTATTTTATAAAATTTGACAAGATCATCATAAAAATTATATAAAAACCCACTTGAAAAACACTAATAAATCTAAGATCACTAACATAATCATGTGATTTTCTTGATAATTTTGGATAAACTGGAACTTGTCATTAACTAGTAAACTTGAATCTTGGGAAATTATGAATAAAAAGATGATCTAAACACATGCATGTTTAGAATAGCAAGATTCATTAACAAAATATGTCATGAACATATTTTATATTTTAAAGATGATCATACAAGTATTAGATCATTAAATAAAAGTTATGATTTAGAAATTTTGTTTAAAAATGATAATAAAATTTCCATTTTAAGAAAGATTAAGATTATAATGAGTTCATGACATTTTGTTAATACATTTATATAATATTTGTGATTGATGATGATTTGAGTTAGTTTAATTACTTAAAAAATGTTTATAAAAACATGGGAAACTTATATTTTTAAAGAAAACCATGGCAAAATTTTTATAAAAATTAATCTTAATTAAGATATGATTTAACTAAAGATTTGGTGGTTAAAAGTGACTAGGATATTTAATCATGTTTAAAAAAGGATTTGGATGAAAAAATTAAGAAATTAATTACTTATATTTTCTTAAACTAAAAATGAGATAAATATACATTGTTGATAAAATATATATACTTCTAAACCATCTTATATGCGTACTGTATTATTGTATAAAAACTATATATATTTTAATGATAAATTGAATACAAAATTAATATATAAGTATTCAAATTTTAATAAAATAATATATCGGACAATTCGGACAACTTGAACAATTCGGACAAAAAATAAAATATATGGTATAAACGAAACAAACGATAAAGACGAAACGAATAAAATAATCAACAAGAACCTAACTGTCAAAACGAAAAAATAAACCATGCACTTTATATTTACTAGAATTTTTAAATCTATAACTTATAACTAATACTTTTCATAAATAAATTTTTATAAGTTATAACAAATACTAGTAAGTATTTTTGGATAAGTCTAACTAAACAATTATTAGACTAAGCCCATTTTTATAAAAACTATATTGGGCTAAGGCCCACTTGTATAAAAATCAAACTTGGGCTAAGCCCATTTTTATAAAATCAAACTTTCGGCTAAGGCCCACTTTTATAAAAATTATATGGGCTAAGCCCATTTATATAAAAGATAACTTTGGGCCAAGCCCACTTTTATAAATAATAAATGGGCTAATCCATTTTATGAAAAATAACATTGTGCTAAATCCCACTTTTATAAAACTAAACTTGAGCTAATTCAATTTTTATAAGTTATTTTGGGCTACGCCCAATCTTTCATTTTAACTTGGGCTAGACCCACTTTTATAAACCAATTAGGCTTAACCTACTATTAAATAAAATTAGGTTGGGCTAGGCCCACATAGATGAAACAAATTGGGCTAGGGCCACACATAGTAAGAAAATTTGGGCTAGGCCCATACTTACAAAAGCTTTTGGGCTAGGCCCATAAGTAATGAATTATTAGATTGAGTTAATTAAGTTATGGACTAGGTCCATACATGTAATCAATCTAATATATATTTATTTGAAAGTATAGATATTTGAAGTTTATTATCCTTCTTTTATCATGCGTTGTTGATTATTCATTATATTTGTGTCATGATGATATTTGTATGAATATTGTAGGTCCACCTGCAGAGGGTGTTAAACCAGTTCCTTGTTCATATGACATACACACAAGTGCAGAATCCAAGTGTGCATGCAACCAAAGCAAAGTAAAGAACACGGGGTAACCAAAGATTCCCTATCTTGATTAATGATTGAGAACAAATACAAACATATACACACAATGCTCGTGTGACTCAAACAAACTTGTTGTGTTCTTGTGTCTTCGTCTTCAGAGATAACGAACTCAAAGATCAGTCTGGTGAGCTAGTCAGTCTAACTCTCACGCGCAAGTCCAAGTCTGCTTATATAGTGTCCGTCCAGTTTCGTACGAATTACAAATCCAGACATATGGAACACACTATTTCACATGAGTCACAACTCCAGAATTTGTACGAGTCAGTGTTTCGTACGAAATACATGTTTCGTACGAAACCACTCAGTGATTTGCACAAAACCTCTGTTTCGTATGAATTTTCTAACTCGCACAGAATCCTCTTTATTGGAGAACGTGTGTAGACTTGACGTTTCCAAGACTTATCAGTATGCACACATGCAACTGATTAACACAGACAAGCTAAGATGTCATACTAGATCAAGATAGAAGGATATCTCGATCTATTCGACACGACCAAACCTATACAGACACTTGAGGAAAGACCGTACACTTACAACTGTAATTAAGAACAAGCGACAGACACAAAACTGTATCAACAAACTCCCGGTTGGATGTTGCTTGGTCTTCGGTCTTCGGTCTTTGGTCTTGGAGTATCAACAAACTCCCCCTGAAGATCTGCTATCCATTGATAGATCTGCTATCTAATGATTAGTGCATCAGGTCTTCGAACATCAAAGAAACTTCAAATCTTTCTTGTTTCATCTTCTGACTTGTCAGATTTCTTCATTGCTGGTCTTTGTTTATGTTCTTTTTGT
This sequence comes from Scalesia atractyloides, assembly GCA_947069175.1. NCBI lineage: Eukaryota > Viridiplantae > Streptophyta > Magnoliopsida > Asterales > Asteraceae > Scalesia > Scalesia atractyloides. Next base: position 39,220,404 of record CAMTDV010000022.1, on the reverse strand, counting down.
ATCAATCTGTACTCATAGACAAATATAATTAGAACACAAATTTCTCAGGGAATAGACACGAAAGACTTATCATAAAATCTTCGTACGATTGTATTCCCTGAACAAGATACACACACTCGTATGAATTCCAGCAGCAGATTAAGAAAAACAAGTGACCAAGTCAATTAAATGACTAGGTTCATTCGTATGAGATACACACACTCAAACGAATTTCAGATTTTGGATTTCTTTTGATGAGTTACTTGTTGCAAGATATTACTTTATGAAGTTGTGATATCCAACACATGGTTTTCTGGCGTATCTTGGTAGAAACTTTCGAGTATCAACTTTGGCTAACTTTCAAAAAGTAATTACATAAGCAACTAAGTAAACTAGACTGAAAAACAAAATAGATAAACTACAATCTTTTTCGAGTTTCAAGGTAAAGGAATCATACCAGCATTTTAATCTTTGTCAAAAACGATATTTGGTTTAAAACTTCAAAATTAAACAGATAAGTATTCAACTATAATTATCGGTATTGTTGTCCATGTAAGCTCAGACTTATCAGATGTAATCATGACTAGGAGATATAATTAAGGTATGGATTTATACTTACTAGCCGGTGTTCAACCACATCACGACACATTCCTGTATCAAGATATGCACAAGAGAAAATCTTACCGGTGAGTATACTGCTTTATCATATGTTTTGACGTATATGAATGATGTGAGATACTCACTTATTTTTTATTGAAAACATGCCCTCTGTGATTAAATCACTTATTGATGAGGAACTTGATTTTCATATGCATGCAGGGCACATGAGTAAGTCCGTGAACAGGTTAGTACCATCGTACCAACAAAGAGACGAACTTAGCTCCCGCATAGAGCTGTGATACTTCATCACTTATTTTGGGGATGTGATATTTTTATCACATATCTGAAGGTCGTATGCAGTATGTACACGTATGTATGATATCATGGAAGTTCTAGACTTGCGCCACCGTTATTTTTCGGCAAAAGATTCAACCATGATACCTAGATGATAAGCCAGCATAAAAACCGTATATCTCAGAACCTTGACACTCTATCAAACAAAATTTCGGTACCAAGACCATATGCCAATGAATGGTTCCCACCTGGCGTTCTGTCTGTTAGGTTTATATCAACCTGCACATTTTAGTCTGATTGCGAGCCTACCGATACATCATAAGTAAAGCTACTTATCAATCTTCTTTCTATGCTTTTAACCATATCTGACAGATTTACCGGTGAATTTCATCATCTTCGACTTATCCAAGAAACTCATTTTAGATTTTTCTAATGTTTTTTGTATTTTTCTTAATTTTTCACCCCTTTAAACAAAGAAGGTAAATAAAAGACAAATTTTTGTATTTCCTTAAACTTATTCCCCCTAAAATATAAAACTGAAATTCTTTTTGTAGTTTTAGATTTTTAGAAAAGTATATACAAAAATAGTTAGCCATGGTTGAGTAACTCGGGTTTCACCTTGATGCCATTGACCAAAAGTAGATAATCAAAACGAGATTTATCAAAGGCTTTGGTAAAAAGGTCGGCACGTTGGTGATCAGTGTGGATTTTAACAACATCGATAAGTCTCTTTTCATAACAATCTCCTATGAAATGATACTTCATCTCAATGTGTTTTGTTTTTTAATGTGTATAGGATTCCGAGTGATCTGTAAAGCAGCTTCATTATCAACAAAAATAGGAGTGGTAAGAAATTCAAAACCGTAGTCGCGCATTTGCTGTTTAATCCATAGAACTTGAGAGCAGCAACTAGAAGCTTAAATATACTCAGCCTCACATGTTGATGTACCTACACAAGTCTGCTTTTTACATTGCCACGTGACTAGGCGATTTCCCAAGAACTGACATCCTGCTGTTGTTGACTTTACATCAATTTTACAGCCGCCATGATCAGAATCACTGAATGCTGTTAGTTCAAAGTTATCATCCTTAGGGTACCATAGACCAGTGTCAGGGCGTCCCTTCAACTAACGAAAGATCCTTTTTACAGCCATCAAATGAGAAACCTTCGGACTAGACTGATGGCGTGCCAGAAGGCATGTTGGGTACATTATGTCGGGTCTTGAAGCAGTAAGATATATGAGAGATCCGATCATTGCATGATAGAGAGATGGTTCAACATGTTCACCCATTCCGTCTGGAGTAATCCCATGATTTTGAGCTAATGGAGTTCCCAAAGGCTTTGAGTCATCCATCTGAAATCGGCTTGAGAATATCTCCGACGTACTTGGTTTGATTGATAAAAATCCCTTCCTTTGATTGTTGAACCTGCAAACCTAAAAAGAAAGTCATTTCTCCCATTGCGCTCATCTCGAACTTCTCCTGCATAACCTGTTCGAATTCTTTGCACATTCGAGTGTTAGTCGACCCAAATATAATATCATCAACATAAACCTGTACTAGCAGCAAGTCCTTGTCCTGTTCCTTGCTAAAGAGAGTATAGTCGATCAGGCCTTGTCGAAAACCATTCTTCAACAGATAGGTAGACAACGTTTCATACCAAGCCCTCGGAGCTTGATGAAGACCATATAACGCCTTGTTGAGAAGCCAAACCTTGTCAGGATGGAGAGGATCTTCAAAACCTGGCGATTGCTCAACATATACTTCCTCTTATACCACACCATGAAGAAATGCACTCTTCACATCCATCTGATAAATGGTGAACTTCTTGAAGGACGCATAAGCCAAAAAGATTCTTATAGCCTCAAGTCATGCAACCGGTGCATAAACTTCATTGTAATAATGCCTTCAACATGATTAAAACCTTTAACAACCAATCGCGCTTTGTTTCTCACAACAACACCTTGGTCATCCTTCTTGCACTTGTACACCCATCGTGTACTTATCTTCTTGTAGCTGTCAGGCCTGTCAACCAATTTCCAGACGCCTAACTTCTGAAACTGCTGAAGTTCTTCCTGCATGGCTTCAACCCACGAGTCTTCTTTCATTGCCTCCTTCCAAGATTTTGGTTCTACTTGTTACACACAGTAGGCAAAAGACCAATCATTCAGACCACCAGATTCCCTGATTTCCGAATACAATCCAGCATTCTGGTTGTTTCGCAGCTGATTACGAGTCTGCACACCACTCTGGACACTCCAATAATATTCTGCTGAGGATGGATATTATGAATTCGAGTTTCTGGCACATCAGGAACTCAAGAATTGATATCCAAATTGTTGATATTCAGATCAACAGTTACATCGAGAGCTGGATTCGATGATGTTGTAGATGCCTGACCTTCAGTCGTCCCTTGCGGTTGAATATTTAACGTACCATCTAAATTTCAGGAACCGCACCAGAGGCAGCTTCATTTGCATCATGAAACTCATCATCTTCTGATGAAACATTATAATCTACAGCGTCTTCGAATTCCTCATTTTGAACAAGATTGTTAACCGAAGTCGACACTTGATGGTAACAATAATTGGTCGAACTAATGACGAGTCTACTGCAGTATCACTTTCTAATAACATCTGAGCAGCAGCTGTTGCATCATCAATAGTTGGCAGATTAAAGGAGTCAAATAGCCCATCGTAGCCAAACATCCAAGGAGCACCCGGAGCTCTTGTAGCTTCTGCATATCGCTGAACCTTGACTTCACCCCATTCTTCAATCTTCTTTGAAGACAAATTCCACACCCGGAAATTAGGAGTAGCATATCCAACAAAGAAACCTTCGATAGCCTTGGGACCAAATTTTCCATGTGGGTCGATCATAGTGCATGGTGCTCCAAAAGGTTTTAATAAAGAAACATCCGGTTTCCTTTTATGTAACAACTCAAAGCATGTATTCCCATGTCTCTTCACCGTAAGAACTCTATTCATCGTATAACACGCAGTAGCAACAACTTCTCCCCAAAATTGAACGGGAAGCTCTGATTCTACTAACATGGTTCTTGCAGTTTTAATGAGAGTTCTATTCTTCCTCTCAGCAACGCCATTTTGTTGTGGAGTGTATCGAGAACTGTACTCATGCAGAATACCCTTTGAGGAACAGTACTCGTCCATAACTTGATTCTTAAATTCCGTGCCATTGTCGCTTATGATTAACCTTACCTTCAGACTGTACAAATTTTCTAAAAAAGTCACGAGATTCTTGAGGATAGTAGGAACTTCACTCTTGTGTGCCAGCATGTTTACCCATGAGGATCTGGAATAGTCATCAGTAACTACCAGACAATAAGAATCACCAAAGGTTGTCTTGTGTTTCATAGGTCCAAAGAGGTCCATATGAAGACGTTCCAGTGGCATATTCACCGTGTTGATCTTCTTCACGGGATGGGATTTTCTCGCTTGCTTCCCTTTCTGGCATGATACACAAACGTCTTGAAGATGAAAGTTCTTCACTAGCACACCATTCACTAGATTGTTCTTCACCAAATAGTTCATTTTCCTCAAGTGAATGTGTCCCATACGTCTGTGCCAGGAGATTGATTTCTTCTCGGTGGCTTTGGAGACAAAACATGTGACTTGTGCAGATGTTGTAATAGCTTGGCTCATATCAAGAATATACAAATCATTAATTCTTGGAGCCGACAGGAGAATCCATTCCTTGGGGATCTTGAATCCAGGCTTCAGCACATAACATCCGGCATCAACAAAATGTACCGTGAACTTCTTGTCGCAAATTTGAGAAACGCTAAGAAGATTGTAATCAATTTGCCGCACATAATTGATCTTGTCGAAGCTCACAACACCATTGGAGACCATTCCTTCTCCAGTGATGTATCCACCTTTGTTACCAGCAAAAGCAACATAACCATCCCTTATGCTTTTCACATCATATAGGAGCCGTAAGTCGCCTGTCATGTGCCTTGATGCTCCACTGTCAACAATCCAATAACTGTTTACAGTTCCTCCTGGAACACCCTGCACATGCACAAACAAGATTAGTTTGAGATGGGGACCCAAGCCTTAGTGGTCTTGGGTCGTCCCTTATCATCGAGAAATGTAATCTCAATTTCTTGATGATTAACAAACTGAGAGCCTCCTTTTGAACCATCACCGGTCTTCTGTTTCAAGATCCTTGTTTATTACCAGATTTACTATTATTTACAATTTTAACAGTGTCTTGTTTTATTGACTTTGAAGATCTTTGATCCTTTTTAGAAGAATCCGATTTTAAAGCTTTCTCAACTGTTTCTCTTTTTGATTTTTAATAATTCGTTTATCTTGTGTTTGAGAAACAGATTATGTTTGCAAGTTGGTTGATGAGGGGCTTTCTCTATACATCTTTATTTGGCTGGATTTTGACAATCCTTTATAATGTGGCCAAATTCTCCACATTTGAAACAAGTTCTCCTTTCAACAAAACTAGGAGATCGTGTTTCTCGGCTTGATGTTGAATTTGTGGATCCTGAGGTACTGGGTTCATTTTCATTACATCCATCAGTGCGTTGGGTGTAATTGTTTTGACTATTTCATTTCAAAATCTTAACTTTCTTTACAAAATCAACATTAGATTTTCCTTGAAAAGTTTCTACTTTATCGATACCTTTAGAACTTACAAATTTAACAGTTTTAGCCTTTTCTGGTAACGAGAGCCTTTTGCTTCAACCTTCGGTTGAGAAGTTGTGGGCTTTTCAACTCGCTTCCATTCTTTTTCTTTTGAAGCGGATAATGGTTGTGATTTGGTTGACTATTTCTTCTCTAAAGGTTTGGTTGTTGACTTTTCAAAAACCTGATCTATAGAGATTGGATTTACGTTTTTAATTGGAAAATCTTCGTTTGAATAGATTTTCTTATCTCCAACCAAAGTATACAATACATTATCTACTTCTTGTGTAGACACACTTGTCTTCACAGATTTCTTAGGAACAGTAACTTGATTCTCAACAGATTGAGTACTAGGAGTAGCAGACAATTCTACTCTTTTCCTTTCATCAAGAGGCTGATCCTGATCATCATTTCTTGATTCATCATCTGATGTTTCATCTTCTTCTTCATCGGACAATGAACTTTCAGGCTTGTTTGGTTCTTTAGAGGAATTGCCTAGTTTGAACCCTAACCCTGCTGTGAATTCCTCGGGCTTCAAAGGTACAGAGGGTTAAAAACGAGGCATCTCCTTTTCATCAGGCATTTTGGTATAATTGTGTTTCATTGGGGGTGGACACGAATTATACCATATGCATTGAGCATCTCCCTTTAGTTTTTGAACTTCAATGATATGATCAAGCACATATTGGTATATCTTAGCAACTTTTCAACCTCAGCATCACTTCCTTTCTTCACATCAGAATCAGATCCATAACCATCTGAACTTGAACATTCTTCATCAGAACTACCAGCATCCCCAGATGTATCATCGTGATTCGGAGTATTGATGCTGTGATCATGCTTGATTTGATCCACGATCTTCGCATAGCATGCAGTTCTTCCGTTGTTCTCAGTTCCCAACAGTACTGACCAATCGCATCCTTCATCAGACTGAAATACCATAGCTCTGTGCGTGTTTGAAGGTCCTGATGATTGGTGTTGTTAGAGTTGCCAACAGCTACTATTCTTATTTCGTTGTTGTACGGTGCTGTGTTGGATGGTTGAGACTGATTACGAAAGGGGTTGTGATTTCCTTCCTTGCTGGGTCTTGTGCATTCCCGCTTAAAGTGACCTCTTTCTCCACAGTTGAAGCAAGTAATGGCGGTTTTGTCAAAGCCGTATTTGGTATCCTTCTTGCTTTCCAAACTGGTTCTCCCCGTTCTTCTCATATAATCCTTTCGCTCTTCTCATAGCGCTTGCAAATGCCCACTTGATGTCCGTCAGCTCCATTTCATCTCGGTCAATTCGTTCATAGTCTTCGTTTGTTAAATTGATGTTCCCTATTTGACCTGCAAATAAACCACAATATGACCTGACCATGGTATTTAGAAGTTCTACATGTTCTGTGCAACTTCTACATTGATTTTGGAGAGATTTGACGTGTCAAGTTTGACAGTGTAGGGATTTGCCGATTGACTGTTGCTTCCATAGAAAGCTTGTTGAGGAGCTTGCTATGGAGCTTTATGCACTAAATCCCTTGGCTGTGGAAGGAATGCTTTCGGATCAAAAGTTTGTCCATAGGCTTGATTACTCGAACCTGTAGATTGACTTGATTGGACAGGCTGGGGTAGGAAAGGGTTCACGTTTGACACAAACGCGGTCTGCAGCTTTGGTTGCTGACTTGAGCTTGTACCTGCATTTATACTTCCAAAGTACATCTCATGGTTTTGTGGAGCAAAGACTCGTTGTGCCTTCCGGAGTTCTTCTTCATTCTTGTTCTCCAGTTTCTGCACAAATTCATAAATACTTATTAAGTCCAAAACACCTGTATGTTTTAAAAGATCAATAAATTGACCCCATTTTGGAGGTAAAGCATCAGCAAATCGCATCACAAATTCTTGTGTGTTGCTAAAACTTTATATGAGTACACTTCGCTAAGAAGATGATAAAACCGAGTGGTCATATCATTCAAGGTTTCGTTCTCCATGAACATGAAACCTTCAAACTCTTTCTTGAGCAGATCATGCCGAATCTTCCTGGTAGCAGCGTTACCTTCACCTCATGCTTCCAAAGTGTCCCACAAATTTTTCGTTGTAGTACAATACACAAACTGATGATAAATGTCTTTATGCAGAGCTTGTGTGAGGATAGCAAATGCCTTTTTCTCTGGATCGTAAGCTTTCTTGTCACTTTCGACTAGATTGGCCAATGAGGTTGGATTTGATCCAGCTTCTTCAAGTGCTTCATTATAGGGGGTAGTGAAACACGTCCATAATTTCGTGTTTTGACCGAGAACATACGTGTAAAGACGACATTTCCATGCATGATAATCGTTCATGTGATTTAACTTTGGCGGTCGGTTATTACTCCCTGTTTCACTTTCGCTCATTAATAGAGTTTGGATGCTTTGATTTTGATTCGCAACACACGCCCATTGATTTGCAGAGATCATTGCTGTATGTTGAGGCATCAAAGATTTTACCCATGATGTTGCAGAGCTTTGCGAAGACTCCTGATTTGAGCTTGAACAACTCCAATCCCACGGGTTAGAACTCATTATATTTTCTTGTTTAATGAAAATTTAAAGGTTTTAAATTTCAAAATTATATTTACCGTTTAAAAATTCACAGGTTCTGAAAATATGACAAATTCTTAAAATCACAAAGCTTTGAAAAACGCGAAAAACAAACAAAAACCAAAGTTATTCGTATGAAACTAATTTGCTGCGGATAACACCCTATTTCGTACGAACCACACAGTTTCATGCGAAACAGTTGTTTTGTGCGAGACAAGGTGTTTTCGTGCGATTCAAATGTTTTGCACTAAACTTTTCAATCGCACAAACTGTTTTGTTCAGTGTTTTTTAGAGGAATCTTTCCAGAAATGGTTTGGTGAGAAATTTCCTTTCTTGTGTAGACCTGCTTTTTCGAAATTACCTGTTGTCTTACCCACTTTTAGTTAAAACATAGATTTTTATTCAGTCAACAGTCCAAGTCCAGATCCAAGTCAGAAAATGTCAACCCTACCAAAACTAATCAGATTCAAATTTTTGCAGATTTCTTCTTCAAGGGTGTTCTTTAGAAAAATTTACCATAAAATTTTCTGTATGCAACAGATTTTAACCAAGTTTTAAGTTAGTTATCTATCCAAAACTTAAGTTTTCTGCTAGAGGCTCAAGAACAATTCAGAAATCTTCAAACTAGCTCAGACACAACTAAGCCCGGTTTTGAACAAGGAAAGAGCCAAAGCTCTAATACCACTTGTAGGTCCACCTGCGGATGGTGTTAAACCAGCTCCTTGTTCATATGACACACACACAAGTGCGGAATCCAAGTGTGCATGCGACCAAAGCAAAGTAAAGAACACGGGGTAACCAAAGATTCACTATCTTGATTAATGATTGTGTTCTTGTGTCTTCGTCTTCAGAGATAACCAACTCAAAGGTCAGTCTGGTGAGCTAGTCAGTCTAACTCTCACACGCAAGTCCAAGTCTGCTTATATAGTGTCCGTCTAGTTTCGTACGATTCACAAATCCAGACATATGGAACACACTATTTCACACGAGTCACAACTCCAGAACTGGTACGAGTCAGTGTTTCGTACGAAATACATGTTTCGTACAAAACCACTCAGTGATTCGCACGAAACCTCTGTTTCATACAAATTTTCTGACTCGCACAGAATCCTCTTTATTGGAGAACGTGCGTAGACTTGACGTTTTCAAGACTTATTAGTATGCACGTATGCAACTGATTAATACAGACAAGCTAAGATGTCATACTAGATCAAGATAGAAGGATATCTCGATATATTTGACACGACCAAACCTATACAGACATTTGAGCAAAGACCATACAATTACAACTGTAATTAAGAACAATCGACAGACACAAAACTGTATCAACAAATATCCCACGTGAGAGATGATTCGATTATTTGATCTATATATATATATATATATATATTCTATTAGATATATTTTATTCTATTTTATCCATGAATGACAATATTTATCTGAAATAATTGTCTAATTCATGGTATATGATTTTATATATGAAGATCATGCCACAAAGAAGAAGGAGTATACATCAACTCCAAACTCCCCTACCCACTTCTCAAGCTGAGCTTGATGCTTTCTTGAATCAACGCATTAAGGATGCGATTGCTCAACATGAAGCAAATCGCACCAATTTGAGAAATGAAGATAGGGCTCAAGCCCCACCAATAGTAACAAATCCTACGAACGGTTGGTTACTCATAACCTTATAAGAAATTCTCATTAATATTTTATTTGCAAAATAAATATTTCTGACACTTCGAGAACCAACATTTCAGGATGCACATATAAGCAATTTTTAGATTGCAAACCATTGAACTTTGACGGCACAGGTGGAGCGGTAGCATTTGTTCGATGGACCGAAAAGACGGATTCTGTAATCCGCATGAGTAATTGTTCCCCTAACCAGGCTGTATTATATGTTTCGGGATTGTTCAATGACTAAGCTTTATCATGGTGGAATATGCAAGTACAAACGTTAGGAGATGCAACAGCATACGCTATCACTTGGGAAAGACTAAAGGAAATGAGGCGTGAGAAGTATTGTTCAAGAGCCAAACTACAAAAGTTGGAAACAGAGTTTTGGAATATAGCGATGGTTGGATCTGACATCTATGGCTATACTCAGCGATTTCATGATCTTTCACGAGTCGTTCCGTATATGGTAACTCCCGAATTCAAACGTATCGAATGATACATTTGGGGATTAGCTCCAGAAATTCGATGTATGGTTACTTCATCACATCCAGCAACCATCAGCGAGGAAATTACGATTGTAGTAAGTCTTACCGAAGAAGCGGTAAGAATGAATAAGTTTTCGAGAAAGAATGCGGAGATGCCCAAGGAGACACATGTAGAATCAACCTCACATGGAAATAAGAGAAAGTTTACCCATTTCAAGAAAGGTTCCCGCCCGAGTAGCAAGAAGAAGGAAACTCCAATAGCAAAAAGGAACAAAGCATTCATGGCAACAACAGAGACAGAACCAAGAGGTTATACAGGAAATGTACCTAAGTGCAACAGGTGCAATTATCATCATTATGGTGGATGCCGAACCACCAAATGTGATAAGTGCGGGAAGTTGGGACACCCCACCGAAAATTGTTGGAGTAACAACAAAGGAAACAAGAATGAAGGAAAGAAAGAAGGAGGCTATGGAAATGGAAACGACCGAGGAAGAAATCAAAGTTGTTATGGTTGCGGTGAATTGGGCCACTTTAGGAAGAACTGCCCAAAGGAGAACAAAGGCCACGGGCGAGCCTTTGTAATAGGAGCTCACAAGGCACGTCAAGATCCAAATGTGATCACTGGTACATTCCCTATCAATAATCATTTTGCATCCATTTTATTTGATACCGGCGCAGATTTTAGTTTCATATCTTTAGAGTTTAAAGATATACTTGAACTAAATTCAAATACATTAGATATTCCATTCACTATCGAACTAGTGAATGGAAAGATAATTGAATCTGATGAAATTATTAAAGGATGTTCTTTAGAATTAAGTGAACAAAAATTCAATATCGATTTATTAACCATCCAGTTAGGTAGTTTTGAAGTTGTAATTGGTATGGATTGGTTATCCAATAACCAAGCCGAAGTCGTGTGTTGCGACAAAATTATTCGCATTCCACTTCCTAATAATGAAACACTCCTTATACATGGCGAGAAGAGCGAAATGCCATTACGAATTATTTCTTGTATGAAAGACCGAAAGTGCTTGCGAAAAGGATGTATAGTCTTCTCAGCACACGTTGTTGACAAGAATCCAAGGAGCCAAAACTTGAGGAGATCCCTGTTGTCAAGGAATTCCCTAAAGTCTTCTCAGAGGACTTGTCAGGAATACCACCACAACGACAAGTCAAACTTCACATAAGAGTTGATTCCAGGAGCTGTACCTGTAGCGAAATCCTCTTACCGATTAGCTCCTTCGGAAATGCAAGAGCTGCTCACACAACTTCAAAAGTTGTTAGACAAAGGTTTTATTAGACCAAGCTTCTCACCTTAGGGAGCTCCAGTTCTACTTGTAAAGAAGAAAGATGGAAGCTTTAGAATGTGTATAGGTTATCGAGAATTGAACAAAATCACGATCAAGAATCGGTATTCGTTACCGAGGATTAATGATATGTTCGATCAACTTCAACGATCAAGTTTTTACTCGAAGATTGACTTAAGGTAAGGATACCATCAGCTTAGAGTGCAGGAAGAAAGTATTCCAAAAATAGCATTCTGAACCCGTTACGGTCACTACGAGTTCCTTGTTATGCCTTTTGGTCTAACAAATGTACCGGAGGTGTTCATGGACTTAGTGAACTGTGTGTACAAGCCTTACTTTCATAAATTCGTGATAGTATTTATTGACGACATATTGATATATTCACGAAATAAGAAGGATCATGAACATCACCTTAGGACCATTTTTGAGTTGTTAAAAAGGGAGAAATTGTATGCAAAATTCTCTAAGTGCGAATTTTGGCTTCGTGAAGTCCAATTTCTCGGACATATAGTCAACGAGAAAGGCATACATGTCGATCCATCAAAAATAGAAGCCATTAAGAATTGGAACGCACCTAAGACACCCACCAAAGTACGTCAACTTTTAGGATTGGCGGGTTATTATCGAAGATTCATTGAAAATTTCTCAAAGATCGCTCAACCACTAACCTCCCTAACTCAGAAAGATAAAAAGTTTGATTGGGGAGAGAAACAAGAAGCAACTTTCCAACTGCTTAAAGATAAACTTTGTGATGCACCAATTTTATCACTTTCGAACGGATAGATGACTTTGTAGTTTACTGTAACGCTTCACATCAAGGTTTAGGATGTGGATTAATTCAACGAGAGAAGTTATTGCATAAGCATCACACCAATTAATATTTAACAAAAAGAACTATACCACACTTGACCTAGAGCTAGGTGTAGTGGTATTTGCGTTAAAAATTTGGCGTCATTATCTTTACGGCAGCAAGTGCACAATTTTACCGATCACAAAAGTCTTCAACATATATTTAACCAGAAAGAGTTAAATATGCGCCAAAGACGTTGGCTTGAATTGTTGAAAGACTATGATTGTGAAATTAAATACCATCCGGGCAAGGCGAACGTTGTCGCGGATGCACTAAGTCGAAAGGAACGAGTGAAGCCTCTTCCGGTACGATCACCAAGACACACCATTCACAATAACCATACCTCTCGAATTCACGACGCTCAACAGGAAGCTCTGAAGAGCGAAATTTTAAAGCAAAATGCTTAGATGTATGGAAAAACAATTAGAACCAAATGAGAACGGAACTTTGTATTTTGCAAACATAATTTGGGTTCCTCTTTTTGGTAAATTGCAAAAATTAATTCTAGCTAAAGCCCATAAGTCCAAATATTCGATACATCCCAGAGCGGATAAAATGTATCATGATCTTAAAGAATTCTATTGGTGGCCTAATCTTAAGAGAGATATTGCAACTTATGTTGAAAATCTGTAACATGTGCAAAAAATTAAGGCTGAATACCAAAAACCTTCAGGATTGTTACAACAACCTAAAATTCCCACTTCAAAATGGGAACAAATTTCTATGGATTTCAAAACAAAATTACCCAGGACCTCACGCAGTCACGACATGATTTGGGTAATTTCGACCGACTAACCAAATCAGCTCACTTCTTGCCGGTACGTGAGAAAGATAAACCGAGAAGTTAGCCGAACTTTATCTTAAAGAGATTGTGGAAAGACATGGAGTGCCTGTTTCTATAATCTCTGATCGAGATGGTCGTTTATATCAAGAATTTGGCAATCTTTTCAAAAGGCTTTTGGATCTCGCTTAGATCTAAGTACGACCTTTCATCCCCAAAAAGATGGCCAAAGTGAATGCACCATTCAAACCTTAGAAGATATGCTTCGTGCATGTGTGAATTACTTAGGCGGAAATTGGGATACTCACTTGCCTTTAGTGGAGTTCTCATATAACAATAGTTATCACACGAGTATCCAAGATGCTCCATTTGAAGCGTTATATGGACGTAAATGTCGATCTCCGTTATGTTGGGCAGAAATATGCGACAAACAAATGATAGGTCCAGAATTAATTCAAGAAACTGCGGATAAATGTTTAAAATCCGAGACAGTATTAAAGCAGCTCAGGATAGACAGTATGTTAATAAACGCCACAAACCATTATCCTTGGAGACAAAGTGCTACTAAGGGTCTCGCCTTGGAGAGGTATAGTTAGATTCGGAAAGCAAGGAAAACATAGCCCGAGGTACATAGGACCATATGAAATCTTGGGAAGATTAGAACATTCGCATATAAGTTGAAATTGCCTGGAACACCTAGTAACGTTCACAACACTTTTCATGTGTCAAATCTTAAAAAGTGTAATTCAGACGAGTAACTTATTTTTCCCATGGAAGAAATTCATATAGACGACAAACTCCATTTCATCGAAGAACCTATCGAAATTTTAGATTCAAAAGTTCAGAAAACAAGGAGGAGTCATATCAAACTAGTCAATGTCCATTGGAACTCAAAGCGCGAACATGAGTTCACTTGGGAACGGGAAGACGAAATCAAAAGAAAGTATCCCCACCTGTTCGAGAAATCCTACGCAAAGGATGACACGACTTAAATTTTAGGATGAATTTTCTTGAACAATGGGAGAATGTGACAATTGGCAAAATTCCAGTAATCCGTACAACTTGAACAACTATTACATTGTCTATTTATCTTATAACATACTTAATTTTTGATTTTAAGTCTTAAAAGTCTAGGAATTTAACCAAATCATAGTTTAGTATCATAATAGGTACGTCATAATCAGGAATATATAAAACCATATCCTAGACAAATGACAAAGACGCGAACACAAAATAAAATATGTCTACACTGTTATACCATAAAAATTTATTTGAAACACCAAATTATCCAAGTCTGCAGCAAAAACTCAGCATTCTACAGCAAAAATTCAGCATTTTGCAGCAAAATTCAGCAAATGTCCGAAGCGCAAAAATAAATATTTTTAGCTAAAGAATAATAATGGGTGTTAGAAATAGTATAAAACGTATATGTAAATATTATTTAATGCTATACGGTTTGTTTAGTAAAATCTGACAACAAAGCCGGTACATAAACTGAACTCAAAATGACAAATTTATTAGTATGAACAGCTAGATTAATTAACGGGACAGTAAAAATTGTTCTAGAATTTTTATGAACATAAAATTTTATAAGTAACATTATATATCAGTATTTCACCTGGTACAAGACCTGAACTAACTTTATCAACTGAACAACGAAACAATAAGACTTTTTGGCATATTATAACATCACTTTAAAGTGTTGGGGCATTAGTTTATATAAAAAAACTATATAAATTTATAAAGTTTATAAAATTATAAAAATTATATATATTATAATATATATATATATATATATATATTATAATTATATATATATATAATATATATATATATATATACCAACACCTCATGGCAAAAACAAAAACTATAAGCAAGCATGAAGATCTTAAGGAGATCTAAGGAACTTGTAAGAATTAGGAGCTTACTTTGGAAGCTTGGAACTCTTGATCAACCTATGTTCTTCATCCTTTAGATCATCCCTAGCCATTGTGCTAGTAGTAAGATCTTAAACCTTATTTTATACTTTTTAATTTATAAAATTTGACAAGATCATCATAAAAATTATATAAAAACCCACTTGAAAAACACTAATAAATATAAAATCATTAACATAATCATGTGATTTTCTTGATAATTTTGGATACTGGAACTTGTCATTAACTAGTAAACTTGAATCTTGCGAAATTATGAATAAAAAGATGATCTAAACACATGCATATTTAGATTAGCAAGATTCAATAACAAAATATGTCATGAACATATTTTTATATTTTAAAGATGATCATACAAGTATTAGATCATTAAATAAAAGTTATGATTTAGAAAATTTGTTTAAAAATGATAATAAAGTTTCTATTTTAAGAAAGATTAAGATTATAACAAGTTCATGACATTTTGTTAATACATTTATATAATATTTGTTATTGGTGATGATTTGAGTTAGTTTAATTACTTAAAACATGTTTATAAAAACATGAGAAACTTATATTTTTAAAGAAAACCATGGCAAAATTTTTATAAAAATTAATCTTAATTAAGATATGATTTAACTAAAGATTTGGTGGTTAAAAGTGACTAGGAAATTTAATCATGTTTAAATAAAGGATTTGGATGAAAAGATTAAGAAATTAATTACTTATATTTTCTATAACTAAAAATGAGATAAATATACATTTTTGATAAAAATATATATTTCTAAACCATCTTATATGTGTACATGTATTATTGTATAAAAACTATATATATTTTAATTATGTTAAATTGAATACAAAAAAATATATAAGTGTTCAAATTTTAATAAAATAATATATCGGACAATTCGGACAACTTGAATAATTCGACAAAAATAAAATATATGGTATAAACGAAACAACGACAAAGACGAAAAAAATTAAATAATCAACAAGAACCTAACGGTCAAAACGAACAAATAAACGATACGCTTTATATTTACTAGAATTTTTAAATCTATAACTTATAACTAATACTTTTCATAAATAAATTTTTATAAGTTATAACAAATACTAGTAAATATTTTTGGATAAGTCCAACTAAACAATTATTAGACTAAGCCAATTTTTATAAAAACTATATTGGGCTAAGGTCCACTTGTATAAAAATCAAACTTGGGCTAAGCTCATTTTTATAAAATGAAACTTTTGGCTAAGGTCCACTTTTATAAAAATTATATGGGCTAAGCCCATTTATATAAGAGATAACTTTGGGCCAAGCCCACTTTTATAAATAATAAATTGGGCTAATCCATTTTATGAAAAATAACATTGGGCTAAATTCCACTTTTATAAAATTAAACTTGGGCTAATTCAGTTTTTGTAAGTTATTTGGAGCTAAGCCCAATCTTTCATTATAACTTGGGCTAGACCCATTTTATAAACCAATTAGGCTTAACCTACTATTAAATAAAATTAGGTTGGGCTAGGCCCACATAGATGAAACAAATTGGGCTAGGGCCACACATAGTAAGAAAAGTTGGGCTAGGCCAATAGTTACAAAAGCTTTTGGGCTAGTCCCATAAGTAATGAATTATTAGATTGAGTTAATTAAGTTATGGACTAGGTCCATTTACATGTAATCAATCTAATTTATATATATATATGTGTGTGTGTGTGTGTAACGCCTTGCTTTTTCATACTTTCCTTAATTAGAAGTTTAATCGTATTTCTATTTATGGAAACTTGTATTCATATCGCATTCATATTTCATTTCCCAATCTTATAATCCGAGACTTTAATCGTAATAAAATTCATACATGATATATACTTGTCTTATATGCATTTAATTGTTAAATACGTGTTTACATACAAACCAATACTTGTTATACTTGCAAATACTCATACATTCATACTTGATACCTAAAATATACTTACATATACATTATACACTTGAAAACATGCGAAAATATCAAATTTTACCATGAAATGAAAGATAAACTAAGTTCAATGACTAAAAATAGCATAATCCGGAGAAAGTTGTTTCTTGCCCATGGATTGGTCCATTTTGTGTTTGTTGCATTAAATGCATCAAACTAACAACCCCCTAACCCCATCTATAAATACCCACCTCCTCACACACTCATTTCACACCTCAAACACTTCTCTCTCTCTCTCTAAAGCTCTCTCTTAATCAAGAAAGTTCAAGACTTTCAAGATAACTCGGTGTTCCTCCAACTCTCCAAACCCTTCACAGAATCCTCAAGTGGAAGCTTGCAAAACCGTGAGTTCACTTGACCCATTTCCCTTTTTACACAATCTGGGTTGTAATATGTTAACTTACAAAATACACGAATACACACACTACATGCTTTATACACTCGATCCGTTATACATGCTTATTGTTATGCTTAGGTTCATGCTAGATTCATACATGCTTCTTATCATTAACTTGGCTAGCCCCAACTTAACATATATAGCGCTATAGGAGTAGCACACCGCCCATCGGGGTATTGTTAATCTTAAGCTGATTCTTATTCTTATTCATACTTTAGACTCGTTACTTTGTGTGACGAGGGACACTTAATTCTTGTGGACACTTGAAGCTTGCAAAACCGTGAGTTCACTTGACCCATTTCACTTTTTACACAATCTAGGTTGTAATATGTTAACTTAGAAAATACCCGAATACACACACTACATGCTTTATACACTCGATCCGTTATACATGCTTATTGTTATGCTTAGGTTCATGCTAGATTCATACATGCTTCTTATCATTAACTTGGCTAGCCCCAACTTAACATATATAGCGCTATAGAAGTAGCACACCGCCCATCGGGGTATTGTTAAGCTTAAGCTGATTCTTATTCTTATTCATACTTTAGCCTCGTTACTTTGTGTGACGAGGGACACTTAATTCTTGTAGACACGTGGGTTTGACAATTAGTATTGCATGCTAGCTACCTTGTATACAATTGCCATGTGGATTTGAGTAAACTCTTTTACACTTATGCTATATACTTAAACTTGTGTACTTGCCAATACCTTTGTATTGAACTATACTTTTAACATGTTACAGGTTAATGTTGATACTATGACGAATCTAGTAGGGACGACATAGAAACGCACCTAGAATGTTAGGCTTTTATGCTGTAATCTTGTTGAAAATGTTGTATTTTGATTTATGTTTTATTTGAAAATTGATCTATGAAATGAAATGAATTTTGATTTAAATATTGTCTCAAATAGTGTTATAATGCCTTGAGCAATCTATTTCGTCTCACTCCGATGTTTCCGCATTGGTTGGGGTGTGACAGATTGGTATCATAGCAATAACTATAGGGAATTAGGTAGAATTGTCATGTTTGACCTAGTCTATAGTTTAAGTGACCAATCTTGACCATTCTTGTTTCTTGCTTAAAATATTAATTCTTCCTACCTTGTTTCTTCCTATTTCTTTTGGTCTTAATGTATACAATATGTCTTTCCTAAGACATTTACACAATATACACACTTGGAGACTTGAACACACTCATACTAACGAGACGATCTCGCCAAAATTGGGTGAAACCCGCACTTTGGTGATCACTCTCAATCCGCGTATTCGATTTCACGAAATTACGCCATCAAGTTAGGAGTGATGTCCATACCTTGATGGAAATTTTCCATTTCATACTCTAGTGGACCCTTATCAACGAGTCGGAATTCGCTCCTCGTTTGGTAAGTACTAACCATGCTTAGGGTACGATGTTATCAAGTTAGGAGTGAAACTCACACCTTGTCAACTAGTCCCACTCCTTGATTTTTGGATCTCGCCAAGGTTTCGATTCAATTAGAGACGTGTAGTAACTGGAAGGGTAAAATGCCGTGAATCGCTTCTCAACGAGAGCATTTTACCTATAGGCCAAAGCACGTTCCTCTAATCTGAAAGGATCTTCGATTCACTTTGGAATAGTCGACGCTTCTCAACCCAAAGCACTCTAATATTTTACTAAGCCTATCTTTTATGCAATCTCAATTTCTATGTGTTTTAATACTTATTACTTCGTTCATTTCAAACCCGATGCACAATTCGCACATCTTTCGCAAAAAAAAATAATAATTCTCGTAAACCAACTAAATTCATACTCCTTACGCAATCATACATGTTTGTACTATTGAATACTTGTTATGCTTATGTCACCTATGTGAACTCATACATGTTATACAATACTTACAAGCTCAAACGTGATTTTTATTGTCGATCACCTAGATGTCTTTTTCGCAAAACTCAAGTTGGAAAAATGAGTCGAAGCCCAACTCCAACTCGACTATTTTCGTAACAATCATTATATCAAAACATATACCCAAACCTTTTATCATTGTTTCAATTTTTCTCATTTATGCATAAACCTCAAACCTTATTATTTTATCCAACAATTTCTCACCCTACAAATTATTTACGTAAATTACATACACGAAACCCCTAATGATACTTTAAACATTTCTTTCACACTTTTCAAAAACTTTATGAAATGCTACCTATCAAATTAGTCGGTCAAACGAACCTATTGCCCTCGATTTTCATAACTCATCCAAATCACACTCACTTTATACTACCATTCTAAAGACATTTTATTTCCAACAAGAAGCCAATGAAAATTTTCTCTCACATACGTATAAGTACTTTGCTAAAATACTTTTCAAAAATTCAACTTTTACATGAAAATTTTAAAAATACAACTTTCCTTGCATCAATGTGTGTGTGTGTGTGTATTATATATATATAAAGCAAGCTCCCTATTTACAACCTTTTCAAAAATCGCTAATACGCAAATCTAAATCTGAACACATGGGCAAGAAAATTTCTTATGCGAATACAAATTTTAAAACAAAAGTAACATTTCTTTTTACAAACCACATCTTACATAAAAAAATTCATACTTTTCTCAAAATTCACCCGACATTTACAATTTTGGTCCTTCATTCCTGACAACCCGGCTCATTTTATTTCAACCAACTTAATGTTTTGACTCAAGGAACCATACACATGCATATCGCCTTACACGTTTCTATTTATACAGTTAATATTACATGACAATATATCACCATTGTATGTTACACACTCGCAACTTCATGATAACTTATATATGCTAAATCCATTTTATTCCACATATGCGCTCGATACTACATGCTTATGTTATACGTGTTAGTATTCTATCATGCTCAAAATTTATAATTCACACTACTTGATAGTCATACTTGAAATCTATAAGTAGGCATAACCCGAATGGTTTTGCTTATGTACGACACACTCGTGCATACATATAATCATGCTTACATAGTTAATTTTTATATGTTATCTTACACCTATTTTGCTTGTAATACTAAAATGTAACTTGACCCGTACATTACTAGTACAAACTGTGCGGATCATGCACAAACCAAAATAATCACGGGTGCACACGGGATTATATTGGTAGGCACATGAAAACCATAGTGGGTTCTACTATGTATCGCAACACGGAACGTAACATGACACCGAATAACGAAATGAACGTAACATGGTGTGAACATGGAGGATACGTCGATGGTACTTCCTATATATAAGTGTCCCTACCATGTTACCAAACTTTCGTAAAACGTGCCATGAGAAATTCAGTGATTTCCCGGACCTTGATAAATACATTTGATTCATAACAAACTTTGGTGACCCCATTTCGAAATGATTAGTAGTCGATTATCCATGACAAAGCTTCATTCTCAAAATCGTTAGCTTTAACCGCTACAACTATCACTAGCATCTCTCAACATTCCATGTTCGCATTTTATCCGATATTCATAATATTTTACCCCTCACATACACCTACCGAATCGTTCACCACCATACCACGATATTCCCAGTTCTTTCCTTAACCCTTCATCCAAACTTTATTTACAGTGAATCAGCCTAAACATTCAATCCATTTTTGTAAACGTCTCCACCAGCTCAATCTTGTAAAATGTTCCTTTTCTTTAAAACCATCTTTCACTCTTATCTACGCACAAACTTCAACTAGTCGGTCTATTACCGCCAAAACCTTTTAGAAATCGTAAAGACTTACCATCCTAGTTCTCTCCAATAAATATTTTCTACAACAAGTGATTTTACTAATACGCCTTAGAACTAACAGAACTTTTCTTACAACTTACGGTGTGGACCGCTCATTCTAATCAAAATACATCCTTAGTCATACTAAAACCTTCCTCTTAGGTCGCACTCTTTTAAAATATTCCTTACAATGAGTTGTCCAGACCCAATCAAACTCACTTGCTTACACACACAGATACACGTTTTTACTTAATCTTATACACATTTACAATTGGTGTCTCAAAAACACCTTAGTCAAACAAATTACTTTCGCGAACCTACCATTTTTATCCTTCAAGATTTCGATACAAATTGACACACTTATACATGAACTCCGCAAAAAATTTAAACTTCAAAATCTTGATTTTAGCCAAACATTTTCCCAAAATGACATCTTTTCCAAAGTCTTCATCTTGAATAAATTTCGGGACGAAATTTACTAAAGGAGGAGAGACTGTAATGCCTCGCTTTTTCGTACTTTCCTTAATTAGAAAGTGTAATCATATTTCTATTTATGGAAACTTGTATTCATATCGCATTCATATTTCATTTCCCAATCTTATAATCCTAGACTTTGATCGTAATAAAATTCATACCTGATACATACTTGTTTTATATGCATTTAATTGTTAAATACGTGTTTACATATAAACCGATACTTGTTTATACATGCAAATACTCATACATTCATACTTGATACCTAAAATATACTTACATATACATTATACACTTGAAATGCGAAAATATCAAGTTTTACCATGAAATGAAAGATAAACTAAGTTCAAGGCTAAAAATAGCATAATTCGGAGAAAGTTGTTTCTTGCCCATGGATTGGTCCATTTTGTGTTTGTTGCATTAAATGCATCCAACTAACAACCCCTAACCCCATCTATATATACCTACCTCCTCACACACTCATTTCACACCTTAAACACTTCTCTCTCTCTCTCTCTCTAAAGCTCTTTCCTAATCAAGAAAGTTCAAGACTTTATAGATAACTCGATGTTCCTGCAACTCTCCAAACCTTCATGGAATCCTCAAGTGGAAGCTTGCAAAACCTGAGTACACTTGACCCATTTCCCTTTTTACACAATTTGGGTTGTAACATGTTAACTTACAAAATACACGAATACAAACACTACATGCTTTATACACTCGATCTGTTATACATTCTTATTGTTATGCTTAGGTTCATCCTAGATTCATACATGCTTCTTGTCATTAACTTGGCTAGCCCCAACTTAACATATATAGCGCTATAGGAGTAGCACACCGCCCGTCGGGGTATTGTTAAGCTTAGGCTGATTCTTTTTCTTATTCATACTTTAGCCTCGTTACTTTGTGTGACGAGGGACACTTGGGTTTGACAA
Source organism: Scalesia atractyloides (assembly GCA_947069175.1). NCBI lineage: Eukaryota > Viridiplantae > Streptophyta > Magnoliopsida > Asterales > Asteraceae > Scalesia > Scalesia atractyloides. The sequence continues at coordinate 39,197,776 of CAMTDV010000022.1, read as the reverse complement.
TTAGTATTGCATGCTAGCTACCTTGTATACAATATCCATGTGTATTTGAGTAAACTCTTTTATACTTATGCTATATACTTAAACTTGTGTACTTGCCAATAGCTTTGTATTGAACTATACTTTTAACATGTTATAGGTTGATGTTGATGCTATGACGAATCTAGTAGGGATGACATAGAAACGCACCTAGAATGTTAGGCTTTTATGGTGTAATCTTGTTGAAAATGTTGTATTTCGATTTATGTTGTATTTGACAATTGATCTATGAAATGAAATGAATTTTGATTTAAATATTGTCGCAAATAGTGTTATGATGCCTTGAGCAATCTATTTCGTCTTACTCTGATGTTTCCGCCATTGGTTGGGGTGTGACAATATGTGTATGTTATCAACAAAGAAAAATCAACAATTACAAGTATGGAATTCGAGATAAAATACTTGTACAAGAAACGAACGAAAGCCTAAGTGTCTAATTGATTAGAACACCTGTAGGTTGAGAAACGAACGAAGTATCAGAAATCGATTAAAGATTTACACGGAACGCAAATTTGTGAGTTCGAGTTTCCCCTTTTATTTTAACGTTTTGATTGTTTTAAACGTGTGAGGATGTATACATGTTAAAACTAATATAGCTGGGAAAATGGAAATATTTAGATCACATGTGAATAACGCTCAAGTATTGGGGCCATTAATGAATAACAAGTACCGAGGTGCAATGGGATAGATCTATTGGGTTTGGGCGAGCCTCACTCTAATACGCCAATAATAACAAATCGTATTAGAGTGCTTTTGTGTCTAAAACGAGTGTCTCAGACACATAATAAATCGTCAAGGTTTGGTTGCCACCTTATTTGGCATACAGATTAGTATCCTTGCAACACACTAATGATCATACAAGTTTCATTAAGTTATATTAAACGAATTTATTATTTCAAATGTTTTTGATAATTCATTTGATACAAAATTTATAACATGAATTCACCAGCTTTAGTTGATGTTGTTTTCAAAACTAAAATGTATTACAGGAAACTAGTGTATGGCCTTTAGGGAAAAATCTTGTTTGTTGGTTGTGAAGTCAAGATGTCGTGTTTAATCCAATTTTTCATTGTTATGTTTTATAAACTTAAGTTGAATGTTAAATAATAGTTTCAAACTTGTGGTATAGTTTTAAAAACAATAGTTGGTATGTAAATCAGTATTAAATAAAAAGTACGGATGAATGTTTTGTAATACAATTGTCGTTTACTTGGTTGAATGCAACGATTGCTGCTCTGGCCACACCTCATGACACGCTTCCGCTGCAGCGAAATCGGGGTGTGACACTAAGTTTATAAAACTGATTTGGTATCGAAACTTGGTGTTTTGATAAATGAAAATAGTTTCGTCGTAAAATGCACATCATGCACATTTTTACCGAAACTTTGACTTGTCACTTCGACTAGTAAACGTGGTAATCAGAAGGTGAAATCGTTAGGGATTATAACTTTGGTGATTACGATCACGTTGCAAAGTTCAATTGAACTTTGACTTGACCAAATATGGTCAGAACCAAAAGTCAATCATGAAGCCAAACTGTTCGACTTTTAGCTCAAAATAGCTAAAATAATGAAAGAACTAGGAAGAGTACTTACTCGTGTTGAAGAACACTTTCAGAACTTAAGATAGGAGGCTTCCAAATGCTAGAAAAAAGCTCCAAGAAGAAAAGAAAGTGTTGGGTTTTACGACATGTTTATCAAAGTTATTTTATTCGTATAAAATAAAAATGCAGCAAAATAATTATTTGAACATGTTACTTGTGTTGATATAAAACTCATTTTGTATGTAAAACTAAAACCCGGATCCATATATGAACATGCATGCTATCCAAAATACAACCATAGGGTGTTTAGAATACTACCTTTCAATGTAGTTAGGAAATGAAAAGAATGATGATTCTTGAATGGTAATCTTCAAAACGAAGACCTCAAGCTTGCGTACCCCAAGCCACCAACAAACACCTTATGTTGCTAGGATTTTACACTTAAAAATCAAACTTCTTAAACTCTCTTGGAACCTTACTATGGCCGAAAATTAGAGAGCTAAAAATGAGAAGTTGTTTCCCTTGAAAATGTTTATTAAAAATATATAAGAGAATTCACCAAATCTTGTAGGATCTTGTGTTGAATTATGTGATTGTTGCATGAAGTTTCATTGGTGGAAAATACACCTTGGGAAGCCCAAAGTGGATGGCCACAAAGGCCTTTTCCAACCAAGATTTTTCAATTTCATTTTTAAAATAAGTCTTATTTATTTTTATAACCTTTTATAAAATTATAACATCACATGTTATAAAACTTATACAACATATCACAGTTATTTATAATGTTACTTAACCCATTAACTAACAATATAAAATATTCTCTAAAAATAAATTATCCATATAATTTATTAGTTTCTCAAGTGCAATTATTTAGAAAACCAATTTCTAAATATTCTAAGTGTTAATATTTATTTGTTTGATCATATCATAAATAAATATTATAAATGTTTGTCTAGCTTGTTATTGGGTATGACCCGACTTGGATCATAACGTACTAGCCACATCAATTTAATATGTGTCTTGGGCATACCGATTCCAACAATCTCCCACTTGCACAAGATACATATAAGATTGATGCAAGTAGCAAATACCGCCTAACAACGGTTTACTACCCCTAATACGTATGATGAAGTGCCATTCAATAACATCATCCCCTTCAAGTCCCTTACTTGAACATGGTTTAGGTGAAACGATCATTTATCCTTTCGTTACAGATGTCATGTCAAATCCAGAGACATAGAGTGATCATTTTCTGTTGATTTAACTTTAGCAGGCCTTAGACATCTTACTCTCAACGAATAAGAGAAACAAATCCCATCGTGACTACATACGTCTCTCACAATCACCTCGTACCACACCTGAGCTTAGCCTTATGTACTGCCATATTTCAGAACAGCAAAGAACTAAGTCAAAGTATAACATTTGGTGAATATCAAGACCCAAAATGTATCTCAGCTCAGAGGATACTATGATATACTCCTTTACTCAAAATTACTTATGATCAGTCATAAAGATTCCATGTAGTAATATTTGAGAGCAGGTCAGTCCAATATTTCTATCCCACAAATATCTATGAACTTTGGCAGCAACACTTTGCTCTATATTCATACCTAATGAATATCCACCAATCTAAGTTCATAATAGTCTTACCTTCATATTTGTTCCCACAAATATGATCGACTACGGACATTTTGAATTATTAACTTATTCATGGATTTAAACATGCTAAAATGGAACATAACTCAAAATGCCATAATCACTAAATGAATCATAATAATAATTGTTCCGATATCCAAATACTAAATAGATCAAATCCAATCACTAGAATATCGAAGTCCTAAGGCACAAGTGTGACCCTCATGCTTTGGCCGTTCAAGGAGCTTTGTGAGAGGATCCGCAATGTTTTGATCGACGTGAACTTTGCGAATACATATCTTTCCCTTTTCAACTTCATCCCTTATGTAGTTGAATCTCCACTCAATGTGCCTAGTCTTTTGATGTGCACGGGGTTCCTTAATTTGTGCAATCGCACCCTCGTTATCACAAAAGATATCTAGGGGTTCCTGAATGGTAGGGACTACCCCTAGGTCGGTGATGAATTTCTTCAACCATGCAGCTTCTTGTGCTGCTAATGAAGCGGCGATGTATTCTGATTCTGTAGTGGACAATGCTACAACATCCTGCTTCAAGCTCATCCAAGAGACTGCAGCTCCATTCAAAATGAAGACATACCCAGATTGTGATTGAGAACCATCTCGGTCAGTTTGGAAACTCGCATCCATGTAACCCTTTACAACGAGTTCCTCTTCACCAGATCCATATATTAGAAACATATCCTTAGTCCTTCTAAGGTATTTCAATATGCTTCTAACAGCCATCCAATGACTGTTACCTGGATTATGCTGGTATCTACTTGTCATGCTTAAGGCGCATGACACGTCCGGTCTAGTGCATATCATTGCATACATGATGGATCCTATAGCAGACGCATATGGGACTCCTTTCATTCTTTCTTGCTCATACTTTGAGCTTGGACATTGAGTCGCATTCAATATCGTTCCCTTTTGAATAGGTACCAAACCTTTCTTAGAGTTCTCCATCTTGAACCTTTTCAAGACTTTGTCAATGTATGCACTTTGGTTCAAACCTATCAAGCGCCTTGATCTATCCCTATAGATCTTTATTCCCAAAATATAGGCGGCTTCACCAAGATCCTTTATGGAAAAACAACTTCCAAGCCAAGTTTTAACACCTTCCACGGTTGGAATATCATTTCCAAATAGTAGAATGTCATCGACATACAGTACTAGGAAAGTGATGATGCTCCCACTAGCCTTCTTATACACACAGGCTTCATCGGTGTTCTTGATGAATCCAAAATACCTAATTTCTTCATCAAAATGATGATTCTAACTTCTAGATGCTTGTTTTAATCCATATATTGATTTCTTTAACTTGCATACTTTGTTAGGATGTTTTGGATCGACAAAACCTTCAGGCTGAACCATATAGGCATCTTCATTAAGATATCCATTGAGGAAAGCCATTTTGACATCCATTTGCCAAATCTCATAATCGTAATATGTAGCTATGGCAAATAATATCCTAATTGACTTTAGCATCGCCATGGGCAAGAAGGTCTCATCATAAATAACCCCTTGAGTTTGAGTGAAACCTTTTGCTACAAGTCTCGCTTTATAAGTATCCAAGTTACCATGCATATCAGTTTTCTTCTTGAAAATCCACTTACTTCCAACTACTTTGGAGTTAAGAGGTGGTACAACCAATTCCCATACTTGGTTGTCATACATGGATTGCATCTCGACGTTCATTGCTTCAAGCCACTTGTCACAATCGGATTGTGACATTGCATCATGCTATGTGGTTGGTTCATCTGAATCTACCACGTAGCATCCATCCATGAAAAATCCATATCTTTTGGGTGGATGACTAATTCTACCAGATCTGCGAACGTTTTGTGTGTATTGATCAACCATTTGATCGTCTTCAACAACCTCTTGTTGAGTGCTAGTATCAACCAAACGTGTATCAGCTTGTGGTTCTTGATCCTCATCAAATTTCACTTTTCTACTACTAGTTCCTTCCATAAGGAACTTAGCCTCCAAGAACTTACCATTTAGAGCAACAAATACCTTTTGCTCTATTGGATCATAGAAGTAATATCCTATATCATCTTTAGGATATCCCACAAAGATACACTTAGTGGATCGTACTTCCAATTTGTTTGGGGTGTATTGCTTCACATAAGCTTCACCACCCCATACCTTCAAATATGATAATGATGGAGCCTTTCCATGCCATATTTCAAAAGGTGTCTTATCCACTTTCTTGGTTGGGGCCATATTCAGTATACGGGCCGCGGAGAGCAAAGCGTAACCCCAAAATGATAGAGGCAATGTGCTTCTAGCCATCATAGATCGAACCATATCCAATAGAGTTTGATTCCTGCTTTCAGACACACCATTATGTTGTGGTGTTCCAGGTGGACTAAGTTGTGAGATAATCCCACAACTCCTAAGATGATCTTAAAAAGCATCACTAAGGTATTCACCTCCTCTATCGGTACGAAGGACTTTGATTGTTTTCTTGAGTTGATTTTCTACTTCACTTTTGAAATCTTTGAACATTTCAAATGCTTCACCTGTGTGTCTTATCAAGTACACATAACCATAACGACTGTAGTCGTCGGTAAAACTAATGAAGTATCTTTCACCATTCCTAGTCATTGGCTTAAAAGGACCACATACATCCGAATGTATGATACCTAATAAGTCTTTTGCCCTTTCAAAGGTGCTACTGAAGGGTGCCTTAGTCATTTTGCTTTGTAAACAAGATTCACATACATCAAATGAATCATCTCCATTTGTTTCCAAAAGACCGTTCTTTCGAAGTGTTTGAATGCGATTTTTGTTTATATGTCCAAGGCGACAATGCCAAAGATAGGAATCACTCAAATCTAATTTGAGTTTCTTGGTGGTTGCTTCGTACATTGACCTATCAAATGTATTATCATGAACCAATCCATAAGTACCATTTGAAGGCATAGCTTTAAAGTAAAACATGTCATTCATCAAAACATAAATGTCATCGTTTACAAACTTTAAATTAAAACCATATTGTAGCAAGAGGGAAACTGAAATAATGTTCCTAGTCAAACTAGGAGCATACAAAACATTTCTCAAGATGATTTCCAAACCACTTGAAAGTTTCAAAACATAGTCTCCTCGGGCTTCAACTTGAACCTTTGCTCCATTGCCCATGAAGAGACTAATGTCTCCCTTCTTATAATGTTTATTTCTTTTGAACCCCTGCAACAAATTGCTAATATGAGTTTCACACCCGGTATCCAATACCCATGTGTTTGAAGAAATAACATTAAGGTCAATATGTATCATAAAGATTGTACCTGAGGTTTGCCCCGCATCCCTCTTGTTTTTCAACTCCTTGAGATAGGTTGGACAATTTCTTTTCCAATGTCCTATCTCTCCACACTCAAAGCATGAGTCAGTTGAAGCAACCTTTTGCTTCTTTTCCTTTGGTTTCATGGGTTCTGCTTTAACCTTTCCTTTTCGTTTCCCTTTGACGTAGCCCTTCCTTTTGGCAAAACTTGCCTTGGAGTCGGGGTGAGGCCTTTTCTTGTTGCCTCACCCATTGATCCTTAGAACGGGTAAAGGCTTTTTACCCATGCCCGCCTTGGCAGGTTTGAGCATTGTATGAAGCTCACCAATGCTCTTGTCCCATCCGTTCATGTTATAATTCATGACAAAAGTCTCAAACCTCTTTGTTAAAGAGTTGAGGATCAAATCCGTAGCCAACTCTTTAGAGACGGGACAATTAAGCCTTTCGAGGCGATCAATGTGGCTTTTCATCTTCAGGACATAAGATGAGACCGATTGGGTTTCCTCCATACGACATGCATGAAGCGCCCGAACCGTTTTGAAGCGTTCTACCCTTGCTTGTTGAAGGAACATTTCCTTCAATTGGGTAATCATGTCGTATGCCCCATGATGTTCAAAATCCTTTTGAATCTCGGGAATAATAGTTCCCAACATGAGGCAAGAGGCTTGCATGGAGTGCTCAGTATACTTAACCCAATCGTTATAGGCCTCCTCATCTTCCACGTTAGGTTCATCGGGAATAGGATCGTCCAACACATAAGATATATTTTCTTGCTTGAGAACGATTCTCAAGTTTCGACACCAATCCATGAAGTTGTTATGGTTGAGACAATCCTTTTCAAGGATGGTTCTTAGTGATAGGTTACGGACGGTTTGGGTAATTGTGTTTGCATTGTTAGCGGCCATCTACAAAATTTTAACAAAGTTTAATTTTAGTATTTTCGATATTATTAAATTTTAATTATTAATACCCTTTTGTGTCTCATAAACAATTAATAATTAAAATCTAGAATCCAACGTTACATTTAAATATTTGTTAGGTGACCTTTATCCCATTATTTAAATTAACAAGGAAGTCAACGTTTGACAATTGCAACCCTTTGCAATTTCTAGCCATATGGGATTAGTTAAACATCTTAATGTTTAGTTGGCATGTTTAATCCCATCACACCATTGTACGCCATGCTTCGGTGACCCTAAGCACATGGTTTCCAAATCAAATCGTCCTACTTACACACACATGTAAGTTTACACATACAAGTGGTTAGGTGACCTTTATCCCACAAATATTGTAAGCCTATCTCCAATTCACAAGTTCCTTCAAATGTGGTTAGGTGACCTTTATCCCACAAAGAATTACCAAGTGATTCGAGTGTTGTATAAAAGGATGGTGTTTGACTTGTTTTTTAAAGGGATTTTATGTTTTAAAAAATTCTAGTTTTAGAAAACTTTATGTACCATACATTTGCATGCATTCAAATTCATGGTACCTTATTGAAAACCAATTTTCAAAGTTCTTTTAATAAAACCATTTTATTATAAAATCATTAATTTTTATAAAACCATTTTATTAACCACTTTAATGATTTTTAAAGAACCAATTTTAAGCTTGTTATGGATTATAAGTTGTTAAGCATGCATATCCAAATATCATCTAAACAACCATAAATAAAACAACCATACAAGCATAACAAACAAAATAGGTGCATAACCATAGCCAACTATTTTTGTTGACAACACTTGTTAGCCGAAACAAGTGTGCCAAAAGGTCCTTCCTAAAGGGTGAATATTGACACAAAAAAGTGTCGTTGAACTCCCACTTGGACCCGCATCCAAATGCTTCAAGTATTCCTTTTATGTTGCGATTTCTTCACTTTCTTTGGGCTTCCAAATGGACTTTATATTCAGCTCCAAACTTCTTTGGGCCTCAAAAATGTGTTTTGATTATTGGGCTAAAATCCGGTTAAGAACCATGAGGTTCTTTAGGCCCAAAATTGGCCAAAATCAAAACGCATTTTTGTGTGCATCTTCTTTCACAATGAAGTATCCTAATACATTTTTCTAGTAACATAAAATGCACCTAATCTATTTATTTACATAACAAATGAAAATAAATAAATTACAACTTTACAAATGGAAGAACAAAGATAATTAATTATTACAACCCATTGAAATAATTAAATAAATCACAACACAATCATTCAACATATTTAAACACAAGGTCATGGCTAGGTTATTAACACCAAAAATATATATCCACATATATATCTAAATTCAAGAGCAAAAATGGTTTGCTTTTTGTAACCCAATTTTCGGCCAAGTGAAAAACCGAAAACATGGGTTTTGTTCAAACAAACAAATCATCCAAATGATATAATTTTTCAAGATACTTTTATGCATATATAATAAACATCTTGAAAAACAAAAGGAGAACCATGATCAAATTTTTTTTCGGCCATATAGTTTCTCCAAACCCGTAACCCAAAATTTTAAATCCTATGAAGCATGCATTCATATAAGCGGCTCTGATACCACTGTTGGGTTTTACAACATGTTTATCAAAGTTATTTTATCCGTATAAAATAAAAATGCAGCAGAACAATTATTTAAACATGTAACTTGTGTTGATACAAAACTCATTTTGTATGTAAAACCAAAAACCCGGATCCATATATGAACATGCATGCTATAAAAAATACAACCATAGGGTGTTTAGAATACTACCTTTCAATGTAGTTAGGAAATGAAAAGAATGATGATTCTTGAATGGTAATCTTCAAAACGAAGACCTCAAGCTTGCGTACCCCAAGCCACCAACAAACACCTTATGTTTCTAGGATTTTACACTTAAAAATCAAACTTCTTAAACTCTCTTGGAACCTTATTGTGGCCGAAAATTAGAGAGCCAAAAATGAGAAGTTGTTGCCCTTGAAAATGTTTATTAAAAATATATAAGAGAATTCACCAAATCTTGTAGGATCTTGTGTTGGATTATGTGATTGTTGCATGAGGATTCATTGGTGGAAAATCCACCTTGGGAAGCCCAAAGTGGACGGCCATAAAGGCCTTTTCCAACCAAGATTTTTCAATTTCATTTTAAAATAAGTCTTACATTTATTTTTATAACCTTTTATAAAATTATAACATCATATGTTATAAGGCTTATGCAACATATCACACAATTATTTCTAATGTTACTTAACCCATTAAATAACAATATAAAATATTCTCTCAAAATAAATTATCCATATAATTTATTAGTTTCTCAAGTGCAATTATTTAGAAAACCAATTTCTAAATATTTTAAGTGTTAATATTTATTTGTTCGATCATATCATAAATAAATATTATAAGTGTTTGTCTAGCTTGTTATTTGGTATGACCCGACTTAGATCATAACGTACTAGCCACATCAATTTAATATGTGTCTTGGGCATACCGATTCCAACCGAAAGAAGAACTTCACACTTTGCTTTGAATTGTTTTGAAGTGGTGTGAAAAAAATGAAAGAATCATGGTGTATATATAGTATTTTAGTATCAAGGAGGTGATGACAAGTGTCCTCAAGTGTGGATTAGTGTCCTAACATGTGTCAACACCAAATTAAGTGTGCCAAAATGAGTGCTAGGTGTCAAAATTGGAGATAGGTGACAAACTTGGTGAAGAAGCAAAAATCTTTACTATTTTTTGACATTTTTGGCTCTTGGACTTGTATTTTCACTTGTTTGCCATTTTTAACCCCTTTAACCTAATATTTAGATTATATAAAGGTGTTAAGACATGCGTAAAACGCTTTAACGAACACGAAAATGATCGAAATTGTGCATCGACAGACATTTTTTGCATTCTCATCAATAAAATACAAGATTGTATTGAATACAAAAATATTTAGATTGATACACATGGTTCGTATCTTGAATATGGACCAATAGACTTTCGAAGTTTGAAAATAGTCCCTCGACTTGTATAAGCGTGTTTTTGTCATATCTAACCCTTCAGAACTTATATCTAAGTTATGTAAAGGGTATTTAGGGTATGTGTAGCTTATGTCCTAGTTTCAGAGTGTATGTCGCGTTAAACTGATTGCATTTGAGTGTTAGTTAACGAATTACTTCCACAAAAATTTTCGAGGGTTCGAAATCATGCAAGAAATGGAAATTGTTCAAATGTCTTAGATAAATATACAAATTTCAGAAATAAAACACAGGGTTTCATTGAATACAAAATTATTTGTAATTGTACAATGATTAAAAAGGCACAAATGTCACAAATCTTGCCTTTGGGCCTAGCCCATGTTATCATGTCTTTGGGCCTAACCCATGTTATCTTGTCCTTGGGCCTAGCCCATGTAATCTTGCCTTTGCGCCTAGCCCATGTTATCATGTCTTTTATATAATGGGCCTAGCCCAACTTGAATTTTAGGAGTCCATATTATTTATTTTCTTGCACTTAGTATTATTTACTAAATATAAAGGTTATAAGTATTTCTTGCATACTTATACAAAATCACTTGTAACTTTTATGCATTTCAACTTTCCGGATTTTATACAAAATCACTTGTAGCTCTTCATGATGGCGATATGTTAGTTGATCGTCGGTGAAAGGGTGTATTGTATAAATTTGACCATTGTCCGAATTGTCCGCTCGTCCGCTAATTTGTTTCAAGAATTGTGTAAAAGTGTATGTGTTTATGTAATTTATACTTGGTAACTTTCAAGTATTTGGTGTGTTGTATTAGTTGAGTATTTTGAATTGTATACCCTAGAAATTCTAGATACATACACATACATACACGTGTATTCTACACATTCACTTATGCTGGTAACAATGTATGTACATATATTTTTATTCCCAAAAACATATATGTAATAAATCATACTCATTTTTAACTTGTAAAATATATATAAGTATTTATTAAATCCTTGGAAGGTTAGGGTTTAACCCTTGTCATTAAAACTTCGTTAATGACGGTTTAGGTCACTAATCGCATTTAGCCCCATTAATCTCCCTGTTCATTACACTTCAATCGCGATTAGACTTTTAGACAATTTCGCCATAGTTTCCCCTAAACTATGGCGTTTTCGACATTTCAGAAACGTATTTAAACCATTTTCTAATTTCCAAAACCATCATTAATTCATCAAGTTCATAAAAATTATTTTTTTCCAAGTAATATGCACATAACTTTTCTTTAATATTTCATGAGCTTTTATACATGAGCTTTTTATACAAGCTTGTCCTTATGTATTTTTATACTTTAAAGCCTCTAAAAATTCCATATCTTTTATGAATATCAAAACACCAAAATTTTTCATAGACAACTTTTATAACCATTTTTATATAACTTGTTTTATGTAAAGATCAACTTTACTAGCTTTCAAGATCCAAGTTTCAAGTCTCATAAGGTATCATATATTTTAGAAACAATATCAAGACCACATATATGTAAAGCTCATGAACTTGAAGATGATGATCTTTCATGACTTAAACATATACTTGTTTAAATCACATTTTTAAGCTTAATATAGTAAGATCATCACTCTTGTAAAATACTACAACAACTAAACAACATGATTATCATAAATCACATATTTTTATCTTTTTATTTCTTGTTATATTTTAGGGTTTTGGATGATTTCTTTCAAGATGTTCAAGATGAAGTTTACTTGTACTTTTGAAATCTACATATTATAAGAACTTGAAATCATAAACAAGTGAAATTACTACTAGCTCTTAGGCTAGGGATGATTCAAGATTAAGATGATGGTGAGAAAATGCAGATCAAGATGATGAGAAAGCTCCAAAGAAAGCCCTAATGCTTCTCTATCCTTGCTAGCTCCATAAATGTCCTTGTAATGGCTTGAAAATAAGGATAATATGGTGTTTAGTGGTGGATGTATGGTGGTTTAGGGTGGTGGTGGTGATGGGCCGAAAATGAGAGAGAGAGACTAGAGGAGTTCTTGGTAATTTTTTTTGTGAAATGAAAATATTGAACGAATGAATGGTGATGTTATAATTATATAATCTTTCAAGTTCAAGATTCAATCTTCATGTGCCATACTCAAATCTTCACATTTTCAACCCAAATCAAGCAAGTGGTGGGTGGGGACCCACATGTGGGGGGTAAAGTGTAAATATTTTTATAAAATATCTTTTATAAAATATGACATTTGATGAATTTATTAATCTTTGTAGTTTTTTTGGTCATTAAATTAAACTTGGTTAATTAGAGGGTTAAAGGTAGTTTAGGATGTTAAGTATTACTAACTAGTTCACATAATTAGTTGGTATTTATTTTGGATGGTAAAAAAATGCCTTTCGTTTGGTTATCGGATCCATATCAGTAATTATATTTTATACCAACGATTAATTCCTAAAATTTCATTTTTGCAACCCTTAGATGTATGAAGGGGTTTTTGATCCCAAATGAAGCCTAACTAGTTCAGCAGACTATTGTAGAAGGTTATCAGATAATGAAATCGTTGTCGGTTCAACAATCGAACGCTTAAGTCAAGTTATGCACTGCTTGTCGTAATATCAGAAACGAAGCCTTTTATGTATTTTTTTGATATCCTCATATTGTTTTAAGGTGCTTGTCATCAATCCATTATAATTTGGAGTCCCGAAAGTGCCGAATGTTGCGGACGAATTGAAATTGTTACTTTTATAGCTGAAATAGACAATTTTATAATTTAAGCGTTATACCGGAAAGTTATGTATTATTTCAAGATGTGTTCCCACATTATTGTTTTCATGTATACTCACTTATGTCATTCGTATGCGTTGTTCATCGTTCTGTTTCGTTTCAGCAAAGACATGAATAGTGTAACCGTGAATAGTGCGCCCAACACTTTCCTCCAACACTTTTAGGACATAGTTTGATTTGTTTCGCGTCATGACAGAAACCAATATATGTTATAGCATGATTCACTTGTCATAACACTTGGTATATGACGTACGACTTATTTACGTAATTCAATGATGATTAAATGCATGAGATTATGTAATGAAAATAGTGATTAGATTGTACGGAGTTAGTGGTTATTTGTTGTTTGTCACATTTAAACTCACTAATCATCATCAAAACTGAATCAAGTTTCAAAACACTAACTTTGCATGCATGAACCATACATATTCATCCTCATTTCCATAGACCTTTTGTAAGTATATTTTTAACCACTTCTTTAAAAATAATAATATCTTTGTTTATTTTCTAACAAGATTCTTAATATTATCATTATTCTCATACTTTAGAGTCTAGTTCCTTTGTCTAAACACACTTGTTTAGGCCACTTTTTAAAATGATCTTAGTAAAAATCATGGTGTTTAACTTTTATAAAAGTTATTTTTATCACAAATCATCTTCAAGTTTATAGATGTTAGGTCCTAGAAGTGTGAGACTGAAGCATCAAATATACGCAACAGTCTTTGGTAGTTAACTGGATTAACTGGGTTAGTTTGTATTAGTTTTGGATCTTTATAGGTCATTTGGGCATGCCATAGGCCATGTGGGCCAGGCAAGCCCATGAGGTGCATGCCTTACCCTAGGTATATAAGCTAAGCTTATTCATTTCTAGGGTTAAGACTTTTGGGATTTCTCTAGAGAGAGCCTCCATCTTGTACCAGACGGTTTTGCTTGTTCAAGTAATAGAATCGTGTGCAAGGTGTTAAAGTTAATTCCTGTTGTTCTTCATCTTTTCTGTTTTCTTGAAGATCACCAAGTTTGGATCCCGCCCATCCTTTGTGATTGTGTGATATCGTTGATAGATCCGGATTTACGGGACTTACAAGTGGTATCAGAGCCTATTGAACCTATTTTCCAGGCTCAGATCTAATATCACACGATTCTGTTTGGTTTCTGCTGAAAAACAAGCATTTTGGATCAACATTCTAGCATTTCAGATCAGCATTCAAGGATTTCGGATAAATTCTTGAATTTCAGATAGATTTCAGATTGATTTTGGATTAATCTGTTGAATTTCGGATTCAAAATTGTTGAGGATCCCGAAGAACATGAAGAAGATCATCCATCTCGGATTGATTCCAGACTACTGTTCATCAACTTTCTCAACAACTTTATCCGGATTACTCGTAATCCGGATCGGGATACGATTGATTTCAAATAAGGATTCTATATTCCGGATTTGATCTTCATTCCGGATTGGTCTTCATTCCGGATTTGGTCTTTCATTTCGGATCAGGGTTTCATTATGGACTGTTTCTCTATTTCAAATTCTCTCATCTGGGATTGAATCTCGGATTTGGGAACCATCTCGGATTGAAACAGTGCATCTTGGATACCATCTCGGATTAGTATCTCGGATCACTGTTTCCGGATTCCATCTCGGATTGTTAATCTAAGTTACTGTTTAGGATTCGGTACTGTTCCGAATTGTACCCGCAAAGGTCGAAAGTTAACCAGCTGATGTAACAGAGTTAAACGTTTTCACACACACAACTTGATCCATATACAATCTGGACAAACCGGTTGCACGGTTAGACTCGTGTGATTTTTAGGACAAAAAAGGCACGAAAATTCCTAAAATCACTATCGGACATTATATATCATTGGATTCGTATCGTCGAGACGAGTCTAACGGTAAATTTTGGTAAAAATAGTTTTCAGACATTTTTTATCGTGTTTACCAGTACGGTTTCGATTATCCGAAGATGTTTACAGCCCAAGCTCAGCACTTGAATTGGGTTGCTCAACTCAGGGCACTTAATTCCAAAATGGCTGATGAGTACAACAATGCAATGGCTCAGTGCATCAGCCTTAGAAAAAGTAACAAGTTACTCACAGAAAAGGTTGAAGCACAAAAAAAAGACATAGCTCAGCTCCACCTGGACATAAATCAACATAAATGTTGGGTCCATGATTACAAAACCAAATCAGATTCAAAAACCATGGAATGCGACTTGGTAAGAGTTGAGCTGGGACTTCTTACTGGAAAATATCAACAAAATGAAGCTAATATAAAGAAGTTTGTTACATCTAGCAATTTCGTTCAAGAAGTGTGCAATGTGCAGCTGGCATATAAGGCGAACAAGGGGAAGGGTTTGGGATTCAATCAGGTTGCCCCATCGTATAATCACAACTACACGACAATGCCTGAAACCAACAAAGATATAGAGAAAGCGCAACATATGGTGTACGGCAAACCCAGTGATTATACATCAGACACACGGGAACCATCTGGTGCGGTTAGCACTTCTAATGATTCAGCTGATAAAGAGAGGCTGACGTGAACAAGGCTCCAAGTGCGCAAACTGAACAATCTGAACCTTCTGCTTCTGATGAAAAGGTTCAGAGCAAGCTAAAGAGCCGAAACGAGCAATTCGGATACGAAGAAAGCAAAAGTCTAAACGTCAAGGACAGTCACGCTCTCCAAAATCATCAGTGGGCAGCAATAGCCCTCAAAAGGCTAGTGTTGCGAAAAATGCTTTTGTTAAGCCGGTTTTTAATGCCAAGTGTAAAAAGTATGCTTTTGACCGTGCTAGCAAAGCGTTTGGAAATGTTAGGGAGATTTCTGAAGAAGACTTGCAGTCTAAACAAAAGAAGAAGAATCCTAAGAAATCTCCACAACAGAAGAAGGCCCTTGTAAACGACAAGTACAAACATCCAAATTCATCTTCGTCTACAAGAAACGTGTAAGGAAATCAAGCATAAAAGGGATCAGTTAATTCTTCAAGTCCTCCAAGAGCAAATCAAGCAGATCAGAAAGCTTTACATGTGAAGAGACAAACGTGCTTCAATTGAGGAATCCTGGTCACATCACTCGAAACTGCAAACATAGTCCCCATGTTCCGTATCATGTTCAAAATCAGAAGGTTACACCTAAGGATAACAATCATTCGAAGCCGGTGAAGGTATCATCACCTAAGGCAATGAAGAATGTGAATCCCAAGGTTAAACCATCTGATGGGGATTGGAATCTTGCCAAAAACAAATGCAAGGCTGTTCAGAAACAAAAATCTTTTTCTAAAACGACTAAACCTGAAATAGCCAAAGTTGCTCAATCAAAGGCAACAACCGCCTTTGATAAAATGAAGCAGATTTGGAAACCTAAATCCAAGGCGGTAGCAACATCACCAATCCTTGAAACAAATGGGGATTTGTATCTCAAAGAAGTGTCTTATTTTGATGCTTCAGGGAAACCCAGGACCACGATGGCCTGGGTCCCACTGTCTTACTAATCTCTTTATTCAGGAATAACCAAGGAGGAGCTGTTGACAATCTCTTGAATGTTGATAGCGGTTGTTCAGGGGACATATTGGATAACATCTCATTGTCACAAAAGTTCATATCTTTTCTCAAGTATAATGTTTCCTTTGGAGGAGATGAGGTAAGATAAGACCAGTGAAAAGGTACAATTTATATTTCGTGCTTTAATTTTGAAATTGGTTAGTTTTAATCTAATGACGAAACGGTTAAGCAAAAAAACAAAAATATTTTCCTTTTCTTTCGTTTAAAACTTTGTACATGCGTTTTCTTTATTAGGTAAATTTGTGCATAAAGTATGATGCACAAATTTAGGGGGGGAGAGGGCGATATATGTATATATGCAGTGTTTTAGGGGGAGAATATCAGAAAAATATAAAAACATTTGAAAATCAGAAAAATATAAAAACATTTGAAAATCAGAAAAATATAAAAACATTTGAAAAACAGAAAAATACAAAAACATTTGAAAATAAAAAAATAAAAAATACAAAAGGTCTTTTTACATCAAATGAGAAATGAAAGGAATATTCGTGATAAAGGGCGTGACTAACACATGTAAGGTGTTGTAGCTGAAAAGACTAGGATCTAATGTAATATGTCGGTAGGCTTAACGCTCAAAGTGATTATAAGATACTAATGATAAAAACATAACGAACTATGTATCTTGTGGGTAACATACCATCAGAGTATGATTCATGGTCTTAAATCCTGCATTATAGATAGCCAACATCTGATGTTTCGGCTCTTTATGTTGTTGAGTCATCCGGGGATATCTTGGCTACCCTTCTGTTGAATCCAGATTATATGCAGACCTAGGCACAGTCAGAATATCCTTAAAAGAGCCAAATAGAAGGGCCAAAACCTTAAAAGAAAGGAAATCTCATCATGAGAAAATTCCCTGAATTCAAACATACCACATAAGGTATTTGCCTAACCCTCGTTAGATATTATTGGTCACTCTACTGTACGAAAGTATTGACCTGTTCACCAATAGTCTGACGTTGTAAAAATAAAGTATGATCTCAGTATACTCACCTGCTACGATGAATCATTGTGTTTACCTTGATCGCGGGGGTATGTCATGGTATGGGACGCACGGATATTATAGTATAATACTACCTTAAGCATATCACGAAGTTGAAAATGAAATTTGAGCGTTAAAGTTTAAGTGGGCAAACTTATTGGCAATCACTTAGACCAGTCCGAACAAGTTCACACTGAAAAGTGTTCCTTGGTCCGGCTGGAAACGATTTTGATCCCATTATAATTGTATAGTTGTAACTATTGAGTTAGTTTCTTTGTTTGTTTGTGTTTCTGTTTATATTCTTATATTTTAAAATTTTAAAAATAGAAAATTCAAAAATTCAAAAATAGAGTGCTTTATTTGTTTTATTAAACATTATTAACCGTTCTTGAAGATTTAGCTAATCATCAAAAGATGAAAGATATTTGAATTTCAATCTGAGTACAAGTACTTGGATGTACCAAGTGTTCATGCGGTATTCTCCCTGTTACATAAGAATGTTTGCTTATAAATTTCTGAGAATTGTGCAAATCTTGATTTAGATCAAGAAACAGGGGTTGTTGAAATTGAGATGTTGTTAGTTGCTGACAAAGCATGAAGCCTCACAATAGCAAAGTGTACATGAGTTAGAAGAACCAGATGCCAGTCATCGTCTGACAGTGATAATACATTTGAAGAATTACCTGAGAACCTGCTTGCTTGAAAGAGAAAGATTGAAAAAGAAAAGAGCTGTTGAGGTTCCTCATCTCACATTCTTTTTGACAAAGATGTTTCAAGCAAAGCTGATCAAGATCCTAATATGAAGCTTACCACAAGATCGGAAGAAAAAGACCCAGTGCTAAGAGTTCGTTGAAGTGTGAGGTCCAAGAAGTTTGAGACTGACTTCCACAACACTTACAACATACGACAACCGTAGTTTCTGTTGAAGACGTTGTTGAATTTATGCTATCAAGACAATTTACTGCATCAGTCTAGGGGATATTATTAGGTCCTAGAAGTGTGAGACTGAAGCATCAAATATATGCAACAGTATGGTAGTTAACTGGATTAACTGGGTTAGTTTGTATTAGTTTTGGACCTTTATAGGTCATTTGGGCATGCCATAGGCCATGTGGGCCAGGCAAGCCCATAGGCAAGCCCATTAGGGGCATGCCTTACCCTAGGTATATAAGCTAAGCTTATTCATTTCTAGGGTTAAGACTTTTGGGATTTCTCAAGAGAGAGCCTCCATCTTGTACCAGACGGTTTTGCTTGTTCAATTAATAGAATCGTGTGCAAGGTGTTAAAGTTGATTCGTGTTGTTCTTCATCTTTTTGGTTTTCTTGAAGATCACCAAGTTTGGATTCCGCCCATCCTTGGTGATTGTGTGATATCGTTGATAGGTCCGGATTTACGGGACTTACAATAGAAAAGTCTATGGAACATAAGGATGGAATCCTTATTTAGATCTAAACATCAAGATGTTTATATCATCATTTCTAGTCTAGATTTAAACATGATCATGCATTTAAACATCTTACTTTAACATAATCAACATGATCATACTAACTAGGTAACAAAAATCCACATAATCAACACATAGTACATCATATTCAGTAGACTTTTGTAGGTCCACTTGGAGGATCAAGATAACCTACTTCCTTGTTGTTTAACACAGGATAGTAAACATAAAGTAACCAAAGATTCACTACCTTTTGAATAACTGAAGAGAGATAGTACAAACATATACACACAATGTTCATACAGACTCAAGGTATTCTCTCTGTGTTCTCTCTTACGTGAACTGTGAAGTGCATGTCTATATATAGGCCCAACACCCAGCAACATCACGAAGAATTTCCCTGGACGTACGAAGGACTAAAAGTCCACGAAGAACAGGTTCTTCTGGTCTATTCTCACGAACAACCAGCTGTTGTGAAGAACTGTTATAAGTGAAAGAGTTACTCATACAAACAATCTGATGGTTCGTACGACTAACTAACTCGCTCGTATGAACAAGCAAATGTCTTTCTTGAATGTTCATTCCTACGAACATGCAATGGCTTGTAGAAACAGGTAACTTGTTCGTACGAAGAAAAATTCACTCGTACGAATATGGGGTTCTACGGAAAACCTTGCTAACACACATACTACACAGTCAGCAAGATCAGAAACACAAAACACAACAGTATGCACACATGCAACTGTTTTACAACACAGACAAACTAAATGTCGTACGAAATCAAGATAGGAGGATATCTTGATTTAGTCGACACGGCCAAACTTTACAGACACAACAAACAAAGACCATATAATTACTGACGTAACTAAGAACAAGCGACGTACACAAAAGTGTATCAACAAACTCCCCCTTGATTGTTGCTTGGTCTTCGGTCTTCATTTCTAATGTCCTGCTACACCCACCTTCATTGAACACTTTCAACCATCGTTGATTGAAGAACAATATCCTCAATACTCTCCAAAAAATCAAACCATTCCTGTTTCCTTTTGAGTACCACCCGAGGCAACTGGATCGGCCACGATCTGCTGTGCATTAGACTTTACCACTGGAGTTACAGCAAAACTTTCTGGTTGCGCAGATGAAGCTGGAGCATCAGGATTACCAGGTTCTTCACTATCGTGATCACGCTTACGTTGGATCTCCTGTGCTTTGCATCTTTCATTCCGCAAAATGTTTACCCGCTTTCTGCTCATTTCAAAACCATTTTTAATACTATTAAAGCCTTTAACCAGTGTAGTATTATGAGAATGATACCATTCTCTCATGTCGTCATGTCAGTAGTTAATGTTTCGGCAGATCGTTGTACAGTCGCACTACGTTCTTTCAGCCTATTCATTTCAATCCCACGAGCGTTATCATCCGCTCGCATCTGTTGTAACTGAGCTGCCCTTTCAGCATCCCAGCCCTCAACCGCTCATTCTCCTCTCTTAATTGCGTAATCTCGGTAACCTACTTTCCAATAGTTTCCTTCATAGAATTTATCTACAACTATTGTTTAATAATTGTATTCCGATTTGAAGACATAAACTCCGAGTGACTGTTAATCTGAGTTGCGGCAACTTGCAGCTGAGAGAACAGAAAATCCACTTTCTCATCCTGTTCCAATTCAGAGAATAAACGACTGCGTCGTTCTGTACTTTGTTGATGAATTGCAGATTAGGATTGTTGAGCTAAAGAAGTAGTGGGTTGTGGTTGAACTGGAGTAGTCACAACTAAAGGTGTTTCAACTGCTGTTGTGCCTGTAGGTTGTGGTTCAGAGGTTGTAGTGGGTTCCGACATTAAAGTTTCAGCCTCCTCCATTTTGAAGGCAAACTGAGCTTCTGCAATTGGTTCCAGTATGGTTTCTTGTTGTGTGGTTGTAGGTTGTGGGATTTCAGGTTAAGCTGAAGTGGTTCCCATAGACTTTTTGCTCTTTTTCTTTCTACGAACCACAATTTTCTTTTTGCGAGCTAGTTCAGTCTCAGCATCGGATGGAACATAGTCAGCATCTGGATCTGTTGTAATGTTTCTAATATGCCTAACCGCACGCTCATCAACATAGTGTTCATACCCAGGTTCAAGCGGATTGTCATCAGAATCAGATTCTTCATCTGGTTGTTTACCCTTATCACCACCTGTAGTACCTACACCACTCGCACCACCATCACCGACATCATTAATATGATCATCACTACCATCATCATCACCCCTATCCTTTCCCTTTTGACGACCAAACTTTTCTTCGATCATCTTCTTCAAGGTTGGATCTTCATTATCTGACTGACTATCATCATGGCGCCAAAGATCATTTTCTGGTGCAATATATTCATCATTACCCAGAAAACCGAACAACTTACGAGGAGGTGTATTTTCCTTGTAACGTTTTGCTGCTACACCTCTAAATATCTTCAACGAATGTTCCATCATAACATCAATTTTTAGAACGTCATTGTCGTTCTTTGGAAGATTCAGATGTCGTATATTCAAGATCAGCTGGAGAAAATGAGGATACATCCGAAACTTGTTTCCACCAAACCTGGTTCTTTTCAGGTTTTCCTTCATGTTCGCAAAAATATACTTTGACACGCTGAACGGTTTGTTCAATGTCAAAGCTACCATCATCCCAACTAAGTCGTTATTCGCCATGTCATAACCACTTCGTCTGTTGCTTAAACACTGAATTAAAACATGTAGAAAGAACTTATATCGGAGTGGCAACCATGCTTCGTTTATTTGTCCTACAAGAATATCTCCGACACATCTCATTCGAAGCAAACATCCACGTTGACACTTCAATGAAACTGAGTGTGGAGCTTCAGGGTCATCGCCAAGTTGTAATGTTGAGTTTATTATTTCTACGGAAATATCTACGTCTAAGTCATTTACTCTTCTGTGGATAAGTTCTTGTCCATTCACTTCAACAACTTCAGCTAAATCCCAAAATTCCTTGATCAATGTCTTGTATACTGTAGTTTTATGCGTGATTGCATAATGTATCCTTGAGTCGCGCAAAAACTTCATTATACTGTCGTACTAAGCAAATTTATCTTCCGGATCTACATAGGAAACCATGTTGTGTCTCGGTTCTGACATAATTTCCACTTCTAACTTGTCAGTTTTCTTTGTTGTGGGCTTCCTTTTCTGTTCTTTTGTGCCATCCTATACATAAAAGGTAACCAGAATAAGAAGAAACATAAATAAACTAGGGAGCATACTCAAAAGTGTTCACTGTGAACTTTCTATAAGTATGCATCCACTTCACGAAGAACTACAGACTCATACGAAAAACAATTGATTCGACGAAGAACAACTGACTGGCACGAACAACAACTGACTCGTACGAACAACAACTGACTCACTCAAACAGGAAATTGGCTCGTACGAGTAACTAGCTTGTACGAACAACAAGTTATTCGTACAAGGGATAATTCACTCATACGAAGAAGAGTCGACTTGTTCGCACAAACAACTTCAAGTGTAGATTATTCATGAAGAAGTTGTTTTCCGTCAATAAAGGTTTTTCTCCTGAAGTTTGTTGTTCGTGTCATTTAGTGACAAACAGTTAGTTAATGTTCGATTTATTCATCTTCAAGGTATACCAACATTTTCAAACATACCTTTAAGATATCACAAATAGATCGACTAAAAGTAGAGAAAGGTTGGACAACTGATTTCTTCTTAGTGAGGAAGATGATGAATAGTAAAAAATTAAAGTGAAAAGGTGAAAGTAAAGTTACAGTGAAGAACTATTTCACCTTTTATACTTCATACCTTTCCTCGCACGAATAACCCAAGTCCACACGAAGAACTGCCAGCCGTATGAAGAATTGTCTTGTACAAATAACCAGTGACTCATTTGCACGAAGAACAACCATTCGCACCAGGAATCATTGAATTATTCGCACAAAGAGCTATCATTCGCACGAGGAACCTCTGATTCGTACGAGCAACAACTGATTCGTATGAATCCAAGTTCTTCTTGACTGAAACATCGGTTCTTCGTAGACCTTAGATTTTTCGCAGACCTGTCTAGATCTTTGCACATATCCACGCAGATGACAAGTTAGAAAATTTTCACATTAAACAGATTTTGCTCTTTGTTGTGAGTTTACCTCGTTGCAAAAAGATACTTTATGAAGTTATGATGCAAACCAAATGATTTTTTGGGCGTATCTTTGGTAGAAAACATTCGAGCTCCATCTTTGGCTAATTAATTAAAAAATAAATTTAAAAACAGAGTAAACTAAAACAAATGCTAACGAATAAGAACAAACTGTGCATTAACTAGCAATCTTTTTCTGAGTTTCAGGTAAGAGAATCATACCAGCTTTTAATCTTGCCAAGAACAGTTTTTTTTTGTTTAGAACATAACATTAAATAAATATTCTACCATAATTATCGTATTGTTGTCAACATAAGCTCAGCTTATCAGATGTAGTCATGATTAGGAGATATGACTAATGTATGAATTATACTTACTAGCCGGTGTTCTACCACTTCACGACAATTCCCGTATGAAGACATGCACGAGAAAAAATCTTACCGGTGAGTATACTGCTTATCATCAATTTTGACGTATAGATTGTGAGATACTCACTTATTTGATTGAAAACAAGCCCTATGTGATTAAATCATTATTGATGAGGAACTTGATTTTCAAATGCATGCTGGTCACAGGAGTAAGTCCGTGAACAGGTTAGTACCAACGTACCGACAAAAAGACGAACTTAACTCCCGCATAAAGCTGTGATATATTATCACTTATTTATTGGGTGAATGTGATATTTTTATCACTTATTGATGGTCGTATGCATTATTTACACGTATGTATGGTATCATGGAAGTTCTAGACTTATGTCCCCGTTATTTTTCAGTAAAAGATTCAACCATGATACCAAGATGATAAGCAAGTATAAAGACCGCATATCTCAAAAACTCGGCATACTATCAAACGAAATTTCGGTACCAAGACCATATGCCAATTAATGGTTCCTACCTAGATTTTAGTGCATTAAGTTTATATCAACCTGCACATTTTAATCTGATTGTGAGCCTACCGATACATCATTGGTAGAGCTACTTATCATTTTCGTTTTATGTTTTTGACCGTATTTGACAGATCACCAGTGTTCATCATCTTTTCTTATCTTTCCAAGAAACTCATTTTTTATTTTTGGGTTTTCTATTGTTTTTCTATTTTTCTAAATTTTCTCCCGCTTAAATGCCGAAAGTAAATAAATAAAGACATAACTAAATAAAAAACATATTTTTTTATTTTTGCATTTTCTTATGTATTTGTATTTTCTTGAAATTTTCTCCCCCTAAAATGTAAAAAGAAAAAAAATGGAAAATCTTTTTGTATTTTTAGTTTTGAAGAAAATATTTACGAAAACGATTAGCAAAGGATGATTTACTCAGGATTCACCTTGATGCCATTGACCAAAAGAAGATAATCAAAACGTGATTTATCAAAAGCTTTTATGAACAGGTCGGCACGTTGGTGATCAGTGTGGATTTTAACAACATTGATAAGTTTCTTTTCATAACAATCTCGTATGAAATGATACTTAATCTCAATGTGTTTGGTTTTTGAATGATGTACAGGATTATGAGTGATCTGTAAAGCAGCTTCATTGTCAACATATATAGGGGTAGTTAGAAATTCAACACCGTAGTCGCGCATTTGCTGTTGAATCCATAAAACTTGAGAGCAGCAACTAGAAGCTGAAATATATCCAGCCTCACATGTTGAAGTAGCTACACAAGTCTGCTTTTTGTATTGCCACGTGACTAGGCGATTTCCCAAGAACTGACATCCTGCTGATGTTGACTTTGCATCAATCTTGTAGCCGCCATGATCAGAATCACTGAATGCTGTCAAATCAAACCTATCATCATTAGGGTACCAGAGACTAGTGTCCGGGCGACCCTTCAAATAAAGAAAGAGTCTTTTCACGGCCATTAAATGAGAAACTTTTGGACTTGACTGGTAGCGAGCTAGAAGACATGTTGGATACATTATATCGGGTCTTGAAGCTGTAAGATACATAAGAGATCCGATCATTGCACGATAAAGAGACGGTTCCACATGTTCACTCATTCCATGTGGAGTAATCCCATGATTTTGAGCTAATGGAATTCCCAAAGGCTTCAAGTCTTCCATTTGAAATTGTTTAAGAATATCCCTAACATACTTGGTTTGATGAATGAAGATCCCTTCCTTAGAATGATGAACCTGCAAACCGAAAAAGAAAGTTATTTCTCCCATGGAACTCATCTCGAACTTCTCTTGCATCACCCGCTCGAATTCTTTGCACATTATATTATTTGTAGACCCAAAAATAATATCATCAACATACACTTGTACCGGAAACAAATCCTCATTCTTTTCTTTGATGAAGAGAGTACAGTCGATCAACCCACGTCGAAAACCGTTCTTGAACAGATAGGAAGACAACGTTTCATACCAAGCTCGTGGAGCTTGATGAAGACCATATAATGCCTTATTGAGAAGCCAAACCTTATCAGGATGGATTGGTTCTTCAAAACCTAGCGGTTGCTCAACATATACTTCTTTTTCAACCACACCATGAAGAAATGCACTTTTCACATCCATTTGATAAACTGTAAACTTCTTGTAGGATGCATAAGCCAAGAAAATTTATATGGCCTCAAGATATGCTACCAGTGCATAAACCTCATTATAATCAATGCCTTCTACCTGATTAAAGCCCTGGACAACCAATCTTGCTTTGTTTCTCACAACAACTCCTCGATCGTCCTTCTTACACTTGTAAACCCATCTAATACCAATCTTCTTGTAGTTGTCGGGCCTGTCAACCAATTTCCACACGCCCAACTTCTGAAAATACTGAAGTTCCTCTTGCATTGCTTCAACCCATGAGTCTTCTTTCATTGCCTCTTTCCAAGATTTCGGTTCAACTTGGCAAATATAGCAAGCAAAAGACCAATCATTCTGTTCCCCAGATTCTCTAATTGTTGTATACAAACCAGCATTCTCGTTGTTCCTTAGCTGATTACGTGTCTGCACTCCACT
Organism: Scalesia atractyloides; assembly: GCA_947069175.1. Taxonomy (NCBI): domain Eukaryota; kingdom Viridiplantae; phylum Streptophyta; class Magnoliopsida; order Asterales; family Asteraceae; genus Scalesia; species Scalesia atractyloides. The sequence goes on along the minus strand of CAMTDV010000022.1, from coordinate 39,171,492 downwards.
CTGGATATCTCCTATAATATTTTGCTGAGGATGAGTATCATGGATTCGAGTTTCAGGCACATCGGGAACTCGAGAATTTATACCCAAACTGTTGATATTCAGATCAACAGCTAATTCGATGGCTGGAATCGATGAAGTTGAATATGCATGACCTTCAAATGTCACTTGATTTTGCGCATTTGAAGTCACTTCAGAAATACCAGGAACATGAGTAGAAGTAGCTACATTTGCATCATGGAACTCATCATCTTCTGACGAAACATTATAATCAGCAGCATCTTCAAAGTCCTCATTCTGAAGAATATTATTAACAAAAGTAGAACTTGAGGGTTAACAATAATTGGTCGTACTAAAGATGAATCAGTTGAAGTATCACTTTCAAGTAACATTTGAGCTGCTGCAGACGCATCATCAAAAGTTGGCAGATTGAAGGAGTCAAACAGTCCATCGTAGTCAAACATCCAAGGAGCACCCGGAGCTCTTACTGATTCAGTGTATCTTTGAACCTTAACTTCACCCCATTCCTCAATCTTTTTCGTTGACAAATTCCACACTCTGAAATTTGGAGTAGCATATCCAAGAAAGAAACCTTCGATAGCCTTTGGACCGAATTTACCATGTGGATCAATCATAGTGTATGGAGCTCCAAAAGGTTCTAAGAAAGACACATCCGATTTCCTTTTATATAACAATTCAAAACATGTTTTCCCATGACTTTTCACCGTAAGAACTCTATTCATTGTATAGCACGCAGTAGCCACAGCCTCCCCCCAAAACTGAACATGAAGTTATGACTCTACTAACATAGTTCTCGCAGTCTCGATAAGAGTTCTATTTTTCCTCTCAGCGACACCATTTGTTGTGGAGTATTATGAGAACTGTATTCATGTAAAATGCCATTAGAAGAACAGAACTCATACATAACATGGTTCTTGAATTCGGTGCCATTGTCGCTTCGGATTCTCCTTATCTTCAATTGTATAAATTTTCAAGTAGTGTGAGGAGATTCTTGAGGATTTCAGGAACTTCATTCTTGTGTGCCATAACATTCACCCATGAAATTCTTGAATAGTCATCAGTAACAACTAAACAATATGCATCGCCAAAGGTAGTCTTGTGTTTCATAGGTCCAAAAAGGTCCATATGAAGACGTTCTAGAGGCATATTAACAGTGTTAACTTTCTTCACAGGATGAAACTTCTTTGCTTGTTTTCCCTTTTGGCGCGATACACAGACATCTTGTAAATGAAAATTCTTAACTGGTACACCATTCACAAGATTATTTTTCACCAAATAGTTCATTTTCCTCAAGTGAATGTGTCACATTCGTCTATGCCAAGAGATTGACTCCTTTTTAGTGGCTTTAGAGACAAAATATGTAACTTGTGCAGATGTAGTAATAGCTTGGCTCATGTTAAGAATATACAAGTCATTTATTCTTGGAGCCGACAAGAGAATCCATTCTTTGGGAATCTTGAAACCAGGTTTTAGCACATAACAACCGGCATCATATAAAGATTGTGATCAATTTGATGAACATAATTGATCTTGTCAAAACTAACAACACCATTGGAAATCATTCCTTCTCTAGTGATGTAACCGCCTTTATCTCTAGCAAAAGCAACATAGCCTCCCCTAATGATTTTCACATGATAAAGGAGCCTTAGGTCGCCTGTCATGTGTCGTGATGCTCCACTGTCAACAATCCAATGACTATTCATTGGTCCTGAATTATTACAAGAGACCACAGACAAGATATTTAAGATCCGTGAGCGTATCAAAGCAGCCCGAGATAGACAAAAGAGCTACGCATATCGGAGACGCAAGCCATTATCCTCTGAGGTCGGAGACAAAGTATTGTTAAAGGTCTCACCTTGGAAAGGCGTACCCAGATTCAGGAAGCCCAGAAAGCTCAACCAGAGATATATTGGACCTTTCGAAATTCTGGCAAGGATTGGTACAGTGGCTTACAAGCTGAAACTGCCAGAGGAACTCAATAATGTACACGACACATTTCATGTGTCTAATCTGAAGAAAAGTCCGACTAATGACACAGTTATCATTCTAGCGGATGAGATCATGTGGATGACAAATTACAATTTACCGAAGAACAAGTTGAAGTCATGGACTAGAAAGTACAAAAGACGAGAAGAAGCCTAATCAAACTGGTGAAGGTTCGCTGGAATTCGCGTCATGGTCCCAAGTACACGTGAGAGCGTGAAGATCAGATCAAGTCAAAATACCCCCACCGGTTCAAGAAGACTCCTGTAGAGGATGGCTCCAACTAAATTTCAGGACGAAATTCTTTTAACAGGGGGAGTATCTGACAAATGGCAAATAACCAGTAATTCTGTGTTTAATCACTAATTTTATTCCCTAATCTCATGCATATTATTGTAGTTTAATTTCATAACTGAGTCATACTTCGTATACTAAGAAATAGGGCAGTAAATATGATCATAACATATACTGGTTTCCGTTACGATGCGGAACAAACCAAAACAATGCCCTAAAAGTGTTGGTAGAAAGTGTTGGGCGCAATAATTGCGGTAACACTAACTGTGTCGGTAAATCCGCTAAAACGAATCAGAACAAGGAATAACGGCATGTTAATGCCATACCTGAGTCCATATATAAATGAAAACACTTATTTGAGATCAACCATTACAATAATACATTACTTTCCTGTACAACACCTAAATTGCAAAATTGTCCGTTTCGACCAAAAAAGCGACAAATGTCAGTTTGTCCGCAGCACTAATTCGATGGATTCCGGATGTAAGAATATTAATAAAACAATGTTAATCATCCGAAAACAATGTGAGAATACCAAGAATGCACAAAAGACATCGTTTCCGGTCATTCGGCAAACAGTGCACAAATCGACCGGAAAGCGACCGTTTGTCGAAACGACGGACATTTTAGTGGCCGATAGCATCATTCATGCACCTAGCAAACTAGTTAAGCCCCATTTGGAACTCAGAATCCATTCAACTAACATGAGGCCACGAAAATACAACTTTCAGAAAAGTTCGACGGCGGAATATAAAAGTGCCGATATCGAGCGAACGATCGAACGAAAGGCATTTCGGCCATTCTAACTCATCGTATATTCGTCTAGCGAACTAGTTATGCATATTTTAGGTCGGAAATGCACTTAGTAGACACCATGACAATTGTGGTGGTCGAAAACAAAAGCTTCCGGTACTAAATAAATAAGTCCGTTAATTAGCAATTATTGCGTCGACGAACGATCTAACGACATTTTCGTCATCCAAAACTTATATTGGAGGATCAAGTGGTTTAATTACAATGTGATAACACCCTAAACCCTAATTATACGCTAAGGATACAAGATCAAACCCCTATGCACAACACCTAACTTAATTATCAAAATATCTTCTAATAAACATGTGTTATCTAAAAATGTTACACATTACCCCCCCTCATTTTGACGGTTTCAAGTGGGTCCACACCCACTTGATTTTGTTGAAAATGGTAGATTTGAAGCATGGTGTGTTGAAGGGAGATGATCTTGAAAGATGATGTGATTATATATCATTATTTGCACTTGATCTTCATCATATTTTTCACAAAAAAAATTGCAACCATTCCCCCTCTCTCTCTATAACTCACGGCTACCACCACCACCTTCACACCACTATTTAGCCACCATTAAACACCACATTACACTCACTTTAAAGCCTCATAAAGACCATTCAAGAAGCTAGCAAGGATGGAGGATCATTAGGTCTTCTTTGGAGCTTCATTTTCATTCTAAGATCATCATAAACTTGTGCACCCATTGTAAGGAAAATTCTTTTATAATCTAGCTTATTTTTATGTCTAGATTAGTGATGTACAAGTTGATCATCTTGAAAATGAAGAAAAGATAAACTAAATATTGTTTATTTTGTGTTGATTATGTGTTTATATGATAGTTAGTTAGCATGTTGATGTTGTTTATGTTAAAGTAGGATATAAAAATTGGATGATCTTGTATGATCAAGTATGAAAATGAAGATTTAAACATGATAATGTTTAAATCTAAACAAGATCATCAACTACACCATCCATGAAGATTACTACAACTTAAAGATAACTTTACTACATATGAAGGATTTTTATAAGAAAGAAACATTATTACTTAAGATGTAACCATCTTAAAAAGTATAGAAATCAAGAGGTTTAAAGTGATGAACTTGATTAAATGATGTAACAAAAATGGTGATGTAAAAGTGCTAATAAATATTGGAAATGTCATCATTATTTAATAAGAGTTTTACCATTAAAAGCCATGGATGATGATATATTAAAGTTGTAATAAATAATAGGAAGATTTTTGATGGATAGTTGATCTTGATTATGAGCTTAAACATGTTTTAAATACGTTTTTAAAACGTGGAAAACGCCATATTTTAGAGGAAACTATGGCGAAATTTTCTAAAAATCCAACTGCGATTAACACATGATTAATGGGGTGATTAGCGAGACTAAACACGATTAGTAACTTAAATCATCATTAAGTAAGTTCTAATGACAAAGGTTAAACCTAAATGCCCAAGTATTTAACAAGTGGTGTGTATATATATATTTACAAGTGAAAATAAGTAACTTTTATAAATATATATAGTTACTTGGGAAATAAAAATATGTATACATATTTTGTCACCAAGAATTTTGTATAAATACATATGTGTATTGTATGTGTATGTATTTAGAAAGTTAGAGTATTCACAATAAAAATACCCAATCATTTACAAAAATACAAACACTTGAAAATAATACCAAGTGTTGGTGACATAAATAAATATGTTCTTACAAAGCGTCAAAACAATAATCGGACAAACGAAGCAATACGACCAATGGGCGAACGTTCACAAATACATCGGTGCGTCGATGACCAACGGGTGAATCACCGACACGAAAAGTCATTACGACGATGGGCGATTGACGACAAGAAGAAACGACCCTGACGACGAGTCTAAAATATTTATTTAGATGTTTAACATATATATATATGTTATCGAAATAAAAATCTGAAAAGTTAAAAATATTCAGTGTAAGACTTATTAAAAATGGGTTCTTGTAAATAAAGTTGGGCTAGGCCCAATTTATAAAAGCATGGGCATGGCCCAATTCCGTAATACTTATGGACAAGGCCCAAAATGAATAATATGGAGACAGCTTAAAAACACATAGAAAATATGGGCTAGGCCTAGAGACATAGAAAACATGAGCTAGGCCCAATAACAAGAAAATATGGGCTAGGCCCAATGAAAAGAAAACATGGGCTAGGCCCAATGATAGAGACACATGATCAAAGAATGATAACAATATATATAGTTTTTTTTAGAAATATATATAACATTATTAATCGAATAAGCGAACTATCAACACTACAATAAGGTTTTCTTATCATAACAAGGAAATACGTAACAAGAATTCAAGATGAACAATGAGTACAAGGTCCATTGAGGCCTAGGTGTCTAATAAACTTAATACGCATGTAGTTTACACGCGTGTACGTACACCAACCGTTACTAGTACGACTTACGGAAAGAAAAATTGTGAGTTCATGTCCCTCCTTTCAAATTATTTCAAAGTTTTGTTTTTTTAAAAACTATCGAGGGGAAATACATGTCGTAACAAATAGTATGTTAGCTATGGGTTTAGTTGATAACACGATCATTTGTGCGTAAGTAGGAGGATGACAATAGTAACCATTAATCACATAGTGACCAAGGTCCAAAAGAAGTAGATCTATTGAGTTTGAGACCCGCTCCACTCCTGGTTGGTATACCCTTCGGAGTGCTTTTGTGATCCCAATGATGTCAAAGTTGTCTCGGTTTGGTTACTTACTTATGGCACATATATGTCAGGGTGCTCGCGATGCCATTGATGCTAATAACATACTCGGATTTCATTACCGATGACATTTTTATACGAAAACAATTACTACATGAACTCGCCAACTTTATGTTGACTTTTAAAATTACATGTATTTCAGGACGCAAGGCATGAGCTGGTCATATGATTTGCGTATGGGGAATGTCAAGACAACGATGTACCATCTTTAGGAGGGTTTTCCTTTTATATCCCAACTTCGTCTGGGTATATCGGGTCAAAACCTCATTATGCATTTGTGAAAAAACAATGTCTTATTTTGAAACAATGCGTTATGAATCATGTCTTATGATGACAAGTTGAAAAGGATAACAATATGAAATCACTTTTGAACGGTTGTAATTGTGGAATGACTATTATTAATGGCATGGCATCGTTGTTAATTTATATTGTTTACTAGATTGGATGCAATGGTTACCTAATAGTCACACACGCGCTTCCGCTACGACTAGGGTGTGACAGGTTGGTATCAGAGCACCGATTGTAGTGAACCGGGGAAAACTTTTTATTAAAGTTTGGTCTACAATCACCAGGGGCTCACACATGAAAACAAAGTTTAAAACATAATAAAAATGTTTTGGAATTATAACAAGATAACAAAAAGGTTTTCATTGTGTCATGATAACATGAGGATCTATCACACGAGCTCAACTATAAGTAACGAGCAAGGATCAATACATGATTAGTCTATAGTGGATAGACACAAAACAGTAAGATTGCATGTGAAAACAGAAGAGAACAAGTTGTGCATGAGAAATGGTGATTAATATAAAATATATCATAAGTAATATTAAATTACTAACATGAATATATATATATATATATATATATATATATGCATAATACGGATTATTTGCCTGGACTATGTCTTCCTCGTCGAGTTACGAAGAGGACCCTATGGAGTATGTATCTGATGATGGATACGACCCCGATGCTGAGGCCCTACCACTTGTGGATGGAGCCGACCATGGAGATCTCGATGACCTTCAGCCGCTAGCTTTTTTGATCCTATGGAGGACGATGCACCACCGGCAGACGACGTGCTACCCGTTCCGCACCCCCGCACGAGGTTATCTTTTATGACCATCCAGAGGGCGAGCATGCGATTGTACACTTGGTTGTGCCTCTTGCCATGGTTCCTCCAGTTATTAATTTGGATGATGATGATGACATACCAGTGTTCCATGTCGAACATATGGTGGATGACCTTGGTGACGGAGAGGTCTTTGATGACATACTATACTCGAGATCCCACCCCATGTCATACCAGTCGTTGATATCTTGTCATCCTCAGATGCCACCCAGAGTGAGCATATGGCAGACGATGCCTCTTCTGTCACCCCAAATATGCATGTATCGATGTATTCACCCCCTGTAGCCTCACCGGCTCTTGTCAGCTCGTTTCCAGCTAGTACCCCGACCCATGGACCCGTTCCATATGCTGGACCTGCTCACTACTCTAGACCTGCCCGATATTATTCACTGAGCGGTACCCCACATGCCCTAGAGCAGCCACCCCCATTTTTCTCTGGGAGGTCCACTTACCACCCTGTTTTCAACCCATCTGCAGCTGGACTTTCCCACATGGCAGGACCCTCTTTCTCTGCTGGATCACCTCCCATATATGCCCCACGCCCCATACCACCTATTGCGGGTATGTTTACCCCGATACCCCCATCGGCTATGAGCCCTTCTGACCCCTACCACCCCTCACACTTCCCTTCGATTCCTATGGAGGAAAGAGTGACTTCGCATGATCTTCAGCTTTCCTTGATCTTTTGCAAGATCTGGGAATTAGAGACCCAGCGCACTACTCATGCTGCTGCTAGAGCCACACCCCCATCACCATCATCGCCACTACCATCCCCACCATCGCCACTAACCACCCCACCATCATACCCAGCACCATCACCACCACCACGACCACTATCACCACCATCAACCGCACCTTTTTACTGCCCATTTCACCACTCGTCATGCCCATCGGAGGCGCGAGTGTACGAGTTAGAATAGTTCCAGACTGATGCTACTAGGCGCATTTCTGGCCTAGAGGAGGAGGTGGCTTACCATCGCGGTATGCTTCACCAAACACCATTTCCACCACCCCCTCCACCTCAGTAGCATGTTTGTGATTATCTTTTGGGGATCAGAAGTACTTTTGATGACTTAGCTCATGAAGACTCAGCTTTGAAGATCCCGGCTTTTGGAAGACAACTTGATGACGTGAAGAAGCAATGTAGAAGAAAATCTTACTTTTTGTAATGTAAAAACTTATGTTGACTAGGGTTGTGTATCCCTAAGTCCTTTTTGGATCTTCACGAACAAAATGTAACAAGTTGTCATCGTATAAAGTGTATTTTCTTTATTTTACATTGTATTTCTTTTATATTATGGTTGATAGTGTCATGATGTGGTGATATTATGGTTGATGTATTTTGTGGTGGTGATGTTATGATTGATATCTTGTGATGTGGCGACTATTTATGCGATGAGTTATGTGCTTATGATGATGATGAGTGTGTGTATGGTGTATGCATATATTTTCTTATTCATTATGTACCGATGTGTTTATACATATATGGTCGATAAAAAATATATAATAATAATAATAATGAATAAATGAATAAATATAATAATAAATACGAATTTATTATTGAGTAATTCGGCTAATTGTGAGCGTCGTATTATATCAGAAGATGATGCCACCCCGCTGAAGGAGTTCCAACAATAATACACTGCCGACAACACAAGCAGAGTTAGATGAACGCATTTCACAAGCAATTGCTCAGTACGAAGCTAACCGCTCTGAACATAGCGGTGGTACCGGAGGTTCAACCGGAGGAAATCCTCCAACTAGTAATGCAAGATTATTCATAAAACCGCATGATACTCTCATTTTTTCTATTCGTGCTATTTGGTTACTCATGCTTAAATGATATATCCAATGATTTCAGTTTGCACTACAAGCAGTTTCTAGACTGCAAACCTCTGAATTTCGACGGTACCGAAAGTGTTGTAGCCTTCGTACATTGGACTGAGAAGACTGATTCAGTCATCCGTATGAGAAAGTGCCCTGCTGAGCAAAGAGTCACTTATGTTACTGGACTCTTCGTGGATGGAGCATTGTCTTGGTGAAACCTCCACGTCCAAACTAAGGGTGACGATCCAGCCTACGCCCTGACATGGGAGGAACTTAAAGAAATGATGAGAAAGAAGTATTGCTCAAGATCGGAAATTCAAAAGTTGGAGACAGAATTCTGGAATTTAAAGATGGTTGGTTCAGACATTGTTGGGTACACGCAGCGATTTCATGACTTATCTCGAGTGGTGCCATACTTAGTGGAGACTGAAAATTTAAGAGAATTGAGAGGTATATCTGGGGAATTGCCCCTGAAATTCTGAGTCTGGTTACCTCTTTGAAACCCACTGAGATTGGAGCAGCAATTGATCTAGCTGTCAGCCTTACTAAGGAGGCTGTACGTCAGGGAAGGTTGCCTAAATGTAGTGTGAAAAGAAGGAAACTAATTAGGAGACGACAAACTCCAACAAAAGAAAATTCTCCCATTTCAAGAAAGGCTCTCGAGGTAATAATAACAGTAACAAGAAGCAAGCCAAGAGAGGAATTAAAGAAACCAAGGCATATGTTACCACTACCACAAACACTGCTGCTAAAAATTCTTAAACTGGACAAGCACCAAAATGCCCCAAATGCCCTTTCCACCACTACGGGGAATGTCAAGGCCCCAAGTGTGGAAAATGTGGTAGGTTTGGACATCGCACCGATGCGTGCCGGGGAACAAATACTACGGATCAAGGTTGTTTTGGATGCGGAGACAAGGGCACTTCAAGAAAGATTATGTAACACCCTGTAAATATCGTGTCCAATAATATAGTGACACATATTGTATTTTAAATATAGTCTGTTAAAGACCAATAAGGACTAAAGGCGTCAACATGCTCAATCTGAACTTCTGAGTGACGATCCGATGTTAACATGCTTGAAATTTGGCCTCTAAGTGACTGATATGTCAACATGCCCAGCCTCTGAGTGACATCGGGATCAACATGCTTATCATAAGCCTCTGAGTGATCCTTTGTGAAATCCTAAACTCTCATACATGCCATTTGTTAGACGAGAGAGCTCAATTTTGTAAATATGTGAAAGTTTGATAATGGAGGGATTAAAAGTGTCAACATGTTAATTTATACCTCTGAGTGATCTTTTAACGAACCGAGAGCTCGACAATGTCTGGGCATAATCCCGGGTATGCCAAGTTTGGCTACGGAGGGCTAAAAGTGCAAAACAGGTGTTTAAAAAGGTTTTTATAAGCTTTATAAAGTCAAGGGGCCAAAGTGTCAAAATTTGAAACTGGCCGCGGGGCGATCGCGGGCCGCGAGAGACCAGGCCTGGGTCTCTCGCGGGGCGCGATAACAGCTCTGACGTAGAAAGTTGTTTGGCAGCCAAGCAAAAATGCCAAAACCATTAATCTGAAACCATGGCTTCTCTAAACTGCTATGCCACGTTTTAGGACACTTGTAAGCTTCTTCTTACACCCCTAAACACCTGGCTTCACCTCCTTTGAGTTCTCCAACTATAAATAGGTGTTCAAGTGCTTCATTCCAACTTGCACCTTTCTAAAACATAACTCTTCTCCCTCCTCTGGAAGTTCCTAGCTGAAAGGAGCATCCAACTTAGTTCTCTTGCATTGTAGGAACCTCTTGTAAGTGTTCCTTGCTCTTGCATTTTTGTTTATAGGCTTTTATAGCCAAAAGTCAAGCGTTTTCGTAAAAACGATTTGACTTTCGGTTAAGACCATTATGGTCCAGCCATTGTTCGAAATGAACATGGCTAAGTGATCATAATAAGGTAGGTGTTAATCCCTATGAAGGGCACCTCCTGAAGATCACGTTTGCTAGACCAATTGACGGGTCAAAAGTTATGATATTAAAAAGTCAAACAACCCATTTTTCAGAAAAATTATAAATTGATCTTATATATGTTATGAAACCTGTTTTGACACTTAAACTAGATGGTAATAATTATTAGAACATGTAAGAACATGTTCGGCTCGTCAATTTCAGTTCTAGGGTCGGTTTGCAACCGAAAGTCGTGAAGTTTGACTTCTTCTTTGACTTTCGATTCTGACCCGATTTAGATTAGTTACCTACTGGTCTAAAGTTGCAATATGATCATAATATTAAGTAGCATAACCCTCTGAAGTTATATTACATGATCATAATCAGAATCCAAGTTTATGCACAAGTTCCATAACTATGCCATCTTTGACCAAAATGCCTTTTTTTACTAAATCAAGGTTTTAATGATAATAAACTAGAAAATGACTTTCCTACTGATGTAATATTATAAGAAGGATTATTTGGGATGTTAAACCAAGTTATAAACTGAGTTTTCAAGCAGGTCCTTAAACTATGTTGACAAATGACAGATTTAGCCCTTGTGATTTATAAAATGGTTTCAATCAAATCTTTCCAAGGTAATCATTTACCTACTGATATGTTATATTAAATAACATATCTAAAACATTTTAATCTGATCTTAACGTCCGTTTTCGTAAAAATCTCATAAAGACGCCATTTTACGACATAAGCGCCGTTTAAGCGCACAGTATGGTTTTAAACCATATTAATGGACCAAGACTTGTTAGCTACTGATTTTAAAACTTATTTTAAACATATTTATAGTAGGTACATGTTATAAACTCAGAATCCCAAATAATTTATAAACTATGTGTAAAATGACCAAAATGGCCCTTTGGTGCATAGTTTAGTCATAAAAGATAATTTACACATATAATTGACATCCTACTGATATTATATCATAAGTAACATATTTTTCCAGAATACTTATGATGGTAAACTTAAAATATATTCAAGTTTCTTTTATACGGTATGAAATTACCAAAAATGCCCTTATGAGGCATAGTTTCATTTTAAAACCATAGCGGGCATGTAAGTTCATATCCTATTGATATTTTAACTTATTTAAAGTATAATGGCATATAGAACTTGTCCATGACTTATCCGGTTACCCGATATCGCTAATATGTGCATGGTTACGTATATGTAACTATTTTACGGAAATTAACCGAAACGGGTTTAACCTTGTCATTTAAGTCTCAAAATCCAGAATGTTAATAGTTTACCCATATTAAACAAGTCAAGGTACTTGTTGGGATTAAAATACATTCTATCCAATCATCGTTTAATTTAGTGTCATATGTTTTGATCAAGTACGCTAGTCGGTCTAACTCTATGACTTAAATAAGACCGTTAGTATTTAATTGGTTAGTTTATGTCATAATCCAGACTAGAAACTTGCCGGTAAATGCTATCTGCACTTAGTCCTTTTTGTGAACGGGTGAGTTATTAAAAATTAAAGAAGACTAGCTCAGGTAAATACTCTCCACTTATTTCCTCTATAGGGCTTGGGTTACGGTTAATTATTACCGCTTGGTCGAAGATGGGATTAATCGAATCCCGGTTCGGAATAGAAATCCGCATATTCTGTTTTAATTAGTTTTGTTTGATAATTTAAACATCCGGGTTAACTACCGTGTCCTGGATATCCTCGGCTCATTACAATCGAAATGGCCACGACCTTAGCGCGGTTTAGGCATAAACCCGATAGACGCTCAATTATGCATTTCCACAAGGTTGGGAGGAATTGACTCATTCATGATTCCAAAGTGGTGTATACGTTAATTATGTATTGGTTTTCGTGCAAAGCCTCGTATGTATGACAAACATGTATATCTATTAACAAGGTTGGACGGTCAATTAACCCAAGTTATAAAAATATTTTTGTGCTGATACGCACCTAAAACATTTTTGAAATGTTTTCAAAATGAGTCAGTTGGGTGTATTTACCAGCGAAAGCTGACGTATTTTCAAAAGACTAATATGCAGGTACAATACAAAAATAGGCCAGAAGTGCTCGGTAGTGATAGAGGATCTTGCAAATCCTAAATCTGCCCAAAGTCTGTTTTATATTCTTTCCTTGTACAATTTATGATCCGCCTGTGGATCTTCTATTACAAGCTTGTATATTATTTTGTATTTTCGAACATTAGGTATGTAATAGTAATTTTACTCCAAGACTTCCGCTGTGACGTGTTTAATTGACTATGATGTTATCAACTGTTGTCACGATATTCCCCACCCAGGCCCACCAGTGTTTGGATTTCGGGGTTCGAAATCCGGGGTGTGACAGGGTTGGTATCAGATCCAACATTTGAGAGAATTAAACACTAGCCTTTTGTGCTTAGTCTCAAACTTACACGAGCATATTCCTTAGACTTCCGAGTCTAGGCATTTACCTAGGATTACTCGTTTTATTATTAAGTTATTAGTATTGTTTTTGAATTGAATCTTAACAGGAAAATGCCGCCACGTGTACGAGGACAAAGTGGACGAGGAAAAGGTCCAATGAGGGGAGGACCATCGGGGCGTATTCCTCCTCAACCTCATAATTCTGATGCATACCAAGAATAAGGAGATTCGTCTCCATGGCAACCAGTGAGACGTTCCGTCTCCAATAGACACTCGCCCTCACATTCCCAAAATTCTTACCACTCACACCACTCCTACCATTCTCACCATTCCCATTCTCACCACTCTACCATGAAGAATTTAACCCCAACCATTATCTTAACACGCCTCCAGCCGATCAAAATCAGTTGGACAAACCACACCCTATGGACGAGGACTCCGACCCGGAGATGCCGCCGTCGGGATCAAATGTGCATCCCATTGAAATTTCGAGCGATTCAAACTCATATGCCGGATTGCCTTACCAAGGTCCTAATGAGTGGGACCAATACGGGAACCAATTCACCTTTGCACACACCTTCCCATCACTCTCAACCACCTCCTGTTCAAGAAGATGTCCACATGGAACCGGTGGACCAACCTCAACCACCACCTGAACCACCAAGGAGGAAGCGTGCAACACGTATGTCGGTACGTGCCGGACAAAGGTCGGGATTGCTACCACCTTTACCCAACTCCTACCCCATAATACAAGAGGACCCACAAATGGGTGGACCCTCTAATGTTCCACCTATAGTGGAACCAACACCAACACCTGCTGTTCAACCACCACCAACGGGTTATACTAACCCAATTCCCACATATCCAGACACATCTGGATATGATCCTTTTAACTCGTCTACACCGGTAGACTATCAAGCATGGTCGCAAGACCCCTACATGCAGGTGGTTATGCACAATGCAATTTACCCGTCTCCTTTCCCTCCTGCTTATCCACCGACTGGATATCCAACTTATGGGTACCAGTATCCGGTTATGCCACAACCACAACCTCGCCACCACTAGAGGCCATTAATGAAGCAACAGGCGGAGAAAACGGAGAAGAAGATGAATAAATTCTTCAAGAAACTCTCCAAGTTGGTCAAGGAAAGAAGGACGAGTGAAGTCTCTTCTAATAATATGTAGTCCCTGCAAGGACATTGTTGTTTCTTTAGTCCCTGAGTGGACATTTTATTTCTTTAAGTCCTTGCATGGACAAGTTTATTTTATCTTTCTAGTATTGTAATTTCATATGGAAATTTAATGAATTACTTTTGGAATTATATATATATGTAATTCATCCTCTTGAAAACGAGCGCCTCGATTTTACTCGAATTTATTCTCCGCTATATAATTCCAAAAGACCTTAATAGATTGATTATGCCAAGTGGCACAGACCACACATTAGCCAAGAAGTGATAGTTAAGTACGAAGGGGTCTTCTATCAGGATAGTTAAGGGAAGTTATCCTTCTATCCAGGAGTAAAGGACTAGGTCCAAACCTCCAAGGTCGTTAAGGTCGAAGGTGACCGGGACCATTAATCAATTATTAAGGTACTCTTATATAACATTAAGAAATGTTCATATTCTTGATAGTGTGGCTGAGGAACCAGACTAGCCATCAGGCCAATGTGCCAAATTAATTGTCCAACAGGACAGGCTGATATGCCATAGACATCTGATATGATGTAGGCCAATGTGCCCAATTAATTGTCCAACGGGACAGGCTGATATGCCATGTACATCTGATATGATGTAGGCCAATGTGCCCAATTAATTGTCCAACGGGACAGGCTGATATGCCATGTACATCTGATATGATGTATGCCAATGTGCCCAATTAATTATCCAACGGGACAGGCTAATATGCCATATCATTTTGACATGATGTAGGCCAATGTGTCCAATTAATTGTCTAATGCGACAGGCTGATATGCCATATATACATTATGACCAATATGACTGGCCAATGCGCCCAATTATTATGTCCATTAGGGACAAGCCTATGAGCTATTTAATTGTCAATGATGAAAATGACAGTTGTGACATTGCGATCCACTGTCCAATCATATATGGACTATGTCTAAATTGTAATTTGCCTATGATGGTCCTATTAAGACCTAGGCTAAATATAGATATGTTAAGCCTAAGAGTTGTGATATTATTCACACTAGAATAGGCAATGGATTGATATATCCAATATTGAAAGCCGATATGGTTAATACACCATGGCTAAATGAAGTCTTATTGGTATATAGAAACCAAGACTAAAAGATGGCTAACTCAAACGAAGTACAAAGTAGCCACAGAAATGTTGAATCTAATAAAACTAAAAACAAAAATATAGATGATGAAAATTTTCAAGCTCGCATTGATGCGGCTGCGGAAAGGGCCATGAGTAAGGCCATAGAAAAGCTAAGAGAGCCGAGTGCCACTCGCTCTAGACTTCTATCTATTCCACCATCTTCAGGTCATAGGGAGAGCTCTGTTCACTCTTCAAATGCGAAAGGTGAACCAAAGAAAATAAATCTTACTGAAAAGTCCCGTTCTATTAAGGACGAATGTACTTATAAGTATTTAGTCTCATGCAAGCCCCGAGACTTTAATGGGGAGAAAGGAGCGGTAGAAGCCCTAAAGGGCTTGATGAGATTGAAACGATTGTAGATATCAGCAATTGTGCTGATAAGGATGTGGTCAAGTATGTATCACAATCCTTCAAGGGCGACGCCCTAATATGGTGGAAAGCCATGATTCAATCAACAGGTAAGGTACAACTTGGGATGGTCCAAGTTTGTTGATTTGGTAAAAGAAACTTACTGCCCAACCCATGAGGTAGAGAAGCTAGAGACAGACTTCTTGTCTCTGTCAATGAAAAACCTAGACTGTCGGAAGTACGTCTCCGATTTCAACTCCCTATCTAGGTTAGTATCCTATTTGATCACCCATGAATCCAAACGCATTGGCGTTTCATAAATGGGTTGGCGCCCGAGATAAAGGTCATGGTAAAGGCTACACAGGCTAATACCTATATCTGGTAAGACAAAAATCAATTAGGACTAAAACTGACGGAAAGAGGAAACGGGAGGATAATAACTCCCAAGGATTTAAGAAGAAAGGAAATTTCGGGTTCAAGAAGAACCAACACGTGTTTAGTGACAAACCTTATGCAAGAATTGTAAATATAGGCACTGAGACAATGTAGTATAAATCCACAAATCAAACCTTGTGGTATCTGCAAGAGAAAAGGGCATAAGACCTTAGATTGCAAGGATCTCAAGGATGAGTTTGCTATAACTACAACAAAAAGGGCATATAACGTACAATTGCCCCAAGAAACCCAAAACTAATGAGGCAAAGCCTGGAGAGGCCAAGAACGGAAATGCCCGTGCCTTTCAAAGGAATGTCAGGGAGGCCGTTAATGACAACAACGTCATAACAGGTACATTCCCCATTAACAATATCTACGCTAGAATTCTTTTTGATTCAGGTGCAGATAAATCATTCGTTGACCATAAGTTTAGTAAACTATGAAACTTACCCATAAGAACTCTAGAAAAAAATTATGAGATAGAACTCGCCGATGGAACCTTAGAAATTGCTTCTTCCATTCTTGACGGATGCTCTATATTCATTAAGAATCATTCCATCCCTATCTCTCTTTTGCCAATAAAATTGGCAGGGTTCGATGTTGTCTTAGGCATGGATTGGTTATCTCATAACCAAGCCCGCATTGCCTGTGATAAAAAGCTCATCGAAATCAAAACCCCATCTGGTGAAATGATCACCATCCCTGGAGACTCACACTATGGATTGCCGGACAAGGTTTCGTTATTTAAAGCATCCAAGTGTTTGAGAAGAGGCTGTGTCATTTACATGGCACAAGTTACCATAAATGAACCAAAGCCGAACCTTGAAGATCAACCAACTATCTCGGAGTATTCCGATGTTTCCCTGAAGAATTACCAGGCCTACCTCCAGATAGGCAAGTGGAATTCATAATAGATATCATACCTGGGGCAGCACCCGTAGCTAGAGCTCCATATTGGCTAGCACCTACTGAAATGAAGGAATTAAGGACACAACTCGATGAACTTTTGGAGAAAGGCTTTATTCAGCCTAGTTCCTCGCCTTGGGGAGCTCCAATCCTCTTCATTAAAAAGAAAGACGGTTCGATGCGAATGTGCATCGACTACCGGGAGCTGAACAAGCTAACAATAAAGAATAGATATCCTCTCCTCAGGATAGATGATTTATTTGACCAACTTCAAGGGGCTAGTTACTTTTCTAAGATAGATTTGATATCAAGATATCATCAACTGAAGGTTAGAAGTGAAGATGTTCCTAAGACAGCCTTCAGGACCCGCTATGGTCATTTTGAATTCTTAGTGATGCCTTTTGAGCTCACAAATGCATCAGCAGCGTTCATCGATCTCATGAATAGAGTATGCAAGCCATTTCAAGATAAGTTTGTCATTGTCTTCATAGACGACATACTTACTTATTCTCGTAATCAAGCTGATCACGAGAAAACATCTTCAGTGCGTCCTAGAATTATTAAGGCAGGAGAAACTTTATGCAAAATTCTCTAAATGTGAATTTTGGCTTAGAGAAGTCTAATTTCTTGGACACATGGTAAGTGAGCGTGGTATCCAAGTGGATCCTGCCAAAATTGAGGCCATAATGAATTGGAAAGTGCCCAAGACCCCAACGGAGGTTTGTAGTTTCTTGGGATTGGCTGGTTACTATAGGAGGTTCATTGAGAACTTTTCAAGAATAGCCACTCCTTTAACTTCCTTGACCCGTAAGAATATTAAGTATAATTGGGTTTCCAAAGCAACAAGAATCTTTTGAGATTCTTAAACACAAGTTGAGCAACGCTCCTGTGTTATCTCTACTTGAGGGTATTGACAATTTTGTTGTTTATTGTGATGCATCACACACCGGTATGGGCTGTGTGTTAATGCAAAATGGCAAGGTAATTGTCTATGCATCGCGATAATTAAAGGTGCATGAAAAGAATTACACCACCCACGATTTGGAATTGGGTGCCGTTGTATTTGCACTAAAACTATGGAGACATTACTTGTATGGCACAAAGTGTGTTATATACACAGACCATAAAAACTCCAGCATATGTTCAATCAGAAGGAATTGAACATGCGACAACGCCATTGGATGGAAACTCTTAATGATTATGATTGTGAGATTCGCTACCATCCAGGCAAGGCAAATGTAGTTGCTAATGCCTTAAGTCGCAAGGAAAATGTTAAACCTATAAGGATAAACGCTAAGAGCATGGAGCTCAGAAATAGCTTGAGTGAAAAGCTACTAGACGCGCAGAAACAAGCCCTATTAGAGGCTAATATTCTAATGAGGGATTAGGTGGAACTGTTGATCAATTAATGCCTGGAAATGATGGAATCCTAAGATTTAATGATAGAATTTGGGTTCCAATCTTTGGAGGACTTAGAGATCTAATCCTCCAAGAAGCACATAGTTCAAGATACTCTGTTCACTCGGGTGGTGACAAGATGTATCAAGACTTGAAGAAGAATTATTGGTGGATGGATTTGAAGAAATCCATAGCCACTCATGTAGCCAAATATCTGACGTGATCGCAAGTTAAAGCCAAACATCAGAAACCGTCAGGCGTTCAACAACTTGAAATTCCCACTTGGAAATGGCGAATGGTAGAGATGGATTTGATTACCAAGTTACCTAAGACCAAAAGTGGTAATGACACTATTTGGGTCATAGTGGATAGGCTGACCAAGTCAGCACACTTCTTGCCAATAAAAGAAACGTATAATTCATATAAATTGGCTAAGTTGTATGTGGACAAGATAGTATCCCTACACGGTGTGCCAGGTGCTATTGTATCCGATAGAGATACTAGATACACATCTCACTTTTGGAAAAGTTTCCAACAATCCTTAGGCACACGATTAAATTTTAGTACGCTTACCATCCACATACTGATGGTCAAAGTGAGCGTACTATCCAAACACTGGAAGACATGCTTAGGGCATGTGTGATTGATTTAGGTGGAAGTTGGAACGACCACTTACCCCTAATAGAATTCTCCTACAATAACAGTTATCATACAAGCATCAAGGCTGCTCCTTTTGAGGCCTTGTATGGGTGAAAATTTAGAACGCCCGTATGTTGGGCAGAAATTGGGGAAGCCCAACTATCAGGACCTGAGATTGTCCTGAAGACCATGGAAAATATTATGCAAATCCGTGATCATCTGAAAGCTGCCAGGGATAGGCAGAAAAGCTATGCTGACAATAGGCGTAAACCTCTTAAGTTCCAAATAGGGGACAAGGTCATGCTAAAGGTATCACCCTGGAATGGTGTGATGCGTTTTAGAAAGAAGGGCAAGTTGAGCCCAAGATATATTGGACCATTTGAGATAGTTGAATGTGTCGGCACTGTAGCTTATAAGCTCAGATTGCCAGAGGAGCTTAGTGGAATCCATGATGTATTCCACATATCTAATCTTAAGAAATGTCTAGCCGATGAGTCGCTAGCAATGCCGCGCAATGAGGTGCAAATTGATGAAAACCTGAGGTTCGTAGAGAAACCAATTTCGATCGAGGATCGACAGGCTAAGAAGCTCCAGAGAAAGATGATACCTATAGTAAAGGTTAAGTGGGAGGCTTTTAGAGGTCCTGAGTATACATGGGAGGTTGAGTCCACTATGCGACAAAAGTACCCCCATCTTTTTGAATAAAATCTCGAGGTCGAGATTTCTTTTAAGGGGGTGAGGATGTAACACCCTGTAAAAATCGTGTCAAATAATATAGTGACACGTGTTGTATTTCAAATATAGTCTGATAAAGACCAATAAGGACTAAAGGTGTCAACATGCTCAATCTGAGCCTCTGAGTGACGATCCAATGTCAACATGCTTGAAATTTGGCCTCTAAGTGACTGATATGTCAACATGCCTAGCCTCTGAGTGACATCGGGATCAACATGCTTATCATAAGCCTCTGAGTGATCCTTTGTGAAATCCTAAACTCTCATACGTGCCATTTGTTGGACGAGAGAGCTCAATTTTGTAAATATGTGAAAGTTTGATAATGGAGGGACTAAAAGTGTCAACATGTTAATTTATACCTCTGAGTGATCTTTTAACGAACCGAGAGCTCGACAATGTTTGGGCATAATACCGGGTATGCCAACTTTGGCTACGGAGGGCTAAAAGTGCAAAACAGGTGTTTAAAAAGGTTTTTATAAGCTTTATAAAGTCAAGGGGCCAAAGTGTCAAAATTTGAAAATGGCCGCAGGGCGGTCGCGGGCCATGAGAGACCAGGCCTGGGTCTCTTGCGAGGCGCGATAACAGCTCTGACGTAGAAAATTGTTTGGCAGCCAAGCAAAAATGGCAAAACCATTAATCCGAAACCATGGCTTCTCTAAACTACTATGCCACGTTTTAGGACACTTGTAAGCTTCTTCTTACACCCTTAAACACCTGGCTTCACCTCCTTTGAGTTCTCCAACTATAAATAGGTGTTCAAGTGCTTCATTCCAACTTATACCTTTCTAAAACATAACTCTTCTCCCTCCTCTGGAAGTTCCGAGCTGAAAGGAGCATCCAACTTAGTTCTCTTGCATTGTAGGAACCTCTTGTAAGTGTTCCTTGCTCTTTCATTTTGTTTATACGCTTTTATAGCCAAAAGTCAAGCATTTTACGGAAAACGCTTTGACTTTCGGTTAAGACCATTATGGTCCAGCCATTGTTCGAAATGAACATGGCTAAGTGATCGTAATAGGGTAGGTGTTATTTCCTATAAAGGGCACCTCCTAAAGATCACGTTTGCTAGACCAATTGACGGGTCAAAGTTATGGTATTAAAAAGTCAAACAGGCCATTTTTCAGAAAAATCATAAAATGATCTTATATATGTTATGAAATCTGTTTTGACACTTAAACAAGTTGGTAATAATTATTAGAACATGTAAGAACATGTTCGGCTCGTCAATTTCAGTTCTAGGGCTGATTCGCAACCGAAAGTCGCGAAGTTTGACTTCTGCTTTGACTTTCAATTCTGACCCGATTAGATTAGTCACCTACTGATCTAAAGTTGCAATATGATCATAATATTAAGTAGCATAACCCTCTGAGGTTATATTACATGATCATAATCAGAATCCAAGTTTATGCACAAGTTCCATAACTATGTCATCTTTGACCAAAATGCCATTTTTACATAAATCAAGGTTTTAATGATAATAAACTTGAAAATGAGTTTCCTAATGATGTAATATTATAATTAGGATTATTTGGGATGTTAAACTAAGTTATAAACTGAGTTTTCAAGCAGGTCCTTAAACTATGTCGATAAATGACGGATTTAGCCCTTGTGATTTATAAAATCGTTTTAATCAAATCTTTCCAAGGTAAATCATTTACCTACTGATATGTTATATTAAATAAAATATCTAAAACTTTTTAATCTGATCTTACCATCCGTTTTCGTAAAAATCACATAAAGATGCCATTTTACGACATAAGCGTCGTTTAACCGCATAGTATGGTTTTAAACCATACTAATGGACCAAGACTTGTTACCTACTGATTTAAAAACTTTTTTTAAACATATTTACAGTAAGTACATGTTATAAACTCAGAATCCCAAATAATTTATAAACTATGTGTAAAATGACCACAATGCCCCTTTGGTGCATAGTTTGGTCATAAAAGATAATTTACACATATAATTGACATCCTACTGATATTATCCCGTAAATAAAATATTTTTCCAGAAAACTTATGATGGTAAACTTAAAATATATTCAAGTTTCTATTATACGGTATGAAATTACCAAAAATGCCCTTATGAGGCATAGTTTCGTTTTAAAACCATAACAGGCATATAAGTTAATATCCTACTGATATTTTAACTTATTTAAAGTATAATGGCATATAGAACTTGTCCATGACTTATCCGGTTACCCGGTATCGCTATTATGCGCACGGCTACGTATATATTTACGGAAATTAACCAAAACGGTTTTAACCTTGTCATTTAAGTCTCAAAATCCAGAATGTTAATAGTTTACCCATATTAAACAAGTCAAGGTACTTGTTGGGATTAAACTACATTCTATCCAATCATCGTTTAATCTAGCGTCATACGTTTTGATCAAGTACGCTAGTCAGTCTAAGTCTATGACTTAAATAAGACCGTTAGTATTTAATTGGTCAGTTTATGCCATAATCCAGACTAGAGACTTGCCAGTAAATGCTATCTGCACTTAGTACTTTTGTGAACGGCTGAGTTATTAAAAATTAAAGAAGACTAGCTCAGGTAAATACTCTCGACTTATTTCCCCTATACGGGCTTGGGTTACGGTAAATTATTACCGCTTGGTCGGAAATGGGATTTATCGAACGTCGGTTCGGAATAGAAATCCGCATATTCTGTTTTAATAAGTTTTGTTTGATAATTTAAACATCGGGGGTTAACTACCGTGTCCTGGATATCCTCGGCTCATTACAATCAAAATGGCCACGACCTTAGCGCCGGTGTAGGCATACACCCGATAGACGCTCAATTATGGATTCCCACAAGGTTGGGAGGAATTGACTCCTTCGTGAGTCCAAAGTGGTGTTTATGTTAATTGTGTCTCGGTTTTCATGCTGAGCCCCGTATGTATGACAAACTTGTAAATCTGTTAACAAGGTTTGACGGTCAATTAACCCAAGTTATAAAAAGATTTCTGTGCTGATACGCACCTAAAACATTTTTGAAATGTTTTCAAAATGAGTCAGTTGGGTGTATTTACCAGCGAAAGCTGACATATTTTCAAAAGACTAGTCTACGGGTACAATACAAAAATAGGCCGGAAGTGCTCGGTAGTGTGAGAGGATCTTTGCAAATCCTAAATCTGCCCAAAGTCTGTTTATATTCTTTCCTTGTACAATTTATGATCCGCCTGTGGATCTTCTATTACAAGCTTGTATATTATTTTGTATTTTCGAACATTCGGTTTGTAATAGTAATGTTACTCCAAGACTTCCGCTGTGCCGTGTTTAATTGAATATGATGTTATCAACTGTTGTCACCATACTCCCCACCCGGGCCCACCGGTGTTTGGATTTCGGGGTTGGAAATCCGGGGTTTGACAGATTGCCCTAAAGAAAACCAAGCACAAGGAAGAGCATTCGTGATTGAGCTAAGGATACTCACAAGGACCCGAACGTGGTCGTCGGTACGTTCCCTATCAATGATCACTTTGCATCTATTCTTTTTGATACTGAGGCAGATTTCTGTTTTATTTCTAAGGAGTTTAGAGATATACTTGGGGTAGAGTCGAGTGAATTAGATGTTCCGTACTCGATTGAACTAGCTAACGTGATATTGGTAGAGTCGGGTCAAATAATAAAGAAATGCATGTTGGAATTGGGTGAACGAAAGTTCAATATAGATTTATTACCAGTTCAACTAGGTAGTTTCGATGTCATCATTGGGATGGATTGGCTATCTGATAATCGAGCCGAAGTTATATGTCATGAGAAAATCATTTGCATCCCCTTCCCCGACGGGAGCATTTGATGATTCACGGTGAGAAGCATGACACGCCACTACAAATCATAAACTGCATGAAAGCTCAAAATGTTTGAGGAAAGGATGCAACGCCTTTCTTGCTCATGTAGTGGATAAAAAGGCCGAGGAGCGCAAGGTGGAGGACATACCGGTAGTCAGGGAATATCCCGAAGTTTTTCCGGAAGAATTGCCAGGACTACCTCTGTAGCGATAAGTCGAATTCCATATTGATTTAGTGCTAGGAGTTGCACCTGTGGTGAAAGCCCCATATCGACTAGCGCCCTCGGAGATGCAGGAATTATCTACTCAGTTGCAAAAATTGCTTGACAAGGGTTTCATAAACCGAGTTTCTCGCCTTGGGGAGCTCCGGTGCTGTTTGTGAAGAAGAAGGACGAAACCTTTCACATGTGCATCGACTACCGGCAACTAAACAAGTTAACTATCAAAACCTGGTCCCCATTACCAAGGATCGATGATCTATTTGATCAGTTTCAAGGGTCGAGTTTCTACTCAAAAATTGATTTAAGATACGGATATTGTCAGTTGAGAATCCAAGAGGAAAGTATTCCTAAGACTGCGTTTAGGACTTGTTATGGCCATTACAAGTTTCTTGCTATGCCATTTGGCCTAACGAACGCCCCTGCAGTGTTCATGGATTTGATAACCGGGTATGTAAGCCGTACCTCGACAAGTTCGTGATCGTCTTTATAGATGACATATTGATATACTCATGAACTGAGGAAGAACACGAGCAATACTTGAGAACTATACTTGAATTGCTAAAGAAGGAGCAATTATATGTTAAGTTCTCGAAATGCGAATTTTGGATTCGCGAAATGCAATTTCTCGGTCACGTGGTGAACGAGAACGGAATACATGTTGACCCTTCGAAGACCGAGGCTTTAAAGAACTGGACCACGCCAAGAACCCCATGGAAATACGTCAATTCCTAGGCTTAGCAGGATATTACAGAAGATTCATTGAGAACAACCTCGCTTACACAGAAGGATAGTAAGTTTAGGTGGGGAGAAAAGAAAGAATCGGCGTTTCAAGTATTAAAGGAGAAATTATGTAAAGCACCAATATTATCACTCCCAGACGGTACCGATGACTTTGTGGTGTACTGTGATGCATCGCATCAAGGCGAGAAAGTCATTGCGTACGCGTCGCGTCAGCTGAAAGTTCACGAAAGGAATTATACCACGCATGACCTAGAATTAGGCGCAGTGGTATTTGCCTTGAAGATCTGGCATCATTATTTGTATGGCACTAAGTGCACCATATTCACAGATCATAAAAGTCTTCGACATATATTCAATCAAAAGGAACTTAATACGCCCCAACGACGTTGGGTGGAACTGTTGAATGATTATGACTGTGAAATCAAGTATCACCCGGGCAAGGCAATTGTTGTGGCAGATTCCTTTAGCAGGAAAAAACATGTCAAAACATTATGGGTACGAGCTTTAGAAATGACGATCCAGACGAACTTCACTACTCGGGTGCGCGAAGCACAACAAGAAGCAATGAAACCAGAAAACATTCCAGTGGAATCATTACGGGGAATGGAAACACAATTGGAACCAAACAAGTCAAGTACTCGATACACCCAGAATCGGATAAAATGTACAAGGATCTGAAAGAATATTATTGGTGGCCGAATCTCAAGGGAGATATTGCGACCTATGTTGGGAAATGCCTAACTTATGCAAAGGTCAAGGCCGAATACCAAAAACCATCTGGTTTATTACAACAACCTGAGATCCCGGTCTGGAAGTAGGAACATATATCAATGGATTTCATTACAAAATTACCACGGACCTCTCGAGGTCATGACATGATCTGGGTTATCATTGATCGGTCAACCAAATCAGCTCACTTCTTACCCATCCGCGAGAAAGACAGTACATAGAAGTTAGCTGAACTGTATCTTAAGGAATTCGTGGACGACATGGAGTGCCAATCTCGATAATTTCTGATAGAGATGGTCGCTTTGTGTCACGGATCTGGCAATCATTTCAAAATTCGTTTGGTTCTCGCTTAGATTTAAGCACATGTTTTCACCCGCAGACCGATGGTCAAAGCGAGCTAACCATCCAAACGTTGGAAGACATGCTTCGGGCCTGTGTGATGGATTTAGGTGGAAACTGGGATACTCATTTACCATTGGTAGAGTTTTCCTACAATAACAGTTATGACACCAGTATCAAAGCCGCGCCATTCGAAGCACTATATGGACGAAAGTGCCGATCACCGTAATGTTGTGCGGAAGTCAATGACAGACAACTCATTGGTCCCGAATTAGTAAAAGAGACCACATACAAGATATTTAAGATCCGTGAGTGTATCAAAGCAGTCTGAGATAGACAAAAGATCTACGCAGATCGGAGACGCAAACCATTATCCTTTGAGGTCGGAGACAAAGTATTGTTAAAGGTTTCACCTTGGAAAGGCGTAGCCAGATTCGGGAAGCGCGAAAAGCTCAACCCGAGATATATTGGACCTTTCGAAATTCTGGCAAGGATTGGTACAATGGCTTATAAGTTGAAACTACCATAGGACTCAATAATGTACACGACACATTTCATGTGTGTAATCTGAAGAAAAGTCCGACTAATGACACAGTTATCATTCCAGCGGATGAGATTCATGTGGATGACAAATTACAATTTACCGAAGAACCAGTTGAAGTCATGGACTAGAAAGTCCAAAAGAGAAGAAGAAGCCTAATCAAACTGGTGAAGGTTCGCTGGAATTCGCGTCACGGTCCCGAGTACACGTCGGAGCGTGAAGATCAGATCAAGTCAAAATACCCCCACCTGTTCAAGAAGACTCCTACAGAGGATGCCTCAAACTGAATTTCAGGACGAAATGCTTTTTAACAGGGGGAGTATCTGACAAATGGCAAATAACCAGTAATTCCGTACAATTTAATCACTAATTTTATTCCCTAATCTCATGCATATTATCGTAGTTTAATTTTGTAACTGAGTCGTACGTCGTATACTAAGAATTAGGGAAAGTAAATCTGATCATAACATATATTGGTTTCTGTTATGACGCGGAACAAACCAAAACAATGCCCTAAGAGTGTTGGTAGAAAGTGTTGGGCACAATAATTGCGGTGACACTAACTGTGTCGGTAAATCGGCTAAAACAAACCAGAATAAGGAATAACGGCATGTTAATGCCATACCTAAGTCCATATATAAATGAAAACACTTATTTGAGATAAACTATTACAATAATACATAACTTTCCGGTATAACGCCTAAATTGCAAAATTGTCTGTTTCGACCAAAAAGGCGACAAATGTCAGTTTGTCCGCAGCACTAATTCGATGGATTCCGGATGTAAGAATACTAATAAAACAATGTTAATCATCCTAAAACAACGTGAGAATACCAAGAATGCACAAAAGACATTGTTTCCGGTCATTCGGCAAACACTTCACAAATCGACCGGAAAGCGACCGTTTCTCGAAACCACAGACATTTTAGTGGCCGATAGCCTCATTCATGCACCTAGCGAGCTAGTTAAGCCTCATTTGGAACTCGGAATCCATTCAACTAACATGTGGCCACGAAAACACAACTTTCAGAAAAGTTCGACGGCGGAATATAAAAGTGCCGATATCGAGCGAACGATCGAACGAAAGGCATTTCGGCCATCCTAGCTCATCGTATATTCGTCTAGCGAACTCATTATGCATACTTTTAGGTCGGAAATGCACTAAGTAGACACCATGACAATTGTGGTGGTCGAAAACAAAAGCTTCCGGTACTAAATAAATAAGTCCGTTTATTAGCAATTATTGCGTCGACGAACGATCTAACGACATGTCCTCCATCCAAAACTTATATTGGAGGATCAAGTGGATTAATTACCATGTAATAACACCCTAAACCACAATTATACGCCAAGGATACAAGATCAAACCCTTAAGCACAACACCTAACTTTATTACCAAAATATCTTCTAATAAACATGTGTTATCTAAAAATGTTACACTTTACCCCCCTCATTTTGACGGTTTCAAGTGGGTCCCACACCCACTTGATTTTGTTGAAAATGGTAGATTTGAAGCATGGTGTGTTGAAGGGAGTTAATCTTGAAAGATGATGTGACTATATATCATTATTTACACTTGATCTTCATCATATTTTTCACAAAAAAATTACAACCATTTCCCTCTCTCTCTCTCTAACTCACGGCTACCACCACCACCTTCACACCACCATTTAGCCATTAAACACCACATTACACTCACTTTAAAGGCTCATCAAGACCATTCAAGAAGCTAGCAAGGATGGAGGATCATTAGGTCTTCTTTGGAGCTTCATTTTCCTTCTAAGATCATCATAAACTTGTGCACCCATTGTAAGGAAAATTCTTTCATAATCTAGCTTATTTTTATGTCTTGATTAGTGATGTACAAGTTGATCATCTTGAAAATGAAGAAAAGATAAATCAAAAACCCTAACACACACCATAATAATAACACTAAATATTGTTTATTTTGTATTGATTATGTGTTTATATGGTAGTTAGTTAGCATGTTGATGTTGTTTATGTTAAAGTAGGATATAAAAGTTGGATGTATGAAAATGAAGATTTAAACATGATAATGTTTAAATCTAAACAAGATCATCAACTACATCATCCATGAAGATTACTACAACTTAAAGATAACTTTACTACATATGAAGGATTTTTATAAGAAATAAACATTATTACTTAAGATGTAACCATCTTAAAAAGTATAGAAATCAAGAGGTTTAAAGTGATGAACTTGATTAAATGATGTAACAAAAATGGTGATGTAAAAGTGCTAATAAATATTGGAAATGTCATCATGATTTAATAAGAGTTTTTCCATTAAAAGCCATGGATGATGATATATTAAAGTTGTAAATAAATAATAGGAAGATTATTGATGGATAGTTGATCTTGATTATAAGCTTAAACATGTTTTAAATACGTTTTTAAAACATGGAAACGCCATATTTAGAGGAAACTATGGCGAAATTTTCTAAAAATCTAATCGCGATTTAAACATGATTAATGGGGTGATTAGCGGGACTAAACGGATTAGTAACTTAAGTCGTCATTAAGTAAGTTCTAATGACAAGGGTTAAACCCTAAATACCCAAGTATTTAACAAGTGTATATATATTATATATAATATATAATATATATTTTATATATTTATATATTTACAAGTGAAAATAAGTAACTTTTATAAATATATTTATAGTTACTTGGGAAATAAAAATATGTATACATATTTTGTCACCAAGAATTTTGAATAAATACATATGTGTATTGTATGTGTATATATTTAGAAGCTTAAAGTATTCACAATAACAATACCTAATCATATACAAAAATACAAATACTTGAAAATAATACCAAGTGTTGGTGACATAAATAAATATGTTCTTACAAAGCGTCGAAACAATAATCGGATAAACGAAGCAATACGGGCAATGGGCGAACGTTCACAATACATCGGCTCGTCGACGACCAATGGGTGAATCACGACACGAAAAGTCATTACGAAGACGGGCGATTGATGACAAGAAGAAACAACGGCGACGACGAGTCTAAAATATATATTTAGATGTTTAACATATATATATATATATATGTGTGTGTTTGTGTGTGTGTTATCAAAATCCAAATCCGGAAAGTTCAAAAATATTAAGTGTAAGACTTATTAAAAATGGGCTCTTGTAAATAAATTTGGGCTAGGCCCAATTTATAAAAGCATGGGCAAGGCCCAATTCCATAATACTTATGGACAAGGTCCAAAATGAATAATATGGACAAAGCCCAAAACGACATAGAAAATATGGGCTAGGCCTTGAGACAAGAAAACATGAGCTTGGCCCATTGACAAGAAAACATGGGCTAGGCATAATGACAAGAAAACATGGGCTAGGCCCAATGATAAGATACACATGACCAAAGAATGATAACAATATATATATATATATAATATGCATATATATATATATAATATGCAAATATATATAAGAAATATATATAACAATATTAATCGAACAAGCGAACTACCAACACTACAATAACACTAGAGGTTGTCCTATCATAACAAGGAAATACATAACAAGAATTCAAGATGAACAATGATTACAAGGTCCATTGAGGCCTAGGTGTATAATAAACTTAATACGCATGTAGGTTACACGCGTGTACGGACACCAACCGTTACTAGTACGACTTATGGAAAGCAAAACTGTGAGTTCATGTCCCTCCTTTCAAATTATTTCAAAGTTTTGTTTTTTTAAAAACTATCGAGGGGAAATACATGTCATAACAAACGATATGTTAGCTATGGGTTTAGTTGATAACATGATCATTTGTGCGTAAGTAGTAGGATAACAATAGTAACCATTAATCACATAGTGACCAAGGTGCAAAAGAAGTAGATCTATTGAGTTTGAGACCCGCTCCACTCCTAGTTGGTATACCCTTCGGAATGCTTTTGTAATCCCAATGATGTCAAAGTTGTCTCGGTTTGGTTACTTACTTATGGCACATATATGTTAGGGTGCTCGCGACACACTGATAGATCCTTAAAACGCAATTGATGCTAATAACATACTCGGATTTCATTACCGATGACATTTCTATACGAAAACAATTACTACATGAACTCGCCAACTTTATCTTGACTTTTAAAATTACATGTATATCAGGATGCAAGGCATGAGCTGGTGATATGATTGGATATGGGGAATGTGAAGACAACGATGTACCATCTTTTGGAGGGTTTGCCTATTATTTCCCAACTTCGTCTGGGTATATAGGGGTCAAAACCTCATTATGAATTTGTGATAAAAACAATGTCTTATTTTGAAACAATGTGTTTTGAATCATGTCTTATGATGACAAGTTGAAACGGATAACAATATGAAATCACTTTTGAACGGTTGTAATTGTTGAATGATTCTTATTAATGGCATGGCATCGTTGTTAATTTATATTGTTTACTAGATTGATGCAATGATTACCTAATAGTCACACACTCGCGCTTCTACTATGACAAGGGTGTGACAGAGATGGGGACCCAAGCCTTAGTGGTCTTGGGTCGACCCATATCATCAAGAAATGTGATTTCTATTTCTTGATGATTTGGAAACTTTGTGCCTCCCCCTGAAACATTACCGGTTTTAGGATTCCAAGATTGTTGGTGTTTACCAGATTGACTATTATTTACAGGTTTAGACACTTCTTGTTTTAACGTACTTGACGAACTTGGTTCGTTCTCTACAACATCTGGTTTTAATGCCTTTTCAATTATTTTAACTTGTTTAGTCTTTTTTTTCTTCTTGTTCCTTAACAATACGTTTGTCTTGTTTAGATGACACAGATCGACATTGGCAATTCTTTTCAGGAGGGGTATTTTCAACAAACTTGGGTTTTGCTGAGTTGGTACAATTTTTGATTATGTGGCCAAACTCCCCACACTTAAAACATGTTCTCCTTTCAACAAATTTAGGAGATGCTGTTTGATGACTAGATGTTGAACTTGTACGCCTAGAGGTACTTGGTCCATCTTCACACCCATTTGTGTATTGAGTGTAACTGTTTTGACTTTTACGTTTTAAAATCTTGACTTGATTTACAAAATCAATATTTAACATAGTTTCAAAAGTCTTGATTTTTTCAGTACCAGTTGAGACTACAAAGTTAACATTCTTCCCCTTTCTTGTTGTGAGCACTTTTAGCTTCAACCTTTGGTTGTGACACCTTAGGCTTTTCAGCTTGCTTTTCTTGTTTTCTACTTTTAGAAGCGATTAATGGTTGTGATTTGATTGGATTCTTCTTTCCCAAAAATTTGGTTGTTGATTTTTCAAAAACTTGATCAATTGAAGTTGGATTGACATTTTTGATCGGAAAATCATTGTTTAAGTAAATTTTCTCATCACTAATCAAAGTATACAACACATTATTGTTTGTAAATGTAGAAGCAATCGTCTTGACAGATTTGATAGGATCAATCACTTGCTTTGTGTCAGATTGCACAACAGGAGTAGTAGGATCACATAATATTGGATTCTCAATTGGAATTTCTACCCCTTTCTTTTTATCAAGAGATTGGTCCTGATTGATCTCGTTTGACTCATCATCTGATAAATCATCCTCTTTTGTTATAGGTGGACTTTGATCAAAAACAGATGATGAGTTCTCTGTCTTTTTGGATTCATCTGAGGAATCGTCCAGTTTAAACCCTAACCCTGCTGCAACTCTTCAGGGTTAAGAGGTACAGATGGTTCAAAACGTGGCATTTCCTCCTCATCAGGCAATTTGGTATAATTGTGTTTCAATGGTGGTGGACACGATTTATACCCAATGCATATCACATCTCCTTTAAGTTTTTGAACGTCAATGATGTGATCAAAAACATATCGGGAGATAGAGTAACTCCCCAATTTAAGCTTAATTGCATCATGCTCGCATTTGGCAATGGCTAACTCCTTTTTTGTTTCTTCAAGGATATTAATGTAGTTATTAATACCAGTTTGCTTGTTCTAAACTGTTTCTGTTAACTCAGACACACATTTCTTAAGAGTCTCAATTACAGATTTGAATTCTTTTTCATTTCGAGTTAAAGCCATGTTTGTCTCTTTGCATTTTGACAGTTCAACTACTAAGCTTTGATTGTGACTGTTAATTTTTTTCAAATTTAGTTTTTAAGTTAGCACAATCACTGCATATCCTAGGAGAGTCGGATTTTACCTGACTTGTTGAACCTACAACATTAGCCATAAAAGCAGTTGATGAGAAAAGGATGCATTGTTGGCAAAGAGTTTCTCCATTTCCTTTGATACAACTTCTGCTTTCTTTATCAACCTAGAGTTTTGACTTTTCAGCTTCTCTGCTTCTTTTAGCAACTCATCGACCTCAGTATCAATCTTTTCCCTGACATCCGAATCTGATCCATAACCACTCACACTTGGGCTTTCCTCGTCAGAACTCCCATTGTACCCAGAACTATCAATCTCATCAGAAGAGTCATTACTGTGAACATGTTTGATCTGATTGATTATCTTAGCCTAACACGTA
Organism: Scalesia atractyloides; assembly: GCA_947069175.1. Taxonomy (NCBI): domain Eukaryota; kingdom Viridiplantae; phylum Streptophyta; class Magnoliopsida; order Asterales; family Asteraceae; genus Scalesia; species Scalesia atractyloides. Next base: position 39,138,606 of record CAMTDV010000022.1, on the reverse strand, counting down.
GTTCCTCCTTGATTCTTGTTTCCCAACTGGACTGACCAAACACATCCTTCATCTTCTTGAACTACTAACACTCTTCTTGTGTTGTTTGAAGACCCAGACTGGTTGGAGTTCTTTAGGTTGTTAACAACTACTATACTTCGTTCATTGTTAACTTGAGTTGTGTTTGATGAGCGTGATTGATTTCGGAAAGGGTTGTGATTTCCTTGCTTGCTAGGTCGAGTACATTCACGTTTGAAATGACCTTTTTCACCACAGTTGAAGCAAGTAACAGCATCTTTATCATATCCATACTTTGTGTCTTTTTTGCTATCTAAACTTGTTCTTCCAATTCTACTCATGTAGTATTTCGCTCTTCTAACCGCACTAGCAAATGCCCACTTAATATCCATCAACTCCATTCCACCCTGTTATTTGTTGATAGTGCTCATTAGTGAAATTGATGTTTCCAATTTGACCAGCGACTAGTCCACAATATGCACTAACCATAATGTTCAGAAGTTCCATGTGTTCCCGGGCAACTTCTACACTGACCTTGGAAAGATGTGAAGTATCAAGTCTGATGGTATTAGGATTTGAAGGTTTGAGAAGCTTGTTGTGGAACTTGAGGTGTACCAACTTGTGGTTGTGGGAGAAAGGCTTTAGGATCAAATGCTTGACTATAGGTGTGAGCACTTGAGCCAGCAGATGGATCTGTTTGAACTGGTTGTGGTAGAAATGGGTTAACATTTGACACAAACGTTGTTTGGAGTTGTGGTTGCTGAGCTGTACTAACCCTTGTGTTAATACCTCCGAAATACATTTTAGGGTTTTGTGAAACAGAAACTCTTTTTGCTTTTCGTATTTCTTCTTCATTTTTGTTCTCAAGCCTCTGAACAAACTCATAAATACTGATCATATCCAAAACACCTGTGCACTTTAGCAAGTCAATGAATTGACTCCACTTTGGTGGTAAGGCATCAGCAAAACGCATCACAATCTCTTGTGGAGATGCATGCACCTTGTATCAATACATTTCACTAAGCAGATGATAGAAACCGGTTGTCATGTCGCTTAGTGTTTCATTCTCCATGAACAGAAAACCTTCAAACTCTTTCTTCAGTAGATCATGTCATATCTTTCTTATTGAAGCATTTCCTTCCCCTCTTGCTTCTAAAGTATCCCACAAATTCTTGGTTGTGGTACAGTACAAAAATTGATCATAAATATCCTTATGAAGTGCTTGTATAAGGATAGGAAATGCCTTCTTCTCTAAATCATACACCTTTTTTTATCATTTTCATCTAAGTTTGCTAAAGAGGTTGGATTTGATCTTGCTTCTTTGAGAGATTCCTTGTATGGTGTAGTAAAATATGTCCACAATTCTGTATTTTGACCAAGAACATACGTATTAAAATGAATTTTCCGTGAGGGATAATCGTTCATATGATTCAATTTTGGTGGACGGTTATTACTTCCTGTTTCACTTTCGCTAATGAGAAGAGTCTGAATGCTTTGATTTTGATTTGCCACACACGCCCATTGATTAGCGGTAATCATGGTCGTCTGCTGAGGCATTAATGATTTAACCCATGAGGTTGGGGAGCTAGAGTGTGGCGAATCCTGATTTGTACTTGAACCACACCCCCAATCCCAAGGATTTGTACCCATTCTGTTTGTTTGTTTGTTTGTTTATAAAAATTAGCTTAAAAATTTAAGTCCTAGGATTAAATTGAAATAAAGGTTTTCTTGTAAAGGTTCACAATTTCAAAAACCACCAAGTATTAGTTCTCATGAAAAACTATCACGAATAACCTAAAAAGTCACGAAACTTGGTTCTTCGTGCGAGCCACAGATTCGTACGAATCACCAGTTCTTCATACGAACCACAGGTTCTTCGTGCGAGCCACTGGTTCTTCATATGAACAACTGGTTCTTTGTGTGAATCAGCTTGTCCTTCGCACAAACAATTGGTTCTTCGTGCTGATGGTTATTCGCACGGGGTCTTTCGGAGGTGTTGGGTTTTTCACAAGGAGGAATCTTTTGCATGGTTGGTTGGTGAGAAATTTCCTTTTGTAACAGAAACTTGTTTCTAGTTTGTTCGAAAGTTGTCAGTTGTCTACACAGATTCGGTTAAAAGACAAACATTCCAAAATCAGCTTTTCAGTCGAATCAGTCAAATCTTAAGATTTAGTCAACCCTAAAGGAATATTGCGGTGAGTTTTTCGACAAGTGCATCACAAGAAAATATGTCCAACTAAACACTGATAGAAAATTTCAAGAAAAACCATATCCTAACATGTCTCCATGTATATTAACAAGGTTTTTATAAAACTTTTCTGAAAACAACAAGTTTTACCTAAGTTTTACCTACTTTTCTTGTAATAACTTAAGTTTCTTGCTTGAAGTTCAAGAACACTTCCAGAAAGCTTCACAACTTGCTCAAACACAACATTATGCTTGGTTTTAAACAAGGAAGAGAGTCAAAGCTCTGATACCACTTGTAGGTCCATTTGGAAGATCAAGATAACCTACTTCCTTGTTGTTTAACACACATACGAGTGCGGAATCCAAGTGTATATCCAAACCAAAGCAAAGAATAGTAAACATAAAGTAACCAAAGATTCACTACCTTTTGATTAACTGAAGAGAGATAGTACAAACACATACACTCAATGTTTATACAGACTCAAGGTATTCTCTCTGTGTTCTCTCTTACGTGAACTGTGAAGTGCATGTCTATATATAGGCCCAACACCCAGCAACATCACGAAGAATGTTGCTGGTCGTACGAAGGACTACAAAGCCCACGAAGAACAGGTTCTTCAAGGTCAATTCTCACGAAAAACCAGCTGCTATGAAGAACTGTTATTCGTGAAAAAGTTACATGTACGAACAATCTGATGGTTCGTACGAATAAGTAACTCGCTCGTACGAACAAGCAAATGTCTTTCTTGAATGTTCATTCGTACGAATATACAATGGCTCGTACGAACAGCTAACTTGTTCGTACCAAGCACAGTTCACTCGTACAAATATGGGGTTCTATGGAGAACCCTTCTAACATACATAGTGCACAGTCAGCAAGATTAGAAACACAAAACTTAACAGTATGCACACATGCAACTATTTTACAACACAGACAAACTAAACGTCGCACTAAATCAAGATAGGAGGATATCTTGATTTAGTCGACACAACCAAACTTTACAGACACAACAAACAAAGACCATACAATTACTGACGTAACTAAGAACAAGCGACAGACACAAAAGTGTATCAACAACTTTTTAAGGTGAGATTAGGATTTTTAAGTTTGGTTTTCTTTGTGTTCAAGATGATCAACATGTACTTTAGTAAACTACATATTATAAGAAGCTTAAAAATAGTAAAAGATGATCTTACAACTTTGCAAGTGATTAGTGGTCTTTAAGATGAAGATTAAGAAAGTATAAAAGCTCCAAAGTAGCCTCTAATGATCCTTCATGCTTGCAAGTTCCTTAGATCACAATGTAATAACTTAGAATGGCTTAATTTTGGGTGTTTATTAGTGAAAAATGGTGGGTTTGTGGAGTAGAGGTGGAGCCGTGAATGGAGAGAGCAAGGAGGAGGTTTTTGGTGTTTGAATGTTGTGATATGTATGGATGAATAAAAGAAATGAAGTTGTTATATGTTTTTATAAACTACTAAATCTTCAACAAGTCAACTAAAATCTCGATAGGCCATCACTTCGTATCTTCATCCATATCATTTGGAAAGGGGTGTGGGTCCATATGGGGGGGGGTAAAGTGTAACATTTTACAAAATAAGTTATTTACATATGCATAATATCTAAATGTTTAGATATGTAGGTGATTAGTTTAGGTATTGCATCACTAGCATGATAATGACATTTATGACACTAATATAAGTCTAACTAGCTCATTAGACTAGTGAATTAGATGTTAGGATATTAGAGTTAGTCACTAGTTGGTCGTCGGACCATTATCGGTTAAAATATTGGAAGTGTACGACGATAGCGGCAATAATAATTTTGATGAATAATAGGTGTCCTCGGAACCGTTAAGATAATTAACATTATCTACAATCTTTATTGATGCCGCTGAAATGCTGAAATTATGTTGCGGGCAAGTTGAGGTTGTTATATTTTCATTCGGATCAGACAAGTTCGTCGTTTTTGCACTATATTGGAAACTGTATAGTATTACAAGTTATATTACCATATTGGGGTTTTGATGTATATATAAGGACGAGGATATGTTTTAATATCCCGTTTTTGCCGTTCTAGTTTGTGTCAGAATCTTCCTAGCATGAATAGTGTGTTTAGGTGAATAGTGGTTTTCAGCATTTTGCAACCAACATTTTAGGACGTAGTTTGTATCGTCTTGCGATATGGTGAACACTATGATATGTTATGAATTGTAAATACACATCCTACTTGCTAGTCTTTATAAGACTCAATCGCACAAGAATTAAGTCAAAAGAATGCAATTAAATTGTATAACTTGTGATTAAGTTGTACGGAATTATCATGAAATTTTGCCGGTTGTCACACATTCCCCCTGTTGGAAGAATTTCGTCTCGAAAATTCACGTTGAGTTACTGGTTGCAGGGGAGTCTTTTAATGAATGAGACTACAAAGTTAACATTCTTCCCCTTTCTTGTTGTGAGCACTTTTAGCTTCAACCTTTGGTTGTGACACCTTAGGCTTTTCAGCTTGCTTTTCTTGTTTTCTACTTTTAGAAGCGATTAATGGTTGTGATTTGATTGGATTCTTCTTTCCCAAAAATTTGGTTGTTGATTTTTCAAAAACTTGATCAATTGAAGTTGGATTGACATTTTTGATCGGAAAATCATTGTTTAAGTAAATTTTCTCATCACTAATCAAAGTATACAACACATTATTGTTTGTAAATGTAGAAGCAATCGTCTTGACAGATTTGATAGGATCAATCACTTGCTTTGTGTCAGATTGCACAACAGGAGTAGTAGGATCACATAATATTGGATTCTCAATTGGAATTCTACCCCTTTCTTTTTATCAAGAGATTGGTCCTGATTGATCTCGTTTGACTCATCATCTGATAAATCATCCCTTTTGTTATAGGTGGACTTTGATCAAAAACAGATGATGAGTTCTCTGTCTTTTTGGATTCATCTGAGGAATCGTCCAGTTTAAACCCTAACCCTGCTGCAACTCTTCAGGGTTAAGAGGTACAGATGGTTCAAAACGTGGCATTTCCTCCTCATCAGGCAATTTGGTATAATTGTGTTTCAATGGTGGTGGACACGATTTATACCCAATGCATATCACATCTCCTTTAAGTTTTTGAACGTCAATGATGTGATCAAAAACATATCGGGAGTTAGAGTAACTCCCCAATTTAAGCTTAATTGCATCATGCTCGCATTTGGCAATGGCTAACTCCTTTTTTGTTTCTTCAAGGATATTAATGTAGTTATTAATACCAGTTTGCTTGTTCTAAACTGTTTCTGTTAACTCAGACACACATTTCTTAAGAGTCTCAATTACAGATTTGAATTCTTTTTCATTTCGAGTTAAAGCCATGTTTGTCTCTTTGCATTTTGACAGTTCAACTACTAAGCTTTGATTGTGACTGTTAATTTTTTTCAAATTTAGTTTTTAAGTTAGCACAATCACTGCATATCCTAGGAGAGTCGGATTTTACCTGACTTGTTGAACCTACAACATTAGCCATAAAAGCAGTTGATGAGAAAAGGATGCATTGTTGGCAAAGAGTTTCTCCATTTCCTTTGATACAACTTCTGCTTTCTTTATCAACCTAGAGTTTTGACTTTTCAGCTTCTCTGCTTCTTTTAGCAACTCATCGACCTCAGTATCAATCTTTTCCCTGACATCCGAATCTGATCCATAACCACTCACACTTGGGCTTTCCTCGTCAGAACTCCCATTGTACCCAGAACTATCAATCTCATCAGAAGAGTCATTACTGTGAACATGTTTGATCTGATTGATTATCTTAGCCTAACACGTAGTTCCTCCTTGATTCTTGTTTCCCAACTGGACTGACCAAACACATCCTTCATCTTCTTGAACTACTAACACTCTTCTTGTGTTGTTTGAAGACCCAGACTGGTTGGAGTTCTTTAGGTTGTTAACAACTACTATACTTCGTTCATTGTTAACTTGAGTTGTGTTTGATGAGCGTGATTGATTTCGGAAAGGGTTGTGATTTCCTTGCTTGCTAGGTCGAGTACATTCACGTTTGAAATGACCTTTTTCACCACAGTTGAAGCAAGTAACAGCATCTTTATCATATCCATACTTTGTGTCTTTTTTGCTATCTAAACTTGTTCTTCCAATTCTACTCATGTAGTATTTCGCTCTTCTAACCGCACTAGCAAATGCCCACTTAATATCCATCAACTCCATTCCACCCTGTTATTTGTTGATAGTGCTCATTAGTGAAATTGATGTTTCCAATTTGACCAGCGACTAGTCCACAATATGCACTAACCATAATGTTCAGAAGTTCCATGTGTTCCCGGGCAACTTCTACACTGACCTTGGAAAGATGTGAAGTATCAAGTCTGATGGTATTAGGATTTGAAGGTTTGAGAAGCTTGTTGTGGAACTTGAGGTGTACCAACTTGTGGTTGTGGGAGAAAGGCTTTAGGATCAAATGCTTGACTATAGGTGTGAGCACTTGAGCCAGCAGATGGATCTGTTTGAACTGGTTGTGGTAGAAATGGGTTAACATTTGACACAAACGTTGTTTGGAGTTGTGGTTGCTGAGCTGTACTAACCCTTGTGTTAATACCTCCGAAATACATTTTAGGGTTTTGTGAAACAGAAACTCTTTTTGCTTTTCGTATTTCTTCTTCATTTTTGTTCTCAACCCTCTGAACAAACTCATAAATACTGATCATATCCAAAACACCTGTGCACTTTAGCAAGTCAATGAATTGACTCCACTTTGGTGGTAAGGCATCAGCAAAACGCATCACAATCTCTTGTGGAGATGCATGCACCTTGTATCAATACATTTCACTAAGCAGATGATAGAAACCGGTTGTCATGTCGCTTAGTGTTTCATTCTCCATGAACAGAAAACCTTCAAACTCTTTCTTCAGTAGATCATGTCATATCTTTCTTATTGAAGCATTTCCTTCCCCTCTTGCTTCTAAAGTATCCCACAAATTCTTGGTTGTGGTACAGTACAAAAATTGATCATAAATATCCTTATGAAGTGCTTGTATAAGGATAGGAAATGCCTTCTTCTCTAAATCATACACCTTTTTTTATCATTTTCATCTAAGTTTGCTAAAGAGGTTGGATTTGATCTTGCTTCTTTGAGAGATTCCTTGTATGGTGTAGTAAAATATGTCCACAATTCTGTATTTTGACCAAGAACATACGTATTAAAATGAATTTTCCGTGAGGGATAATCGTTCATATGATTCAATTTTGGTGGACGGTTACTACTTCCTGTTTCACTTTCGCTAATGAGAAGAGTCTGAATGCTTTGATTTTGATTTGCCACACACGCCCATTGATTAGCGGTAATCATGGTCGTCTGCTGAGGCATTAATGATTTAACCCATGAGGTTGGGGAGCTAGATTGTGGCGAATCCTGATTTGTACTTGAACCACACCCCCAATCCCAAGGATTTGTACCCATTCTGTTTGTTTGTTTGTTTGTTTATAAAAATTAGCTTAAAAATTTAAGTCCTAGGATTAAATTGAAATAAAGGTTTTCTTGTAAAGGTTCACAATTTCAAAAACCACCAAGTATTAGTTCTCATGAAAAACTATCACGAATAACCTAAAAAGTCACGAAACTTGGTTCTTCGTGCGAGCCACAGATTCGTACGAATCACCAGTTCTTCATACGAACCACAGGTTCTTCGTGCGAGCCACTGGTTCTTCATATGAACAACTGGTTCTTTGTGTGAATCAGCTTGTCCTTCGCACAAACAATTGGTTCTTCGTGCTGATGGTTATTCGCACGGGGTCTTTCGGAGGTGTTGGGTTTTTCACAAGGAGGAATCTTTTGCATGGTTGGTTGGTGAGAAATTTCCTTTTGTAACAGAAACTTGTTTCTAGTTTGTTCGAAAGTTGTCAGTTGTCTACACAGATTCGGTTAAAAGACAAACATTCCAAAATCAGCTTTTCAGTCGAATCAGTCAAATCTTAAGATTTAGTCAACCCTAAAGGAATATTGCGGTGAGTTTTCCGACAAGTGCATCACAAGAAAATATGTCCAACTAAACACTGATAGAAAATTTCAAGAAAAACCATATCCTAACATGTCTCCATGTATATTAACAAGGTTTTTATAAAACTTTTCTGAAAACAACAAGTTTTACCTAAGTTTTACCTACTTTTCTTGTAATAACTTAAGTTTCTTGCTTGAAGTTCAAGAACACTTCCAGAAAGCTTCACAACTTGCTCAAACACAACATTATGCTTGGTTTTAAACAAGGAAGAGAGTCAAAGCTCTGATACCACTTGTAGGTCCATTTGGAAGATCAAGATAACCTACTTCCTTGTTGTTTAACACACATACGAGTGCGGAATCCAAGTGTATATCCAAACCAAAGCAAAGAATAGTAAACATAAAGTAACCAAAGATTCACTACCTTTTGATTAACTGAAGAGAGATAGTACAAACACATACACTCAATGTTTATACAGACTCAAGGTATTCTCTCTGTGTTCTCTCTTACGTGAACTGTGAAGTGCATGTCTATATATAGGCCCAACACCCAGCAACATCACGAAGAATGTTGCTGGTCGTACGAAGGACTACAAAGCCCACGAAGAACAGGTTCTTCAAGGTCAATTCTCACGAACAACCAGCTGCTATGAAGAACTGTTATTCGTGAAAAAGTTACATGTACGAACAATCTGATGGTTCGTACGAATAAGTAACTCGCTCGTACGAACAAGCAAATGTCTTTCTTGAATGTTCATTCGTACGAATATACAATGGCTCGTACGAACAGCTAACTTGTTCGTACCAAGCACAGTTCACTCGTACAAATATGGGGTTCTATGGAGAACCCTTCTAACATACATAGTGCACAGTCAGCAAGATTAGAAACACAAAACTTAACAGTATGCACACATGCAACTATTTTACAACACAGACAAACTAAACGTCGAACTAAATCAAGATAGGAGGATATCTTGATTTAGTCGACACAACCAAACTTTACAGACACAACAAACAAAGACCATACAATTACTGACGTAACTAAGAACAAGCGACAGACACAAAAGTGTATCAACAACTTTTTAAGGTGAGATTAGGATTTTTAAGTTTGGTTTTCTTTGTGTTCAAGATGATCAACATGTACTTTAGTAAACTACATATTATAAGAAGCTTAAAAATAGTAAAAGATGATCTTACAACTTTGCAAGTGATTAGTGGTCTTTAAGATGAAGATTAAGAAAGTATAAAAGCTCCAAAGTAGCCTCTAATGATCCTTCATGCTTGCAAGTTCCTTAGATCACAATGTAATAACTTAGAATGGCTTAATTTTGGGTGTTTATTAGTGAAAAATGGTGGGTTTGTGGAGTAGAGGTGGAGCCGTGAATGGAGAGAGCAAGGAGGAGGTTTTTGGTGTTTGAATGTTGTGATATGTATGGATGAATAAAAGAAATGAAGTTGTTATATGTTTTTATAAACTACTAAATCTTCAACAAGTCAACTAAAATCTCGATAGGCCATCACTTCGTATCTTCATCCATATCATTTGGAAAGGGGTGTGGGTCCATATGGGGGGGGGGTAAAGTGTAACATTTTACAAAATAAGTTATTTACATATGCATAATATCTAAATGTTTAGATATGTAGGTGATTAGTTTAGGTATTGCATCACTAGCATGATAATGACATTTATGACACTAATATAAGTCTAACTAGCTCATTAGACTAGTGAATTAGATGTTAGGATATTAGAGTTAGTCACTAGTTGGTCGTCGGACCATTATCGGTTAAAATATTGGAAGTGTACGACGATAGCGGCAATAATAATTTTGATGAATAATAGGTGTCCTCGGAACCGTTAAGATAATTAACATTATCTACAATCTTTATTGATGCCGCTGAAATGCTGAAATTATGTTGCGGGCAAGTTGAGGTTGTTATATTTTCATTCGGATCAGACAAGTTCGTCGTTTTTGCACTATATTGGAAACTGTATAGTATTACAAGTTATATTACCATATTGGGGTTTTGATGTATATATAAGGACGAGGATATGTTTTAATATCCCGTTTTTGCCGTTCTAGTTTGTGTCAGAATCTTCCTAGCATGAATAGTGTGTTTAGGTGAATAGTGGTTTTCAGCATTTTGCAACCAACATTTTAGGACGTAGTTTGTATCGTCTTGCGATATGGTGAACACTATGATATGTTATGAATTGTAAATACACATCCTACTTGCTAGTCTTTATAAGACTCAATCGCACAAGAATTAAGTCAAAAGAATGCAATTAAATTGTATAACTTGTGATTAAGTTGTACGGAATTATCATGAAATTTTGCCGGTTGTCACACATTCCCCCTGTTGGAAGAATTTCGTCTCGAAAATTCACGTTGAGTTACCGGTTGCAGGGGAGTCTTTTAATGAATGAGAGTACTTTGTTTGATTTGGTCTTCACATTCCCAGATATACTTCCGTGACGGGAGTTCCAACGAACCTTGACCAACTTGACACGACTTCTCCTAGTATTTTGGACCTTCTAGTTTATAGAATAGTCTATGGAACATAAGGATGATCTTCTTACTTATATCTTAAACATCAAGATGTTTATATCATTATTTCTAGTCTAGATTTAAACATGATCATGCACTTAAACATCTTACTTTAACATAATCAACATGATCATACTCACTAGGTAACACAAATCCATATAATCAACACATAATACATCATGTTCGGTAGACTTTTTAAGGTGAGATTAAGGTATTTAAGTTTGGTTTTTTTGTGGTCAAGATGATCAGCATGTACTTTAGTAAACTACATATTACAAGAAGCTTAAAAATAGTAAAAGATGATCTTACAACTTTGCAAGTGATTAGTGGTCTTTAAGATGAAGATTAAGAAAGTATAAAAGCTCCAAAGTAGTCTCTAATGATCCTTCATGCTTGCAAGTTCCTTAGATCACAATGTAATAACTTAGAATGGCTTAATTTCGGGCGTTTATTAGTGAAAAATGGTGGGTTTGTGGAGTAGAGGTGGAGCCTGTCACACACGCTCATAGGCGGAAGCGCGCGGTGTGATCTGATTGATTCTCATTGCATACAATATAAGTGAACATACTAAATGAATAGAAACAAGCTCCAATGCCATTGTCATAAATATTTCCAATGCGACATGAGTTAAGTATTTTGTTTACAAACCATCGAATGAAAATAAGTTGTCAAAGTATCATGCAACAAAAATGAAAGTTTTGAAATCTTAAGGCTTTGGTCATTATATCACCGCAAGGAGGCGGTATATAACAAGCAAACCCTTCAAAAATGGCATGGAGTCTTGACACTTTCTTTCTTGACAAAAGTTCCCCGCTTGGTCCATTAGTTTCCTAAAATACATGTTAAGTTGAAAAAGCAACAAAAGTTGGCGAGTTCATGTGTTTTAGTTGCATAAGATGAATCCACAAAATGTAAGATGTATTTGTATCAAACCCGGTATGTAAAGCGTCAATGAAATTGTTGATCATTAATTTTTTGCAAGGACATTCATATGTGTAACGACATAGGAAGCATTCAAACCTAGACGATTTTATTTCGAATCACCTCGACTGGGACAACTGATGCACTCTTCCGTGTGGCTCCATGACCAAGAGTGGGGCTCGCCAACACCCGCTTGATCTAATCTTTGTAGTGTGGTCTTAAACAAGATTAATGGTGCTTAAATTCCACCCTATTCGCACATGATCTAAGTTGTTTCATTCCCTAGCTTATCATACCATTGTACATGTATCCCCCCCCCTGAAAGTTGTAAAACTGTAAAAAATTTTAAGATGAAAAGGGGGCGTGAACTCACTAATTGTGTTCCGTAACTTTGCTTATCTCACGTACGTTTTCCTCGGTTTGTATCTCAACCTACAAACATGCTAGGTTTTGTAAGACACTTCGGTATTTGTAACGAATTATGTAAAAGTGTTTTGTCTAATATTTATTAAGACTTGTTCCGAATTATGTTTCGTTGAGTTGTATTTTCGATGTATGATGTCAATATATATATATATATATATATATATAATACATACATATATCCTTGTATCTCCTGTGTTGTATGTATGGGCCTAGCCCTACTGTCTTCGTGACTCGCACGAGTAAGATGTATTTGTTCATGACTTCTCCTAATCGGGTTCCACCCGTTTGCCTCAACGATGTCGTCGTCTGATATGTTCCATATATAATTCTTCATAATTATATATAATTCCAAGTTCGATGTATTAGTTAAAATATTATATTTTAACTCGTATTATTTGTATACATCGTCTAATATATCATATGTAATTGCGATGGGTTTTGTTAAAAATACTCTATTTTTAACATGTCTTGAAATGTTATTATTCATATGCATGTCCCTATGGTATACATGACCAAGTGTAATATTTGTTAACTATTATACTTGTGTATATTCCCAAGTATGGTATACTTGTATTATGAGTACTTGTGTATTTAAGTTTGTATTCTCATTATTATGTATAATAGTTGCATAATGGTTATTTCATCAAGTGTTAGTGGTATATGTTAGCATGTACTTGTACGTATTCCTATACGTATATTTTAGTATTCGTTACACACAACTTTTATATTCTTAAAATATATAATTTTAAGATATGTCTAAATAAATATATATCTTATGCTTGGTAAGTGTATGCATTTTTTGAAAACAATCTATTTTCAAGATTAGTTCTAGAAAATATATATCTTTAGCTTTCCACCAAATAGTATATTTTTAAGATGTTTATGAGATGTATATTTTTTATATACTTCAAAAATAATATTTTTTTTAGGATTGACAAAATATGATATATTTTATATACTTGTAAAAATATATATTTTGTCACTTGTTTTTGAAAGGGTAACTTACCAAGTTTCGGTATATTATATATTTTTAGTCCGAAATATTTATATAGTCCATATTTCCGAAATTTCCATAATTTATATCCAAGGCATGAATACATATGTTCTTGTAAATCTTTGTTTGCCAATTTTTATTGTATTTATTTGTGTACATTATTTCAATTCCCTAATTTATATATAATTAATACAAACAATATACACATAGCACATAATTTTTATGATCACTAAATATATATATTTTTCAAAATATATATTTATATCCATCTTTATTTTTAGGAAAACCATACCTTCTTTGATTTACATTTTATTCAAAAATATGGGAATTTTTTATATTTATTACTTTTAAACAAGTTTACTTGTAAGAACCTTGTTAAAATATATTCTTCTAAGTGTTTAAATTTTATAAAAATTTTGCCATAGTTTCACCTAGATTTATGAGGTTTTCCATGTTTAAAAAACATGTGTTTAAGCTTTCAAAACTCATCAACTTATTCACAACAATTTCTACAAGTATAACATATGCATATAGATGCATTTTTTATGTTATGATGGACTTGAAAGTTAATAAAATCATGTACTATTTTAACCTTATGTTCAACGTGTTCAACCATCTTTAAAAATACGTTTTGTTTCTAATATTTACAAACTTTGTAGAAAATCATTTTTAACAACTTTGTTCATGCATCATCTTAAGAACATCACATTTATTTTAACAACTTTAATAAGTTTATTCTTCATGTATAACAAGTTCATCAACACTTTCATCATGGATCTTGTAAGATCCATGTGTATACTTGTACGATCTATGCTTCTAGCAAGTATACATATGATGAATATCATCATCACATAAAATAAACAACTACATCTTCATTACAACTTCAAGTTATGTTTATTTTCTTTAGATTATGTTACTAGTTCATGTGTTCATCTTTTAAAAATGAAGGTTTTAGACGGTTTAACTTGTACATTAACATTATACTAGTAACATGAAGCAAAATGGAGTATTAGAAGGCTCACCACTAGCTCTTGTGGCTAGGGAAGTTGCAAGAAAAACTAGAAGATGAAGATGATGAAAAGTTGGTGGTTAATAGCTCCTTGAAAAGGTCCTTGAGCTTCCAAGACTTGACACATTCTTAATCTACTTTGAGACACCTTAGGATGAGCTAGGATTACTTGAAAATGAACACAAGAATGGAGGTGAAGTTGAGGTGGTGTGGCCGTTAGGTAGGAAGAAGGAGAAGGAGGTGGGTGTTTGAATTTTTTATGTTGAGAAATGAGGGACATGTTGGTGATAAGGTTTCTTATAAAATCATGCTAACCCTTCTTCCACTAAACCTTCCTATTATCAACCAAGTCATCACCCAACATTAGGAGACAACATGGGGGCTTGTGGGCCCCATGTTTGTTTGTCCACTAGGTGGGGGCGGTGTTGGTTGGGTTTTTAATCTAGTTAACTTAGTTAGTTAGGGTTTAAGGGGTTTTGTTAGGGGTTTAGAGGTATTAGGGATTTTTTGGTGTAATTCATGATGTACGGTGCTAAACACTAGCTTCAAATTGTTAAACAATATTAATTAGTCCATAAATTATGTCTAGTTCGTGTTCGGTTGCTTACCGGGTGCTAGGTTCCCTAAACGGAGATTTAAGCAACTTGTAGGAATTTTAGGGATTCTTATGTATAACAAGGTGTTTAATGAATTAAACTAGTTGTATGATGTTAAAATATTAACTAGTTCACATGATGTGTCTAGTTATGTTCAGATGATCGTTTCGTTGTTGGTTCATTAAAAGGTTAACTTACAAGACTTGTATGATATGATATGTGTGACAACCGGCGTTTTCTGGTTGTGATTAAGCGCATAACAAACACTAATACCATTATAATTAGCATAATTAGATGTAAATTAACTCGATTAGGCCCCTGGAGAGCCTAGGAACCTCTATTTGATTCACGTTACGCGATTTGGCGATAATCAAGAACACTAAACGCGAAATTGAACGATAAGTAAACTGATGCCGACAAATACTGACAACCCTGAAAACACAAATGTTGTACTTGTATTTATCATGCAGTTATGATTTTGTGATATATTTGGATCGTGGGATGTCGCAAAGCACAACGCGGAAGTTATGCAAAAATCCGGACGCACCGACAACGAAACGGAAGCCACGAACTAGAGTTACGTCTGAATATGAATATATTATGATATACCTGGATTCGTTTTCAAATTTTAATGCTCACGATAGAAACCGGATCGAAAAACAGATAAAAACGACAATCGTAGAGATTTTTAAGCGATTCATACGTAACTGACAGACGAAGACACCGAACACTAACCTTCGATATAATTTTAAGCACTTTCGAGTCTGAATGAATAAAGTTTTGGTAAATAACCACACTCGGAAGTGAAAACGGGCCGTAGAAAGAGGTTTTGGGCTCGAACACGTTAACGGGCTTCGGCCCCGACCCACTTGGCAAACCCTAGATATATATATAACATAACCCTTCTCCTTTCCCTCATTTTTTTAAGAAAACCCTAGCCCCACTCAAATAAAATCTCTGCCTCTCTCCATCTGATAATCCAGTCACCGGATTAGTTCGCGGTGACGAATCCGGCCAGTGCCGGTGACCCCTCCGGCTACACACACCGACACCCCTCTCTTCCACCCTCATACACACACCCGCACACATACATGAGCCAGAGAGATAGAGAGCAGTGGAGAGAGAGAGAGAGCAGGGAGTGAGAGAGACGGCGGCAGCCGCTATGTCTCCGCGGCGACAGCGACGATGGAGGTTTCGAAGGCGGTGACAGCACGATGGCGCGTCAGCGGTGAAGGGGATCTCGACGGCGACTGTAGATTGTTCGGGTTTGGTTGTCGGGTTGGGTGTTACAGCGGCGGCGGTTCCAGCTCGACTGGCAGCGATAGTGGTAGTTGTTTGGTTCGGTCAGATCTGGTTCGAATTTTGTTTGGATTAAGTTCCGTTTTGAGTTGAGACGAATCAGTTTCAGGCGCAGATTCAGATTAACCACCACTCTCGGTTCAAGTTTGGGGATTTGTTGCGGACTTATCTCGATTGGGTTCGGATAGGTTTCAAGTCACATGGTTCAACTTGGTTTCGGGCAGATCATGTTCGGGTTCGGGTTCAACATGTTTCAAGATGTGGTTCGGTTCAAATCTAGTGCTCGGTTCGGCTCGGTCAAAACCGAGTCAACTCGGTCAAACATGGTCAACGCGAGTCAACGCAATCAACTGGTCAAACCTAGTCAATTATCGGGTCAATGGGTCAATCGGTAAAAATTTAATTACGACGCGAAATCTATTTATATTAGTTTATAAATTAATAATATTTATCGCGAAACCAAGCTCAAAACCGACCCGTTAACGATACATATCGCCAAAATTTTAAAAATAACAATAGATCCGACTACGTTATCGCGTTCAAACTATTATTTAAAATCGAACCGACGTCATTATATATATAAATTGGAATTATAATCGGCAAAACATTATATTTGATCATGACAAGAAGTTATATATTATTGTTCTATTGATTAATTGCGTTTTGACAATTAAATCGACAACTGGTATTGTCGGGATCGTCCAAAAACTGAGGAAACTCTGCCCGTTTTTCGGAAAATACGGAACACAAAATGCGATGTATTTCAAACACAAAACATCCGATTCAAACGATTGTTATAAAATAAATATTAATATATATATTTATTTTAACGACACTTACAAATCGATCCGATAACATTTCAACAAGCGTGGTTACAATATAACAAACATTCGGTAGTCGATTATAAACTAAATATAATTATTTATATTACTTCAAACGTCGAAATTTGGAAATTAGATTTGAAAACATCGATAACTCATCCGAATAATTTTGTAAAATAAATATAATGCTTATATTTATTTCGAAACGCCAAGATTTCCGAACACTTTTACAAGATGAATACAAGGTGTGTATTATTTCAAATGACAGAATTCAGAAATCATATATTAAAGACGTCTAGGATTCGATATCATATAACACGAATATAATTATATAGATTCGAATGTCGAGACTTTGAATACTTTCATAAAATAGGATGATAACAGATCACTGTGCGTAAGTAGGATGATAACAATAGTAACCATTAATCACGTAGTGACCAAGGTGCAAAAGGAATAGATCTATTGAGTTTGAGACACGCTTCACTCCTGGTATGTTAACCGGTTAAGAGTACTTTTGTGATCCCCATTGATCTCAGAGTTGTCTCGGGTTGGTTACTTACTTATGGCAAATAGGGCAGTGTATTAGCTACACACTGACTGATCCTTAGATTCTATAGGCATACTACATACTATGAATTCAGTATCAGTTTTCAGATGTGACAGAAAACATTTTAATACTGGTTTACAAATATATCGGAAAACATTTCAATACCGGTTTACAAGAAAACATTTTATCACCGTTTTACAAACATAAAGGTATATGCATGGATTTGCAAACAACATAGAAAACATTTCAATACTGTTATACATACATGACATTCAAATGCTTTGGGATACTATGATCTCATAAACCGGTTCATCGAATATAAAATGCTCAAATGTTTTATGACTCATTTGAAACAAAACAGACAAACTATGAACTCGCTAAATTTATGTTGACTTTTTCGCATGTTTCTTTCTCAGGTTACAATTACAAATTATGGCATGGTTGGAATAGTGGAACCCATGGGGATTCGAGTACTTAGCGGGCATTCACTTATTAGAAGTCTTAGCACTCACGTTACTTCCGCTGTGCAATAAAGATACCAGTTTAGTTCACACCCATCTATAATGTGATGGAATTAAAGGGGATGTGACAATATGTTTTTTTGCTAAGATGATACTTTCAACATCCTTTAGGTGGTTTATGATTAACACTATTTTAGAATATTACATAAACTAGTGGATGTTGAGTTCTGATTATGCTATGCGAATTTGTCACTTAGTATGTATTCGGACAATTTTTAGTGCATGTATTGTTTCCGGATAGTGTTAGCATGAATCTTGTATTCCCACATAGGATTTGATATATAATTGAAGTTGGACTCCCATCAAAGTCCTAAATCTGTTGTTTAGTTGAGTACCGGAACTGTACTGGCACAGCTAGTCTACTAGTTGTTTCGATGCATTGTCTTAAACTGTTTTTGAGTTGTAACCACTAAAGCGAATAATATGCATCATGTAATGTACTCAGTGAGTTTTCTAGATGTATGTCATGTAATCACGCAGTTCAGACGTTCAAAACACTATTTGTATAATATAAAAGATTGTTGAGTTGTATGGAAATTACCAGAAAGTAATAATTGTCACATACTCCCCATGTTAAAAAGAATTTCGTCTCGAAATTCAAGCTGAGTCATCCATTGCAGGAGTCTTCTCAAACAGGTGAGGGTATTTGGCTTTGCTTTGATCTTCATGTTCCCAAGTATACTCGGGTCTGTGTCGTGAGTTCCAACGGACTTTGACTATTTGATACAACTTCTCCTAGTTTTCTAGACCTTCAAGTCCATAACCTAAATGGGTTCTTCAGTAAATTGGAGCTTATCGTCTATATGAATCTCAACCGCAGGTATGATAACCATTTCTTGTGTTGGACTCTTCTTGAGATTGGACACATGAAATGTGTCATGTACGCTACTAAGTTCATCTTGTAATTTCAACTTGTAGGCAGCGGTACCAACCTTGGTCAAATTTTCAAATGGTCCGATGTATCGAGGATTAAGCTTTCTACGCTTACCAAATCTGGCTACGCGCTTCCAAGGTGAGACTTTCAACAAAACCTTGTCTCCGACCTCGAAGGATAATGGTTTTTTCTCTTGTCAACTTAGCTCTTTTGTCGATCACGAGCCGCCTTGATACGGTCTTGGATTTGAAAGATTTTATCGATAGTCTCTTGGATTAATTCGGACCAATTAGTTGTTTACGCCAACTTCTGCCCAACATAACGAAGAACGACGTTTTCGACCATAAAGAGCTTCGAACGGTGTGGCTTGTATGCTTGTGTGATAACTGTTGTTATAAGAGAACTCCACCTAAGGTAGGTGAGTATCCAAATTGCCGCCTAGTTCCATTACACATGCACGAAGCATGTTTTTAAGTGTTTGGATGGTCCGTTCGCTCTGGCCGTTGGTTTGTGGATGGAAGGCCATGCTTAGATCCAGTCGGGATCCAAAGGCCTTTTGAAAAGATTGTCAAATTCTTGACACAAAGCGACTATCTCGGTCTGAGATGATTGAAATAGGCACTCCATGACGAACCACTATTTCACTAAGATATAGTTCGGCTAACTTCTCTGTGCTGTCTTTCTCGTGAATTGGAAGAAAGAGTGCGGACTTTGTAAATCTATCCACTATTACCCAGATCATGTCTTGACCTCTTGAGGTCCTGGGTAACTTTGTAATAAAGTCCATGGATATTTGTTCCCATTTCCACACAGGTATCTCGGGTTGTTATAGCAATCTCGAAGGTTTTTGATACTCAGCCTTAACTTTCGTGCAAGTTAAGCACTTTCCGACATAAGTCGCGATATCGCTTTTGAAATTAGGCCACCAATAATATTCCTTAAGTCTTCGTGCATTTTGTCCGATCCAGGATGGATCGAGTACTTAGACTTGTGTGCTTCGTCCATTACTACTTCTCGAAGACCGCCAAAAAGTGCAGCCCAAATTCAACCCATGAGATACAAGGTTCCATCTTCCTTTGGCGCTAACTGTTTCTCCATGCCACTAAGTAATTCTGCTTGAATATGTTCTTCTGCTTCTAGTTGTGCGTCATGGATTAGTGTGTTAAGGTTCGTTTGAATTGTCATCTCTAGAGCTCGAACCCTTAAGGTTTTAACACGCTCCTTGCGGCTCAAGGCATCCGCTACAACGTTTGCCTTGCCCGGATGGTATTTGATTTCATAATCATAGTCAATCAACAATTCAACCCAAAGTCGTTGACACATATTTAACTCTTTTTGGTTAAATATATGCTGAAGACTTTTGTGATCCGTGAATACAGTACATTGTGTACCATATAGATAATGTCGCAAAATTATTAAAGCAAATACTACCGCACCTAACTCAAGGTCATGTGTGGTGTAGTTCTTCTCATGCACCTTTAGTTGGAGTGAGACGCACGCGATGACTTTTTCATGTTGCATGAGCACGCAACCTAAACCTTGATGCGAAGCATCACAATATACCACGAAATTATCGGTACCGTCAGGGAGTGATAGAATCGGTGCATCACATAATTATCCTTTAGAAGTTGAAATGCCTCTTCTTGTTTTTCTCCCCAATTGAATTTCTTGTCTTTTTGCGTGAGTGACGTTAGCGGTTGAGCAACTTTGAAAAAATTCTCAATAAATCTCCGATAATAACCCGCTAATCCCAAAAATTGTCGAACCTCAGTTGGCGTCTTAGGCGCTTCCCAATTCTTAATTGCTTCAATCTTTGACGGGTCTACATGAATGCCTAAAATTCACACTTAGAAAACTTCACGTAAAGTTTATCTTTCTTTAGTAGCTCCAAAATGGTTCTCAAATGTTGTTCGTGCTTATCCTTTGTTCGTGAATATATTATTACATCATCAATAAATACTGTCACAAATTTGTCTAGATATGGCATGCACATGCGATTCATCAAATCCATAAAGACTGCTGGCGCGTTTGTTAGACATAAAGGCATAACAAGAAACTCGTAATGACCATAACAAGTCCTAAAAGTCGTCTTTAGTATGCTTTCTTCTTGTATCCGCAACTTGTGATATCCAGACCTTAAGTCTATCTTGGAATAGAAACTCGATCCTTGCAGTTGGTCGAACAAGTCATCAATCCTCGGCAGTGGGTACCGATTTTTGATAGTGAGCTTATTCAACTCTCGATAATCTATACACATTCTGAATGTCCCGTTCTTCTTCTTCACAAATAAAACTTGAGCTCCCTAAGGAGAAAAGCTCGGTCGAATGAATCCCTTATCCAACAACTCTTGAAGTTGTGTTGATAACTCTTGTGTCTCCGAAGGTGCTAGATGATATGGAGACATGGCTACGGGTGCGGCTCCCGGCACCAAGTCGATGTGAAGCTCGACTAGTCATTGTGGTGGTATCCCGGCAAGTCCTCTGGAAAGACTTCAGGAAATTCCTTCACAACAGGAATATCTTCAAGCTTTAGACTGCTCGGCCTTCTTGTCAACTACGTGTGCTAGGAAGGCTACGCAACCCTTCCGTAGGCACGTTCGAGCTTTCATGCAATTAATAATCCTCGAAGGTGTGTCGCGCTTCTCTCCATGGATAACAATAGTCTCCTCATTCGGTAGCGGTATGCGAATAATCTTCTCATGACACACGACTTCGGATCGATTATCGGATAGCCAATCCATGTCGACTACTACGTCGAAGCTACCCAACTGAATGGGTAAGAGATCGATAATGAATTTTCGCTCGCCAAGTTCCAAGGAACATCCTTTAGTGACTTCTCTCATCTCAACTAGTTTACGATTTGCCAATTTCATAGAATAGGGAACATCTAGCTTAGTTGATTCTACGCCAAGTAATACGGATACGAAATGATTGTTGATAGGAAACGTACCAGTGACCACATTAGGGTCTCAACGCGCATCCCTCGCTCCAATCACAAAAGCTCTCCCACGAGCTTGGTTTTCCTTGGGGCAATCCTTCCTCCAATGATTCTTGCTTCCGCAACCATAACATCCCGCTTCATGCCCATTTCCATTTTCGTTTCCATTCTTGTTCCCATTTCCTCCTCTTCCTACAGTTGTCCAACACGCCTCAGATCGCGATTTGATCTTAGTACGGCCTTTCACCCTCAAACGGATGGCCAAAGTGAACAGACGATACAAACTTTGGAGGATATGTTACGTGCTTGTGTGATGGATTTGGGTGGGAACTAGGATACTCACTTATCCTTAGTGGAGTTCTCATATATTAACAGCTATCACACTAGTATAAAAGTCACCCCGTTTAAAGCCCTATATGGACGAAAATGCCGGTCACCGCTATGTTGGGCGGAGACCAGAGACAAACAACTCATTGGTCCGGAATTAGTTCAGGAGACTACGGACAAAATATTTCAAATACCAGACCGTATCAAGGCGGCTCGTGGCCGACAAAAGAGCTATGCCGACAAACGACGAAAACCACTATCCTTTAAAGTCGGAGACAAAGTATTATTGAAAGTCTTGCCTTGGAAAGGCGTAGCAAGATTTGGTAAACTTGGAAAGTTGAACCCACGCTACATTGGACCCTTTGAAATCTTGGAAAAGATTGGAACCGTAGCTTATAAGTTGAAGTTACCTGACGAGCTCAGTAGCGTACACGACACATTCCATGTGTCGAATTTAAAGAGAAGTCCTACTCAAGAAACGGTTATCATTCCAGCGGATGAGAATCACCTTGACGACAAACACCATTTTACTGAAGAACCCGTTGAGGTTACGGACTGGAAGGTCCACAAGACATGGAGAAGTCGTATTAAACTGATTAAAGTTCGTTGGAACTCACATCACGGCCCTGAGTATACGTGGGAACGTGAGGACCAAATCAGTTCCAATTACCCGCATTTGTTCCAAGGCTCCCCTACATATAATAACATGGCTTGAATTTCAGGACGAAATTCTTTTAACAGGGGAGAATGTGACAACCGGCAAAATATTGGTAAATTCCGTACAACTTAACAACTTCATTATATAATTTATTACGTTCATTACGATTTAATTAATGCATGATTAGGTCGCGTAAAGTCTAGCAATCATAGGACATGATTAATTATGCCAAACAACGTGGTTACATTCTTAACATTGCAAGAAAACAACAAACTATGTCCAAATATGTTGGCGAAATACTGAAAACACTATTCACTGGAACACACTATTCATGCCAGCAAGTTTCCGAAAACTGTTGAAACGAGCAAGAATGGCACGAAAGCATTTTATGGTTAAAATACAAATAAAACCCCTAATTAGGAACACTAAATGCAAAGACACATTAACTTTCCGGAAAATACATATCGATAGAATTCGTCCGATCGCGCTAAAATAAACAAAGTAAATTGTCCGAAATGCCAAAGTGCAACATTTTTTAAATGCCGTAGGACTATTAAATAATGTTATGCACCCTAAATAAGGTTGGGGATATCAACGGAATATCCTAAACATAAACTCCCGGTGTTACACCGCAACTTGTACACATTACGTAAATTCGAGCCGCTAGGCGACCAAATTATATTCTTATCATCTAATTGCCGAACTAAAAAGCTAGTGAACTAGTTAGTCATATTTTGGAGTCATAAACACCTTAAATAAACTTCATGACATCCCCGATATTAAATTACAACTTTTATATAACACCCAGTATCGAAACGACGAGCAAACTAGTAGCATTTTTACCATCCAAAAACAACACCCACTAAACTAGTATATTAGTTATACTTTATTTAAAACCCTAACTACAACTGATACCCTAATTAATCCCTAATTAACCTAATGGCTAAAATATCTACAAAATTAACATAATGTGCACATGATTTTTATGTTTAAAAAAATTACACTTAGCCTTCCCCCATTACAAGAAAACGGTCAACAAGTGGGTCCTACCCACTTGTTTCTTTATTGAAAAAATGAAGATTGGAAGGCATGGAGAAGATTTGTCATAAGGGTATGGACTTGACAATATATAACCTAACCCCATCTTCAAAATCTATCATGTTTCAACTTGTAAAAAAAAATCAAGAACTACTCTCTCCTTCTCCATCCCTTTTTGGCAGCCAAGAACCCACAAAATCTTTCCATTTTCATCCAATAAACCTACCTTTTGAATCTCTAAAATCTCATTTCAATACCACCTAAGAAAAGAGCAAGAATGGAGGGCTTTTAGAGCTTCATTTGGAGCTTAATCTCTTCTTAGTCTTCATCAAAATCTTGCAAAATTGTAAGACTTAATTTCACTGATTTTAAGCTTGTTCTAATATGTAGATTAGTAAAGTACATGTTGATCATCTTGAATCTTAAAGAAAATAAATGCTTAAACCCTAATCATAACATAAAAAGATCTACTAATGTGTTATATTTTGTGTTGGTCATGTTCATTAGTGCTAGTTAGCTTATATATTTTTGGTATTATGTTAAAGTAGGTTGTTTAAATATATGATCTTGTATGATTAAGAACAAAAATGATGATTCAAACATATTAATGTTTGAATCAAGACAAGATCATCCATTCCATGATCCATGAACTTTACTACAAAAATAAAAGTATGTTATTTAAAGTTGTTTAAATATAAGAACAAGATTAGTATGCTACATATGATGGTTTAAATGATCTTGTTAAAAGGATTAAAAAGTGCCATTATTTTTGCTAGAAAGTGTGATTAAAAATATAGATAAAGTTCAAGGATTATGAGAATAATTATGTGGGAAAGTGTTACATGCAAAGTTGATAGTTGAAACTTGACTTGAGTTGATTATGTTTAAGGAATTTAAACATGCTTAAAACACGTTTTAAAAACGTGGAAACGCCATAGTTTAGGGGAAACTATGGCTAATTTTTCTAAAATCTAATCGCGATTAAAGTACGATTAACGGGGTGATTAATGGGACTAAACACGATTAGTGACCTTAATCTGTAATTAAGGAAGTTTAATAAAAAGGGTTAAGCCCTAATCTTACAAGAACATTTATAAACACATATATATATTTATAAGTTATAAAAAGTTGTAAAAAGGAAAAAAATATATATTTTATAAGTATAAAAATATTCTTACATAAAAATATATATATGTTCAAAATACACCAACTTTCGTGTATAAATACTTGTGTACAATTATGAGTATGTACTAGAAGTTAGGAAGAATACTAACAAAAATGCAAATACACTACAAAAACAATTTCCAAATAAGCGACAACGAACAAGTGTAAAAACCTTTAAGGAACTAAATACATGAACAAAGTTATATTACACTTGGGCAAGAGACACGGACGACTAACAATCGGACATCGGTCAAATCGTTACATAAACTTATATTACGGAAAAAATATATATATATACAAAAACCAAAAGCCGACATGAATTATTAGATAAACAACCCAACGAAGTAAATGCGTAGCTAATCGCAACGATCGACGCATCATTACAACACGGAAAGGATACCTATCACAGGCGATGCTTGGGCGTTTTGACAAGAAAATATAAGTCAATAAGTTCTATGACGAACCTCAAAAATAATATACTTTTAGTTCAAAACCTACATATATGCCAACACTTAAAATTTCGGAAAGTATAAAACGAAGACTCACAAATTATACCATGTAAAAGTATATACGTATAAAATACGCTCGAAATACACATACGATAAATACAAGAATACTTGGATTATGTAATAGGCTAGTAAAAGCCCACTAATATATATATATATATATATATATATATATATATATATATGAGTTGGGCTAGGCCTACTAATATATAAATGGGCTAAGGACCATTTTAAAATATAACATTGGGTTATGCCCATTAACATGTCAAATGGGCTAAGCCCAACATCATATAATACATGGGGCTAAGCCCACTTACATAATTTATTGGGCTAGGCCCATCCATACACAATTCATTTGGGTTAGTCCCATATACGTATAAATACCAAATAATACGGTATACAAATACGTATAAATACCAAATAATATAGTATACAAATACGTATAAAATGCGTATAAATACCAAATAATACGGTAAACTAATAATATAAATACAGTATAAAATACGTATAAATACTATATAATACATGTATAAATACGGTATAAAAATACGTAAGTACATAACGATGTGCTCTTATACAATTGTTAAGGTATACTCATGTAAAGAATATCGTACAAATGCATCAACGTATTTACGATGTTAAAAATAAGTATTTTAACACTCGTAATAAAAAAAAGCCATACAACATGAAGAATAAATGCTCATACTTAAGCCGAACATGTCGTTACGAATGAACGAGGTTCACTAAACTTAAAGTATATATATTCGGAGAACATATAAGTGAAACACATAACGAACGTAAGCCGTGCGAGGCACGGAGACTCTCATGGGCTAGGCCCACTCATACCGTGTGGATCACGGAGACTCAAATGGGTTAGGCCCATTCTCACTTGTTCGAGACACAAAGACTCTTATGGGCTAGGCCCACTTATACTCGTGCGAGGCACGAAGGCTCACGAAGGCGAAGGCCAGTTCGTACAATGGATGGATACGAAATATGTATAAAGGAAGTGTATATATATTAAAACAAAAATGCGAAACAAATGCCAACATATTTAAAATACTTAAGGGACCCAAATACTTAACTTATACAATGACGTTCAAGATGAACAACGTGTACGTATTAACAATAACTCAAGTGTCTAGTGAGTTAGAGCACTTGTAGGTTGATACGCTCTTTGGGATAGCCGAATTGCTAGCATATATTCACGGACGCTAATCGGTGAGTTCATGTCCCCCTTTTCTCTTAAATGTTTTCGGTTTATAACGCTTGGGGGGAATACATGTTTTCGATGGTATGGTTTAGCTATGAATGGAATATTAGATCATGTGCGAATAGGGTCTCTCTTAAGTGCCATTATTCTTTTATCAGACCCAGGAACAAGAGTGGTAGATCTATCGGGTGTAGCGAGCCTCACTCATGGGTCCTTGTATGGCCCCATGTAGTGCTTTTGTTGTCTCAGCCGAGTGGACTGGAAGAAATAGTCTAGGGTTGAGTACTTCCTATGTCGGCACACATATTAATGTCTTTTGCAAAACATTAATGATCATCAAGTTCATTGACGCTTTACATACCACATAATTTCATATACGAATTCTAAAATGTTTTTAAGATTCAATTGGTGCGCACACAAAACGCATGAACTCGCCAACTTTTGTTGATGTTTTCAAACTTACATGTATTTCAGGAAATTGAAGTGGATCTTGGTGCAGTCGTTACAAAACTTTCAAGGTTAACAAGTAGTTGATGTCATCCGTATTTTGAAGGGTTTGATCTATATATTATGTTTTCGAGTGGAATATAGGATGCAAAGCCTTAATAATTAAAAGTTATTTTTGTAACAAGTTTGTTGTAAACTTTAAATTACTTATGAAGCCTTTTATTTCCAAACAACTTGTACCTTGTGAGGTTTATATATGGTGAATGGATGAAAATCGTGCATGCTTTTAAATTTATATAGTTGTTTACTTATGTGGTACCTCTCGATTGCTTTATCCTACGGGGTAACCATGGCGGGACACAACAAGCTCAATTATTCGTAACGGTTAGTGTAGGCATGGTTAGTGTATCCAACGAGGTGACCATGGACTTGTGTCTATCCCGTACCGAAAGCTTTAGCTTTCGACCACCATAAGTGTCATGGCGTTTATTTAGGGCACTTCCGACATAGAAATATGATTAACTAGTTCACTAGTCGAGTATATGTTGAGATTGGATGGCCGAAACGCTTTCTGCTTAATTATTCGCTCAATACGGCACTTATGTATTTTGCCGTCGAACATTTCCGGGAGTTGTGTTTCCGTGACCTCAAGATAGTTGAAGGGATTTCGGATTCCAAATGAAGCTTAACTAGCTCTCTAGATTAATGTATGAGGCTATCGGCCATTGAATGCTTTGTTGGTTCGACAATCGTTCGCTTTCAGGTCAGGTTGTGCACTGCTTGTCGTACGACCGGAAACGATGTCTTTTATGTGTTTCTGATATTCTCATATTGTTTTAGGGTGTTTATCATTGTTCTGTTACAATTCTGGAATCCGGAAAATAACGAATTAATGTTGCGGATGAATTGAAATTGTCACCTTTTTAGTCGAAACGGACAATTTTGTAATTTAGGCGTTGTACCGGAAAGTTATGTATTATTGCAAGATGTGTTCCCACATTAGTGTTTCATGTATATATGGAATCATTTATGGCATTAGCTTGCTGTTATTCATTGTTTTATTTTGTTTTAGCAGTTTTGCTGACATAAATAGTGCTACCACCAATAGTGCGCCTAACACTTTTAGGGCATAGTTTGATTTGTTTCGCGTCTTAATGGAAACCAATATATGTTATGGCATGATTCACTACTTGACCCGAAAGCGACTAATTGTTGAACCGACAAAGATTTTAATTGTCATATGGTCGTAGCGGAAACGCAAGTGTGTGACTATTAGATAATTGTTGCATCCAATTAAGTAAACAAGTAATAAATCAACAACGATGCCATACTGATGTAAAGTCGCATTCCAATATTACAACCAACCAAAAGTGATTTCATAGTTTTAACTGTTTTCAACTTGTCATCATAAACATAATTTAAAATACATTACTACAAAATTAGATATTGTTTTCATCATAAATATAGACTTTGACCCCTATATACCCATACTAAGTTGGGATATAAGAGGCAAACCCTCCAAAAGATGGCACTCGTTGTCTAGACATTTTCCCAAAACCCGAATTGTATCACCAGCTCATGCCTTGCGTCCTGAACTACATGTAATTTTAAAAGTCAACAAAAGTTGGCTGGTTCATGTAGTTAATGTTTTGGTACAAAATGTCATCCTTGAAATACAGTAATGAAATCTAAGTATGTTATTAGCAATCATGGAGTTTTAAGGATCTATCAGTGTGTCGCGAGTACACTAACATATATGTGCCATAAGTAAGTAAGAAAACCGAGACAACTTTGACATCATTGAGATCACAAAAGCACTCCGAAGGGTATACCAACCTGGAGTGGAGCGCGTCTCAAACTCAATAAATTTACATCTTTTGCACCTTAGTCACTACGTGATTAATGGTTACTATTGTCATCGTCCTACTTACGCACAATTGATAGTCTTAACAACTAAACCCATAGCTAACATACTACGTTTTATGACATGTATTTCCCTCGATAGTTTTAATACAAAACTTTGAAATAATTGAAAGGAGGGACATGAACTTGGTCTTATGAACCCTTCTTTTTCATAAACAGCACCGGAGCTCCCCAAGGCCAGAAACTTGGTCTTATGAACCCTTTATCAAGCAACTCTTGCAACTGAGTAGATAATTCCTACATCTCTGAGGGCGCTAGTCGATACGGGGCCTTCGCAACAGGTGCAGCTCCTGGCACTAAATCAATACGAAATTCAACTTATCGTTATGGAGGTAGTCCTGGCAAGTCTTCCGGAAAGACCTCGGGGTATTCTTTTACAACTGGTATGTCCTCCACCTTGCGTGCCTCGACCTTTTTTTCCACCACATGGGCAAGAAAGGCGATGCATCCTTTCCACAAATATTTTTGAGCTTTCATGCAGTTTATGATTCGTAATGGCGTGTCATGCTTCTCACCGTGAATCATCAAATGTTCTCCGTCAGGTAGGGGATGCGAATGATTTTCTTGTGACATATGACTTCGGCGTGATTATCGGATAGCCAATCCATACCATTAACGACATCAAACTACCCAGTTGAATTGGTAATAAATCTATATCGAACTTTCGTTCACCCAATTCTAAGGTACATTTCTTTGTAATTTCCCCCGACTCTACCAATATCCCGTTAGCTATCTCAATCGAGTATGGAACATCTAATTTACTCGAATCTACCCCAAGTAAATCTCTAAATTCTTCAGAAATAAAACCAAAATTTGCCCCGATATCAAAGAGAATAGATGTGAAGTGATCATTGATAGTACCGGTGACCACATTCGGGTCCTTGCGAGCATCCTTAGCTCCAATCACGAACGCTCTTCCCCGAGCTTGGTTTTCTTTGGGGCAATCTTTCTTGAAATGCCCTTTGTCTCCACACATAAAACAACCTTGATCTCTAGCATTTGTTCCCCGACATGCATCGGTGCGATGTCCAAACCTACCACATTTGCCGCACTTGGGGCCTCAACATTCTCCGTGGTGGTGGAAAGGGCATTTGGGGCATTTCAGTGTTCCCCCAGTATAAGATGTCTTAGCAGCAGCGTT
This sequence comes from Scalesia atractyloides, assembly GCA_947069175.1. NCBI lineage: Eukaryota > Viridiplantae > Streptophyta > Magnoliopsida > Asterales > Asteraceae > Scalesia > Scalesia atractyloides. The sequence continues at coordinate 39,108,521 of CAMTDV010000022.1, read as the reverse complement.
TGTGGTAGTGGTAACATATGCCTTCGTTTCTTTGACTTCTCTCATGGCTTGCTTCTTGTTACTGGTATTATTACCTCGAGATCCTTTCTTGAAATGGGAGAATTTTCTTTTATCCGTAGTCTCCTCAGTAGTTTCCTTCTTGTTCACACCACACTTAGGTAACCTCCCCTAACGTACAGCCTCCTCAGTAAGGCTGACACCTAGATCAATTGCTTCTCCAATTTCAGTGGGTTTCGAAGAGGTAACCAGGCTCAGAATTTCAGGGCTCCACTAAGTAAGCCACCACTCGAGACAAGTCATGAAATCGCTGCGTGTACCCAGCAATATCTGAACCACTCATCTTTAAATTCCAGAACCCCGTCTCCATCTTCTGAATTTCTGATCTCAAGCAATACTTCTTTCTCATCATTTCTTTAAGTTCCTCCCAGGTTAGGGCGTATGCAGCATCGTCGCCCCTAGTTTGGACTTGGAGGTTCCACCAAGATAAAGCTCCATCCATGAAAAGTCCAGTAACAGAAGTGACTCTTCGTTCAACAGGACACTTGCTCATCTGAATGACCGAGACAGTCTTCTAAGTCCAACGTACGAAGGCTATAACACCTCCGGGTACCGTCATAATTCAGAGGTTTGCAGTCTAGAAACTGCTTGTAAGTGCAACCTGAAATCTTGGATACACCATTTAATTATGAGTAACCAAAACAGCACGAATAGAATAAATGAGGGTATCGTGCGGTTTTATGAATAACCGTGTATTACTAGTTAGTTGGAGGATTGCCTCCGATTGAACCTCTGATTCCACCGCTATGTTTGGAGCGCTTAGCTTCATACTGCGTAATTGCCTGAGAAATGCGTTCATCTAACTCCTCCTGTGTTGTCGGTAGTGCGTTATTGTTGGAACTCCTTCGGCAGGGCATCATCGTCCTCTAGTAGAAAATGTCGCTCACAATTAGCCGAAATACTCAATTATATTTCTTATATTTATTTATTTACTATTTATTATTATTATTATTATTTTTATTATTATTATTATTATTTTGTTTCAAAGATATATGTATAAGCACATCCGGTCTATAATAAGTAGGAAAATATATGTATATGTTATACGTACACCCATCATCACCATAAACACATAACTCATCACATAGATAGTCGCCACATCAAAGGATATCAAGCACAGTATCACCAGGACACAATACATCAACCGTAATATCACCACCTCATGACACTATCAACCATAACATAAAAGAGGTACAATGTGAAAATAAAGAAAGTATACCTTTATACAATGACAACTTCTAACATTTTGTTCATGAAGATCAAAAGGACTTAGGGATACATAACCCTAGTCAGTACAAGTTTTACATTACAAAAGTAAGATTTCTGTCTAGATTGCTTCTTCATGTCTTCAAGTTGTCTTCCCAAAGTCAGGATCTTCAAAGCTGAGTCTTCATGAGCTGGTCATCAAAAGTAAGTCTGATCCCCAAAAGATAATCACAAACATACTACTTTGGTGGAGGGGGTGGTGGGGATGGTGATGGTGGAGCAAACCGCGATGGTAGCCACCTCCACCTCTAGGCCAGAAATACGCCTAGTGGCATCAGTTTGAAACTGCTCTAACTCCTACACTCACGCCTCAGATGGGCAAGACGACTGGTGAAATGGACAGTAGAAGGGTGGGGTCAGTGGTGGTGATAATGGTAGTGGTGGTGGTGGGTATGTTGGTGGGGGTGGTAGTGGTGATGATGGTAATGGGGGTGTGGCTCTAGCAGTGGCATGAGCAGTATGTTGGGTCTCTAGCTCCCAGATCCTTCGAAAGATCAAGGAGAGCTGAAGGTCATGCGAAGTCACCCTCTCCTCCACAGGAATCGGAGGGAAGTGTGAGGGATGGTAGGGGTCAGAAGGGCTCATGCCCGGTGGGGGTATCGGGGTAGACATACCCACAGTAGGTGGTATGGGGCATGTGGCATACATGGGGGGTGGTCCAGCTGAGAACAAAGGTCCTGTCATGTGAGAGGGTCCAGCTGCAAATGGGTCGTATACGGGATGATAAGTGGCCTCCTATAGAAAAATGGGGGTAGCTGCTCAGGGGCACGTGGGGTACCGCTCAGTGAATAGTGTCGTGTGGGTCCAGAATAAGGAGCAGATCGAGTATATGGAATGGTCCATGGGTAGGGGTACTAGCAGGAAATGAGCTAACACGAGCAGGTGAGGCTGCAGGGGGTGAGTGCATCGGTACGGGTGAATCTGGGGCGGCGGAAGAGGCATCGTCCACCATATGCTGACTCTGGGTGGCAGTTGAGGATGATGAGATGTCGACAACTGAAATGGCAGCGGATGGTATCTCAAGTATAGCTATGTCATCGAAGTCCTCGCCGTCTCCAAGCTCATCCTCCATATGGTCGACATGAAACACCGGGATGTCATCATCATCATCATCATCCAGATCGATGACTGGAGGAACCATGGGAAGAGGTACGGCCAAGTGTACTATCACGTGCTCGCCCTCCGGATGACCATAAACAATAACGTCATGTGGAGGCTGCGGAATGGCTAACACGTCATCTCCCTGTGGGGCATCATCCTCAATAGGATCAATAAGAGCAAACGGCTGAAAGTCGTCAAGTCCCTCCTCGTCAGGGACCTCATGGTCGGCTACATCCTCATGGGGTTAGGCCTCAGCATCGGAGCCGTATCCATCATCGGACACGTACTCCATAGGATCCTCCTCGTAGCTTGACGAAGAAGACATAGTCCTAGCAAACAATCCGTACAATGCATATATATACATGTTAGTATTTTATTATTACTTATGATATATTTTATATCAATCACCACTTCTCATGCAAGACTTGTTTTCTTTTGTTTTCACGTGTAATCTTAATGTTTCGTGTCTATCCATTATAGACTAATCATGTATTGATCCTTGCTCGTTACTTATAGTTGAGCTCGTGTTATAGATCCTGATGTTATCATGACACAATGCAAACCTTTTTGTCATTTTGTCATAGTTCCGAAAACATTTATGTTATGTTATAAACTTTGTTTTCATGTGTGAGCCCCTAGTGATTGTAGACCAACTTTAATAAAAAGTTTTTCCTCAGTTCACTACAATCGGAGCTCATACCAACCAGTCACACCCTGGTCGTAGCGGAAGCTCAAGTGTGTGACTATTAGGTAATCATTGCGTCTAATTAAGTAAACAAGTAATAAATCAACAACGATGCCATACTGATATAAAGTTGCATTCAAATATTACAACCAACCAAAAGTGATTCATAGTTTTAACTGTTTTCAACTTGTCATCATAAACATAAATAAAATACATTACTACAAAATAAGATATTGTGTTCGTCATAAATGCATTATACCGATACGGTTGGGATAAAAGAGGCAAACCTTCTAAAAGATGGCACTCTCGTCTTGACATTTTCCCATAATCCGAATTGTATCACCAGCTCGTGGCGTCCTGAAATACAGGTAATTTTAAAAGTCAACAAAAGTTGGCGAGTTCATGTAGTTAATGTTTTCGTATAAAATGTCATCCTCGAAATCCAGTAATGAAATCTGGGTATGTTGTTAGCAATCATGGAGTTTTAAGGATCTATTAGTGTGTCGCGAGCACCCTGACATGTATGTGCCATAAGTAAGTAACCAAACCGAGACAACTTTGACATCATTGGGATCACAAAAGCACTCCGAAGGGTATACCTACCAAGAGTGGAGCGCGTCTCAAACTCAATAGATCTACATCTTTTGCACCTTGGTCACTATGTGATTAACGGTTACTATTATCATCATCCTACTTATGCACAATTGATCGTGTTGTCAACTAAACCCATAGCTAACATACTATGTGTTATGACATGTATTTCCCCTCGATAGTTTTAAAACGAAAGTTTGAAATACTTGAAAGGAGGGACATGAACTCACAGCTTCGCGTTCCGTACGTCGTACTATTCCTAGTTCGGTAACCGTACGCGTGTGTAACGTACATGTGTATTAAGTTTATTAGACACCTAGGCCTCGTTGGACCTTGTACCAGTTGTTCATCTTGAATTCTTGTTATGTATTTCGTTATTACCTTAGAACAACTTTTAATGTTATCATAGTGTTGGTAGTTCGATTGATATTTTTATGCATATATTTCTCGTATATATATAAATGTATACATATATTGTTTTTTATTAGATCGTGTGTGAATTGGGCCTTGCCCTTCACATGTCCTCGTGCCTTGCATGCGTGTCATTGGGCCTTGCCCATGTCATTTATGTCATTGGGCCTGGCCCATGTTTTCATGTCAATGGTCATGGCCCATGTTTTCGTGTCATTAGGCCTAGCCCAAGTAATTTATGTCATTGGGCCTGGCCCATGTCTTTTAGGTCATTAGGCGTAGCCCATGTAATTTATGTTATTGGGCCTAGCCCTTATCTTTTATATCATTGGGCCTAGCCCATGTAATTTATGTGTTTGGGCCTAGCCCATGTAATTTATGTCATTGGGCGTAGCCCATGTTTTTATGTGTGTTGGGCCTAACCCATGTCGTCGTCGTTATTTAATATATGCTTCTTCGAGTCTAAATCGCCCGTCGTCGTAATAATTCTTCGTGTCGGTGATTTGTTCGTTGGTCGACGACGCGACGGTGTATTTGTGTACGTTCGCCCACCGTCCACATTGCTTTGTTTGTCCAATTATCGTTTCGATATATTGTAAAAATGTATTTGTTTCTGTCACTTACACTTGGTAATATTTTCAAGTGTTCGTAGTATTTTGTGTATAGTTGGGTAATTTATGGTGGATACCCTAAGCTTCTAAATACATACACATACAATACACAAGTATTTACACATAATTCTTGGTGACAAAATATGCATATACATATGCTTTTGTTTTCACAAGTATTCATATATATATGTAAGTATCACTTATACTTTAACTTGTAAAAAATATATATGCACTTGTTAAACACTTGGGTGTTTAGGTTTAACCCTTGTCATTAGGACTTTCTTAATGATGATTGATGTCACTAATCATGTTTAGTCCCGCTAATCACCCCGTTAATCATACTTTAATGGCGATTAGATGTTTAGAAAATTTCACCATAGCTTCCCTAAACTATGGCGTTTTCCACATTTTTAAAACGTATTTGAACCATGTTTAAACTCATAATCAAGAACTAAGCTCCAATATTATTTTGTTTACAACTTATGCACATCATCATCCATGGCTTTTGGTAATCATTTTCTTATTAAAAATATAATGAGATTTCCACATTTATGAACATTTTAAACCACCATTTTTGTTACATCATTAAAACAAGTCTTCCATTTTAAACTCCCTTGGTTTACTACACTTTTTAAGATGGTTACATCTTAAATCATAGTGTTTATTCTTTATAAAAATTACTCATGTGTAGTAAATCACTTTTAGATTGTAGTAATCTTCATGGATGATAAGTTGATGATCTTGTTTAGATTTAAACATCAACATGTTTAAATCATCATTTATATATTTATTCATACAAGATCATCTACTTTACACACCTTACGTTAACATAATGAACATCATCATGCTAACCAGTTAACATATAAGCACATAATCAACACATAATAAACTATATTTAGTGTTATTATTAAGGTGAGGTTTAGGGTTTTTTGAGTTATATTTTCTTTATTTTTAGGATGATCAACTTGTACTTCCTTAAAGTAGACATGGTAAGAAGCTAGAATATGAAGTGATTTATTTTACAATGGTTGCACAAGATTAGAGAAGATCTAGGAAGAAAATGAAGCTCCTAGAAAGCCCTAATGGTCCTCCACCTTTGCTCGCACCTTGGATGGTCTTGAAATGAATTTAAAGTGAGTGTAATGAGGTGGTTAATGGTGAACTTATGGTAGTTTAATAGTGGTGTTGTAGCTGTGTGATATGAGGGGGAAGAAGGAGATGGTTTCAATTTTTTTGTAAGAAATGACATAAGACATGAGGTGATGTCCTATATAATTGCAATCTTTCAAGGTTCACATCAATATCCTACACCATGCCCTTAATCTCACAATTTCAACTTGAATGGTGTGGGACCCACTTGAATCCGCCATTTTGAGAGGGGGTAAAGTGTAACTTTTTTTTCAACATAAGTTTATTTATTAGATATTTAAGTAATTAACATAGGCGTTGTGATTTAGGGGTTCATCTTATATCCTTATCATATAATTAGGGATTAGGGTGTTAAGCTATGATAATTAGTCCACTTGACAAATTAATATAAGTTTTGGATGACGAAAGCGTCACTAGTCGCTCAGCGACACAATATTCGCTAATAAACGAACCTTATTATCAAGTACTAGAAGCTTGGGTTTTCGATCACCACAATTGTCATGGCGTTTATTTAGTGAAGTTCCGATCTAGAGTTATGCTTAACTAGTTTGCTAGATGAATATATGTTGAGTTAGGATGGCCGAAATGCCTTTCATTCTTCGCTCGATATCGGCACGTATATATCTTGCCGTAGAACTTTTCCGGAAGTTGTGTTTCCGTGATCTCAAGATAGTTGAAAGGTTTCCGAGTCCCAAATAAGGCTTAACTAGTTCTCTAGATGCATGAATGAGGCTCGTTTTCCGGTCGAGTTGTGCACTGTTTGCTGTATGACTAGAAACGATGTCTTTTATGCATTTTTGCTATTCTCGTATTATTTAGGATGTTCAACATTTTTTACTAAAATTCTTGAATCTGGTGTATACGGAATTTATATTGCGGACAAACTGAAATTTGTCACCTTTTTGGGTCGAAACTTACAATTTTGCAATTTAGGCGTTGTACCGGAAAGTTATGTATTTTTGAAATGGGTGTTCCTATATCAGTGTTTTCATATATATATATGGACTCAATTATGGCATTCAAATGCTGTTATTCGTTGTTCTGTTTCGTTTTAGCGGTTTTGCTGACTCGAATAGTGCAACCGCGAATAGTGTGCGCAACACTTTCTACCAACACTTTTGAGCATTGTTTGGTCTGTTCTGTGTTGTAACGGAAACTAGTATATGTTATGATATGATTTACTTGTCCCAATACTTGTAATATGACGTACGACTTAGTTACGCAATTAAATTACAATAATATGCATGAGATTATGAAATAAAAATAGTGATTAGATTGTACGAAATTACCGGTTACTTGCCACTTGTCACATTAATGGCCGATAGCCTCATACATTAATCTAGAGAGCTAGTTAAGCTTCATTTAGGACCCAAAGTCCTTTCAACTATCTTGAGGTCACGGAAAAAACAACTTCTAGAAATGTTTGACGGCAAAATATATAAGTGCCGATATCGAGCGAACAATTAGACGGAAAGCTTTTCGGCCATCAAAACTCAACATATATTAAACCTGCAAACTAGTTAATCATATTTCTAGATCGGAAGTGCCCTAAATAAACGCCATGGCACTTATGGTAGTCGAAAACCAAAGCTTCCGATACGAAATAATAAAGTTCATATACTAACCGATATCATACTAATGAGCGAACTAGTGATGTTTTTGTCATCCAAAACTAATACCAAGTAGTCATGGGGACTAATTAACATTTATTAACACCCTACACCCTAATTACTCGCTAATGTTACAAGATCAATCCCTAATCCTCATACTCAAGTTTAACCACCTAAATATCTACACTTTATCACATGTTATAAAAAAAATAATTACACTTAGCCCCCCTCATTTTGGCGGATTCAAGTGGGTCCCCACCCACTTGATTTGTGTTGAAAAAGTGTGATTATAAGCATGTTTCATAGATCTTATGTTGATGTTTGAAAGATTTGTAATACATGATCTTTATAACAACTACACCACCATTTTGTCATCATAATTTACACCTTTCAAAACACACACAACCTCCCATCTCTCTCTCTCTTCCCACGACTCAACACCACCACCATCATCCACCTTTTCTTCAACATTAAAACACTAAAATCAAGTTTATTTAGGCCATTTCAAGATCACCCAAAGTGCTTGCAAGGATGGAGGGTTATTAGGGCTTTCTTTGGAGCTTCATCTTCTTCTTAATCTTCACTAATCTTGTGCAACTTTGTAAGATAATCTTTCATCATATTTAAGGTTCTTATAATGTCTAGTTTATGAAAGTACTTGTTGATCATCTTGAAAGTAAAGAAAAATACAACTTAAAAACCTTAACCTCACCTTAATAATAATACTAAATATAGTTTATTATGTGGATTATGTGCATTAGTGTTAACTAGTTAGCATGATTATGATGAATATGTTAAAGTAGATGTTTAAAATGGATGATCTTGTATGAATAACAATATAAATGATGATTTAAACATGGTGATGTTTAAATCTAAACAATATCATCAACCTCATGATCCATGAAGATTACTACAACTTAAATATGATTTACTACATATATGTGATTTTTATAAGAAATAAACACCATGATTTAAGTTATAATCATTTTAAGAAGTGTAGTAAAGAAAGTGGTTTAAAGTGGAAATATTAATTTAAAATGTAACTAAAAATGGTGTCTTAAAGGTTCTAATAAATATATAAAGATCTCATTGTTTTTAAGTAAAGTAGTAAAAATATATATTTCCAAAGATCATTGAAAATGAGGATGCATAAGTTGAAAATATAGCATGATAAAGTGGTATGTAATCTTGAGTTGATGATTTATCTTGATTATGGGTTTAAACATGATTTAAATACGTTTTTGAAACGTGAAAAGTGCCATAGTTTAAGGGAAACTATGGCGAGATTTTTTAAAAATCTAATCGCGTTTAAAGAATAATTATCGGGCCGATTAAACGGGACTAAACGTGATTAGTGACCTAAACCGTCATTAAGGAAGTTTTAATGACAAGGGTTAAACCCTATCCTTCCAAGAGTTTAACAAGTATACATATAAATTTTTACAAGTTAAAAGTAAGTATTTATTACATATATATATACTTGAGGAAATAAAAGAATATATATACATATTTTGTCACCAAAAGTTTATGTATGAATACATGTGTATTATGTCTCTAGAATTTTAGGGTATATACCACAAAATACCCAACTTATACAAATACCCCAAACATATGAAGACTTTCCACGTGTAAACGACATAAAACACATACACCAACGAACAAATCGCCAACATGAAGAGTTACTACGACGATCGCGAATATATATATATATGTATGTACATATACATGTATATGTATATGTATATACATGTATATGTATATCATACATATATATATATACATGTATATGTATATCATACATATATATATATACATGTATATGTATATCATACATATATATATATACATATGTATATGTATATATATATATGTATATGTGTGTAATATATATATGTATATCTATACAAATATATATATGTATATATATATATGTATATGTGTGTATATATATATATGTATATATATATATTAACAATATAAAAATCCGGAAAGTTAAAATGTATAAGAATTACTAAGTGATTTTATAAAAGTACATAAATATACTTAAAAGTCTATACTTAGTAAAAAATTTATAAGTGTAAGATTTATAAACATTTGGGCTCTTGAAAATAAGTTGGGCTAGGCCCATTATATAAAAGACATGGGCAAGGCCCAATTACACAAACATATAATTTCATGGGCTAGGCCCAAACACATAAATTACCTGGGCTAGGCCCAATGACATAAATTACATGGGTTAGGCCAAATCACATAAAGATATGGGCTAGGCCCAATGATATAAATTACATGGGCTAGGCCCAATCACATAAAGACATGGGCTAGGCCCAATGACATAAATTACATGGGTTAGGCATGACATGAGGTCGTTGTCACACGCAAATTTGATCCCAAAACTGCTACTAGCTAGCGGTAAGTGGGTATCGAACACAAGGATTTGTGGAACTAATGCTATCAAAAGGTTGTAATATTATACTAATTACCTAGTTTGCACAAATTTAATTTCAATGTTTCCGATTAATGGATTTAGACTTTAACTACTTAATGATTCAAAGATTGGTTCTTTTAACTGATTAATAAGAGAATGATCACCACGGGTTTCCGGTTCAAAACGCATGTGTTTCAATTTTACTAGAAAGAGTCACATAGACATGACTCGTGTTTGATTAACTATTTGTGATAAAAGGGAACAAAGTACTCGGATTGAAATGCGAGGTCGTTACCCGATGACCAACTGATTCATACCCAACCCGTAAATCTTCCCGTGATATCTTGATTGTCAACGACACCAAGAACGTATGGAATAAGCAATAAGCATGATATCAACCAACAACTTACAAACAATCAATCAACACCATAATCACAATAACATAGCAATTATTCTAGAAATAAGTAAATTGAAACACAATTGTTTACCGAACCTTCCACACAAGATGATCACCGAAATGTTTAGCCACTTATATTCTCACAATCAAACAAACTTCAATTGTCTTTTTCATACGAATCAAAAACACCAAAAGATTGTTTAGAACTTGTTAGAATCAATGAAAAACACTCCAAATCGCCTCCTATTTGCTTTGCAACTCGTACCAATCATTGATCATGTGAAAGACTCCATAACTCAGCTTAAATTGGGCAGTTACAACTTTCCCGTAGCTCACCACCGTAAGCTACGGTGGGCAAATTTTCCTTTACGGCTCTGATTGTCTGTCTTATGATGGTCATTTGAGGGTGGACTCCACCGTAAGCTATGGTGCGGTGGTCAGCTTGATTTTTCCATTTTTGCCCTTCGTTCAATCTCTTGAGTCCCATCTTCAATTAGGCTCTTGCAATTACCCGATAAAGCACGTTTAAACTCCCTCACTATGCTCTTCGGTACCTGAAAAGCCAAACACACCGTAGACAACAAATCTTTACAAATAAACGTTTAAAGCGTGGAATATATATCATTTTAACGCACTTACGGGTTGTCAAGAAGACCACCCGTCACATCACCACAGTTAAATGTTGCTTGCCTCAAGCAACCATTTCACAAAAGTTTTACACAAACAAGTGATCATCATATAAACCAAACACAAACAAGTTGCCCCATTATCAAGTTTTACCATCATAACACATAACACACCCCTCACTAAACTCTTCTCTCGGCGACAAAGTAGCACTAACAAGATTGTGCTAGATCACTCAATACAAGTGTGCAAATGTATGACAATAAGCTTGGATAACAATCGAGTCTTTACCTACAAATCGTCTAACATGCTCGTGAATCAGAAGGACTTTCGGGTTGTAACGAGGCTATGTGTATAGGTGGGAATTGGTGGGAAATATCATGTAGCTTGCTTAATTGACCCGGTTCATTATTACATTAACATGAAAAACAAACTCAATTTGTACAACTAACTTCCTTCTCCTTTCTCTTTTTTTCTTTTTTTTAATACTTTCATTGCATTACAACTATTGAAAGAGAGAATACAAACATAACAAGAACAACTATCTAAACCGGATCGATTAAAGAGGTAGAATTTTGTAAGACATAGGTTCGGGTGACAAATGAAAGGCTACAAGCTCAAATTTGGCTACTAATGTCCAACCCTCCGTCCCGCTCACTACCAAGCTCATATTTATAACTTATGAGGTCCAAAACCCCAAACCCACACTCAACACACATCTAGACGAGGCTACCTAAATGCTCTCATCATATTTACCAGCATGTAAACTCAGGTTTCGACAAACATATATTACCCAAGTTCTATTAACACACCATACACACGGCCACTCAATCAAATAAAACAATAAATTTCTCATGACATATATGTGTGGCTCAATCCTCACCAAGAAAGAAATGGAATTGGGATAATGATGTGTCATGCATAATATGGCATTACTTTCAAACATTAGCAACTGTTTCGTTCGGTTCGCAAATTTTTTTTTCAAAATTCCTAAAAATTTCCCCCCATCCCCACACTTGGGATACATTGTCCCCAATGTATCGTTTTAGAGGAATGATCACTCCAGTTATCTCCAAAATCACCTTTCGGTCAACACTCAAATCCCAAGATTGCTTTTTTTTATATATCTCAAAAATCAACCACAAACATCAAACCAAAAAAACTATCAACCACATTACACCCCGACCTTCCCAACCATAAACACAAAGCAACAAAATAAAACTACACTACTATACAAAGGAAGAACAGAACCTGATCAGTAGTAGCGCGACTGAGGAGGTCCGAAGATGGAAGTCATCATCTCCGAAAATTCGTTAAATGCTAATGCGCCACTTCCTCCTTCTCCTTGTTGTTGCTCCGAGCTCTGTTGCTGCTGCTGCTCATACCGAGGGTCCACCCACTAAAAATGATGCATCGGTGGTGTTGGGTAAGAAACACTGCCGTCATAGGGTGGTAGGGTCAAGTAGTCAACCGGCGGTGGGTCCACAACCACGGGACGCGCTGCATGCCAATCTTCATGCATCCTCCGTTTCTGATCATCCAAATACCGGTTATTAATCTCCTGCTCAAAGGCGTAAGCATGTGTACGATTCCAAGATTCTTGTCTATCAAAACTGTGCCTTAATGCACGTTCCATCCTTGCACCCATATATGTTTGGTGATCAAAAAACGTCCGCTCGGCCCCACTCCAGCTATCAAAAACCGAGGGCCTTTGATTTTCTATGACTTCCTGCAAGGTACCTTCATGAGCCCAATTCAGCTCATAGGGAAATCTAGAAAAGTCAAAGAACCCCCCGGTTGGCATACTACTCGATCCACCTTGCTCCACATTCGAGGGGGCAACCTGCGGCTCATCCATAGAATCATCATCGCCACTCGGGCCTTCTTCATCACTTTCGGGGTAATCCTCTTCCCCCGGCCGAAGTGGTCGCGCATTAACCTTTAAAACCCTCCATCGTTGACCTTCACTTTTCAACTTATGATATCTCTCAGACTCTGAATACTTCCACCCAGCTCCCAGCTATCGGATGTTAAATGGCTTAAACTTCTTGTAAGATCCCTTATCATCTGCATCAATCGCCCCATACATCTTCAATAAAGCAGTAATGAGACGACAATGCGGAATGATTTTCTGCTGGTCGCTGTTTCGACTGATCCAAATATTGTTCATCACCAAAAAACGGAATGGAAACATGGGACCCCCAGTTAACAAAGCGTAGAGCACCGGCACTTCCGGCCTTCGAACTTCGGTTTTGTCACCTCTCCTTGGGATGATATTCTGCATGCAAATGGCTAGCATGAGCTTCCCCTCGATTCTGATATTCTTCCGATATAATTTCCCATGAGTAGTACCCGATAAAAACAGGTAATCTAACATGGTATTCCACCTCAGATGTTTTTCGGGTTCGAAATAAAGATCTTCCAATCTTGGAAGCATATATTGATTAACTGGTTTGCTATCGAATTTCGCAACCCTTTGCAACGAATCAAAAGACATCTCCACATCTATGCCATTTACAGTGCCAATTAACCTCATTCTTGATGCTCCACCTTTGTATGAAGGGCACCTTAGAGTGGCCATCCACTCTTGAATTTCCGTATCATAGAGATTGGTGCCTTATAGTCATAACACTTTAAAGCTGCCTCCCATCCTAAAGCCCGAAATTTGTCCGTTTTCCTAAACGGACCAAAATCAACCTCCCTAACCTCTTTCTCACAAATGAATGCCTCCTTTTTTTGCGCCAATCGGTTAATCTGATCATTAAATAATTCTGCCTGCCACTCTTGCGGTTGATCATGTAATGGATTGGATTTCCATCGTGTCTTTGGCCCTCGATAGGTCACATCTTCCTCTATGTCCTCTTCACTATCGCCTTGCACTACTAGCCGTCTTTTCCTTGTAGCCGGGTTACTAGATGAACCCACCTTTTCTTTACCTTTGCGACCATTATAATTCTGCAAGACATAAACAAGAAGAATACATATTATTCACCTTCTCAAATACCCACACTATCCCCACGCTTGCTTATTAATATGGTCATGAAAATTAGACAAAACTTAAAGTTCATCATATTCATAAATTTGAACAAATTCCCCTAAATTAGTGAAATTTACTCAAAAACCACATCTTTATCACCTAGCTAACTTCCATGACCATAATCATTCAAAACTCATTCAAGTTCATCTCAAAATTATCAAATATAAGCAAGTATGGGCTCATGATAACCTAGTTCATCTCGAAATCTCCAAATCCTATAATGCAATGACAAAAATGTAAGAAATTCCATACCTTGGCCTTGTAGAAGATGAAGAAACCTAAAAACTTCAAGATTATCAAAAACCCACAAAACCCTAGAAATTTTGGATTAAAAAGTGCCCAACTTAAACCCCAAAACAATAGACTCGATCAAATGTAAGCACACAATCGAAATCCTTGCGAAATTTTAGCCAAAATAGACCCAAAAATCGCTTGATTTGGTTAGAAATTGAAAGATATAGGTGGAAAAAGGTGGGTGTTCTTGAGGGTTAATGAAGGAGCAAAGGAGAAGAGATAGTGGCTGTAAGTTGTGCAGAAAATGGGTGAAGGAGGTGAATTCCCGTGTTAAAACCATGTTTTACGAACCCCATTACGCCTAGAGGCCGCCGTAGCTTAAGGTGGGGACCGTAAGCTAAGGTGGCCAAGACTTAAAAAAGAGACCGTAAGACAGTCCTTTAGTACTGTAATGAAATTTGACCCCACCGTAGCTTACGGTGGGGACCGTAAGATACCGTGGTATCTGGGGATTTTCAGATTTTTTTTAACAATAAAAACAAAGAACAATAACCTACTTTAATACCACCCCTTTGAAGAATCCGTGTTGTCCTCAACACGGTGTGCGAGAAATTTCGAAAAACTTCCGCACACTTGTTTCAAACGCAATTCAACTTGTACGGATAAAGACACAAAACAAACTAAACACCTAAACAACAAAAAAGTATTTTACAATACCAAACCTGGGCCTTTTGCATTAATTCTCGTCCAAGGACCGTAAGATGTAGCCCACTTTATCTAGCTCAAGATGCTTGATATCATTCCCCTCTAAGTACGGTTTGAGCCGATGCCCATTCACCGTTTGCTTCTTGTTCGTCCGCTCATCCAAGATATCAAAATCTCCAAACCTTCCCACACGTGTAATAACATATGGGCCCATCCACTTGCTCTTTAGCTTGCCCGCGAACATCTTCAACCGCGAATTAAACAACCATACTTTTTGACCCATTTCAAAAGTTCGCTTTCGAATCTTTGCATTACGAACCTTCTTGAGTTTATCCTTATATGCAGCTGCGCATTCATATGCTTCATCTCGAATCTCTTCGATCTCACTCAATTGAAGTTTCCGTATCTTCCCCGCTTCATCATAATCAGCATTTACCGTCTTAATAGCCCAATGCGCTCTATGCGCCAACTCCATTGGTAAATGGCACCCCTTCCCAAACACCATCTGATATGGAGTCGTACCAATAGGAGTCTTGTAAGCCGTGTAGTATGCCCACAACGCATCATCCAATTTACTTGCCCAATCCTTTGATCTGATGGTTAGACACTTCGGCCTGTCCACTGGTTTGTGGATGATATGGTGTGGCAACGCAGTGATTCACATTATATCTCTTCAATAATTTGCCAAAATTAAAACTCTTGAAATGCGAACCGCTATCACTGATTATAACACGTGGAATTCCAAAACGAGCAAAAATATTCGATTGCACAAACTTATATACAACCGAAACATAGTCCACGGCCACCAATATATATAAAAACCCATTTGAACTTGGAAACGGCCCCATGAAGTCTATCCCCCACACATCAAAGATTTCTACTACAAAGATAGGTTGCATAGGCATTCGTCCCTCTTTGAAATACTCCCTAACTTCTGGCAATTCAGACAATTCCGGGCAAACTCACATGCGTCTTTAAAAATTGTAGGACAATAAAACCTGCATGTGAGCACCCGGTACCCCCGTCTTATGACCGCTAAAGTGTCCCCCACAAGCGGAGGAGTGAGCATGGGTTAAGATTTCAGCCACTTCCGATTCCGGAACACACCTTCTGATTACCTGATCAAGTCCGATTCATCCCAAATATACTGTTTAACTTGTACCATGAACTGTTGTCGTCTTCTCTTTGTCCAATGTTCGGGAATAGTACCCGTGGCCAAATAATTTACATAATGTCCATACCACAGAGCCGTAGAAGTAGAGACAGCGAGCAACTTTTCATCTGGAAATCGTGCATTAATCTCACTTGGATCATCAACCCCTTCAACTAAAATCCGAGACAAGCGGTCTGCCACCACATTTTCACTTCCCTTTTTGTCTCGAATTTCCAAGTCAAATTCTTGCAATAAAAGTACCCATCGAATAACTGAGGTTTATCATCCTTCTTTTCCATTAAATACCACACCGCGCTATGATCAGAATAAACCACCACTTTGCTCCCCCAAATATATGATTGGAACTTATCCAAGGCATACACCACCGCTAATAATTCTTTCTCGGTTGTGGTGTAATTCAGTTGCGCCTCGGACATAGTTTACTTGCATAATAGATCGCCACCGGTTTCTTATCAACCCTTTGCCCCAAAACCGTACCAATAGTTGTATCACTGGCGTCGCACATGATTTCAAACGGTTTTGACCAATCCGGTGGCTGCAAGATAGGGGCTTCACCAACTGTTCCTTCAAAACATTAAAGGCTCGCAAACATTCATCAGTAACATCAAACAGAACATCTTTCAATAATAAATTACATAAGGGTTTGGTAATTACACTAAATCCCTTAATGAATCTTCTATAAAAACCTGCATGTCCCAAGAATGACTTTACCCCTTTAACATTTTTAGGATGAGGTAGCGATGAAATTACCTGAATTTTTGCTTTGTCTACCTCCATCCCTTTTTCAGACACAACATGGCCCAACACAATACCTTCCTGGACCTTGAAATGACTCTTCTGCTAACTCAACACTAAATTTTTCTCGACACATCTTTTTAAAACTTTTTCTAATTCGTCGAGACACGACTCAAAACTTGTACCGAAAATGGAGAAGTCATCCATGAACACTTCAAGCGACTCTCCAACAATGTGCGAGAAAATACTCATCATACATCGTTGAAAAGTTGTTGGAGCGTTGCACAAACCAAATGGCATTCGCCTAAAGGCAAAAGTACCATAAGGACAAGTAAAGGTGGTTTGTGTTGGTCATCAGGGTGAATTGCAATTTTGTTATATCCTGAATACCCATCTAAAAATAGAAGTATTTTTACCCGAAAGTTTTTCAATTATTTGGTCAATAAAAGGTAATGGGAAATGGTCCTTGGAGGTTGCGGTATTCATTTTTCTATAATCGATACAAACCCACCACCCAGTGACCGGTTGGGGTGGCTATTTGTTCACCATTTTCATCTTTAACAACTTGAATAATGGCCTTTTTAGGCACTACTTGGGTAGGACTTACCCAAGCACTATCGGATATAGGATAGATAATACTTGCATCCAACCATTTTATTACCTCCTTTTTCACTACCTCGTGCAGGTTTGGATTAAATTTCCTTTGTGCTTCCCTCGTCGGCTGTGCACCCTCACTTGTAATTATCTTGTGCGTCACAATAGATGGGCTGATCCCCTTCAAATAAGCAATTGTCCATCCTATAGCCGCCCGATTCGCCTTGAGCACCCTTAGCAATTCCTTCTCTTGAGCCACCTCTAAATTAGAGGCAATAATGACCGGTAATGTGTCATTATCCCCTAGAAATGCGTATTTTAGATGGCTCGGTAACTCCTTCAATTCCAACACAGGGGCCTCTTCCAAGGATGGTTTTGTTCCCGAATCAATTTCCGCCGGTAGACTCTCAAACTGATGAGTCCACGGTGGTCGCCCCTCTCTCAAAGCCATCACATCTTGCTTCTCCTCCTCCACCACCCACAAGTCATTAGCATGTACCTGTTCAAACACATCACAAACACAAACACAAGTATCCTCTTCCGTATATTGATGTGGGTTGCACCCATCAACCAAATCTGCCATGAAACACTCGTCAACAACAACATAATTAGATATGTTAGTAAAAACATTTAAACACATTTTCCTATTGCGGAATGTCATGTCAACCGTACCAAGTCGACAATCAATTACAGCGTGGGCGGTGCTTAAGAATGGCCGGCCCAAAATAACATTCTGTTGTTGTTTTGGGTCGGCAGACGAGTAGTCAAGCACCAAAAAGTCTACCGGGTAGTAGAACTCGTCGCCTTTTACAATTACATCTTGGAACATCCCTTAAGGTAATTTGTGAGACAAATCAGCTAAAACTACCGTTGTCTCAACCCGGGCCAATGGACCAAAATCATATTGCTCATATAACCCACCCGGTAGAATACTTGCCCCGGCTCCAAGATCTAGCAACGCTTTTGACATTGGAAAGTTTCCAACCTGAATATTGATTAGAGGAGTTCCCGGATCTTGGAGCTTTGGAGAAATAATTCCTTTTAGCACCGCACTAACTTGTCCGGTCAGATCTACCCGCTTAGGCAACTTCTTTTTTTGTTGTCATTTTTGAGTGCATAATTCTTTTAAGAATTTTGTGTAAGCGGGTACTTGTTTGATAGCATCAAGTAATGGAAGGTTCACTTTCACTTGTTTGAAAACATCTAAGAGTTCTTCCTTTTGGGGACCCCTTGTTGAAATAAATTTTTTTTCGGGGTCCACTAAAGCGGAGGGAAACGGGACTTGACTCGGTCCCCCTTCCTCCTTTGGTTCGTTTAATAATTGACCCAAACCGAGTTTATTAGTTACATTTTCAACAAGAGATTCCTTTGACACATTTGGTGATGAGACATCATCCTCATCACTCTCATTACCCGTAACATCCTCAACCACCCCCTCAACCAAAACCGGTTCTAAATTTGCTTTAAATTCTTTACCGCTTCGTAAAACACTTACATGGTTAATATTGATATTACGTGAAGCATTATGAGAGGGATTTACCTTTGTGTCACTTGGAAGTTGACCCTTACCTTTCTTAAGATCCGCTACCTCCGATGCAAGTTGACCCATTTGTGTGGTGAGTGCTTGGGTAATTTTGTCCCAGACTTCATCCTTTTGCAAACGAGCTTCATCGAGTTGATTCCTCCGTTGCATGTCTTGTTGCATCATGCAGAGCATATCCATCACTTCATTACCGCTCGATGAATTTTGACCCATATTTCCACCTTGGTCACCCCCTTATTGACTTTGACCTTGATACCGTTGATTATTTCCGCCCCTAAAGTTCCCTTGGTTAAATTGTGGGCGAGGAGCAAAACTCTGTTGAGCTCCTTGGATATTAGGGTTAGCCTGATTGGAAGGGTTCCCATAGCGGAAGTTCGGATGATCCCGTAGACCGGGGTGGTACGTGTTCGAATTCATGTTAAAGTTCCGACCACCCCCTCCAATTGCATTCACCTCCTCTACTTGATTTGCATTTACTCCCACCAACCACACCTCCGCTGGATGACCAAGTTCATTACAATTAGTACAAACATTATATACCTGATTCGATGCTTGTGCTTCTCCATCCTCCACCGCGTACACTTCAGGCCTTGTGATTTCATGTCTAGCTCGCCTCGATAATTGTGCTTTTCTTTTTGATGTGACCGCCATTTGTTCTAGAAATGCCCAATCATCCTACTCATAATTTGTTCTGAATGTACCATTTGTGATAGACATTAAATCCCTTGCATCCTCCGAGCTCAAACCTTCATGAAATACATTTAACAATTCCCACAACGCTATACCATGATGAGGACAATTCTTCAACATCATGTTAAATCTCTCAAACGTCTCATGAAACATTTCACTTGGCTGTTGTTGAAAACTCCTCTGCCTCGCTTCATTTGTCTTTTGGGCTGAAAAGAATTCCTCAAGAAATCGTTGTTGAATATCGACCCAAGTATATATAGATACGGACGGTAAAGTACGAAACCACCTTTTCGCTTTATCCTCCAACGAGAATTGAAATAACACCAACTTAACATCATCCGATGAGAACCCTTGCCCCCCGATAGTATTGCAAATGGAATCATAAGTTTCCAAGTGGAAGTAGGGTTCCTCCGTTGCTAGACCCTTATACTTCGGCAAGCTTTGCAAGGCAGTCGTCCTTACCTCAAATGTCCTCCCATCCTGGCGTTGAGGTATTACTACCGGAGAGGGATTATTGGTAATAACCAGACGAAAATGCACTTCAACCCCTCGCACTACTTCTCGATGATGTCGACGCGGGGCAACCAATGGTACTCTTGGTCGGCAGGTTCTATGGATTCAACAGCAAATGCGTGACTACGGTTTTGAATTTCTATCTACTCCTAGTTTTGTTAATAATGAAGCTGCTTTACAGATCACTCGGAATCCTGTACAGCACTCAAAAACAAAACACATTGAGATTAAGTATCATTTCATACAAGATTGTTACGAAAAGAAACTTATCAATGTTGTTAAAATCCACACCGATCACCAACATGCCGACCTTTTTACCAAAGCTTTTGACAAATCTCGTTTTGATTATCTACTTTTTGTAAATGCATCAAGGTGAAAACCGAGTAATTCCACATTGGCTAATTATTTTTCTACATGTTTTTCTAAAAATCTAAAACTACAAAACGATTTTCCAATTTTCTTAGTTTTATATTTTAGGGGGAGAAATTTTTAAGAAAATACAAAAATATGTCTTTTACTTACCTTCTATATTTAAGGGGGAGAAAATTTAGAAAAATACAAAAACAATAGAAAATCCAAAAATCAAAAAGGAGTCTCCTGGTTAGATAATTGAAGATGATGAGATACACCGGTGATCTGTCATAAACAAGTCAAAGACAAAGAATGAAAATTGATAAGTAGCTTTACTAGTGATGTATCGGTAGGCTCACAATCAGACTAAACTAAGCAGGTTTATACAAACTAACAGACTACAAGCCAGGTGGGAACCATTCATTGGCATATGGTCTTGGTACCAAAATTTCGTTTGATAGTATGCCGAGGATCTGAGATATACGGTCTTTATGCTGACTTATCATCTGGGTATCATGGTTGAATCTTTTGCCAAAAATAACGCTGGCGCAAGTCTAGAAAATCTATGATACCATACACACGTGTTACAACATCAAATATGTGATAAAAATATCACATCCACCCAAAAAATAAGTGATAAAATATCACAGCTTATGTGGGAGCTAATTTCGTCTTTTGTCGGTACGATGGTACCAACCTGTTCACGGACTTACTCTTGTGCCCTGCATGCATATGAAAATCAAGTTCCTCATCAATAAGTGATTTAATCACATAGGGCTTGTTTTCAAAACAAAATAAGTGAGTATCTCACATCATATATGTCAAAACAGATGATAAGCAGTATATTCACCGATAAGATTTTCTCTCGTGCATATCTTGATACGGGAATGTGTCGTGAAGTGGTTGAACACCGGCTAGTAAGTATATATCATACACTAATCATATCTCCTAATCATGATTACATCTGATAAGTCGAGCTTACATGGACAACAATACCGATAATCATAGTAGAATATTTATTTATTTAATTTGATGTTTAATAAAACCTGTTTTTGTCAAAGATTAAATGCTGATATGATTCTATTACCTAGAAACTATGAAAAAGATTGTCTGGTATATATTTAGTGTTAGTAATTATTTTATTTTAGTTTACTATGTTGTTAGATTAAGTTCTTTTTAAATTAGCCAAAGTTCAGACTCAAAGGTTTTTCTACCAAGATATGCCATGAAACCATTTGTTTTGATATCACAACTTCATAAAGTACTTTCTTACAACGGTAAACCTAACTGAAACGTTAACTGCTAAGCATAATGACTTGAAAGAATGGTATCTCTCTCAAAATGCTACACTGGTTAAATGCTTTAATGTTATTGAAGACATGTTTGAAATGAGCAGAAAGCGAGTGAACATTCAGTGGAATGAAAGATGCAATGCAAAGCAAAGGAAATCCAACATCAACATGATCCGGTTGATGAAGACTATGGGAATCCTGATGCTTCAACCTCATCCTCGCAACAAACAATTTCTGCATCAACTCCAGTAGTAGAAGTCAAATGCTCAAGCAGATAGTGACCGATCCAGTTACCTCAGCAGCTATGAAGAGGAAACAGGAAATGTTGATGTTTCTGGAAAGATTGAAGATCTGATGCTCTATCAACGGATAACAGATCTTCTGGGGGAATTTGTTGATACTCCTAACCATTTAGTATGAAGGCCAAATACCAAAGACCAGAGACCGAAGACCAAGAAACAGCCAAGGGGGAGTTTGTTGATACACTTTTGCGTCTGTCGCTTGTTCTTAGTTACATCTGTAATTTTACGGTCTTTGTTTATAGTGTCTGTATAAGTTTGTGTCGACCAAATCAAGATATCCTCCTATCTTGGTTTCGTATGACGTTTTAGTTGTCTGTGTTAAACAGTTGCATATGTGCATACTGTTGAGTCTTGTGTACGTCATGTCTGTGAAACGCTCTCCGAAGAATGCATTCTGTGCAAATGGGAATGTTTCGTATGTGCAAGATACTGCTTATATGAGCCACCTGCTTCGTACGAACGAAGCAATGGAAACAAGTGTGTTACTTGTTTCGTACGAGGGAGTTGATGCTTCGTACAACCAACTTGTTCGTACGAGCATCTTTAGAGTAGTTCTTCATGTGTAATAGTGTGTTCTGTATGTCTAGGAATGTACTTCATATGAATGACTAGCATGGACACTATATAAGCAGACATGCGCCTCTCAGTCAGGGTTGGTGTTTCTGGTTGCTCACGTTGGTCATTCTGATCACTAATAAAAGACTAACTAGCAAGTTAAGCAGAGGAAGACACAAGAGCACAGGTAGTTTGTATGAGTTGTATGAGCATTGTTTGTATATTTTTGTACTAGTTCTCATCGGTTAATCAAGATATTGAATCTTTGGTTATCCCGTGTTCTTACTTAGCTTTGGTTTGCATGCATACTTGGATTCCGCACTTGTATGTGTGTTGCATGAACAAGGAGGCATGTTTAACTTGATCCCCAGGTGGACCTACAAATATACAAAGTAATTCAACACATGTACATACAACAAGTTCAAAGTTAAAAATATTTATTTTTCACAATATATCCAATGAGATATAAATATATATATATATATAGAAGGATCAAGGATCCCTTCAAACATGAATACATATATATATTAGTGACATAATATCTATAGTTGATATCAACAACACCGTGCGAGAGCCACGGAGACACAAATGAGCTAGGCCCACTTACACCATGCGAGACATAGGGACGCATATGGGCTAGGCCCACATACATAGTGTGAGGCACGAAGATTCACATGGGATAGGCCCAATAGCATAAAGACATGAGCTAGGCCCAATAACAAAAAAGACAGGGGCTAGGCCCAATCACATAAAGGCATGGGCTAGGCCTAAAAACATAAAGACATGGGCTAGTCCCAATGACACACATGCAAGGCACGAGGACATATGAAGAGTGAGGCCCGTTCATATATATATAAATATATAATATTATATATATATACATACATATATATATATACATACATATATATATATACATACATATATATATAATTATATATATATATATATATAATATGAATGACAATTGAAGAAACAAAGCACCAACACCATAATAACATTAAAGTTGTTCTAATATAACAAATAAATACATACCAAGAATTCAAGATGAACACTTGTATGAGGTCTAACAAGACCTAAGTGTCAAATAGAAATAGCACACTTGTAGGTTACACACATACACGGACACTCGTGTTACATTAGTACGACTCTACGGAATGCAGAATAGTGAGTTCATGTCCCTCCTTTCAAACTTTTCAATGTTTTACTATTAAACAATCGAGGGGGAATACATGTTACAATAAGTGATATGTTAGCTATGGAATGAAATCACTTTAGATCATATGCGCATAAATAGAAAATTATCAAGAGTAACCATTAATCAAATGATCGAGGTGCAAAGGGTGTAGATCTACTAAATTTTGGCGAGCTCCACTCCTGGTATTTTGGCCTTTTAGGGGTTCTTTTGTGGTCCCGTGTCAGAAGAGTCCGAATATCATCGTCTAGGTTTGGTTGCTTACTTATGTGGCACATATATTAATGTCCTTGCAAAACTTTAATGATCCATGAATTTAATAGACGTTTTCACATACCGATTTACAATACAAGATTTTCAAATGTATTCGAGACTCATTTCATACAAAATGAACAAACACATGAACTCGCCAACTTTATGTTGACTTTTCAAACTGACATGTATTTCAGGTAACTAGTGGATCCTTGTACTTCATGAAACAAGAACCAACATGTCAAGAAAGTGATGCCATCCATATGGAGGGTTTGGTTCACATCTCTGCCCTTGTGTGAAAGATTGAATGCAAAACCTCAATCTGTTAAAACTTTATTTGTATGAGTCTATTTTGGTAAAACAATCTTACTAGTGATATCTTTTAAAAGCAAATATGTGACTTGTCTACTTTTTTTATATCTTGGAATGGATGAACATCATGCATACTTTATTCAAATAGA
This sequence comes from Scalesia atractyloides, assembly GCA_947069175.1. Lineage (NCBI taxonomy): Eukaryota > Viridiplantae > Streptophyta > Magnoliopsida > Asterales > Asteraceae > Scalesia > Scalesia atractyloides. Next base: position 39,083,961 of record CAMTDV010000022.1, on the reverse strand, counting down.
TTGTTACTTACATCTTATGCAATGAAAACCGATCAAGCTCACACCATGCACTTCCGCCTATGAGCGGGTGTGACAAAAGGGATCCTCGATCCTTGTATATATATATCCCATTGGATAGTATCGTTCATAATAAATAACTAACGATGTAATCGTACGCTTGTTATAGTTTTGCAGTATCGTGTCGTACTTCGTTAGGCGTTTGTATCGATTATAACAAATAGCATTTGAAGTTCCCGAATCGTCGACGTTTGAAATAAATATAACTATATTTATTTTATAAAAGTATTCAACGTCTCGACATTAGTATATATATAATTATATTTGTGTTATACGATTTCCGAATTCTAGACGCCTTTAATATATGATTTCCTAATTTCGTCGCTTGAAATAATACGCGCATTCTACTTATCTTGTAAAAGCGTTCGGAAATCTTGGCTTCAAAACAAATATAAACAATATACTTATTTTTATATCATCGTTCGAATAAATTATCGATGTTTGAAATCTAGTTTTCGAGTTTCGACTTTGAATTAAACATAAATAAATATCATTTATTTTATAGTCGATTATCGAATCTTGTTATCTTGTAATCGCACTCGTTGAAATGTGATCGGCTCGTTGTTGAAAGTTTTAATAGCGTCGGCAAAAAAATATATCTATATTTATTTTATACAATCATTTGATCGAACGTTTTGTCTTTGGAATGTAACGCGTTTCGTATTGCGTATTTTATGAAAACGGGCAGAGTTTCCTCTGTTTTCAGACGATCCCGACAACATACGTTGTCGATTTATTTGTTAAAACGCAATATTCAATATAACAATAACAATACACATAACTTCTCGTCATTTTCAAATATCAAGTTTCGTCAAATATAAATCCAATTTATATATGTAATGCCATCGGTTCGATTTAACTATTAGTTTTTACGGGAATATTGTAGTCGGATGGATTGTTATTTTTATAATTTTGGCGATGTGTAATCGTTAACGGGTCGGTTTTGAGCTCGGTTTCGCGATAACTATTAATAATATTTATAAACTAATATAATTAAATTTCACGTTGTAATTAAATTTTTACCGAGTCTTGATTGACCCATTGACCCGATAGTTGACCGGGTTTGACCAGTTGACTGCGTTGACTAGCTTGACCAAGTTTGACCGAGTTGACTCAGTGTTGACCGAGTCGAACCGAACACCACACCGAGACACACATCCCGAACCTGAAAACGTGAGAGAAACATAACCCAAACCGAAATGAAACTGAGATATCGAAACTGAACCGGAATGAACCCAAATAAACCAAAGCTTTGTTCAAACCCAAAACCCGAAACCTGAATTTGACGTGAATCAGAACTGAACCGAGATCCAAGACCCGACTGACCATCTTGACCCGAAACACGAGTCGTGATGCGACCCAAAATAGAACTGAACCGGGTTTGAACTGTGTGAATCTGAATCGAGACCTGAGCCGTTGACTGTTGACTGGCTGAACCGAGACCCAAAACACCACCGCTGCCATCTCTAGTCGATCCGGTAAACCACGGCTGCACCGCCGCTGTCGTCGCCGCCTGCTCCACCACCGCACCGCCACGCCGCGCCGCCATCTCTCTCTCTCTGCCGTACTCGCTCTCTCTGCCGATCTCTTCCCGTTCTACCTCTTTCTCTCCCTCTCTCTACCTGTCTCTCTCTCTCTCTGATTTGTGTGTGTCCGCGTGTTATAGGGTACAAGAGAAGGTGAGGAGAGTCGTGTGTGTGTTCGGCTGGAAAACCGACCGGAGTCGACCGGTGGTCCCGCCGGATTCCGGCGATCGGGAAAGAGAGAGCAGAGGGTTGTCTTTGTCAAGGGGGCTAGGGTTTTGAAAATAAGTGAAATGAGGGAGAAGACCATGCTTATATAGTTAGGGTTTGGAGCGGGTGGGGCCTAAAGCCCGTTATCGTGTGTTGAGCGGCCCAGTTGCATTCCAAGGCCCGTTTTTTTACTCCTGAGTTTTTGTAACATGCCATAGTATGTTAATTTGGAGTTGAAACTCCTAAAATTATGTCGGTGTCGGTGTTTGACGTGTTCGTTTTCTGGTTACGTAAATAATTGCGTAATTTGCTTCGTCATCGTTGTTATCCGTTTTTCGATCTGGTTTCTATCGTGTGCGTTAAAATTCAAAAACAAAGGCAAATATATCATAATATATCCATATTGAGGCGTAACTCTAGTTCGTGGTTTCCGTTTCGTTGTCGGTGCGTCACGATTTTTGCGTAACTTCCGCGTTGTGCTTTGCGATGCCGATTATCCAAATATATCGCATAATCATAACTGTATAACGAGTACAAGTACAAAATTCATATTTTTAGGCATTGTCAGTATTTGTTAGACATCAGTTCGCTTATCGTTCAATTTCGCATTTATTGTTCTCGATTGTCGCCAAAGCGCGTAATGTGAATCAAGTAGACAGTTCCTAGGCTTTCCAAAGGCCTGATCGAGTTGATTTACGTCTAATTATGCTTTATGATGGTATTACTATTTGTTATGCGCTTGATTACAACCGGAAACTATCGGTTGTCACACTTTGTTACCATCATAAGTGAATGTGTAGTATACATGTGTATGTATCTAGAATTCCTAGGGTATACAATACAAAATACCCAACTAATATAACACACCAATACTTGAAAGTTACCAAGTATAAATTACATGAACACATACACTTTTACACTATTCTTGAAACAAATAATCGGACGAGCGGACTATTCGGGCAATGGTCAAATTTATACAATACACCGTTTCACCAACGATCAATGAACATATCACCATCATGAAGAGCTACTAAGAAACTTGAGCGACTTTCGACACGGAAATATATATTAAATGACTACGACGACACGTCTAAAAATAATATATTTGTAGACGCCTAACGAATATATATAACTGATAACCAAAATCCGGAAAGTTGAAACATAAAAAAGTTTCAAAGAGATTTTATATAAGTATAATAGAATACTTATAAACTACAACATTTATGGAAATTATAAAAATGCAAGAATATATATTTATGGACTTGGGTAATTAATTTTGGGCTAGACCCATTCACTGATACATGGGCTAGACCCCATTATATAAACACATCGGCTAGGCACAAAGACACAAAATACATGGGCTAGGCCCACTCACAAAATACCATGGGCTAGGCCCAATCACATAATTTCATGGGCTAGGCCCAATCAGATAAAGGCATGGGCTAGGCCCAACAACATAATTACATGTGCTAGGCCCAATCACATAAAGACATGGGCTAGGCCCAATGACACGCGTGCAAGGCACGAGGACATGTGAAGGGCGAGGCCCGTTCACACAAGATCGAATAATGACGATGTATATATATTGTTGAAATATATGTATATAAATAATAATCGAACAAATGAAGTAAACCAACACTATAATAACATTAAAGTTGCTCTAATATGATAAATAAATGCACAACAAGACTTCAAGATGAACAACTTGTACGAGGTCCAACGAGACCTAGGTGTCTAATGAAGTTAATACACATGTAGGTTACACATGTGTACGAACACTCGAATTCCAATAAGTGTGACTTACGGAACACAAAATAGTGAGTTCATGTCCCTCCTTTCAATTATTTCAAAGTTTTATTTTTTAAAACCATCGACGGGAAATATATGTCATATTAGACGGTATGTTAGCTATGGGTTTAGATGATAACACGATAAAAATGTGCGTAAGTAGGATGATGACAATAGTAACCATTTATTACTTAGTGACCAAGGTGCAAAAGGTGTAGATTTATTGAGTTTGAGGTGCGCTCCACTCCTGGTTGGTAAACCCTTAGGAGTGCTTTTATGATCCCAATGATGTCAAAGTTGTCTCGGTTTGGTTGCTTACTTATGGCACATATGTCAGGGTGCTCGCGACACACTGATAAATCCTTAAACTCCATGAAATCTAATAACATACTCAGATTTCATTACTAGATTACAAACATGACATTTTATAGGAAAACAATAACTACATGAACTTGCCAACTTTTGTTAACTTTTTAAAATTACATGTATTTTAGGACGCAAGACTTGAGCGGTGAAACACTTTGGGAAATGGGAATGACATGACAACGAATGCCACCTTTTGGAGGATTTGCCTCTTATATCCCAACCTTGTATGGGTATATAGGAGTCAAAACCTCTGTTGGTGCATAATGTCTATTGCCTACGTCTAGGATGTATCTGTAATGTTTATAAAGTTTACACGTTAATGTTTAAATGTGAAAAAGTAAGTTTTATAAGTTTTAACGCTATGTTTCATACGAAAGAATATAGGTTTTTTATGAGTGACTCACTCGTACGAAACACAGATTTGTACGAAATATAGTTGTCTGTTTAGCACGCACTACAGTACAAGTCATGTCGACCTATAAATATGGAAGTGTTGTGTTAGAGCAAGTAAGTGATTTGTCAGTTGGTATGGCGAAGCTCTACCAATTTGTTTACTTGCATCTGTATTTGAACGTCATTAATATATCGGAAGCAGTTAAACAGTAAGTACTATCTTGTTTGTCTTGTCTACCTCTCTAGCAATGAATTCCGCCTTGCTAGTTGAGTGAGATCAGGTCGATTGCTCATTTCGTTACCTCGATCCCCATTCGCAAGTGGTATCAGAGCCATGAGATTTGATCTACAGATAGACAATAAGTAGTTACAAGTTACTAAGTGTTCAGACTTGGATATATCTTCATCTTCATCATTTTTCTGACCTATGCTGGATTTTGGACAAATTTCGAACGAATTCATTGACAAAATGGACTCGGATTTTAGTAATTCAAGTTAATCTTCAATCTAATCAATCCATATCATATTTCGGACTTAAAATTGAACTAAATCATGTTGAAATCGATAAAATTTGGTCAGTTTGAAGATTGAATCATTTCGTACGAGTTTCACACGAAAAAAACCTGATTTAATTTTGTACGAACCAGTTAAAAAGTTCATACGGACAAGTGCAAGAAATTCCACATAATCTTACAATTTTTCAGATTTTCAAACAAATTCGTACCAAATTTCATCCTCACAAATATCTTACTCGTACAAAATGGTTTGATTGGTATGAAATGTTGTTTTTGTGAAGATAAATCTCAATCGTATAAAACACTTGTTTCGTACGAAACAACTTGTCCACACAAAAATTTTATTAATCTAATCATTTGGTTTTCGAGAAGTGTGTTCTTAATTTTTCACAGGAAAAATGTCTGAGGAATTTTACAATGCGTTCGCCACATCAGTCGTTACCACTGCAGCAGCCCAAAACATCAATCTAGAGAATGAAATGGGAACAATGACAAAACCTCCAAAGATTATGAATCTAGAAGACTTTGATAGTTGGAGTGAAAGGTTTATAAACTGGGTTCAAGCTAACCATTTTACGTGCTGGTTTGCAATCGAGGCAAAATATATCGCACCAGTTGGTGAAAATGGGCTTGAAAAGACCCTTGCTCAATTCTAATGTTGAATGGGAAATGTTTATCAACGAAAATAAATGATGAATATTCTTCAGCAATTGATTAAAGAAGACATCTTGGCTTTACTGCAACAAGATGATGATGCGCAATCTTTGTGGAATGCTTTTCGACTCAAATTTCAAGGTAGTGCTCAACTCCGCAAAAGCAAAAGGGGTTATTAAGCAAAGAGTTTGATGTATTCACACTGATCAAAGGAGAAACGGTAAAGCAACTAATTGAGTGATATTGTCATCTAGTAGTTCATATGAAGAGAATGGGAATTGTACAGATAAATGAAGAGCTTGTTGACAAGCTAGCTGATTCTCTACCACAAGGTGAATGGTCGACTTACTTAACCATCTTAAAGAATGGAGTTGAATACAGTAATTTCTCGCTGCCTCGCTTTATCGAAAGATTGGAAGGTCATGAATTAGAGATGCAAAAGATGACAAAAAACAAGACTGTTCAAGTGCAACAAGATGTTAATCTTTATTTCAAAAACAGTTCTGCTGCTCAAATCCAAGCGCCAAAGATTCAAACTGCTTTCAATGCATATAGTTCACCAAGCACACCACCAATTCAGACAAGTGGTTTCCAATCATTTTCAACAGTTGATCCAAATACACCTTCAAGTCAACAATCTTCTTTCGGATAAAATCAACCACACAACAATTAAACTACTTCATCATCCAAATCAAATCAAAGAGTTTTGCAATGCAATATTGCCGTTGATTTTCAGAACGCATAAAATTTTGATGAAAAGACAGCAAAACAACATATGTCTCTACTTGCTACAGTTCTTGAGTCATATGATAGTCTTGTTGCTGGAAAGATCAAAAATTCTGAAATGGCACGTGAGGATTAGGATCAAATTGATCCAGTTGAAATGGAGCTGATAGATATAAAATGGTGTATGGCTTCAATCGTTCGACGTGCACAGAGATTTATGGAAATCACTGGTAAAGAAAATTTGGGAGGTTTGGATGGGAAACTTGGATTTGATAAATCCAAAGTTACTTGTTTCAAGTGTCGGGAGAAAGGTCACTTTAAAAGAGAATGTGCAAACCGAGAGGTTCAAGGAAATCATAATCCTTTCGCCGATGACTATTACAAAAGAGCGATCTACCACCGACCTCAACCAAGAACAAGAATCTTGCTGATTGAAGATAAGCAACCTGAAACTAAAGATAAGGCATTGGTTGTTACACAAGATGACGAAGGGTTTAATTGGAACAAGTTTATTTCGAAAGGAGAAAGCTTGGCATTAATGGCTGAAATTATTGAGGAACCGGAAGAAGAATCGGGAGCATCCTTTGATGAAGGACCTGATGATGATGATTATACTATCATACTTATTCAGAGGAGGAGGAGCTTTCGAATGGTCCATTCAAACATTTTTTGCCTAACGATGTTTTAAAAACTTTTGCAGGATATTTCGCACCTAGCCAACATTCAACAGATGAAGAGCAAAAGAAATCGGTTGAAGATGTCAAAGCTGATGAGAAAAAGGAATTGCTGAAAGAAGACATCATTAAAGCATACATGGCCAATGGCAATGAGGTAAACAAGTCATCTGAGAATGAAAAATCTTGTTCAAAGTGTGAAGAACCGTGTGGTGAGTGTCTTGTAAAGGATAAAAAGATTTGCTGAATTGCAAAGTTTAACATACAATGTGTCAAGCGATTACCAATCCACAAAGGAAGCTTTTGACAAATTGAGTGTGAATGTTAAATAATATAATAAAGCACTTACAGAAAATGACGCAACACTTATGATGCTTAAAGCAACGGTGACGGATAAACAAGGTGAGCTCAAAACTGAGCTTAAGAAAATGAGAATTGAAACTGAAGAGTTAACAAATTGTTAATTAGTTATTCCACAAGCTCATACGTCATAGATCACATTTTACCAAAAATCAAAAATACAGAGGAATCTAATATGGTGAAACAAACAGTGGTAGTTATGATCGAGTTCCTCCACCCATGTGGAATAGTTATGCATGCAAAAATCCATCTGGGGTGGAAAAGGCGCTAAATCTTAAATTGAAAACCGAACAGCTGCCAGTGGATATCGATGTAACTTATGATAAAAATGATGGTGAATGTGACTCTGAAGTGGTAAATAATGTCGTTGAAAAAGTGTTAAAAAATTATCTGAAGTGTCTGAGCCTGAACAATCTGAGAAGTCAAGGTCTGATGATATATCAGAAAATAGTTTAAATGATGATCCCAATGTCATAGTTTATAAAATGAAAGGGTCCGATAAACTATTTTCGGATGGGAACTTTCCAATCAAGAATGTGAAAAAGGATTGTGTAGATAAAATGTTCAAGCTTATGGAGGTAAGTCATGATGATTTAGATAAACATGATGTATCTTTCTATTCTAAATCAAAAACTGACAACCGACCCTACTATCAAAAAAATGGAGATTATCCGGAAAACATATGAGCAGGGTTGGGTTTCCAAAAGCAACATAAAACCAACAAGTCCCAAAAATTGAACTTTACAAAGAAAATCAATTTTGTTTTTGGGACAACAACCGAGAAAGAAAAGGAGGTCATCGGAACTCAATCAAATGATGACTTTTTTAAAGAAAAAGAGAAACAAAAACAGAAACAGATTTTGGATACCTCTGTTCATAAGGACAGCAGGACATGCTTTAAATGCAAGAAAGTTGGACATATCGCACGATACTGTTCACAAGAAAGTTCAAAACCAGTTTCTTCTCTGAAAAAGTTCACTAAGGATGAAAAGCAAAAAGCACCCATGTTTATGCTGAAACAAATTCTTAAAGAAAGATTGAATCTCGTAAAAATGTTAAACCAATTATTCAACCTCAATCTAAGTTTGAAATTGGTGAAACATCACACAAAATTCAACAAGTAGATTCAAAATTTTATGTTAAAAAGGCTAAACCACAAACACAAAAATAAAATTGTTAAAACCAAGTCATCCAAGGTTGAACACAAACCTTCTGTTCCAAATAAAATTGAGCTTAAAAAGATTTCAAAGAACAAAGTGGGTCCAAAATTTGATATTCCAAACCCACCCAAGACCAAATAGGCTTGGGTTTCTTTGTTTAAATAAGTTTTGATAATCATGTGTGCAGGGGCTCCAACGTTCGATATTGTCAAAATGGATCATGGATAGTGGAGCGTCTCGCCACATGATAGGAATGCTTGCGTTGCTCAATGATGTTAAAGCTATTCGTGGAGGATATGTAGGATTTGCTGGAACGCAAGGAGGTAGAATTGTCGAAGAAGGGATTCTCTCGAACGGAGTTGTATCGTTTGATAAAGTGAACTATATCGCTGAACTTGAGAACAATCTGCTTAGTATCTCCCAAATTTGGGATAAGAAGTTCATGACACATTTCAATGATAAAGAATGTCTAATCTTAAAACCCGAAATTTCAAGATTCCAGAAGAATGGATTTTGATGCGAGCTCCGAGAGAAAATGATTTATATGTTCTTGACATGAGCATCGCTTCTACCACGTCAAAGAGAGTTTAATGCTTTGTTCCCAAAGCTACCGAGAAAGAGTCAATTTTATGGCATAGAAAAATGGGGCATATTCATCTTCGAAAGATGAATTTTCTTGTGCATAACGACTTAGTGGAGGGTGTCAATTTGAAAAGTTTTTATCTATCAGATGATTGTCTTAGCTGCAAAAAGGGGAGGCAGCATAAGAAATCACACCTGAGAAAGCTGTTGAGTTCGATAAAGCTACCACTAGAAAGACTACACATGGATCTCTTTGGACCAGTCAATGTCAAAAGCATTTCTGGAGATCTATACTGTCTTGTCGTTACAGATGATTATTCTCGATTTTCATGGGTATTCTTTCTGGAGAGTAAGGATGAAACTTTTGAAACTCTTATGATCCTCTTCAGAAAACTCTAGAATTTATATCATTTGCCCATTAAGAGAATTCGCAGTGATAATGGAACAGAGTTTAAGAACAAGAAGATGCAAGGGTTCTGCAATGAAAAGGGGATTCTTCATGAATTCAGCGCCCCCTATACTCCACAATAAAATGGAGTAGCTGAACAAAAAGAATCGCACGCTGATAGAAACTGCTAGAACAATGTTAGCTGATTCGAAATTACCGATCAGTTTTTGGAGTGAAGCAGTAGCATCAGCATGTTATACCCTAAATCGTGTGTTGACAGTTAAGCCTCACAAAGACATGTTTTGAGTTACTAAATCAATGAAAGCCTAACTTAGCATTTTTGGAACCTTTTCGATCACCGTGTACCGTCTTGGACCCGGCTGGTAAATTTGGAGCCAAATATTTGGAAGGTTTCTTTGTTGGTTATGCTACTCCTTAAAAATGTGTTTTCCTGACGAGCCTGAACCAGGTAGTTCTAGCGCAACACGTAGATTCTCAAAGATATACAACACCTACGCAGAAACCTGGGGATCCATGGCTGTTTAACTATGAAGGATTGTGGGATTCGTTTGATCTACTAGATGTGCCAACTGAAGAAGAACTTGTTATGTTATTTCAGCAACATCAGTTATCTAATCAAGAACAAGTTCCTCGACCTTTGATGATTTCTACATCATTACCAGTAAACACGTCTGATGTCGGTCAAAGCTTTTTTGTTCAAAATCTGGTTCTTGCTCCAAATGTCAATGCTATTGAATCATTTGCCCAGCCAAATGCAGATGCTGACTCTGATCGGGTACCAACTTTCGATGATGGAGGATCCAGTTCTGATGAAGGATCTGAATAGATTGAAAGCTTTCTGAAATAACAGGCTGATCAGTCTAATGCTAGGAATAAAGCTTCTTCATCTATACCGGTTGTCGATGAAATTCTAACAAATTTGCCACCACAAGTATATGTTCCAACCGAAGTGATACCAAGAACACTTTCATATCATCCGTCAGAGAACATCATAGGCAGCTTACAATATGGAGTGCAAACTCGCAATCAGATTAATAAAGATCTAAGTTGTTTTTATACTCGTATTACTCCACTTCAAGTTCGATTTTCTCATAGTTGTTTCGTTTCTCAAGTTTCTCAGGTTGAACCAGGAAGCTGGAAAGACGCGTTAAAAGAAGAAAGTTGGGTGAATGCAATGTAAGAGGAGTTACTCCAATTGCAGAAACTTGGAGTCTGGACGCTTGTTGACCTGCCAGATCATCACAAAAAGATTAACACAAGATGGGTCTTCAAGTGAAAAAGAGACGATCGAGGAGTTGTGGTGCGCAACAAAGCTCGACTTGTGGTTCAAGGTATTCATCAGAAAGAAGGGATAGAATATACTGAAGTCTATGCCCCAGTTGCTCGTCTTGAAGCGATTCACATATTCTTGGCCATTGCATCGTGGAAAGGGTTCAAGGTGTACCAATTGGATGTTAAATCTGCTTTTTATACGGAAAAGTGAAAGAGGACGTGTACGTCAGCCAACCACTGGGGTTCGTTGATCCAGTGCACAAAGATAAAGTCTACCTTCTAAATAAAGCCTTATATGGTCTTCATCAAGCCCTGAGAGCGTGGTATGAAACATTATCGAGTCATCTTCTAGACAGTGGCTTTATCAGGGGAACACTAGATTCTACCCTCTTCACAAAGGAAGTAGATGGGCATCTAATCATCGTACAAATATATGAGGATGATATTATCTTTAGATCGACTAATGACAAGCTGTGTAAAGACTTTGAAGAAGTCATGAAGCGCAACTTTGAAATGAGCGCAATGGGGGAGATGAAGTTCTTTCTGGGACTTCAGGTTGATTAGTTGCCTGATGGTACTTTATTTATCAGACGAAATATGTTGATGACATATTGGAGAAATTCAATATGACAGGAGCTAAACCAGCATCTACCCCGTTAGCTCCAAATCACGGCATTTGTCCAGATCTTATTGGAGAAAGAGTTGATGAAACTTTATATCGCTCAGCTTCTCGACCAGATATCATGTATCCAACATGCCTATGCTCCCGTTATCAGTCTATTCCAAAAGAGTCACACCTGCTTGCCGTCAAACGCATAATGAGATATCTGAAGGGTTTTCCAAGCACTGGTTTGTGGTACCCTAGACATGATGATTTTAATCTTGCAGGATACTCGGATTCTGATTTCGAATGCTGCAAACTGAATACAAAGTCTACAACGGCCGGCTGCCAGTTCTTCGGAACTCGTTTGGTAACATGGTAGTGTAAGAAACAAACCGCAGTCGCTCTCTCTACTTGTGAGGCTGAATATTGCTCAGATTCTCTGGATACAGCAACAGATGAGAGATTTCGGTTTGCAATTTCTTTATACGCCTACATATGTAGATAATCAGGCTGCGATCGATATCACTAAAAACTCATGCCAACACTCACGTACTAAACATATCGAGATTTGACACCACTTTATCCGTGATTGCTACGAGAAAAGTTTGTGCGAATTGAGAAAATCCACACTGATGACCAAAAAGCAGATTTTTATACCAAAGCTTTTGATAAAACAAAGTTTAATAATTTGTTAAAGCTAAATGGTTTAAAAAATATGATCTCAGGGGATGTGTTTGAGATTGAGTTTGAGGATGATGACGACTTAATGTGAATTTGTCATCGGTTAAACTTTTTTATGTACATTCTTTTTATAACTTCTTAAAAAATCCAAAAATATGTTTTTGATTTTAGGGGGAGAATGTTTGAGAAAATTTCAAAAACATTAAAAAAACAAAAATAGTTTTGTATAAAAAGAGTGATCATAGTAAATAAAAAAAATGATAGTCACAATATGCTAAAGAATTGTATTGTTTTTAAAAGTAATTAAGCAAGTCTTACTATGGATATGCCAATAGACTTTACTCGTTCAGTAAATTGTATTCAAGATATAAACCTAAAACACAAAACTGATTAACTTGTGGGTTAACATCTCTCGGATATATGGACTTAGTACTCTGAAATATCGTTTGAGAGAATGCCAGATTCTGCGATACTAGGTCTTTATATTTGATTGATATCTGGGGTATTATTCGAGTTCTTCTGATTTTGCGGAAGCAATGGCCTACAACTCTTAATAATATTTTTGCATTATTTCCCAAAACCGCATGAAAAAATGATTATGTCTTAAGCAATTATGACATTTGCAGTACAAAAGATTCCTTAATGGAACACCACCTAAAGACGAGCCTTCATCTCTCTGTCTGTACGGTAGTACTAACCTGAGCTCTCAAGGTTTCGCATTCACCCAATATACAGATATCAATTCGATATATTCACCTGTAAAATGACATTCTGGGAATCTTGATACGGGAGTATATTCTGATATGGGAAACACAGTTATTTCATGTTTCTAATAATACATTAACATATCTTGAAACAATTGAGAAACGAGAAGAGGTTTAAATGGACAAATATATTGGCAATCTAGGTAAATTTGTTTAAAAGCTTAAAGGGTGTTTCTAGATCAACGGTACTGATGACTTATATATGCTTGAAATGATCCTCTAAAAACGCAAAATTCACAAAAATGTTATTATTCTTTGAAAAATATCTCAAAACTCAAAAAGATTTTCAGTTTTCTTAGCTTGATAGTCTTATTTTTGTTTACCTATGATAAAAACACTGACGGTTGGATTCATAGCAACATCTTGCTAAGGAAAACTTGAAATCATGGGTTGGGAGATAATTTTTAGCAAAAAGTTTACTTGAATGTCAAGAAAGTTCATTAATTTGAAACCTTACATGTTGAAATAAATTTGTTTGGTCAACCAAGGTCATTAACTTGGACTTGGAAGGCAAATTGGATAACCAGGGTCATTAACTTGGACTTGGTTAGTCAAGTGGATTTGTGAAACAGAAAAAATTACTTAAAATGAAAAATACAAAAATAAAATTGAAAAGTTTAAAGACTTTTAGTTTTGATTCGCACGAAACAGAATTTCATGCGGAGATCTTCATTTCAGTACGAAACAAGAGTAAATTTTGTGCGATTCAAGATGTTTCGTACGAACTAGTCTCTAGTATAAATACTCTGTGTTTCGCACAGAAATAAGGTTACTACTTTCTCTACACTGTTGAGCGATTCAGAGAACTTTTGTGCAAGTCGATACTAAAATCTTCATTACTTGGTATTTGTGCTTGTGATTTACATTGTTGAGGTTGATTGGCACACCTCTATCAATGGGAAAGGAAATTTGACAACATCATGTTGTTATAATGCCAAAATTTGTACGAATCGGACTAAAACTTAGATCTGGGAAATTGGACCGGTAAAACATAAAATTGATCACAAAATCGTTAAAATCGGCTCTAATAACCTGAAAATGACTATCAATTTGTTAAAATCAACAAGTTTTAGGTTCGGATTATACATGGAAATTTTGGGACGACGATGAGTTTTTTTTTGTACGAAGGACTTATCTCGCATGAAATTTTTGTTATATCAGTTAGAGTTTGTTTCATACTAAACAATCATTTCATACGGAGAACTTTTAAAAGATGTTCAAAGATGAATTGAATGATTAATTCGTACGAAATAGATGGTTCGTATAAAATAAAGTTTGAAAATAAATGTTTAACTTCTAAAGAAATTTGTACAAAGAAGTTGAATCGTATGAATAACATGCATTTCAAACTTTAATTTTTTGGATAAGAGTGTGTTTCGTACGAAACAGGTGGTTTGTACGAATCATTGAAGGAAATTTTGAATGTTTAAAATTTTCTAACGGTTAGTTGTTATTTTTATGAACAGGCCAAGAAATCTGCGTTTTCTCCGGTCCACAATATATGTTGTATCACAGAAGCCTCAATTCCGGAGATTGCGGCATATCGAGATATTTTGGATTTTCTCACATGGATTCGAGTGACTAAAGCGTTAACGGATAGACAAACAGCATATCTTTCGCATGTGGGGTATTTTTGGAATGCCGCTGAGTACAATATTGATGATAACGCCATTATTTCAGTTGTAAAGATTGATGATGTTAACATTCCAGTGAAGATTACCGAGGAGTTAATTAGAAAGGTTTTGCATTTTAAAGATAACAAAGACGATTCGACAGGTTTTTCTGAATACATGGGTAAAAGGATGCTTTATCGAACGGGGTATACAGGATTTGTGAACGCTGCACCATTCAAGAAGGAAACCTGAGCGCACCTTTCAGATATCTTGCACATGTTATCACTCATGGTTTAAGTCATAGGAAAGGTGGTTGTTGGTGCATAATGTCTATTGCCTACGTCTAGGATATATCTGTAATGTTTATAAAGTTTACAAGTTAATGTTTAATTGAGAAAATGTAAATTTTATATGTTTGTTCACTATGAGTCGCACAAAACAGAAGGATGTTTCGTACGAGTGGGTCACTCGTAATAAATACCATTTCATACGAAACATAGATGTTTGTTTTTGCACGCACTTCGGTACGAGTCATGTCGACCTATAAATAGGGAAGTGTTGTGTAGAGCTGAAAAGTGATTTGTCAATTAGTACGGCGAAGCTCTGTCAGTTTGTTTACTTGCGTCTCTGACTTGAACGTCATTAATACATCAGAGAGCAGTTAAACAGTAAGTACTATCTTGTTTGTCATGTCTACCTCTCTAGCAATGAATTCCGCTTCTGCTAGTTGAGCGAGATCAGGTCGATTGCTCATTTCGGGAGCTCGATCCCCGTTCACAAGTGGTATCAAAGCCATGAGATCTGATCTACAGGTAGACAACAAGTAGTTACTGTTCAGACTTGGATATATCTTCATCTTCATCATTTTTTTGACCTTTGCTGGATTTTGGACAAATTTCGGACGAATTCATGGACAAAATGGACTAGGATTTTGGTAATTCAAGTTAATCTTCAATCTAATCAATCCATACCATAATTCGGACATAAAATTGAACTAAATCATGTTGAAATCGATAAAAGTTGGTCAGGTTGAAGTTTGAATCAGTTTTGCATGAGTTTCACACGAAATAAAGTTGTTTTGATTTTGGTACGAATCAGTTAAAATTTCATACGGATCAGTTAAAATTTCATAAAATCTTACAATTTTTCAGAATTTCAACTTGATTGGTACAAAATTTCAATCGTACAAAATTTTACTCATTAAAAAACACATGTTTCGTACAAAATGACTTGATTCGTACGAAATCACAGTTTTTTTGTGAAAAAATTTGAATCGTATAAAAATCTATTTCGTGCAAAATATTTGTTATATGTTTCGTACAAAACTTTTTGACCGCACAAAATCAATCTAATCTGATCATTTTGTTTTTGAGAAGTGTGTTCTAACTTTTTACAGGAAAAATGTCTGAGGAATTTATAATGCGTTCGCCACATCGGTTGTTACCACTACACAGCTCAAAACATCAATTTAGAGAATGAAATGTGAACAACGACGAAACCTCCAAAGCTTATGAATCTGGAAGATTTTGATAGTTGGAGTGAGAGGTTTATGAACTGGGTTCAAGCTAACCATTTTACTTGCTGGTTTGCAATCGAGGAAAAATATATCGCACCAGTTAGTGAAAACGGGCTTGAAAAGACCGTTGCTCAATTTTCTGATGTTGAACCAGAAAGATTTATCAACGAAAAGAAAATAATGAACATTCTTCAGCAATCGATTAAAGAAGACATCTTGGCTTTATTGCAATATGATGATGATGCGCAATCTTTTTGGAATGCTCTTCGACTCAAATTTCAAGGCAGTGCTCAACTCCGCAAAAGCAAAAGGGCATTATTAAGTAAAGAGTTTGACGTATTCACATTGATCAAAGGAGAAAGGGTTAAGCAGCTAATTGAGCAATACTGTCATCTGGTGGTTCATATGAAGAGGATGGGAATTGTGAAGACAAATGAAGAGCTTGTTGATAAGCTAGCTGATTCTCTGCCACAGGGTGAATGGTCGACTTACTTAACCATTTTGAAGAATGGAGTTGAATACAGCAATTTCTCGTTGCCTCACTTTATCGAAAGATTGGAAGGTCATGAATTGGAGATATAAAAGATGGCTAAAAACAAGACTGTTCAAATGCAACAAGATGTTAATCTTTATTTCAAAAACAGTATTGTTGCTCAAATCCAAGCGCCAAAGATTCAAACTGCGTTCAGTGCATATAGTTCACCAAGCACACCTCGAACTCAGTCAAGTGGTTTCCAATCATTCCCAACAGTCGATCCAAATACTCCTTCAAGTCAACAATCTTCGTTTGGGTCAAATCAATCTCAAACAATCAAACCACTTCATCATCCAATTCAAGTCAAAGAGTTTTGCGATGAAACATTGCCGTTGACTTTAAGAAATTTTGACGAAAAGACAGCAAAACAACATATGTCTCTACTTGCTTCAGTTCTTGAGTCATATGACAGTCTTGTTGATGGAAAGATTGGAAATTCTGAAATGGTACGCGCTGCCATTCAGGGTACAGAAGATTTCAAAACGTTTATCGATTTATTTACAGCAGAAAGCTCTGAGATGTTACAAAGGAAAGTATCGGAAGCTGTAAAAGAAGGAACAATTCCTGAGAAGATGTCTACAGCTGAGATTATTGAACAAAAGAAGAAATGGTTTCGAGAGAGTTCAGCTGAGTGAAAGTTTAAGAGACCTCAAGCATTTTTCACCAGAGATGCTGATATTTCTTTAGGGGATATTTTGAGTTGGGTTGGATTGAAGAGGTAAATGTTTATGTGATTAAAAGAGAATTTGGGATTCAATACTTCTGATATTTGAGCGACATGAAAACATTTCCTTATTGGGACATAAAGGAACTTGTACAAACCAAGATGATAATCTTAAGATGAAGTTCCATGACCAAAAGCTATGGAGATTGATCAAGTTTGAAGCTAAGCATGGTTTTGTCCACTGGAAACCGCATAATCCACGTCGTATTCTTAAAGTAGATCCAGTGACAACGGAGAAAGATATTACTTTGATTGTAAAGAAACCACGGGTGATGAAAAACATGCCGCTGATCAAAATGGAGACAGATTTTTATGCGATCTTCAAGTGGTGGCATTATGATTCGAATACAGGAGAGGCTGTTATATGTGTACACCGAGATAAAGATTCATGGAGGATTACAGAGAAATTAACCGAAGCCGTCATAGCACACAAAAGAATATATGGGCTGTGGCGAGGAATTCGAGTACTAGACCCCATGTGGCTAGTAAATGTTTGAAGAAAGACATAGAATGTTTATTTTATAGCAAGATAAGTTTCGAAGAAAAGGATCGGGAAGCAAGCACCTCAATTTCAAAAGATCGTGAATGTGTGCTTTGCGAATGATATTCATTCTGGATCGGATTGGAAAACAACCTGGAGAAAGCTTGAGAAGAAGGAGTTAAAGAAAACAGAAGAAAAAGAAGCTTGGTTTGCTGAACGTTCAAAAATAGCATCGTTAAGGAGCTTTCAGTTTTTGAAGCGACGTCCTCTGACTGATCAAATGCCAATTGCTTCTGAGGAACGTCGAAAGCTGGTAAAGAGGTTCTTTGGGAATTAAAGTCAAATCAAATTGAAGATTGTGAAGATTATCCAGACTTGGCAACATAGAAGGGGGAGTTTGTTAGTGCATAATTTCTATTGCCTATGTCTAGGATATATCTGTAAAGTTTATAAAGTCTACAAGTTAATGTTTAATTGAGAAAATGCAAATTTTATATGTTTGTTCACAGTGATTCGCACGAAACAGATGCATGTTTCGTACGAGTGATTCACTCGTACTAAATACCATTCGTACGAAACATAGATGTTTGTTTTGCACGCACTTTGGTACGAGTCATGTCGACCTATAAATAGGGAAGTGTTGTGTTAGAGCTGAAAAGTGATTTGTCAATTAGTACGGCGAAGCTCTATCAGTTTGTTTACTTGCGTCTGTAACTTGAACGTCATTAATACATCAGAAGCAGTTAAAGAGTAAGTACTATCTTATTTGTCATGTCTACCTCTCTAGCAATGAATTCTGCATCTGCTAGTTGAGCGAGATCAGGTCGATTGCTCATTTCGTGAGCTCGATCCCCGTTCACAAGTTGTATCAGAGCCCCGAGATCTGATCTACAGATAGAAACAAGTAGTTACTGTTCAGACTTGGATATATCTTCATCTTCATCATTTTTCTGACCTTTTGCTGGATTTTGGACAAATTTCAGACGAATTCATGGACAAAATGGACTAAGATTTTAGTAATTCAAGTTAATCTTCAATCTAATCAATCCATACCATAATTCGGACATAAAATTGAACTAAATCATGTTGAAATCGATAAAACATAGATGTTTGTTTTGCACGCACTTTGGTACGAGTCATGGTTTTGAGAGAGTTCAGCTGAGCGAAAGTTTAAGAGACCTCTAGCATTTTTCACCAGAGATGCTGATATTTCTTTAGGGGATATTTTGAGTTGGGGTTGGATTGAAGAGGTAAATGTTTATGTGATTAAAAGAGTATTTGGGATTCAATACTTTTGATATCTGAGCAACATCAAAACATTGCCTTATTGGGACATAAAGGAACTTGTACAAACCAAGATGATAAATCTTAAGATGAAGTTCCATGACAAAAAGCTGTGGAGATTGATCAAGTTTGAAGCTAAGCATGGTTTTGTCCACTAGAAACCGCATAATCCACGTCGTATTGTCCACTGGAAACCATGACAAAGGAGAAAGATATTACTTTGATTGTAAAGAAACCACGGGTGATGAAAAACATGCCGCTAATCAAAATGGAGCAAGATTTTTATGCGATCTTCAAGTGGTGGCATTATGATTCGAATACAGGAGAAGCTGTTATATGTGTACACCCAGATAAAGATTTGTGGAGGATTACAGAGGAATTAACCGAAGCCGTCATAGCACACAAAAGAATATATGGGCTGTGGCGAGGCATTCGAGTACTAGACCCCATGTGGCTAGTAAATGTTCGAAGAAAGACATAGAATGTTTATTTTATATCAAGATAAGCTTCGAAGAAAAGGATCAGAAGCAAGTACTTCACTTTCAAAAGATCGTGAATGTGTGCTTTGCAAATGATATTCATTCTGGATCGGATTGGAAAACAACCTGGAGAAAGCTTGAGAAGAAGGAGTTAAAGAAAGCAGAAGAAAAAGAAGCTTGGATTGCTGAACGTTCAAGAATAGCATCGTTAAGGAGCTTTTAGTTTTTGAAGCGACGTCCTCTGACTGATCAAATGCCAATTGCATCTGAGGAACGTTGAAAGCCGGTAAAGAGGTTCTTTGGGCGTTAAAGTCAAATCAAATTGAACATTGTGAAGTTATCCAGACTGCGGCAACATCCAATGGGGAGTTTGATGGTGCATAATGTCTATTGCCTACGTCTAGGATATATCTGTAATGTTTATAAAGTTTACAAGTTAATGTTTAATTGAGAAAAGGTAAATTTTATATGTTTGTTCACTGTGAGTCGCACGAAACTGAAGCATGTTTCATACGAGTGAGTCACTCATACGAAATACCATCTCGTATGAAATACCATTTCGTACGAAACATAGATGTTTGTTTTGCACGCACTTTGGTACGAGTCATGTCGACCTATAAATAGGGAAGTGTTGTGTTAGAGCTGAAAAGTGATTTGTTAATTAGTACGGCGAAGCTCTATCAGTTTGTTTACTTGCATCTGTAACTTGAACGTCATTAATACATCAGCAGCAGTTAAACAGTAAGTACTATCTTGTTTGTCATGTCTACCTCTCTAGCAATGAATTCGCCTCTGCTAGTTGAGCGAGATCAGGTCGATTGCTCATTTCGGGAGCTCGATCTCTGTTCACAATGGTATCAGAGCCATGAGATCTGATCTACAGATAGATAACAAGTAGTTACTGTTCAGACTTGGATATATCTTCATCTTCATCATTTTTCTGACCTTTGTTGGATTTTGGACAAATTTCAGACGAATTCATTGACAAAATGGACTAGGATTTTAGTAATTCAAGTTAATCTTCAATCTAATCAATCCATACCATAATTCGGACATAAAATTGAACTAAATCATGTTGAAATCGATAAAATTTGGTCAGGTTGAATTTTGAATCAGTTTTGCACGAGTTTCGCACGAAATAAAGTTGTTTTGATTTTGGTACGAATCAGCTTAAAATTTCATACGGATCAGCTAAAATTTCATAAAATCTTACAATTTTTTAGAATTTCAACTTGATTCGTACAAAATTTCAATCGTACAAAATTTACTCATTAAAAAACACATATTTCGTACAAAATCACTTGATTCGTACGAAATCACAGTTTTTTTGTGAAAAAATTGAATCGTATAAAAATCTATTTCGTGCAAAATATTTGTTATTTGTTTCGTACGAAACTTTTTGACCGCACAAAA
This sequence comes from Scalesia atractyloides, assembly GCA_947069175.1. Lineage (NCBI taxonomy): Eukaryota > Viridiplantae > Streptophyta > Magnoliopsida > Asterales > Asteraceae > Scalesia > Scalesia atractyloides. The sequence continues at coordinate 39,063,178 of CAMTDV010000022.1, read as the reverse complement.
TCAGTCTAATCTGATCATTTAGTTTTCGAGAAGTGTGTTCTAACTTTTTACAGGAAAAATGTCTAAGGAATTTTACATTGCGTTCGCCACATCGGTTGTTACCACTGCAGCAGCTCAAAACATCAATTTAGAGAACGAAATGTGAACAACGACGAAACCTCCAAAGCTTATGAATATGGAAGATTTTGATAGTTGGAGTGAGAGGTTTATGAACTGGGTTCAAGCTAACCATTTTACTTGCTGGTTTGCAATCGATGAAAAATATATCGCACCAGATGGAGAAAACAGGCTTGAAAAGACCCTTGCTCAATTTTCTGATGTTGAACCAGAAAGATTTATCAACGAAAAGAAAATAATGAAAATTCTTCAGCAATCGATTAAAGAAGACATCTTGGCTTTATGCGCAATCTTTATGGAATGCTGTTCGACTCAAATTTCAAGGCAGTTCTCAACTCTGCATAAGCAAAAGGGCATTATTAAGCAAAGAGTTTGACGTATTCACATTGATCAAAGGAGAAACGGTTCAGTAGCTAATTGAGCGATACTGTCATCTGGTGGTTCATATGAAGAGGATGGGAATTGTGAAGACAAATGAAGAGCTTGTTGATAAGCTAGCTGATTCTCTGCCACAAGGTGAATGGTCGACTTACTTAACCATTTTGAAGAATGGAGTTGAATACAGCAATTTCTCGTTGCCTCGCTTTATCAAAAGATTGGAAGGTCATGAATTGGAGATGCAAAATATGGCTAAAAACAAGACTGTTCAATGCAACAAGATGTTAATCTTTATTTCAAAAACAGTTCTGTTGCTCAAATCCAAGTGCCAAAGATTCAAACTGCACTCAGTGTATATAGTTCACCAAGCACACCTCCAACTCAGTCAAGTGATTTCCAATTATTCCGAATAGTCGATTCAAATACTCCTTCAAGTCAACAATCTTCGTTTGGTTCAAATCAATCTCAGAACAATCAAACCACTTCATCATCCAATTCAAGTTAAAGAGTTTTGCAATGCAACATCGCCATTGACTTTCAGAATGCGCAAAATTTTGATGAAAAGACAGCAAAACAACATATGTCTCTACTTGCTTCAGTTCTTGAGTCATATGACAGTCTTTTTGCTGGAAAGATTGGAAATTCTGAAATGACACATGAAGACTATGATCAAATTGATCCAGTTGAAATGGAATTGATAGATATAAAATGGTGCATGGCTTCGATCGTTCGATGAGCATAGAGATTTATGGAAATCATTAGTAAAGAAAAATTGGGAGGATTGGATGGGAAACTTGGATTTGATAAATCCAAAGTTACTTGTTTCTAGTGTCGGGAGAAAGGTCACTTTAAAAACGAATGTCCAAATCAAGAGGTTCAAGGAAATCATAATCTTTCACTGATGACTATTACAAAAGAGCGATCTATCACCGACCACAACAAAGAACAAGAATAGTGCCAATTGAAGACAAGCAACCTGAAACTAAAGATAAGGCTTTGGTTGTTACACAAGAAGACGAAGGGTTTAATTGGAACAAGTTTATTTCGAAAGGAGAAAGTTTGGCGTTGGTGGCTGAAATTATTGAGGAACCTAAAGAAGAATCGGAGGCATCTTTTGATGAAGGACCTGAGGATGAGGATTATTACTATCATACTTCATCAGAGGAAGAGGAGCTTTTGAATGGTCCATTCAAACATCTTTTGCCTAATGATGTTTTAAAAACTTTTCCAGGATATTTCGCACCTACTCAACATTCAACATATGAAGAGCAAAAGAAACCGGTTGAAGATGTCAAAGAGGATGAGAAAAAGGAATTGCTAAAAGAAGACATCATTAAAGCGTGCATGGCGAATGGAAATGAGGTAAACAAGTCATTTGAGAATGAAAAATCTTGTTCAAAGTGTGATGAACCATGTGGTGAGTGTCTTGTAAAGGACAAAAGATTTGCTGATTGCAAAGTTTAACAGAGAATTTGTCAAGCGATTACAAAACCACAAAGGAAGCATATGACAAATTGAGTGCGTCTGTTAAACAATATAATAAAGCACCCAGAGAAAATGACACAACACTTATGATGCTTAAAGCAACAGTGATGGATAAACAAATGGCAATTAATATTCATCTAAACACTATTGCTGAGCTCAAAAATGAGCTTGAGAAAATGAGAATTGAAACCGAACGAGTTAACAAACTGTTAATTAGTTATTCCAAAGCTCATAGATCACATTTTACAAAAAATCAAAAATACTGAGGAATCTAAAAATGGTGAAATAAAAAGGGGTAGTTATGATCAAGTTCGTCCACCCATGTGGAACAGTTATGCTTGCAAAAATCCATCTGGCGTGGAAAAGGCGCTAAATCTGAAATTAAAAACCGAACTGCTACCTGAGGATATTGATGTAACATACACTAAAAATGATGGTGAATGTGACTCAGAAGTGGTAAATATTGTGGTTGACAAAGTGTTAACAAATGAATCTGAAGTGGCTGAGTCTGAAAATTTTGTGAAGTCAAAGTCAGAAAATAGTTTAAATGATGATCCCAATGTCATAGTTTATCAAATGAAAGAGTCTGATAAACTATTTTCGGATGAGGATTTTCCAATCAGTAATGTGAAAAGAGATTGTGCAGATAAAATGTTCAAGCTGATGGAGGTAAGTCATGATGATTTAGATAAACATGATGCATCTTTCTATTCTAAATCAAAAACTGACAACCGACCCTCCTATCGGAAAAATGGAGATTATCCGGAAAACAAGAATGCAGGGTTGGGCTTCCAGAAGCAACATAAAACCAACAAGTCCCAAAAATTGAATTTTACAAAGAAAATCAATTTTGAGTTTGGGACAACAACCGAGAAGGAAAAGGAGGTCATCGGTACTCAATCAAATAATGATTTTCTTAAAGAAAACGAGAAACAAACACAGAAATAGGTTCTGGACACCTCTGTTCATAAGGACAGTAGGACATGCTTTAAATGCAAGAAAGTTGGGCATATCGCACGATATTGTTCACAAGAAAGTTCAAAACCAGTTTTTTCTCTGAAAATGTTCACTAAGGATGAAAAGCAAAAAGCACCCATGTTTAAGCCGAAACAAATTCTTAAAAGAAAGATTGGATCTCATCAAAATGTTAAACCAATTATTAAACCTCCATCTAAATTTGAAATTGGTGAAACATCACACAAACATCAACAAGAAGATTCAAAATTTTATGTTAAAAGGGAAAAACCACAAACACAGAAATGGGTTGCTAAAATTGTTAAAACCACATCATCCAAGGTTGAACTTAAACCTTCTATTTCAAACAACATTGAGCTTAAAAAGATTGAAAAGAACAAAGTGGGTCCAAAGTTCGACATTCCAAACCCACCCAAGACCAAATAGGCTTGGGTCTCTTTGTTTAAATGAATTTTGTTAATCATGTGTGCAGGGGCTCCAACGTTCGATATTGTCAAAATGGATCATGGATAGTGTAGTGTCTCGCCACATGACATGAATGCTTGCACTGCTCAATGATGTTAGAGCTATTCGAGGAGGATATGTAGGATTTGCTGGAACGCAGGGAGGTAGGATTGTCGGAGAAGGGATTCTCTCGAACCGAGTTGTATCATTTGAAAAAGTGAACTATATCGCCGAACTTGAGAACAATCTTCTTAGTATCTCACAAATTTGTGACAAGAAGTTCACGACACATTTCAATGATAAAGAATGTCTAATTCTAAAATCCGGTTTCAATATTCCAGAAGAATGGATATTGATGCGAGCTCCGCGAGAAAATGATTTATATGTCCTTGACATGAGCATCGCTTCTACCACGTCAAAGAAAGTTCAATGTTTTGTTTCCAAAGCTACCGAGAAAGAGTCAATTTTATGGCATAGAAAAATGGGGCACATTCATCTACGAAAGATGAATTTTCTTGTGCATAACGACTTAGTGGAGGGTGTCAATTTGAAAAGTTTTCATCTATCAGATGATTGTCTTAGCTGCAAAAAGGGGAAGCAGCATAAGAAATCACACCCGAGAAAGCTGTTGAATTCGATAAAGCTACCACTAGAAAGACTACACATGGATCTCTTTGGACCAGTTAATGTCAAAAGCATTTCTGGAGATCTATATTATCTTGTCGTTACAGATGATTATTCTCGATTTTTATGGGTATTCTTTCTGGAGAGTAAGGATGAAACTTTTGAAACTCTTATGATCCTCTTCAGAAAACTCGAGAATTTATATTATTTGTCCATTAAGAGAATTCGCTGTGATAGTGGAACGGAGTTTAAGAACAAGAAGATGCAAGAGTTCTGCAGTGAAAAGGGGATTCTTCATGAATTCAGTGCCCCCTATACTCCACAACAAAATGGAGTAGCTGAACGAAAGAATCACACGTTGATAGAAACTGCTAGAACAATGTTAGCTAATTCGAAATTACCGATCAGTGTTTGGAGTGAAGCAGTAGCATCAGCATGCTATACCCTAAATTGTGTGTTGACAGTTAAGCCTCACAAAAAGACATGTTTCGAGTTATTGAATCAACGAAAGCCTAACTTAGCATTTTTGGAACCTTTTGGATCACCGTGTACGGTCGTGGACCTGGCTGGTAAATTTGGAGCAAAATCTTTGGAAGGTTTCTTTGTTGGTTACGCTACTCCTCAAAAACGTGTTTTCTTGCCGAGTCTGAACCAGGTAGTTCTAGCGCAGCACGTTGATTATCAAAGATATACAACGCCTAAGCAGAAGCCTGGGGATCCATGGTTGTTTAACTACGATGGATTGTAGGATTCGTTTGATCTACCAGATGTGCCAACTAAAGAAGAACTTGTTATGGTATTTCAACAACATCAGTTATCTAATCAAGAACAAGTTCCTCGACCTTTGGTGATTTCTACATCATTACCAGTTAACACGTCTGATGTTGGTCAAAGTTCTTCTGTTCTAAATCCAGTTCCTGCTCCAAATGTCAATGCTGTTGAATCTTCTGTCCAGCCAAATGCAGATGTTGTCTCTGATCGGGAACCAACTTTCAACGATGGAGGATCCAGTTCTGATGAAGGATCTAAACAGATTGAAGGCTTTCTAAACCAACAGGTTAATCAGTCTAATGCTAGGAATAAAGCTTCTTCATCTGTACCGGTTGTCGATGAAATTCTCAAAAATTTGCAACCACAAGTAGATGTTCCAACTGAAAGTGATACCAAGGACACTTTCATATCATCCATCAGAGAACATTATAGGCAGCTTACAATCTGGAGTGCAAACTCACTTTCAGATTAATAAAGATCTAAGATGTTTCTATACTAATATTGCTCCACTTCGAGTACGACTTTCTCATAGTTTTTTTGTTTCTCAGGTTGAACCGGGAAACTGAAAAGACGCGTTAAAAGAAGAAAGTTGGGTGGATGCAATGCAAGAAGAGTTACTTCAATTCCAGAAACTTGGAGTCTGGATGCTTGTAGACCTGCTACAGCATCATAAAAAGATTAACACAAGATGGGTCTTCAAGTGTAAAAGAGACGATAGAGGAGTTGTGGTGCGCAACAAAGCTCGACTTTGGTCCAAGGTTTTCATCAGCAAGAGGGGATAGATTATACTGAAGTCTATGCCCCAGTTGCACGTCTTGAAGCAATTCGCATATTCTTGGCCTTTGCCTCGTGTAAAGGATTCAAGGTGTACCAATTGGATGTTAAATCTGCTTTCCTTTACAGAAAAGTGAAAGAGGAGGTGTACGTCGGCCTACCACCGGGGTTCGTTGATCCAGTACACAAAGAAAAAGTCTACCTCTTGAATAAAGCTTTATATGGTCTTCATCAAGCCCCGAGAGCTTGGTATGAAACATCTTCGAGTCATCTTCTGGACAATGGCTTTATTTGGGGGACAACAGATTCTACCCTCTTCACAAAGGAAGTCAATGGGCATCTAATTATCGTACAGATATATGTTGATGATATTATCTTTGGATCGACAATTGACAAGCTGTGTAAAGAATTTGAAGAAGTCATGAAGCGCAAATTTGAAATGAGCGCAACGGGGGAGATGAAGTTCTTTCTAGGACTTTAGGTTGACCAGTTGCCTGATGGTATTTTTATTCATCAGACAAAATATGTTCATAACATATTGCAGAAATTCAATATGACAGGGGCTAAAACAGCATCGACCCCGTTATCTCCAAATCACGGCATTTGTCCAGATCTTACCGGAGAAAAAGTTGATGAAACTTTTATCGCTCCATGATCAGATCCTTGATTATCTTACTGCTTCTCGACCATATATCATGTATCCAACGTGCCTGTGCTCCCGTTATCAGTCTAATTCAAGAGAGTCACTCCTGCTTATCGTTAAACGCATAATGAGATATCTGAAGGGTTTTCCAAGAACCGGCTTGTGGTACCCTAGACATGATGATTTTAATCTTGCAGACTACTCGGATTCTGATTTTGGATGCTGCAAACTGAATACAAAGTCTACAACGGTCGGTGCCAGTTCTTCGGAACCCGTTTGGTAACGTGGCAATGCAAGAAACAAACCGCGGTCGCTCTCTCTACCTGTGAGGCTGAATACGTTTCGGCATCCAGTTGTTGTGCTCAGATTCTCTGGATACAGCAATAGATGAGAGATTTCGGTTTGCAATTTCTTGATACGCCTATATATGTAGATACAAGCCGCGATCGATATCACCAAAAACTCATGTCAAGACTCACGTACTAAACATATCGAGATTCGACACCACTTTATCCGTGATTGCTACGAGAAAAAGTTGGTACGAATTGAGAAAATCCACACTTATGACCGAAAAGCAGATTTTTATACCAAAGCTTTTGATAAAACAAAGTTTAAAAATTTGTTAAAGCTAAATGGTTTAAAAAATATGATCTCAGGGGATGTATTTGAGGTTGAGTTTGAGGATGATGTCGACTTGATGTGAATTTGTCATCGGTTAAATGTTTTTTCTGTACATTCTTTCTTATAATTTATTTAAAAATCCAAAAATATGTTTTTTATTTTAGGGGGAGAATATTTGAGGAAAATACAAAAACATTTAAAAAAACAAAAAGAGTTTTGTGTAAAAAGAGTGATCATAGTATCAAAAATGATAGTCACAATATGCTAAAGAATTGTATTGTTTAAAGAAATAAAGCAAGTCTTACTATGGATATGCGAATAGACTTCACTCGTTCAGTAAATTGTATTTGAGATATAAACCTAAAACACACAAAACTGATTAACTTGTGTGTTAACATCTCGCGGATATATGGACTTAGTACTCCGAAATTTCGTTTGAGAGAATGCCAGATTCTGCGATACTAGGTCTTTATATTTGATTGATATTTGGGGTATTATTCGAGTTCTTCTGATTTTTCGGAAGCAATGGCCTAGAACTCATATAATAATTTTGCATATTTCTCCAAAAGCTGCATGAAAAATGATTATGTCTTAAGCAATTATGACATTTGTAGTAGAAAAAGATTCCTTAATGGAACACCACCTAAAGACGAGCCTTCATCTCTTTGTCTGTACGATAGTACTAACCTGAGCTCTCAAGGTCTCGCATTCACCCTATATACAGATATCAATTCGATATATTCACCTGTAAAATGATATTCTGGGAATCTTGATCCGGGAGTATATCTGAGATGGAAAACACATTTTTAAATGGACAAATATATTGGCAATCTAGGTCAATTTGTTTAAAAGCTTAAAGGGTGTTTCTAGACTAACGGTACTCATGACTTATATGTATGACTGAAATGATCCTCAAAAAACACAAAATTCACAAAATTGTTATTATTCTTTGGAAAATTGTCTCAAAACTCAGAAAGATTTTCAATTTTCTTAGCTTGATAGTTTTATTTTTGTTTACCGATGATAAAAACACTGATGGTTGAATTCATAGCAACATCTTGCTGAGGAAAGCTTGGAATCATGGGTTGGGAGCTAATTTTTGTAAAAAGTTTTCTCAAATTACAAGAAAGTTCATTAATTTGAAACTTTACATGTTACAATAAATCTGTTTGGTCAAACATGGTCAACCAAGGTCATTAACTTGGACTTGGAAGGCAAATTGAATAACCAGGGTCATTAACTTGGACTTGGTTAGTCAAGTGGATTTTTAAAACAGATAAAATTCCTGTTAAAATGAATGAAAAATACAAAAATAAAAATTGAAAATTGAAATTGAAAAGTTTGAGTTTCTTAGTTTTGATTCGCACAAAATCGAATTTCATGCGAAAAGAGACGTTTTTGTACGAAACAAGAGTTAAAATTTTGTGCGATTCATACTGATTTCATACGAAACAGGGTGAGTATAAATACTCTTTGTTTCGCACAGAAATGAAGTTTCTGATCTTTGTGCACTATTGAATGACTCAGAGTGTTTTTGTGCAATTCGATTCTAAAAACTTCATTTCTTTGTTTTTGTGTTTGTTATTCACATTGTTGAGGTTGATTTGCACACCTCTTACAATGGGCAAGGTAATTTCGTGAAGATCTCACTGTTATAATGTCAAAATTTCGTACGATTCGGATTAACTTAGATCCAGGGAAATTGGACCAGTAAAACTTAATATTGATCTCAAAATCGTTAAAATCCACTCTAATAACCTGAAAATCGACTATTAATTTGCTAAAAAACAACAAGTTTTAGGTTCGGATTATACTTGGACAAATTTTGGGACGACCATGATTTGGTACGACTGATCTGTTTCGCATGAAATAAGATTTCAAAGCAAAATGATTAAGTACATAATTTTTGTACGAAGCAAGTGAATCGTATGAATGTCATGAACTTCAACTTTCAATTTTGATTAAGTGAATGTTTCGTGCGAAACATAGGTTTTTGTACCAAACAGAGAGAAAATTTAGATTGTTCAAAATCTGTTGATCAAGAGAATGTTTCGTACGAAACATAGGTTATGTACGAAACAAGAGAAAGACACTTTGAGAGTTTAAAACTTTTGATCAATATAGTGTTTTCGTATGAAACAGAGGTTTAGTACGAATCAGTGAAGAAATTTTGTGAATGTTTGAAAATTTTCTAACGGTTGATTGTTATTTTCTTGAACAGGCCAAGAAATCCGGATTTTCTCCAGTTCATAACATATGTTGTATCACAGACGCTTTAATCCCAGAGATAGCAGCATATCGAAGTATCTTGGATTTTCTTACAAGGATTAGAGTGACGAAAGCGATAACAGAAAGACACACGGCATATCTGTCACATGTGGAATATTTCTGAAATGTTGCGGAGTATATTATTGACGACAACGCCATTATTTCAGCAGTAAAGATTAACGATGTTGATATTCAAATGAAGATTAATGAAGAGTTGATTCGGAAAGTGTTGGATTTTAAGGATAACAAGGATGATCCAACAGGCTTCACTGAATATATGGTTAAAGGATGTTTTTACAGGATGGGATATACAGGTTTTGTGAATGCTGCTCCTTACAAGAAAGGAAATATAGATGTGTCGTTCAGATATCTTGCGCACGTTATTATTCACAGTTTGGGTCATAGGAAGGGTGGTTTTGATGACTTGGTGGATTATCAGATGTGCATGATTACTGCTCTAGTGCTGAATCTTCCCTATAACTTTTCAAAAGTTATATTTACTCAGATTCCAAAACATTTAGAAGGAAAGATTTTTGCAGCATCCAAGATTTATACAGATGATGTTAGACTATTTACATCCGGACTTGAAGAAATCTCCAGACGATGTTCTTAAACTTGAGCATATGGATGTTCAATCATTACAAAGATGAACGTGCATTTGAAGTCTACTCACATTGCTAAACTGATGTTTGGTGCTATTCTGAATAAAGATTATATTTCACCCGCATCTGGAAAGTGGAGGAAGGACGATAGTGGTGACGATGAAGTGGAAGTTAAATCATTATCGTTGTTTGTGGTAAAGAGAAGTCCATGGTTTGTAAAAGACGGAGATAAAGGTAGAAAAGCTACATACAAAGGTAGAAAGAGAAAAACTGCATCTGCTGCTGAAAGTTCAGGGTTACCAGATGAACCTAAGTTGAAGAAACAGTTGAAAAGATGGCAGAAGAGATAGAACGTCAGGCTTTTGGAGCTGACAAGGCAGCTGAAGAAGTACTATCATCTAGTACTGATTCAGAAGATAGAAGAGCAAGAGAGAAAAAAAGAGCAGAGAAATTAGCAAAGAAAGGACAAGATGAGCTAAAACGCAAAGCTGAAGAATGAAAGTGAAAAGCGACAGGCGAAGACGACACAACTTATGTTTCGTCTGAATCTGATCCTGAATCAGCTTTTCATACTCCGGTCAAGAAAAGGCAAAGAAGGATGAAACGATCTGCAGCTCGTATATCTCCGATTGTTAATCCAACAGAAGCTTGTGATGAACAGAATACTGAAGAAAATATGGAGGAACAAACACAGAGTATTCCGTCTCCACTACATCGTATGCATCCAGAGCCAGATCAGCAACGAGTTGAACTATAAATACCTCCGCAACAATCACCATTCATGAGCCAGAACAAGAACAACAACTACCAACACCATAACAACCTGAGTCAGAACCTGTTCAACAATCAATGCCTGATCCTGAACCAGTGCAGCAACCAGCCCACGACAGTCGGCTCAACAAAAGTCTACACCATCTCATGCTCAACAATCTCGTCCTACACCACAATCGTTTGATTCACAAGAATTTTTTGACGAGATTGATTTAGACGATCTACCAAGAGCAGATGAGTTTCATTTTAATGATCCTAGAATCGATGATTTGCAGAAACAGGTGACAATGAACGTTGTGCGCATAAATGAATTACAAGAGCAGATAAACTTGTTATCACCTGAGAAGTTTGAAATGCCCGAAAGAATTGGAGGTTTAATCGTTGATAAACATCAACTAGAAGCGATGATGGCAAGTATTATTTCTGAAAATGAAAGATTGCGTTTGCAAATGATAGAGTATGAGGAAGAACGGTTGAGAAATAATCGAAGAATGGATGTGTTTGAGAAAATTCTTGAAAAGAAGTTGGGATTGAGTATATCTGTGGCGATTGATGAAATTGAACATGCAGAAGCGAGGGAAAGAGTTGCAGAACGAGAACGATTGGCTAAATACCAATCTGATGCGCAGGGGAATGGAAAAGGTAAGATAGTGGAGGATTCCGTGACTGATAAAGCTGTGCCAAAAGCTGAATCTGGGCCAGTACAATGTTCGGATATTGTAGTGTATGAAGAACCGAAGAATTTTATTCTGATAGGAAAACCTATTGATGTTAATATAGCTTTTCTTGATATCCCAAAGACATCAAGATTGGTTGATGAAGAAAAAGACAGGAATAGACAGTAAGGAAACGGCTGAAGAAACAGAAAAAGATGCAGAAGTAGAGGATACTAAAGATGTTGATGTTGATGATAAAGATTCTAGTAGTTCGGATGATGATAATGATGATGATAATGTTGGAGGATCGAGTATTCGTGTAATAGATTCAAATGTTAATGAACTAGTTGATCTTTCCGAGTACTTTGATGTACAAACCAAACTACTGAAGAAGAAAGGATGGATAAAGCTGGTGAATCAGTAGATGCTCAGCAGGCAGGAATTTTCACAGAGAATGTTACATCTTCTGTTCCTGTCGTGCAAAAGCCATTTGTATTATATCTTGAGCATGATGTTGAGGAAGGGGAGTTTATTCATAGTTATTCAAAAGAAGAGATAGCAGAAATGCTCGGAATTAGCAGAGAGAATTTCGATTTTGATTTTGAAGACGAACTGAATGAGATAGATGTTTTCAAACCAAATACTTATGTTTTTGAAGATATAGAGGATGCAAACGTATATGATAACGTTGTCGTGGAAAGAGATTCTGATGAAGATGCTAATGATGCCATTCAGGGTACAGAAGATTTCCCAACGTTTATCGATTTATTTACAGCAGAAAGCTCTGAAATGTTACAAAGGAAAGTATCGGAAGCTGTAAAAGAAGGAACAATTACTGAGAAGATGTTTACAGCTGAGATTATTGAAAAAAAGAAGAAATGGTTTCGAGAGAGTTCAGCTGAGTGAAAGTTTAAGAGACCTCTAGCATTTTTCACCAGAGATACTGATATTTCTTTAGGGGATATTTTGAGTTGGGTTGGATTGAAGAGGTAAATGTTTATGTGATTAAAAAGAGAATTTGGGATTCAATACTTTCGATATCTGAGCGACATCAAAACATTGCCTTATTGGGACATAAAGGAACTTGTACAAACCAAGATGATAAATCTTAAGTTGAAGTTCCATGACCAAACGCTGTGGAGATTGGTCAAGTTTGAAGCTAAGCATGGTTTTGTCCACTGGAAACCGCATAATCCACGTCGTATTGTTAAAGTAGATCCAGTGACAAAGGAGAAAGATATTACTTTGATTGTAAAGAAACCACGGGTGATGAAAAACATGCCGCTGATCAAAATGGAGCAAGATTTTTATGCGATCTTCAAATGGTGGCATTATGATTCGAATACAGGAGAGGCTGTTATATGTGTACACCCAAATAAAGATTCGTGGAGGATTACAGAGGAATTAACCGAAGCCGTCATAGCACACAAAAGAATATATGGGCTGTGGCGAGGAATTCGAGTACTAGACCCCATGTGGCTAGTAAATTGTTCGAAGAAAGACATAGAATGTTTATTTTATAGCAAGATAAGTTTCGAAGAAAAGGATCAGGAGCAAGCACTTCAATTTCAAAAGATCGTGAATGTGTGCTTTGCGAATGATATTCATTCTGGATTGGATTGGAAAACAACCTGGAGAACGCTTGAGAAGAAGGAGTTAAAAAAACTGAAGAAAAAGAAACTCGGATTGCTGAACGTTCAAGAATAGCATCGTTAAGGAGCTTTCAGTTTTTGAAGCGACGTCCTCTGACTGATCAAACGCCAATTGCTTCTGAGGAACGTCGAAAGCCGGTAAAGAGGTTTTTTGGGCGTTAAAGTCAAATCAAATTGAAGATTTTGAAGATTATCCAGACTGCGGCAACATCCAAGGGGGAGTTTGTTGGTGCATAATGTCTATTGCCTACGTCTAGGATCTATCTGTAATGTTTATAAAGTTTACAAGTTAACGTTTAATTGAGAAAATGTAAATTTTATATGTTTGTTCACTGTGATTCACACAAAACAGAAGCATGTTTCGTACGAGTGAGTCACTCATACGAAATACCATTTCATACGAAACATAGATGTTTGTTTTTGCACGCACTTTGGTACAAGTCATGTCGACCTATAAATAGGGATGTGTTGTGTTAGAGCTGAAAAGTGATTTGTCAATTAGTACGGCGAAGCTCTGTCAGTTTGTTTACTTGCATCTGTAACTTGAACGTCATTAATACATTAGAAGCAGTTAAACAGTAAGTACTATCTTGTTTGTCATGTCTACCTCTCTAGCAATGAATTCCACCTCTGCTAGTTGAGCGAGATCAGGTCGATTGCTCATTTCTGGAGCTCGATCCCCGTTCACAGTGGTTTTGATGATTTAGTGGATTATCAAATGTGTATGATTACTGTGTTAGTGTTGAATCTTGCATACAACTTTTCAAAGGTCATATTTACTCAGATGATTCAGAAAATTCAGAAGGAAAAGTGTTTGCAGTATCCAAGATTCATTCAGATGTTGTTAGACTTTTTGCATCCTGATTTGAAGAAATCTCCGAACGATGTCCTCAGGCTTGAACATATGGATGTTTCAACGTTAGAAAGAGGAATGTGCATCTAAAGTCTGCTCCTGTAGCTAAACCAATGTTTGGTGCGATTCTCGATAAAGATTACATTTCACCAGCACCAGGAAAGTGGAGAAAGGAGGAAAGTAGCGACGATGAAGAATAGCTTAAAGCATTATCGTTGTTTGTTGCAAAAAGAAGTCCATCGTTTGTGAATGATGGAGAAAAAGGTGGGAAAGCTACATATAAAGGAAAAAAGAGAAAAACTAAGTATGCAGCTGGAAGTCCAGGGTTAAGAGATGAACCAGAAGTTGAGGAAACGGTTGAAGAGATGGCTGAAGAGATTGAACGTCAGGCTTTCGGAGCTGACAAAGTAGCTGAAGAAGTACTGTCATCAAGTAGAGGTTCAGAAGATAGAAGAGCTGGAGAAAAGAAATGAGCTAAAAAATTAGCGAAGAAACGTCAAGCTGAATTGAAACGCAAAATAGAGGAACTCAAAAGAGAAGCAACAGGCGAGGATGATACAACTTATGTTCCATCTGAATCTGATACTGAATCTGCTTTTCGAACTCCCATCAAGAAAAACAAAGAAGAATGAAGCGTCCTGCAGCTAGAATATCTCCGATGTCATTCAAAAGGAAACTGGTACTCAACCTATTATTGAAGAAAATGTGGAGGAATCATCACAGAATATTCCGTCTCCACCACAACATGTGCAGCCAGAACCAGCTCAGCAACAATCTGAACCAGAGATAGCTCCTCAACAACAATCAATTCCTGAACCAGAACCAGATCAACAATAGCCAGCACAACAACAACCTCAACCGGAGTTAGTTCAGCCACAATCGCAACAATCAGAGCCAGATCAGCAACCACCGAAACAACAGTCTACTCAACAACATTCCCAACCATCTCATGCGCAACAATCTCATCCTACACAACAGCCATTTGAATCACAATCATTTTTTGATGAGATTGGTTTAGATGATTTACCAGGAGGAGATGAATTTCGATTTAATGATCCAAGAGTTGACGACTTGCAAAAACAGGTTACGATGAATGTGGTGCGTATAGCTGAGTTGCAAGAGCAGATAAATGAGTTAACTGCTGAAAAGCTTTAAATGCTGGAGAGGATTGGAGGATTGATTGTTGACAAACAACAGTTAGAAGCTGATGTTAGCAAGTATTGTTTCTGAAAATGAAAGATTGCGTTTACGAATGGCAGAATACGAAGAAGAACGTTTGAGGAACAATCGAAGAATGGATGTGTTTGAAAAGATTTTGGAAAAGAAGTTGGGATTAAATATTTCTGCTATAATAGATGAAATAGAATGAGCAGAAGTGAGAAAGAGAGTTGCGGAAAGAGAACGTTTATCTAAACAGCAATCTGAAAAACAAGGGAAAGGAAAAGGAAAGATAGTAGAGGAATCTGTGATTAATGAATCTGTGCCAGAAGCTGAGTCTGAGCCAGTAACATGTTGGGATATTGTGGTGTATGAAGAACCAAAAAAGTTTATCCTGATAGGAAAGCTAACTGATGTGGATATAGCTTCACTTGATATTACTCAAAGACATCGAGATTGGTTGATAAAGAAAAAGATGACAAAAGAAAGTAAATAAACTACTGAAGAAACTGAAAAGGAAGCAGAAGTAGAGGATGTTGATGATGCTGATGTTGATGTTAAGGATTCTAGTAGCTCAGACGATGATAATGATGATGACAATGTTGGAGGGTCGGGAATTCTTGTAATTGATTCGAATGTTAATGAATTAGTAGATCTTTCTGAGTACTTTGATGATTCCGTGAATCAAATTTCTGAAGAAGAAAGACGAACAAAGTTGATGAGTCAGTTGATGCTCAGCAGGCAGGAATTTTCACAGAAAATGTTATATCTTTTATTCTTGTCATGCCAAAACCGTTTGTGTTATATATTTAGCATGACGTTGAAGAAGGGGAGTTTGTTCACAGTTATTCGAAAGTAGAAATAGCAGCAATGCTTGGTATTAGTGAAGAAAAGTTCGATTTTGATTTGAAGACGAACTTAATGAGATAGATATTTTTGAACCGAATGCTTATGTTTTCGAAGACATAGAAGATGCAAACATGTATGATAACGTTGTCGTGGAAAGTGATTCTAATGAAGATGCTAATGATGCCAATCAGGGTACAGATGATTTCCCAACATTTACTGATCTATTTACAGCAGAAAGTTCTAATATGTTGCAAAGGAAAGTATCTGAAGCTGCAAAAGAAGGAACAATTCCTCAGAAAATGTCTAAAGCTGAAATTGTTGACCAAAAGAAGAAATGGTTTCGCGTGAATTCAGCCGAATGTAAGTTTAAAAGACCCCTAGCATTCTTTACCAGAGATGCTGATATTTCTCTAGGGGACATTCTGAGTTGGGGATGGATTGAAGAGCTCAATGTGTATGCGATAAAAAGGGAATTTGGTACCTAATACTATCGATATTTGAGCGACATCAAAACACTGCCGTATTAGGATATAAAGGAGCTTGTTCAAACAAAGATGATAAATCTAAAGATGAAGTTTCATGACCAAAAGCTTTGGAGATTGATCAAGTTTGAAGCTACGCATGGTTTTGTACATTGGAAACCTCATTATCCTCATTGCATTATTAAAGTTTATCCAATAACGAAGGTGAAAGATATTACTTTGATTGTGAAGAAACCACAGGTGATGAAGAACATGCCTCTGATTAAAATGGAGCAAGATTTCTTCAAGATATTCAAATGGTGGCACTATGATTCGAGTTCAGGAGAAGCTGTTATTTGTGTGCACCTAGATGATGACTCTTGGAAAATCATAGAGGAATTAACCGAAGCCGTCATAGTGCACAAACGAATATATGGTCTATGGCGAGGCATTCGAGTACTAGACCCAATGTGGCTAGTAAACTGTTCAAAGAAAGATATAGAATGTTTATTCTATAGTAAGATAAGTTTTGAAGAGAAGGATCAAGAACAAGCACTTCAACTTCAAAATATCGTTAATGTGTGCTTTGCAAATAATATTCATTCTGGATCGGATTGGAAAACAACTTGGAGGAAGCTTGAGAAGAAAGAGTCAAAGAAAAAGGAAGAAAAAGAAGCTCGGATTGCAGAACGTACAAGAATAGCATCTTTAAGGAGATTTCAGTTTTTGAAACGACCCCCTCCGACTGATCAAACGCCAATTGCTTTTGAGGAGCGTTGAAAGCCTGTAAAGTGATTCTTTGGGCGTTAGAGTCAAATCTATTTGAAGTTTTTGAAGATTATCCAGACTACGGCAACATCAAAGGGGGAGTTTGTTGGTACATAATGTCTATTGCCTACGTCTAGGATGTATCTATAATGTTTACAAAGTTTACACGTTAATGTTTAAATGTGAAAAAGTAAGTTTTATAAGTTTTAACACTATGTTTTGTACGAAAGAATACAGGTTTTGTACGAGTGACTCACTCGTACGAAACACAGATTCGTACGAAATATAGTTTTCTGTTTAGCACGCACTTCGGTACGAGTCATGTTGACCTATAAATAGGGAAAAGTTGTGTTAGAGCAAGTAAGTGATTTTTCAATTGGTACGGCGAAGCTCTGCCAGTTTGTTTACGTGCATCTGTATTTGAACATCATTAATACATCAGAAGCAGTTAAACAGTAAGCACTATCTTGTTTGTCTTGTCTACCTCTCGATCCCCGTTCACAACCTCAACTTACTTTTATGATGAAAACAATCTTTTGTTATGGAGTGATGTACTTAAACTAGATGTTGATGACCATGTGAAAATATTGGAATTTATGATTTCACTTTTGGAAACTTGTAAAATTTGATTATAAAGTAATATAAGTATGACATCGTTGTTAATTTACACTTGTTTACATGATTGGATACAATGATTACCTCATAGTCACACGATTGCGCTTCTGCTACGACCAGGGTGTGACATATATGGTTTATATATAAAAATATGTTTTCAATAATGTGGGAAACTTGATGGTGCGTTATCCATAACACAAATGACATTCATTAACTTTGGCCAAGCCGACCAGTAATATGTTATGGTACCATAGGACTGACAATCCCATTACCAAAATTCCTGGTGTTTGTGGGGAAGTTTGGGGAATGAAAGAAACTGTATTTTAATAAACCCTTTGGTGGTTTGTTGGTCGAATATTTTAATAGACCCTTTGGTGGTCTGTTGGTCGAGACGAGTCAACACAGGCATGATTGTATTCACCAAAAGACTATAGTTTACACAATTAAAACAAGGACGAATGGTTTATACAAAACAAGGATGATTGGTTTATACATAACATGGACAATTAGTTTATACAAAACAAGGACAAATGGTTTCAGACAAGTCACGAATGGTTTTCAATTAAAGATATATAAACCATACAAAGATTTCTTTTAAATTAATTTCTTTTACGGTTTTACAAAAGAAACACTTTTGTCAAGATTCATGGCTACAAGGTTTTATAACTCATACCAACTTTTATAGTTGATTAAACATATTGCAATGCCAAACATTTCAATACAAGATGGGATACAAGGTTTTCACTCATCAACTTCGTAGTTGGACGAGGTATTGCAAATACTATTAAAAAGCCATGAATTTGACACACAAAACTTATGTTATTCACCAGCATTCTTTGTGGACCGTCTTTTTCACATATGTTTCAGGTGCTAATGTGTGACGATTATGAACGCATGCTACATGTAGGATGGACTCGGGCCTTAGTTTACTTTTAAAGTTAAAGACAATTGTTTGTATTATCCAAAGACAATGTAAATTAGTAATTCAATAAAACAAATACTTGAATACCATGTGTTTTAAACCATTCTTGTAACATGACTCCCAGACGTTTCCGTCATGGTTTGTTGTTTTACGCGGTCGGGGTGTTATAGAGATTAGTATCAGAGCCATGGTTATAGGGAATTAGGTTATTAGTATTGCTTTTGACCTAGACTATAACCTTCCTAGGACCCTAACGTGAGGTAACTCGCGTATAGATTCTTAATACAATACCATCACCTATCTTTAGGTGATTACAAAACAATGCAAAACCATTAATCAATCTTAAAAGTCAAATTTTTCCAAGAATTTTTACAAGAAATCATCATCTATCCTTAAATGATTTATTTTTAGGCTTTTAAGCCTTTGATGTTTTCGAAATCTCATCAAAATTTCCATTCTGTCTAAGGCTAGAGTGTTCATACAAATCCACTTAATCGGACCATTCACTATTACCTGGAAATTCTTAGGGTGAGTGTCCACTTATAGACTAAAGCATGTCTTCGCGATACATTATAAAGACCCATTCACTTTGATCAGCCACCGCGTCGTTTGTTCGTTTTAAGTAATAAATAAATGATCACAATCCTTATGTTTCATCGATATTTTTAAACGTTTCTTTTTGACTATCCAATATCAATCTCACTCGTTTCCTGTCACACCCCGACCCGCAGCGGAAAAGGTGATCGGGGCATGATTGGGTTATCATCAAAGCTCATGACATTTATTTTAACGTTTCATATTCATTAATACAATTTAATAGAAATTTACAATAAATATTACAACATGTTCTAACTATCAATCTAAGCCTCTTTGATCTCTTCTAAGGCATTTCCTATGTTTTCCTTGCTTCAACCTGTTCACCTGTATCATGTGTGAAAAGGTTTTTGGATCAACAAAAAGTTGGCGAGTGAATCCTATGGAAAACATTTGAACAAGTTTATTTAATTGATTATGAAATGAGTGCACAACCAAACATGAGTAAAAATAGATGTAAACTTATTCAACAATCATTAGATATTAAATAAAGCACACATGAACAATAATGGAACATTTAGAGGCATGCGTTGCTCAACTCATCTCTCACGAGGAACTGATGGGCCTAATGAATGAATTGCATAAACATGATAATATGAAAGACATAACTACAAACAATATAAACTCAATGATACACACATGAACAATAATGGATTGGTTTTGAGGCACGCATTGTTCAACTCGTCTCCCACGAGGAACTGATGGGCTTAATGAATGAATTTCATATAATTTGACAAAATGAAATAAGTAATCACAACAATATAAACAATCTAAGTTTAGATCACGATATGGTATGGCACAAGTTTAAATAAACGAGTTAATTATTTTGTGACACATGACACACCCCAAAACGTGTAATTAAAAAGGGGGAGTTGTAAGATTCACTCACAGTGGGTGCGTTCGGTTGATGATGTTGAATGCACGCGAAGTGGTTTTAACCACGAGTGAAATTAACCTAGATAAATAGCATTATGGTTCGATAAGTAAACCGATTTTATTGATCCATTTTAGTAGGATTGTTGGGTGTATTTTTGTGAGTTTAAGGCTATTTTCTAACCTTAAACTCAGGGGGTTTAGTAAGGCTTAGAAGTGGAGAACCCGGTTTTCCGGCGATTTGCAGGAGATTTCCGGCGAGTGAGTTTTCGCCGAGAAAGGGTGCGGTTTTGAGCGAAAATGTTTGCAGAGGTTCGAGGGGGTATTTATAAGGCAAGTCGTCGATGAATTTGGTCCGATTTCCGACTTGATTCGTCGGTTATAATTTCTCCGGCGGTTATGGTTTGTGTCGTGGACTCAGACGTCGGTTATAACCGATGTCCTAGTAAATGTTTACGTTATAACTGAAGATGTCGTTAATTCTCGCGAAATCGCCGGGATTTCCGACGACTGAACTTTGGGCGCCGGTTTTGAATTCGGAAAGACACGTTATGAATAAAATGATCTTAATAATTAACAAAAGATACAAGTGGCGCAGTGGTTAAGTGTGTGTGCGCTAAGTTCTGCTTAACCGTGACCCGGCGACTGACCCGGGTTCGAAACCCGGCAGGAACATATATTTTTTATTTTCATATATTTAACAGTTTTTCAAAAACTAATTATATATTCCCATATAAAAATTGATTATGTATCGTTTAAAATTGTTTTGGGCATTAAATTCGCAACGAAATTTTTAACCGATTGTTCGGTTAATAAACGGAGCGGGTTTGGTATCCCCTGCTTTTTAGAAATTTCGTCCCGAAATTTAAATAGTGATATATTTGACTAAAAGAATGATGGTGTTTAGTTTGACAGTTACATGCTTAGAAAAAGTAAGGGTTTAAGTTTTTGTTCGAGGCGGTAACGTTCCTTGTAAGGGTTAAGTACCCTATTACAGGAATCGCTTTTTGTTTCCTACTGTAAAAGTATTGATAAGCAGAATTGATTCGCTAACTATGATATCATGCATAAGAGTTTGGATATGTTTGGAAGGGTAGGGTTATATCCTAAGGCAAAACTTCTAAAACTACAACCTACATGGAACATAAATAACCACAACAGCTAATATTTGAACATAAATAAACACAACAGCTAACATTTGAATCCACATTCTGATAGCATATATGTTTGAATGGTGGCAGTTCCTCTCTCGTTTGTTATGATGGAGAGGTTAGTTTATGTAGAAATGGAACACAATCCAATCTCTTTAAATAGCAAGATGATATAAATGTAACACAAATTTCAACCAAGGCAATACTAAATCCTACATGGAACTTCTCATAACCGCCTGATAATGCCTCTGATCCTTTGGCAAGAATACTTATATATAGGAAGTACCAGCGGCGTATCCACCATATTCTTGCCAAATTTTCATTGGTTTTATCCACAAGTTATGATTAGTTACCAAGAAACCACTAAATCCTACATAGAACTTCTCATAACCGTCTGACAATGCCTCTGATCCTTTGACAAGAATACTTAGATATAGGAAGTACCAGCGGCGTATCCACCATATTCTTGTCAAATTTTCATTGGTTTTATCAGTAAATTATGATTAGTCCTATATGACTCTACAACCAATACAACAAACATAAAATACTGAAATGAAAATGTCTGTGCGATCAAGGCTCAATCAAACGGAGCCGATCGTATTGCATGTACTGAAAATGAAATTGTCTGTGCGATCAAGGCTCAATCAAGCGGAGCCGATCGTGTTGCATGTACTGAAAATAATAAACTTAATCTAAACAACAATCACTCAAACAGCCTATACATGGAACCTCTCATAACCGCCTGATAATGCCTCCGATCATTTGACAAGAATACTTATATATAGGAAGTACCAGCGGCCTATCCACCATATTCTTGTCAAATTTTCATTGACTTTATCCACAAGTTATGATTAGTTCTATGTGACTCTACTACAAACACAACAACCACAAAATACTGATAATGAAAATGTCTGTGCGATCAAGGCTCAATCAAACGGAGCCGATCGTATTGCATGTACTGAAAATGAAAATGTCTGTGCGATCAAGGCTCAATCAAACGGAGCCGATCGTATTGCATGTACTGAAAATGATAAACTTAATCTAAACAACAATCACACAAACAGCCTATGCATGGAACCTCTCATAACCGCCTGATAATGCCTCCGATCATTTGACAAGAATACTTATATATAGGAAGTACCAGTGGCGTATCCACCATATTCTTTTCAAATTCTCATTGACTTTATCGGCAAGTTATGATTAGTTCTATGCGACTCTACAACAAACACCACAACCACAAGATACTGATAATGAAAATGTCTGTGCGATCAAGGCTCAATCAAATGGAGCCGATTGTATTGCATGTATTGAAAAATGAAAATGTCTGTGCGATCAAGGCTCAATCAAACGGAGCCGATCGTATGCGGGCACGCCAGGTTCAACCGCATAATAAAATGGGGAACATGCTCAACGCTCATAAATGGGGAGCGGCGGCCTCGGCAATTGCATGTACTGAAATAATAACCAATAATTACTCAAACAGTCTACACATGGAACCTCTCATAACCGCCAGATAATGCTTCTGATCCTTTGACAAGAATACTTATATATAGGAAGTACCAGCGGCGTATCCACCGTATTCCCGTCAAAGTTTCATTGGCTTTATCCTTAAGTTATGATTGGTTCGATGTGATAAAGAAAAACATAAAACTAAACGATAGAAGTTGAATCTGGACCTTCGGTGAAGAGGACTAGTTGGGTATCTTCGTTTGGGCCGTCATTATCTTCGACCGGATTGGCATTAATGTTGAAGACTCTTCCTCGTGCTGGTGGCCTAGCGGTTGGGTTTTCTTGGTTTACTTGGTTAACTAGGTTTGATTGGGCTTGAGCGTTGATGACGTTAACCAATTGAGGGCATGTGTTTCTAAAGTGGGTAGGGTCGCCACAATTGAAACAAGCTCGAACATATGGGAACATGGGGTATTGGGGTTGTTGATAGGTTTGGGCCATGTTTTGAGTAGGGGAAAAGGTTTGGTTTTGGAAGGTGAGACAAACCTTGCTCAAATGACCATAGCGTCCACAAGTTGCACATAGTCGACAAGGTAAGGTAAGGGGATGGTGATAAAAACAGTTGTTGCATTGAGGATGAGGCCCAAGATATGGTTTCTTATTTGGGTAGGTTGAGTTGGGTGCCACTTGGGTGATTGGGATAACTTGGATGGGTATGGCGTGTGAAATTGGTTGATTCCGTTGGATAGCAGCGAAAAGTTGCCCGTCTCTTTTTCTCTTAGGATTGGGTTGAGAAGGGGATTCGGTTTGGGTGGAGTCGGAAGTTTCAGTCGATTCTTTATCCTTCTTCTTTTCCTCCTTGAAGTCTTTGTTCCGGATTCGGTTCTCGGTGAGTGCTGTTGCTAGCTCCATTGCTGCTTCCAAAGTTGCAGGCGAGGTACTGATTATAGAGTCTTGAATCTTTGACGGAAGACCACTAATGTAGTGCTCGATCAAACGGTAGAGGGGAGTGAACATGTTGGGAACCATTTGATGTAACTCGAGAAATCTTTTGTTGTATGTGGGGTGGTCTCCTTCCTTTTGCTTCAACGAATAAAATTCATCTTCTAATTTCTTGATTTCTCTCCTTGGGCAAAATCGTCTGGTCATGATTTCCTTCAATTCGTTCCAAGTTAAAGTCATAGCATCGTCGACGCCTCGTTTGGCTTTCTCTGTATTCCACCAAGTAAGTGCTATTCCATATAAACGACCAGTAGCATAACGCACTTTGCGATCATCGGGGCAATCACAATTTAGAAAGGTGTTCTCCATTTCTTCAAACCAATGGAGGAGAGCGGTGACGCCTTTAGTCCCTTTGTATTTTGGAGGGTCGCATGATTTGAAATGCTTGTAGGTGCATTTAGTGGTATTTGGGGAAGAGTTGATAACGTTTTGGTTTTCTTGATTGACAGGATTAGCGGTAAGTGCTTGTTGGACTTGGATTACAATGTTGGGTATTACGGCAGCCATTTGTTGTGCGATTAGGGCAGCCATGCGTTCGCGGGCTTTTCCTGCTCTCGTCTTCCTACGGGCGTGGTTAGAAGACATCTACAAGGAATACATGTCAAGAGTATGAGTTGGATGCTTTTGGGATCATGGGTCGCACTCAGGAATGAACATTCATAAAATAATTATAGAAAAATAAATCTACTACATCCATAGGATGTCTTGGGCTTTGCTCGCCATTAGGCCCTACATGCCGCCATACTTCACCTTTTGTAATCATGTGGGCCCCATGAATACCGGTTCTTCATATGGTTCGCACGGGTTTGCCAGGTTGCGTACACTAAAACCCGGAGAAAATCGAGAAATATGTATACAACGTGTGATATTCGGAATGTGTCCAGGTGTAGACCCGGTGACACCTCAAAGTGGGATTAGTTCGAACGACGTTTGGTGTGGCATGCTTTGGCCTAATAGGTCCTTCGTACTCTCATCGTTGGTCCCCAGGTAGGCAAACTGGTCCGTTATATTGGATTTATACGAATGCCAACCTAGACAGGACGTTCCGACTACTGGTACTTGTACCCTTCCAGTTACTACATGCCCGTCGCAGAACTTACTTTGATGAGATTTGAAAATTGCAACAAAATCTTTGAATAATGAAAGTATGAAAATGAATTGAATATATGAACATTGATATATGTATAATGAATATGTATATAAGCATGTATGTTTGACTGTAAATAAAAACAAATATGAAACAGATAAATATCACAAGTTTGTATGTAACCACCTAATCAATTAAAATTTAGGCAGAATATAGTATAGGCTCTAAGGGTCTAATAACCTATCCTATATCCCTATAGTCATGGCTCTGATACCAATCTGTCACACCCCGACCCGCAGCGGAAAAGGTGATCGGGGCATGATTAGGTTATCATCAAAGCTCATGACATTTATTTTAACGTTTCATATTCATTAATACAATTTAATGGAAATTTACAATAAATATTACAACATGTTCTAACTATCAATCTAAGCCTCTTTGATCTCTTCTAAGGCATTTCCTATGTTTTCCTTGCTTCAACCTGTTCACCTGTATCATGTGTGAAAAGGTTTTTGGATCAACAAAAAGTTGGCAAGTGAATCCTATGGAAAACATTTGAACAAGTTTATTTAATTGATTATGAAATGAGTGCACAACCAAACATGAGTAAAAATAGATGTAAACTTATTCAACAATCATTAGATATTAAATAAAGCACACATGAACAATAATGGAACATTTAGAGGCACGCGTTGCTCAACTCGTCTCTCACGAGGAACTGATGGGCCTAATGAATGAATTGCATAAACATGATAATATGAAAGACATAACTACAAACAATATAAACTCAATGATACACACATGAACAATAATGGATTGGTTTTGAGGCACGCATTGTTCAACTCGTCTCCCACGAGGAACTGATGGGCTTAATGAATGAATTTCATATAATTTGACAAAATGAAATAAGTAATCACAACAATATAAACAATCTAAGTTTAGATCACGATATGGTATGGCACAAGTTTAAATAAACGAGTTAATTATTTTGTGACACATGACACACCCCAAAACGTGTAATTAAAAAGGGGGACTTGTAAGATTCACTCACAGTGGGTGCGTTCGGTTGATGATGTTGAATGCACGCGAAGTGGTTTTAACCACGAGTGAAATTAACCTAGATAAATAGCATTATGGTTCGATAAGTAAACGGATTTTATTGATCCATTTTAGTAGGATTGTTGGGTGTATTTTTGTGAGTTTAAGGCTATTTTCTAACCTTAAAAATGTTATTTTTAAGTATTTTTAATTGATTTTTAATTAAAATAAATAAATAAAAATAATAAAAAAATTTGACTTTTTTAACCGTTGACCGTTGACCATTGACCGTTGACTGTTGACTTTGACCGGTTCGAATGCGAGTATATGTGCACTGAGTGAGGCTCGAACCCGAGACCTCCCGTACGCGTGCACGCAGCTCTACCAACTGAGCTACGTGTCTAACCCGAATTATATCTGTTTTTAATTATATTTATATACTAATTAGATTAAACCGAAAATCATTTATTTTTAAAAACGATTTAATTGAATCGGACCGGTGCGCTCCACAGGTCTCGAACCCGGGACCTGTGGGTTGCGTTAACACACAGTCCACCGCTGGACTGTGTGTTTCACATGTTATATAAACCGATTTTCATTATACTTAAATACAAACTGAACATTTTCATTTCTGACTTATTTAAAAAGGTAAATAATTGTCCGAGTCGGTGCAGTGAACCGGACTCGAACTCGTGACCTGTGCTTTAATCATACACACAGTCCACCACTGGACTGTGTGTCTAACTTGGTTATTATTCCGATTATTATTATACTTAACATATATATGAAATGAATCCGGTTCAGTTAACAAAAATGACATTTTTATTAAGGCAGCGTGTGTGGGACAAGATTCGAACTCGAGACGTTTGTGTGTTTTAATGTGCACACAGTCCACCGCTGGACTGTGTGTCTAACCCAAGTTATTTCTTGATTTAAATTATACTTATATGTTACCGTAACTTTGTCTTCTTCGTTGAGTTATAACCAGAAATGATGACTGACTGGTTCGAAGTTTTTATTCAGGTTTCTTTAGCGTTTTATGATTAATTACAGATGAGATATGAATAAAAAGAAAGAGAAATTAGGCGTGAGGTATACCGACTGGATTCCTCTGTTTTTCCGGCAGCACTCCGGCGACAGTAAACACTTCCGGCGACGTGTATCTTGCAGCAGAGAATCTTCAGAAAGCTTGAAAAGGATGTGGGTGACTTCGGTATAAGCTCAGGGGGTTTAGTAAGGCTTAGAAGTGGAGAACCCGGTTTTCCGGCGATTTGCAGGAGGTTTCCGGCGAGTGAGTTTTCGCCGAGAAAGGGTGCGGTTTTGAGCGAAAATGTTTGCAGAGGTTCGAGGGGGTATTTATAAGGCAAGTCGTCGATGAATTTGGTCCGATTTCCGACTTGATTCGTCGGTTATAATTTCTCCGGCGGTTATGGTTTGTGTCGCGGACTCAGACTTCGGTTATAACCGATGTCCTAGTAAATGTTTACGTTATAACTGAAGATGTCGTTAATTCTCGCGAAATCGCCGGGATTTCCGACGACTGAACTTTGGGCGCCGGTTTTGAATTCGGAAAGACACGTTATGAATAAAATGATCTTAATAATTAACAAAAGATACAAGTGGCGCAGTGGTTAAGTGTGTGTGCGCTAAGTTCTGCTGAACCGTGACCCGGCGACTGACCCGGGTTCGAAACCCGGCAGGAACATATATTTTTTATTTTCATATATTTAACAGTTTTTCAAAAACTAATTATATATTCCCATATAAAAATTGATTATGTATCGTTTAAAATTGTTTTGGGCATTAAATTCGCAACGAAATTTTTAACCGATTGTTCGGTTAATAAACGGAGCGGGTTTGGTAAAATCCGTTTTTTACGGATGTTACATTTCCTCTCATAATTTCCTCTCTTTTAGAATGCCTCCTCGTTGCGACGCTACCCAAGACGCCGTAATGGCGGCTATGGTTGCGATACTACCAAACCTTGTGACCCAGCTCAATCAAGCCAACAATAACAATAACAACAACAATGCACCTACTCCTTATAACTACAAACAATTCAATTCGGCTAAATCACTCAAGTTCAATGGGTCTGAGGAAGCTACTGGGCTCCTACAATGGTTTGAGAGTATCAAGAGCACTTTCCGCCATGTTTAGTGTCCTAATGAATGCAAGGTAGAGGAAAGAGTTTTTCCCACACAACGAATTAAGGGCACTCGAGAATGAATACCACGATCTTAAGTAAGATAGCAGAGAGCATCATGCCTACACAGATCGATATGACGAATTGAGCCTGTTATGTCCCACCATGGTCACGCCTTTGGATAAGGCAATTGAGAAGTACATTGATCGCCTCCTGACCCAGTCCAAGATATAGTCACTAGTAGCAAGCCAGGTACCGTTAGAGAGGCTATCGAACTAGCCACAACTCTAACCGACTCTCAAGTTAAGAAAAAGAAACTCTTTCGCAAGAGTGATAAGAAAAAAAACTACCAAGACTGCACAGGAAAAACCAAAGGAAACCAAAACCGAACCCTCCAAAAATTCAAGGAAGCGTAAGGCTTCAAGGAACTTTGCTGGTGTTACTCAACCCAATCAAGCTACTCTCAACTAGCTAGCTCAACCTCCTGTTAGGAAACCATACACTGGCACTACACCATTGTGCAACCAATGCAATGGTCATCACCAAAATCATTTACCCTGTCGTCAATGTACCTCATGTGGACGATTCGGTCATTTCACCAATGATTGTCGATCTGTTCCAAATCAAGCTATTCTAAATCTTGTTCAACTTCAAGCAAATACTACTAGACCTCACTTTCCACCTGGTCCTTGTTACAACTGTGGCGAGATGGGCCACTTCAAGAATAACTGCCCAAAGCTTGTTAATGCAAATCTAGCCTGTGGATGCGCATTTAACATAAACGCTAATGAGGCTCATGCTAACAACAATGTAGTTAAAGGTACGTTCCTTGTTAACAATTGTCCCGCTTCTATTCTTTTTTATTCAGGTGCCGATAAAAGTTTTGTATTCCTAGCCTTTGAACCTTTTCTATCTATGCCTAGAACAAAACTAGGAAAACCTTTAACAATAGAAATAGCAAGTGGTGAACCTCTTGTACACAATTCTATCATTAGTGTTGTCAGTTAAACCTCAATAACCATCTTTTTCCCATTGGCCTCACGCTAATGCAACTTGAGAGTTTTGACGTCATAGTAGGAATGACTGGTTAACCAAACACCATGCTGAAGTGATATGTTTTGATAAGATTGTCCGTATACCTCTTCCATCTAGCGTAATCTTAGAAGTTCGTGGAGAGAAATCCTCTAGTAGCCTAAAACTCATGACTTGTACCCAAGCCCAAAAATACCTATGAAAGAAATATGTAGCCTTTTTGGCACATATCATAGAGGAGAAAGGAAAGAGTAAGAGTGTTCAAGACATCCTCATTATTCTAGATTTTCCTGAGGTGTTTCCTGTAGATACACCTGGCTTACCCCCAGTACGCCAAGTGAAATTTGGCATAGACCTTTACCTTGTGCCAACCCAATTGCTAAATCCCCTTACCGTCTTGCACCATCTAAGATGCAAGAATTGTCAAAACAACTCCAAGAACTTTCGGACAAAGGATTTATCTGTCCAAGTTTCTACCCTTGGGGTGCTCCGATGATGTTTGTGAAAAGAAGGATGGATCCTTTCTCATGTGCATCGATTATCATGAGCTCAACAAACTCACGATTAAAAATTGATATCCCCTACCTCGTATTGATGATCTTTTTTATTAGCTACAAGGCGCTACCTGTTTTACAAAAAATCGACCTTCAGTCTGGGTATCATCAACTTCGTGTACTCGAAGAAGATATTCCCTAGACTGCTTTTCGCACTCGATACAACCATTACGAGTTCACTGTCATACCTTTTGGGTTGACAAATGCTCTTGTCGTCTTCATGGACTTAATGAATAGGGTTTGTAAACCTTATTTAGATAAGTTCATCATTGTTTTCATCGATGACATCTTGATTTATTCGAAATCTCAAGCTGACCACGAACGTTATCTCTGTTTAACAATGGAACTTCTAAATAAAGAACAACTTATGCCAAATTCTCCAAGTGTGAATTTTGGCTAAAGGAATTTCAATTCTTAGGTCACATTGTCAACGAACAAGGTATACATGTAGATCCTTCAAAAATCACTGCGATTAAGGATTTGAGTACACCCACGATTCCAACAAAGTTCGTTCTTTTCTTGGTCTTACCGGCTGTTACCATCACTTCATCGCAAACTTCTGAAAGTTTGCAGTTCCCCTGACTTCTTTGACTCAAAAGAATAAACCTTTTGAGTGGGGACCCAAACAAGAAGAAACTTTCCAAACCTTGAAACAAAAGCTTTGTGATGCTCCTATTCTATCCCTACCAGATGGCAACAACGACTTTGTCGTATATTGCGATGCTTCAAATCTAGGCCTTGGTAGTGTTCTCATGCAAAAAGGCAAAGTTATAGCCTACGCATCGAGATAATTGAAAATCCACAAAAAGAACTACACAACTCATGATCTTGAGTTAGGTGATGTGGTTTTCGCTCTCAAAATTTGGAGACACTACCTTTATGGTACCAAATGTGTGGTTTTCACTAACCAGAAAAGTCTCAATATATATTCAATCAGAAAGAACTAAACATGAGGCAACAATGTTGGGTTGAACTTCTAAACGACTATGATTGCGAAAGTCGCTACCATCCTGGTAAGGCGAATGTCGTAACCGATGCACTTAGTCGTATAGAATGTGTCAAGCTCCATTATGTTCGAGTTCAATCAGTGCAAACACATGTTTTCCAAGCCAAATATACTTATGTAACCCAAGGCATGATGTGTAATGAGGTGCCATATAATCTTGAGCTTTAGCTAGAAACTAAAGATGATGGGTTACTCTATTTTTTGAACCATTTGTGGGTTCTAAACCAAGACAATCTTCGTACAATATTGATGAACAAGGCCCATAAGTCTAGTTATTCTATCCATCCTACGGACAAAATGTACATGGATCTTCGTACCCAGTATTGGTGGCCGGGTATGAAGAAGGACCAGCCTTGTACGTTTCTATATGCCTAACTTGCTTAAAGCCGAGGCAGAACATCAACGTCCCTCCTGTTTACTTGAACAACCAGAAATACCAGTATGGAAATGGGAGAACATTACTATGGATCTCATCACTAAATTACCACGCACTTCTAAAGGTCATGATGCCATTAGGGTAATCATTGACCGTCTGACTAAATCAACACACATTTTGTGATTCGTGAGGATTTATCTGCTGACAAACTTGCTAAGATCTATGTTGATGAGATTGTATCTCGTCATGGTGTTCCTTTGAACATCATATCAGATCATGATGCTCATTTCTCATCCCATTTTTGGAAGACCATGCAATCAGCCATGGGACCAAATTAAATATGTGCACTGTATATCATCCTTAAACGGATGGACAGACCGAAAGGACAATCCAAACACTTGAGAATATGCTTAGAGCTTGTGTGATTGACTTGGGTGGTAGTTGGGATTCGCATCTGCCTTTAAATCGAATTCTCCTACAACAACAATTATCACTCTTGCATCAACATGGCTCCATTCGAGGCTCTCTGTGGTCGAAAATATCGTTCACTTGTCTGTTGGAATGAAGTTGGTGAAACTCAATTCACCGGACCTGAACTCATTCAAGAAACAACAGACAAAATTATTAAAATTCGCAATAACCTTTTGACAGCTAGAAGTCCTCAAAAGAGTTATGCTGACAAACGATGCAAGCCTTTGGGATTCAAATTGGTGATCATGTTCTTCTCAAGGTATCCCCTTGGAAATGTGTGGTTAGATTTGGAAAGAAAGGAAAACTTTCACCTTGATATGTGGGACCTTTTAAGATCCTTGAAAGGATTGGAAAAGTGGCCTACAAACTTGAACTACCTCCTGAACTTGGGAACGTTCATCCAACCTTCCACGTGTCCAACTTGAAAAAGTGTTTAGCCGATGAAAATCTCCACGTCCCTCTTGATGAAATTTTCATTGATAACACAATGCATTTTGTCGAGAAACCTATGGAGATTTTGGACCGTGAAGTCAAGAAACTAAAACGAAGTCGGATACCAATTGTTAAAGTTCATTGAGAATCCAAACATGGCCCAAAGTTTACCTGGGAACGAGAGGATCAAATTAAAGTGAAATACCCCCATCTTTTCTCATAAGTCTTCTCTGATTAAATTCCGGGATGAAATTTCCTAAAGTAGGGCAAACTGTAACATTCACTATTTTCAACCGTTGTACAATTTCGATAATTTTCGTATTCAATAATTTTTTTATTTTATGTAAGAAATAGGTAATCTTATGATCAAGAAAAATGATATTCACAACATATTCGGAATAAAATCCAAGTTACATATGCCTATATACCCTTCATATAGCATAAATAACAAGTTAGAAGGACTAAAATGACAAACAAGTGAAAATACAAGTCCGGAGGCCAAAACTGCCAAAAATAGAAACTTATTTATCAGAAGGTCATATGGACCGTAAGACCTAAAGCCATACAATCCGTAAGGCATGCCCAGATGTAGAAATTTTGCTTGGCCTCCAAGTTCTGCCAACTATGCTCATTACTTGACACCTAGCACGTAATTGCCACCCTCTTCCTAATTCTAACACCTCATGGGACACTTGTTAACATCAAGAGAAGTCCCATAACACTTGACATGATCTAGATGAACTTGTTCAACTATAAATAGCCTCATATGTTCATCCTTTCAACTTGCTAAATTTACTCTCCTCTCTCTAATCACTCATTTCTAAAGTTTGCTTACTTCTCTTTAGAGGCCTCCTACTAAGTTCTAAACATTCCTAGAACATAACTAAGTGTTCTTCCTTAGTCTTTTTTATTATTTTGGCTAGTTATGAGCCAAAAGTCAAAGTTCAAACTAAACTTTGCTACGTGCTCGTAATCCCTTGTGACTACACCTTCTGATCATCACGTTTAGTAGGCGAAATGACGAGTCAAACTTTTATGAAATGAAAGTCAAAAGTGCACAAAAATGCATTTTACGACGAAAATGTTTTCGAGTATTAAAATGTAAAGTTTTGACAACAAATCAGTTTTATAACATTATTAGACATGTTCAAACATGTCTAACTAGTCATTTCCAACTTAGCGCTTTTTCCTTAGTCGAAAGTCGAGTTGTTTGACTTCAGCTTTGACTTTCGAATCTGACCCATTTAGTCAACTTTAGGATCCGACCAAACCCATTTATATGATCATGGTAATATAGGGAATATCCTCTAAGGTTATACCTTATGGTCATGTCGTTTGGTTAGTCAAATGACAAGTCAACTATATATACTATTAAAACGTCGGAAATACCCTTTTGGCACAAAAATAGGTTTAAACGTGTATGGTCATTATTTATAACTTATAAACTGATCGTACAACATAATTAAACTAGTTTTGACATGTTAGACTCGTCATAGGATTTATTTAACCATACAAAACCATAGTTACGCATACGACCCGTTAAAGTGGTGTAAACCACTTTAACAAGTCGTAACAAGTCAAAACACTCCTAGATACTTCCAAATCAGAATGTAAGGTATTATGAACCATATTACACGAGATCCTCCTCTCATTTGGTTTATGAGCCTTATTCTATACGTTCCTCTAAATTAAGTCACATTATACACTAACCTTAGTTATCCGACATATTAGGAAACACTTGAACACTTGAGCTTTGTTTACACAAGACATCTACGCAATCTAAGTGAGTACATAGCTCCCTCTTTTACGTTTTCTAAATATTTTGGGGTGACTCATATGTGCGAAACTATTTTCAAGTTTTCAAAACGAGTATATGGTTTATATATAACAATATGTTTAAAATAATGTGGGAAACTTGTTGGTGCATTATCCATAACATGAATGACATTCATTAGCTTTGTCTAAGCCGACCAGTAGTATGTTATGGTACTATAGGACTGACAATCCCATTACCAAAACTCCCGGTGTTTGTGGGAATTTTGGGGAACGAAAGAAACTGTATTTTAATAAACCCTTTGGTGGGTTGTTGGTCGAATATTTTAATAGACCCTTTGGTGGTCTGTTAGTCGAGATGAGTCAACACAGGTTTGAATGTATTCATCAAAACAACCACCGTTTACACAATTAAAACAAGTACGAATGGTTTATACAAAGCAAGGATGATAGGTTTATAGATAACACGGACGTTTAGTTTATACAAAACAAGGATAAATGGTTTTAGACAAGTCACGAACGGTTTTCAATTAAAGATATATAAACCATACAAAGATTTCTTTTAAATTGATTTCTTATACGGTTTTACAAAAGAAACACTTTTGTCCAGATTCATGGCTACAAGGTTTTATAACTCATACCAACTTTTATAGTTAGTTAAACATATTGCAATATAAAACATTTTAATACAAGTCGGGATACAAGGTTTTCACTCATCGAATTTCGTAGTCGGACGAGGTACTACAAATACTATTACAAAGCCATGTATTTGACACACAAAACCTATGTTACTCACTAGCATTCTTTGTTGACCATCTTTTTCACATATGTTTCGGGTGATATGTGTGACGATTATGAACGCGTGCTACACGTAGGATGGACTCGGGCCTTAGTTTACTTTAAAAACTTAAAGACAATTGTGTCACACCCTCAATTTCCACTTGCGGAGTTTTACCGCGAGGCGTGTGAACAAACCAGAATCTGAAACACTAGTACGTCGAACGACTCTATATGATTTGGTAATACGTTTTCCAAAAATCATTTGTTTAACCATTCATCGTAGATTTTATATTCTCTTAGTTAGTTACCAATGTTTAGCGGAAGCATTAGTTTTTATGGTTGAGCGGAAGCATAAAATAAGTAGAGAAACGGGCGCCAACACAAACGCCAAAACAAATGAAAAACCCAAAAAAATGTTTGTAAATGAGACTCGATAAAAGATGTCTTGTTCAATGCATGTGAGTGCACCTAGAGCTCCTAGCGTCCTGAGAAACATGTAAAGAAACAAGTGTCAACATTAAAGATGAGTGAGTTCACAGGTTTTCATAAATTCGTTTGTTCGGTTATGAGTTTGTTTCCCCCGTTATCCCTAACCTGGGATAACGATTTAGTTCCATTATTCCCAACCCGGAATAATAATAATGTTGGTTCCATTATTCCAAACCCGGAATAATAAAGTTGTTGTTTCCATTATCCCTAACCCGGGATAATATAGTTGATTCGTAATTAAGTTCAATGTTAACATATATAGGTAGCTAGCCTAAAGTCATGTCACGTAAGTGTTCGCGATCGAAGCTGACTGTTGTGCCTCCGTGTTGCCAGGCCTATCACTGACCATGGCGAAGTTAGGCCAAATTATTCACCCGTTGACCATACCCGGTCGGCTAGCGCGACTAGCTCGGATGGGGCTTGTCGGGCCCAGTAGTACTACTTATAATTCCCCCGCTATTAAAACCCAATACTAACGATCCGAGAGATTGACGAGGACTTAAGTGATATAGCTGCTTAGTGACCATAACATTACATTAACATTAACTTAGTTACCGAATAGTTATGTGACGTTAATTTCATATAACGTAAAGAGATTGAGGTGAAGAGTGTATACATGTTTCTCCCCCTGTTGTTTAAAACCGGATAAAATTAGGGGCCGTGAACTCACCTTTAGTTGCTCGGTTAGTGTAGCAAAGAAGTTGTAAGGGATGGGACCGCTATTTGCGTCCTAACAAACCAATTGATTTCAAGTCAGTGTGTGAACACACCAATACAAATTCTACACGTAATTTACGCACAAAGTGATACACACAGCAAAATACCTAACACTCAAACATGCATGCAAGTATCCTCATGTGAACATAGTAATCAAAACAATTTATCATGAACATAATCCAATCCATGCAACAATTTGGTGCACACAATCACAAGTTATCAAATTTCAGCTTACATACTCATAATTCAGCTGTTTTCTAGGATTTTTATAAAATAGTTCCAACATTCCAAAAATTCCAATTATTTTACAGCAGGTGACAACTATATTTTAGAAATTTATATAAATTTTTCAAGTCCTAATTCTTTACCATTTAACCATAAATATTAATATACTAGGCTGCAGTCAGATTTGTCGTTTTCTGACTGCAGTCCATGGAAGAATTTATTTAAAAATCACTGATCGTCCAATTAACAAAATTCCAGTTGGAGTTGTCCAGAAATTTCCATACCTAGTTGCTGTACAAATTTCATGATTCGACTCCCTACTGATTATAAAATCCAACTCGATAAACAACTAACAAAATTTCAGGATTTTCACAGCTTTAGTTACTGAACTTATTTGGTCACTTCAAAATATCAAACGACTTCAGAAAAATATGAATCCAGCGTCCATTAGATTCGTTATTCAAATCTCTACGTTTTAGACTTCAGAAAATCCGTTTTTCGACAACTAACGACCGAGTTACAGCCAGATGAAGTCGCCTGTATCTATCACTCAGCAAACTGTTTCAGCATTTTATCACAATTAATTCGCAATAACCGTCGATACAATGAACCTAGGCGATCAAGAACTGATTTTTCCCATCATAGATCAATACATATAATATATCCATGCAAACCCTAATCAACATCTCTAGTTTTTATAAACAAACACAGCCTATGATTTTCAGATTTCGAACAAACATCACTTGCAAACATTATTAACAAATCGGCTAACATAATCTTGCATTCAAACATATAATCCGAAAACAACACAATCACTTCATTCAAACGCATATATCCGAATATGATCTTGTAACGAATGATAAATTCTAATCTTTAATGATAAGGTAAACGAACCGTGAGTGAGATGAGGAACCGATGATCAAAGATAATTGCGACCGAGAAGATCCGTGACCGAGAAAGGATATTGTTCGCAACCGGGAAGAAGTAGTAGGCTGTTTTGCGATCGAGGAGGTGAACAAGTGGAAGAGATGGACTGTTTGCGATCGAAGAGATGAAGGATCGGCTTCCGTCGGCTTCTTAGGTATTAGGGTTTTGTGTTTTTTTGTTTTTGTGAAGCAACATGCATGTGTGTTTGTATATATAGCGCAAAGAGACAACAAGGTTACGGTTTGGTGTCTCGCGGCCGAGGGCTTGGGTGGGTCGGTTTGGGTTGCTTGCTCGCGACATGGTTTGGGTTTAAGGTTTGGGTTCTAAACTTGATCCCCAAGTTTAGTTCCTTGAGTCGCAAGAAAAAGAGGCCGGCTCGTGTCGCGGTTCGGCTCGATTCATTTGTTTATTTACTACATTTATACATTACAACTAACATAAAGCACGAACTCGGATATCACATAATAACGTAGCACGTAATTTATTCGACAAGTATTGCGTTTAAGTTATCCGAAAAACCGGGATGTCACATTATCCCCATGTTGAAAGAATTTTCGTCCCGAAAATTGAGTAAACGCGGTTTAGAATGTAGCGTACATGTTTAGAGTGCCACGCACAAAGAGTTAGTTCGTTAATGATGGTACGCGAAGTTACAAGAAGTTCCCAAGTGCCATCCACAAAGATTCCCAAGTGCCATGCACAAGAATTTAGTTAACAATGGTACGAGAAAGTATGAGAAATTTCCAGGTTGTCACATCATCCCCATGTTGAAAGAATTTTCATCCCAAAAATTTAGTTACTGGTATCGTTAGTTTGCTGCTCAGCTGCAAAGAGGTGTGGGTATTTGCTTTTCATTTGGTCCTCTCTTTCCCACGTGAACTCCGGTCCACGCTTGGAGTCCCAACGAACCTTAACGATCGGAATCTTGCTGTGCCTTCGAGTCTTGATCTCACGATCCATGATCTCGATAGGCTGTTCCACAAAGTGCAGTTGTTCATCCACTTGGATCTCATCCAATGGAATGACTAGAGTTTCATCTGATAGACACTTCTTCAGATTTGACACGTGAAATACGTTGTGAACTCCACTGAGTTCAGCAGGAAGGTTTAATTGATAAGCTACGGGTCCGATACGTTTCAAGATCACAAACGGACCTACGTACCTTGGGTTTAGTTTGCCCCGTTTTCCAAAGCGGATTACACCCTTCCAGGGTGACACCTTTAGTAGGACGCGGTCGCCTACTTGAAATTCGAGCGGTTTGCGTCGTTGATCAGCGTAGCTTTTCTGTCGATCTCGTGCCGCCGCCATGCGGTTTCTGATTTGTACAATCTTTTCAGTAGCCTCAAGTATTAACTCAGGGCCTGTGAGTTGACTGTCACCGACTTCTGCCCAACAGACCGGTGATCTACATTTACGACCGTATAATGCCTCAAACGGTGCTGCCGAAATACTCGTATGATAACTGTTGTTATATGAGAATTCCACTAAAGGCAGGTGGGTTTCCCAACTATTTCCAAAGTCTACTACGCATGCCCTAAGCATGTCTTCCAAGGTCTGTATGGTCCTTTCGCTTTGACCATCAGTCTGAGGGTGATAGGCAGTGCTCATATCTAAGCGTGTTCCCAACGCTTTCTGAAGTGACTGCCAAAAGTTGGACGTGAAGCGAGCATCTCTGTCTGAGATTATGGACGTTGGACTCCGTGCCGAGAAACTACTTCCTTAATGTAGATGCGAGTCAACTTCTCCATCTTATCTGTTTCTTTAATAGCTAGGAAGTGTGCGGACTTAGTTAAACGATCCACAATCACCCAGATGGTATCGCAACCACCCAAAGTTCGCGGGAGTTTAGTGATGAAATCCATCGAGATCTGATCCCATTTCCACACTAGGATCTCAGGTTGTTGGAGTAGCCCCGATGGCTTTTGATACTCTACCTTGACTTTTGCACAAGTCAAACATTTACTCACGTAGGTGGCTATATCGGCTTTCATGTTGGGCCACCAATACGCAGCTTTAAGGTCTTGATACATCTTATCCGAACCCGGATGGACAGAGTATCGGGATTTGTGAGCTTCGTCCATGACTAGCTCTCTGAGGTTTCCGTAGAGAGGTACCCATATGCGATTCATGAAATACCGGGCTCCATTGGGTTTTACTTCCCAATCGCGTTCCATTTTTCCCACCGATTCGGCCTTGATGTTTTCCTCCTTAACTACTTCTAACTGGGCGTCGCGTATTTGTTCGGGTAGCCCCGAATGAATAGTGAGTTGTAATGCTCGTACACGACGAGGTTTCAAGTGTTCCTTCCTACTGAGGGCATCAGCTACCACATTAGCTTTACCCGGGTGATACCTGAATGGCACACTCATAATCGTTTAAGAGTTCGACCCAGCGACGCTGTCGCATGTTCAACTCCTTCTGATCAAAGATGTGTTGGAGGCTCTTGTGGTCTGTAAAGATTGTGCACTTCGTTCCATAGAGGTAGTGTCTCCAAATCTTAAGTGCAAACACTACTGCTCCCAATTCCAGGTCATGCGTCGTGTAGTTTTTCTCGTGAACCTTCAGTTGGCGGGACGCATACGCGATGACCTTATCGCGTTGCATGAGTACGCATCCTAACCCTTGGATGGAAGCATCACAATATACTACAAAGTCATCTGTCCCTTCCGGCAAGGACAGAATGGGTGCACTGCAAAGTTTCTACTTTAGCAATTGAAATGCTGCTTCTTGCTTGTCACCCCAAGCATACTTGATGCCTTTCTGGTGAGGGTAGTAAGCGGTTGTGCGATCTTTGAAAATCCCTCGATGAAACGTCTGTAGTAACCAGCCAAACGAAAAATTGGCGGATCTCCGTCGGTGTCCTGGGTGCTTCCCAGTTTTTGATGGCTTCAATCTTGGCAGGGTCTACATGGATACCCTTTTCATTTACGATATGCCCGAGAAACTGAACTTCTCGAATCCAGAAATCACACTTCGAAAGCTTGGCATATAGTTTCTTCTGTTGAAGTAATCCTAGCAGTAATCGTAGATGTTCAGCATGTTCTTCTTCACTTTTGGAGTAGATGAGTATGTCATCGATGAACACAATGTCAAACTTGTCGAGGTATGGTTTACACACGCGGTTCATGAGGTCCATGAGCACCGCAGGTGCGTTGGTGAGACCGAAGGGCATGACCAAGAACTCATAATGGCCATACCTAGTATGAAATGCCGTCTTGGCGATATCTTCCTCCCTGACGCGTAGCTGATGGTAACCGGACCGAAGGTCAATCTTGGAGTAGTAGCTTGACCCTTGAAGTTGGTCGAAAAGATCGTTGATGCGAGGTAACGGGTATCGGTTCTTGACAGTAACCTTGTTGAGTTCCCTGTAGTCGATGCACATGCGGAAGGTCCCGTCCTTCTTCTTGACAAAAAGGACTGGAGCTCCCCATGGCGAAGCACTTGGTCGGATAAATCCCTTTTCTAACAGCTCCTGAAGTTGGGTAGACAGCTCCTGCAGCTCGGTTGGAGCTAGGCGGTATGGAGCCTTGGCGATAGGAGTTGCATGGTTCGCCAATTCGATTTCAAACTCCAATTGTCGATGGGGTGGAAGACCAGGTAATTCCTCTGGGAATACATCGGAAAAATCACGGACGACAGGGATGTCTTCTATACGTTTCTCGTCCTTAGGCTGTTCGGTAACCAGTGCGAGTAAAGCGAAGGAGTTCTTCCTCCGAAGATACTTCTGCGCTTGCATGTAAGAGATGATGTTGGTGACGGCGCCTGCCTTCTCGCCTTGCACCGTCAAGATTTCGTCGTTAGAGAGCGGAATTCGGATAGATTTTTCGAAGCAGAGAACTTCAGCCCGGACGTCGGATAGCCAGTCTATTCCGACTACCACGTCAAAACTTCCCAGGGTAGTTGTCATTAGATCAATGGTAAAAGTGTGACCCGCGAGTTTGAGTTGACAGCCGGATACTATATGGGTCACATCTACAGAATTACCATCGGCTAATTCTATAACATAAGGGGTCTCTAAGGGTTTAGGCGTGAGATTTAGGTTCTTCCTAAAAGACTCAGATATAAAGCTCCTATCCGCACCCGTATCAAAAAGCACAGTAGCAAAATGTTCATTAAGGGGAAACTTACCGGTGACCACGTTCGAGTCGTTTCTGGCCTCTCCGCGGCCCAATGTAAATGCGCGACCTTTGGCACCTCCTGTGCCACCATTTCCATTATTGTTGTTGTTATTGTTGTTGTTATGGTTATTGTGGTTGTGGTTGTTCCCACCATTGTTGTTGTTGTTACGCAGCTCTGGTCAGTCTCTTTTGAAGTGGGCAGTGCTACCACACTAATAGCATCCCCGGTTAACACCCTGTTGTGGGCCTTGGGGTTGATTTTGGTTCTGTCGGGGCATGATTTCCCCACGACAATCCTTTGCCGCATGTCCCATCTTGCCACATCGTTGGCAGCGATTTCCGGCACAAGGGCCGTTATGATGAAGATTACAGCGGGTGCACTGCGGCTTTCGACCTACATAGCCGCTTGCGTTCTGGTTGTTGTTGT
This sequence comes from Scalesia atractyloides, assembly GCA_947069175.1. NCBI lineage: Eukaryota > Viridiplantae > Streptophyta > Magnoliopsida > Asterales > Asteraceae > Scalesia > Scalesia atractyloides. The sequence continues at coordinate 39,022,107 of CAMTDV010000022.1, read as the reverse complement.
TGTTGTTGGCGGGCTGATTTTGGTGACCCCGGTGGCTGTTGTAATGATTGAACCATTTCTGGTTCCCCTGTTGCGGCTGGGATGACGAAGACTGTCGAGCAGACGAGTCTTAAAACTTTCTTTTATTGTCAGGGGCAACTTCAGTTGTACCCCGTGCTGGCAACTTCTTTTGTTCCACCGCCTTATCGGTGAGTTTGTGCGCCAACCTTATTGCTTGATGTTCAGTTGCAGGGTTACTAGTCATTACCACACCCTGAATCTCCGGGACCAGACCCCCAAGGTAGAACTCGAGCCGTTTCTCCACAGTGTTAGCCAGATCGGGACACAGAAATACCAAGTCATGATGTTTTGCTGTGTAACCTTCGATGTCAGATCCCACCATCTTGTGGTTCCATAAGGCTTGCTCCAACTGTTGCACTCTGTCTCGTGGACAGTACTCCTCTTTGATTAGGGCCTTGAACTCGGCCCAGGCCATTGCATTTGCAGCAATAAGTCCACGCGTTTGGACTTGTGCATTCCACCAAGTTAGTGCCCCATCTTCCAGTGTTGAGGCTGCATACTTGACCTTGTTGGCCTCCAAACAGTTGCACATTTCAAATACTGATTCAGATTTTTCGATCCAGTGGACCAGTCTAATGGGCCCTTCTGCCCCCGAGTATTTGCTTGGTTTCGCGTCGAGGAACATCTTGTAGGGGTTAAAACCCCCTCCTGCCGGTTGGTTTTGAACACCCGCTAAAGCTGCGTTTACGTGCTCTTGAATCATGGCAGCTAGTTCTTCAGGCGTCATGTTAAGGTTTCCACGTCGTCCAGTTGCCATTTAGATCTTCGAAAAACAACATATACATACCCCGATAAGTCTATATATCCAATATAGTTATCCTACTTCGTACTTTAATAATTATCAAGTTATGTCAACTCAAATATATTAAATAGTCAAAAGAAATACTTGATTAAATGAAATCTCAACGTCTTACAAAGTGCCAACCAAACATATGAATTCACTATAAAGTCTCAAGTTTAAACACAAGTGGGAAAATAAATAGACTGAAGGAAAGTAAATAAAATAAGCGAGACGTGTCAGTCGTCTACGTCTCCATCCCCCAAATCACTGTCGTTGCCGTCATCCTGCGCGGCATTTCCGGCTTCTACAGCTGGGTCCTCCTCCGGATCCTCCTCTGGATCCTCCTCTGGGTCCTCTTCCGGATCCTCTTCCGGATCCTCCTCTACCAGCACTGGAGGGGCCGGTGCTGGTGCAGGTGCTTGATTTTGCTCTAGCTCCTGAATGTTCCAACTATTTTCCAGGACTCTGTCTTCGAGCCAGTCGGCTCTTATCTGCTCAGCACGCAGATCTCTGGCTAAGGTGTTACGAGCTATCTTACTCGTATGTTGCTCTTCCTCGAGCGAGTCGGTTTTACCTGTCAGTTGTCGGATCATCCATCCCTGTGCTAGGATGGTTTCCTGCATTCTTTCTAATTGTTCTTGTTGTTTCTGTATCATGATTCTAAGTAGGTCATTTCCTACTTCTACAGTGTTAACCGGTTTGACCGGCACAGCGATGGTTGGGCGTGATGACGACTCCTCCCCCAGAGTGAGCCTTTTCCTCGCAGCTGAGCGTGTTTCCACGCCATAAGATGGTAAGGGTTCCACCATAGGTGCCTTTCCTGGCGCTCTTGGTGGCATAAGTTTGTCGGATGATGATGATGATGATGATGATGACATTGCCTGTTAGGTCGTGTAGTTAGTTACGAGTTGTTTTTCATTTCTTATTAAGAAGTCATAATCTACATAACACAGTTGTGGTACATCGCATAACAAGATATAACAGTTCGGTGTCAAACTATGTCTAGTGTCGTGTATTCAGCTATAGTTTAGGTCTACTTCTAATGCAAACCTGGTTCTCTATAGCTAGTGGCTCTGATACCAATCTGTCACACCCTCAATTTCCACTTGCGGAGTTTTACCGCGAGGCGTGTGAACAAACCAGAATCTGAAACACTAGTACGTCGAACGACTCTATATGATTTGGTAATACGTTTTCCAAAAATCATTTGTTTAACCATTCATCGTAGATTTTATATTGTCTTAGTTAGTTACCAATGTTTAGCGGAAGCATTAGTTTTTATGGTTGAGCGGAAGCATAAAATAAGTAGAGAAACGGGCGCCAACACAAACGCCAAAACAAATGAAAAACCCAAAACAATGTTTGTAAATGAGACTCGATAAAAGATGTCTTGTTCAATGCATGTGAGTGCACCTAGAGCTCCTAGCGTCCTGAGAAACATGTAAAGAAACAAGTGTCAACATTAAAGATGAGTGAGTTCACAGGTTTTCATAAATTCGTTTGTTCGGTTATGAGTTTGTTTCCCCCGTTATCCCTAACCCGGGATAACGATTTAGTTCCATTATTCCCAACCCGGAATAATAATAATGTTGGTTCCATTATTCCAAACCCGGAATAATAAAGTTGTTGTTTCCATTATCCCTAACCCGGGATAATATAGTTGATTCGTAATTAAGTTCAATGTTAACATATATAGGTAGCTAGCCTAAAGTCATGTCACATAAGTGTTCGCGATCGAAGCTGACTGTTGTGCCTCCGTGTTGCCAGGCCTATCACTGACGATGGCGAAGTTAGGCCAAATTATTCACCCGTTGACCATACCCGGTCGGCTAGCGCGACTAGCTCGGATGGGGCTTGTCGGGCCCAGTAGTACTACTTATAATTCCCCCGCTATTAAAACCCAATACTAACGATCCGAGAGATTGACGAGGACTTAAGTGATATAGCTGCTTAGTGACCATAACATTACATTAACATTAACTTAGTTACCGAATAGTTATGTGACGTTAATTTCATATAACGTAAAGAGATTGAGTTGAAGAGTGTATACATGTTTCTCCCCCTGTTGTTTAAAACCGGATAAAATTAGGGGCCGTGAACTCACCTTTAGTTGCTCGGTTAGTGTAGCAAAGAAGTTGTAAGGGATGGGACCGCTAATTGCGTCCTAACAAACCAATTGATTTCAAGTCAGTGTGTGAACACACCAATACAAATTCTACACGTAATTTACGCACAAAGTGATACACACAACAAAATACCTAACACTCAAACACGCATGCAAGTATCCTCATGTGAACATAGTAATCAAAACAATTTATCATGAACATAATCCAATCCATGCAACAATTTGGTGCACACAATCACAAGTTATCAAATTTCAGCTTACATACTCATAATTCAGCTGTTTTCTAGGATTTTTATAAAATAGTTCCAACGTTCCAAAAATTCCAATTATTTTACAGCAGGTGACAACTATATTGTAGAAATTTATATAAATTTTTCAAGTCCTAATTCTTTACCATTTAACCATAAATATTAATATACTAGGCTGCAGTCAGATTCGTCGCTTTCTGACTGCAGTCCACGGAAGAATTTATTTAAAAATCACTGATCGTCCAATTAACAAAATTCCAGTTGGAGTTGCCCGGAAATTTCCATACCTAGTTTCTGTAAAAATTTCATGATTCGACTCCCTACTGATTATAAAATCCAACTCGATAAACAACTAACAAAATTTCAGGATTTTCACAGCTTTAGTTACTGAACTTATTTGGTCACTTAAAATATCAAACGACTTCAGAAAAATATGAATCCAGCGCCATTAGATTCGTTATTCAAATCTCTACGTTTTAGACTTCAGAAAATCCGTTTTTCGACAACTAACGACCGAGTTACAGCCAGATGAAGTCGGCTGTATCTATAACTCAGCAAACTGTTTCAGCATTTTATCACAATTAATTCGCAATAACCGTCGATACAATGAACCTAGGCGATCAAGAACTGATTTTTCCCATCATAGATCAATACATATATCATATCCATGCAAACCCTAATCAACATCTCTAGTTTTTATAAACAAACACAGCCTAAGATTTTCAGATTTCGAACAAACATCACTTGCAAACATTATTAACAAATCGGCTAACATAATCTTGCATTCAAACATATAATCCGAAAACAACACAATCACTTCATTCAAACGCATATATCCGAATATGATTTTGTAACGAATGATAAATTCTAATCTTTAATGATAAGGTAAACGAACCGTGAGTGAGATGAGGAACCGATGATCAAAGATAATTGCGACCGAGAAGATCCGTGACCGAGAAAGGATGTTGTTCGCGACCGGGAAGAAGTAGTAGGCTGTTTTGCGATCGAGGAGGTGAACAAGTGGAAGAGATGGGCTGTTTGCGATCGAAGAGATGAAGGATCGGCTGCCGTCGGCTTCTTAGGTATTAGGGTTTTGTGTTTTTTTGTTTTTGTGAAGCAACATGCATGTGTGTTTGTATAAATAGCGCAAAGAGACAACAAGGTTACGGTTTGGTGTCTCGCGGCCGAGGGCTTGGGTGGGTCGGTTTGGGTTGCTTGCTCGCGACATGGTTTGGGTTTAAGGTTTGGGTTCTAAACTTGATCCCCAAGTTTAGTTCCTTGAGTCGCAACAAAAAGAGGCCGGCTCGTGTCGTGGTTCGGCTCGATTCATTTGTTTATTTACTACATTTATACATTACAACTAACATAAAGCACGAACTCGGATATCACATAATAACGTAGCACGTAATTTATTCGACAAGTATTGCGTTTAAGTTATCCGAAAAACCGGGATGTCACATTATCCCCATGTTGAAAGAATTTTCGTCCCGAAAATTGAGTAAACGCGGTTTAGAATGTAGCGTACATGTTTAGAGTGCCACGCACAAAGAGTTAGTTCGTTAAGGATGGTACGCGAAGTTACAAGAAGTTCCCAAGTGCCATGCACAAAGATTCCCAAGTGCCATGCACAAGAATTTAGTTAACAATGGTACGCGAAAGTATGAGAAATTTCCAGGTTGTCACAAATTGTTTGTATTTTGTTTTTGTTATCCAAAGACAATGTAAATTAGTAATTTAATAAAAACAAAACCTTGAATACCATGTGTTTGAAACAATTCTTGTAACGTAACTCCCCGATGTTTCCGCCGTGGTTTGTTGTTTTACGCTGTCGGGGTGAGACACTATGGACGTTTCCACGTTTTTAAAACATATTTTAAACACTTTTAAACTACCATAATCATCATTAACTCAATTCTAGTTCCAGCACCTATCTTTTTAGTATGATTTCAAATAACCATCTTTAAATCTTCAGAACTTATATATATATATATATATATATATATCAAGGGTTCTGAAAACATTTATATTCTTGTGATCATCCCCTATTTACACTTTTTATATAAACCTGGTTATATATACTTTCTGATATCATAAAAAAATATAATACCTTTAGATTCATCTACTTGTTTCATACATTTACATAACCTTATTTTGGTTTTATTTACAGATTATAGTTCAAAGATCATGTTTTAAGTTCCTTAACATCCTTATATTTTTCAAGAATCATTTTCATGCTTACATATTGATGGAGAGTGTGAATCTCGTGCTTTAATATGTGTTACAATATGTGTTTTAGTGTGTTTTAAGTGGTTACAAGCCTAGAATGTGATAACTATGAGAGATTGTGGTTTTTATGTTAATCGCTTAATTTGGTGAAGTTAAAGTGGTTGGAGACGAAGTGGAATAACCATAGATGATTAACAAGGCAAACAAGAGTGTTCAGGAATTGTTTCGGCTTGGAAAATAGCTTAGTAGTATGAGAAATGTGAAAGAATGAAGTACAGGGGCCTATGGGTCATTCTATGAATGAGGGAATGTTGAAGAAGGAACAAGTGAAATCCTGTGGTAAGCTATGGTAGGCTGGCCATAGCTTACGTTCAGGTATAACAAGCAACAAAAATGTACAGTAGCTTTGGACCGTAACCTATGGTCTGGGACCGTAGGTTATGCTGCAAGGTAATGGGAATAGATACTCAGGTTTCTAATGTGTGGGCATTGTGGGGATCTAGGGCACAAAGCTAATTAGTGCCCTAGTATTGTAGGTATACATGATGAGGTTAATATGCTGCAAGGTAATGGGAATAGATACTCAGGTTTCCAAGGTAATAACCAATATTTCTAGCCTCGTAACCAAAATAAATATCAAGGGGGCAACAACTTTGGTTATCAAAAAAATTACCAGCAAGGCAGTGGTCAGGGAAATGGTGAGGTGATGGAAATATTAAAAGCCACACAGCAAGAAATGCAAAAGACAAGTCAATTGCATGACGCACGGGCCCAAAAGGATGAAATTTGTGATAAATCCATCCAATCACTAACAACGCAGATGGGGCAGCTAGCGAGTGAAGTGGCCTATTTGAAGCAGCATAACGGGAAACTGCCAAATGACACTCAAACAAACTCCAAGAACGTGAAGAACGTACTGATCAGCGGGGCAAGTGTCGTTCCTAAGTATAAGTATAATGATAATGATTTAACTGTTTCCTATATGATTGAAGGTTTAAGTGGCACGAATGAGGATGGAAACGGATGTGATTCAGGGGAACCGGTCGTTCCAATACGAGTTAGGAAGTTCAAGATCCACCAAGACTGTTGGATGCTGGATTATGAAGCCGCGATGAGTGTTCTCCCGGTAGCCTGTATGACCAGCATGACTTTGGTCATCTGCATGCGGCAGATAGCATGGCGGTGTTCGTGGATGCAAGTTGGAAGCAACCTCGAGGGGTTTTGAAAGATGTGATGATCCAACTGGGCGAATTTTACTACCCGGTGGATTTTATGGTTATCGATTATGCACCATCAAGGACACGTGAGCAGCCACAGGTAGTGTTGGGTCGTCCGTTACACACGGCTAATGCACAGATCGAATGTATAAATCGGTTAGTTACCATAAGTTACGCGAATCGAAATTTTATTTTAATGTGTTTTTTAAGTCTATTTCTTGCGATCTATTGATGATTTGAGTCATACAGTTGCTACTAATAAATCTGTGTCATCTGTGAACAAGGGCATATTAGATAGGGCTTGTGTCGAGTTTGACAGGTCTAAGGTAAAGAAGACGGATGTGAGCAAGAGAGCTGATGGAGGAAACCACCTGATGGTGGATTTGAAAAGGGTAATGATGTTGAAATTGACCCCAACTGGCGTGAAGTTGCGAACCTTAAACTGGATGGAGTTATATGTAGAGAAGTGGGGAGGCAAATTGGCATCGGAACCACCCTGAGCACGTCAGGTACGGTCTGGCTGAAGACCTAAAACTTAGCACTCTCGAGATTCAGCCCGAGGATGTAGAGTTTGTAATGTTTGGTTGTTTTGATGTGTTTGTGTTTTGGAAGGTTACTACGTTCAACTCGCACAGATGCAATGATGCAAGTGTGGGGATGTTTGGCAACATCCCCGATGAGATATAAAAGAATCCAAGAGATGTGTACGTTCCTGTCAGATCACAGCAGTTGTACCACTACCGACACTTGCTGATTGAATGATCAGGTCCATGTGTCTCTCTATCTTGCAATCTATTTTATTTGTTTTTGTGTATTTGGTGGTGTGAACCGTTGTGTTGGGAGTAGTGTCGTTTGTTCAGTTGATTAGGTTATTAGCCGTTTCTAGTTTGTAGGTGGTATATCTTGAGTTCGGATCATAAATTGCACTATACATTAGGGACAATGTATCCCAAGTGTGGGGATGCGGTAACTTGAGATAGGGTTGGTAGGTTGATGATTTCAAATGCTTGATGATTGAAATTGGTAAAAACTGAATATTTTGAAAATGTTTCGTAAGATTTTTGCATAAAATGGGAAATGATAGGTGCAATCAGATTGTTGGTTTTCAATTATTAAATATATGAGATAATAAAACGATTGAAAACGCGTCTAATTTAGGATATGTGGGTAGGCCCAACCGGTTGAAAGATTCCTTTGGATTGATATAAAACACTTAAATATTAGGAATCTTGTGGGTTCTCGCCTTAGGAGTTATAGCAAAGCTGAAACTTTAGAGAGTATAAGGGATTTTGTTATAAATAAAAAGCTAATAAGTATTCCTATTAAATGGCACGTCTGTTTCTTTTTAAGAAAATAAATCCGAAATAAGGCGGCGCCGAAAAAATATTCCATCTATCCATTATTTTGAGCTAGCTTGTATTGAGAAAACTATGGTATTGCCACGGGGATGGTGACTCGTGTGGTACATACCCTCTAGGTGGAGTTAGAAAAGAAACAATAAATATGTGAAACTTATGGCATTAACCACGGGGATGGTGACTCGGGTGGGGTATGTTCGCTAAGTTGATCGTATGCAAAAGCATGTGGAAGCTCATTATTATCAACCATTATCCATCATAGTTTAGTTAGAAATACATAAAAGCTTGTTATAGAAGACAGTAATCCATAACCTTGAAACGGGATTAGGTGGCGGTATGGTTTTTGAGTGTGAGACCCATAGACGAATAATGCAATTGAACTTAATGGGTTATGAATAAGGGTTTGGAAACCAGTGGTTGGGTTTAAGTGGACCGTATACCTGCAATCTATGTTAATGCGTGATTAGACCAGTTCATAAGATAACCAAATAAATTGAAAGCCAGTGATTTGATTGTGATTCCATTACAAATAATTTTTCGGGACGAAAAATGATAAGTGTGGGGATGTGATGGAGAGTGCGAATCATGTGTTTTAATGTGTGTTACAATATGTGTTTTAGTGTGTTTTAAGTGGTTACAAGCCTAGAATGTGATAACTACGAGAGATTGTGGTTTTGTAGGTTATCGCTTAATTTGGTGAAGTTAAAGTGGTTGGAGACGAAGTGGAATAACCATAGATGATAAACAAGGCAAACAAGAGTGTTCAGGAATTGTTTCGGCTTGGAAAATAGCTTGGAAGTATGAGAAATGTGAAAGAATGAAGTACAGGGGCCTATGGGTCATTCTATGATTGATGGAATGTTGAAGAAGGAACAAGTGAAATCCCGTGATAAGCTATGGTGGGCTGGCCGTAGCTTACGGTCAGGTATAACAAGCAACAAAAACGTATAGTAGCTTTAGACTGTAACCTATGTTCTGGGACCGTAGGTTATGGTCCGGTCAGACAAGAGAAACAGAATGTTTGAACCGTAGCTTACGGTTGGTGTTCCGGGAAAACGCTGAATTGAGAGTTTTGAGGTATAAAAGGAATTTTATAAACCCTAATCATAACACACACTTCTTGGGACGAAAATTGGCATCTAGGAGCATCAAATTCAAAGCTTTTCACCTCAAACCATCATAATTCCTACCGAATGAAAGATCAAAGTCATGAATTCAACCTTTTCTCAAGTGTTTGATGATCAAGTGACCGAGATGAGCAGCTAATCTTCTTGTGGTTTCCTCCAAGTGGAGGATTGTTGTAAGTGGATGTTTGAGTTTTTCTTTGTAATTAAGATGAGCAATCAAAGCATTTGATGCTTTTTGCTTAGGAATTTATTAACTTGATTGTAAACGATTGATTTTACTTAAAACCTAGTTTTGATTCTTTCAATTCCCGAGAGTTCTCGTAATTGGGATATATTAGATAGGGATTGGGTTTGGTAATCTTCAATTGATAATCGTGTGATAACCTTTCGTTGTTAATCAATCAAAGTACTTAGTCCTCGTTTATCACAATAAGTTAATGAACTCTCTGAATCATGTCTATGTGGTTTTCTTAATTTAAACTAATAACTTGAATCCATTTTGAATCCGAAACTTAGAGGAATCACCTTTTCTCCAACTGTTTACAAACTCATTTAGTAATTCTAATTTAATTAACCATCCAAACAATTCGATTTTACGTTTTTGCAAGATCATGACATTTAACATAAGCTACACTAAACAAACATCAAAATCAACATGAATAACATATATTTATGTTATATTATGTTGTTTAATTTAGGGTTTTATGTATTTATTTAGTGAGTTTTAAGATGATTTTTCTTGTACTTTTACAAACTACATAACGTAACAAGCTTATATATGGTCTTAGAAATCTTACTACTAGCACAAGGCTAGGGTAGAAACTAGTGAAGAAGATGAAAATGTTGTGAAGATTCTTGAAGCTCCAAAGTGTGAACAAGGATCCTACAAAGCTCCCATGGCTTGCAACTTTCTAGGTCATCTATGAAATGGGTTTAAAGTGCTTGATTTAGGCTTTGTTCTTGAAGGAAAATGGAGGTTGATGGTGGGCTCTTGGAGCCGTAAATGAGAGAGAGACTAGATGGGTGTTTGTAATTTTAGAATATTTGAAAATGATAAGGGTTGATGGTGTGGTAGTTTATAACTTGAAAGTAACCTTTTGAATCCAATGAAGTCTTCTATGTGCATACCTTCCACCATTATTTTAAACACCAAATCAAACAAGTGGTGGGTTTGGGGGACCCACCCAAATCCGTAACCATGATGGGGAGGGTTAGTGTTGTTGGTGCACAATGTCTATTGCCTACGTCTAGGATATGTCAGTGGTGTAAATAGGGCTTATATTTGTCAGATGTTATGTATATTAGATGGCTTGTACGAGTGAGCCTTTTTGGATAGTCAACAACCCCTCTCCTTGTGCGAGCATGTTGGCCTATATATAGTGGAGCTTGGGTGTTGTGTAGCTGTTGATGTATGACTGAAGCGAAGTCCTATCTGTTTGTTTACTCGTCTGTAACTTTCCCGCTTATTAATATAAGAAGTAACGATGTTTAAACAGCATACTTGATTGTTCGTTTATCAAACTCTCTAGCAATGAATTCCGCCACTTTTAGTTGAGACAAGTCGGTCCAGTGCTCATGGAGGAGAGCCGATCCCCTCTCACAAGTGGTATCAGAGCCTTGAGGCCTGATTTGAGGACAAACAACAAGTTTCAGCAGACAAACAACAAGTTTCAACCATTGAAGATTTCTATATCTACTCTTTCTTCATACATACTTCAGATCTAGAGAATTTTCATGGACGAATTGGACTAGGATTTTAGTATAACACATTAAAATCAACATTAACAGATCCTTGAAACTTACATATCTAAAATCGGACAAAATCATGATGAAAATTGCAGAAAACATCCGTTTGTTGACCTGAGCTACTCGTATGAGTAGAAGGACAACTCGTATGAATAGCCATCCGTACGAGCAACCACTAGTAGGACCTGTCACTCGCAAGAAAAACAATTTTTCTTAAAAATTATAACTTCTAAAACAATCATTCCTACAAAGTGTCACTCGCACCAGTAACTTTCACTCACACGAGGCCTTGCTTGCACCAGGCACCTGACTCGCACGATTATTGGTTCACTCGCACGAAGGACATTTTAAGGAGTTTTCTTCAACTTTCGTGTTGTTGTCAAATTATATCTAATTAGCATTGTCGAAAGTTTGTGTTTCTAAAAAATTGCAGATATAATGGAAGAAGAGTTTTTTAACGCGTTTACTGCTTCAGCTGTTACCACTACCGCATCACAAAATATGAATCTCAAGAATGAAATGGGAACAATGATGAAGCCTCCAAAGCTTATGAATCTTGAAGACTACGATAGCTAGAGCGAAAGGTTCATGAACTGGGTTCAAGCTAACCACTTCACTTGTTGGTTTGCTGTTGAGTCTAAATATCAAGCTCCGATTGGAGAAACTGGTCTTGAGAAAATGCTAGCTCAACTCTCAGAGCTTGAAAGATAAAAGTTCATTAATGAAAAGAAGATGATGAATATCTTGCAGCAAGCCATAAAAGAAGATATCTTGCGCTATTACAGCACGATGACGATGCTCAGTCTTTATGGAATGCCTTACGTTTAAAAGTCCAAGGAAGTTCGCAACTGCGAAAAGGAAAGAGAGCGCTACTTAGTAAAGAATTCATATTTTTACTCTTATCAAGGAAAAGAAAGTGAAACAGTTGATTGAAAGGTACTGTCACCTGGTGATACAAATGAAGCGTATGGGAATTGTAAAAATAATGAATAATTGGTCGATAAACTTGTAGATTCTCTACCTCAAGGAGAATAGTCCACTTATGTGACTATTCTAAAGTACGGCACTGAGTATCGTAATTTGTCATTACCTAGATTCATCGAAAGATTAGAAGGGCATGAGCTGGAGATGCAGAAGATGGCAAAAAGCAAAGGCGCCCAGATACAACAAGATGTGAATCTATACTACAAGGGTAGTCCTGTTGCAACATACATAGTCCCAAAATTCAAGCTGCCTTCAGTGCCATCAACACACCAAGTCCACAGTCAAGCCAAACCAGTGGTTTTCAATCTCCTGCTTCCTTCAATCCAAATACGCCTCTAGGACCACAATCATCCCAAAGCTCAAGCAATCCACAGTGCAGCCAACACAATCAATCTAATCCCAATCAATGAATCCTACAATGCAATATCACACTAAACCTCCAGAATGCTCAAGATTTTGATGAAAATACCCCAAAGCAACACATGACTCTACTTGCCTCGGTACTGGAACTGTACGAAAGTTTGGTAGCTGGAAGAATTGGGAATTCAAAGATGACAAAAGTAGATCACGATCAGATTGATCCGGTTGAAGTGGAAATGATCAATATCAAGTGGTGTATGGCTTCCATTGTCCGGACAGCTCAACGTTTTATGGAAATTACCGGAAGAGATAATTTAGGAGGACTTGAAGGCAAAGTGGGCATTGATAAGTCAAACGTTACATGCTTCAAATGCCGAGAGAAGGGGCATTTCAAAAGAGAATGTCCAAATCGAGAGGTCAAGGGCAATCAGAACCCTTTTGCGGATGATTACTACAAAAAGGCAATATATCATCAACCTCGACCTCAAACTAGAATGGGGCAGATTTAAAATGGTCCGTCAAACTCAAAAGATAAAGCACTCGATGTCACTCAAGAAGATGAAGGTTTTAACTGGAACAAGTACATCACAAAGAGTAAAAGTCTTGCATTAGTAGCTGAAATTATTGAAGAACCTGAACATGCTGAAGAATTTGCAGAGGCATTCTTTGATGAGGCACCCGAAGAATTTTATGGAACTTCATCTGAGGAAGAAGAACTTCTAAACAATGCTTTTGAACGTCTTTTGCCTACTGATATACTTAAAACTTTTGCAGGATATTTCAATACAAGCCATCAACCAACATGTGAGGAAGAACAAAAGTCAGAAGTTGTCGAATTGATTGATGTAACCAAGGAGATGACCATCGAAGCTCTGACTGGTATTGCTGACAAGGCTTTAATGGCGAATTTGAACGAAGTAGTTACTGAGCACACCCAGGTAGAAAGTGTTGAATTTGTGTATGAGTAGGTAAGTGAAACTATGAAAAAGGATGAGGAAATTCATAATGTTGAATTGGAAACTCCATGCTTAAAATGCAAATTGCCATGCAAGGAGTGTGTTGAAAAAGACGAAAAATAATGAACTTAAAACACATGATGATCATTTGTCATATGATTGTGTCACAACAAAAGAAGCATATGACAGATTAAGCAAAACCATTCGACAATATGAGAAAGCAATCAAAGAAGATGACAATACACTTTCAGTACTCAAAGCAACCGTTATGGACAAACAAATGGCCATAAACATGCACATAAATATGATTGCTGAGCTAAAAGGTGAATTGGTGAAAATGAAAATTGAAACTAAATGAGTTAACAAATTGTTAATCGGTTATTCTACCAGTTCATATGTCATTGATCACATTCTTCCAAATATCAAGGTTAAACAACAAAAGAAAGTTGTTAATAACCAAGGTAAAGGTTACGATCTTGTTCCACCACCCATGTGGAATGGCTATGCAAAGAAAAAGCCAGATGGGATGGAAAAGACGCCAAACTTAAATTTTCTTACTAAAAAAGGTAATGAGCTGCCTGAGAACATCGATGTAACTTGTACCAACACAGAAAAAGATTGCAAATCTGATGTGGCAACCAAAGTGGTCAAAAATATTTTTAGAAATGAGTCTGACAGCATTTATGAAAATGCAGAGTCAAGTAGTGAAAAGTCTAAGTCAAGTTCACATTCTGGAAGTGAGAAAAGTTTTCACGAAAACTTCATTTCAGCATCAGAGGATGGTTTGAATAATGATCCTAATGTAGTCATCTACAAACTGAAAGGATCAGATAAACTATTCTCGAATTAGGAATTTCCAATCCAAAATGTAAACTTAGACCGTGTTGACAAGCTCTTTAAGTTGATTGAAGTCAACACATCTGATCTTGATAAGCAAGATGTCGCTCTTTACTCAAAACCAAAAGGATCTCACAGAAACATTCATCCTAGTGGTAAAAACTATCCTGAGTACAAAAGGGCTTGGTTAGGGTTTGAAAAGAAGAGAAACAGCAAATTTCAAAAGTAAAATGTTACCAAGAAAATTGATTTTATTTATGGAACTAACACTATTAATGAAAAGGAAATCATTAGTAAAAATCAAACAAAGAATTTGAGCAAGAAAGAAAACTCCATGAGCAAGTTTCAAAAGCCTCTGTCGGAAACGGCAGTAGGACATTTTACAAATGTAACAAAGTTGGGCACATTGTACGTCAGTGTAAACCAAACAAAATGAAACCTGCTCATGAAGTTAGAAAATGCACAGAAGATGTTAAACGGAAAGGTCCAAAGTTTGTGCCAAAACAAATTTTGAAACGAAATTTTGAGTCCAACTTAAATGTAAAACCAACCATTGTAAAATTCTCAAATTTTGAAGTTGGTGAATCATCAAAGAAAAAATGAACAAAAGAATCCTAAGTTCTACTCAAAGAAAGCCTTCTCAAAAGCACAAACCTGGGTTGTTAAGAACAAATCATCTTCCATTGCTGTAAACACCACCGCTGTTTCAACTAAATCTAAAACAAAAAAGGGATCAAAGGTTGAACAATGGGTGGAGATAAAGAAAGAGGTTAAGAAAAATGTCGAGCCAAAATGTAATATCCTAAACCCGCCCAAGATCAAAATGGCTTGGGTTTCTCTGTTTAAGTAATTTCTTTTCACATGAGTACAGGGGCTCCCGAGGTCAATTATTTCAACGTGGATTATGGACAGTGGAGCTTCTCGACACATGACAGGGATGCTTGCGTTATTATACGACGTAAAAGCTATCCGGGGAGGATATGTTAGGTTTGCTTGTACGCAAGGAGACAGGATCGTGGGTGAAGGAATTCTCAGTAACGGAGTAGTGTCATTTAACAAAATGAACTATATCACTGAGCTTGAGAACAACTTACTAAGCATCTCGCAAATCTGTGACAAGAAATTCACTACCCACTTTAACGACAAGGAATGCTTAATTCTTAAATCGGGATTTAAAATTCCCGAGGAGTGGATCCTCATGTGCGCTCCAAAAGAAAATGATCTTTATGTCTTAGACATGAGCGTCGCATCCACTACTTCAAAGAAGGTTCAATGCTTTGTATCTAAAGCTACCGAGAAAGAGTCAATTCTATGGCATCGTAAGATGGGGCACATTCACCTGAGAAAGATGAAATATTTAGTGCATAACAACCTAGTGGAGGGTGTTAATCTCAAGAATTTTCACTTATCAGATGATTATCTTAGCTGCAAAAAGGGGAAGCAACATAAGAAATCACACCCGAGAAAGCTGCTTAACTCCATCAAGCTTCCACTAGAAAGGCTTCATATGGATCTCTTTAGACCGGTAAACGTGAAAAGTATCTCTGGAGATCTATATTGCCTAGTCGTGACAGATGACTACTCAAGATTCCCGTGGGTTTTCTTTCTGGAGAGTAAGGATGAAACATTTGAAAATCTTATGATTCTTTTTAGAAAGCTGAAAAACCTATATCACTTACCAATCAATAGAATCCGCAGCGATAATGGTAATGAGTTTAAGAACAGGAAAATGCTCAAATGCTGCAATGCTAGAGGTATTCTTCAAGAATTCAGTGCCCCTGATACTCCTCAACAAAATGGAGTAGCTGAACGTAACAATCGCACACTGATTGAGAATACAAGAACAGTGCTCGCTGATTCAATGTAACGCCTTGTTTTTTCGTACTTTCCTTAATTAGAAAGTGTAATCGTATTTCTATTTATGGAAACTTGTATTCATATCGCATTCGTATTTTTATTCCCAATCTTGTAATCCGAGACTTTGATCGTAATAAAATTCATACTTGATATATACTTGTCTTACATGCATTCAATTGTTTAATACATGCTTACATACAAACCGATACATGTTATACGTGCAAATGCTCATACATACATACTCGATACTCAAAATATACTTACATATATGTTTTTCACTTAAAAACATTACAAAACACCAAGTTCTAGAATGAAATGAAGCAAAAACCAAGTTCAGGGACTAAAAGTGACAAAAATCAATTAAGTTTCTGGCCCGGAGCCTCTCGTGCCCCGTGACCGTCTCACTCTAAGTGTGTTTGTTTAGTGAGTTTCATGCATTTAATGCTCATCTAACTCACCTCCTAACCTCAACTATAAAACCCACCTCCTTCCACACTCACTTTGCACATCACAAACACAAATTCTTCTCTCAACCTAACTAAACTCAGCTCCTAATCAGAAAGTTTAAGACTTTCGAAGTGAGTTCTAACTCACCTCTACTTCACTTATTTACTCTTTTCTTTCTTCTTAACACTTGGAACACCTCTAGGAGTGTTTCCATAGGTTTTCCATGGAAAACCAATATGGAACATCACCATATTTGAGGTCACAAGTCTAAGAAACTTTTCGTTTTAATAGGGTTTTAACCCACAAGTGTTGTATCCTTCCAAGCTTTATCTTGTAACAAGAATTGAGTTGGTAGTGTGTGATTACTTGGAAGCCTTGGTTATCCTACCTTCAATCCACCACCTCACTTGATGATTTTGAATATTCTACAACTTTTACTTTCATTTTAACTTATTCATGACCATCCTTGTCGTTCTTGTGACAACTTGTGCATTGGTTGTAACATCCAGACCGCTTAAAACAACGAACCGCGTGGAAACATCGGGGAGTCATGTCACAGAACTATTGTTTCACAACTCATGGAATTTAAAATTTTGTTATATTAAGTAAAATGTTTACATTGTCTTGGGATAAACAAGAACAACACATAAATAAACTGTCTTTCATGTTTTAAGTCACTAAGGCCCACGTCCATTCCTACGTGAAGCATGCATCATATTATCAAGCATTGACTCCTAAAACATATTTGAAAAGAGAGTCAGCATAAAAATGCGAGCAAGTACATAGGTTTTGTATACATATTGCAACACCTCGTCCGACTACAAGAGTCGTTAAGTGAAAACCTCGTATCAAAAGTGTTTGATATTGCAATACAATTAACCAACTAAAACAAGTTGGTTAGAGTTGTGAAAACCTTGTAGCCATGAATCTTGACCAAAACGTTTCTTTTGTAAAATAAACTTGAAATAGATTGATTCAAAAGAAAACATCGTATGGTGTATATCTTTAAATAAAAATCATTGCGTGACATTGTGCAAAACCATTTGTCTGTGTTATAAACCATTTGTCTGTGTTATAAATCAATCGTCCGTGTCGTATACCAATTTTTCATGTCATAAACAAATCGTCCATGTTTTTAATTTTGAAAACTTTTGATCGTTCTTTAATGATCACATTCAAACATGTGTTGACTATACCACCAAAGGGTATCTTTAATAGACCACCAAAGGGTCTCTTTAACTAGACTAACAAATCAACAAATGATTTGTTAATCAGAAACAGTTTCTGTCATTACCCAAACTTCCACCAAATCAAGTGAACAGTCCGATAATGGGATTGTCAGTCCTATGGTACCATAACATACTACTAGTCGGCTCGGCCAAAGCTAATGGATGCCATTCGTGTTATGGAAAACGCATCAAAAAGTTGTTCACATATTAAAATCGTATTGTTTTATATATAAACCATAGACATTGTTTTTGAAAACTTGAAAATGATTTAGCACATATGAGTCAACCCCAAAACATTTGCAAAACGTAAAAGAGAGGAACTATATACTCACTTTGAAAATCATTTTTGTATACATAAACCATGTATATTGTTTTGAAATTTTGAAAATAATTATAGGCACATATGAATCACCCCAAAACATTTGAAAACGTAAAAGAGGGGCCTATGTACTCACTTGGGATTGCGAAAGTGTTCTTGATCAATGAAATAAACAAAGCTCAAACGTGTCCTAATGTGTCAGATAAATATGTTAGCATGTCGGGACTACAAACGGGAGATCGGATAGAATGAAGTCTTATAAACCAAATGAGTGTTGGAACTCATGTGATGTGGTTTAACAAACTTAAAATTCTGATTTGGAAAGGATCCTAAGTGCTTTTGACCTATTATGACTAGTTAAGGTAGTTTACGCTACTTTATCGGGTCATTAGAGCAAACGCGTGATCGGATGGTTAAACATATCCTATGGTAAGTCTTAAATGCCCAAACATGTTTGAAAAGTTATAACATCAGTTTATATGTCAACTATTTGGTTACATGTGTTTAAAATGGATTTATGCGCAAAAGGGCATTTTGGTCATCATTTTTTAAGAACATAGAAGTAACTGATTATAACACTAACCAAATGACGTGACCATAAGTTATAACCTCAGTAAGTTATTCCCTATACAACCATGGTCACAAATATGTGTTTAGTCAGATACTAAGATCAACCAAACGGGTCGGATTCGAAAGTCAAAGCGGTGGTCAAGAGCGCTCGACTTACGACCCTAAATAAGCACTAAACTAGAAAGGATAAGTTAGACATGTCAAAATATGTCTAAGTAAGTCTATAAAACTTATTTGGTATCAAAACATGGTGCTTTGATACCCAAAAATAGTTTCGTCGTAAAATGCACATCATGCGCATTTTTGACCGAAACTTTGACTCGTCACTGAGACTAGTAAACGTGGTAATCAGAAGGTGAAATATTTAGGGATTATAACCTTCTTGATTACGATCATGTTGCAAAGTTCAATTGAACTTTGACTTAACCAAATATGGCCAGAACCAAAAGTTAATCAGGAAGCCAAATTGTTCGCCTTTTAACTCAAAATAGCTAAAATGATGAAAGAACTAGGAAGAGTACTTACTCGTGTTGATGAACACTTTCGGAACTCAAGAAGGAGGTTTCCAAAAGCTTGAAACAAGCTCCAAAAAGGATAGAAAGAAGAACTTCACACTTTGCTTTGAAGTGTTGTGAAAAAAAAAAATGGAAGCATTATGAGGTATTTATAGTATTTTAGGATTAAGGAGGTGATGACAACTGTCCTCAAGTGTGGATTAGTGTCCTAACATGTGTCAACACCATATTAAGTGTGGCAAAGTGAGTGCTAGGTGTCAAAAATTGGAGATAGGTGGCAAACTTGGTGAAGAGGCAAAAATATTTATTATTTTTTTGACATTTTTGGCCCTTGGACTTGTATTTTCACTTGTTTGCCATTTTTAAACCCTTTAACCTAATATTTAGGCTATATAAAGGTCTTAAGATATGTGTAACTTGGATTATGCCCGAAAATGTCATGGATGTCGGTTCGTTCAGTTGTACGGTTACGCGTTTTGCAAAATGCGTAAAACGCTTTAACGAACACGAAAATGATCGAAATTGTGCAACGATTGACATTTTTGCATTCTTATCAATAAAATACAAGATTTTATTGAATACAAAAATATTTGGAAATAAAACACAACGTTTTATTGAATACGAAATTGTTTGTAATTGTGCAATGAGGCACAAATGTCACAGTCTCCCCTTCTTTTTGAAATTTCGTCCCGAAATTTAATTAGAGGAAAGTTTGTGAAACAGATGTGGATATTTCTCTTTCATCTGATCCTCTTTTTCCTAAGTAAATTATGGGCCACGTTTGGGTTCCCAGCGAACTTTAACTATCAGTATACGTCTACGCTTGAGTTTCTTGACTTCACGGTCCACTATCTCCACAGGTTTCTCGACAAAGTGCATAGTGTCTTCAACGTGAATTTCGTCGAGGGGAATGTGGAGATTTGTATCGGCTAAACGCTTTTTCAAATTCGACACGTGGAATGTTGGGTGAGTATTCCGAAGTTCAGGAGGTAGCTCAAGCTGGTAGGCCACCTTTCTGATTCTCTCAACGATCTTGAATGGTCCAATATATCGTGGTGCAAGTTTTCCTTTCTTTCCAAATCTAATCACACCTTTCCAAGTGGATACCTTGACAAGGACGTGATCACTAACTTGGAATTCCAAGGGCTTGCATCGTTTGTCCGCATAACTCTTTTGACGGCTTCGAGCTGTCAGAAGGTTATCGCGAATTTTCTTGATTTTGTCTGTTGTGTCATGAATGAGGCCCAGTGAGCTGAGCTTCACCGACCTCATTCCAGCAGACAGGTCAACGACATTTTCGACCGTATAGAGCTTCGAAAGGCGCCATATTGATGCTGGCGTGATAACTATTGTTGTAGGAGAATTCGACCAATGGTAGATGCGAATCCCAACTACCACCAAAGTCGATCACACATGCTCTAAGCATATCCTCTAGTGTTTGAATTATCCTTTCAGATTGTCCATCCGTTTGAGGATGATAAGCAGTGCTCAGATTGAGTTTAGTTCCCATGGCAGATTGCATGGTCTTCCAAAAGTGAGATGAGAATAGAGCATCTCGATCAGATATGATGTTCAAAGGAATGCCATGACGAGATACAATCTCATCAACATAGATCTTGGCGAGTTTGTTAGCAGATAGATCCTCACTAATTGCCAAAAAGTGTGCTGACTTTGTTAGACGATCGATGATTACTTAAATGGCATCTTGACCTCTAGGTGTGGTGGTAGTTTAGTGATGAGATCCATCGCAATGTTCTCCCACTTCCATACCAGTATTTCTGGTTGCTCCAGTAAACCAGATGGGCGCTGATGTTCTGCCTTAACTTTAAGACAAGTTAGTAATTTAGACACATACAAGGCAATATCCTTCTTCATACCCGGCCACCAATACTGGGTATGGAGATCCTTATACATTTTATCTTCACCAGGACAGATTGAATAATCGATAGTATCCAGCAAGACCAAGAAAAGAACGAACTTCGGTCGGAGTAGTAGGTATACTCCAATCCCTAATCACACTGATGTTGGCGGGATCTACATGTATACCTTGTTCGTTAACAGTGTGTCCCAAAAATTGAACTTCTTTTAGCCAAACTTCACACTTGGAGAATTTGGTGTAAAGTTGTTCTTTCTTCAGGAGTTCCATCGTTAGACGGAGATGTTGTTCGTGATCGGCTCGAGACTTAAAATAAATGAGGATGTCGTTGATGAAAACAATGATGAACTTGTCTAAATAAGGTTTACAAACCCTATTCATTAAGTCCATGAAGACGGCATGAGCATTCGTCAAACCAAAAGGCATGACAGTGAACTCGTAATGGCCATATCGAGTGCGAAAAGCAGTCTTAGGAATATCTTCTTCGAGTACATGAAGTTGATGATACTCAGAACGCAGATCAATCTTTGAAAAGCAGGTCGCACCTTGTAGCTCATCAAGAGATCATCAATGCAAGGTAGGGGATATCGATTTTTGATTGTGAGTTTGTTGAGCTCACGATAATCGATACACATATGGAAGGATCCATCCCTCTTTTTCACGAATAGGACAAGAGCGCCCCAAGGTGAAAAGCTCGGACGAACGAATCCCTTGTCTGAAAGTTCTTGGAGTTGCTTTGATAACTCTTGCATTTCAGACGGTGCAAGACGGTAAGGAGATTTGGCAATTGGGTTGGCACCAGGTACAAGGTCAATACGAAACTCAACTTGTCGACTTTGAGGAAAACCAGGTAGCTCTTCAGGAAACACCTCAGGATATTCTCGAACAATGGGGATGTCCTGAACAGTTTTGACCTTGCCTTTTTCCTCTACGATATGTACCAAGAAGGCTACATAATTCTTTCGTAGGTATTTTTGGGCCTGGGTACAGGTCAAGAATTTTAGGCTACTAGAGGGTTTCTTTCCGTGAACTTCAAAGGTTTTGCTAGACGAAAGAGGTATACAAACAACCTTGTCGAAACAGATCACCTCAGCATGGTGTTTGGTTAACCAATCCACTCCTATGATGATGTCAAAACTCCCGAGTTGCATTGGTGTGAGGTCAATGGAAAAAAAGTGGTTATCCAAGTTCAACTGGCAACTACGAATGACATAGTCGAGCACAAGAGGTTCACCACTAGCTATTTCCACTATTAAGGGTTTTTCCTAGTTTAGTTCTAGGCATCGAAAGCAAAGGTTCAAAGGCTAGTGATATAAAGCTTCTATCAGCACCCGAATCGAAAATAATAGAAGCAGGATGATTGTTAACAAAGAACGTATCATTAATGACTACGTTATTATAATTTATTTTTTATAATGCAATAATCTGTTCTTCTAGAAGAAAACATGAGGGAAAATATGTGAGATTGACATTGGATAATCAAGAGAGATGTTACAAATATCAACGAAATATAAAGATGGTGGTCATTCGTTCGTTACTTAAAAACAAAAAAATGACACACGGTGACTAATCAAAGTAAACAGGTCTTTATAATGTATCGCGAAGACATGCTTTAGCCTATAAGTGAACACTCACCCCAAGAGTTCCCAGGTAAGAGTGACTAGTCCGATAATGCGAATTTGTACGAACACTCTAGCCTTAAACAGAAAACTCAGGGTATAGGCATCCACCCTTCCAAATTGCATGTGTTCACATTAATAAAACCCAAACTTTGACGGGATTTTGAAAACTTACAAGGCTCTAAGCCAAAGCAAATCATCTAAGGATAGATGATTGAGTTTCAAAATGAATTTGTAACTTGTGTATTTATTTTGGTAGTCACCTAAGGATAGGTGATGGTATTGTCTTAAGAATCTAAACACAAGATAACTCGGGTTAGGGTCCTAGGAAAGTTATAGTCTAGGTCAGAGCATTACTAATAACCTAATTCCCTATAACCATAAGCTCTGGTACCAATCTTTCTGTAACACCCTGACCACGTAAAACAACGAACCACGGCAGAAACGTCGGGGAGTCATGTCACAGAATGATTGTTTCACAACTCATGGAATTTAAAAAATTTTATATTAAGTTAAATGTTTACATTGTCTTGGGATAAACAAGAACAACACGTAAATAAATTGTCTTTCATGTTTTAAGGCACTAAGGCCCACGTCCATTCCTACGTGAAGCATGCATCATATTATCAAGCATTGACTCCTAAAACATATGGAAAAGAGAGTCAGCATAAAAATGCCAGCGAGTACATAGGTTTTGTGAGTGTGTCAAATCCGTGGCTTTGTATACATATTGCAACACCTCATCCGACTACAAGAGTCGTTAAGTGAAAACCTCGTATCAAAAGTGTTTGATATTGCAATACAATTAACCAACTAAAACAAGTTGGTTTGATTTTTGAAAACCTTGTAGCCATGAATCTTGACCAAAACGTTTCTTTTGTAAAGTAAACTTGTAATAGATTGATTCAAAAGAAAACTCCGTATGGTTTATATCTTTAAATGAAAATCATTGCGTGACATTGTTCAAAACCATTTGTCCGTGTTATAAACCATTTGTCTATGTTATAAATCAATCGTCCGTGTCATAAACCAATTGTCCATGTCATAAATAAATCGTCCATGTTTTTAATTGTGAAAACTTTTGATCGTTCTTTAATGATCACATTCAAACCTGTGTTGACTATACCAACAAAGGGTATCTTTAATAGACCACCAAAGGGTCTCTTTAACTAGACTAACAAATCAACAAATGATTGTTAATCAGAAACAGTTTCTGTCATTACCCAAACTTCCACCAAATCCAGTGAACAGTCCGATAATGGGATTGTCAGTCCTATGGTACCATAATATACTATTGGTCGGCTCGGCCAAAGCTAATGGATGTCATTCGTGTTATGGATAACGCATCAAAAAGTTGTTCACATATTGATATCGTATTGTTTTATATATAAACCATAGACATTATTTTTGAAAACTTGAAAATGATTTAGCACATATGAGTCACCCCAAAACATTTGCAAAACGTAAAAGATGGGAACTATGAACTCAATTTGAAAATCATTTTTGTATACATAAACCATGTATATTGTTTTGAAATTTTGAAAATACTTATAGGCACATATAAATCACCCCAAAAAATTTAAACATAAAAGAGGGGGGCTATGTACTCACTTGGGGTTGCAAAAGTGTTCTTGATCAACGAAATAAACAAAGCTCAAACGTGTCCAAATGTGTCAAATAAATATGTTAGCGTGTCGGGACTACAATTGGGAGATTGGATATAATGAAGTCTTATAAACCAAACGAGTGTTGGAACTCATGTGATGTGGTTTAACAAACTTAACATTCTAATTTGGAAAGGATCCTAAGTGCTTTTAACCTATTATAACTCGTTAAGGTAGTTTACGCTACTTTAACGGGTCATTAGAGTAAACACGTGATCGAATTGTTCAACATATCCGATGGTAAGTCTTAAATGCCCAAACATGTTTGAAATATTATAACATCATGTTATATGTCAAAAATTTGGTTACATGTGTTTATAATGGATTTATGTGCAAAAGGGCATTTTGGTCATCATTTTTAACAACATAGAAGTAACTTATCATAACACTAACCAAACGATGTGACCATAAGGTATAACCTCAGTAGGTTATTCCCTATACAACCATGGTCACAAATATGTGTTTGGTTAGATACTAAGATCGACCAAACGAGTCGGATTCAAAAGTCAAAGCGGTGGTCAAAAGCGCTCGACTTACGACCCTAAATAAGCACTAAACTAGAAGTGATGAGTTAGACATGTCAAAATATGTCTAAGTAAGTCTATAAAATTGATTTGGTTTCAAAACTTGGTGCTTTGATACCCAAAAATAGTTTCTTCGTAAAATGCACATCATGCGCAGTTTTGACCGAAACTTTGACTCGTCACTGAGACTAGTAAACGTGGTAATCAGAAGGTGATATCGTTAGGGATTATAACCTTCTTGATTACGATCATGTTGCAAAGTTCAATTAAACTTTGACTTGACTAAATATGGTCAGAACCAAAAGTCAATCAGGAAGCCAAATTGTTCGACTTTTAGCTCAAAATAGCTAAAATAATGAAAGAACTAGGAAGAGTACTTACTCGTGTTGAAGAGCACTTTCGGAACTCAAGAAGGAGGTTTCCAAAGGCTGGAAACAAGCTCCAAAAAGGATAGAAAGAAGAACTTCACACTTTGCTTTGAAGTGTTTTGAAGTGGTGTGAAAAAAATGGAAGCATCATGCGGTATTTATAGTATTTTAGGATTAAGGAGGTGATGGCAACTGTCCTCAAGTGTGGATTAGTGTCCTAACATGTTTCAACACTATATTAAGTGTGGCAAAGTGAGTGCTAGGTGTCAAAAATTGGAGATAGGTGGCAACTTGGTAAAGAAGCGAAAATATTTATTATTTTTGTGACATTTTTGGCCCTTGGACCTGTATTTTCACTTGTTTGCCATTTTTAACCCCTTTAACCTAATATTTAGGATATATAAACGTGTTAAGACATGTGTAACTTGGATTATGCCCGAAAATTTTATGGATGTCGGTTCGTTCGGTTGTACGGTTACGCCTTTTGCAAAAATGCGTAAAACACTTTAACGAAACGAAAATGATCAAAATTGTGCAACGATTGACATTTTTGCATTCTCATAAATAAAATACAAGATTTTATTGAATACAAAAATATTTGGAAATAAAACACAGGGCTTCATTGAATACGAAATTGTTTGTAATTGTGCAATGATTGAAAAGGTACAAATGTCACATTGGTGAACAATACGAAAGAGGTTAAAGGAAGGTTATGCTCCTACCTCCATGTATGACTTCTATGAACTTCCATGATAAATAGGATCTACTTATTACTTATACTATATATATATACATACTAACCGAACCCTTGATGATAATCGAATGATTTTCTGTCATGGTACTAAGTTATATTACCTAAGTACTTAACTTCTCGTTACGATTCTAATGGATATCTTAACCCATGAAAACACATCGACCCAAATGGGATTCATAGTGTCAAAAACGAGTGTTAAGTCTAGATGATTATTTTCTCGTATACATATTTTGGTATATTTAAATTCCTAATCCTCTGTTATCATCCGAATACTTACATGCCTTCGTTTTCCTTATGTAGGATAACTCGGTGTTCCATCCTTCAAAACTCTTCATGAAATTACCAAGTGGAAGCTTACAAAACCGTGAGTACACTTGAGCCATTTTCCTTTTTACACAATTTGTGTTGTAACATGTTAACGTACCAAGTATAGAAATACACACAACATACTTTATACACTCAATCTGTTATACATGCATATTGTTATGCTTAGGTTCATGCTAGATACATACATACTTCTTGTCATTAACTTAGCTATCATGAACTTAACACATATAACGCTATAGGAGTAGCACGCTGCCCGTCGGGGTATTGTTAAGCTTATTCTTATCTTAAATAGTCTCGTTACTTTTGTGGTGAGGGACACCTAATTCTTGTGGACACTTGGGTTTGACATTTAGTATTGCATGCTAGCTTACCTTGTATACAATTGCCATGTGGGATTTGAGCAAACTCATTTATACTTATGCTATTTAATCAAACTTGTGTACTCGCCAATGCTTTTGTGTTGAACTATACTTTTAACATGTTGCAGGTTAAGGATGTTGAACATGACGAGAACTTAGTAGGGACGGCATAGAAACGCATCTAGAATGCTAGGTTTTATGTTATAATATTGTTGAATTTGTTGTATTTGGATTTATGTTATAATTGACTATTTGATCAAATGAAATGAAACGAGTTTTGAATTTAATATTGTCGCAGATAGTGTTATGATGTCTCGAGCAATCTATTTCGTCTCACTCCAATGATTCCATCATCGGTTGGGGTGTGACAGATTGGTATCCGAGCCATAACTATAGGGAATTAGGTAGAATTGCCATGTTCGACCTAGTCTATAGTTTTAGTGACCACTTTGACCATTCTTGTTTCATGCTTAAAATGTAAATTCTTCCTACCTTGCTTCTTCCTATTTCTTTAGTTTTAATATATACAACGTTTCTTCCCTAAGATATTTACACGATATACACACTTTAAGACTTGAAGACACTCGTATTACAAATGAGACGACTTCACCAAAATAGGCGTGAAACCCACACTTTGGTGAACGACTCTCAATCCGCGTATTCGAGTTTTCACGAAACTACGCCATCAAGTTAGAAGTGATATCCATACCTTGATGGAAAATTTCCATTTCATACTTTAATGGACCCTTACCAATGAGTCGGAATTCACTCCTCGTTTGGTAAATACCAACCACGCTTAGGGTACGAGGTTGTGAAGTTGGGGGTGAAACCCGCACCTTGTCAACTAGTCCCATCCTCGATTTTCAATCTCGCCAAAGTTTCAATTTTTTCGATCAATTAGAGACGTGTAGTAAGTGGAAGGGTAAGTACCGTTAATCGCTTCTCGAAGAGAGCATTTTACCTATAGGCCAAAGCACGTTTCTCTAATTTGAAAGGATCTTCGATTCACTTTGGAATAGTCGACGTTTCTCAACCCGGAACACTCCAATGTTTTACAAAGCCTATCTTTTATGTTATCTCAATTTCTATGTGTTTTAATACTTGTTATCTCGTTCATTTCAAACTCGATGCACAATTCACACGCCTTTTCGCAATAAAAAACAATAATATTTCTTGCAAACCAACTAAATTTATACTCCTTATGAAATCATACGTGTTTATACTTGTTATGCTTATGTCATACGTGTTACTTACATGCTCAAACGTGACTTTTTATACATCACGTTATGATCAAGTCTCATCCTTTCCTCTATTTTCGACCACCTAGATGTCTTTTTCGCAAAACTCGAGCGTGTTGATGCACTTTATGTCCGTCACTGTGCGAATAGGCTAGAAAGAGTGTGTATTGAATATTGTATAGATCAGATACGAAAACACGACCCAAGTACGAACAAGAACTGGCTCGTACGAGTGATAAATATCTCACTCGTACGAGTGAGCTTACGTGGTTCGTACGAATGACATCTTGTCACTCGTACGAGCAACCATTCGCACGAGCTGCTCATGTTTATATATTGGTGTCGTGTGTTCATTGTTTGCAAGTTTTGGAAGTTCCCCGAGGGGAAACGCTGGCGGATTCTCCCCAGGAATTCCACCAGCCAGACAAGATGTATACTCTTTCGGTATGAATGAATGAATGAATGCTTCCATTGTTTCTGTTTCTACTCCCACTCTACCGATTTGGTACTATCATTCACCCAAGCTTCCATCTAGAACCGCCGTCACCGAGACTACAACTAGTATCAGAGCTACGGTACCGATTCATTCAATCTAACAGTTGATGAATCACTTACGCTCATGTATTTTGGACGTATTAGGGGTTTTAGATGTAAAACATCAAATAATCGGACAATCCACGGACATAACGTCAAATTGAAACCATAGGATTGTTAGAGACTGATTTTCGACCAGATCTGTGCAAAAATTATGTTGAAATTCAAAGAAATGAATATTCTGGATAGAAAAGATGTAATCAATTCCGTTCGTACGAGTGAGCCTCTGTGGCTCGTACGAGTGACAATTTGTCACTCGTACAAAGCATCACTCGTACGAAGCACCACTTGTACGAGGCATCACTCATACGAAGCACAACTCGTACGAAGTGGTGACCAAAAAATTTTGGTGATTACAATTGTTTTGAGATTTTAACGTCTAATCCAGCCTGTTCGGGGACACCATCAAGAGCTTCAAAGTATAGATTTGATGATACGGTCACAAAAGGATGAAGATTTTGGGGTAGTCGCTAATACTTGCGCAAAATGTTGATCATCTGGTATAGTGACTATTAATGAGCCTTGACGTTAAATCAACATTTGATCAAAACTGCAATTTTGGAAAATTTTTGCAAAATTTGAGTACCATATGCTGCAGTCGCGCCATAATCTTCATCCCCATAAGAACTCAAGACGTCAGAATCAGCAAAAATGAGGGGGAATAAAAATTTTCACGTATATGTTAAAATTCTGGCATTTTTTAAATTCGTGACAGTGCAACAGTATCCGGTGGTTCCGACTGCAGATTTTCTAGGAAACATAGAGGATCGAAGATTCATTATTTGGAATGTCGTAATCAAAAGATGTTCAAAATTTTTAGATCATGATACAGATTGATTCTCAAGGGTTAAATGCTTGATCCCCGATGTGGAATTTGAAGCACATACAACTGCTTATCTTTAACTTTGCAAGGCAAATGAACTGTTTTTTGGTAACCGCTAGGAAACAAGGATGTCTTGTAGTTTCAGTTGCCTCATTCCAGCAGAGATAGCTATACATATTTTTTTGTGGCTAGAAAGGAAAAATGTTATTCTTCTTGCGGCAGAATGTGTGATCGAAGAATGTTCAGAATTTTCAGATCATGTTTCAGATTGATGCTCAAGGGTTAAATACCTGATCCCCGATGTGGAATTGGAAGCACATACGACTGCTTATCTTTAACTCTGCAAGGCAAATGAACTGTTTTTTTGGTAACCGCTAGGAAGCTAGGATGTCTTGTTTTTCAGTTGCCCCATTCTAGCGGAGATAGCTATACATCTATTATTATGACTAAAAAGGGAGAATGTGATTCTGATTGCCAAAGAATGTTTCCCAGATTCGATGTGTTACCAGATAGTATGATTCTGATGATGATTTGTTGATTGAGAAGATTACCGATTTGTTGATCAATCATGATTACAGACATCAGGATTTCAGATTTTTGCGGAAATCCATTGATTTGAAGTTTTTCATTGTGGTAATTCAAAGTTTCTATCAATTGTCGGTTGGGTTTTGAAGATCAGAGGATCGAGCATCAGAAGAGTGCGCTAAACCAAACGCGGATATGGTTAACGTCGAAATGGAGAAGCTGCATTGTTTAATTTAAGTTGGTGAGTATTCGAGAAAATTTGTAGATCAAGCAAATCAGAGGAAGTCTTGAACCATGGAAACAAAAGACCTGAAGATTAATTTATGGAGAAAATTATTTCAGGGGGAATGTTGCTCAAAGTAGATAATGCAAACCCGGATCTTCAATCAAGGGGGAATTACGACGTCAACAGATACCTGATTGAAGTTGCAGAATATTCAAACACAGCTCTCAGATTTCAAGATCAAGATCAAGCTTCGACAGTGATGTCCAAGGGGGAAATTGTTGATGCACTTGATGTCTGTCACTGTGTTAATAGGCTAGAAAGAGTGTGTATTGAATATTGTATAGATTAGATACGAACACACGACCCAAGTGCGAACGAGAACTGGCTCGTATGAGTGAAAATGTCACTCGTACGAGTGAGCTTATGTGGTTCGTACGAGTGACATCTTATCACTCGTACGAGCAACCATTCGCACAAGCTGCTCATGTCTATATATAGGTGTTTGTGTGTTTATTGTTTGTTAAGTTTTGGAAGTTCCCTGACGAGAAACGCTGGCGGATTGTCTCTAGGAATTCCGCCAGCCAGACAAGATGTATACTCTTTCGGTATGAATGAATGCTTCCGCTGATTCCGTTCCTACTTTCTTTCTATTGAATCGGTACTATCATACGCCCAAACTTCCGTCTAGAACCACCATCACTGGACCACAGAGCGGGTGAAACAAGTCAAAGGCCAACTTCAACTCAATGACCAAGAAAGACTGTATGAAATTCATGGCGAAGCAGATGGCTAAGATCATCCTGGATATCGTCAGCAAAATCCAACCCCCACCAAACACCAAGCAATTCTGCTCCTGTAAGCAATTCTACTAAATCGACGTTTACCTTCAAGCAATTCAGCTCCTGTAACCCCCTATCCTTCACTGGTGAAGGGGATGCCACTAAGTTGCTCTAATGGTTTGATGCCATTGAAGTGACATTCCTACAAAGTAGATGCCCTGACCACCTACGTACGATTAATGCAACGGGCATCTTCCGATCAAGAGCCCTTGATTGGTTGGTCTCTGAGCGTAACATTCGTGGGAACGAAGTCGCACATGCCCTCTCTTGGGCCGATCTCCAAAAGTTGATGAGGGACGAGTTTTGTCCTCCGCACGAGCTTCAGAAACTTGAGAATGAGTTCAGGAATCTGAGGCAAGTGGGGAACGACAACGCGGGTCTCACAGCTCGCTTTAAGCAACTGAGGGTACTATGCCCTAGCCAAGTCGACACCCTTGGCAAGGCTATCGCAAAGTACATTCGATGCCTACCTCCCTCGATCAGGATACCTCAGACTAGCTGCCAAACTCAACAACTGCATTCTTCATGAAGCCTCCAACAAGGCTTTATCAAAGAATGCGCACCAAGCCACCACCGAAGAGCCTACCCGATCCAAGCCACCAAGGAACAGCAACAAGGGCAAGAAGCGGAAGGCTTCTAGCCAAAATTATGCGGTTGTTACTCTGCAAAATCCGATACCTTTACAGTCAATTTCCACTACCTCAACCCTTGAACCACCAAAGAGAAACTACACTGGACCATGGCCCAAGTGTAATCAATGCTCTTACCACCATCCCGCTAACACCCCGTGTTGCAACAGGTTCGAGCATTTCGCCGATAGATGTCACCTAAACCTAAAGCCTACCCAAGACCAACCTATTGCTGCAAACCCTGTCCCTAACTAAGCTTAACCCCAAGCCGCTACTATTCGAGCATGCTTCAAGTGTCGCGATCCTAATCACCTCGCCAATGTCTGCCCTCAACGCAACAACAACCAGCAGCAACCAAGGCAGCCTCAACAAGCCCGAGGCAGAGATTTCGTAATCACCGTCGCTCAAGCACAGAATGCTAATGACTTCATAATCGGTATGTTTCTCGTTAACAATGTCTATGCTTCGTGTTTATTTGATACTGGTG
This sequence comes from Scalesia atractyloides, assembly GCA_947069175.1. Taxonomy (NCBI): domain Eukaryota; kingdom Viridiplantae; phylum Streptophyta; class Magnoliopsida; order Asterales; family Asteraceae; genus Scalesia; species Scalesia atractyloides. The sequence continues at coordinate 38,990,293 of CAMTDV010000022.1, read as the reverse complement.
CGAATAAAATTTTATCCATTGAATTCTGACCTATGCTTAAGTGTAAACGCTCTAAATTGCCAAAATCGTTCATAGTCTAAGTCGCTAATGGAAAGTCTGCCACTGTCGATTTTGTCCTTTCTGAATTTTCCTTGAATCTTAACAATTATACGTTTTCCATTGACCTCATATGCAAATGGGTAGCTTCGATGTCATAGTAGGCATGGATTGGCTTAAGCAGGTTCGTGCTGAAGTTATTTGTCCTGAGAAATTCATCTGTCTCCCTCTACCAAATGATGACTCCTTACACGTCTATGGCGAGAAACCTTCTAAAAGTCTCAAGCTTATGTCGTGTATCCAAGCAAACAAATACTTGCGTAAGGAATACTTCGCCTTTCTTGCCCACATTGTGGAAAAGAAGGACAAGGGTCCAAGCGTGAGTGATGTTCCTGTTGTCTTCCTGGTCCTCCTCCTCCGCGTTCTGTTGACTTCCACATCGATCTCATTCCTGGCGCAACTCCTGTTGCAAAATCCCCTTACTGTCTTGCACCCTTTGAAATGCAAGAGCTATCTAGCCAACTTCAAGAACTTCTTGATAAAGGCTTCATACGCCCTAGTACTTCTCCTTGGGGCGCTCCCGTTCTGTTCGTCAAAAAGAAAGATGGATCTTTTTGATGTGTATTGACTATCGTGAGCTCAATAAGCTAACAGTCAAAAACTGATATCCTCTTCCATGAATTGACGATCTTTTTTATCAACTTTAAGGTGCGACCTGTTTCTCAAAAATCGACTTCAATTCTGGTTATCACCAACTTCAAGTCCTCGAAAAACATATACCCAAAACCGCTTTTTGTACACGTTATGGCCATTACGAGTTCGTGGTCATGCCTTTTGGTTTGACCAACACACCTGCGGTTTTCATGGATTTAATGAACCACGTGTGCAAACCTTATCTCGACTGTTTCGTGATCGTCTTCATCGACGATATTCTTATCTATTCCAAGACACTAGAAAAGCACGAGCGATAGTTGCATCTTATCCTCCAGCTTTTGCGTACTGAACATCTTACGCCAAATTCTCCAAGTGTGAATTCTGGCTATAAGAGGTTCAATTCCTAGGTCATGTCGTCAATGAACTCGGTATTCACGTTGACCCTACGAAAATCGAAGCTGTGAAGAATTGGATTGCTCCTAAGACTCCGTCTGAAATCCATTCGTTTCTTGGTCTAGCTGGTTACTATCATCGCATTATCTCGAACTTTTCTAAAATCGCCGTACCTCTTATATCCTTGACTCAAAAAGACAAACCTTTTGTTTGGGGTTCTGAACAAGAGGAGTCTTTCCAAACGCTCAAGGACATGCTTTGTCGTGCTCCTATCCTAGACCTTCCCAATGGTAATGATGATTTCGTCGTGTATTGTCACGCTTCACACCAAGGTCTTGGTTGCGTTCTCATGCAACGAGATAAGGGCATCGCTTACGCGTCGAGACAACTCAAAATCCATGAGAAAAACTATACTACGCACGACCTTGAACTCAGAGCAGTTGTTTTTGCATTGAAGATTTGGCGACACTACCTTTATGGTACAAAGTGTATGGTCTTCACCGACCATACATCTTCAATCAAAAGGAACTCCACATGCGTCAACGTCGTTGGGTGGAATTGTTAAACGACTACGATTGCGATATTCGCTACCACCCCGGTAAGACGAATGTTGTAGCCGATGCACTTAGTCGAAAAACTCATGTTAAGAGCATCCGTTGCTACCAGACTTTGGGAAAACTTCATGAGCTGATTCGTGAGGCGCAATACTCAACCATTAATGAGGGTAACCTCGATAATGAGTTGAAGTGTGGTGCCGAAAATCAACTCGTATCCAAACCCAATGGCATTCTTTCCTATCTTGATCATGTCTAGATTTCGAACCGAGACAACCTTCATGACTTCTTGATGCGAGAAGCTCACAAATCCCGATGTTCTATTCATCTCGGCGCTGATAAGATTACCATGACCTTCGTACGTCTTACTGGTGGCTTGGTATGAAGAAAGATATCACCTCCTATGTTTTGAAATACCTTACTTGTTCCAGGGTAAAGGCCGAACATCAACATCCCTCTGGCTTACTCGAACAACCAGAAATTCATGTCTGGAAATAGGAGAGCATTGCTATGGACTTTATTACCAAGCTTCCTCGTACATCGTCTAGTCACGATAGTATCTAGGTTATCATTGACCGTTTGACAAAATCCACTCACTTCCTCCCCATACGTGAAGACTACAAAGTCGAGAAATTGGCTCGTGTCTACACGGATGAAATCATTTGTCATCATGGTATCCCCATCGACATCATCTCGGACCGTGATGGTCGTTTCACCTCTCGTCTTTTGCAAACGTTTCAAAAAGCCCTTGGTACTCACCTCAATCTTAGTACTGCCTTCCATCCTCAGTCTAATGGTCAAACCGTGTGTACTATCCAAACTCTAGAAGAGATGCTTCGTTCTTGTGTAATCGATTTTGTTGGCAACTTGGATATGCACTTGCCTTTGATCGAATTCTCGTACAATAAAAGTTATCACGCGAGTATTCAAATGGAACCTTTTGAGGCATTGTATGGTCGTAAGTACCGATCGCCTATTTGTTGGCACGAGATCGGGGAAGCTCAAATCACCGGTCCCGAGCTTATACAAGAGACAACGGACAAGATCATACAGATTCGAGACAACTTGCTCAAAGCCAGGAGCCGACAAAAGAGTTACGCCGACAAAAGACGCAAACCCTTGGAATTCAATGTAGGTAACTTTGTACTTCTCAAGGTATCCCCTTGGAAGGATGTGGTTCGATTTGGTAAGAAAGAAAACTCGCTCCTCGCTATTTAGGTCCTTTCAAAATTCTCGAAAGGATAGGCCAGGTAGCGTATCCACTGGACCTACCTCAAGAACTCAACAACGTCCATCCTACGTTCCATGTCTCAAACATGAAGAAATGTCTAACTGATGAAGGACTTCAAGTTCCACTCGAAGATCTTTAAATAAACGAGACTCTGCACTTCATGGAGAAACCTGTCGAGATCATGGACCAAGGCATCAAGCAATTAAGGCGCAGTCGAACTCCCATAGTCAAGGTTTGTTGGGAAGGTAAACGTGGCGCTGAATTCACTTGAGATCTCGAAAATGATATGAAGACTAACTATCCGCATCTGTTCGTTACACCTTCTCTTGAATAAATTTCGGGACGAAATTTCCTAAAGGAGGGAAGACTATAACGCCTCGTTTTTCGTACTTTCCTTAATTAGAAAGTGTAATCATATTTTATTTATGGAAACTTGTATTCGTATCGCATTCATATTTCTGTTCTCAATATTGTAATCCGAGACTTTGATCGTAATAAAATTCATACTTGATATATACTTGTCTTACATGCATTCAATCGTTTAATACATGCTTACATACAAACTGATACATGTTATACGTGCAAATACTCATACATACATTCTCAATACTCAAAATATACTTACATATATGTTTTACACTAAAAACATGACAAAACACCAAGTTCTAGCATGAAATGAAGGAAAAAACAAGTTCAAGGACTAAAAGTGACAAAATTAATTAAGTTTCTGGCCAGGAGCCTCTCGCGCCCCGCGACCTTCTCACTCTAAGTCTCTCGTGGCCTGCTAGAGGGCTCGATCCGTAGAATGTTGTGATCAGCTCATGGATTGGGCAAAAGTGTGTTTGTTTAGTGCGTTTCTTGCATTTAATGTTCACCTAACTCACCCCCTAACCTCAACTATAAAACCAACCTCCTTCCATACTCACTTTGCACCTCACAAACACAAATTCTTCTCTCAACCTCACTAAACTAAGCTCCTAATCAGAAAGTTTAAGACTTTCAAAGTGAGTTCTAACTCACCTCTACTTCACTTCTTTACTCTTTTCTTTCTTCTTAACACTTGGAACACCTCTAGGAGTGTTTCAGTAGGTTTTCCATGGAAAACCAATATGGAACAACACCATATTTGAGGTCACAAGTGTAAGAAGCTTTTCGTTTTAATAGGGTTTTAACCCACAAGTGTTGTATCCTTCCAAGCTTGTTCTTGTAACAAGACTCGAGTTGGTAGTGTGTGACTACTTGGAAGCCTTGGCTATCCTCAATCCACCACCTCACTTGATGATTTTGAATATTCTACAACTTTTACTTTCTTTTAAGTTATTCATGACCATCCTTGTTCTTCTTGTGACAACTTGTGCATTGGTGAACAATACGAAAGAGGTTAAAGGAAGATTATCCTCCAACCTCCATGTATGACTTATAAGAACTTCCATGATAAATATGATCTACTTATTACTTATACTATATATATACACACACTAACCAAACCCTTGATGATAATCGAATGATTTTCTGTCATGGTACTAAGTTACATCACCTAAGTACTTAACTTCTCGTTACGATTCTAATGGGTATCTTAACCCATGAAAACACATCGACCCAAATGGGATTCATAGTGTCAAAAACAAGTATTAAGTCTAGATGATTATTTCTCGTATACATACTTTGTTATATTTAAATTCCTAATCCTCCATTATCATCTGAATACTTACATGCCTCTGTTTTCCTTATGTAGGATAACTCGGTGTTCCATCCTTCAAAACTCTTCACAAAATTACCAAGTGGAAGCTTGCAAAACCGTGAGTACACTTAAGCCATTTTCCTTTTTACACAATTTGTGTTGTAACATGTTAACGTACAAAATACACAATTGAACAGAACATACTTTATACACTCAATACGTTATACATGCGTATTGTTATGCTTAGGTTCATGCTAGATATATACATGCTTCTTGTCATTAACTTTGCTAGCCCGAACTTAACATATATAGCGCTATAGGTGTTGCACGCCGCCCGTCGGGGTCTTGTTAAGCTTATTCTTATTCTTAAATAGTCTCCTTACTTTTGTGGCGAGGGAAACTTAATTCTTGTGGACACTTGGGTTTGACATTTAGTATTGCATGCTAGCTTACCTTGTATACAATTGCCATGTGGGATTTGAGCAAACTCATTTATACTTATGCTATTTAATCAAACTTGTGTACTCGCCAATGCTTTTGTGTTGAACTATACTTTTAACATGTTGCAGGTTAAGGATGTTGAACATGACGAGAACTTAGTAGGGACGGCATAGAAACGCATCTAGAATGCTAGGTTTTATGTTATAATATTGTTGAATTTGTTGTATTTGGATTTATGTTATAATTGACTATTTGATCAAATGAAATGAAACGAGTTTTGAATTTAATATTGTCGCAGATAGTTTATGATGTCTCGAGCAATCTATTTCGTCTCACTCCAATGATTCCATCATCGGTTGGCGTGTGACAATCAAAACTTCCTATTAGTTTCTGGAGCGAAGCCGTCGCATCTGCGTGTTACACCCTTAACCGTGTTTTGACAGTCAAGCCTCACAACAAGACATGTTTTGAACAAGTAAACCATCGAAAGCCAAATCTAGCGTTTTTGGAACCATTTGGATCGTCGTGTACTGTTCTAGACCCGGACGGTAAATTTGGGGCCAGATCCTTGGAAGGATTTTTCGTAGGTTATGCTAGTCCGCAAAAGAGAGTCTTCTTTCCGAGCCTAAACCAAGTTATTGTAGCACAACATGTTTGTTGCGAAAGATATACAACGCTTACATAGAAACCTGGTGATCTGTGGTTTTTCAATTACGACGGATTGTGGAACTCATTCAACCTACATGAAGTACCTTCAGAAGAAGAACTTGTCATGCTATATCAACAGCATCAAATCTCCAATCAGGAACAAATTTCAAGACGGTTGGTGATTCCCCATCACTACCTGTCTCAAACTCTTCTGAAACAGGTCCGAGCAACAATCAGCAAGAATCAGTAAATGAACCAAACTTGAATGGTGTTGAACCATCTTCCCATCAGCCAGTTAATGCTGACTCTGATCGAGAACCTACTTTAGACGATGGAGGAACCAGTTCCGATGAAGGATCAGAACAGATTCAAAGCTTTCTGAACAATCAAGTTGAAGAATCCAATAACAGAAATGAAGCTAAGTCCTCAGAATAGGTTGTTGATGAAGTTTTCACAAATCGACTTGTTCCAAGCGGAGTGATGCCAAAGACACTCTCTTACCATCCGTCAAAAAACATTATCAGCGACTTACAAACTAGAGTGAAAACTCAAAATCAGATCAATAAGGATCTTAGTTGCTTTTATACAAAAGTTGCTCCACTACAAACTAGGTTTCTTATAGTTGTTTTGTTTCTCAGGTGGAACCAGGATCCTGGAAAGACGCTATTAAGCAAGAAAGTTGGGTGGATGCAATGTAAGAAGAATTGTTGCAATTCCAGAAACTTGGAGTCTGGAAGCTTGTTGACCTACCTGACAATCACAAGAAGATTAATACTCGTTGGGTCTTCAAGTTCAAAAGAGACGATAGAGGTATCGTGGTTCACAACAAAGCTCGGCTCGTAGTACAAGGCTTCCATCAGCAAGAAGGGATAGACTACAACAAAGTCTACACCCATGTCGCACGTCTTGAAGCTATCCGCATTTTCTTGGCCTTTGCATCGTGGGAACGTTTCAAGGTGTACCAGTTGGAGGTGAAGTCTGCATTCCTTTACGGAAAGGTAAATGAGGAGGTGTACATCAGCCAACCATCGGGTTTATCGGTCCAATATACAAGGATAAGGTCTATCTGTTAAACAAGGCGTTATACAGACTACACCAGGCCCCGAGAGCCTAGTACGAGAAGCTCTCCAAACATCTTCTGGGAAACGGTTTCTCCAAAGGAACAGTAGACAGTACCATCTTTACCAAGGAAGTAGACGGACATCTGATCATCGTACAAATATACGTGGACGATATCATCTTTGGATCGACAAATGAGAAGCTGTGTAAGGACTTTAAAGAAGTCATGAAAAGAAAGTTTGAAATGAGTGCTATGGGGGAGATGAAGTTTTTCTTAGGACTTCAGGTCAAACAATTACCTGATGGCATCTTCATTCACCAAACGAAGTATGTTCATGATGTGTTAGAGAAATTTGACATGACAGGAACTAAGCCAGCATCAACTCCATTAGCCACCAACCATGGCATTTGTCCAGACGCTCCTGGAGACAAAGTCGATGAAACATTATCTCGCTCCATGATCAGATCCTTTGTATCTCACAGCTTCAAGACCTGATATCATGTATCCTAGATGCCTTTGTGCCTGTTATAAGTCAAATCCAAGAGATTCACACTTATTAGCTGTCAAAGGGAACATGCGCTACTTGAAAGGATGCCCAAGCACTGGCTTGTGGTATCCACGACATGACAACTTCAATCTCAGGGTTATTCAGATTATGATTTCGGTTGCTGCAAGCTCAATGCCAAATCTACAACGGCTGGTTTCCAGTTCTTCTGAACCCGTTTGGTAACGTGGCAGTGCAGGAAACACACCGCGGTCGCTCTCTCTACGTGTGAAGCTTAATACGTTTCAGCATCCAGCTGTTATTCCCAGATACTATGGATACAACTGCAGATGAGAGACTTCGGACTACAATTTCTTAGCACACCCATATATGTAGATAACAAGGCGGCCATTGATATCACTAAAAACTCGGTTCAACACTCACGTACTAAACACATTGAAATTCGACACCACTTTATCCGTGATTGTTACGAGAAAAAGTTGGTTCGTATTGAGAAAATCCAAACTGATGACCAAAAAGCAGATTTTACACCAAAGCTTTTGATAGATCAAGATTTAAAAATCTTTTGAAATTAAATGGTTTAAGAAATCTGACATTAGGGGATGAAAGTGAGGTTGAATTCGAGGATGACGAGGACTTAACGTGATTCTCATCGTATGACACATGTTTTTATGTAAATACTTTTCTTGCTTTCTTAAAATTGAAAAAAAATCCAAAAATATGTTTTTGATTTTAGGGGGAGAAAAGTTGTGAAATATACAAAAACATAAAAAAGGACAAAAAGAGTTTTGTGAAAAAGAGGTAATCATATTTCATCAGTGGACTATCACAGTATGCTAAGGAAATAGTATGTTTTAAACAGGTGATTAAACAGGTCTTAGTAATTTTGTGCCAAAGGCTTCACACGTTTAATAAATTGTTTTTCAAGATATAAACTTAAAAGAAAAACTAAGTAATTTGTGGGTCGCCATCTCTTGGATATTGGACTTAGTACTCCGAAATTTCGTTTGAGAGAATGCCAGATTCTGTGATACTAGGTCTTTATATTTAGTTGATATCTGGGGTATTATCTGAGTTCTTCTGATTTTGCATCGGCAATGACCTAGAACTTATATAATACTTTGTGCATTATTCACCCCCCAAAAACTGCATAAAAAATGAATACATGTCATAAAAAGATAAGACGTCTGCAGTACAAAAAGATTCCTAAACGGAACACCGCCAAAAGTCGAGCCTTTATATCTTTCTTTGTACGGAAGTACTAACCTGAGCTCTCAAGGCCTCGCATTCACCTCATTTACAGATATCAGTTAGATATATTCACCTGTGAGATGAAACTCTGGGAATCTTGATGCGGGAGTATATTCTGAGATGTGAAACACAATTACTTCATGTTCCTTAAAAATACCTAACATATCTTGAAACAATTGAGAAATGTGTAGAGGTTTAAATGGATCAGTATATTGGCAATCTAAGTAAATCTGTTTAGGACCTTAAAGTTTTACCAAGATCAACGGTACTAGTGATTTGTCTAAATAAATGATGTGATCCTCTTAACACAAACTCGCAAAATATATCTGTAAATACGTCTTTATTTACTTTATTTCTCTTTTCAGGAAAACCCAAAGAGATTTTCAGTTTATTTTTTACGAAAACTTTGAAAAATACAAAAAGATTTGATTTCTATCTTAGTTTTTCGTCTACCGATGATGGAAATATCGTTTGTCCAAGTCAAAGCGGACAGTTGCTGAAGGAAATCTGAAAGATTACGGGCTGGGAGCTAACCTAGAAAGAAAGAATTCTATAACGTTACAAAGTTCATTAACTTGAAACTTAAAATTTTTTAAAAGCATCTATTTTGGTCAAACGGCAGTCAACTAAGGTCATTAACTTGGACTTGGTAGGCAAATCGGTTAACTGGAGTCTATTAACTTGGACTCGGTCAACTGAGTGGATCGTTAAAACAGATAATTTCATAAAAGATCGAAAAGAAATCAAGTGTAAAGAACTTGCTCGTACGAGTGATAAAAAGCCTTACTTGTACGAATGATGACTCGCACAAGTGACTTGGTGGATATAAAAGGGACACTCACTCGCACGAGTCACATATGTCACTCTGTGCGACTGAAGAAACTCTCTGTGCGATCCAGTTCTTTCTTCACACTTCTAGACCATATCACGTATCTTTGACTCTTTGGGGAGGTTGATTTGCACACCTCTTACGATGGGAAAGGTACTAATCCAACATTTGAGCCGTTATAATGCCAAAATTGGACCTTAAGGACTTAAAACATAGATTTGGGCTAATTGAGCCGGTAAAATGAAAAATTGAACACATAATCATACAAATCCGCTCTTTAGCTTCTAAATTTTCATTCAAATTGTTAAAATTTACATGTTTTAAGTTCGGTTTGAAAAGGTGTTATTTTTGTGCGACCCGTGACTCATACGAATAGTCACTCGTACGAGTAAGTTTTTAAGTCATTTATTCTCATCACTCGTAGGAGTGATCGCTCGTACGAGTAAGACCTTGATATTATGTAATCTTTGACTCGTACAAGGAGTCACTCGTATGACCGGGTCTGTTTAAACATGAGCTTTTGCCTAAATGTCAATCTGACTCGTACAAATGATGACTCGTACGAGTGTTGAAATTTTGAAAAAGTTTGAAAATTTTTCTAAGTGTTGGAAATTTTTTCGTGTGCGCAGGTCAAGAAGTCTTCGTTTTCTCCGTTGTAACAACCGTCAAAAACGGATTTACCAAACCCGCTCCGTTTATCAACCGAACAGTCAGTCAAAAATTTCGTTGCGAATTAAATGCCCAAAATATTTTTAAATGATCCGTAATCAATTATTATACAAGAATATATATTTAGTTTTTGAAAAACTGTCAAAAATCGCAAAATAAAAATGATTTGCTTCTGCCGGGTTTCGAACCCGGGTCATGTACCGAATCAGTTCAGCGACTTATCTCACACACATAAACCACTGCGCCACTTGTTCTGTTTGATGAATAATAGAATCATTTAATTGATAAAGTGACTTTACGAATTCAAAACCGGCGCCCAAACAATTCAGTCGTCGGAATCCCGGAAATCTCGCGAGTCTTAACTACAATTTACGTTATAACGTAAACCTTTAACCAGACATCGGTTATAACCGATGATTGAAGTCCGCGACCAAAACCATAACCGCCGGGAAATTTAAATCAGTGAATCCAGTCGGAAATCAGACCAAGTGCATTGACGATTTGCCTTATAAATTGACCCACAACCGACGACAAACCTTTTCCGCCCAAAAACACACCTTTTCTCGGCGTAATTCCACTCGCCGGAATTTCCCTGCTCATCGCCGGAAAACCGGTTTCTCCATCCCTGAGCCTCACTGAGCCTCTGAGCTTATACCGGAGATACCCACACCCTTTGTAAGCTTCCTGGAGACTCGCTGCTATAAGGAACACGTCGCCGGAGGTGAATTCTGTCGCCGGAGTTCTGCCGGAAAACAGAGGGTCCAGTCGGTATACCTCTTTCGCTTATTTTCTTTATCTTTTCACCTTTATCTTATCTTAATGGACTGAAACACACTAATAAACTGATAAAAATCTTGAACCAGTCGATTTCCGATTTCTGGTTCAAACTTGACGAGGAAGACGATGTTTTTATGTATCATATAAGTTTAATATAAATCATGAAATTAATCGGGTTAGACACACAGTCCAGCGGTGGACTGTGTGCACATATAAAACGCAAAAGGTCTCGAGTTCGATTCCCGTCTCACACACGCTGCCTTAATAAAAATCTTTCTTTTTTTTTTTGTTAAACCGAACCGGGTCGCCACAGTTATATGTTAAGTATATTAATAATCGGAATAATAACCAAGTTAGACACACAGTCCAGCGGTGGACTGTGTGTTTGTTTATATCACAGGTCACGAGTTCGAGTCCGGTCTTCAGCACCGACTCGGACAATTATCTTTTCTTTTTAAATAAGGCAGAAAAAAAATAACTAATTAGTATTTAAGTATAATAAAAATCGAATGTTATAACATGTTGAACACACAGTCCAGCGGTGGACTGTGTGTTGGATTAAACCACAGGTCCCGGGTTCGAGACCTGTGGAGTGCATGACCGTTCCGCTTAAAATGTTTTTAAAATAAAATGAATTTCGTTTAATCTAATTAATATATATATATAATTAAAATCAGATATATAACGGGTTAGACACGTAGCTCAGTTGGTAGAGCTGCGTGCACGCGTACGAGAGGTCTCGGGTTCGAGCCTCACTCAGCGCACAATAATATGCCATCGAACCGGTCAACGGTCAACGGGCCGGTCAACTATCAGAAAAAAAATAATTTTTTTATTATTTTTATTTAATTATTTTAATTAAAAATCAATTATAAATATTTAAAAATAACATTTTTAAGGTTAGAAAATAGCCTCAAACTCACAAAAATACACCCAACAATCCTACTAAAATAGTTTAATAAAAACCGTTTACTTACCAAACCATAATGCGATTTATCTAGGTTAAATCTCACTCGTGGTTAAAACCACTTCGCGTGCATTCAACGTCATCAACCGAACGCACCCACTGTGAGTGAATCTTACAACTTCCCCTTTTTAAATTACACGTTCTGGGGTGTGTCATGTGTTATGAAAATAATCAATTTATTTATTTAAACTCGTGCCATACCACATCATGACTTAAACTTAGATTGTTTTTATTGTTGTGATTTACTTATTTCCATTTGTCATATTATATGAAACTCATACATTAAGCCCATCAGTTCCTCGTGGAAGACGAGTTGAACAACGCGTGCTACAAATCAAATTCATTATTGTTTATGTGTATATCATTGAGTTTGTATTGTTTGTAGTTATGTCATTCATATTATCATGGTTATGCAATTCATTCATTAGGCCCCTCAGTTCCTCGTGAGAGACGAGTTGAGCATCGCGTGCCTTTAATTTTTCCATTATTGTTCATGAGTGTTTCATTTAACATCTTATGATTGTTGATTAAGTTACATCTATTTTTACTCATGTTTGGTTGTGCACATATTTCATAATCAAGTTAAATAAATTGTTCAAATGTTTTCCATAGGATTCACTCGCCAACATTATGTTGATCCAAAAACCCTTTTACACATGATACAGGTGAACAGGTTGAAGCAAGGAAAAACATAGGATATGCCTTAGAAGAGAATCAAGAAGTTTAGATTGTTAGTTAGAACAGTTGTAACCTTTATTGTAAATTTCCATTTAATTTGTATTAATGAATATGAAACGCTTAATAAATGTCATGAGCTTTGATGATAACCCAATCATGCCCCGATCACCTTATCCGCTGCGGGTCGGGGTGTGACAGATTGGTATCAGAGCCATGACTATAGGGATATAGGATAGGTTATTAGACCCTTAGAGCCTATACTATAGTCTGCCTAAATTTTTAATTGATTAGGTGGTTACATACAAACTTGTGATATTTATTTGTTTCATATTTGTTTACATTTCAGTCAAACATACATGCTTATATACATATTCATCATACATATATACATATTCATTATACATATATCGATGTTCATGTATTCAATTTATTTTCATACTCTCATTATCCAAAGATTTTGTGCAATTTTCAAATCTCATCAAAGTAAGTTCTGCGACGGGCATGTAGTAACTGGAAGGGTACAAGTACCGGTAGTCGGAACGTCCTGTCTAGGCTGGCATTCGTATAAATCCAATATAACGGACCAGTTTGCCTACCTGGGGACCAACGATGAGAGTACGAAGGACCTATTAGGCCAAAGCATGCCACACCAAACGTCGTTCGAACTAACCCTACTTTGAGGTGTCACCGTGTCTACACCTGGACACATTCCGAACATCACACGTTGTATACATACTTCTCGATTTTCTCCGGGTTTTTGTGTACGCAACCAGGCAGAAACCGTGCGAACCATATGAAAAACCGGTATTCATGGGGGCCCACATGATTACACAGGTAAAGTATGGCGGCATGAAGGGCCTAACAGCGAGCAAAACCCAAGACATCCAATGGATGTAGTAATTTATTTATCTATAATTATTTTATGAATGTTCGTTCTTGAATGCGACCCATGATCCCAAAAGCATCCAACTCATACTCTTGTCATGTATTCATTGTAGATGTCTTCTAACCTCACCCGTAGGAAGACGAGAGCAAGAAAAGCCCGCGAACGCATGGCTGCCTTAATCGCTCAACAAATGGCTACCGTAATACCCAATATTGTAATCCAAGTTCAACAAGCACTTACCGATAATCCTGTCAATCAAGCAAACCAAAACATTTTCAACTCTCCCCCAAATACCACTAAATGTACCTACAAGCACTTCAAATCATGCGACCCTCCGAAATACAAAGGGACTGAAGGTGTCACTGCTCTTCTCCATTGGTTTGAAGAAATGGAGAACACTTTTCTAAATTGCGATTGCCCTGACGATCGCAAAGTACGATATGCTACCGGTCGATTATATGGGATAGCACTTACTTGGTGGAACACAGAGAAGGCAAAACGAGGTGTGGAAGATGCTATGTCCTTAACCTGGAACGAATTGAAGGAAATCATGACCAGACGATTTTGCCCAAGGAGCGAAATCAAGAAATTAGAAGATGAATTCTACTCATTGAAGCAAGTGGAAGGAGACCACATCACCTACAACAAAAGATTCCTCGAGTTACATCAAATGGTTCCCAACATGTTCACTCCCCTTTACCGTTTGATCGAGCACTACATTCGTGGTCTTCCGTCAAAGATGCAAGACCCTGTTATAAGTATCAAGCCTGCAACTTTAGAAGCAGCGATGGAGCTAGCAACAGAGCTCACCGAGAACCGAATCCGAAACAAAGACTTCAAGGAGGAGAAAAAGAAGGATAAAGAACCGACTGAAACTTCCGACTCCACTCAAACCGAATACCCTTCTCAACCCAATCCTAAGAGAGGAAGAGTCGGGCGACTTTTCGCTGCGACCCAACGAAATCAACCAGTTCTACACGCCATACCCATCCGAGCTATCCCAATCACCCAAGTGGCACCCAACTCAGCTTACCCAACTAAGAAACCATATCTTGGACCTCACGCTCGATGCAACAACTGTTTTTATCACCATCCCCTTACTTTACCTTGCCGGCTATGTACAACTTGTGAACGCTATGGTCATTTGAGCAATGTTTGTCGCACCTTTCAAGACCAAACCTTTTCCCCTACTCAAAACATGGCCCAAACTTATCACCAACCCCAATACCATTTGTCATATTATATGAAACTCATACATTAAGCCCATCAGTTCCTCGTGGAAGACGAGTTGAACAACGCGTGCTACAAATCAAATTCATTATTGTTTATGTGTATATCATTGAGTTTGTATTGTTTGTAGTTGTGTCATTCATATTATCATGGTTATGCAATTCATTCATTAGGCCCCTCAGTTCCTCGTGAGAGACGAGTTGAGCATCGCGTGCCTTTAATTGTTCCATTATTGTTCATGAGTGTTTCATTTAACATCTTATGATTGTTGATTAAGTTACATCTATTTTTACTCATGTTTGGTTGTGCACATATTTCATAATCAAGTTAAATAAATTGTTCAAATGTTTTCCATAGGATTCACTCGCCAACATTATGTTGATCCAAAAACCCTTTTACACATGATACAGGTGAACAGGTTGAAGCAAGGAAAAACATAGGATATGCCTTAGAAGAGAATCAAGAAGTTTAGATTGTTAGTTAGAACAGTTGTAACCTTTATTGTAAATTTCCATTTAATTTGTATTAATGAATATGAAACGCTTAATAAATGTCATGAGCTTTGATGATAACCCAATCATGCCCTGATCACCTTATCCGCTGCGGGTCGGGGTGTGACAGATTGGTGTCAGAGCCATGACTATAGGGATATAGGATAGGTTATTAGACCCTTAGAGCCTATACTATAGTCTGCCTAAATTTTTAATTGATTAGGTGGTTACATACAAACTTGTGATATTTATTTGTTTCATATTTGTTTACATTTCAGTCAAACATACATGCTTATATACATATTCATCATACATATATACATATGCATTATACATATATCGATGTTCATGTATTCAATTTATTTTCATACTCTCATTATCCAAAGATTTTGTGCAATTTTCAAATCTCATCAAAGTAAGTTCTGCGACGGGCATGTAGTAACTGGAAGGGTACAAGTACCGGTAGTCGGAACGTCCTGTCTAGGCTGGCATTCGTATAAATCCAATATAACGGACCAGTTTGCCTACCTGGGGACCAACGATGAGAGTACGAAGGACCTATTAGGCCAAAGCATGCCACACCAAACGTCGTTCGAACTAACCCTACTTTGAGGTGTCACCGTGTCTACACCTGGACACATTCCGAACATCACACGTTGTATACATACTTCTCGATTTTCTCCGGGTTTTTGTGTACGCAACCAGGCAGAAACCGTGCGAACCATATGAAAAACCGGTATTCATGGGGGCCCACATGATTACACAGGTAAAGTATGGCGGCATGAAGGGCCTAACAGCGAGCAAAACCCAAGACATCCAATGGATGTAGTAATTTATTTATCTATAATTATTTTATGAATGTTCGTTCTTGAATGCGACCCATGATCCCAAAAGCATCCAACTCATACTCTTGTCATGTATTCATTGTAGATGTCTTCTAACCTCGCCCGTAGGAAGACGAGAGCAAGAAAAGCCCGCGAACGCATGGCTGCCTTAATCGCTCAACAAATGGCTACCGTAATACCCAATATTGTAATCCAAGTTCAACAAGCACTTACCGATAATCCTGTCAATCAAGCAAACCAAAACATTTTCAACTCTCCCCCAAATACCACTAAATGTACCTACAAGCACTTCAAATCATGCGACCCTCCGAAATACAAAGGGACTGAAGGTGTCACTGCTCTTCTCCATTGGTTTGAAGAAATGGAGAACACTTTTCTAAATTGCGATTGCCCTGACGATCGCAAAGTACGATATGCTACCGGTCGATTATATGGGATAGCACTTACTTGGTGGAACACAGAGAAGGAAAAACGAGGTGTGGAAGATGCTATGTCCTTAACCTGGAACGAATTGAAGGAAATCAT
Source organism: Scalesia atractyloides (assembly GCA_947069175.1). Lineage (NCBI taxonomy): Eukaryota > Viridiplantae > Streptophyta > Magnoliopsida > Asterales > Asteraceae > Scalesia > Scalesia atractyloides. Next base: position 38,973,942 of record CAMTDV010000022.1, on the reverse strand, counting down.
GACCAGACGATTTTGCCCAAGGAGCGAAATCAAGAAATTAGAAGATGAATTCTACTCATTGAAGCAAGTGGAAGGAGACCACATCACCTACAACAAAAGATTCCTCGAGTTACATCAAATGGTTCCCAACATGTTCACTCCCCTTTACCGTTTGATCGAGCACTACATTCGTGGTCTTCCGTCAAAGATGCAAGACCCTGTTATAAGTATCAAGCCTGCAACTTTAGAAGCAGCGATGGAGCTAGCAACAGAGCTCACCGAGAACCGAATCCGAAACAAAGACTTCAAGGAGGAGAAAAAGAAGGATAAAGAACCGACTGAAACTTCCGACTCCACTCAAACCGAATCCCCTTCTCAACCCAATCCTAAGAGAGGAAGAGTCGGGCGACTTTTCGCTGCGACCCAACGAAATCAACCAGTTCTACACGCCATACCCATCCGAGCTATCCCAATCACCCAAGTGGCACCCAACTCAGCTTACCCAACTAAGAAACCATATCTTGGACCTCACGCTCGATGCAACAACTGTTTTTATCACCATCCCCTTACTTTACCTTGCCGGCTATGTACAACTTGTGGACGCTATGGTCATTTGAGCAATGTTTGTCGCACCTTTCAAGACCAAACCTTTTCCCCTACTCAAAACATGGCCCAAACTTATCACCAACCCCAATACCCCATGTTCCCATATGCGCGAGCCTGTTTCAATTGTGGCGACCCTACCCACTTTAGAAACACATGCCCTCAATTGGTTAACGTTATCAACACTCAAGCCCAATCAAACCCAGTTAACCAAGTAAACCAAGAAAACCCAACCACTATGCCACCAGCAAGAGGAAGAGTCTTCAATATCAACGCCAATCCTGTCGAAGATAATGACGGCCCAAATGAAGATACTCAGCTAGTCCTCTTCGCCGAAGATCCAGATTCAATTCCTATCGTTTAGTTTTATGTTTTTTCCATGTGTAGACTGTTGGAGAAATTATTGGATATTATATATTATATATTGTTTTCAGTATATGCTTTTGCTGAGGCCGCAGCTCCCCATCCATCAAGGTTGAGTTTGATCCCCATTTTATTATGCGGTTGATCAGGGCGTGCCCGCACGATCGGCTCCATTTGTTTGAGCCTTGATCGGTTATTTCATTTTACATTTCAATACATGCAATACGCTCGGCTCCGTTTGATTGAGCCTTGAGCGCACATTTCAATTTACATTTCCAGTTCATGCAATACGTTCGGCTCCACCCGATTGAGCCTTGAGCGCACAGACAATTTCATTATCAGTATCTTGTGGTTGTGGTGTTTGTAGTAGAGTCGCATCGAACTAACCATAACTTGCGGATAAAGTCAATGAAAATTTGACAAGGATATGGTGGATACGCCGATGGTACTTCCTATATATAAGTATTCTTGTCAAATGATCGGAGGCATTATCAGGCGATTATGAGAGGTTCCATGCATAGGTTGTTTGTGTGATGGTTGTTTAGATTAAGTTGTTCAATATCAGTACATTCAATACGTTCGGCTCCACCCGATTGAGCCTTGAGCACACAATTTCAATTTCAGTACATTCAATACGTTCGGCTCCGTTTGATTGAGCCTTGAGCGCACAGACAATTTCACTATCAGTATCTTGTGGTTGTGGTGTTTGTAGTAGAGTCGCATCGAACTAACCATAACTTGCGGATAAAGTCAAATGATCGGAGGCATTATCAGGCGGTTATGAGAGGTTCCATGCATAGGCTGTTTGTGTGGTTAAGTTATTCATTTTCAGTACATGCAATACGCTCGGCTCCACCCGATTGAGCCTTGAGCACACAATTTCAATTTCAGTACATTCAATACGTTCGGCTCCGTTTGATTGAGCCTTGAGCGCACATCCATTTCATTTTCAGTACATGCAATACGATCGGCTCCGTTCGATTGAGCCTTGATCGCACAATATATTTCATTTCAGTATTTTATGTTTGTTGTATTGGTTGTAGAGTTATAGGACTAATCATAATTCACTGATAAAACCAATGAAAATTTGACAAGAATATGGTGGATACGCCGCTGGTACTTCCTATATATAAGTATTCTTGTCAAAGGATCAGAGGCATTATCGGACGGTTATGAGAAGTTCTATGTAGGATTTATTAGTTTCTTGGTAACCAATCATAACTTGTGGATAAAACTAATGAAAATTTGGCAAGAATATGGTGGATACGCCCTGGTACTTCCTATATATAAGTATTCTTGCCAAAGGATCAGAAGCATTATCAGGCGGTTATGAGAAGTTCCATGTAGGATTTAGTATTGCCTTGGTTGAAATTTGTGTTACATTTACATCATCATGCTATTTAAAGAGATTGGATTGATCCATTTCTACATAAACTAACCTCTCCATCATAACAAACGAGAGAGGAACTTCCATCATTCAAACATATATGCTATCAGAATGTGGATTCAAATATTTGCTGTTGTGTTTATTCATGTTCAAATATTTGCTGATGTGTTTATTCATGTTCGAATATGAGCTGTTGTGTTTACCTATGTTCAAATATTAGCTGTTGTGTTTTTATTTATGTTCCATAAAGGTTGTAGTGTTAGAAGTTTTGCCTTAGGATATAACCATACTTTCCCAAACGTATCTAAACTCTTATGCATGATATCAGTTTTAGCAAATCATTTATGCTTATCAATACTTATACAGTAGGCAACAAAAAGCGATTCCTGAATAGGGTACTTAACCCTTACAAGGAACGTTACCGCCTCGAACAAAAAAAAAACTTAAGCCCTTATTTTATTAAGCATACAACTGTCAAACAAAACACCATCATTCTGTTAGTCAAATATATCACAATTTAAATTTCGGGACGAAATTTCTAAAAAGCAGGGGATACTGTAACAACCGTCAAAAACGGATTTACCAAACCCGCTCCGTTTATCAACCGAACAGTCAGTCAAAAATTTCGTTGCGAATTAAATGCCCAAAATATTTTTAAATGATCCGTAATCAATTATTATACAAGAATATATATTTAGTTTTTGAAAAACTGTCAAAAATCGCAAAATAAAAATGATTTGCTTCTGCCGGGTTTCGAACCCGGGTCTGTACCGAATCAGTTCAGCGACTTATCTCACACACATAAACCATTGCGCCACTTGTTCTGTTTGATGAATAATAGAATCATTTAATTGATAAAGTGACTTTACGAATTCAAAACCGGCGCCCAAACAATTCAGTCGTCGGAATCCCGGAAATCTCACGAGTCTTAACTACAATTTACGTTATAACGTAAACCTTTAACCAGACATCGGTTATAACCGATGATTGATGTCCGCGACCAAAACCATAACCGCCGGGAAATTTAAATCAGTGAATCCAGTCGGAAATCAGACCAAGTGCATTGACGATTTGCCTTATAAATTGACCCACAACCGACGACAAACCTTTTCGCCCAAAAACACACCTTTTCTCGGCGTAATTCCACTCGCCGGAATTTCCCTGCTCATCGCCGGAAAACGGTTTCTCCATCCCTGAGCCTCACTGAGCCTCTGAGCTTATACCGGAGATACCCACACCCTTTGTAAGCTTCCTGGAGACTCGCTCTATAAGGAACACGTCGCCGGAGGTGAATTCTGTCGCCGGAGTTCTGCCGGAAAACAGAGGGTCCAGTCGGTATACCTCTTTCGCTTATTTTCTTTATCTTTTCACCTTTATCTTATCTTAATGGACTGAAACACACTAATAAACTGATAAAAATCTTGAACCAGTCGATTTCCGATTTCTGGTTCAAACTTGACGAGGAAGACGATGTTTTTATGTATCATATAAGTTTAATATAAATCATGAAATTAATCGGGTTAGACACACAGTCCAGCGGTGGACTGTGTGCACATATAAAACGCAAAAGGTCTCGAGTTCGATTCCCGTCTCACACACGCTGCCTTAATAAAAATCTTTCTTTTTTTTTTTTGTTAAACCGAACCGGGTCGCCACAGTTATATGTTAAGTATATTAATAATCGGAATAATAACCAAGTTAGACACACAGTCCAGCGGTGGACTGTGTGTTTGTTTATATCACAGGTCACGAGTTCGAGTCCGGTCTTCAGCACCGACTCGGACAATTATCTTTTCTTTTTAAATAAGGCAGAAAAAGAAATAACTAATTAGTATTTATGTATAATAAAAATCGAATGTTATAACATGTTGAACACACAGTCCAGCGGTGGACTGTGTGTTGGATTAAACCACAGGTCCCGGGTTCGAGACCTGTGGAGTGCATGACCGTTCCGCTTAAAATGTTTTTAAAATAAAATGAATTTCGGTTTAATCTAATTAATATATATATATAATTAAAATCAGATATATAACGGGTTAGACACGTAGCTCAGTTGGTAGAGTGCGTGCACGCGTACGAGAGGTCTCGGGTTCGAGCCTCACTCAGCGCACAATAATATGCCATCGAACCGGTCAACGGTCAGGTCAACGGTCAACGGGCCGGTCAACTATCAGAAAAAAAATACTTTTTTTATTATTTTTATTTAATTATTTTAATTAAAAATCAATTATAAATATTTAAAAATAACATTTTTAAGGTTAGAAAATAGCCTCAAACTCACAAAAATACACCCAACAATCCTACTAAAATAGTTTAATAAAATCCGTTTACTTACCAAACCATAATGCGATTTATCTAGGTTAAATCTCACTCGTGGTTAAAACCACTTCGCGTGCATTCAACGTCATCAACCGAACGCACCCACTGTGAGTGAATCTTACAACTTCCCCTTTTTAAATTACACGTTCTGGGGTGTGTCATGTGTTATGAAAATAATCAATTTATTTATTTAAACTCGTGCCATACCACATCATGACTTAAACTTAGATTGTTTTTATTGTTGTGATTTACTTATTTCCATTTGTCATATTATATGAAACTCATACATTAAGCCCATCAGTTCCTCGTGGAAGACGAGTTGAACAACGCGTGCTACAAATCAAATTCATTATTGTTTATGTGTATATCATTGAGTTTGTATTGTTTGTAGTTGTGTCATTCATATTATCATGGTTATGCAATTCATTCATTAGGCCCCTCAGTTCCTCGTGAGAGACGAGTGGAGCATCGCGTGCCTTTAATTGTTCCATTATTGTTCATGAGTGTTTCATTTAACATCTTATGATTGTTGATTAAGTTACATCTATTTTTACTCATGTTTGGTTGTGCACATATTTCATAATCAAGTTAAATAAATTGTTCAAATGTTTTCCATAGGATTCACTCGCCAACATTATGTTGATCCAAAAACCCTTTTACACATGATACAGGTGAACAGGTTGAAGCAAGGAAAAACATAGGATATGCCTTAGAAGAGAATCAAGAAGTTTAGATTGTTAGTTAGAACAGTTGTAACCTTTATTGTAAATTTCCATTTAATTTGTATTAATGAATATGAAACGCTTAATAAATGTCATGAGCTTTGATGATAACCCAATCATGCCCCGATCACCTTATCCGCTGCGGGTCGGGGTGTGACATCCGTTCCACAATATTTGTTGTTTATTAGACAAGAATATTCCGGAGATCATGGCTTACAGAGAAGTGCTTTATTTTTTGGGTCGTCTAACAATTACAAAGGCCTTAACCAATAAACACACGTCCTACAGATCACACGTCGAATACTTTTGGGATGCCGCTGAATACAATGAAGAAGAAAACACTATTTTTTCTACAGTAAGGATCAACAAAGAAGATGTTCAAGTTAAAATTACTAAAGATTTGATCCGGAAAGTGTTAGAGTTCAAAGACCGTGCAAAAGACCCAACTGGTTATCTAGAATATATATTCAAGGGGTGATTTTACAGGATGGGATAAGCAGGGTATGTTAATGCAGCACCATTGAAGAAGGGAAATCTGAGCGCACCCTTCCGATATATTGCACAATGCGTCACACACGCTCTAAGTCACCGAAAGGGAGGGTTTGATGACATTGTTGATTACCAAATGTGCATGATAGCAGCACTGATCCTCAATCTGCCGTACAACTTTTCCAAGCTTACCTTCATGCAGATGGTACAGAACATACAAAGAGATAAATTTCTTCAGTACCCGAGGTTCGTTAAGATGTTGCTGGATCATCTTCACCAGAATTTGAAGAAAAAGAAAGAAGATATTTTGAAGCTCAAACACATGGATATATCTACATGAAAGAAGATGAATCTACATTCAAAAGTTTTTCCAAACGCTAAGCCGGTTTTTGGCGCAATCACTGATAAAGACTATGTGGCGCCTTCAGAATGGGAATGGAGTAAAGATTCAAGTGGAGATGAAAATGATGAGCTTGAAGCGTTAGATGGTTTTGTGTCAAAGAGATGCGCTTGGTTTACTAAGGAAGACAAAAAGGAGAGTAAGGGTACAAAGAGAAAACAAGCTGCCACATCCTCATTTTCTGCTCCTCAACAAAAGAAGTGTGCTTCTGTTAGAACAAGTTTAATTGATGAACCAAAAAGTGAAGATATACAGGTTGAAGAACCTATCCAGGCTGATGAAAATGTTGAAAAGGTTGATGTAGACATTGAGCAACAAGCTTTTGGTGGAGAAATTGGTGGAGATGAAGGGGTATCCTCCTCGAGTACAGACACTGAGGATAGGAGTGCCGGGCAATGGGAAAGAGAAAAAGAGAAGGAATTGGAGCATTTGGAAGAGGAACGTCTAAAGGCTAAAGAAAGAAAGAGAAAAGAGACAGGAGAGGATGATCCAACATATATTCCATCAGATTCTGACAGTGATACTCCTGTTGTTAAGCCGGTTAAGAGGCCAGCTGCCAAGCGCTTAAAAAGACCAGCAACAAGGAAACAGTTTCTCTAACAGCTTGTTCAAAGCGCAAACTGAAGAAGAAGGCTGCTAAAGCATCAAGTTTTGAGCCAACTCCACAAACACCTCCATCACCACCTCCACAACCATCACCATAACCACCTCCACAACCATCACCACAACCACCTCCACAACCTTCACCACAACCAACTCCTCAACCTCATCCAACTCAATCTCCTCCCCAGTTTTCAAAAGGCTCGAGGTTGGAAGATCAGTTTGATTTTGAATTTGGAGATATTCAAGGGGGAGAAGAGTTTACAGCTGACTTTTTAACGACTCAAGGCTGACAGAATTAGAAAACCAAATCGTGTTGAACAATGTAAAGATTGTCGAGTTGCAAGATCGTATAAAGAATCTAGAAGAAGATAGAAAGAGTCTTGAGGCTATATTAGCAAGTTTTGTGTCGGAAAATGAAAGGCTTCGAAAGCGTATGATGGAATATGAGGAAGAACGCCTCAGAAATAAAAGACAAATGAATATATTCCAGAAGATTCTTATCAAAAAGCTTGGCATTAATCTTGCAGCAGAGATAGATGAGATTGAGAAGGAGGAGGCGAGAGAAAGGGTGGCTAAGCGTGAAAGAATTGCCAAAGCGTTATCTAATGCTCAGGGAAAGGGAAAGGAAAGAAGGTTAGAGAGGATCCCTTAAAAGAAAAATGTGTGCCATAAGCTGAATCTGTGCCAGTATCTTCTGATATGGTTGTGTATGTGCCACCGATGAACTTTGTTTTGATAGGGCAACCGAAAGATGTGAAAAATCGATATGTCAAATCTTTCTGAGAAGCATCGGGAGTTTTTGAAGAAAAGGAAGATGTCAAAGGAAATTGATGAGGAGATAGATTCTTTTGATGAAGATTTTGAGGAAGATGATGAAGATATAGACGAAGTCGGTGATGCGTCTAAGAAGAAACCTGATAGTGGTAGGAAGGATGATAATAATGTTCAGGGTGAATCGGGTATTCTTGTAACAGATTCTGGAGTTAATGATAATATCAATATTTCTGTGTACTTGGATGATTCGGCGAACCAACTTGATTCTGACCAAGTTCAGGGGGAGTCTTATGATGCTATGAAGGATACTCAGCAAGCAGGAATCCTCACAGTGACTTCTATGTCGACTGTTCCTGTTGTGCTAAAACCAAGTATTTTTTACTTGGAACATGATGTGGAAGAAGGAGAATACGTCCACAATTATACGAAAGAAGAAATTGCCAAGATGTTAGGAGTAGATGAAGAATCTTTGATTTTGACTTCGAAGATGAGCTTAACAACATCAACGCTTTTCAGCCTGAAGATTATCACTTCGAACATATCTCTAAAGCCAATGATTATGATAAGGTTGTGGTGGAGGATGATTCCGATGATGATGATACTACAAATTATGCCGGTGAGGGTACGGATGACTTCCCAACCTTCAATGAAATGTTTTCAGCGCAAACGATGAGTTGTTGAAACGAAAAAGTGGAAGAGGCTGTGAAACAAGGATGTGTGCCTAAACGTTTATCAAAAGAGGAGATTGCAGAGATGCGAAAATTATGGTTTAAAGAGTTACCTGAAGAACGCAAATTCAAACGTCCCCTAGCATTCTTTACATGCGATGCTGATGTTTCACTAGGGGACATAATCAGTTGGGGCTGGATCGAAGAATTGGACGTATATGCTATAAAAAGGGAATATGGGCTCTAGTACTTTAGATACCTAAGCGACTTAAAGACCCTGCCGTTGCGGGATATCAAAGACCTTGTGAAGACAAAGATAATCAATCTAAAGATGAAATTTCATTACAAGCGGCTATGGAAGTTGATAAAGTTCGAAGCTACACATGGTTTTAATCGCTGGAAGCTGCATATCCCTAAAAGAATTAAAAAGATCAATCCAGTAACTCGGGAAATGGATATTACTTTGTTAGTGAAAAGGCCACTTGTGATTAAAAACATGCCTTTGATCAAATTGGAGCAAGATTTTCACAAGATCTTCAAATGGTGGCACTACGACTCTGGTACAGGCGAAGCAGTAATATGTGTCCAACCAGATGAAGACTCTTGGAAAATCACAGAAGAATTAACTTAACCTGTCATTGCGCACAAACAGATCTATGGTTTATGGCGTGCTATTCGAGTACTAGACCCGATGTGGCTAGTAAACTGCTCTAAAAAGGATATTGAATGTCTATTCTATATTAAGATCAGTTATGAAGAGAAAGACAAAGAGCAGGCGTTGCAGTTCCAGAAGATTGTTAATGTTTGTTATGCTAATGATATACATTCAGGTAAAGCATGGAACACTTCTATGAATTGAAGAAAAAGAACAACGTAAAAAAGAGAAGAATGTAGCAAGGATTGCCAAGAGATCAAGGATCGCATCCCTACGAAGTTTTCGTTTTGGCAACACTTACAATCGACCTCCTTTCCTACAGAAAAGGCGATACCATCTAGGTTTATGCTAATGATATCCCCCTAGGTTTATGCTATCTTTATCATATATCTGTGGGAAGATACTTCAACTTTTCATCTTCAAACTTGGGTTTGTTTTTCTTCTTGATCATGATCAGCTTTGTGTGAAAATCTTGTACAAAACAATGCGAGAGGACGACTCTCGTCAGCTCTTTTCTTTTTCAATCTTTCTCTTTCAAGCAGGTTCACAGGTACCTGTTCAAATGTACTATCACTGTCAAACGATAACTCGTATCTAGTTCTTCTGACTCAGGTACATCTTGTTGTTGTGATGCTTCATGCTTTGTCAGCAACCAACAACATCTCAATCTTCATCAACCCTTGTTTCTTGATTTAAATTAAATTATGCACATGCTCATAAATTTATAAGCAAACATTTCTATGCAACAGAGGAAAGTACCACATGAACACTTGGTACATCCAAGTACTTGTACTCGGATTTCACAATTTAAATATTTTTCAACTTTTGATGATAAGTCAAATCTTCAATAACTGTACCAAATTTGTTTAAGAAAAAGAACAAACACTATATTTTTTGGATTTTTGAATTTTCTATTTTTTTAATTAGTTTTTATGAGAACATAACCACAAACGCAAGTAAACAAAGAAACTAACTCAACAAACAATATACATGTGACATTTGTACCTTTTCAATCATTGCACAATTACAAACAATTTCGTATTCAATGAAACCATGTGTTTTATTTTCGAAATTTGTATAATTATCTAATACATTTGCACAATTTCGAACCTCAAAAATTTTTGTGGAAGTAATTCGTTAACTGACACTCAAACGCAATCTGTTTAATGTGACGTACACTCCGAAGAAAGGACATAAGATACACATACCCTAAATACCCTTTACATAACTTAGATATAAGTTTTGAAGGGTTAGATATGACAAAAACACGCTTATACAAGTCCAGAGACTATTTTCGTCAAACTACGAAAGTCTGTTGCTCCTTATTCAAGATACGAACCATTTGTATCAATCCAAATATTTTTGTATTCAATAAAGTCTTGTATTTTATTGATTAGAATGCAAAATTTTCAATCATTCCACAATTTCGATCATTTTCGTGTTCGTTAAAGCGTTTTACGCATTTTTGCCAAACGCGTGACCGTACAACCGAACGAACCGACATCCATGAGATTTTCGGGCATAATCCAAGTTAAACATGTCTTAACACCTTTATATAACCTAAATATTAGGTTAAAGAGGATTAAAAATGGCAAGCAAGTGAAAATACAAGTCCAATGGCCAAAAATGTCAAAAAAAATTAATAAAGATTTTTGCTTCTTCACCAAGTTTGCCACATATTTCCAATTTTTGACACCTAGCACTCATTTTTCCACACTTAATTTGGTGTTGACACATGTTAGGACACTAATCCACACTTGAGGACACTAGTCATCACCTCCTTAATCCTAAAAGACTATAAGTACCCCATGATTCTTCCATTTTTTTCCACACCACTTCAAAACACTTCAAAGCAAAGTGTGAAGTTCTTCTTTCTATCCTTCTTGGAGCTTGTTTCCAGCCTTTGGAAGCCTTCTATCTTGAGTTCTGAAAGTGTTCTTCAACACGAGTAAGTACTCTTCCTAGTTCTTTCATTATTTTAGCTATTTTGAGCTAAAAAACGAACAGTTTGGCTTCCTGGTTGACTTTTGGTTCTTACCATATTTGGTCAAGTCAAAGTTCAATTGAACTTTGCAACATGATCGTAATCACGAAGGTTATAATCCCTAACGATTTCACCTTCTGATTACCACGTTTACTAGTCGAAGTAACGAGTCAAAGTTTCGGTCAAAAATGCGCATGATGGGCATTTACGACGAAACTATTTTCAGATATCAAAACACTAAGTTTTGATACCAATTCAGTTATATAAACTTAGTTAGACATATTTTGACATGTCTAACTTATCACTTCTAGTTTAGTGCTTATTTAGGGTCGTAACTCGAGCGATCTTGACCACCGCTTTGACTTTCGAATCCGACCAGTTTGGTCGATCTCAGGATCTGAACAAACACATATTTGTGACCATAGTTACATAGGGAATAACCTACTGAGATTATACCTTATGGTCACGTCATTTGGTTAGTGTTATGATAAGTTACTTCTATGTCTTAAAAAATGATGAACAAAATGCCATTTTACGCATAAATCCATTTTAAACACATGTAACCAAATTTTTGACATATAAACTGATGTTATAACATTTTCAAACATGTTTGGGCATTTAAGACTTATCATAGGATGATCACGCGTTTACGCTAGTAACCCGTTAACGTAGCATAAACTACCTTAACGAGTCATAATTGGTCAAACGCACTTAGGATCCTTTCCAAATCAGAATGTTAAGTTTGTTAAACCATATCACATGAGTTCCAACAGTCGTTTGGTTTATAAGACTTCATTCTATCCAATCTCCCATTTGCAGTCCCGACACGCTAACATATTTATCTGACAAATTAGGACACGTTTGAGCTTTGTTTATTCCGTTAATCAAGAACACTTTCGCAATCCCAAGTGAGTACATAGTTCCCCTCTTTTACATTTGCAAATTTTTATGGGTGACTCATATGTGTTAAATCATTTTAAAGTTTTCAAAAACAATGTCTATGGTTTATATATATATACATATATATATATATATATAACAATACAATTTCAATAATGTGAACAACTTGTTGATGCGTTATCCATAACACGAATGACATTCATTAGCTTTGACCGAGCCGACCAGTAGTATGTTATGGTACCATAGGACTGACAATCCCATTATCGGACTATTCACTGGATTTGGTGGAAGTTTGGGTAATGACAGAAACTATTTCTGATTAACAAATCTTTGTTGATTTGTTACTCTAGTTAAAGATAACCTTTGGTGGTCTATTAAAGATACCCTTTGGTAGTATAGTCAACACAGGTTTGAATGTGTTCATTAAAGAATGATCATAAGTTTTCACAATTAAAAATACAGAGGATTTGTTTATGACATGGACAATTGGTTTATGACACGGACGATTGATTTATAACACAGACGAATGGTTTATAACACGGACAAATGGTTTATAACATGGACAAATGGTTAACAATGTCACGCAATGATTTTCACTTAAAGATATAAACCATATGAAGTTTTCCTTTGAATCAATCTATTACAAGGTTTTTACAAAAGAAACATTTTGGTCAAGATTCATGGCTACAATGTTTTCAAAACTCTAACCAACTTGTTTTAGTTGGTTAATTGTATTGCAATATCAAACACTTTTGATACGAGGTTTTCACTTAATGACTCTTGTAGTTGGACGAGATGTTGCAATATGTATACAAAGCCACGAATTTAACACACTCCCAAAACCTATGCACTCGCCGGCATTTTTATGTTGACTCTCTTTGCACATATGTTTCAAGAGTCAATGCTTGATAATTGCATGCTTCACGTAGGAATGGACGCGGGCCTTAGTGACTTAAAACACGAAAGACAATTTATTTATGTGTTATTTATGTTTATCCCAAGACAATGTAAACATTTAACTTAATAAAACAAAATTTTAAATTCCATGAGTTGTGACACAATAGTTCAGTGACATGACCCCCTTACGTTTCCGCGCGGTTCGTTTTTTTACGCGGCCGGGGTGTTACAGAAAGATTGGTATCAAAGCTTTGATTATAGGGAATTAGGTTATTAGTAACGTTTTGACCTAGACTATAACCTTCCTAGGACCCTAACGCGAGTTATCTTGCGTTTAGATTCTTAAAACAATACCATCACCTATCCTTAGGTGATTACCAAAACAAAGACACAAGTTACAAGTTCGTTTTGAAAATCAATCATCTATCCTTAGATGATTTGTTTTGGCTTAAAGCTTTGTAAGTTTTCAAAATCCCGTCAAAGTTTGGGTTTTATTAATGTGAACACGTGCAATCTGGAAGGGTGGATGCCTGTACCCTGAGTTTTCTATCTAAGGCTAGAGTGTTCGTACAAATCCACATTATCGGACTAGTCACTCTTACCTAGGAACTCTTGGGGTGAGTGTCCGCTTATAGGCTAAAGCATGTCTTCGCGATACATTATAAAGACCCATTTACTTTGATTAGTCATCGTGTGTCATTTGTTTGTTTTTAAGTAATGAATGAATGAGCACCATCTTTATATTTCGTCTATATTTTTAACATCTCTGTTGATTATCCGATGTCAATCTCACATATTTTCCCTCATGTTTTCTTCTAGAATGCCTCCTAGACGTAATACAACTCAAGATGCCGAAATGGCAACTATGATCGCTCAGCAAATTGTTGTTGTACTCTCTAACCTAGCGACCCAGATAAACCAAGAAAATAATAACAACAATAACAACAACAATGCACCCGCACCGTGCAACTACAAACAATTTAACTCGGCTAAACCACTCAAGTTTACTGGGTCCGAAGGAGCTACTGGACTCCTGCAGTGTTTGAGAGTCTGGAAAGCACATTTCGTCACGTTCAATGCCCAAATGAGCGAAAAGTCGAGTTTGCATCGAGTGTATTCCAGAAAAGAGCACTTACATGATGGAACGGCGTGATGAGAGATAGGGGTGCCGATGTGGCAATGGCACAAACGTGGGAAGAGCTTCGAGCTCTAATGATGAGGGAATTATGCCCACGTCATGAACAACGATGCACTGGAAGATGAATTCCACAATCTTAAACAAGATAGTGGAGAGCACCGTGCCTACACGGACCGTTACGAAGAATTGAGCTTGTTGTGTCCCACCATGGTCACCTCGTTGGATAAAGCAATCGAGAGGTACATTGATGGCCTTCATGACCCCGTTCAGGACATTATTACTGGTAGCAACCCTACCACTGTTAGACAGGCTATCGAATTAGCGGCTACCCTGACTGAGTCTCGTTTAGGAACTGTTTCGCAAGGGCGACAATAAACAGGCAGCTAAGACCACTCAAGAGAAAACATTGGAGAACAAAGTTGAGTCTTCCAAGAAGTTGAGGAAGCGTAACCTTCATAGAACTTTGCAATTGTTGCACAACCCAATCAGAACACTCAAAACCAGTAAGCACAACCTCCTGCGAGGAAACTGATGTATAAGAATTTATACATCTTTTAACGTCAAATATTCCCTATTAATGCGGAAATTCATTGTGTTTTCATTTATCTAGATACTCATTTGAGTTATTTGTGAAAATGCAGGTCCAGGCTTCTGCCCGGTAAAGAAACAAAGGCTTTTGGAGCAAATTGGAGCAAAAAAGGAACATTTCTGCCAAACTGACAGATATGGCACGACGGTGCCAACCATTGGCACGACCGTGCCAAGCATCCAGAAGTCGGCACTATCACAAGCACTATCATCAGACTGCACAATCCGAGTCAAATCAACACTTGGCACGATCGTGCCAACCCCAAGCACGACCGTGCATGTGCAATCACAGGCCCTGATCAGCTAGTTTCCGAGTTCAACTTAGTCATTTCCGAGTATGATATCGATAAGCACGACCGTGCCAAATGGTGGCATGGTTGTGCCACCTCGGGGAAATTTTAGCGGGATCTTTCCGGATTTGGCATCAACCTTGGTCAAAAACTCAGAAAGGCACCTGATACTTACCAAGCCCGACAGTGCCAAAAGGTTGCACGGTCGTGCTAAATGCGCAGTAGCTTAAATACGTGAATTCAGCTAATTTGAAGGGGAGTTGGAGCATTTGGGTGGATTTCTCTCTCAAGAAGCTGATCTTGGAAGCTTGGAGATTGAAGAAAGGAGCCTTTAGGAGGTTGTATCACTTGATAATCCAACTCATTTAGCTAATTACCTTGTCTTAAACACTAGTATTTCACTTGTTATTCATGCACAATCCATATTACTTTATGTTTGTCTTAGTTATCATGAGCCTTCTAGGCTAAACAATTGTGTTGTTTGAATTTTGCTGAAGCTAATGAACACTTGACAATATGGAAATAGATAGTGGTGATTAATGTATGTTAATCTCCATGATGGTATTTATTCAAGTTTCTTGGAATGCATGTCCATGTTTAAAGTTATTATTCTTGAATGTTTGATAATAAAAATTTACATGTAGTGTTGGAAAGCCCATGTAGAGATTATGATTATTGAATCTTGTTAGTTGTTGATTTGATTCATAGCATGAAACTAAGAATGGTAATTGCTAACATGATTAGGATGATGATTTAAATATGAGTATGAATTCTTGCATTTGGATTTGTAAAGATCTTATGAATGTTTATATGAATTCTATGGTTTGTGTTCACGTTGGATTGATGACTTAGGCCAAAGTTGTTGTTTAGCATGACCATTCTTGTGATTCATGTCAAGAGCTTGTTGAAGATATTATTTACTTGAAACCAAGTTAGGGTGATTAATGTGTTGTTCATGTTAGTTTTCCTTAATTTGTAGAGTTATGAGTTTGGTTAACAATTAACTCATTATTAAAGATTGACATCAATTTAGCAAGAGAACTTAAAGAACGAATCTTAGGTGATTAAAATGTTTTTCATTATAATTTTCTCAAGATTTATAAAACTAGGGGACCTTGATTGGAAACTTAGTTGATTCTAAGACTTGCATCACCCTTAGTTTTCCTTTAAAAGTTGTCATATGTTTATTAGTGGATACTTAATTCAAGCAACCTTTCTTAGATATTGTTCTTGTTAATTCATTTAGTTAATTTTTATCCTTACATGGTAGTTTAAAAACAATCAAGAAATCAACTCATTGATCGAAACAGTTTAAAAGTAACGAAAATTTAGTACTGAGACACCGAGTCCACGGATTGATATCTGGTTCTTACCAGCGAATTATACTACCACCTGACGGGTACACTTGCCCTATGTGTGTGTAGTTGGTTTTAAGTAAAAACTATTTTAAAACCTAATCTATGTGAATGAAAATTATAATAATAAAAATATATTTAATTCACGCACATCATTTTTTTGGCGCCGTTGCCGGGGACTCAGTCTTCTTAAGAATGGTTGGAGTTACTTGTTAAATCGTGTGAAAAGTGTATAAAGTTTTGTCTAGTTGTTTTTATTTTTCTCACATGATTAATTGAAAAAAAAACCAACAAAAATATATTAAATAATTAATTATTTCTTTTTATCTTTGTGTATACATAGGGCATTGTGTTCCTTCTTTTTCCTTACAGGTCGTGCATGTCCTCAACCCTAGTTGCTGAAGTTATTGAACCTTCATTGGAACCGGAGCCAATTTTCATCGAAGACTGCGGGAGTGGGCTCGCAGGGTGGCCGCCACAATTGAGGCAGACGCATTGGGAGACGACACACTTCACGACGTTCACGTAGAAATGGCAGACGAAGAGGAAACGAGGGTCTTAAACGACATTGGAAAACCTTCACTTGAGGGTTTACCTGCGAGCATCAATGCACCCACAATAAATACTAATAATTTCAAGATCAAATCTTGTACCATTTCGATGTTGTAGAATGCGGTTCAGTTTTATGGCAAGGATCACGAGGACCTAGTGTCTATATCGCGGGGTTTCTGGAGGTTTGTGCCACATTCACCATTCGTGATGCATCATCGGATGCAATACGTCTTCGGCTCTTTCCGTTCTCTTTACGTGATGGAGCTAAAGAGTGGCTTCTTTCACTTCCAGCTGGATCTATCACTACGTGGAATCAATTAGCTGAGAAGTTCTTTCAGAAATATTTTCCCCAGAGAAAACTGTTCGGTTAAGAACCAAGATTCTTAACTTCCGTCAGGACGATGATGAGCCCCTCTATGAGGCGTGGGAGCGGTTTAAAGAGCTCATGATAAAGGTCCCACACCACGGGTTGCCCAAGTGGCAACAATGTCAGATCTTCTACCATGGTTTGGATGGTCTAGGGCAGATGATGGTCGATACATATTCAGGCGGAGACATAGGCACGAAAAATGCCAACGAGGCATTTGAGATCTTAGAGAAATGCGTCTTGAAGAATCGGACACAGCAGCCACCCGAGGGAAGAGTTCTTGACAGGGAGTTCATCACGTGAATGACTTCACCGCCATTACAGCACGAATGGATGCCTTATCTTCAAAGTTTGATCGAGTGATGGAGATCCACTCGAGTGGTTCCTCCAGTGGGGGAGCATATCATGTAGGCGATTTTCCTACTGGAGAGGTGTCGCATGAGCATGTAGATTTTATGGGAAACCAGTACTGTCCTCAGCATATTCCCTACAGCAATACTTACAATCTGGGGTGGAAGAATCACCCAAATTTCAGTTGGAAGTCTGAAGCGTCAAATCAGCATCCACTCGGATTCGCTCCACGCCCCCCAGCTCCTAGAGGATACGGTGCACCTCGGCCTCAACAGATGTATTCCACTAATGAACCTAGTGTTCAGGAATGTTTAGTCAACTCTTAGCTTGACAAAATTCTCAAAGAGTCGAAAATGAAAAGCACTTCAAGGAGCATGACGGTCGTTTCACGAGGCACGAGAGTGAGTTGAGAAGCCAAAAGGCTTCCATGCAGACCATTGAAAACCAAGTTGGTCAGATTGCAAAGATGTTATCCGAGAACAGCAAGGGGGCTTTCCAAGTAACACAGAGCCAAATCCGAAAGCTACTGCAAAGGCCATCACGTTGAGAAGCGGCAAGATCGCTGAGCCCGTCACTTCGGCTGTTGTCTCCGAGTAAGCCCGTCACTTCGGCTGTTCCGAGTAAGCCGAGATTGGCGACGAGACTGAGTCTCTGGGAGAAGTGCAACTGAGGCGAAACCCAGCAAGTACAGCACGTCCCAAGGAGCCAGTGAGAGAGTATGTCCCTCCCGTTCCATATCGGGGAGGTTGAAGAAGCAGAGGATGGAAGAACACTACGGTAAATTCCTTAAGCTTTTCAAGCAACTTCATATAAATCTACCGTTTGTCGAGGCACTTGCTCAAATGCCTAAGTATGCCAAGTTTCTGAAAGATATTCTATCTAACAAAAAGAAACTTGAGGAGCTTTCGCATGTGACCTTGAACGAGGAGTGTTTAGCAGTTCTTCAGAACAAGCTACCACAGAAAATGAGTGATCCCGGGAGTTTTACTATCCCATGCTTGATTGGTAGTTTGTCAGTCAGCAATGCACTAGCTAATCTTGGAGCCAGCATAAACCTCATGCCTAATGTGGTTTTTGCTAAGCTGGACTTGGGAGAGCCAAAACCCACTCGTATGAGCATTCAGCTAGCCGATCGTTTAGTGAAGTACCCGCGAGGTATAGTTGAGAATATGCTAGTAAAGATCGACAAGTTTGTCTTTCCTGTTGATTTTGTGATCTTGGACATGGATGAGGACAAAACTGTTCCTTCATCTTAGGTAGGCCATTCCTTTCCACTACTCGAGCATTGATCGATGTCGCACCGGCAGACTTACTCTTAGGTGTGGACGATGAAGAAGTGACCTTTGATATAGGGAAATCCATGCAGCACCCACAGAGCCATGATGATACACTCTACTTTTCGAGACTATTGACGCATATGTGAGTGACCATCTTCATAGCATGTTTGAGGAGGAAGTTATGGACACACAGCTAATTGGAGGAGAGACTTTTGGTTCGCCTGCTATGGTCCAGTCTGCTGAAGAGATGACCTGTCTGATAGGTCATGTGGCTCCCCCACGTACTGAGGTTTTTGAAGTGGTGGATCGCGTTGCTGAGCCTAAAGCATGCCCTTCAGTTGAGGATCCACCCTCACTTGAGCTTAAGGAACTTCCAGATCACTTGGAGTATGCTTTCTTAGAGGGTGCGACTCAACTACCTGTCATCATCTCTGCTAGGTTGTCAGAATAAGAGAAGGGTCGATTGCTTGAGGTTTTGAAGCAGCATAAAAAGGTGATAGCTTGGAAGATCATGGATATAAAAGGGATCAATCCATCTTTTTGTACCCACAAGATCTTGATGGAGGAGGACTTCAAACCCATAGTGCAGCATCAGACGCGTTTAAATCCAAACATGCAAGATGTTGTGAAGAAGGAGGTCATCAAATTGCTTGATGTAAGTCTGATATACCCGGTTTCTGATTCGCCTTGGGTTAGTCCTGTGCAGGTGGTCCCAAAGAAATGAGGGATGACAATGGTGACCAATGAGAAGAACGAGTTGATTCCCACTCGTACTATCACCGGGTGAGAGTTTGCATTGATTATCGCAAACTCAATGATGCCACGAGGAAAGATCATTTTCCTCTTCCTTTCATTGATCAGATGTTAGAGAGGCTCTCAGGGAGGATGTTTTACTATTTCCTTGACAGTTTCTCTGGCTATTTTCAGATCCCCATCTCTCCTGAGGATCAGGAGAAGACGACATTCACATATCCCTATGGCACATTTGCCTACCGGCGAATGCCCTTTGGACTGTGCAATGCCCCGGCCATGTTTCAAAGATGCATGGTGGCTATTTTTCACGACATGATCAAGGATTCCATGGAGGTCTTCATGGATGATTTTTCTGTTTTCGGGAGTTCTTTCGATCATTGTCTCAGGAAACTGAAGAGGATGTTGGCCTGATGTGAGGAAGCCAATCTGGTGTTGAACTGGGAAAAATGCCACTTCATGGTGAAGGAGGGCATTGTGCTTGGGCACAAGATTTCGCAGGCGGGGCTCGAGGTTGATCGGGCCAAAGTTGAGACTATCTCTAAGCTCCCGCCGCCCACATTCGTGAAATCTATTAGGAGCTTTCTTGGTCATGCAGGTTTCTACCGGCGATTCATAAAGGATTTTTCCAAATTCACTCGTCCGATGACCCAGCTTCTAGAGAAGGATGCCCAGATTTTTTCTCCGATGAATGCCTAAAGGCATTCGAGCTGTTAAAGGAGAAGTTGGTGAATGCCCCAATCATGGTAGCGCCCGACTGGGAATTACCATTTGAATTGATGTCCGATGCGAGTGACTTTGCACTTGGGGCCGTCTTGGGTCAGAGGAGAGATAAGCATTTTCACCCGATTTACTATGCGAGCAAGACCTTAAACGATGCTCAGGAACATTACACCACGACTGAGAAAGAGCTCCTAGCAGTGTTCTTCGCGTTCAATAAGTTTCGATCTTATCTCATCCTCTCCAAGACATTAGTGTACACGGACCATGCAGCTCTGTGGTATCCATTTGGCAAGAAAGATGCCAAACCTAGACTGATACGATGGGTTCTTTTGCTGCAGGAGTTCAACATCGAGATCCGTGATAAGAAGGGGGCCGAAAATCTGGCGGCTGATCATTTGTCCCGTCTTGAGCATTGCGAGGGAAAATAAATTCGTGGGGCCAACATCAATGGCAATTTCCCCAACGAGTTTCCTATGAGGATCGAGACAAATGACGACTCCCCATGGTTTGCTGACATCGCAAACTACTTAGCTAGCGGCATCCTGATCAAAGGGATGACCTTTCAGCAAAAGAGAAATTTTTTGCAGATGTCAAGTACTACCTATGGGATGAACCCTATCTATTCAGGGTGGGCACGGATCAGATGATCCGGCACTGCGTGCACGGCAATGAGGCGAGGGACATCCTTCGCCACTGCCACGAGGGACCTACGGGAGGTCACCATGGGGCAAATAATACCGCCAAGAAGGTGTTTGATGCTGGATTCTTCTGGCCTTCCATCTTTAAGGACGCCCATGAGTTCGTGAAATCTTGTGACTCCTGTCAAAGGGCAAGCAATATTTCTGCACGCCACGAGATGCCGCAAAACGGCATTCAAGTCTACGAGGTTTTTCACGTTTGGGGTCTAGACTTTATGGGACCTTTTCCGACTTCCTTCGGAAATCGATACATCCTAGTCGCGGTCGACTATGTTTCAAAGTGGGCGGAAGCAAGCTCTGCCCACCAACAATGCTAGGGTGGTGGTCAAATTTCTGAAGAAGCTGTTCGCACGCTTTGGTGCTCCTAAAGCGCTAATCAGTGACCGGGGGACACACTTCTGTAATGCTCAATTGGAAAAAGCGTTGTCCCGATATGGTGTGCAACATCGGTTTTCCACACCATACCACCCACAGACTAGTGGGCAAGTCAAGGTCACAAACCGGGGCATTAAGCGCATATTGGAGAAGACGGTAAACGCCAGCCGTAAGGACTGGTCTCAAAGATTGGATGATGCACTGTGGGCCTTTCGAACGGCCTACAAGACTCCTATAGGCACTACTCCATTTAAGTTAGTCTATGGGAAGTCTTGTCATCTCCCTGTTAAGCTCGAGCACAAGGCATACTAGGCCTTGAAAACAGTTAACCTCGACATGGTAGCTGCGAGCGAAAACAGGTTTGTGCAGATCCATGAGATCGAAGAGCTCTGAAATGATGCGTATAAGAGCTCCAAGCTGTATAAGGAACGTACTAAGACGCTCCACGACTTGCGCCTGAAGGACAAGAAGGAATTCCGGGTGGGTGATCGGGTCTTGTTATATAACTCGCGTCTCAAGCTGTTCCCTGGCAAGCTTAAGTCTCGTTGGTCAGGTCCTTACACGGTGCGGTCGGTGTTTCCCTACGGAACAGTGGAAATAGGCCATGAGGATGGCCGCTTATTCAAGGTCAATGGGCACAGACTGAAGTCGTATGTTGGCAGCCTAGTGGATAGGAGTGAGGAGGTTGTCACCCTCCACCCCAAGAACAAATGAATTCGGGGTGGTGAGTCTAGCTGAAGACTCGTAAATAAACTTAGCATGTTTTTGGGGTTTCAGTTGTTTTTCTGTTTGGTTGCTTAGTTTCTTTTCAGGTTGCGGTTCGTCTTGGACGCGGGGGATGTTGGAACTCATTGTCGATCTTCAGGTATGTTAGTTCGGCTCTTTTCTTGGTAGGAAGTGTTTCATGAGTGATCCAGGTTCAAGTGACGTTTGTAATTGGGTTTTATTAAACTTACATAAATAAACTTAATAAAACGGCACTATCAACATTGTTTTCTGGCACTATCAGATCTGATAGTGCAGGTCCATTTGCAGAAGAAACTCATAACCCAATTTTCTTTAAAATCTTCAAAACCCCACTTGAATCTCACAAACTCACTCAAGAATCCTCCACACTTCCTTCCTTCTCTCAAGAAATCTGTATTCTTTTCATCCCAAGCTTCGTTCCAGGTACGAATCTTTCCACTTTCTCTTTGTAGTTGTTAAATATTTAAGGTTTGTTATTCAAGTTAGGTTTTCTTTAAAGTTTTTAGGGCTTGGTCTAAATCGTCTGATTCAAGCCCATTTTTCGTGTTTTTATGTTGTTGTGCTTCACTCTGGACCGATCTACAAAACCCCCAAGAAAAAGTGTTGAAAAATCGGGGTTTTGGGTGCGTTTTAAGGGATTTTGCAAGCTGCGGTTCCGTCACGCACGGTCGTGCCAACACTTGGCACGACCGTGCTCTTCATAAAAGAGAGATAAACTACATCAGGAAACCCAGAAAATCATCAAGCACGATCGTGCCATCATATGGCACGGTCGTGCCCTTCATAAATTCTTGATGAATCTGGAAATCCTGCCCAGAAATTCAACAAGCACGATCGTGCCAACATTTGGCACGGTCGTGCCCTTCATAAAAATTTCTAGTTTTCCCACAAAATTCACCCAGATTCGGTCTTGCACGATGGTGCTTGAGTGTGGCACGATCGTGCTTCATGAAGAATAAAACAAGAAAACTTCATACTTTTGACATCTTCATAAAGCTTGCTGAAATAGGCTCACACGGTCGTGCCATTATATAGCACGGTCGTGCGAGCCCGTCTGTAAACCAGTTTTTGCTGCTTTTTATAGCATTATAATTGCTGATTTTGTTCTATTCTTGCAGATGAATCACCCATTTCTTCGTTTCAGCGACAATGCCAGGGAAGGGCATTGTATTGCGAAGGTTGAAAGACTGTGGGCTCGGAGACACTTAATCGAGCCTATGAGGACGCTTCAAACGGTCGATCTCGACCTACTCGGTCAGACTGAAAGATTTGAGGAGCTTATGACCCCTCCTTGGACCCGCCTATTCGCAATGGCGGAGCCCCAATATGTCGAACTAGTTATCGAGTTTTCTGCCTCGTTCAGGTTTATTTTCCCCTGCCTTGATGTTTATGAGAAAAGAGTTGGTGTTAGTTACCGTCTGGGATGGAAGTGGCATCATCAATCGATCAGCAGGTTTGGACAGATACTTGTGTTATATGAGGAGGATGAGATCGACTCCGAGTTATTTCACAGCAGTCTGCAAGAATGGGAGGCTGATACGGACAAAGCAGCATTCTTGGCTCAGATCATTGTACCGGGCTGGGCCTGGGATCCACGCCGAGCCAAGGCCACATGGATCCTTGACCCATTGCACCGCATGATAGAGCGCGCCATCTTCCACGTAATCGGCGGTCGGGGTGATGGCACTGGAAACATTACCACCCGCGACTTTTTCCACCTCTATTGCATCATATCGGGGTCCAACTGCAATGTCGCAGTTAGTGTTGCAGAGTCCATCCAAAGGGGTATTGGGTCGACCCCCACATCGAGGATCTGTGGTGGTGCATTCGCCACCAGGTTAGCTAGGCACTACATGGTGCGGTTGGATGATCTTACCGTACCTTGTGATTATTGATTACTTTATGTGGCACAGTTGACTGCCATGCATATGATTCGCAAGGTTAATGGCATCCCAAAGTTGGTGGATCGATTTGGTAGGATTTGAGACCCACTTCCTAAGGGAGAAAGTGATCCAGAAGAGGGCGATGTTTGTGGAGCCGAGGACGTCCACATGCAGGATGCTCCAGGATTCGGGCCAGGTGAGGCTGCTGGACGAGCAGACCCTCATCTTCAGATGGGTGAAATAGGCCAGGGCTTTGGAAGCACAAGTTGGGAGCACTTGTTTGGTTGTTTTGGTGGTGGTTACGAGCAGGGTGCGTATGGTCCCGGCGGTCAACGCTAGCCCATCCATTCTTCTCCAAAGATCCACTGTAGATGGCTCATATCGCTCGGTCATCCGTACACACAGCCGCCGCACTTCACTAGGGATCCCGGTTTGACCGCCGGGACGATGCCGGTCCTTCAGGATCTGGCGGCCGACCCTGATCTTGCAGCTCATATCGTACTTTCATTTGCATTTCTATGTTTGAGGGGTGTACCATTTTGGATTGTCCGTACACTCCTCCGTTGTTGCTTTAAATTTCGTTCATTTTTTTTTATTTAGTGGTTTAATTTTTGGACAATGACAGGGGATTGTTTGGTTGGGTTGTTTATGGTAATCTTGATCATGTTTGTAAGTGCGCAGTTTTGAATTGATGATATGCTAGTCGCTGGATGGTGCAGTGGTGCGTTGGAATGTTTCATATTACCTTCTTTCGCTCCATTTCTAGCCTTTGCAAACCAGGGGAGTTTTCGTATTCCCATTTCCTCCACTGCTATACTATTGCATTGCATTATGCTCATTTTTTTGTTGTACATTGTGGGCGATGTACAATTCAAGTGTGGGGAGGTGGTTAAGCTTGTTTATGGTTGTCCGAAAAAAAAAGAAAGATTAATAATAATAATAACAAAACTCTCTTGAATAATCAACTCAACACAAGTTTTATATAAATCTAAAGTTTTTGATAATTCACAAAGGTGAACGAAAAAGGATTTGCTTGAATAAAAGTTACCATTTAGTAATCTTTTTTGTATAAAATCGAGCGTGAGAAATCGAGCAAAATTCCTACCTGTTTGTCTTGCATAATTACCCAATACGCCCATTTCCGTGAGTTATATTTTAGCCTTATAGCTTTAGAATTATTTTTGCTCATGTTTTTGCGGGCCAAGATTGAGTGCGCCGGATGACTTTCGCGATTTAGAGCTTGTGTTAGGCATGCATTTCGAGAACACAAAGCAAGCACATAACATAAAAATGATTGAGGTAGTAGGAAACCTTTTATTTTTAACCAATTTCAATTATCCTTACACCCAAATCACACCCTTAGTTAAACCAATTTGAGCATCTCCCTTTCATTTCATATAAACCACTAAGTATCACCAATCAGCCAATTTAGCCTTTTCTTTTTGAACGCACATTTTTTTGTTTAAAGTCCGATCCGGTTAAGACTAACTTGTAAGCTTCTTGTATAGTTTATCAATTTATTAGTCATAACATCATAGCTTGGAGTTTTTATCTAAGTAGACGTGCTTAGTTCCCTCTAAAGTGGTGAATCAAAAAAAAAAGCCGTGTCAATTGGCTTTGCTAGAGCAATTTTGTGGATACATCCAAGCGGTTTGCTAGCTCTCGGTTAGTTATTTGGATGGTTTTATATTCCTTCACTTCAAGTTAGTCGAGCCTTCGGTCTTTAGCCATTTTAGCCACTTTTATAAATCCATTTCCACACCCTTGACCCTAGCCAAATTACAACCCGCACAAGACCTCTTGATTTTTTATATGTGTTGGTTAAGTATAGAGATTTGATCCTTATACAAGCTTATGATATCGCACAGTTATTGTCTTGGCATCGAGTGTTCTAAACATACTCATTGAATTGTATGTTCCCTATATTTTAGCGAGTGTGTGTGAACATTGCGAGGATGTAAGGTGAATTTGTAGGGATGCTGAGATGGATCATTGCTCATAACCATATTTCATATACTTTTTGGTTTTTCCTTTTATGTCGAGTAATCTGTTTTGTTTTACCCAAGTTATTTATTTGTGCTTATATAACGCTAGTTTAGATGATTGCAAGATAGAATTTTGTTTATTTAGTTTGTTTGAGGACAACCAAAGTTCAAGTGTGGGGATGATTGATGTATAAGAATTTATACATCTTTTAAACGTCAAATATCCCCATTAATGCGGAAATTCGTTGTGTTTCATTGATCTAGATACTCATTTGAATTATTTGTGAAAATGCAGGTCCGGGCTTCAGCCCAGTAAAGAAACAAAGGCTTTTGGAGCAAATTGGAGCAAAAATGGAACATTTCTGTCAAACTGACACATATGGCACGACCGTGCCAAGCATCCAGAAGTCGGCACTATCACAAGCACTATCATCAGGCTACACAATCCGAGTCAAATCAACACTTGTCATGATCGTGCCAACCCCAAGGACGACCGTGCGCGTGCAATCACAAGCCCTGATCAGCTAGTTTCCAAGTTCAACTTAGTCATTTCCGAGTACGATATCGATAAGCACGACCGTGCCAAATGGTGGCACGGTCGTGCCACCTCGGGGAAATTTTAGCGGGATCTTTCCGGATTTGGCATCAAACTTGGTCCACAACTCAGAAAGGCACCTGACACTTACCAAGCACGACCGTGCCAAAAGGTGGCACGGTCGTGCCAAATGCCCAGTAGCTTAAATACGTGAATTCAGCTCATTTGAAGGGGAGTTGGAGCATTTGGGTGGATTTCTCTCTCAAGAAGCTGATCTTGGAAGCTTGGAGATTGAAGAAAGGAGCCTTTAGGAGGTTGTATCACTTGATAATCCAACTCATTTAGCTAATTACCTTGTCTTAAACACTAGTATTTCACTTGTTATTCATGCACAATCCATATTACTTTATGTTTGTCTTAGTTATCATGAGCCTTCTAGGCTAAACAATTATGTTGTTTGAATTTTGTTGAAGCTAATGAACACTTGACAATATGGAAATAGATGTGGTGATTATTGTATGTTAATCTCCATGATGGTATTTATTCAAGTTTCTTGGAATGCATGTTCATGTTTAAAGTTATTATTCTTGAATGTTTGATCATAAAAATTTACATATAGTGTTGGAAAGCCCATGTAGAGATTATGATTATTAAATCTTGTTAGTTGTTGATTTGATTCATAGCATGAAACTAGGAATGGTAATTGCTAACATGATTAGGATGATGATTTGAATATGAGTATGAATTCTTGCATTTGGATTTGTAAAGATCTTATGAATGTTTATATGAATTCTATGGTTTGTGTTCACGTTGGATTGATGACTTAGGCCAAATTTGTTGTTTAGCATGACCATGCTTGTGATTCATGTCAAGAGCTTGTTGAAGATATTATTTACTTGAAACCAAGTTAGGGTGATTAATGTGTTGTTCATGTTAGTTTTCCATAATTTGTAGAGTTAGGAGTTTTACTTAACAATTAACTCAATATTAAAGATTGACATCAATTTAGCAAGAGAACTTAAAGAACGAATCTTAGGTGATTAAAATGTTGTTCATTATAATTTTCCCAAGATTTATAAAACTAGGGGACCTTGATTGGAAACTTAGTTGATTCTAAGACTTGCATCACCATTAGTTTTCCTTAAAAAGTTGTCATATGTTTATTAGTGGATACTTAATTCAAGCAACCTGTCTTAGATATTGTTCTTGTTAATTCATTTAGTTAATTTTTATCCATATATGATAGTTTAAAAACAATCAAGAAATCAACTCATTGATCGAAACAGGTTTAAAAGTAACAAAAATTTAGTACTGAAACACCGAGTCCACGGATTGATATCCGGTTCTTACCAGCGAACTATACTACCACCTGACGGGTACACTTGCCCTATGTGTGTGTAGTTGGTTTTAAGTAAACACTATTTTAAAACCTAACCTGTGTGAATGAAAATTATATAATAAAAATATATTTAATTCATGCACATCAGAAACCCTATGCTGGTACTGCACTGTTGTGCAACCGGTGCAATGGTCACCATCAAGCTCACTTAT
Source organism: Scalesia atractyloides (assembly GCA_947069175.1). Lineage (NCBI taxonomy): Eukaryota > Viridiplantae > Streptophyta > Magnoliopsida > Asterales > Asteraceae > Scalesia > Scalesia atractyloides. Next base: position 38,946,034 of record CAMTDV010000022.1, on the reverse strand, counting down.
AGTGTCGCCAATGCACATCATGTGGAAAATTCAGTCACATAGCCAATGTTTGTTGTTCGGCCCCAAAACATGCTGTTTAGAACCCTGTTCAACGGTAAGCCAACCCTGCTAGACCTCCATTCCTACCTGGTTCGTGCTACAACTGTGGCGAGATGGGTCACTTGAGAAACAACTGCCAAAATTGGCGAACGCGAATGCAAATCCAGCCCGTGGACACGCATTCAACATCAATGCCAACGAGGCTCATGCTGATAACGAAGTCATTAACGATACGTCCCTTGTTTACAATCATACTGCTTCTATTCTTTTCGATTCGGGTGCCGATAGAAGTTTTATATCACTAGCCTTTGAACCTTTGCTTTCGATGCCTAGAACTAAACTAGGAAAACCCTTAACGATGGAAATAGCTAGTGGTGAACCCCTTGTGTTCGACTATGTCATTCGTAGTTGCCAATTGAACTTGGATAACCAACTTTTTTCCCATTGACCTCACACCAATGCAACTCGGGAGTTTTGACATCATCATAGGAATGGATTGATTAACCAAACACCATGCTGAGGTGATCTGTTTCGACAAGGTTGTTCGTATACCTCTTTCGTCTGACGGAACCTTAGAAGTTCACAGAGAGAAACCCTCTAGTAGCTTAAAACTCATGACCTGTACCCATGCCCGAAAATAACTACGAAAGAATTATGTAGCCTTCTTGGCACATATCGTAGAGGAAAAAGACAAGGGCAAAAATGTTCAGGACATCCCCGTTGTTCGGGAATATCCTGAGGTGTTTCCTGAAGAGCTACCTGGTTTACCTCAAATTCGTCAAGTTGAGTTTCGTATTGACCTTGTACCTGGTGCCAACCCAATTGCACAATCTCCTTACCGTCTTGCACCGTCTGAAATGCAAGAGTTATCAAAGCAACTCCAAGAACTTTCAGACAAGGGATTCGTTCGTCCGAGCTTTTCACCTTGGGGCGCTCCTGTCCTATTCGTGAAAAAGAGGGATGGATCCTTCCGTATGTGTATCGATTAGCGTGAGCTCCACAAATCACAATCAAAAATCGATATCCCCTACCTCGCATTAATGATCTCTTTGATCAGCTACAAGGTGCAACCTTCTTTTCAAAGATTGATCTGCGTTCTGGGTATCATCAACTTCATGTACTCGAAGAAGATATTCCCAAGACTGCTTTTCGCACTTGATAGGGCCATTACAAGTTCACTGTCATGCCTTTTGGTTTGACGAATGCTCCTGCCGTCTTCATAGACTTAATGAATAGGGTTTGTAAACCTTATTTAGACAAGTTCATCATTGTTTTCATCGACGACATCCTCATTTATTCTAAGTCTCGAGCCGATCACAAACAACATCTCCGTCTAATGATGGAACTCCTGAAGAAAGAACAACTTTATGCCAAATTCTCCAAGTGTGAACTTTGGCTAAACGAAGTTCAATTTTTGGGACACATTGTTAACGAACAAGGTATACATGTAGATCCTGCCAAAATCAGTGCGATTAGGGATTGGAGTACACTACTACTCCTACGAAGTTCGTTCATTTCTTGGTCTTGCTGGATACTATCAATGATTCGTCGCGAACTTTTCAAAGATTGCGGTTCCCCTCACGACTTTGACTCAGAAGAATAAACCTTTCAAGTGGGGACCCAAACAAGAGGAAGCATTTCAAACACTGAAACAAAAACTCTGTAATGCTCTTGTTTTATCTTTACCCGACGGCAACGACGATTTGTTTTCTAATGTCACGCATCAAACCTAGGCCTTGGTTGTGTTCTCATGCAAAGAGATAAAGTCATAGCCTATGCGTCAAGACAATTGAAAATCCACGAGAAAAACTACACAACTCATGATCTTGAGTTAGGAGCCGTAGTTTTTTGCTCTCAAAATTTGGAGACACTACCTTTACGGTACGAAATGTGTGCTTTTCACTGACCACAAAAGTCTCCAACACATATTTAAACAAAAGGAGCTAAACATGAGACAACGACGCTAGGTCGAACTTCTGAACGACTACGACTGCGAGATTCGCTACCATCCTAGTAAGGCTAATGTTGTGGCTGATGCGCTTAGTCGTAAGGAACGTGTTAAACTTCATTGTGTTCGAGTTCAATCTAATATCCAGACACGTACCCTTCAAGCACAACATACATGTGTGACCTAAAGCTTGTTGAAAAATGAGCTGCCACAAAATCTCAAACTTCAACTCGAAACAAAAGACAACGGATTACTCTACTACAAGAACCATTTGTGGATTCCTAGTCAAGACAATCTTTGCACCTTATTGATGGACGAAGCTCAAAGTCTCGTTATTCAATCCATCCTAGTTCTGAAAAAATGTATAAGGATCTCTGTACCCAGTATCACCTTGTATGTGTCTAAATGCTTAACTTGTCTTAAAGTTAAGGCAGAACATCAACGTCCATCTGGTTTACTAGAGCAACCAGAAATACCGGAATGGAAGTGGGAGAACATTGCGATGGATCTCATCACTAAACTACCGCGCATACCTAGATGTCATGATGCCATTTGGGTTATCATCGCACAATTACAAACAATTTTGTATTCAACGAAACCCTGTGTTTTATTTCTGAAATTTGTATAATTATCTAAGACATTTGCACAATTTAGAACCCACAAATATTTCTGTGGAAGTAATTCGTTAACTGATACTCAAAAGCAATCATTTTAACGCGACGTACACTCCGAAAAAAGGACATAAGCTACACATACCCTAAATAACCTTTACATAACTTAGATATAAGTTTTGAAGGGTTAGATATGACAAAAACATGCTTATACAAGTCCAGGGACTATTTTCGTCAAACTGCGAAAGTCTGTTGATCCATATTCAAGATACAAACCATGTGTATCAATCCAAATATTTTGTATTCAATAAAATCTTGTATTTTAATGATGAGAATACAAAAATATAATCGTTGCACAATTTCGATCATTTTCGTGTTCGTTAAAGCGTTTTACGCATTTTTGCGAAATGCATAACCGTACAACCAAACGAACCGACATCCATGAAATTTTCAGGCATAATCCAAGTTACACATGTCTTAACACCTTTATATAACCTAAATATTAGGTTAAAGGGGTTGAAAATGGCAAACAAGTGAAAATACAAGTCTAAGGACAAAAATGTCATAAAAAATAATAAAGTTGTTTGCTTCTTCATCAAGTTTGCCACCTATCTCCAATTTTGACACCTAACACTCATTTTTCCACGCTTAATTTGGTATTGAAACATGTTAGGACACTAATCCACACTTGAGGACACTTGTCATTACCTCCTTACTCCTAAAAGACTATAAATACCCCATGATTCTTCCATTTTTTTCAGACCACTTCAAAACACTTCAAAGCAAAGTGTGAAGTTCTTCTTTCTATCCTTCTTGTAGCTTGTTTCCAGCCTTTGGAAGCCTTCTATCTTGAGTTCTGAAAGTGTTCTTCAACACGAGTAAGTACTCTTCCTAGTTCTTTCATTATTTTAGCTATTTTGAGCTAAAAAACGGACAGTTTGGCTTCCTGGTTGACTTTTGGTTCTTACAATATTTGGTCAAGTCAAAGTTCAATTGAACTTTGCAACGTGATCGTAATCACGAATGTTATAATCCCTAACGATTTCACCTTCTGATTACCACGTTTACTAGTCGAAGTAACGAGTCAAAGTTTCGGTCAAAAATGCGCATGATGTGCATTTACGACGAAACTATTTCGGGTATCAAAACACCAAGTTTTGATACCAATTCAGTTTTATAAACTTAGTTAGACATATTTGACATGTCTAACTTATCACTTCTAGTTTAGTGCTTATTTAGGGTCGTAACTCGAGCGATCTTGACCACCGCTTTGACTTTCGAATCTGACCCGTTTGGTCGATCTCAGGATTTGAACAAACACATATTTGTGACCATAGTTACATAGGGAATAACCTACTAAGGTTATACCTTATGGTCACGACGTTTGGTTAGTGTTATGATAAGTTACTTCTATGTTCTTAAAAAAATAATGACCAAAATGCCCTTTTGCACATAAATCCATTTTAAACACATGTAACCAAATTTTTGACATATAAACTGATGTTATAACATTTTCAAACATGTTTGGGCATTTAAGACTTATCATAGGACGATCACGTGTTTACGCTAAGAACCCGTTAACGTAGCATAAACTACCTTAACAAGTTATAATGGGTCAAAAGCACTTAGGATCCTTTCCAAATCAGAATGTTAAGTTTGTTAAACCATATCACATGAGTTCCAACACTCATTTGGTTTATAAGACTTCATTCTATCTGATCTCCCGTTTGTAGTCCCGACACGCTAACATATTTATCTGACATATTAGGATTCGTTTTAGCTTTGTTTATTCCGTTAATCAAGAACACTTTCGCAATACCAAGTGAGTACATAGTTCCCCTCTTTTACATTTTGCAAATGTTTTGGGGTGACTCATATGTGCTAAATCATTTTCAAGTTTTCAAAAACAATGTCTATGGTTTATATATAATATATATATATATATATATATATATATATATATATATATATATATATATATAACAATACGATTTCAATAATGTGAACAACTTGTGATGCGTTATCCATAACACGAATGACATTCATTAGCTTTGACCGAGCCGACCAGTAGTATGTTATGGTACCATAGGACTGACATGGTACCATAGGACTGCCAATCCCATTATCGGACTATTCACTGGATTTGGTGGAAATTTAGGTAATGACAGAAACTGTTTCTGAGTAACAAATCATTTGTTGATTTGTTAGTCTAGTTAAAGATAACCTTTGGTGGTCTATTAAAGATACCCTTTGGTGGTATAGTCAACACAGGTTTGAATGTGTTCATTAAAGAACGATCAAAAGTTTTCACAATTAAAAACACAGAGGATTTGTTTATGACATGGACAATTGGTTTATGACACGGACGATTGATTTATAACACATACGAATGGTTTATAACATGGACAAATGGTTTATAACACGGACAAATGGTTTTGAACAATGTCACGCAATGATTTTCACTTAAAGATATAAACCGTTCGAAGTTTTCTTTTGAATCAATCTATTACAAGGTTTTTACAAAAGAAACGTTTTGGTCAAGTTTCATAGCTACAAGGTTTTCAAAACTCTAACCAACTTATTTTAGTTGGTTATTGTATTTTAATATCAAACATTTTTGATACGAGGTTTTCACTTAACGACTCTTGTAGTCGGACGAGGTGTTGCAAAATGTATACAAAGCCACGAATTTGAGACACTCACAAAACTTATGCACTCGCTGGCATTTTTATGCTTACTCTCTTTTCACATATGTTTCAGGAGTTAATGCTTGATAATATGATGCATGCTTCACGTAGGAATGGACGCGGGCCTTAGTGACTTAAAACATGAAAGACAATTTATTTATGTGTTGTTTCTGTTTATCCCAAGACAATGTAAACATTTAACTTAATATAACAAAATTTTAAGTTCCATGAGTTGTGAAACAATAGTTCTGTGACATGACTCCCCGACGTTTCCGCCGCGATTCGTTGTTTTACGTGGTCGGGGTGTTACAATAGCAATGGGATCAAAATCGTTTTTAGGCTGACCAAGGAACATTTTTTAGTGTGAACTTATTCAAACTGGTCTATGCGATTATCAATATGTTTGTTCACTTAAACCCAACAGTCAACTTTCAATTTTCAGCTTTGTGATATGCTTAAGGTAAGATTATACTATAATACCCGTGTGTCCCATTCCATTTCATACCCCCGCGATCAAGCTAAGCATAATGATTCATCGTAGCGGGTGAGTATACCGAGTTCGTCCTTCTGATTTACAACGTCAGACTATTCTTGAACAGGTCAGTACTTTTGTACATCAGAGTGACCAATATTTGTGTCCGATGAGGGTTAGGCAAACATCTTTTTGGTACGAATTTTGCTTTAACAGCACATGGAATTCTCTCATTTTGAGATTTTCTTCCTTAGGGTTTTTTGGCCTCTTTTAGCTCTTTTAAGATATCCTGACTGTGCCTAGGTCTGCATATAATCTGGATGCAATAGAAGGACAGCCATAATATCCTCGGATGACCCAACAGTATAAAGACCCGAAACCTCAGACGTTGGCTATCTATCCACACAAGATTTAATACCATAAAATCATACACCGATTTACCCACATGGTACATAGTTCGTTTGTTTATATCACTTAGTATCTTTATCACTTTGAGCGTAAAGCCTGTCAACATATCACATTAGATACTAGTCTTTTTAGCTACAACACCTTACATGTGTTGGTCAAACGCTTTAACACAAACATTTATTTCACTTCCCAAGTATGCACAAACTTTTTTGTCTCTCTAAAGCAAAACATATATACATATATCTCTCTCTAACCCCCTAAATTTGTGCATAAATCTTATGCGTAAATTTACCTGATAAAGAAAATATATGTACAAAAAGAAAAACGAAAGAAAATTAAGATATTTTTGTTGTTTTTGCTTAACCGTTCCGTCATCAAATTTAAGACTAATCAATATTAAGATTAGAGAACAAAATTTAAATTGTACCTTTTCGTTGATCTTATCTTACCTCCATTATTTCCTGCAAAGAAAACATATCAACTGTAAAAAAAATATATATATAAAACTTTTTGCAACAGTGAGATGTTACCCATTAAGTCTTCCTGGAACAACCATTATCAACATTCCAAGGATTGTCAACAGTTCCTCCTTAGTTGTCCCTGAAAAATTAAGGAGATTGGACATTGGTACCCAGGCCATCGTGGTCCTGGGATTTCCTGAAGCATCAAAATAAGATACTTCTCGTAAGCACATGTCCCTTTTTGTTTCAAGAATTGGTGACATTGCTGCTTTGTGTTTTGCTTTCCAAATTTGTTTAGGATTTTCTAATTTCTTAGGTACCTTTGGCAAAACAATTTGCTTTTCAACCTTGTTATTTTTCAATACGTGTTTAGGTTTCAATTCTTTTAGCTTTCACGGCATTCAAATCCCCATCAGATGGTTTAACCTTGGGATGCTTATTCATCATTGCCTTAGGTTGTTCAATCTCCATTGGCTTAGAATAAGATCTATCCCTTGGTGTAACCCTCTAATTCTGTGTATAATATGGCATATAAGGACAATGTGTTCAATTCCTTGCAATGTGACCGGGTATGCCACAGTTTTAGCATGTTTGCTTCTTTACATAAGGAGCATATCCTGATCCATTCGATCCAACAGATGATGAGTTGGATTTATAAGATCTTTGGATGATTTTTTTTTTGCTGACGTTTTAAACTTTTTGATCTGCTTCATATGTCCTTGGCTTCAATAGTTAGTACATTCACTGTTTTTATCTTTAACGACAATGTTAGATTTTGCAATTTCATTTGAAACTGTTGGTTATGGAAACACATATTTAGTTGACGGGCCTCTCAAAACTGGCTTAGAAACAGCCATTTTCACCTATGGACGAGCATGAACAGACAAATTGGATGTTTTCAAACAAACATCGGCAGTTTCTTGGCAATCAATATCATCTCCCTCAACCCAATCCTCTACCTTTACCTCATCTACACACGAAGTAGAAGTATCAGTATTGTTCACACATTTAAACTCAGGACTTGAGTTACATTCCTTTTGTTGTAGCTCTGTTGAATCCTCTGCTGCTGATTTCGCTGCTCCAGAAGACTCACAGCTGGATTCACTAGATTCAACTAATTCCAATTTCTCAAAATAAGTTGCTTCGGGTGATTCACGTTTGGAGTTAGATGGTGCAGCTGGCTCAGTTGGCTCATTTGTCGATTCTGCATTTTCTCAAAACCCAATGTCTCTGTTTGCTTAGAGACATTTTCTAATTTAACAAAAACACATGCAGATGCTGGTTTGATTTTCTTTGTTTCATTCTTTTTAGGCTTTGAGATTTTAATTGTTGTGGTCTTGACTGGCTCAACTTTCAGACCCTTAACCCCACATAAACCATTTCAGGAATGTTTGCAATCTCCTCTTCAGTCATAGGAACATTGTGTAGGAATGATTGTATGTGGATGAATGCTCACATATCCTAGACCTTTATTCCTGGTTTCTTTCTTACTGAATTGTAACCGCTTATTTATCATGTTTTCAACTTTTTCACTTGAAACATCGAATTTTCGAAAATTAAAGTTCGTATTTTCAAAATTTGATTGTCACGAATCAAGTTCACCAGTTAATTTTTTAGAAAGCTCTTTAAAATGGAAATGCCTACATTTCTCTGGACTCAGATCTTTATGCAACTGTCGGATATCACGTTTTTGTGTCTCCACCATATCCTTATATCCATTGATTTTGATCTGATATAAATCAGATTTGGATAACAGCAGTTGCATAATTAATGAGTTGGATTTATAACCACTTACCTTCTCTCTATAGGCATCAGTATAGCAAATATCATATACACATCCCTCAGTGGGAGTAGGAGTGAACTCATGCATTTGAGACATGAAAGATTGAGTCTGAATCCCTGCACAACAACCTGATTTTGAATTCGGCGATGAATCAGCAGATTTGATGACTGAGCTCAATACCCCAGACAATGGAGCAGGATGATTGGATGAACAAACTGCAGCAGATGTGTTGCCTTGAGCCATCTGCTTGTCAGCCTTATCATATGATTTGATGAGTAAGATCAGCTCATCGGGCTTCATTTTGTAACAGTTGGTTGTCAACATGATCTGATTAACATTTCTAAACCAGCTACTCTTTAGCTCATCTAGAATACTTTTTAGAGTATCCAGAAGCTTCTTGTTGCCCCTATAAGTAGACACCACCATTTCTACATTCTTCATTTCAGATAGCAGTTCAACAAACCAGCCAATTAGTGCTTCTACGGATTCACCAGTAATATAACTGAAATCTTCCAAATTTCTACTTATGCACATCACTTTGAGAAGACATTTCTAAGTTGCTAGGAAGTGATTCCCCAAAAATCTGTTTTACAAACCGAATTGTTGAAAACGTTCAAAAACTGATAGAAAACAGTTTTAGACAAAACGTACCGTTAGACTCATCTCGAAATTTCGAGTCCAGTGATATATAATGTCCAAACACTTCTTCGGGATTTTTGTGCCTTTTTAATCCTAAAAATCACACGAATCCTACCGTGCAGTCGGTTTAATAAGATTGTTTGTAGATTAAATTCTGCACTAAATTACGTTTAAAACCGAATACATCAGATGGTTAAGATTCCACCTTTGCTATATTGGGCCGCACATTCTCTGAGGTCGTACACACTTAAACCATACACCTCGAATTGGGTCGTACACTGCTTAGTTGGGCCGCACACAGTAGGCCACACACCAGATAGGTCGCACACCAGTTGGGCCGCACACACTATTTCGCACACTGGTTTGGCCACACACAACAAACTGGACCGCATACAGACTGTTGCGCCGCATACTTGCTGATCTGAACCATACATTCTAGGTCACACACTTCAGATCGCACATCTCAGGGGGCACTCTCCAGGTAGCACACTCAAGTAGCACACCTCAAATTTTAAACTCGAACCAACTAATAAAAATCTCGTACACAAGTTGCCTTGTAAAGGAAATAAAAATCAAATCCCAATAATTAAGGAATGATTTCGAAATTCAATTTCTGTTGATTCTTTCCACTAATAATTTCAAAAAATCAGCAAACACACTATTTTTCTACCCAAAACAGATCAAAATATGAAATTTGAACTGTTCTTGATGTTCTTCAAGTCTGCAAACACTTTCTTCTTGTTCTTCGAGTAATATCCGGAAAACTGAGCCTTTGAAAGACTTCTTAAGCTTTGATTCCAATTGTAAGTCCAGGAACTATTAATCTGATATCACAAACACAATTCTAAGTGTGGAAAACAAAGAATAATGTAGAAGAAGTATGTCGATTGTAGTATAATTGCAAACAAACATAAAGGTTTATCTCGTACAATACCTTTCAACTTGCAAAACAACCAACAATGTTAACTCGCCTCCCTAGCTCTCTTGAATGTCTTAACTCTAATAATGAACTAAACATAACATTATATAGGGTCCACATATAACTCGGCCCACATGGCCTAACCCAAGCCCTCTAGATAACTAACTTCAATAATTATAATTGCGTTTGATAAAGACAAGCGTAAACCTACTCAAATTTATGGCCTTACATTCACTAACATGCATAAGACATGAATTGATAATCACATTGTTCCACATCCATGAAATTCAACTCCTCATCATACATAACACATCATTTGTTCAAAGCATATCACACGATTATCCGTGATCTTATATTGGTGGCAAAAAGTCTAACCATGTTGTTTACACGCAGTTGACTTTCAGAAAGTCAACTGCCTATCATTTGAACTTTCAATCTTAACCTCTTACATCCATATCATTATAGTAAACTAGTCTATGGACATCATAAAAATTTCATACTTATGTAGTAACACATATTCAAACACATGATCACCTAGTTACCTATACATACACATGTATAATCATTTTCATGTATGTTAGCATTTTCATAACTTCACATCTTGCACCATATCTCATACTTAGCTAACCCAACATCATTCCAAGACTACCCCTTTCTAGATTCTCATATTCTACACCTTTACTTCTTAATCACGATTAAGAAATCAAACAATCCACATGGTGTGCATACATCCTTCAAGCATATAATGCAAGCTCATGAAGCATACTCTTACCGAATCACATCATCAACTACATTCATGGATTTCATCAAAACACATACCTCTTGTTGTTTTACTATCTAGTACATCATTATCACTTTCTATACATGTTTACTCATTACTTACATACAATTTCACATATTTTTGTCATTTAGACATTTTACCAAACACTTGATGTGCGTACTACTTTCTAAGTATAATGTACAAGATTGTCTGAAGATTGATTTGTAGTTTTATGTTGGCTTTCACTTTGCTGAGGTTGCCTGAAGATTGTCATTTAGACATTGTTTAAACTCACTACAATGATGCACTACAGATTGTTTGAAGATTGATTTGCAATTTTTTGTTGGCTTTAACTTTGCTGAGGTTGTGATTGTTGTTGAAATTGTTGAGTTTGTTAAGTCACGTATGAACCTAAATTGCTTTCATAAAGGTGTTGTGAGTTATGTGTAAATCCTGGACTGCTTCCCACAAATGCATTCCCACTTGATGAACTTTTGGCATTGAAAGTTGTTTGTATCATCTGGCTTGCATTATCTGAACCTTTATAGTAGAGTCTAGTGTTTTATGGAATAGAATTTGCCTTCATTTTCGACTTCTTTCTTAACTCCAACTCATGTGCTTCCAGTGTTTCAATAAAAGTACTAAGAGTCAGACTCATACGATCTAAAGGTCTTGATTTCAAAATCATTAGAAGCATCTTCTAGTCTTCATCAGGTAAGCATCTGCTACTTTTTCAAATGTTCAACATCTGTCGGTAAAATATTGATCTGTTTCATCTCTACAATCAGATATCAATAACATTCTATCAACTAATGAAAAGTCTCTCCTCTAACAGTTATGAATCTATTGAACTCTTTCTTTACCAGATCAGCTTTACTCTTGAAGCATATCGACATTTCCCCTATACTTGTTGAATAATGCTATCCAAAGTGATTGAGTTGTTCCTTTATGTTGGAGCAAATGCAAGATTTCTTCTTTTACCGACTATTGTAGAAAATTGTACATTCTCTTTTCTCTTATTTATATATATATATATATATATAATATGTTGGTGCATATTCTGTGTGTCCGCTACTATGCGAATAGGCTAGATAGAGCATGTGTTGAATATTGTATAGATTAGATATGAACACATGACTTAAGTGCGGATGAGAAAGGTGTATAAGTGTCACTTCATACGAAATAGCCACTCCGTACAAAGGTAGTCAATTTGCACAAGGGTAAACTCCTATATATAGTGTTGTGTGTTCGTCATTTGTTAAGTTTTAGAGTTCCAAGAGGGGAAATGCTGCTTGTAAAGATGTATACTCTTTCGGTATAAATGGAATCATTCGACTTCTGCTTCTACTCTATTCTTAATAACATTCTACTAAATTAGTTCTTTTTGTAGGTCCGGGATCCGGCGGTTCTAGACGGAGTTTGGGTAGGGATAGTACGAATCCGGTAGAACGTTATTAAAGAAAGGAGTAGAAGCATATTAAGTGGAAGCATTCATTCATACCGAAAGAGTATACATCTTGTCTGGCTGGCGGAATTCCTGGAGAGATTCCGCCAGCGTTTCCCCTCTAGGAACTTCCAAAACTTACAAAACAATAAACGCACAACACATATATATAGACATGAGCACCTTGTACGTAGTGAGCATTCTGCTTCGTACGAAGTGGTGACCACCTCATACGAGGTGAGTTAGCTTTGTACGAAGTGAGCACTTCATACGAAGTGACATTTTCGCTCCTCTCAGGTTCGTACTTGGGTCGTGTGTTCGTATCTAATCTATAACATATTCAACACACGCTCTATCTAGCCTATTCATATAGTGACGGACATAAAGTGCATCAACAATTTTCCCCTTGGACGTCACTGTCGAAGCTTGATCTTGAAATTTCAGCGCTGTGTATGAATATTCTGCAACTTCAATCAAGGTATCTGTCGATGTCGTAGAACGCGTCAACAAATTGCCCCTTAATTGATGATTCGGGTTTGCATTATCAACATTAAAGCACCAATTCCCTCTTAAATTAATTCCTCCGGTAATTAATCTTCAGTTCTTTGGTTGCATGGTTCCCAACCTCCTCATATTTGATTAGTCGACAAATTCGAATAACCACCAACTTGAAACTCATCAATGCGGCTTCTCCGTTTCAACTTTAACCATATCCATGTTCGGGCATAGCACACTCCTCCTATGCTCGATCCTCTGATCTTCAAAAACCCAACCGGCAATTGATAGAAACTTTGAATTACCACAACGATAAACTTCAAATCACCCACAAAAATCTAAAATCCTGATTTCTGTAATCACAATTGATCAGCAAATAGGTATTCTTCTTAATCAGCAAATCATCATTTGAATCAAATCATCTAGTAACACATCGAATCTGAGAAGCATTTGTCTGTGATCAAAATCACATTCTTCTTCTTCAGTCACAATAACAGATTTATAGCTCACTTCGCAGGAACGACACAATTGAAACTACAAAACATCCTCATTTCCTAGCGGTTAGTCTGGAAAACAGTTCATTTGCCTTGCAGAATTAAAGATAAGCAGTCGTATGTGCATCCACCCCACATCGAAGATCAGGCACTTAACCCCTAAGCATCAATCTGTATTACGATCTAAAAATTCTGAACTTCCTGTAACCATGAATTCACGAAACTTAGATGCTCTGCATTTCCCATATAATCTACAGTCGGAACCACCAGAATACTTTTGCATGGTCACGAATTTCAAAATTGTCGGAATCTTAACATATACGTGAAAATTTTTATTCCCCCTCATTTTTTCAAATTCCGACTGTAACAAATTTTTCACTAAAATTCCCCCTCAAATTTGGAAATTCAGTTTTCTTCAAATGTGGATTTGACGTTAAGACCCATTGATAGTCACTACACCAGAGGATCAACATTCTGCACAGGTATCAGTGACTCTCCTAATATCTTCAACATTTTGTGACTGTATCATCAAATCTATACTCTGAACCTCTAAACGATGTCCCTGAACAACCCGAATTACACGTTAAAATCTTGGAAAATTTTGTAATCACCAAATTTTTTCTGGACACTCGTCTCGTCGGTACGATCAAAAAATTCCTTTTTTAAGCATGTCATACTTCGCACAAGGTCTATAATTACTTCGTACGAGGTGGGTCATCACTTCGTACGAGATGTCACCTCGTACAAACTAGCCTGATTAGTTTTTTGATCCAGAATCTTCATTTCTTTGAATTTCAATATGATTTTTGCACAGATCTGGTCGAAAATCAGTTTCTAACAATCCTATGGTTTCAATTTTACATTTTGTCCGTGGATTGTCTGTTTATTTGATGTTTTACATCTAAAACCCCTCATACGTCCAAAATTCATGAGTGTAGATGATTCATCAACTGTTAGATTGAATGAATCGGTACTGTAGCTCTGATACCAATTGTAGGTCCGGGATCTGGCGGTTCTAGATGAAATTTTGGGTAGGGATAGTATGAATCTGGTAGAACGTTATTAAAGAAAGGAGTAGAAGCATATTAAGTGAAAGCATTCATTCATTACCGAAAGAGTATACATCTTGTCTGGCTGGCGAAATTCCTAGAGATATTCTGCCAGCCTTTCCCCTCTAGGAACTTCCAAAACAACACAACATATGAAACACAAAACACACATATATATATATATATATATATATATATAATAATATGAACACCTCGTACAAAGTAGTGACCACCTCGTACAAGGTGGCTTAGCTTCGTACGAAGTGACATTTTTGTTCCTCTCAGTTCGTACTTGGTTCGTGTGTTCATATCTAATCTATACAATATTCAACACACACGCTATCTAGCCTATTCGTATAGTGACGGACATAAAGTACATCATAACTTTTTTACCCAAACTTCTATCTAATCCCGCCGTTTCCTGGACTATCAAGTGGTATCAGAGCTACGGTACCGATTCAATCAATCTAACAGTTGATTGAATCACATACGCTCATGAATTATGGACTTTTGAGGGGTTTTAGACGTAAATCATCAAATAAACGGACAATCCATGGACAAAAATTAAAATTGAAACCATAGGATTTTTAGAATTGAATTCCGACCATGTCTGTGAAAGAATCATCTTGAAATTCAAAGAAATGAAGATTTTGGATCGAAAAATGTGATCGGATTCGTTCTTACGAACTAAACTATGTTCGCACAAAGGTACTACCTTCATACAAAGGTAGTCACCTCCGCACAAAGATAATTACCTCCGTACGAGTTAGTTACCCTCGTACGAAGGTAACCCAAAATGCCTAAAAAAGTTGGTGATTGAAATTTTTTTGAGATTTTAACAACAAATACGGGTTGTTCGGGGACACAGTCAAAGGCTTCAGAGAACAGCTTTAATGACACGATCACATAGGGTTGAAGATAATGGGGTAGTCACGGATACCTGTGTAGAATGGTAATCATTTGGTATAGTGACTATGAATGGGCCTTAACGAAAAATCCGCATTGATGAAAAACTGATTTTGTGGACTAAAATGACATATCTCCGCAATAGTAGAGTTTTTTTAGAGGTTAGAGGGTACTGAATTTGCCAGGTTTGAGGGGGAAATTCAGTGATATGTTTTAGAGATATCAGAATTTGCAAAAATGAGAGAGAATAAAAATTTCATATAATATATTGAAATTCCGACATTTTTGAAATTCGTGACTTACGACAGTATTCGGGTGGTTCCGACTTCAGATTGTCCAGGGATGCATAGGATCTGGACTCGTTAGTTTGTGAGCGTAGGAAGTTCAGATTCTTCAGATCGAGATCAGATTGATGTCTTAGGGTTTGAGTCCCGGGTCTTCGTCAAGCCGATTAGCAGGAGTAGCGTTAGGAGATACAGCAGTATTGTCGATACTTAAAAGATATCACAACTTTGTGATAGTCTAAAGAGTTAAAATGATTAATCTTTGAGCAAAGGAATTGTTTTTCGGACTAACCGCTGGGAAATGATGATGTTGATTAAGTTGCTACCGGGACTAATGGAGAAGACTAAACATCTATTATCGTGACTGAAGAGAAAGAATGTGATTCTGATCGTGAAAGAATGTTTCTAAGATCTGAATGTGTTACCAGATGATTTGTTATTCGATGAAGATTTGTTGATTAAAGAGATTACTATTTTGATGATCAATCATTCACGAGTGTGCTTAACAGTGATTACGGAAAACGGGATTTCAGATTTTCACGGAGTAGTCACAGACTTGAAGTTTATCAATGTGATGTTCGAAGTTTCATTCAATTGTCGGTTGGGTTTTTGAATATCAGAGGATCGAGCAGTGGAGTGCACTAAAACCGAACGCGGATGTGGTTAACGTAGAAACAGAGATGCTACATTATCAGTTTCTAAGTTGGTAATTATTCGTGAAGATTATAGCTAAACAAATCAGAGGAGGTCGGGAACCATGCAAACAAAGACCTGAAGATTCATTCCAGGAGGAATTTGTGTATAATGAAGATAATGCAAGCCCGAATCATCAATCAAGGGGGAATATTTTGAAGATTTCAAGATGCCTGATTGAAGTTGCAGAATATTCAAACACGGCTCTCATATTGCAAGATCATAATTCGATAGTGACGTAAATGGGGAAATTGTTTGTGCATGTTCCGTGTGTCCGCCACTATGCGAATAGGCTAGATAGAGCGTGTGTTGTATATTGTATAGATCAGATACGAACAAATGACTTAAGTGCGGACGAAGAAAGGTGTATAAGTGTCACTCTGTACGAAGTATCCACTCCATACGAAGGTAGTCACTTCGTACGAAGTTAAAAGTCTCAGTTTGCACGAGGGTAAACTCCTACATATAGTATTGTGTGTTCGTCATTTGTTAAGTTTTGGAGTTCCAAGAGGGGAAATGCTGGAGAAATTTCAATTTGTCCAACTTGTAAAGATGTATACTCTTTCGGTATGAATGGAATCATTCGACTTCTGCTTCTACTCTGTTCTTAATAACATTCTACCGAATTAGTTCTTTTCTATCAAAACTTCCGTCTAATCCTGCCATTTCCTGGACTATATATATATATATATATATATATATATCTTTGGTTTGCCAGAATCTAGAAAATGTTTATCTTCTCTCCTCGTTCATTCATCTGAATAACATCTCATCCTCGATTGCCTTCCAAGCCTTTAAGCTGTTGCTTGCACGTAGTTTTCGAACTGACCTGCTCATCGTGGGTAATCTTCCATCATCAGAAGCTTTGGTGATTTATTTGAAGTACCCATTTAGTTCTCTAATTCAAGTTCTGAACTACACCAGACGAGGTAGCTGCAAATGCATTCATCGACCCGAAATCCATGTTATCAAACTTGACAAAATCATTTAACACTTTTCAAACGTAGGAACCTAAAACGCAAGACCGAACAAGTGTATGACCACCCAAACGTAGAACAATCTCAAACGGATGACCAGTTGAAGTGTAAGACCCAAAGCGTGTGACCTCCTACGTGCGGATGACACCAAAAGCAAGACTTGTGCGCACGTAGGAGCTTTTGCGTGTGACCTCCTGCGTGCGTATGACCCACCTGCGTGTGAAACCATTTTTGATAGATTTTTGACAATTTGAAGGTGTAAATGGCTGAATTCAAACAAGATCTTCTAATATGATGTTCAAGAATGAATAAAGAATATGTGAGAAGAATTTGAAGACTTTTTGACCATGGAAACTAATAGAAACTTGAAAAATGATGTCTTTTGAAGCCTTTTCAACCGAAATTTTCACAATCCAAGCGCATCACAAGTAGATATTCATTCTCCTACTCTGATACCACTTGTAGGACCGGTTTATGATGTGTAGAACTTCAAAAACAAACACACATGGAAATCTACGAGTTCAACATAAGTGCGAAATCCAAATATAGAACTAGTAACATGCTTGTTTCATAATATATCTTTTTATAGAAATTTCGACAGCAAAACGTTTCAAATACAACCCTTAATAAAAAAGCTCCAAAGTGGAAGTTATGAGCTCATGCACACGGAAGTCTATATATAGACCTTGCCCTTCGTGCGTAAGACTCCTACGCCGAGTGTGCTAATGCATGCGTATGACTCATCCGCACGCATGAAACTACTTTACAAACAAAATCAAATTCAAACATAATATCGTTATGCTGTCCATGGTTTCATAGCCTAGTGACATCTTGGGTGTGAGATAAGGCTTTGGAAACAATAGGTCCTGGGTTCGATTCCTACAGGGGGTTTTCATTATTTTTGGGTTTTCTCTTGAATTGATGTATAGACATTATGCCTAGTGGAGATTGATATAATTGGGTGGTTCTGCTGATGGCATGATAATACCCTAGTGGTACATTAATTGCCTAGTGAAGATTGAATATAATCAGATGATTCTGTTGGTGACATGATAATACTATAGGATACATTAATGACCTTAATTTACTAAAAAAATTATATGGTTATGCTACATATACATTCAGACTCTAAAAAGACAAAGAATTTAGACATGAGTGCACAATAACAACCAAATCAGTTATTTATATTAACCAAAAATGCGCACCTCTTGTACTCAATAATCTACATACTTCCAATAAATGGGCCATCAAGATAATTAGTAAAGCCCAGTTTAGAAACCAAGCCCATGACCTACACACTAAAAACACCAAAATCACATTCCATTTGCAGAAACCCTAGATTCAGCAGCAGCACAGATCTTCACAAAATGGTTCGTTGATTGATGATTCCTCTAACTTCGGATTGAATTCATATTATCTGTCCTTGATTTCGTTATCTGATTTATGTGATTGCAGACGTTCAAGCGAAGAAATGGCGGACGGAACAAGCACGGCCGTGGTCACGTCAAGTTCATTCGCTGTTCGAATTGTGGAAAATGTTGCCCCAAGGTATCCGATTTGCTCTGTTTTTGCTTCATTTGTAGGATCGGTTTTTGGATCTGTGAAATGTATGTTGGTGATTGATTTGTTAGAGGGATCTGTTTCGTGTTTTTAGGTTAGATGTTATTGAAGTTTTTGTATCTGCTGACTGAGAGTGGTTTATGATAATGTTTTAGTGTGCAATTATGAACTATTATGTTAGTTATATACTACATTCATTCTAGAGACTAATGTTTTATAAACCGATTTAAAGCAGCCGGTTGAATTGGTTATCGGGGACATTACCACGATAGAGCCTGGTCTAATTCGGTACCGGTTTAGTATTCAATCACTGGACAATCCGCTATTACTGGTGCCGGTTTATACTCCTGTTTGATTTTTGAGTTTTAAATTATCCATTGGTAACTTCAACTTCTTTTTTATATCGTTGAAGTTGTATTTTTATGGAATTATAGGGTTGACCGGTTGAACCGCCCGGTACAACTGGTTGAGCCGTTTTTGAGCCGGACCCAGTACGGTATAAAAACCGGTTTTCAAAACATTTATAGTGACTTGATCTTGAAATTTAAATTTATTATACCAATTGACTTTAAACTTGGAGATTATAAACTCTTTTTATGTTACAAACAAACACTGAAAGTGAGTCTTTGCTGATTGGCTATTTTATTGCACAAAGGTTCTGAGTGTATTATTATCAGCTATCAATATAATATTAGTTTAAACAATCGATCAGTTTTGGTTCTAAAAGTTGAGGCAACTATGCACAAGCAAATAAGCTTTCTTTACATCCAAAAGTTACGTTTTTTTTCATCTGTATTTCTGTCTCTTGTTAACGACTACTGTTACCGATTGTTCAGGATAAGGCAATTAAGAGATTTAACGTGAGGAACATAGTGGAACAAGCTGCTGTTAGGGATGTTCAAGAAGCTTGTGCTTTTGATCGTAAGTTTTACTTGTGTATTTTAAGTAGCATAGACTGCTTTATATAAGAATATTCTTTTGTGATTAAAATGTGTTTTTTTCCGATTGCTTTAGAGTACACACTTCCAAAGTTGTATTTGAAAGTGCAATACTGCGTTTCTTGCGCAATTCACTCAAAAGTTGTTAGGGTTCGCTCACGGACTGATAGGAGGAACCGTGAGCCTCCAAAGCGTTTCACTCGCCCAAGGGTATGTTTGCTATCTATTTATTAAGGTTTGTTTGTACATTTTTAATGGTATGTTGCATTGAACTATAATTTACCAAATTACTCATTTGTATTAAATAATTTGAAAAAAAAGACGGTTATCATTTTTAAAAATAAATAAATATAAAAGGGTTAAAAGACCTGTTTGGTTTACATGGTCTGTTTCATCTTCAAAACTACCACTCAGACCGTTAAATGTGGTAAATGATAAGTTTGACTAAAAAGCTGTATAATTTCAATATTTTTTTAAGATGTATTTATGTAACAAGAATAATATTTAGTAATATGTTTTAATATCCAAAATAAATATGGTGAATGATCAATTTGACTAAAAAGCTGTATAATTAACACAGTAAAGTAATCTGGATTCAAGCCATACAGCTTTGGAGTTCTTGATTTACTTGTGCCTAAATTTTATGTGATAAGAACATTACGAATCAGCCTGCAATATTTAGGATAAACCATGTCTTTCTTTGCATAAAACATGCATCTATACAAAATTTTAATCACCAATTTTTAATCGCGCTCTTTGTAGTGTATCGCCCGTATCTCGCAATCTGTTTATTAGCGACTTCATAGCGTGAACATAGCGGGATTTTCGGTTTTTCCATTTTTTATTGTTTCAATCTAAATAGCGGGTATTTAGGCTTTTTTTTCTGTTCTAACATAACTAGATAATATAACATTGCGTATCTAGATGAGATATACAGCGTGTTTTGATACAAATATTCCTATAAGACATTTCCAGAACTTTCTTCTAGTGTATCACTAAACATAATCAAGCACCCTCTGTTTCATCGCTATTGCTACATAGCGTATGGGTAGCTTGTCGCTATTGTCCGATATTCGCTATTGATACTATTTGGCTGATTTGTGTTTTTATATAAAGTGGGAAACTGTAATTTAATTGTTAATGCAAGATTCTTGGGTGATTATTGGTTTCTTTGATTTTGATACATTTTTAAACAAGGTTTATGCTCGGTTTTCACTCCGGAAAATGATTACTTGTTTTGTTTATGTTTCAGGATGATGCTCCTAAAGCACCCCGTGCTGCTGGTGCTGCTGCTGGTCCTCCGCCTGTTCGTGCTTAAGTTATATCATGTTTTTTACTATCACTCTGAATCTTGTATCAGATTCTTCTTGTTTAGATCTACTGCCCAGAATATTTTGGGACGTTTATTATAATTTTTTTATCAAGATTTCTTGCTTTTGTTAGTTGGAGTTTTATTCCTTTAGTTATTTTTTTAATGATATACTGGTGTATTACATTCACATAAAAATGTAATTTACGAGTAATACATTCTCTGTTAACACATGTAATTAAAATATAAACCAACGCTTGACAATTGTTAAGTTAGCCAAACAGGTGTTTATTATGAACTTTCTAAGTTGGGCTTTCAAGCTAAAAAAATAAATGGATTTGGGCTAATGACTTCGAGGCTGATTTCTCTGCTAAACCATCAGATTCGAGCTGGTGTGGCTGAACATCGGATCAAAGTGGCGACGTTTTCATTTAAAACAATTGGGCCACCCTGAAGTCAAGCTAATTGGCTTGAAGAGTGAACCTGGGAAGGTTTGTATCGAAGGTGTCTCCTGGCTTGGGGAGTCGGTTTGGAGCTTAGTTGGTGGCAAATGCAATATATATCAGGAAATGACCGAGCATCTTTTTGGTGGTTGTATGGTATCTTGATATAAGTAATGAGATTAAAAGGGATGAGTATTTATAGAACCCATATTTACACAATACTACCTCTAATATTTACATAATGAACCTCTATCTATCTATAATTACTCCCTTATCTAATATTGCTAGCTAAGGTTGGGAACGACCTGTAGTTTGGATCGCAAGAATGTGAATGTATGAGTAGGTAACGTCTTTGTAAAGATGTCCACAAGTTAGTCATATGTGGATATGAATTGGACCTTTTAACTTTTCTTGTGTAACATCTTCTTGTACAAAGTGAATCAACTTCAACATGCTTTGTTATGGCAGAAAGACAGTTCTTAGATAGGTGTGTAGCACCGAGATTGTCACACCATAAAGTTGGAGCAAAAGTTGTCTCATCCATTCTTTCGACAGAGCCTCTACCGTGATAGTTCAGTCTGTGTATCGACCAAAGCTTTGTATTCTAACTCGGTGCGATATGGGAGATAAGGTTAGAACCCATGTTATATGGCAAATCCCCCTCATGGATCGATGACTGTCTGGACAGCTAGTCCATTCAGCATCCGAGAAGGCCCATATTGTTGAGCCCAGCTAATGAGCATTAGAGGAGGCTTGCGGATGAATGAGAACTAGAGTCATGACGAATGACAAGCCATGATCAAGAGTGTCCTTTAGATATCAAAGAATGCATTTGATAGCCGACCAGTGGTTCTTGGTAGAAGCATGCATGTATTAAATAAACTATTTTAATTAATAACTTCTGTTAATAGAGTGTAGCCTACATTTATGCGTTGTTTTTAAGGTGATTATTTCGGCAATTATCACTAGAAATATTAGACATTGTTTGTGGGTAATAAACTAAATAAAACATAACAAGAGCCCCTTCTTAATCAAAAGAGTAAATTACAATTTGGCCCCATGCCCAATGTTTCATCACACTCTGCCCCGAGCCGTTAGTCAAACGCTTGTTTGACCATCCAAAAACACATTAAAAGACTATTCTACACTGTCATCTCTTTTATTTGCAATAAACCCAAATTACAAGCCCTAAGTCCTAAACGACACATTTAAGTTCTTCCCCAATTCCCCAGTCGATCTAATGAGCTCTTCGAAGTCACCATCAATCGAACGATAGAACCTTTAGCAATGTCTCAGTACTCGTCATCTTCTACTTCGAAACGGAGTTCACGTAATGTTGATGGGTTAGAGAAGATTTGCTCAGTGTGTGGTGCACTTACATGTTATTAAACATTGAAGATTGAAGTTAATCATGGCCGACGATTCCTCTGTTGTGTAAGTGTTGCTCATTTTGCTTGAAAATATATTGATTTATGTTTAGTTGAACTGCAGCAGTGTAACTCGTGGATCGTGCTGAACTGCATGTGGTTTACTTGAATTGTAGCTCTATTATTAGTGTTTTAATGTGTGTGATGAGGCACTATGATCAGCGTATGGTTTACTAGGATTCTAGCAGTGTTAATGTATATGATCAACGTGTGTCATTATCATGTGTTTGATCAGATTGTTTGTGTGTTCAATAGAAGGGCAAATGTGGTTTCCTAAGGTGGGCTGATACTCCCATATGTGACAGATGTGAAAGTCTAGTTCCTGTTTTGTTAAGGACTATCAACAAGAAAGACGAAATGTGCAAAACAAAGCTAGGATGCAAGTGACAATGTCAAGACCTGGTTTAGTAGTTAGTTTGTTGTTTGTTATCATTAACCAACATTGTAATGGATTTGTTCTATGCTTATGTTAAGTATGTTGGTTTCAATTGTCTAATATGTTGCTTAAGTTGATTAATACGTTGATCATATTGATAGTGTTGTAACCATGAGGCTGAAAAAGAAGTTTGTAAAGACACCTACATCACACTAATCAGGGTCGTAATCAATCTAACGACATATCGTGATGTGCGGAATCCATCACGATACCCATACACTTTAAACAAAGCATACAAGGAGTAGAAATAGATAATTCACTATAAACACGTTGCTTGTATTCACCTTGAAACACACAATTACAAGTTCACAAAAGCCATAAAGTCTATCTATTACACATCCAAACCTGTATATATATATATATATATATAGGAGATTTAAACATTTTCAAAAACACACTAAGTGTTCCGAAAATCCTCTACTAATACGACACTATGAATGATTCAGGGATACCATGACTTTCCCTGAACACACCACACATCACTAACTAATCCGGAACCTATACTTCAGGGTTAGAACTTTCCTTGAAGTTTACATATTATCCGGAAACCATTACAAGTATACAAAATTTACATTTATAACCCTATACTTATGTATATTGTTATCTTCAGCATTTCATCACCACGTGTACCCTTACAAACTCCCCTTGATGAATTCTCGAAGTTCTTCAATGTTTAGAATTCAAGCTCCCTACACACACTCCATGCTTCACACATAACTGAACCACCCATTGATATTGCATAGCTATCCCTTTCATGTCTTCACGATAATGTATAGCATGCCTTCACAATCTCTTCAAGTCTTCCATTTTCATATTTACCAGCCACATCAGATCAATAAATCTGACAATCTCTTCTAGAACATTCTTCTTAGAGATGAGAGGGATAAGCTTCATCGGTTTTCCATCAACATACCAGCTTTGAATTCCTTTCAAACAACTGACATTAAATTCTCTCATCGGAATTTTTCTAATATAGTCTGCTGGTTTGTAGACCATACGATATATCTTCTTTCCAATAAATGGGTCTTTACTTCTTACACGTCGTCCCACTCTTGGTGTAAATATATAATCATTTACTGTCATGACTTTCTTTCACTAAGTTATTTATTTTTCAACCCATTGATATGCCTTATAGAAGTTTTTGTATTCAGATCAAGCGGAGCTAGATAATGTGAATAATCTGCTTTTAAGTATTTAACTTTTTAGCACTACATTTGAAACATGGACACCATCTATTATTTTGATCATTATCAGTCTGTGTTCCTTATCATAATCCAGTTGATAATCTAACTAGCATACTCACCACGAGTATTAACATATTGTTTCTTCTGAGTTAACACAGGTGCTGAATCTTTAAACCATTTTTTGAACTCGACAGCTGCTTCTTCTAGAAGATCTTCTGGATGAGGAATGTCTTCAACCTCATTTTCTGTGTAAATCTTCTCTCTGAAAGACTCGTATTCTATCTTCACATCCTCACATGTATACATAATACCATCTTTATTCTTTTTCACTTCAAAATCTGCAATATCATCATCTGATTTCCAATCTTAAACTACACCTCAACTATTTCACCTTCTTCCAAATCATCATTCCCAAAGTAGTTTTCTGCTTCTGGATTTTCTTCATAATCCAGTCAAAGCATCAATCTGTTGTTCTTGTTCCATTACCACACCTTTTCCTTTGTCACTACTAATAACTTTAGTAGTTTCGGTTTCAGTTGTACCTTTATCACCACAACTGCTCCAAGTTTTGACTCCCCCTCAATTGTTGCCTCGGTTATAGTCTTAGTAGCTTATGAACTACTAGGTTGCTCCCTAGATTTCGATACTTTAGGATCATTGTCGTGATTAAAATCATCCTGCAATTTCCTCAACTAATCAAGCTTGCATCTAAGTTGATCATTATCCCCCTGAGCAGCTATTAGTTCCATAATTTCACTAACAAGTTTACAAATCTTATCATTCAAAGAAATCATTCTTTTATGCCAATTCAATGTAGACCTATCACGATGCTCGAATGTTTTCAACTGTTGTGAAAATTCAGAACAAAAACCCGAAATTAAAGTAATCAGGAACGTCAACTTCACCGGAATTCAACAGTTAAAACTGAACAATCAAGAATAATCCAGACTGCAACTAGTAAATCAGAGTTTCCTAGACCTAACCTGATATTCACTAACACACTTTTCCAAATTATAAGGACTTCCGAAAAAGAACTAAAATTCAGGACAGAGCTTCTCACAAACATAAAATTTTCCGGAACACTTAACAAATCCAGAACAAATTATTTTGACCAATTATAAGTAATCCGAACAATAACCACTTCTAGGAAATTCAGCCAATGCGTGATAAAACACACATAGACCTAATGAATTTTACGGAACAATCTAACAACTTACTTTTCTGGCGCTTATTGATCAAACTTTTCTGGAACTCACAAAACAAGAGGATAAGACCAAAATACTCAAATCTGGTCCATTTTGTACTAAGTTTTCTGCTCAATCTCATCAAAGAACAGTCTGATGCCAAACCTAATCGAATTCCATTTATGAATAACTGAAATCTGATGCTAAAAACAATAAAACTTGCTGAAAATAGCCGAAAATGCAGAAAAAACATCTCAAACCCTAAATTCTCTCGAATCTAAACCTAAAATAAAATGCCTACAGTAGTACGAGCACTCTCTATACAGAGCCTGCTCTAATACCAGTTGTAAAGACTCATACGCCACACTAATCAGGATCGTAATCAATCTAACGAGATATCGTGATGTACGGAATCCACCACGATACACATACACTATAAACAAAGCCTAGTAGAAACAGAGAATTCACTATAAACACGTTGCACTTGTATTTACCTTGAAACATACAGTTACAAGTTCACAAATGCCAAAAATTCTATCTATTACACATCCGAACCTGTATTTATTGGAGATATAAACATTTTCGGAAACACATTAAGTGTTCCGGAAATCCTCCACTAATACGGAACAATGAATGATATAGGGAAACCATGACTTTCCTTGAACACACCACACATTACTAACTAATCCAGAACCTATACTTCAGGGTTATAACTTTCTCTGAAGTTCACATATTATCCTGAAACTATTACAAGTATACAAAAGTTACATTTATAACCCTATACTTCTATATATTATCTTCAGCATTCCATCACTACAGGTGCACTTACAAAGTTGTAAGCGTGGAAGAGAGAAGTGAATGAAGATAATTTTGTCTACAATATGTCCGTAGAAGAGTTGCAAGCAAAATATGCAATGGATTACAACAACATTGAAGAAGTCATGGAAGAACAATATGATAAGGATTCAGCGTTGGAATATGACAGTGTGGTTTTGAAAAGGGCTTGGGACTACGAAGAGGAGGAGGACGACGACATGTACCAAATCCGTACGAGGGAGAGCATGAATCAAATTTTGAATGGTCAAACGACGATTATCATTGGAACTGAACTTACTAAGATTATGTAATGGTTTTTGTTAGGGTCTTTTTTTATTCATCTATGTAAGTGTTGAAGAAAAATGATAAAGAATTTTTTCACTCTTATCAGAAGTGATGTTGAACGAGTTAACATGTCAAAACTAAAGAGGATACTGGACAAAAGACAAGAAATAAAGGAACCAACATCAAAGAAAGATTAGACAGTCATCAGAATGGAATAAAGAACACTAATAAAGAACACTGGAACATAAGGTTCTTGTCAATATGATGATTAGCATCAGATCTAATCAGAACAAATCATTAGAAATATAATGACTAGAAACAACAGAAATCTGATGATGATGAATCAGAATTCTGATGTCCCTACTTTCCGTACCTGATAAGGTATACACAACTTCCAATATGACTATTAGAATGTCAAATTCAATGAATATGCCAAAAGAAAACCTTTTCACAGGTCAAGTGTATGACTAAACAAATGTTTGTTCATACCAAATATTCTCTATAAATAGAGAATAGGACCTTCGAAGAGTAAATGAGTCGTGCATAACATCTAATACATCCTACACACTCCACTACCCTTCACTCACATATGTCTTTAAGTATTCATTTTGTATTAGCCAATAACCATTTAATCACCTTGTAATCTTTTCAAAGTGATATAAACTTAAAATTTTGTAATTTTATCTTCTAAAAGTTTGATTTCTAATTCCGCACACTATTTTCTATCTTGTTCAAATCAATTGCCATTTTTCGTTAAAGATTGTTTAACCGGGATCAACAATTGGTATCAAAGCAAAGTGAACTATTTTCAAATGATCAATTTCTCGAGTATATCTTTTTGTATACTTTATTTTTCAAAATTTTAAACTTTAACTTAAAATGACAAACTTTCAATCACGGAAGAGTGTATTCAATATTGGGTCTATGTCAAAACCTCCAACCTTGGTCAAAGAAGAATACCCTCATTGGAGAATCAGGATGATTAATTTCCTAAATGGTCATGACCAAGCTCTGTTTTAATCCATTGATAGAGGTCCACATACACCCAGTATTGAAATTCCAGCTGTACCAGGGACTGATCAGTCACCAGTGATTTCTGCATCATGGACTCCTACACCAGAGCACTTTGGAGTGATGATGACAAATATTGGTGGGATAGAACAAAGAGCCGAATCACTTTTAATTATGGCACTTCCAAATTACGTATTTTCTCATGTAGATGCATGTGCATCTGCAAAGAAAATATGGGATCGGCTGGAAAATCTATGTGAAGGAAGATAAAGAATGAAAAAAAAAACAAAAGAACAAACTATGTTTCTTCATATAAGCATTTTAAAAGTCTGCCTAATGAAACTCTTCAAAAACTTATGCAGATTTACAAAAAATTTGAATTAGCTTAAAAAATTTGGAGTTGAAAAATCTAATGATGATAGAAATATAAAATTTTTGGGTACTTTACCAAAAGTGTGGAAAAACCTAACCATGACCTTAGCCTCTACTCTAGAATTAGGAAACTTAGATCTATGTGATCTATACAACATCTTGGTGCCTAGAGAAGAAGAAATACTTGAAATTTCAACCCAAAGAGGAGGACCAATAGCTCTCATATCCAATACACAATGACCTAGAATTTCTAATCCTCAATCATCACAACCTATATACACAAGCAGCAGATTCAAAAATATATGATACATCATCAGATTTCTCAACATTTGTAGAAGCTATAGCATTGCTCACTAAAACCTTTAAGCAAAGGTTAAAAGGAGGAAGTTCCAAGAATCAGAGAGGTGATTAAGGAAAGATGGAAGTAAGATCTAAGGACAAGATATCAGAAAGCAATGATGCAAACTGAAAGGTCACTATGCATCAGAATGCAAGAATAAGAAGCTAAAAGATGTAGCTTATTATAAGAAAAAGCTAGAAGAAGGAAATAAACAACAACAAGTAAGCCCAATTGAAGGTACTGACACCTAGATCATTGATGATTCATCAAATGATGACCATGAAGAAACAGCCAACTTTTGTCTGATGGCCAAAATTGCTCAGTTTGAATAAGAATAATCAGAAAAGAAGGTAAGTTTAAATAATCATGATTTAGAATATCATTTCAACAAGTCAAGAAAAGACTTTGAGAATCCCCAAGCTAAACACTTGGCAGAATTAAAAATATCTGATGAATTTCAAGAAATATTAAAAGAAAATCAAAGCAAAAGTAAATCTCTTAAAGATGAAAATATGATAAAAGATGCAACAATCAATTTTTATGAACAAGAAAGTAAGACCTTATACGAAGAATTCATGAAAATGAAATAAATGTTAAAGGTTTTCAAAAAGCAAGAGATTTCATAAATATATTGAAACAACACCTAAAACCAGAGGCGAAGGATTAGGCTACACAGAAACAAATTCCAACCATCCAATAGTTTTTGTAAAAGCTTCCAAAACTTTTTGATAAGCAAACATCATAATCTGATACAGAGTCAAGCATGTCAGGTCACTCTGACTTTCTGACATCTTGTTTTGACTCAAATTCTTAAAATAAGAAAATGATTTTGTGAGGAAACACAAAAACAAAAAATCAGAAAAGGTTGAATGCTTATGTGTTGAAATTCTAATATTAATTCAACAACACTTGTAAAAAAATAGACTAACTGTTAACGACTCATTATCAACTAAAAAAACCGAGTATAACAGTTCATCAGAAAATGACTACAAGAGAATCAGTATCATCAGTTCATCTGAAAGAGTACTCAAGAAAATCTGGGTACGTAAAAATTTCTAACCTCTACATTTTAGAACTATCATGTGTAGCAAATCTGGAACTGCGATTCTAGTAGCTCCAAGCACATGACTGGGATAAAAGCTTGCTCAACAACTTTGAAGAGAAGTTGGGTGAAGTAGTAAATTTTGGAAATGGTGTAAAAGGACAAATACAAGGATACGGTAGCATTACATGTGGTGCATTAACCATTGAAAAGGTGGCACATGTGGAATTTTGAAATATAATCTCTTGAGTTGTGGATAGTTTTGTGACAAGGGCTTCAAAGTAATAATTTTGTCTGATATTTGTTTGCCAATTGGATTAGAATAATAACAATGGTTTTTTAAGTGGCAAAAGAATCATAAAATCAATGTAATACTTTGATTTCATTGAAAACATTGAGCACCCTCAACTATGTTTATTTTCTAAAAATAACAAATGTAGAAGTTGGTTATCGCATAAAAGGTTTGCACACTCGAATTCAAAACTTTAAATCAACTAGCAAACAAGAATCTAGTAAAAAGGCTTACCATTTATTTCTTCCAAAAAGGATAAATTCGGTGAGGCCTGTGAGATGGGAAAATCCAAGAGAAGCTCACAGAAAACTATAATGGAATCTTCTATCTCACAAACACTGTACCTTGCACATGAATTTGTATGGGCCTGTGAATACATAAAGTTTTTAGAAAAAGAATATATTTTAGTCATTGTTGATAACTACTCAAGGTACACATGGGTTGAGTTTTTAAAACAGAAAAGTGAAACCCCGGATATAATCATAAATTTTATTAAGAAAACAAAAAAAGCTTTTGAAATTAAGCATCAGAAAGTCCAGGTCTAATAATGAGACAGAGTTTAAAAATGCAAAACTTGGGATGTTTCCAATCGACAAAGGAATATCCCATGATTTTCTGCACCCGAGACCCCTCAACAGAATGGTGGTAGTGAAAAGAAGAAACATAACCCTGGTTGAAGCAGCCAGAACTATGCTTGCATAGGCTAAACTGCCTACATACTTTTGAGTATAGGTTGTAGCAAATGCATGATTCACCCAAAACAGAACTATCATCAACAAAAGACACCAAAAATGTCACACCCCAACCGATGGCGGAATCATCAGGGCGGACGTCATTAGATTGCTCGAGACTTCATAACACTAAATATGACAAGTATTTAATAAATAATATTTCAATTATTGCTAATGGTTCAATTACATGAATTGGTAAATAAAAATACAACAAATATTGCATGATTAATCTATGAACATGAATTTAAAGTTTGGTGCATTTCTATGTCACACCCCGGATTTCTAACCAAATCCATACACCGATGGGCCCGGGTGGGGAATATCGTGGCGTAAGTTGATATCATCATAGTCAATTAAACACAGCACAACAGAAGTCTTGGATTTAAATTATTACAAACCAAATGTTTGAAATACAAAATAATATACAGGCTCGTAATAGAAGATCCACAGACGGATCATAAATTGTATAAAAGAAAGAATGTAAAACGGACTTTGGGCAGATCTAGGATTTGCAAGATCCTCTTATCACTACCGAGCACTTCCAACCTATTTTCGTATTGTACCTGCAAGCTTAGTCTTTTGAAAATACGTCAGCTTTCGCTGGTAAACTGACTCATTTTGAAAACATTTAAATAAAATGTTTTGGTGCATATCAGCACAAAATCTTTTATAACTTAGGAAAGTTGACGTTGCAACCTTATTAACAGATTAACATGTTTGTCCATACATACAGGGCCCAGTACAAAAACCAAGACATGATTAACGTACACACCACTTATGAACTCTAGAAGGAGTTATCCCCAACAAGTGTGGGTAAATGCATTTGAGCGTCTGTCAGGCGTATGCCTACACCCCGCGCTAAGGTCGTGGCCATTATCTAATGTAATGAGCCGAGGATATCCAGGACACGGTAGTTAACCCCTAATGTTTAAGTTATCAAACAAAACTGATTAAAATGGAATCTGCGGATTTATTAGCCACGATCCGGAATTCGATTGATCCCATTTCTGACCAAGCGGTAATAATTTACCGTATCCCAAGCCCGTATAGGGAAAATAAATCGAGAGTATTTACCTGAGCTAGTCTTCGTTTAAACGCAAGATTTATTAACTCAGTCGTACACAAATACTAAGTGCAGATTGCATTTACCGAAAATCTCTAGTCTGGATTATGGCATAAGCTAACCAATTAAATACTAACAGTCTTGTTTAAGTCATAGATTAAGACCGACTAGCGTATTTGATCAAAACGTATAACGCTAGATTAAACGATGATCGGATAGAAAGTAGTTTAATCCCAATAAGTACCTTGACTTGTGTAATATGGATAAACTGTAAACATTCTGGATTTTGAGACTTAAATGACAAGATTAGACCCGTTTTGGTTAATTTCCGTAAACTAGTTACATATACTTAAAGCGTACTCATATTAGCGATATCGGGTAACCGGATAAGTCATGGACAATTTCTATATGCCATTACACTTTAAATAAGTTGTAATATCAGTAGGATATCAACTTATATGCCCGTTAAGGTTTTAAAATGAAATTACGCCTCATAAGGACATTTCGGTAAATTATATACCGTATAAAGGGAACTTGAATATAATTTATTGTTATAATCATAATTATTCTTGAAAAATAATTAATTTTTGATTTAATATCAGTAGGATATTAATTATGTCACACCCTCAATTTCCACTTGCGGAGTTTTACCGCGAGGCTGTGAACAAACCAGAATCTGAAACACTAGTACGTCGAACGACTCTATATGATTTGATAATACGTTTTCCAAAAATCATTTGATTAACCAATCATCGTAGATTTTAGATTGTCTTAGTTAGTTACCAAAGTTTAGCGAAAGCATTAGTTTTTATGGTTGAGCGGAAGCATAAAATAAGTAGAGAAACGGGCGCCAACACAAACGCCAAAACCAAAGGAAAATCCAAAACAATGTTTGTAAATGAGACTCGATAAAATATATCTTGATCAATGCAAGTGAGTGCACCTAGAGCTCCTAGCGTCCTGAGAAACATGTAAAGAAACAAGTGTCAACATTAAAGATGAGTGAGTTCACAGGTTTTCATAAATTCGTTTGTTCGGTTATGAGTTTGTTTCCCCCGTTATCCCTAACCCGGGATAACGATTTAGTTCCATTATTCCCAACCCGGAATAATACCGATAGTTCCATTATTCCTTAACCGGAATAATAATGATGTTGGTTCCATTATTCCAAACCCGGAATAATAAGTTGTTGTTTCCATTATCCTCAACCCGGGATAATATAGTTGTTGTTTCCATTATCCTCAACCCGGGATAATATAGTTGATTCGTAATTAAGTTCAATGTTAACATATATAGGTAGCTAGCCTAAAGTTATGTCACGTAAGTGTTCGCGATCGAAGCTGACTGTTGTGCCTCCGTGTTGCCAGGCCTATCACTGACCATGGCGAAGTTAGGCCAAATTATTCACCCGTTGACCATACCCGGTCGGCTAGCGCGACTAGCTCGGATGGGGCTTGTCGGGCCCAGTAGTACTACTTATAATTCCCCCGCTATTAAAACCCAATACTAATGATCCGAGAGATTGACGAGGACTTAAGTGATATAGCTGCTTAGTGACCATAACATTACATTAACATCAACTTAGTTACCGAATAGTTATGTGACGTTAATTTCGTATAACGTAAAGAGATTGAGTTTGAAGAGTGTATACATGTTTCTCCCCCTGTTGTTTAAAAACCGGATAAAGTTAGGGGCCGTGAACTCACCTTTTGTTGCTCGGTTAGTGTAGCAAAGAAGTCGTAAAGGATGGGACCGCTAATTGCGTCCTAACAAACCAATTGATTTCAAGTCAGTGTGTGAACACACCAATACAAATTCTACACTTAATTTACGCACAAAGTGATACACACAAACAAAATACCTAACACTCAAACATGCATGCAAGTATCCTCATGTGATCATAGTAATCAAAACAATTTAACATGAACATAATCCAATCCATGCAACACTTTGGTGCACACAATCACAAGTTATCAAATTTCAGCTTACATACTCATAATTCAGCTGTTTTCTAGGATTTTTATAAAATAGTTCCAACGTTCCAAAAATTCCAATTATTTTACAGCAGGTGACATTTATACTGTAGAAATTTATATAAATTTTCCAAGTCCTAAATCTTTACCAATTAACCATAAATATTAATATACTAGGCTGCAGTCAGATTCGTCGCTTTCTTACTGCAGTCCACGGAAGAATTTATTTAAAAATCACTGATCGTTCAATTAACAAAATTCCAGTGGGAGTTGCCCGGAAATTTCCATACCTAGTTGCTGTACAAATTTCATGATTCGACTCCCTACTGATTATAAAATCCAACTCGATAAACAACTAACAAAATTTCAGGATTTTCTCAGCTTTAGTTACTGAACTTATTTGGCCAGTTAAAAATATCAAACGACTTCAGAAAAATATGAACCCAGCGCCATTAGATTCCTTATTCAAATCTCTACGTTTTAGACTTCAGAAAATCCGTTTTTCGACAACTAATGACCGAGTTACAGCCAGATGAAGTCGGCTGTAACTATTACTCAGCAACCTGTTTCAGCATTTTGTTACCACTAATTCGCATAAACCGTCAATATAATGAACCTAAGCGATCAAGAACTGATTTTTCTAATCATAGATCAATACATATAATATATCCATGCAAACCCTAATCAACATCTCTAGTTTTTATAAACAAATACAGCCTATGATTTCAGATTTTCAAACAAACATCCAACTTTCAATCTAGCATTAACAATCCGAAAACAACACAATCACTTCATTCAAACACACATATCCGAATATGATCTTGTAACAAATGATAAATTCTAATCTTTAATGATAAGGTAAACGAACCGTGAGTGAGATGAGGAACCGATGATCAAAGATACTTGCGACCGAGAAGATCCGTAACCGAGAAGGAAGTGTTGTTCGCGACCGGGAAGAAGAGTGGGCTATTTGTGATCGAGGAAGTGAACGAAGGGGCTGATCTCGCGACCGAATGGATGTAACAAGGCTGATCACGATCGATATGATGAAGGAAGAAGCTGCCGTCGGTTGCTAGGGTTTTTGTGTTAAGGAGCATGCATGTGGGTTTGTATATATAGCGCAAAGAGATAAGGGTTACGGTTTGGGTTTGATCTCATGGCCGAGAGTGGTTTGGGTTGGTTCGGTTTGGGTTGCACGCAATGGGTTTGCGATTTGGGTTGCACACAATGGGTTTGGGGTTTGAGTTGCACACGGCCGAGAATGGTTTGGGTTCTAAACTTGGTCCCCAAATCTTGGTTAACTCCTAGAGTCACAAGAAATCAAAGTTGGTTCGTGTCGCGGTTCGGTTCGGTTCGTGTACATATTTACCATAATTATTTTATAACTAAAACAATCACATAATCGCACATCACGTATTCACAAACTCGTACACGTTTAATACGTAGCATACAATTTATTCGACAAGTATTGCGTTTAAGTTATCCGAAAACCGGGATGTCACATTATCCCCATGTTGAAAGAATTTTCGTCCCGAAAATTGAGTAAACGCGGTTTAGCATGCAGCGTACATGTTTAGAGTGCCACACACAAAGAGTTAGTTCGTTAATGATGGTACGCGAAGTTACAAGAAGTTCCCAAGTGCCATGCACAAAGATTTCCAAGTGCCATGCACAAGAATTTAGTTAACAATGGTACGCGAAAGTATGAGAAATTTCCAGGTTGTCACATCATCCCCATGTTGAAAGAATTTTCGTCCCGAAAATTTAGTTGTTGGTAACGTTAGTTTGCTGCTCAGTTGCGAAGAGGTGTGGGTATTTGCTTTTCATTTGGTCCTCTCTTTCCCACGTGAACTCCGATCCACGCTTAGAGTCCCAACGAACCTTAACGATCGGAATCTTGCTGTGCCTTCGAGTCTTGATCTCACGATCCATGATCTCGATAGGCTGTTCCACAAAGTGTAGTTGTTCATCCACTTGAATCTCATCCAATGGAATGACTAGAGTTTCATCTGATAGACACTTCTTCAGATTTGACACGTGAAATACGTTGTGAACTCCACTGAGTTCGGCAGGAAGGTCTAATTGATAAGCTACGGGTCCAATACGTTTCAAGATCACAAATGGACCTACGTACCGTGGGTTTAGTTTGCCTCGTTTTCCGAAGCGGATTACACCCTTCCAGGGTGACACCTTCAGTAGGACGCGGTCGCCTACTTGAAATTCGAGCGGTTTGCGTCGTTGATCAGCGTAGCTTTTCTGTCGATCTCGTGCCGCCGCCATGTGGTTTCTGATCTGTACAATCTTTTCGGTAGCCTCAAGTATTAACTCAGGGCCTGTGAGTTGACTGTCACCGACTTCTGCCCAACAGACTGGTGATCTACATTTACGACCGTATAGTGCCTCAAACGGTGCTGCCGAAATACTCGTATGATAACTGTTGTTATATGAGAATTCCACTAAAGGCAGGTGGATTTCCCAACTATTTCCAAAGTCTACTACGCATGCCCTAAGCATGTCTTCCAAGGTCTGTATGGTCCTTTCACTTTGACCGTCAGTCTGAGGGTGATAGGCTGTGCTCATATCTAAGCGTGTTCCCAACGCTTTCTGGAGTGACTGCCAGAAGTTGGACATGAAGCGAGCATCTCTGTCTGAGATGATGGATGTTGGCACTCTGTGCCGAGAAACTACTTCCTTAATGTAGATGCGAGTCAACTTCTCCATCTTATCTGTTTCTTTAATAGCTAGGAAGTGTGCGGACTTAGTTAAACGATCCACAATTACCCAGATGGTATCGCAACCACCCAAAGTTCGCGGGAGTTTAGTGATGAAGTCCATTGAGATCTGATCCCATTTCCACACTGGGATCTCAGGTTGTTGGAGTAGCCCCGATGGCTTTTGATACTCTACCTTGACTTTTGCACAAGTCAAACATTTACTCACGTAGGTGGCTATATCGGCTTTCATGTTGGGCCACCAATACGCAGCTTTAAGGTCTTGATACATCTTATCCGAACCAGGATGGACAGAGTATCGGGATTTGTGAGCTTCGTCCATGACTAGCTCTCTGAGGTTTCCGTAGAGAGGTACCCATATGCGATTCATGAAATACCGGGCTCCATTGGGTTTTACTTCCCAATCGCGTTCCATTTTTCCCCCCGATTCGGCCCTGATGTTTTGCTCCTTAACTGCCTCTAACTGGGCGTCGCGTATTTGTTCGGGTAGCCCCGAATGAATAGTGAGCTGCAATGCTCGCACACGACGAGGTTTCAAGTGTTCCTTCCTACTGAGGGCATCAGCTACCACGTTAGCTTTACCCGGGTGATACCGAATGGCACACTCATAATCGTTCAAGAGTTCGACCCAGCGACGCTGTCGCATGTTCAACTCCTTCTGATCAAAGATGTGTTGGAGGCTCTTGTGGTCTGTGAAGATTGTGCACTTTGTCCCATAGAGGTAGTGCCTCCAAATCTTAAGTGCAAACACTACTGCTCCCAATTCCAGGTCATGCGTTGTGTAGTTTTTCTCGTGAACCTTCAGTTGGCGGGACGCATACGCGATGACCTTATCGCGTTGCATGAGTACGCATCCCAACCCCTGAATGGAAGCATCACAATATACTACAAAGTCATCTGTCCCTTCCGGCAAGGACAGAATGGGTGCACTGCAAAGTTTCTGTTTCAGCAATTGAAATGCTGCTTCTTGCTTGTCACCCCAAGCATACTTGATGCCTTTCTGGGTGAGGGTAGTAAGCGGTTGTGCGATCTTTGAAAATCCCTCGATGAAACGTCTGTAGTAACCAGCCAAACCCAAAAATTGGCGGATCTCCGTCGGTGTCCTGGGTGCTTCCCAGTTTTTGATAGCTTCAATCTTGGCAGGGTCTACGTGGATACCCTTTTCATTCACGATATGCCCGAGAAACTGAACTTCCCGAATCCAGAAATCACACTTTGAAAGCTTGGCATATAGCTTCTCCTGTTGAAGTAATCCTAACAGTAATCGTAGATGTTCAGCATGTTCTTCTTCACTTTTGGAGTAGATGAGTATGTCATCGATGAACACAATGACAAACTTGTCGAGGTATGGTTTACACACGCAGTTCATGAGGTCCATGAACACCGCGGGTGCGTTGGTGAGACCGAAGGGCATGACCAAGAACTCATAATGGCCATACCGGGTACGAAATGCCGTCTTAGCGATATCCTCCTCCCTGACGCGTAGCTGATGGTAACCAGACCGTAAATCAATCTTGGAGTAGTAGCTTGACCCTTGAAGTTGGTCGAAAAGATCGTCGATGCGAGGTAACGGGTATCGGTTATTGACAGTAACCTTGTTGAGTTCCCTGTAGTCGATGCACATGCGGAAGGTCCCGTCCTTCTTCTTGACAAAAAGGATTGGAGCTCCCCATGGCGAAGCGCTTGGTCGGATAAATCCCTTTTCTAACAGCTTCTGAAGTTGGGTAGACAGCTCCTGCAGCTCGGCTGGAGCTAGGCGGTATGGAGCCTTGGCGATAGGAGTTGCATGGTTCGCCAATTCGATTTCAAACTCCAATTGTCGATGGGGTGGAAGACCAGGTAATTCCTCTGGGAAAACATCGGAAAAATCACAGACGACAGGGATGTCTTCTATACGTTTCTCGTCCTTAGGCTGCTCGGTAACTAGTGCGAGTAAAGCGAAGGAGTTCTTTCTCCGAAGATACTTCTGCGCTTACATGTAAGAGATGATGTTTGTGACGGCGCTTGCCTTATCGCCTTGTACCGTCAAGATTTCGTCGTTCGAGAGCGGAATACGGATAGATTTTTCGAAGCAGAGAACTTCAGCCCTGACGTCGGATAGCCAGTCCATTCCGACTACCACGTCAAAACTACCCAGGGTAGTTGTCATCAGATCAATGGTAAAGGTGTGACCCGCGAGTTTGAGTTGACAGCCGGATACTATTTGGGTCACATCTACAGAATTACCATCGGCTAATTCTATAACATAAGGGGTCTCTAATGGTTTAGGCGTGAGATTTAGGTTCTTCCTAAAATATTTAGATATAAAGCTCCTATCCGCACCCGTATCAAAAAGCACAGTAGCAAAATGTTCATTAAGGGGAAACTTACCGGTGACCACGTTCGAGTCGTTTCTGGCCTCTCCGCGGCCCAATGTAAATGCGCGACCTTTGGCACCTCCTGTGCCACCATTTCCATTGTTGTTGTTGTTATTGTTGTTGTTATGGTTATTGTGGTTGTGGTTGTTCCCACCATTGTTGTTGTTGTTGTTACGGAGCTGTGGGCAGTCTCTTTTGATGTGGGCAGTGCTACCACACTGATAGCATCCCCGGTTAACACCCTGTTGTGGGCCTTGGGGTTGATTTTGGTTTTGTCGGGACATGATTTCCCCACGTCAATCCTTTGCCGCATGTCCCACCTTGCCACATCGTTGGCAGCGATTCCCGGCACAAGGGCCGTAATGATGAAGATTACAGCGGGTGCACGGCGGCTTTCGACCTACATAGCCGCTTGCGTTCTGGTTGTTGTTGTTGGCGGGCTGATTTTGGTGACCCCGGTGGCTGTTGTAATGATTGAACCGTTTCTGGTTCCCCTGTTGCGGCTGGGATGACGAAGACTGTCGAACAGTTGAGTCTTCAAACTTTCTTTTGTTATTAGGGGCGACTTCAGTTGTACCCCGTGCTGGCAACTTCTTTTGTTCCACCGCCTTATCGGTGAGTTTGTGCATCGGATTGCTTGATGCTCAGTTGCAGGGTTACTTGACATTACCATACCCTGAATCTCCGGAACCAGACCCCCAAGGTAGAACTCGAGTCTTTTCTCCACAGTGTTGGCCAGATCGGGACACAGAAATACCAGGTCGTGATGTTTTGCTGTGTATGCTTCAATTTCAGATCCCACCATCTTGTGGTTCCATAGTGTTTGCTCCAACTGTTGCACTTTGTCTCGCGGACAGTACTCCTCTTTGATTAGGGCCTTGAACTCGGTCCAGGCCATTGGATTTGCAGCAATAAGTCCACGCATTTGGACTTGTGCATTCCACCATGTCAGTGCCCCATCTTCCAGTGTTGAGGCTGCGTACTTGACCTTGTTGGCCTCTAGACAGTTGCACATTTCAAATACTGATTCAGATTTTTCGATCCAGCGGACCAGTCCTATGGGTCCTTCTACCCCCGAGAATTTGCTTGGTTTCGCGTCGAGGAACATCTTGTAGGGGTTAAAACCCCCTCCTGCTGACAGAGGATAGGTAGTCAGCGAGGGATTCTACTAGCCCAACTATTAGATTTTCACATGAAAATTTAATAATGGTTACCTGCTGGTTGGTTCTGAACACCCGCTAGAGCTGCGTTCACGTGCGCTTGAATCATGGCAGCTAGTTCTTCGGGCGTCATGTTAAGGTTTCCACGTCGTCCAGTTGCCATTTAGATCTTCGAAAAAACAACATAAACACACCCCGATAAGTCTATATATCCAATATAGTTATCCTACTTCGTACTTAAATAATTCTCAAGTTATGCCAGCTCAAATATATTAAATAGTCAAAAGAAGTACTTGATTAAATGGAGTTTCAACGTCTTACAAAGTGCCAACCAAACATATGAATTCACTATAAAGTCTCAAGTTTAACACAAGTGGGAAAATAAATAGACTGAAGGAAAGTAAATAAAATAAGCGAGACGTGTCAGTCGTCTACGTCTCCATCCCCCAGATCACTATCGTTGCCATCATCCTGCGCAGCATTCCCGGCTTCTACAGCTGGGTCCTCCTCCGGATCCTCCTCTGGATCCTCCTCTGGGTCCTCTTCCGGATCCTCCTCTACCGGCACTGGAGGGGCCGGTGCTGGTGCAGGTGCTTGATTTTGCTCTAGCTCCTGAATGTTCCAACTATTTTCCAGGACTCTGTCTTCGAGCCAGTCGGCTCTTATCTGCTCAGCACGCAGATCTCTGGCTAAGGTGTTGCGAGCTATCTTACTCGTATGTTGCTCTTCCTCGAGCGAGTCGGTTTTACCTGTCAGTTGTCGGATCATCCATCCCTGTGCTAGGATGGTTTCCTGCATTCTTTCTAACTGTTCTTGTTGTTTCTGCATCATGATTCTAAGTAGGTCATTCCCTACTTCTACCGAGTTAACCGGTTTGACCGGCACAGCGATGATTGGGCATAGTGACGACTCCTCCCCCAGAGCGAGCCTTTTCCTCGCAGCTGAGCGTGTCTCCACGCCATAAGATGGTAAGGGTTCCACCATAGGTGCCTTTCCTGGCGCTCTTGGTGGCGTAAGTTTGTCGGATGATGATGACGATGATGATGATGACATTGCCTGTTAGGTTGTGTAGTTAGTTACGAGTTGTTTTCATTTCTTATTATGAAGTCATAATCTACATAACACAGTTGTGGTACATCGCATAACAAGATATAACAGTTCGGTGCCAAACTACGTCTAGTGTCGTGTAATCAACTATAGTTTAGGTCTACTTCTAATGCAAACCTGGTTCTCTATAGCTAGTGGCTCTGATACCAATCTGTCACACCCTCAATTTCCACTTGCGGAGTTTTACCGCGAGGCGTGTGAACAAACCAGAATCTGAAACACTAGTACGTTGAACGACTCTATATGATTTGATAATACGTTTTCCAAAAATCATTTGATTAACCAATCATCGTATATTTTAGATTGTCTTAGTTAGTTACCAAAGTTTAGCGGAAGCATTAGTTTTTATGGTTGAGCGGAAGCATAAAATAAGTAGAGAAACGGGCGCCAACACAAACGCCAAAACCAAAGGAAAATCCAAAACAATGTTTGTAAATGAGACTCGATAAAATATATCTTGATCAATAAAGTGAGTGCACCTATAGCTCCTAGCGTCCTGAGAAACATGTAAAGAAACAAGTGTCAACATTAAAGATGAGTGAGTTCACAGGTTTTCATAAATTCGTTTGTTCGGTTATGAGTTTGTTTCCCCCGTTATCCCTAACCCGAGATAACGATTTAGTTCCATTATTCCCAACCCGGAATAATACCGATAGTTCCATTATTCCTTAACCGGAATAATAATGATGTTGGTTCCATTATTCCAAACCCGGAATAATAAGTTGTTGTTTCCATTATCCTCAACCCGGGATAATATAGTTGTTGTTTCCATTATCCTCAACCCGGGATAATATATAGTTGATTCGTAATTAAGTTCAATGTTAACATATATAGGTAGCTAGCCTAAAGTTATGTCACGTAAGTGTTCGTGATCGAAGCTGACTGTTGTGCCTCCGTGTTGCCAGGCCTATCACTGACCATGGCGAAGTTAGGCCAAATTATTCACCCGTTGACCATACCCGGTCGGCTAGCGCGACTAGCTCGGATGGGGCTTGTCGGGCCCAGTAGTACTACTTATAATTCCCCCGCTATTAAAACCCAATACTAATGATCCGAGAGATTGACGAGGACTTAAGTGATATAGCTGCTTAGTGACCATAACATTACATTAACATCAACTTAGTTACCGAATAGTTATGTGACGTTAATTTCGTATAACGTAAAGAGATTGAGTTTGAAGAGTGTATACATGTTTCTCCCCTGTTGTTTAAAAACCGGATAAAGTTAGGGGCCGTGAACTCACCTTTTGTTGCTCGGTTAGTGTAGCAAAGAAGTCGTAAAGGATGGGACCGCTAATTGCGTCCTAACAAACCAATTGATTTCAAGTCAGTGTGTGAACACACCAATACAAATTCTACACTTAATTTACGCACAAAGTGATACACACAAACAAAATACCTAACACTCAAACATGCATGCAAGTATCCTCATGTGATCATAGTAATCAAAACAATTTATCATGAACATAATCCAATCCATGCAACACTTTGGTGCACACAATCACAAGTTATCAAATTTCAGCTTACATACTCATAATTCAGCTGTTTTCTAGGATTTTTATAAAATAGTTCCAACGTTCCAAAAATTCCAATTATTTTACAGCAGGTGACATTTATACTGTAGAAATTTATATAAATTTTCCAAGTCCTAAATCTTTACCAATTAACCATAAATATTAATATACTAGGCTGCAGTCAGATTCGTCGCTTTCTGACTGCAGTCCACGGAAGAATTTATTTAAAAATCACTGATCGTTCAATTAACAAAATTCCAGTGGGAGTTGCCCGGAAATTTCCATACCTAGTTGCTGTACAAATTTCATGATTCGACTCCCTACTGATTATAAAATCCAACTCGATAAACAACTAACAAAATTTCAGGATTTTCTCAGCTTTAGTTACTGAACTTATTTGGCCAACTTAAAAATATCAAACGACTTCAGAAAAATATGAACCCAGCGCCATTAGATTCGTTATTCAAATCTCTACGTTTTGGACTTCAGAAAATCCGTTTTTCGACAACTAATGACCGAGTTACAGCCAGATGAAGTCGGCTGTAACTATTACTCAGCAACCTGTTTCAGCATTTTGTTACCACTAATTCGCATAAACCGTCAATATAATGAACCTAAGCGATCAAGAACTGATTTTTCTAATCATAGATCAATACATATAACATATCCATGCAAACCCTAATCAACATCTCTAGTTTTTATAAACAAATACAGCCTCTGATTTCAGATTTTCAAACAAACATCCAACTTTCAATCTAGCATTAACAATCCGAAAACAACACAATCACTTCATTCAAACACATATATCCGAATATGATCTTGTAACAAATGATAATTTCTAATCTTTAATGATAAGGTAAACGAACCGTGAGTGAGATGAGGAACCGATGATCAAAGATACTTGCGACCGAGAAGATCCGTAACCGAGAAGGAAGTGTTGTTCGCGACCGGGAAGAAGAGTGGGCTGATTGTGATCGAGGAAGTGAACGAAGGGGCTGATCTCGCGACCGAATGGAATGTAACAAGGCTGATCACGATCGATATGATGAAGGAAGAAGCTGCCGTCGGTTGCTAGGGTTTTTGTGTTAAGGAGCATGCATGTGGGTTTGTATATATAGCGCAAAGAGATAAGGGTTACGGTTTGGGTTTGATCTCGTGGCCGAGAGTGGTTTGGGTTGGTTCGGTTTGGGTTGCACGCAATGGGTTTGCGGTTTGGGTTGCACACAATGGGTTTGGGGTTTGGGTTGCACACGGCCGAGAATGGTTTGGGTTCTAAACTTGGTCCCCAAATCTTGGTTAACTCCTAGAGTCACAAGAAATCAAAGTTGGTTCGTGTCACGGTTCGGTTCGGTT
This sequence comes from Scalesia atractyloides, assembly GCA_947069175.1. Taxonomy (NCBI): domain Eukaryota; kingdom Viridiplantae; phylum Streptophyta; class Magnoliopsida; order Asterales; family Asteraceae; genus Scalesia; species Scalesia atractyloides. The sequence continues at coordinate 38,902,337 of CAMTDV010000022.1, read as the reverse complement.
CGTGTACATATTTACCATAAAAATTTTATAACTAAAACAATCACATAATCGCACATCACGTATTCACTAACTCGTACACGTTTAATACGTAGCATACAATTTATTCGACAAGTATTGCGTTTAAGTTATCCGAAAAACCGGGATGTCACAAATTATATCTGTAATTTATGTTTTATGACCAAACTATGCACCACAAGGGCATTTTGGTCATTTTACACATAGTTTTATAAATTATTTGGGATTCTGAGTTCATATCATATACCTACTGTAAAAATTTTTAAAAAAAGTTTTGAAATCAGTAGGTAACAAGTCTTGGTTGATAAATATGGTTTAACACCATTTTATGTGCCGAAAATGGTGTTTATGTCGTAAAATGACGATTTATGCGACGTTTAATGAAAACTGATGTTATGATCAGATTAACAAGTCTTAGATATGTTATTTAATATAAAATATCAGTAGGTAAAAGATTTACTTTGAAAAGATGTGATTAAAACCATTTTATAACCCACAAGGGCCTTATCATTATTTATCGACATAATACAAGGACTTGTTCATAAACTCAGTTTATAATCTGCTTTGACACCCCAAATAATCTTACATACAATATTACATCAGTAGCAAACTCATTTTCAAGTTCATTATCATTTAAACCTCTTTTTATGCAAAAGGGGCATTTTAGTCAAAACGGCATAATTACGGAACTTGTGCATAAACTCATATTCTAATTATGATCATTTAATATAACCTCAAAGGGTTATATTACATTATATATTACAATATAATGCAACTTTAGATAAGTAATTAACTAATCTAAATCGGGTCAGAATTGAAAGTCAAAGCAGAAGTCAAACTTCGCGACTTTCGGTTGCGAACCGACCCTAGGACTGAAATTGACGAGCCGAACATGTTCTAATAATTATTACCAAATTGTTTAAGTGTCAAAACAGGTTTCATAACATATATAAGATCAAATTATAACATTTCCGAAAAATGTCCTGTTTGACTTTTTAATATAATAACTTTGACCCGTCAATTGGTCTAGCAAACGTGATCTTCAGGGGGTGCCCTTTATAGGGACTAACACCCTCCTTATTACTATCACTTAGCTATGTTCGTTATGAACAATGGCTTGACCATAATGTTTTTAACCGAAAGTCAAGACATTTCCGTAAAACGCTTGACTTTTGGCTATAAAAGCCTATAAACGAAAATGCAAGAGAGAGGAACACTTACAAGTGGTTCCTAGGATGCAATAGAACTAAGTTGGATGCTCCTTTCAGTTAGGAACTTACAGAGGAAGGAGATAGAGTTGTGAATGAGAAAGGTGCAAGTTCAAAGGATGAACCTTGGCACCTATTTATAGTTGAAGAGCTTGAAGGACGTGATGCCAGGTGCTAAGGGGTGTAAGAGGGAGCTTACAAGTGTCCTAAAACGTGGTAGAGCAGTTTGGAAGACCATGGTTTCGATTTAGTGGTTTTTGACAACATGTGTGGAGGCCAAGCAAAAAATTCTGCAGACACAGTCCTCACGTGCCCCGCGAGAGACCCAGGCCTGGTCTCTCGCGCCACACAGCGCCTCATGGCCAGAATCAAAGTTTGACACTTTTAGACCCTCAACTTTTAAAAAACCTCCTAAAACACCTTTTTAGCATATTTAACCCTCCGTAACCAATATTTGGTTTACCTGGGAGTATGCCTGGACATTGTCGAGCTCTTGGTTCGTTAAAAGGTCACTCAGAGTTATAAATTAACATGTTGACACTTTTAACCCCTCCATTGTCCAACTTTTATATGATTGTGGATTTGATCTCTCTCGTCCAAGAAATGGGACATATGAGAGTTAGGGATTTGTAAAGGATAACTCAGAGGCTCATTGTAAGCATGTTGACCCCGATGTCACTCAGAGGTTGGGCATGTTGACACAACGGTCACTCAGAGGCCAAGTTTTTACGCATGTTGACACAAATGGTCACTCAGAGGCTATGTTTTAAGCATGTTGACACCAATGGTCACTCAGAGGCTTGGTTTATGCATGTTGACATTAGAAGATCACTTAGAGACTTAGTTTGAGCATGTTGACGCTTTTAGTCCCTGTTAGTCTTTAATAGACTTACAATAAAATACGACACGTGTCGCTATATTATTGGACATGATTTTACAAGGTGTTACATTCTGGTCCTTCCTATCAAGTTCCATTCGTCGTCATCATCATAGAATTCCTGCAATACGTACTAAAATATAGTTCAATACAAAAGTATTGGCGAGCATTCAAGTTTGAATACTAGCGTAAGTATAAAAGTTTAAACAAATCCACACATAATAGTTAACTTAAATTATCATACAATAGTAGCATGCAACTATACGTGTCAACCTAAAGCTTACCGCTAGCGTAATCTAATCATAGCAATGACTGGACCGTTTTGTTTACTTAACATGACCACACGAATACGGGCGGTGCATTACTCCTATAGTGCTATACATGTTAAGGGAGGCTTGAAACAAGTTAATGATAAAGCATAGCACATGTAACGATTCTAGCATATATGAACTCTAGCATAACGTATTAAGCATGTATTATGTATTGTTTGTTTGTAAGCATGCTTGTAAGTGTATGCATGCGTTTTCAATAAGGAATAAGTATTGCACCCAAAAAGTGTCAATTATTAAAAGGTTCATGTATACTCACAATTTAGCAAAGCTTCCCGATTATCCGTGTTTTAGCAAGTTGATGTAAATAGGAGAGTGAAGTTGTGTGAGTATTCAGAATGTTTTAACGGAGGATTCGGATTGGAATTTAAAGTACAAAAGTATGTATACACAAAGTAAGTAGCTATTCTTAAACACTCGTTTTATCACTATAAATCCCGTATGGGTTGATGTGATTTCATGGTCAAGATACCCATTAGAATCGTTAACAAGAGGTTCAAGACTTAGATAATATAACCTATTACCATGATAAGTAACCATGTTGATCATCGTCAAGGATTCAGTTATGTATATATATTTATCGTATAGTTTATATAATAATTCTAAGCTAAGTCTATCAAGGATATCATAGATTGTCATATAAGTCATGCATGGAAGTAGAAGGATAACCATCCTTTAACCTCATTGTAAGATTCACCAATACACAAATCATCACAAGGATGATTCGGATGGTCATGAATGAAAAGGAAATGTACAATAATTGTTATACCAAGTAGCCAAGTAACCTTTAACCCGGGTGAGCCGACACCAACATAGAAAGAGTTAACTAAGTGTCGGAGGCTTGACGAGGTTATATCACTTTCAAGCTAGCAAACCACTTGGGATAGCAATTGTAAAACATCAAGTGAGGTGGTGGAATGAAGGTAGGATACCCAAGGCTTCCAAGTATTCACACCTATACCAATACACAAGGCTTGCCATCATCATGGCAAGCTCGGATGGTTTCATTGTGACAACCGGCGTTTTTCGGTTGTAATCAAGCGCATAACGAACAGTAAGACCATTATAATTAACTAATTAGACATAAATTAACTCGATCAGGCCTCTGGAGAGCCTAGGAACGTCTATTTGATTCACGTTACACGATTTGGCGACAATCAAGAACTCTAACACGAAATTAAACGTTAAGTGAACTGATACCGAACAAATACTGACAACGCCTAAAAATATGAATTTTGTACTTGTATTTACCATACAGTTATGATTATGTGATATATTTGGATCGTCGGACGTCGCAAAGCACAACGCAGAAGTTACGTGAAAATCGAGACGCCGACAACGAAATGGAAGCCACGGACTAGAATTACATCTAAATATTAATAATCTAAATCGGGTCAGAATTGAAAGTCAAAGCAGAAGTCAAACTTCACGACTTTCGGTTGCGAACCGACCCTAGGACTGAAATTTGACGAGCCGAACATGTTCTTACATGTTCTAATAAATATTACCAACTTGTTTAAGTGTCAAAATAGGTTTCATAATATATATAAGATCAAATTATAACATTTCCGAAAAATGGCCTGTTTGACTTTTTAATATAATAAATTTGACCCGTCAATTGGTCTAGCAAACGTGATCTTTAGGGGGTGCCCTTAATAGGGACTAACACCCTCCTTATTACGATCACTTAGCTATGTTCGTTACGAACAATGGCTGGACCATAATGGTCTTAACTGTAAGTCAAGGCATTTTGCGTAAAACTCTTGACTTTTGGCTATAAAATCCTATAAACGAAAATGCAAGAGGAAGGAACACTTAAAAGTGGCTCCTAGGATGCAATAGAACTAAGTTGGATGCTCCTTTCAGTTAGGAACTTCCAGAGGAGGGAGATAGAGTTGTGAATGAGAAAGGTGTAAGTTCAAATGGTGAACCTTGGCACCTATTTATAGTTGGAGAGCTTGAAGGAGGTGATGCCAGGTGCTAAGGGGTGTAAAAGGGAGCTTACAAGTGTCCTAAAACGTGGCAGAACAGTTTGGAAGACCATGGTTTCGATTTAATGGTTTTTGGCAACATGTGTTGAAGCCAAGAAAAAATTCTGTAGACAAAGGCCTCTCATGCCCCACGAGAGGCCCATGGTAGGTCTCTCGCGCCTCATGGCCAGAATCAATGTTTGACACTTTTTGCCCCTCAACTTATAAAACCTCCTAAAACACCTTTTTAGCATATTTAACCCTCCGTAACCAATATTTGGTTTACCCGGGAATATGCCTTGACAATGTCGAGCTCTCGGTTCGTTAAAAGGTCACTCAGAGGTATAAATTAACATGTTACACTTTTAACCCCTCCATTGTCCAACTTTTATATAATTATGGTTTTGATCACTCTCGTCCAACAAATGGGACATATGAGAGTTAGGACTTTGTAAAGGATCACTCAGAGGCTCATTGTAAGCATGTTGACTCCGACGTCACTCAGAGGCTGGGCATGTTGACACAATGGTCACTCAGAGGCCAAGTTTTTACGCATGTTGACACAAATGGTCACTCATAGGCTATGTTTTAAGCATGTTGATACTAATGGTCACTCAGAGGCTTGGTTTATGCATGTTGACATTAGAAGATCACTCAGAGACTTAGTTTGAGCATGTTAACACTTTTGGTCCCTGTTAGTCTTTAATAGACTTATAATAAAATATGACACGTGTCGCTATATTATTAGACACGATTTACAGGGTGTTACATCCTCACCCCCTTAAAAGAAATCTCGACCTCGAGATTTTATTAAAAAAGATGGGGGTACTTTTGTCGCATAGAGGACTCAACCTCCCGTGTTAACTAGGGACCTCGAAGGGCATCCCATTTAACCTTTACTATAGGTATCAATTTCCTTCGGAGCTTCTTAACCTGTCGATCATCGATCGAAATTGGTTTCTCAACGAACCTCAGGTTTTTTATCAAGCTGCACATCTTTGTGTGACATTGCTAGCGACTCATCAGCTAGACATTCCTTAAGGTTACTGATGTGGAACACATCATGAATTCCACTTAGCTCCTCGGGTTGCCTAAGCTTATAAGCCACAGAATCGACACATTCGATTACCTCGAATGGTCCAATATATCTCGGGCTTAACTTGCCCTTCTTTCTGAAGCGCATCACACCTTTCTAGGGTGATACCTTCAATAATACTATGTCCCCTATTTGGAACTTAAGAGGCTTTTGCCTCTTGTCTGCATAACTTTTCTGCCTATCACGGGCAGCTTTGAGATGATCACGGATTTGTATAATCTTATCCGTGGTCTCCAGGACAATCTCCAGTCCTGATAGTTGGGCTTCCCTAACTTCTGCCCAACACACAGGCGTTCGGCAATTTCTCCCATACAAGGCCTCGTAAGGAGTAGCCTTGATGCTTGTATGATAACTATTATTATAGGAGAATTCTGTTAGGGGTAAGTGGTCATACCAACTGCCACCTAATTCAATCACACATGCCCTAAGCAGGTCTTCAAATGTCTGGATAGTATGCTCACTTTGACCATCAGTCTGAGGATACTAAATTTAACCTTGTGCCTAAAGATTGTTGGAAACTTTTCCAAAAATGAGATGTATATCTGGTATCTCTATCAGATACAATAGATACTAGCACACCATGTAGGGACACAATTTTGTCCACGTACAACTTAGCCAATTTGTCAAAATTATAGGTTTCCTTGATTGGCAAGAAATGTGCTGACTTAGTCAGCCTATCCACAATGACCCAAATCGTGTCGTTACCATGTTTTGTCTTAGGTAACTTGGTAATCAAGTCATTGTTACAATTTCCCTTTTCCAAGTGGGAATGTCTAGCTGTTGTATTAGTCCTGATGGTTTCTGATGTTCGGCCTTAACTTGCAAAGACGTCAGACACTTAGCCACATAGGTGGCTATGGATTCTTGAAACCCATCCACCAATAATTCTTTTTCAGATCCTGATACATCTTGTCACCTCCTGGGTGAACTGAGTATCTTGTATTATGTGCTTATCGGAGGATTAGATCTCTAAGTCCTCCAAAAATTAGAACCCGGATTCTATCATTTAATCTAAGGATTCCATCCTTTCCAGGCGTTAACTGATCAACAGTTCTGCCTAATCTTTCATTAGGAGCATTAGCCTCTAATAGAGCTTGCTTTTGCGCATCTAATAGCTTCTCACTTAACCTATTTCTGAACTCAATGCTCTTGGCGTTAATCCTTATAGGCTTAACCCGTTCCATACGACTTAAGGCATCAGTAAGTACATTTGTCTTGCCCGGATGATAGCAAATTTCGCAATCAGAATCATTAAGTGTTTCCATCCAATGACGTTGTCGCATGTTCAATTCCTTCTGATTGAACAGATGTTGGAGGCTCTTATGGTCAGTGTATATAATATACTCTCTGCCATACAATTAATGTCTCCATAACTTAAGTGCAAATACAACGGCACCCAATTCTAAGTCATGGGTGGTGTAATTCCTTTCGTGCACATTTAATTGTTGTGATGCATAGGCAATCACTTTGCCTTTTTGCATTAGCACACAACCAATGCCAGTGTGTGATGCATCACAATAAACAATAAAGTCTTCAACACCCTCAGGTAGGGATAACACAGGAGCATTGCTCAACTTGTGTTTCAGAATCTCAAAAGATTCTTGTTGTTTTGGACCCCAAATATACTTAACATTTTTACGGGTCAAGGTGGTTAAAGGAGTGGCTATCCTTGAAAAGTTCTCGGTGAACCTTCTATAGTAACCAGCCAATCCTAAGAAGCTACGTATTTTTGATGGAGTTTTGTGTAACTCCTTGTTTTTTCATACTTTTCTTAATTATAAAGTATAGTCGTATTTCTATTTTTGGAAACTTGTTTTCGTATTTATTTTCTCAATCTTGTAATCCGAGACTTGAATCGTAATAAAATTTATACTTGATACATACTTGTCTTACATGCATTCAATCGTTTAATTCGTGTTTACATACAAACCGATACTTATTATGCGTGCAAATACTCATACATTCATACTTGATACTCAAAATATACTTACATACACGTTAAACACTTAATACACGCTAAATTATGAGTTTCTAGCATAAAATAATGGAATTATCAAACTCTAGGGGTCAAACTACAAATTTGGGAAAATTCTGTCGGGAAGCATGACCATGCTCATGATCCGCACGGTCATGCTCAAGACCCACACGACCATGCTCATGACTCGCACGATAGTGCTCATGACCACTCAGTGAAGATTCATGACCCGCATGACCATGCTCATGACTCGCATGATAGTGCTCATGACCACTCAGTGAAGATTCATGACCCACATGACCATGCTCATGTCTCGCACGATAGTGCTCATGACCACTCAGTGAAGATTCATGACCATTCTCATGTCTCGCACGGTCATGCTCATGGCTCGCTTGACCATGCTTAAGATTGGCACGACCGTGCCAAATGACCAGGTCTGGCAAAATCTTTCAAAATATGCGAATTTTGGCTCCATTACCCTTCTTCCAACCCCCAACCACCACCAACTTCATTAATTACCTAAACCCTAATTCCCCATTATAAATAGAAACCTCCATCTCCTCTCAAATCACACCTCAAACATCTCTTCTCTTCTCTCTAAAAAGCTCTAAGAGCTCTCTCCACCAAAGATCAAGGCTTTCAAAAGTGAGTTCTAACTTACCTCCCTTCTTTGATCTTTTCCTTCTTTACACTTGACCTTTTGGAATGTCTCCATAGGTTTTCTAAGGAAAACCAACTTGGAACATCACCATGTTCAAGGTACCAAGTGTAAGAACCTTTTGTTTTAATAGGTTTTCAACCCACAAGTGTTGTATCCTTCCAAGCTTGTTCTTGAAATAAGACTTGAGTAGGTAGAGTGTGATCACTTGGAAGCCTTGGGAATCCTACTTTCGATCCACCACCTCACTTGATGATTTTGTTTACTTTTTGTCTTTTACTTTTATGTTACTCATGACCATCCTCATCGTCCTCGTAACGACTTGTGCATTTGTAAACTATACGAGATAGGTTTTAAAAGGAAGGTTATCCTCCTACCTCCATGCATGACTTCTATGAAATTCCATGATATTTATGATCTATTCATTTCGTATACTATATAATATTTATATACGTACACTAACCGAACTCTTGATGGGAATCGAATAATTATCCGTCATGGTACTAGGTTACCTCACCTAAGTACTTAATCTCTCGTTACGATTCTAATGGGCATCCTAACCCATGAAAACACATCGACCCGAATGGGCATTATAGTGTCAAGAAAGAGTATTAAGTCTAGATTATTATTTTCTCGTATACATAATTTAGCGTATTTAAAGTTCCTAAATCCTCCGTTATCATTCGAATACTTACCAACATCTGTTTTCCTCTTTTAGGATAACTCAGTGTTCCCCCAAGCTCTCTCTCCAACCCTTCACGAAGTAACAAGTGGAAGCGTTTGCAAAACCGTGAGTACACTAGACCCACTTTTTGTTTACAAAACTTTTGGGTGTAACGTGTTTACTTATACCAAAACCACAACACTTAAACTTTATGAAATGCACAAACAACCCTATACGCATGAATACTTGATACGATTACTTGGTGCTTATATCTTGGACATTCTTTATGTGATACTTTAGTCATTAACTTGTTTTAAGCCTTCATTTAACATGTATAAGCGCTATAGGAAGTAACGCATCCCCCTCCATCGTGTAATCTTGAGGCCATGTTAAAACATCGTGATTGCGTTAAGGGTTTGACTAGTAGTATTGCATGCCTTGTATATACTCTTGTAGAATCATAGTTGTCATGAGGATTTGTTTAAACTTTATTCGTATACGTATGCTATGCTTAAACTTGGGTACTCGCCTTTACTTTTGCATTGAATTGTTATTTTAAAACATGTTACAAGTTGATGAAGAGGATGCTATGAAATCAAATAGCAAGGACTTAGATACACACATTTAGACGGTTAGGTTAATGTTGTTGTATCAATTTTGTTGTAATGTGTTATTTAAACTTGTTAAGTTTAATTGTTGTATTTGTTTCAATGTTGTATTTTGACAATTATTCTTGAAATACAATGAGCAATCTCGTTATCGTCTCACTCCGATGTTTCAGCCATCGGTTGAGGTGTGACAGATTGGGTACTTCCCAATTCATTATGGCCTCTATTTTGGCGGGATCCACATGGATACCATGCTCACTTACAATGTGTCCAAGAAATTGGACTTCTGTAAGCCAAAACTCACACTTACAGAACTTAGCATAAAGCTTCTCCTGTCTTAGCAGTTCTAGGATGCACCGAAGATGTTTCTCGTGATCAACTTGATTACGTGAGTATATAAGTATGTCGTCTATGAAGACAATGACAAACTTATCCAAATATAGTTTGCAGACTCTATTCATGAGATCTATGAATGTTGCAGGAGCATTTGTGAGCCCAAAAGGCATTACTAAAAATTCATAGTGACCATAACGAGTCCTGAAGGTAGTCTTAGGAACGTCCTCACTCCTAACCTTCAGCTGAAGATATCCAGATCTTAAATCAATCTTGGAGAAATAACTAGCCCCTTGAAGTTGGTCGAATAGATCGTCGATCCTGGGTAATGGGTAACGATGCTTGATCGTTATCTTATTCAATTCGCAGTAGTCAATGCACATCCGCATTGAACCGTCCTTTTTCTTAACAAAAAGAACTGGAGCTCCCCAGGACGAGGAACTTGGCTGAATAAAGCCTTTCTCTAATAGTTCATCTAACTGCGTCCTCAACTCCTTCATTTCCATTGGTGCTAATCGGTATGGAGCTCTAGCTACGGGTGCTGATCCAAGTAGGATGTCAATCCTAAACTCTATTTGTCTATCTGGAGGTAGACCTGGTAGTTCTTCGGGAAAGACATCGGAATACTCCGAAATAACTGGAAGGTCTTGAATATTTAGCTTAGGTTCGTTGATAGTGACTTGTGCCATGTAAATGACATAACCTTTCCTTAAACACTTGGATGCCTTAAATAGCGACACTTTGTCTGGCAATCCATAGTGTGAATCTCCAGTGATGGTGATCATTTCACCAGATGGGGTTTTAATTTCGATGAGTTTCTTATCACAGGCAATGCGGGCTTGGTTATGGGATAACCAATCCATGCCTAAAACTACATCGAACCCCGCCAATTTCATTAGCAAAAGAGAGATAGGAACGAAATGATTCTTAATGAATATAGAGCATCCATCAAGAATGGAAGATGCTATTTCTAAAGTTCCATCAGCAAGTTCTATCTCATAAGTTTTGTCTAGAGTTCTTACGGGTAGGTTTAATAGTTTACTAAACTCATGGTCTACAAAAGACTTGTCTGCACCCGAATCAAAAAGAACTCTAGCATATATATCATTGATGAGGAAAGTACCTGTTATGACGTTTTTGTCATTAACGGCCTCCCTGGCATTTATCTGGAAAGCACGAGCATTCCCTTTCTTAGCCTCTCCAAGCTTTTCATCATTATTTCTGGGGTTCTTAGGGCAATTAGGCTTAATATGCCCTTTCTCATTACAGCCATAACATACGGCATCTTTAAGATTTTTGCACTCGTGGGTCTTATGCTCTTTTCTTTTGCAAATACCACAGGGTTTAATCTGAGGGTCGGTATTGCATTGCCCCCAATGCCTACGGCTAAATGTCTTGCATAGAGGTCTATCATCAGACCTATGTTGGTTCTTCTTGAACCCAAAATTTCCCTTTTTCTTAAACCCTTGGGAGTTATTATCCTCCCGTTTTCTTTTCCCGCCAGTCTTGGTCTTGACTGACTTTTGCCTCACCAAATCCAAGGTGAGGGAGAGAGATAGGTCAACAGCAGACCTATAGGTAGTGGGCTGAGCAGCCTTTACCATACCCTTTATCTCGGGCGCTAACCCATTAATGAAACGTGCAATGCGTTTGGGCTCCAGGGTAATCAAATAGGAAACTAACCTAGATAGGGAATTGAAATCGGAAACATACTTCTGACAATCTAGGTTCTTCATTGTGAGAGTCAGGAAGTCTGACTCTATCTTTTCCACCTCATGGGGTGGGCAGTAAGTTTCCTTAACAAGGTCCATAAACTTGGACCATCCCAAATTATGCAGGTATATTTTACCTGTAGATTGGATCATAGCTTTCCACCAAATTAAGGCATCACCTTTGAAGGACTGTGATACATACTTCACCACATCCTTATCAGCACAGCCACTGATATCCACAACCGTTTCCATCTCGTCCAGCCATTTCACGGCTTCTACAGCTCCTTTTTCCCCATTAAAATCCTGGGGCTTGCAGGAGACGAAATATTTGTAGGTACATCCGTCTTTAGAAGAACGGGACCTACAACAAATTCTATTTTCTTTGGTTCACTTTTCGCATTTGGAGAGTGAACTGAGCTCTCTTTGTGAGCTGAGGATGGCATGATTGATAATGGTTTGGAGCGAGTAGCACTCGACTCCCTAAGTTTTTCTATGGCCTTTTCCATGGCCTTTGCCACAGCTACGTCTATGCGAGCTTGGAAATCTTCATTATAATGGCTATATTTTATGCGTTATTAGAGTTAAAATCCCGGTGGCTACTTTGCGCCTCATCCGAGTTAGCCATTCTTTAAAGCTTTGGTTTTAAACAGGAAATTAAATTTCTTTTAGCTATGGTATTAATAACCTTATTGGCTGTAAACATTGGATACGACAATCCATTGCCTAATCAAGCTAGTGTTAATAACATCACAACTCTTAGGCTTATTATATCTATTATTGGCCTAGGTCTCAAAAGGACCATCAAAGGCAAATTACAATTTGGACGTAGTCCATAAATTATTAGACAATGGATCGTAACATCATTACTGTCATTGCCTTTAGGCAATTATAATCAGCTCATAGGCTTGTCACGAAGGACATTAAAATATGGCACATTGGCCTGTCACTAATGGACATAAAATAGGCACATTGGCCTGTCACTAATGAACATAAAATATGGCCATTGGTCTGTCACTAATGGACATAAAATACGACACATTGGCCTGTCACTAATGGACATAAAATACAGCACATTGGCGTGTCACTAATGGACATAAAATACGACACATTGGCCTGTCACTAATGGACATAAAATACGGCACATTGGCCTGTCACTAATGGACATACGGCACATTGGCCTGTCACTGATGGACATACGGCACATTGGCCTGTCACTAATGGACATAAAATACGGCACATTGGCCTGTCACTAATGGAGATAAAATATGGCACATTGGCTTGTCAATTATTATCATCATATTGATGATATTAGCCAGGATCACATTGATCACATTGGCTATATAATAGGTTTTAGGATATACTCCATTTACCTAGACGGCTAGTGTGGTTCCTCAAGTCACACTACCGGGAGTATGAATATTTCTGAATGTTAACATAAGAGTACCTTAACGGTTGATTAATAGTCCCGGTCACATTTGACCTTAACGACTTGGAGGCTTGAACTTAGTCCACCACCTTTAGATAGAAGGATAACTTCCCTTAACTATCAAGATAGAAGGCCCTTTCATCCTTAACTATTTTTTATAAGTTGGCCAAATATGTGGTCTGTGTCACTTGGCTAATCAAAACCATTAAGATCTTTTTGGAATTATATCGCAGAGCACAAATTTCGAGTAAAATTGAGACGTTTGCTTTGAAGAGGATGAATACATATATATAATTCCAAAAATACTTCATTAGAAGGCAATAAAAGTTACATTAATAGAAATAAATAAATAAAACTAACTGTCCATGCAAGGACTAAAAGAAATAAAAATGTCCACAAAGGAACTAAAGAAATAACAGTGTCCTCGCAGTGACTAAATATATTTAGAAAAGGGGTTCACTCGTCCTTCCTTCCCTTAACCAACTTGGAGAGTTTCTTGAAGAACTTGTTCGTCTTCTTATCCGTTTTCTCTGCTTGTTGTTGCATTTCTTTCATTCGTTCTAAGGCCTCATTAATGGCCTTGAGTGGCGGCAAAGGTTGTGGTTATGGCTGTGGCATCATCGGATACTGGTAACCATAACTTGGATATCCAATAGGTGGATAAGCAGGTGGGAAAGGAGACGTGTAATGCATGACCGCTTGCATGTAAGGGTCATGCGACAATGCTTGGTAATCAACTGCCGCTTGCATGTAAGGGTCATGCGACAATGCTTGGTAATCAACTGGTGTAGATGGGTTAAAAGGATCATATCAAGTATTATCTGGATATGTTGGGATATGGTTATTATAACCCGATGGTGGTGGTTGAACTGCGGGTGATGGCGTTGGTTCCACCACAGGTGAGGCATTAGAGGGTCCACCCATTTGTGGGTCCTCTTGAATGGTGGGGTAGAGTTTAGGCAATGGTGGTAGTGAACCCGACTGTTGACCTGCACGCACTGACATACGTGCTCCACGTTTCCTCCTCGGTGGCTCAGGTGGCGGCTGATGATGTTCCACTGGTTCCATGTGAACATCTTCTTGTATAGGAGGTGGTTGAGAGTGATGGGAACGAGTGTTGGCAAAGGTAAATTGGTTCCAATATTGGTCCCACTCATTAGAATCTTGATATGGCGACATAAGAGTTTGAATCACTCGATATCTTGATGGGATGCGTATTTGAACCTGACGGCGGCATCTCCAGATCGAAGTCCTCGTCAATTGGGTTTGGCTGATCCAACTGATTCTGATCAGCTGGGGGTGTGTTAAAGTATTGGTTGGGGTTAAATTCATCCTGACAAGAATGATGGGAATGGTGAGAGTGGTGTGAATGATGTGAATGGTACGAGTGATAAGAGTTTTGAGTATGAGAAGGTGAGTGTTGCAATAATGGGCATGAATCCCCCGAATCTTCATAGGGGTTCGGGTGATGGGGATGTGAAGGAATGTGTCCTGAAGGTCCTCCCCTCATTGGTCTTTTTCCTCTTCATCTTACTCTTGACGGTATTTTTCCTGTTAAAAAATCAATTAAAAACAATACTAATAACTTAATAATGGGATGAGTAAATCCTAAGTCAAAGCCTAGACTCGGAAGTCTAAGGAATGTGCTTGTGTAAGTTTGAGATTAAACACAAGACGACTAGTGTTTAATTCTCTCAAACGTTCACTCTGATACCAACCTATCACACCCCGGATTTCCAACCAAATCCATACACCGGTAGGCCGGATGGGGAATATCGTGACGTAAGTTGATATCATCATAGTCAATTAAACACAACACAGCGGAAGTCTTGGATTTAAATTATTAAAAACCAAATGTTCGAAATACAAAATAATATACAGACTCGTAATAGAAGATCCACAGGCGGATCATAAATTGTACAAAAGAAAGAACGTAAAACAGACTTTGGGCAGATCTAGAGTTTGTAAGATCCTCTTATCACTACCGAGCACTTCCAGCCTATTTTCGTATTGTACCTGCAAGCTTAGTCTTTTGAAAATAGGCCAGCTTTTGCTGGTAAATACACCCAACTGATTCATTTTGAAAACATTTCAATAAAATGTTTTGCATGCATATCATCAGAAAATATTTTATAACTTGGGAAAGTTGACATTGCAACCTTGTTAACAAATTCACATGTTTGTCCATACATACATGGCCCAGTACAAAAACCGAGACATGATTAACGTACACACCACTTATAAACTCATGAAGGATAATAAGTGTGGGTAAATGCATTTGAGCGCCTGTCAGGTGTATGCCTACACCCCGCTAAGGTCGTGGACATTATCTAATGTAATGAGCCGAGGATATCCAGGACACAGTAGTTAACCCAATGTTTAAGTTATCAAACAAAACTGATTAAAACGGAATATGTGGATTTACTAGCCACGATCTGGCATACGACTGATCCCATTTCCGACCAAGCGGTAATAATTTACCGTATCCCAAGCCTGTATAGGGAAAATAAGTCGAGAGTATTTACCTGAGCTAGTCTTCATTTAAACGCAAGATTTATTAACTCGGCCGTACAAAAAAGTACTAAGTGCATATATCATTTACCGACAAGTCTCTAGTCTAGATTATGGCATAAGCTAACCAATTAAACACTAACGGTCTTGTTTAAGTCATAGACTTAGACCGACTAGCGTATTTGATCAAAACGTATAACGCTAGATTAAACGATGATCGGATAGACTGTAGTTTAATCCCAACAAGTACCTTGACTTGTGTAATATGGATAAACTATAAACATTCTAGATTTTGAGACTTAAATGACAAGGTTAGACTCGTTTTGGTTAATTTCCGTAAACTAGTTACATATACTTAACCGTACGCATATTAGCGATATCGGGTAACCGAATAAGTCATGGACAAGTTCTATATGCCATTAAACTTTAAATAAGTTGTAATATCAATAGGATATCAACTTATATGCCCGTTAAAGTTTTAAAATGAAACTATGCCTCATAAGGGAATTTCGGTAATTTCATACCGTATAAAAGGAACTTGAATATAATTTATTGTTATAATCATAATTATTCTGGAAAATAATTAATTTATGATTTAATATCAGTAGGATATTAATTAAATGTGTAATTTATATTTTATGACCAAACTATGCACCATAAGGGCATTTTGGTCATTTTACACATAATTATTTGAGATTCTGAGTTCATATCATATACCTACTGTAAAAATGTTTAAAATAAGTTTTGAAATCGGTAGGTAACAAGTCTTGATTGATAAATATGGTTTAAGACCATTTTATGCGCCGAAATGGCGTTTATGTCGTAAAATGACGATTTATGCGATGTTTAATTAAAACTGATGTTATAATCAGATCAACAAGTCTTAGATATGTTATTTACTATAACATATCAATAGGTAAAAGATTTACTTTGAAAAGATGTGATTAAAACCATTTTATAAGCCACAAGGGCCTTATCATCATTTATCGACATAATACAAGGACTTGTTCATAAACTTAGTTTATAATCTGCTTTGACATCCCAAATAATCCTACTTATAATATTACATTAGTAGGAAACTCATTTTCAAGTTCATTATCATTTAAACCACTTTTTATGCAAAGATGGCATTTTAGTCAAAGAAGGAGTAAAACTTCACGACTTTCGGTTGCGAACCGACCCTAGGACTGAAATTGACGAGCCGAACATGTTCTTACATGTTCTAATAATTATTACCAAATTGTTTAAGTGTCAAAACAGGTTTCATAACATATATAAGATCGAATTATAACATTTCCAAAAAATGTCCTGTTTGAATTTTTAATATAATAACTTTGACCCGTCAATTGGTCTAGCAAACGTGATCTTCAGGGGGTGCCCTTTATAGGGACTAACACCCTCCTTATTACTATCACTTAGCTATGTTCGTTATGAACAATGGCTGGACCATAATGTTTTTAACCGAAAGTCAAGGCATTTCCGTAAAACGCTTGACTTTTGGCTATAAAAGCCTATAAACGAAAATGCAAGAGGAAGGAACACTTACAAGTGGTTCCTAGGATGCAATAGAACTAAGTTGGATGCTCCTTTCAGTTAGGAACTTACAGAGGAGGGAGATAGAGTTGTGAATGAGAAAGGTGCAAGTTCAAAGGGTGAACCTTGGCACCTATTTAGAGTTGAAAAGCTTGAAGGAGGTGATGACAGGTGCTAAGGGGTGTAAGAGGGAGCTTACAAGTGTCCTAAAACGTGGCAGAGTAGTTTGGAAGACCATGGTTTCGATTTAATGGTTTTTGACAACAAGTGTGGAGGCCAAGCAAAAAATTCTGCAGACACAGGCCTCTCATGCCCCGCCAGAGACCCAGGCCTGGTCTCCCGCGCCACACAGCGCCTCATGGCCAGAATCAAAGTTTGACACTTTTAGCCCCTCAACTTTTAAAACCTCCTAAAACACCTTTTTAGCATATTTAACCCTCCGTAACCAATATTTGGTTTACCCGGGAGTATGCCTGGACATTGTCGAGCTCTTGGTTCGTTAAAAGGTCACTCAGAGTTATAAATTAACATGTTGACACTTTTAACCCCTCCATTGTCCAACTTTTATATGATTGTGGATTTTATCTCTCTCGTCCAAGAAATGGGACATATGAGAGTTAGGAATTTGTAAAGGATCACTCAAAGGCTCATTGTAAGCATGTTGACTCCGATGTCACTCAGAGGTTGGGCATGTTGACACAACGGTCACTCAGAGGCCAAGTTTTTACGCATGTTGACACAAATGGTCACTCAGAGGCTATGTTTTAAGCATGTTGACACTAATGGTCACTCAGAGGCTTGGTTTATGCATGTTGACATTAGAAGATCACTTAGAGACTTAGTTTGAGCATGTTGACGCTTTTAGTCCCTGATAGTCTTTAATAGACTTACAATAAAATACGACACGTGTCGCTATATTATTGGACACAATTTTACAAGGTGTGACTTTCTGGTCCTTCCTATCAAATTCCATTCATCGTCATCATCATAGAATTCCTGCAATACGTACTAAAATATAGTTCAATACAAAAGTATTGGCGAGCATACAAGTTTGAATACTAGCGTAAGTATAAAATCTTAAACGAATCCACATGGCATAATAGTTAACTTAAATTATCATACAATACTAGCATGCAACTATACGTGTCAACCTAAAGCTTACCGCTAGCATAATCTAATCATAGCAATGACTAGACCATTTTGTTTACATAACATGACCACACGAATACGAGCGGTGCATTACTCCTACAGTGCTATACATGTTAAGGGAGGCTTGAAACAAGTTAATGACAAAGCATAGCACATGTAACGATTCTAGCATATATGAATTCTAGCATAACGTATTAAGCATGTATGACAAATTGTTTGTTTGTAAGCATGCTTGTAAGTGTATGCGTGCGTTTTCAATAAGGAATAAGTATTGCACCCAAAAAGTGTCAAAAAGTAAAAGGTTCATGTATACTCATAATTTTGCAAAGCTTCCCGATTATCCGTGTTTTAGCAAGTTGATGTAAATAGGAGAGTGAAGGTGTGTGAGTATTCAGAATGTTTTGATGGAGGATTCGGATTGGAATTTAATGTACAAAAGTATGTATACACAAAGTAAGTAGCTAGTCTTAAACACTCGTTTTATCACTATAAATCCCGTATGGGTTGATGTGATTTCATGGTCAAGATACCCATTAGAATCGTTAAAGAGAGGTTCAAGACTTAGATAATATAACCTATTACCATGACAAGTAACCATGTTGATCATCGTCAAGGATTCAGTTATGTATATATATTTATCGTATAGTTTATATAATAATTCTAAGCTAAGTCTATCAAGGATATCATAGATTATCATATAAGTCATGCATGGAAGTAGAAGGATAACTATCCTTTAACCTCATTGTAAGATTCACCAATACACAAATCATCACAAGGATGATTCGGATGGTCATGAATGAAAAGGAAATGTACAATAATTGCTATACCAAGTAGCCAAGTAACCTTTAACCTGGGTGAGCCGACACCGACATAGAAAGAGTTAACTAAGTGTCGGAGGCTTGACGAGGTTATATCACTTTCAAGCTAGCAAACCACTTGGGATAGCAATTGTAAAACATCAAGTGAGGTGGTGGAATGAAGGTAGGATACCCAAGGCTTCCAAGTATCCACTATACCAATACACAAGGCTTGCCATCATCATGGCAAGCTCGGATGGTTTCATTGTGACAACCGGCGTTTTTTCGGTTGTAATCAAGCGCATAACAAACAGTAAGACCATTTAATTAGCGTAATTAGACGTAAATGAACTCGATCAGGCCTCTTGAGAGCCTAGGAACGTCTATTTGATTCACGTTACGCGATTTGGCGACAATCAAGAACTCTAACGCGAAATTAAACGTTAAGCGAACTGATGCCGAACAAATACTGACAACGCCTAAAAATACGAATTTTGTACTTGTATTTACCATACAGTTATGATTATGTGATATATTTGGATCGTCGGACGTCGCAAAGCACAACGCAGAAGTTACGCGAAAATCGAGACGTCGACAACGAAATGGAAGCCACGGACTAGAGTTATGTCTAAATATTAATATATTTTGATATATTTGGCTTTGTTTTCAAATTTTAATATTCACGGTAGAAACCGGATCGAAAAACGATAAAAACGACAACCGTAGAGATTTTTACGCGATCCTTACGTAAACGGCAAACGAACACGCCAAACACCGATCTTTGATATAATTTTAAGCACTTTCGAGTCTGAATGAATAAATTTCGGTAAATAACGACACTCAAAAGTGAAAACAGGTCGTGGAAACGTTATTGGGCTTGAACACGTTAACGGGCCTTGGGCCCGACCCATTTAAAGAAACCCTAGCTATAAATACACTCACCCCTCATCTCCTTACACTTCAAACCCTAGCACACCAAGATGAGACCCCGCTGCACCTGCTCTCTCCCCCTTTGCTCCAGTCGCCGGAATCCGGCATGGACCACCAGCGGTTCTGGTCGCATCTCCGACACACCCACACCACATAACTGACATCCTCCCTACCACCCTCATACATACACCCGCACACAGACAAGATCGGAGAGAGAGAGAGACAACGGAGAGAGAGAGCGATGAGAGAGAGAGAGAGAGAGCAACGGAGAGATATCGAAAACAACAGCGACGTCAGCCACGGTTTTCCGGTACACCGTTCGATTTCCTCGTTTTCTTTCAGCTCTAGTTAGATCCATGTTTCTCCGGTGATGTTTGTTGTTTCAGGTTGAGTGGGGGTGCAGTAACGGTGGTGGTTACGGCGGTAGCAGCGACAACAAGTAGCCGCAGTCGCCGGCGGCTTTAAGCCGGTCGGCGACGCGGCAGTGGTGGCGGGGCGGGTTTGGGTTGTTTCGGGTAGGGTTGGTTTGGTGTTACCGGCATTCGTCATATGGTAGTGGTGGTGATATTATTTGGCTCGGATCGGGATTTGGTTCAAGATACGACTCAACTCAGTTCAAACTCAGTTCAGTTTCGGTTCGACTCGGTCAACACCGAGTCAACTCGGTCAAACCTGGTCAACGCAGTCAAGTGGTCAAGGTCAACTGTCGGGTCAATGTGTCAATCAAGACTCGGTAAAAATTTAATTACGACGCGAAATTTATTTATACTAGTTTATAAACGTTAATAATATATATCGCGAAACCGAGCTCAAAACCTACCCATTAACGATTACATATCGTCAAAATTTTAAAAATAACAATCGAACCGACGTACAATATTCGCGTAAAAATTACTAGTTAAAAACCGAACCGACGTTATTATAATATAAATTGGATTTATATTTGGCGAAACATTATATTCGATCACGACGAGAAGTTATGTATATTGTTTGTGTACGTTGATAAATTGCGTTTTGACAAGTAAATCGACAACTTGTGTTGTCGGGATCGTCCAAAAATATAGGAAACTCTGCCCAGTTTTCATCAAAAATACGTAATACGAAACGTGTTGTATTTCAAAGACAAAACGTCCGATTCAAGTGATAGTTATAAAAAAATAAATATTGTTATGTATTTATTTTGCCGATGCTATTATTACTTACAAGATCGAGCCGATAACATTTCAACGAGCACGGTTACAATATAACAAACATTCGGTAGTCGATTATAAACTAAATATAATTATTTATATTACTTCAAACGTCGAAATTCGGAAATTAGATTTGAAAACATCGATAACTCATCCGAATACTTTTGTAGGATAAATATAATGTTTATTTATTTCGAACGGCAGAATTCGGAGATCGTATAACACGAATATAATTATATATATTCGAATGTCGAGATTTTGAATACTTTCATAAAAATAAATATAGTTATATTTATTTCAAACGTGGACGACGCGAACACTTACGAATACTTTCGAAGGATTTTATAACAATAATATATTGGTTATATTCGATTCAAACGCCTAAACGAAGTACGACGCAACTCCGCAAGACTATAACAAGCTTACGATTATATAATTATTTATTAATTAGAAACGATACGCAAGACTATTGTACGGATACGAAGTGCTTTACATATACGGGTATATTTACAAGTATATATACATTACATCTTATGAAAGCTACGAAGAGTCATACTATTATCCATCAATGTATGCGACGACTAAATACGATTTCATGAAATATAGTTATGTTTATATGTAAACATATATTTCAAGTCATTCGAAAACTAAATTGTTTCTAAGAAAACCATAGATTGGTTATTCCGAGTCAAGTCAATAGCACTTTCGTAGAATCGTACGATTAACGATTCGGTAGAGCTCGATGACACGTAGTTTAGCTACGTTATATCTAGAAACTTATAAGTTATTCTGCTTTAGGAATGCATTAGGTTGCATGCTAGCAAGTCAAGTTGTGGAGACAACACTATGGAAATCACATTAAGCTAGCTTTGCACAAGGATAGCAATGTGGGTTCATAACCCCCACTTTTTACTGTTTTACATTTTTATAAATGTTTTCAGCGGTGGAAAGACATGCAAGTTTTGCGAAAGCATACAATGTTTCGATGAACGAAAATCATATATTTCTAAACCATGTTACAAACAGATTTCAATGAACTCAAATGGTTTACGAAAGGTTTATGCTAAACTTACCGATTTTCACAGCTATACAAAGCTTTTCGAAACAAGCATGAGTTTTATGACTAGTGACGAGATTGTCATAGTCACAAATAGGGGGTGAGGCCCTAATTTTATTTATAACATGGGCTAGGCCCATTGACAAGAAAACATGGGCTAGGCCCAATAACAAGAAAACATGGGCTAGGCCCAATATCAATAGTATAAGGAACGGAATCATATGAAAGGCGAGGCCCGTTCATACACGTCGAAAACACAAATTTTAACAATTGGTATGTATCTGTGGGATTAGATGATAACAGATCACTGTGCATAAGTAGGATGATGACAATAGTAACCATTAATCACGTAGTGACCATTAATCACGTAGTGACCAAGGTGCAAAAGGTATAGATCTATTGAGTTTGAGACACGCTCCACTCTTAGTATGATAACTGGTTAGGAGTGCTTTTGTGATCCCAAATGATGTCAGAGTTGTCTCGGGTTGGTTACTTACTTATGGCACATAGATCAGTGTATTAGCTACACAATGACAGATCCTTAGATTCCATAGGCATCCTACATACTGTGATTTCAATACCGGTTTACAATTATGGCAGAAAACACTTCAATACCGGTTTACAAAGATAACAGAAAATATTTCAATACCGGTTTACAATGATAACAGAAAATATTTCATTACCGGTCTACAGACACAACTGTTATATGCATTGGTTTACAAACGGCATGGAAAACATTTCAATACATGCATATAGATATGACATTTCAAATGCTTTGGGAGACTATGATCCCACAAACCGGTTTTTCGAATGCAAAATGCTCAAATGTTTTATGACTCATTTAAAAAAAAAGAAAAAAATAGATAAACTATGAACTCGCCAAGTTTATGTTGACTTTTCGCATGTTCTTTCTCAGGTTACATACAAGTATGGGACGGTTGGAATAGCGGAACCCACGGGGATTCGAGTATTTAGTGGGCGTTCATTTACTAGAAGTCTTAGCACTCACATTTACTTCCGCTGTGCATTGAAGATACCAGTTTAGTTCACGCCCAGCTCTGATGTGATGGAATTACAGGGGGTGTGACATTCATCACTTGTGGGTTGCATAACCCTTGCAAAAACATAAAGTTTAGAGGTGTTTGCACCTCTTAAACTCATAAGAATCTATTCCTAACAAGTCTCATAACCTTAGATAGGTTTAAGAACAAGTAGACACAAGATTGAAACAAGTTTTAAATCAAGAAAAGCAAGATACAAAAGTATAAATGAAAGCAGAATTTTAATCCTACTTTCGACCTCAAATGTTGTGAGGTTTCACCTTAGTTTGCCAAGGCAAGCTTGTGAAAACCTTCCTAGAGGTTATCCAAGTAGAAAGGAAAGAGAAAACATAAGAAAATAAGAGAAAAGTGAGCTAAAGGGTTAGCCAAGAAAAGCGAGTAAGCTTTACTATTGGATAAAGGGTTAACCAATAGTAATATGACCATAGTCACCGAAATGGGCGAGTGACAAGTAGTGGGTAATTGAAAGATATAGACAAATATAAAAACTCTTTATATTATGATTACAATACTGTGTCTTCTATAAATTGAATGAACTCACCAGTATTTTTCGCTGATCAAATATTTTTTAAAACGCGTTTCAAGTGATTTACTATGAAGAGAAGAAAAATGCAAGTGGCTATGTAAACCTGAATAAAACGTGTTTTATAATCACGGGTTCATCCCACTGTTTATGAAATGAAAGCTACGGTATTTTGAAAACTCTGATATTTTTCCTGACACCCGGTCCCGATGAAAATTCTGCTATGATAATTTTAATAATCACTGGTACCACTTGTATCCGTTCACGAATCCCGCCCATGGTATGGTCAGGGGTTGTGACAAAAGGAGGTAATAGAGCCACTGGTTTAAGCTAACTAAGTATTGTGAAAATAATTAAAATTAGTAGTCAGGAAATAAATGAAATAACTTCTATAATCATTGTGATACTTATCAAATATTATATGCACGATTTTTGGAGTTTGTTGTTTTTATTGTTTTTGGCTAACAGTATGAGCGATAGAGATTTGGCCGAAGCTTTCAAACACATATATGTTAATAATTCAGATATGGATGAAGATTAGGCCGATATACAAATCGGATACGAAGCCGATAAAGATGAACCAATGATATTTCAGGCTCAACCGATAAATAGAGCACCTCTGTAAAAGAGAAGATTAGATTGGAAAGTAAAAAGGGACAAAAAGAAAAAGAAAACCCAAACTACAATAACAATTAAATAAACTGGAAAACCAGCCGGGAACCCAACCATAGGAGAAAGTTCAAACCTAGCTCCCGTGCCACTAACATGGGAAGAATTAGACCAACGCCTGGAAAATTATGAAATGTTCAGGCCAATAACAAATGAAATCGACCTAAATATGTCACTCCCCAACCGATGGCGGAAACATCAGAGTGAGATGAACTAGATTGCTCGAGACATCATAACACTATTTGCGATAATATTTAATTTAACAATCCATTTCATTTCATAGCATCAAATTGTCAAGTTACATCAAATATCTGAATACAAGTAACAACAACAAAATAAACTCAACAATAACATAATGATTAACTTAGTATTCTACGCGTGTTTCTATGCCATTCCTACTAAGTTCCATCATAACAACTTCATCAGCCTGCAACATGTTAAAAAGTATAGTTCAATAACAAAGTATTGGCGAGTACACAAGTTTATATCATAGCATAATTATTAAAACCATTTAAACAAATCCACATGAATAGCTAGCATACAAGATAAATGTAAACAATGCATGTGAATCTACAAGTCAATCCTCTAGTGTACCACAAAATAGATTAAAACTTAACATTGACCAAAAGTGTATGGGCGGTGCGTTACTCCTATAGCGCTATACATGTTAAGGGAGGCTTGATCGAAGTTAATGACATTTAGATCACATAAGAATATACTAAGTAACAATTCAAGTAGTATAAGACTAGAGCATGTTTGATGGATTGTTTATGTGTGATCATAGAATAAAAGTGTGATTTAGTGTAGTTTAGTAAATTAACATATTGCACCCCAAATAGTGGAAAGCATAAAAAGGGGTCGAGTGTACTCACGGTTTTGCAAAGTAATTTCCGTGAAAGCGTTAGGTTGGTTTAGGGGGAAAGAACACCAAGTTATCCTACACAAGGCAACGTAGGTGTGTGAGTATTAGATTGACGATCAAGTTTAATGAGTTTATGAATTTAAGTATGCAAAAAGTATGTATAAATGAAAGTATTCAGCTAGACGTTAACGCTCATTTTTTGACACTATAAGCCCCGAAGGGTGTTTGTGTTTTTATGGGTTATGCCAAATAGAATCATAACGAGGGTTAGGTCTAAGATAAAATAACCTACTTTTAGGACAAGTAACCATATGGTCATTGTCGAAGATTCGGTTATATTAAGTATTTACATATATAGTTATAATATTACTAATTTATCATAAAGTTCATGTATTTCATAGACATCATGTAAGTCATATAAGTCATGCATGGAGGTAGGAGGATAACCGTCCTAAACCTCTTTCGTAAGATTCACCATTACACAAGATTGTCACAATGACAATCCAGATGGTCAAGAATTATAGAAATCATCAAGTGAGGGGTGCATTGAAAATTTGAATGGCCAAGGCCTTCATGTAATCACACCTACACCAACACAAGCTTGTAAGCTTGGATGGCTCAACACTTGTGGGTTTGAAACCCTAGTTAAAACCACAAGTTTAGAGACATGTTATGCCTCTTGATTGTGTATGAACAGATCTAGCTTAACACACTAACCATAAGCTTGGTTAGAGGCATAAGTAGCATAGAGTTTGTTAGGTTAAAAACATTCGAAAAAGTTCTATGAGTTAACTTCCAAAACAGAAAGTTTGGCCCCAAAAATGGTGTGATTCCACCTTGGTTTTCCATGGAAAACCTATGGTAACATCCATAGGGCTTAGCAAACCATGTTGGGGAATAAAACAAGAAGAAAACTTTAAAAAAATTGAAGTTTAAAAAGATAAAATTTGGGTAGAAAATTTGCACACTTTTGGACCTAAAAATGGTGGGGTTTCACCTTAGTTTGCCCAAGAAAACTTGTGAGACCTTCCTAGAGGTTACCCAAGAGTGTTAGAAGGAAAAACAAGGTTAAAAGAAGAAGGGAAGTGAGTCGACACTCACTTGCAAGCTGCTATGTTTCAGTAAAGAAATTCTGGAGTTTGGGGTTTGTTTGAGGTGTTTGGAGGCTTGTAAAAGTGGGGAAGTGTTGGAGGAACACTTGTTTATATAGGGGAAGGGTTAGGTTAAATATTAGGGTTCCATTAAATGCAATTAGGTGGAGCTTTTGACTATAAAAAGATTTAAAAACTTCACACAGCTTGCGGCCGCAAGCTGTGTTTTATTTTTTTTATTTTTTTGTTGTTGTTTTAATTATTTAATAGATGAAGCTTGGATTCTAGATATTGTACATTATACATATTACTTGTATGGGTCTTATAAAGGTCCGAGGTCACTTGTAAGGTCGTTTAAAAATCCTAAAAATGGACTTCTTTAAGGCGTATTTCAAACATAAGTTGTGACATGATTAATAGGACGACGGAAGCTTGAATATTTTGCATTAAGTGACTAATTATCTTTCTTGACTTTGGTATTACAATTTATAAACATTCGTCAAGCATTTACGTGTCGTTTTGAATTGATTTATGAAGCAATAAGGTAACGTATGATCACATGTTTAAACATGAATAAAGTTTGTGAAATTCGCATAATTGATCGATCTTGTTTCAATCAAAGCCTTAGATTACAATAAATTGGAAACAGAAACATGATTACAAGCTTTGGACTTTCCAAAAATAGAATCACGAAGCGATCTTACTAAAAATGGAAAGTTACAAATGCGAAGTATTACAAAATATGTCACCTCACTCACCAATACCCAGGAACCTAGAACCTATGAATACTGAACCCATTATGCCACAACAACCACTTAAAAACCCAGTTGAAGAATGGTGAACCAACGACTGTGCCTTTCAAGACTTAATGACAGATCCTTTTCAATTCTACCCAAACTACCAACCTACACCCCCAGCTTATCCCACAATGAACCCTGAGAACGTGGCAGAACTCTGCCACTATGGAGAAGAGCTAATGGACACTGGCAACTAGATCCGCACTATGGGAGCAAAGCTCGCCTAGAAGTACGACGAGAGGGAACATCACTTTTGAAGTCGGAATTAACATTATAATATATATACATACATATATATACACACACACACACATGTGGTAGTGTGTGTAAGATATAGGAAGCATAAAATATATAAAGAGTAAAAGTCGCAATGATCGATGTTTTTGACAATGTACTCTGACTAATTGTGTTTACGATATTTTGATTATTTTATTATTTTTTCTGTGATATTAATATTTGAAATGTGTTTTCAATTCAGATGTCGAATGAAGTTAATCAATGGATTCAGAACCATCATGAATACTCTTTGGATAAAAGTGCTATAGAGAAAATAGTATCTTAGGGAATAGCTGACGCAATACCTTTAATTATTGAAGTTGTTAGAAACCCAATAGAAAATAATAAAGTTGTGAGTAGTAAACGTAACCGTAGCCATGATTTTAGTCAAAGCGTCAATGAAGATAATGACATCTTTATTAAAGCTGCACTTCTTAAAAAAAGGAAGGCGATAACTTCCAGATGTACTTATAAAGATTTCTAGCCTATAAGCCAATTGAATTCGCAGGTAGTGAAGGAGCCATGGCTGCCCTACAATGGTTGGAAAAGACTGAATCTGTTCTTAAGATCAGTAAATGTGCCAAAGAAGATAAGGTAATGTATACTTCTAATCTCTTTAAGGATGAAGCATTGGAATGGTGGAATACGATTATTCAGGAAAAAGGAAGTGACATGTCTTACGCCATGAATTGGAGGGAATTCAAAGAAATGACAGAAAATAAATTATGTCCCCCTCATGAAAAGGGACAAATGGCTAATAAGTTTCTAAATCATAAAATGGCCGATGTAAATTGTCGTGAGTATACGACAAAATTCTTCGAATATGCAAGAATTGTACCAACTTTGGCTTTGCCAGAACCCGTACCAATTTCTTGTTATATCTGGGATTAATTAGTGAAACCCGTGATATAGTCAAGGCAGCTATACCTCAGACTATTGAGGAAACTGTCGAACTAGCCAATACTCTGAGTGACGGATTAATTCGCACAAGAGAAGAAAATACAAAGAAAGAATTAGCTCAGAGGATTACCCAATAACTTCATTTTGGTAATACCTACCGAAGGAAAGGAGTAGGTCAGTTGACGTGATGTGAGCGCGGGTATATTTTTAGGCATATTTTAAGCACTATTTACTCGTTTATTCAAGCTTTATATTTATAAAACATGATATTTACTATCACCCTCTACAACACGCTAGGGCAAGTGCACCCATCGTTGGCATAGTATAGTGATGGCAAGATACCAAGGTCATCGAAGGACACAAGAGCTTTTAATGCCAGATTATCATCGGCGTCTAATCTAACCAATTTTTAGGGAAAGGTTAATATATAAGAATAAACTTAAATAATAACAAAAGAAACAAATAGACAAGATAGAATCACTTGGTTTCGACTCATTACTTACGTATCTTTTGATGATTTCCACACTTTGGGCTTTTTAAGAGATTATCTTAGTTAAAGTGACACGTCCCTCTTTTGGAGGCAACGCTACCCTCAGCCATATTGGTCCGAGTCAGCAGGGATACAGTCCCGCAAGGCTGGTTTAAAGTTTTAATAGTAGTTTACTTATAAGGGGTTCAAGCCGTTCTTACTTCCCCCGATTGATACTATCTGTTTCAAGGGAAGTCCTAATAAGCTTGAACCAAGTCCTCGCAGGATCTATACACTGAACAGGGCAAGAACTTTACCCATACCATCCTTCTAACCACCTCCGAGGCAGTTAACACGCTTTATATAGACCGTAAAGACACGAATGAGTAAATCAACGAAAATGAAGGA
The DNA here is from genome assembly GCA_947069175.1 of Scalesia atractyloides. Lineage (NCBI taxonomy): Eukaryota > Viridiplantae > Streptophyta > Magnoliopsida > Asterales > Asteraceae > Scalesia > Scalesia atractyloides. Next base: position 38,873,243 of record CAMTDV010000022.1, on the reverse strand, counting down.
TGATAGAATAAAATTCACTTTCAATATAAAAAAAACTAGTTATTAAAGTCATTAATACATACCCAAATAAAAAGTTTACCAAAGCTAGGAAATCAAAAGTAATACATAAATAACTTGTCTTCACCAAGTAATGTAAGATATTAGCCAAGCATGGCCTTTGATTGACAAAGACTCTTACGATCAATTTTGGATCCCGAGACTCTTACACACTCTAAGGTGGATAATGGATGAAAGAGGTGGATGATGATGGTATTATGGAGGTGGTGTGGTGGCTGATATGAGAGAGGTGGTTTGCCAAGGGTTGAATTGAGATGGAACCAAGCACCCCTATTCATAGCTGGAAATAGTGACCTCACACGGCCCTGTGCCCGGAGGGCACTGCCCCATGTCTTCCTTCTTCTCTATCTTCATTTAATTCTATTGTTAGATCAGCCTGCTACACGGCCCCGTGGCCTTTGTACTTGCTATACTATACCAGATATGCAAATTTGGAAGTTGACCACGGCTCGTGCCCAAGGGACACGACTCCATGTCTCTTGTCTGCGTTTGTTTGTCTTCTTATGATCTGGAATCATGAAGGGGCACACCGCATGCCAACGAGGCACGACCCCGTGCCAAACTTCTGATTTGTTGTTTTTGTCTTTGGGTTGAAGCTTGGTGGGTTGGTATAGTACGTTGTCGTCCCGTCTTTCATACTTATGCTGGATTTTGTTGTTAATTTGTTCCTTTTGTGCATTTAAGCTCTTTTAATCCTGAAAATCAAACGTATATAAAGAAAAACACTAGTATTAAAAATGGTTGATTTTATACCATATTTGATATAATTTATATGTTGCATTTGACGCATCAAATACCCCCACACTTGAACATTTGCTTGTAATCAAGCAAAACTCTTTAATTTTTGCTTACACACCCAAATGAAGTTGGTAGAGAAGAAGTTTTTGGATCTTGTTTGTAGAGTGTCGGGAATCCAAGCTCTTTTTATTCTTGTTTTTATATTATTTCCAATCCTATTCGACATGATTTATTTAGGACATTTTTAAGAAAAATAAATATTTTTGGGCCTTACATGCCTTTATAAAATTCTATTTAGCTATATACAAGTTCACATACCTCACAAGTGATCACTCAACACTCGGCCGTAAATGCATAAGTGAAACGTTCGAAATCAGTATGGAACTTACTCCTACTATATGCTTGACAAGTAATAAATCCTCCTCCTTTTTAACAACATCTTTGTAATATCAAGAGCACTTTTATAAGGGTAGGTTTTTGGTTAGGGGAAGGATGGTTTTATTGAAAAGTGGCTAAAAACGTAAAATGTCTGTTTTCTTTCAAGATTTATTTATTTGTGACTTAGTTATAAGCTATATACTTATAAGCAATAATTTTTTCTTATTTATTTCAAGTAACTAGAGAGATTTTTTTGATAAAACAAAGTCATCTCTTTTTATGTTCTTTATAAGAACCACATTTTACTAAAATAAAGGGTGTGAAAAGAAAATCTGGTTTTGGGTGATGGGTAGTTTGTGCAAAATGGTATTTTGCGGGGTTTATACAATATTGTGTCTTTTATAAATTAAATGAACTCACTAGTATTTTTCACTAATCAAATATTTTTTAAAACGCGTTTTAGGTGATTTACTATTAAGAGAAGAAAAGTGCTTGCTATGAAGCACTGAAGCTTAAAATAAGTGGTTATGTAAACCTGAATAAAACGTGTTTGTAATCAAGGGTTTATCCCTGTGAAAAGCCTTTATGTAAATATGGGTTTCATCCCATAGTTTATAAAATGAAAACTACGATGTTTTGAAAACTCTGATATTTTTCCTGACACCCGTTCCCGATGAAAATTCCGCTGCGATAATTTTAATGAACACAATACCACTTGTATCTGCTAACGACTCCCGCCTAAGGTAGGGTCGGGGGTTGTGACACCCAACCACATAACAAATCAGTTATTGGTTCAAAATATGTATTTAGAAATAAATATGATGAACAAGGAATTATAACAAGAAACAAAGCAAGATTGTAGTCAAAGGGTACATTCAACAAGAAGGGATTGATTATGATGAAACATCCACCCCTATAGCAAGACTAGAAGCTGTCAGAATCTTTCTTGCTTATGCTACATCAAAGGACTTCAAAGTTTACTAGATGGATGTAAAATCTGCATATTTGAATGGTAAGATTGAACAAGAAGTATATGTGCAACAACCTTAAGGCTTTGTTGTTCCAAAATTTCCAAAATATGTCTACAAACTGGACAAAGCCTTGTATGGGTTGAAGTAAGCTCCTAGAGCATGATATAAAACTCTTTCAAACTTCTTAATCAAACCTGGCTTCACTAAAGGTACAATAGATACTACACTGTTTCTTAAAACACACGGAGGACACAATTTCTAGGTTCAAATATATGTTGACAACATCATATTGGATCAACCAATCCTGATTTTTTTCAAAAAGTTTGAGAAACTAATGACCAATCATTTTTAAATGAACATGATGGGTGAATTAAACTTCGTTTTAGAATTACAAGTGAAACAAGAACCTGATGGTATATTTTTTAGTCAAACAAAATACATTAGAACCATTTAATAGAAATTCTCAATAAAAAATTGCTCACCATCAAAAACCCAAATGGCCATAGGAAATAAGCTTGACTCAAATTCAAATGGTAACATGGTAAATATCAAACAGTGTTAAAATAAGGCACACTGGTCATCATAGCTGCTCTCCTTAACATGTTTTATACACATCTCCTTTCCATTGCTTCTTCATGTTCTCGTGTATGTGTCTAAGCCAATACATATGCTCAACATTTGGGAAAACCCTCTTCATTGCTGGAATAAGACCCTACATGTTAATTTCATTTAAAAATAATTGATTCATAAGGCATATAAATGGATTACTTATTCACAAGCTTACCTTTTGATGGTCACTGATAAATGTTAAACCATCATCCACTGTCAAGTCTGGATCATGCTGGAGGTTCCTCAAGAACCACACCCAACTCTGATAAGTTTCAGCTTCAACAACAACAAAAGGAAAGTGGATATATACCAGTGTTATCATAGCCACCCACAACATTCAATACCTGACCTAGGTATGGTCCTTTCATGAAACAACCATCCAAGCCCATAATATCTCTCCCAACTGTATCAGTTGGACCAACTGCGTCATCTTGAGATGGAATGGAATTTAAATACACATGTCAGAGCCGATATTTAACATATATTTCAATTAACTTTACTCTTGCTCGTACATGATCAATAATCTTTTCAAAATCATGATTCGCAGTCAAACTTCTTAGACTCTCATCCAAGCTCAAATTGAGAGCTTTATCATGGAAGTAAAAAAACCATATCACAGTCATAACCTACACATTTAACCATTTCTTCTAACACACCAACCCCAAAATCATCTAATTCAACACTGTCAATAACTGCAATGCTACCATGCAAATATTTTTTTATTGGAAATATGAGTAAACTCACCTCCATGGAATAACTTCACGTAAAACAGGTCTGGTTGCTCGGCTATAAACAAAAACATCAAATATTTTCTTAAAAGGGTTGAATTTTGGCTATATCAACGAACACGTGTAAATTTGAACTTATTGTATATGTAGTATGGGCCAAAATCTTCATCTAAGCCACAAATTCTCCAATATCCACCGGCCATTATACGAATTGGAGATGTAATCGATTTTTGGTCCGTGTGTTGTTCGCCTGCTTAACAACTCTAAGTGTAAACGAACTGATTTGGGGAATAACACGGGATTGAATCTATTGATCGAATATAAGAAAGGAGGTTTGGGGGAATGGGTGTGAATTGACAAATTTACCCCTCATGGTTGAAGCAGAATGTGATGAAACGTTAGGCACGGGGAGCCATAAGACAAAATCTGGAAAATAGGATGTCATTCAGCAAAATAACCAAACCACATGAAAGCAAATTATAATTTACTCTAATTGATCTTCATCATTAATCTAGTAACATTTTTCAACAATTTAACAATTTAATATCACCAAGTCTCTAATTCAAACACATAAACATAAAACATATTAATCTAATTCAAACAATATAACATTTAAGTGATTTAACAACTTCCCTCCCAAGAAATTGGAGGTGGGCGGCGACTTAGATGAGAAACACAAGAAGGATTGTGAACAGAGGTGGTGACTGATGGGTGGCGCCACAATGGTCGTGAACGAGGTTGGATTGGAGGCGATGGTTTATTGTTGCTTTTAGGAGTTTTAGAGGGAGGCTAAGCCGTCGAGTGGAGGCTATGTGATATGCTACAAATGATATAAAACCATAATTTGGTTTTTAAGCTTGTATTCATGATTTAAAAACTAATTTTTTTGTTTGTCAAGAGCCACTTGACCTGTACTTTAAAAATTCTATGCCCCAACCATTAGAACTTTCTTTTTAGTTTATGGGTTTACTCTAAATTTTATTAACATCAAAATTCACACCTCATTGAGTTCAGGTAAACCCATACCCCACTATGTAGGTCCACCCCATATTGAACCGGCCCAACCATATGAAGGAGCCAACACTTATAGGACATATAATGTAAATAAAACATTTTAGATTGACAAGAACTCATGCACTTTACTATATATATCCCCTCGCCTCTGTCGCGTTAGTGTTCTCTATCTCTATGCACATGAACAATTCGGTCCATAAACCCTATTAATAACTCGTATTCCCCCCAATTTTCACCTTCACTTTCACATTCGGGTGTTTGATAACCCTAATTCTGTGAAAAGTTTGAGGGATTGTGTGTGTGTATATATATAATCTGTATCCGTTGATTGGATGGGGGATGCTAGTGTGGACGATGATCGGACGGTTGTGTCGTGTTTTGCTGCACCGTTGGGTAACCTGGATCCGAATTCGATTAGGGTGGAGACTTGGGTGGTAGCAGAAGACGCGGTTAGAGAGGTGTTGAGTTGTATACATCCGACGTTGGATTCCGATGAGAAAAGGAAATATGTGATTGAATATGTGCAGAAGCTTATCAAATGCAATCTCGGATTTGAGGTTAATTCAACTTGTTGTTTTTGTGTTTTGTTTTTTGCACGTGTGACCCTTGATCATCATTAGGGTTTTATTTATTTATTATTATTATTATTATTATTACTTTATATTTTTATTTTTTACTTTTTTAGTTAAAGGGTTTTTGCGTTGTGGGGTGTATAGAAAAGAGCAATGTTTTGAAAACCTGACAGGGAACCGGAAAATTGGTTGTCGGATAGGAAAACCGGGAGATTGAACCATATTTTTGTGGGGTTGATTTATATATTTTGTATACGTTGACTGAGAACTGATTGCCGGTAAACTCACGGGACCCACAAATCGACCAAATAGGGTAAAATGCAGCTTACGTTGGACATGTGGTTTTTAAGGGGTTGAAGACAGAAAACCATAGATAAATAATAAATACACAGATTTGCACCTGCTTGACTGTATCAATTCCTTCCTTTTGAGTACAGTTGGGAGGTTTTGCATAGTTTATGTTGATGTTGTATTGAGTCTGCCTAAGTTGTTCTCAATGTTATATTCTTTCCCACACTCATATGAATTTCTATGATTTAATTAGTTTTTAAAAATTGATAAAGTTAATTTTTGTGTTCACCTGGAACTGATAGTGGAACTATACACTATTTTGGGGATATATTTGCTTGGGCTTCCAAAAGTTTATTGTACAATTTATAACCTGTTTAAAGTTGGTACTGCACCAAGTTAAATAAAATCAAGTGATTTTTCTGCTAAATTAAAAATGTTCATGAGATGGGTACTGACTGAAACATTTTTGATCCATTTATTTATGTTGTAGATATTCCCGTATGGTTCAGTGCCACTCAAGACTTACCTCCCAGACGGAGACATTGATCTAACGGTCCTTAGTATTCCTAGTTTGGAAGAGCGGTTGCCTAGTGAAGTTCTTCGTGTTCTTCTGGAAGAAGAGAAACATGGAAATACTGAATACGAATTACGAGATACCCAATTCATCGATGCTGAGGTTATCACTTTGATCATTTATTTCTTATAAATAATATTGATTTCTGAAAATTAATATGTTGTTTGTAATCATAGTTAATACGTCATTTTTGTAAAAAAAGATGGACAAATAGGCGTTTATGGGTCAACTCAACCCGATGCGTGTTTCTATCCTAACCCTTTGGGACCCGTTACCCAACCTGTCTGACCCTTGCACCCTATATTCTAGTATTCTCTTAAAGATGAAGTTTCTTAATCATCCGCGTTTGTTGATATCCTCGGTTTTATTTTCATATTTGTGGCAGGTGAAGCTCGTGAAATGCATTGTCCAAGATATTGTCATAGATATATCGTTTAATCAGTTGGGTGGACTAAGCACATTATGTTTTCTTGAACAGGTATGATTATTTTCTTAAGCATCTTATGAGTCCGGTGGATCCAAGATTCTCAATATGTCATTATTTAAATGTTTTAAAGTACAGTCCATTTTTTAAACATACAGTGCATTAAATATAATTACAAAAAATGTATTTTCTGTTGCAGGTTGATCGCCTTGCTGGCAAAGATCATCTCTACAAGCGCAGCCTTATTCTAATAAAAGCATGGTGTTACTACGAAAGCCGCATACTCGGTGCTCATCACGGATTAATATCTACTTACGCATTGGAAATTCTAGTTCTTTACATTTTCCAGATTTTCCATGCTTCTTTAAATGGCCCATTAGAAGTAACAAACATCTCTTTGCCTTGGCACTTTCGCAGTCAAAATCATTAATTGCAACTAATGATCTATATTTTCAGGTTCTATACAGATTTTTGGATTATTATGCCAAATTTGATTGGGATAACTATTGCATCAGTTTGGATGGTCCAGTTTGCAAATCTTCCTTGCCTGGTTTAGCTGGTAAGAAATATCTATGTGAAAACGGGTCAAATGGCCTGCTTTTAGAAAAAGAGGGATCTTTTTTTGCCAGAGTTGTTTATAGCGAGCATAGCGCTCGCTATAGTGTTTAGTCTGGCGATGCATGGAAATAGCAGGATTCTAGTTTTTTTTGTTAAAATATAGATAGCCATAATATATGCCTATAAAATAGAAATTTTTTTCGTTTTTTTAAATATACATATGAAAACAGCATATGTTGATAAAATACACATATAAAATATTTCTAAAATTTTCTTCTACTGAATCGCTAAACATAAAAGAGTGCCCGCTTTTTCATCGGTATCGCTACGTAGCATATAGGTGGCTTGTCGCTACTGTCCGCTATTCGCTAGTAACAACTATGCTATTTGCATATATAAACTTAATATGTTAATTATATTTGAAACAAATGGACAAGAAATTGTTGTTAATTGTCATTAAGATTGACCTATTTTACCGTAACCTGTCATGCCTATTTTGCCAACTATAGAAACATGCTAGAGGTTACATTTTTGTTCCATTTACTTATAGTTGGTCAATTGAGACTGTGCGTTTATCTCGAAGTGGTCAAATGGTTCAATCAAACACTTCAGCTAAAAGGGGAACAAGTCAAACATGTTCAAAGTTTAATTTTATCACACACAACCTCTGGAATCCTTTTTTGGTTATTAATCTAGATTTTTATAATATAATTATAATCATAACTAACACATCAACCATTTCATGAGAAATATTGGAAATTGGACAAAAAATAGTGGTTTTTAATCATATTTAACACATTAATTATGCAGCGGAATTATTAGACGATCAAGGAACAACAGATGTTTTGCTGGATGCTGAATTCAGGAAGAACTGTATGGATATGCTCATAGTGCCTTCTAAGGGAGCCGAGGCAGATCTACGGATTCTTAGCCTCAAGAATCTCAATATAGTTGATCCACTGAAAGAATACAACAATCTTGGAAGAAGTGTGCACAAAGGTTTTTTTGTTCTATGAAACCACAAGTAGGGTGATGAATATGTTTTTCTTTTTCTTACTGTGAAATTGTTTTCAACCCTTGTAGGAAATTACTTCCGGGTAAGGAGTGCATTTCGGTACGGGGCTAGGAGGCTTGGTAAAATTCTGCAACCAAAGATAAATATTGAAGATGAGATCAAAGTGATCTTTAAAAACACATTGCAGAGGCACACACCCCCTCCCACTTTAATATCTGCTGCAAACGGGTTGTCCATTTCGCCCCGTAGTGAGTCCTATTACGAGGATGATATGTATTCAAGATTCTCAAATGGTGATTTGGATACCGTGTCAAATTTAGAGGAACAACCGGAGTTGCTTGATGGAATGACGGCTGTTGAGTGGTGGGTGGAAAGAGGAGATATGGTTTGCTTACGTGGTAACATGGACCATAACGATAGTTCATCTAATCATTCGTCTTTTGATGATAACGAGAAGGATGTAAGTGATGAAGATCTTGGGGAAACTGAAATGTTGAACGTGTTTCCAGTTCTCACCGGGGACTATGATAGTGATATAAGGAATTTGTTATACGGTCAAGGGTGCCATGGTTATGCATTGTCGACAGCTATGGTTTGGGCTAGCCTTAGCCCTCCTACTTCACCTTATGGCGATGAGAACCCGTGGGACCCGGCTCATTCATGGCCTAACTATAGCAACACGTCTAATGGCAAAGTCGGTAATGATGCGTTGCGTGGGACCGGGCCTTACATTCCTGTTATCGTATGTTCCTAACTTGTTTGTTTAATTTTTTTTGCGTAACAATAGACGGGGTGGGTAATAGACCAAACAAAGTTGGGATCGGAAATTGATAAGAAACCCTATAAACCTAAGGTGGGCCTGCGGGCTCATGCTAATAATAATATATTCCAATAGTAACATGGGTCACCCGAAACACTTTTGGAGTTGAGAAATAACTAATGTGCTAGTATGATTACCAAAGCTTGTGCTATTACAACAATAATCTACTTTAATAAATGTGACTGACTATATGAAAGGCTTATGATATTCACGTGGCATAAATCTTGTTGCAGAGCGGTGATGCATGCGAGGATACAAGCGGGAGAGGAAGGGACCGTGTCCACCGAGCCGGAGTTGGTTCTGTTGAAACTAACCATGCAAGCCGAATCCCACCTGAATTGTCTCCAAAACCGGCCGGTGCTAATGCTAGTTTATCCAACCAAAGTCACCAGCAAGTTGGCCAGGCTAACTCAACTGCAACTGGTTTTATAAACCAACCGAGGAAACTAGAATTTGGATCTTTTCGGTCGTTGACCGAGAGCCCATCTGATGAGCAAAACCTGGAAGTAGATCCAAGTGAACAGGAGAGGTAACTCAAGCTTACTTAATAAGTGTTCTCTCTTTTTATGTGTGGGTCAGGGAAAGGGGTCGAAATTTGTCACTTTTTTCAAAGTAGCCGAGTTTGTAATAGTAAATAGTGTATCAAATATGATTAAATTATTTCTATAATAATCCAACTTTTTTAATAACTTGATCTAGGTTGCTATATGTATAGTTATTGTCTACCAAACTGTTTTCCAAATTTACCCGTTAGATATAGAAGCATAGAAGACAGTCCAAAGTTGGAACAGGTTGACCCAAAACACGTTTTGTTCAAAGCTTTTAACATTTTTCTAAGAACCTATTACAAAATAAATGTATTTCAATTAATAATAATCAAATCTTTGAATTTGGAGGTTGTATACATTGAAAATTAACACTTAGATTTGACCTTTGATTATTTAAACGGGTCAAAACTAGCACCTCACTGTATATAAAATTTAATCCAAGTGTTTGGTGCTTTTTTGCTGTTCAGTACGATGGAGAGTTCATTGCACCTCAACAATGAAGACGAATTTCCTCCATTATCAGCCTGATGAAGGTGTGACCTTAGGGGAAGTGGTCTTTTTTGCTAGTTTCACTTGGAAGTTACATACCCAACAAATCTTTTTGGTTTGTAGAGAGGAAAATCGTTATAAAGTTTATGAACATGGTGATATTTTGTTCAAATGATATTTGCAAATGTATTCTGATGGTTTATTATGCCTTCTTTCCAACTTCTTTAATTGTTGCTTTTCCTTTTCAATCATTCCGAGTTCGGGGCAAGCTGAATTACCATAAAACACCAGAAAATATATTGTAGTGCCAGGGCCCGGTTCCAATATATAAGGGCTTAGTTCGAATATTCGAAATCTGAATTCGAATTAGGTTTCATTTGGATTTCCGGTTTTCTGAGTCTGATTGGAATAATAATATGATATACATGTTAAGAATATTGTTCTCCAATAGCGACACAAAGTTTACCTGCGAAAAATACACTTTTTATATGCATAAATCCCTAAATTTTGAGTACACCATTAGACATTATTTTAGGATCAACTTTGATGTATAAACCTCGATCATATCACTAACACATAAATCATACGCTATAATATCAGTTCATTAATAGCAACTATGATGCATAAAAATAAGCCCCCCAAAATTATTAGGCGTAAAGCAAGAAATTTTCTTAGTGAAGTGTTATTTTACTAGGTATGCTGGTTGTTGTTAAGTTACTGTTCAAACACATTTTATGTTTTAGCAACTGTGTATGTGGTGATGGTAAGGACGTTATCGTGGAAGACGATGCGATAAGTGGTAGGGGTGTTTAGAATTCTATTCGGATTCGAAAAATTCGAAGTTCAAGTTGATACGAATTCGATTATCAAAGTTTAAATTCGAGTTTCAAAAATTTAAATTTGATTCGATTGGTATCCGAGTGCAGTAATCGAGATTGATTCGAATTCAATTTATACATATTTTTTAATATATCCACACACATATAACTTATAGATATGGGCCAACTATAAATTACATTCATAAGATCATAATGATAAGTCTAATATTCAAATCACTACTAAGCCTAAATTACAAATAGACTATAATACTTATTTCTAATTTTTATCTAACTTACATCTCTTACCAGCAACCATTCAAACTTCTATATTTTAGTCTTTTGACACATTAATAATTGATTAATTTTATGAATTAGTATTTTGATGCTAAAAATAAGAGTTAAATGCCTGGTTGATCCTTAAGATTTGTAATTTTTATAGAGTTAGTCCTAAGATTTCAATAATTACAAAGTTTCTCCCAATGGTTACAATTTTTAAACTCGGTAATCCATATCACTAACCTCTGTTAAGTTTTCTAGTCAAGTCTACGTCGAATAACTGTTATACATTAATTATTTAAAAAGAACAAAAATTAAAAAAAATATATTAAAACAATATTTAAATATTTATGGGTCCCAACCCACTTTTTCTTCAACCTCAAATCACAACCATCACTACCACCCACCACTACCCAACCGCCTCTTCTTCCTCCTCTCTAAAAATGGCCAACCACCACAACTCTACCACCAAATATATATAGAGAGAGATAGAGAGGAAGAAGATGGGATTGATGGTAGTAATGGTGGTGAATTGAGGTTGAAGAAGAAGTGGGTTGGGACCCATAAATATTTAAATAAATCTAGACTATATTATAATGTATGAGGAGTGGTATTTTAAGATGCCCAATAAATAAAAACTTCTTCCCTCTTATTTATAAAAACACCTCTAAAATGAGAGTAACTTGGTCTTTTAAACATTAATTATATTTTAGTCTCTTGTATTATTATACTTAAATCTCTTTATTTAAACAAAATTATGGATAATCAGTATCACTTTTCTCTCTCCACAACAAACTTATAATTCTTTTATATATTCTTGCCATGTCTTGTATGTCACATCCCAAAAACGTCGCAGCGGAAATACAAACGTGACAGTGACGGAAGTTGGTACCCATAAATATCTTAGTGGACAATGCAATATAAATTTTGGACATACAACTTAATGTTAACATGAGTTTAAAGTTTAGAGTTTAAACATAAACTACAACCACATCATTTTGTTTGATCCTTATGGATCTTAGTACATACGGTCCTAAAAGTAGTTTTAAAAGTTGTCTAAATATTATTTATTAAAAACTTGCATCCACTACCACATCATTTTGTTTGATCCTTATAGATCTTTGTACACACGGTCCCAAAAGTAGTTTTAAAAGTTGTCCAAATATTATTTATTAAAAACTTTCATCCACTACCAGAAGACATGCCAAAATTCTCAAGCCGAACTCATGTACATGAAGAACACGTAAAAATCAAGTGTCAACACAAAGTAGAGTGAGTTCACATATTCAAATTATGATTAGTTTGTTTAAGGAAAACTTTCTTATTATGAGTTTTATAATAAAACATCCATGTATATTTAAAAAAGTCAATTTTACTTCCTTTACAAAAATCCGAGGATTAGTTATCGCAAGCATTTTCCGAAACCTTCGTTACAAATCATCTTCTCAAGGTTTATATATTAAATTGCTAGCATCAAATGTTCAGATTCGTAAGTTTGCAAGATATACGAGCTATATATTAACAATAAGAATATAATCAATGCTAGACAATAACAGAATATAAATTCGTCGCTTGACTTGACACGGAGCTACAGGTCACGATAGGGTGGTCAACCCGATAGATCTATCAACAATTCTACACATACTTGTATTAATGATTAAACGGCCAAATTAGCGCAAAGTGCCACATATTGGGTCACTTATAGTGCCTGCCTCATGAACAATACATATATCCTACTAAAATGATAAATTTAATATTTTGTGTTATTCGAATTCCCCGAAGTCCCCATCGAAACATAAGCCAATTTCAATACTAACTTTCTTGAGATCAAGCAAATTTGTCACACTTAGATTTAAATATTTTTAAATCTATACGGTCGTTTTACCCCCAAACACCGTAATTCTCCCTGAAACAAATATATATTCAATGAATCCCGTTTCTTCCCGAAACATATTTATATTCAATCAAACATGTTTCTCTCTGAAACATATTTATATCATTCAATTCCCGTTTCAACCCGAAACATATTTTATTCATTCAAATCTCCAAAACCATGTTTTCCTTAAAAACATAACATATCATTTCCAAACCATATTTTCCACGAAAATATAACAATTATTTATTTAAAGGCATATTTTATACAAAAATGTATAATTGTCCATTTTAAGGCGTGTTCTTCCCCCCAAAACATATATAAAACAGTAAAAAGAGATGTTAGTGACACTCACCTTTGGTACGTTTTAATATTAGTGCGATCCCACATTTTGGTCTACATGTCCTAATTTAAGTAGAAACGATTTAATAACCAATTGTTTTCACATAACATTGAGACTTTCTCGAAAAGTATTTATTTTAGTTATGTTGGCGTGTTTATATATATATATATATAAGGATTAGGTTCAAGAGTGAACACAGGTGTATTTGCGAACTGAGCGAACTAATACTGGTCATACGCGTGTGTTAATTAATGGCCAGGATTTGATGATTAAATACACTAGTGTATTTTATGATTGGATGATGAAATCCTAGCCATACACGTGTGTAAATCAACGACCAAGATTTATTCACTTAGTTCGCAAATACACTAGTGTTAACTCTACGATTTGCACTTCGTAATATATTTACATAGACATGAACGTATTATCATATATCGTAATACACGTATTTTGTCAACTTATACATTTCATCATTTTTAAAGCATTCATACATGAAATAACTCTTCAAGTTAACCTATGTATTATTCTCATGCTCGACAAATATGTTTTATATTTAATGTGACATTTAACGAAATTACCGTTTTAACCGTACAAGCGTACATGCATAGTCTTAGTTTCCACTATCATGTCATCACTTAACATTTCACATTACACATACTCATATTCACATATCATATCTTATCACACAAAGTTCACCCTTGAACAACCCAATTTCGTGTACATTGAACTATGCGTATTTTAACGTTTCGGTAACGTTTTCGGGCATCGGAAGTCACGTTTGACTAGCCAAACACCAAAGATACTTAATATAAGTTAAAATACTTATATTTATCATAAAATATCAGTTTACAACCTGATCTAAAACAGTTTTACAAAAATCACTTTAAAAGCCGATTTTTACCGTTTTTAACGCATAGTCTTGTGCTGAACTTTATTATAACCATCCCAAATCGTATAGAATTGATATTTTGACATAACACATGTTATTTACTGAATAAAATGGTATTTATACTCATGTTAGTACAGATTTCATGTAAGTCACATAAATCATGCAATTTCGCTCATCTTACTACTTTTTAAGCTTCATGTACGACATACAAAGCTACCAAACTTATGACATAACTTCATATCATCATATAACATCATTTTAACATGCTTATATTCTGATTTAATCCATCTTTATCATAACATTTCAAGTTTACCAACTTATGATCATTTAATCATCGTATATACTTATGTACAAGTACCTAATGCATGATTATCATGTCATCATCTTCCAAGATTTTTAAATGCATCTACCACACATTTATTATAACTTTCAAATAAATCCAAGACATCATCTTCATCTAATCATCATCAAATTATTCATAGCATTAATACATGTAACATTCTCATGCTTTTATGAAATAACCAACAAAACCCATATGCATGCATACATATATACATACACACGACACACACATATGTGCACATATACTTTCAAGATTCAACTTTTCATATACTCACCTTTAATCATACAAACTTTACAAAAAAAACCTTTTTGATCATGCATGCATCATTCTTTTAAGAATCTCATCAATCAAGAATAAACCAAAATCAAAACATAACTTCCAACATATATACATATATGTATATATATATATGCACTTACGGCCACACATACATATGTATACACTTCCATTTTATTTCGTTAAAAATCCATTTGTTATTAGTTTTCAAGTTTGTACAGAACTCCAAGATTATTAGAAACCTTCCATCATCATACCTTACAAGAATTTAATGGGTTTTGATGATATGGAGTTTGTTCTTCTTGGAAATCACCTTAGAACACCTTCAAATCACCAAATACTCTTGGAAACACCTTGGAATGGGCTTGATTCTTTAAGATGAAGTTCAAAATTTGAAAGTGAAAGAGTATTTGTGTGTACGGTTTGTAGAGAAAGAAAGAGTCGAAAGAATTTGTGAAAATGATCTTGAAAATTGAATATTATGGTGTGTACATGCAAATGTAATGATTACAACTTTTCCAACCTTGACATTTGGCACATGAAAGTAAAAGGCAAGAAGTTGGGCACACCATGTGTCGCCACCTATGTATACACACACATACGTGCATATACATACACATATATTATAAGGGAAGGAGTTGGCTATAAAGTCATATTTTTCGAAAGTGTAGGAAGTGATATAGTTATGACATGTGTCATCTAGAGTATTTTAACAAAAGGGAACAATGGTAATTCGTTAAATAAGTTATTTTTTGTAAAAGATAAATCTAAAAAATGAGTCTTTAAGCAAACCCTATATCTTATTTATGGAATTGTGTCAGTTACGTAGAAATGAAACACACATCATTCTCTTATCATTTTTTTTCATATTACAGATAAAGAATGTGGATGTCTAATGCAATGATTGATCGTGGTAATGGTAAATGCATCATGTTTTAGTTGTTTCGACTTGCAAGTATTTGATTAAGCTATCATTTTTGAATGTACATGTATTCTTGACCTTGTGTTTTATTTGTTTTAGGGTTTCTTCACACATAACACAACAATTTATCATTCTTGAACAATTTCTTGACGTTGTGTTTTATCAGTTATAGGTTTACTTAAAATGTGTTATGGCATTTTATGTTTCATGAAGAACGTGTCTTTGTATTTTACGTTGTGTTCATCAGTTATTGATTTCTTCACAATGTGTTTTATCAGTATGTTTTTACTCACTGTTTGTTAACATCATGGTTTTCTTCAGTTCTTCACAATGTGTTTTTCTTCATAGTTTCGTCACAGTGTGTTTTTCTTCACAATGTGTTTTATCAGTTTATTTCTGTTAACATTAAATTTTTATTCATAGTGTGTTTTATCACCAATAAAAAACACAATACTTGATAAAAAAATGACCTCCGATTCTCGTCCCTAGATAAAAAAAAAACAAATCGAACTCCAAATTTATTATATTTTAGATTTTAAACACAATCAAATCTTTTATCTTCAACTTCATCCATGATTTTAGAGTATTTTGTTTAATGAGGAGAGAGAATATGGAGAAAGTTATGCAAGAAAGAATAAATGATGGCTGTTTCTTTTTTTAAAAATGTACATTTACCAAAATGCCCTCCATCAATTAAATCTATCATTAATTAAAATACATATATTATAAAAATGCCACTCATCTAATCTCTACCATTAAAACCACTCATCCAATGGCCCAAAACACTTTCTACACTTTGTAGGAAAAACACACTTTGTAGAGGAACCCCACCCATATATTATAATATATTGAATAAAAACAGATACTTAACTGGCTACCGGTATTTTATCTCGCGTTTTAAGGAGTTTAAATTTATTTTTATCATTCTATAAAAATAAACTCACCGTAGTGTTGCTGAAATATATTTTATTTGCCTAGTCTGGCTGTGTCGTTTATATTTTGTAAGATACGCACGGTATTGCGCAATACGTGCTTAAATTCACAAAATAGAGTTTTAAACGTTTTAATTAATTTTTACTCACAGATATGATTAAAAATAGCATTTTAATCATAATGGAATATTTTTAGGATTTTAACATTAATCGGGCAGTCAGCGACGTTTGTTTCGCATTTTATTCGTTACACGATAAGCGTTGATCTTATTATTGCCAACATAATTTCTACCAAAGTTTGAATTTACCAACACATCAAACACTATATTTTAACACCAAATTCAACAAAATATTGCCTTTATTTATTCATAACACGTGTCACACTAGTACGGTACATACTCAAATAGCCGGGTGTTAAAGTCTCCCGCTGTTTAGGAAATTTCATCCCCGGAATTTTTACACTATAGATCTCGATTTCGCACTAGACGGAAAGAGATGGGGATATTTCTGTTGCATTTGGTCCTGTCATTCCCATGTAAACTCGGGTCGACGTTTGTAATTCAACGACCTTCACTAACTTAATCCGACTCCTCCTAAGCTTCTGAATCTTCCAATTCAAAACTTCTACAGGTTCCTCGATAAACTGAGTTTATCGTCCACTTGAACCTCATCAGGGGGTATGATTAGTGTTTCATCAGACAAACACTTTTTCAGGTTGGATCATGAAACACATCATGTACTCCACTCAACTCCTACGGTAGCTTGAGCCTATAAGCGACTGATCCAACTATATAACGCGGGCTTAGCTTTTCCCCTTTACTAAACCTAAAAACATCTTTCCAAGGTGACACCTTCAATAGAACACGTTCGCCGACCTAAAACTGCAATGGTTTCATTCGATTGTCTTCATAACTCCTTTGTCAATCGGCGACAATTTTCAACCTTCCCTTAATTTAGGCAACCTTATCAGTGGTTTCTTGAATGATTTCGGGTCCGGTTAGTTGCCTTTCGCCAACTTCAGCCCAACAAAGGGGTTATCGACACTTCCTTCAGTACAAAGCTTCAAACGGAGCGGCTTTAATACTCGCGTGATAACTATTGTTGTAGGAAAACTCAGCTAATGTTAGATGAGTATCCCAACGTCCACCAAAGTCGATCGCACAGGTTCGCAATATATCCTCTAACATTTGAATGGTTTTCTCGCTCTGACTATCCGTTTGAGGATGATATGCAGTACTCATGTCCAATCGAGAACCCAACAATTCCTGAAGAGATTGCTGTAGGTCCACCTGCGGATGTCAAACCTATTCCTTGTTCATACAACACACACACAAGTGCCGAACGGGTAACCAAAGATTCACTATCTTGATTAATGATTGAGAACAAGTACAAACATATACACATAATGCTCGTTGACTCAAACAAACTTGTTGTGTTCTAGTCTCTTCGTCTTCACCGGAAATGCTAACTTAGATATCCCACACAAAGGATCAGTTTGCTAGCTCATTCTATTGACTTCTGGACCAAAGGGCTAACAGTCTGGTGTGTAACCTTGACTGAGAAGGTCATGTCTGCTTATATAGTGTCTGTCTAGATTTTGTACGAATCACGATACTAGACATACGGAACACACTATTTCACACGAGACAGATCTCCAGGAAATTGGTGCGGAGTAGCTGTTTCGTACGAAACACTTGTTTTGTACGAAAACACTCATTGATTCGTATGAAATCTATGATTCGTACGAATCCTCTGACTCGCACAGAATCCTTATTCTTGGAGAACACGTGCAGACATGACGTTTACAAGACTCAACGGTATGCACTCATGCAACCGATTAACACAGACAAGCTAAGATGTCATACTAGATCAAGATAAAAGGATATCTCGATCTATTCGACACGACCAAACCTATACAGACACTTGAGCAAAGACGGTACAATTACAACTGTAATTAAGAACAAGCGACAAACACAAAACTGTATCAACAAACTCCCCTTGGATGTTGCTTGGTCTTCGGTCTTTGGTCTTCATATGTTGGTCTTCACATTGAATGGTTTGGAGTATCAACAAATTCCCCCTGAAGATCTGCTATCCATTGATAGATCTGCTATCCATTGATTAGAGCATCAGGTCTTCGAACTTCTAAGAAACTTCAAATCTTTCTTGCTTCCTCTTCTGACTTGTCAGATTTCTTCGTTGCTGGTCCTTGTTTATGTTTCATTTGTATTAATCTATACTCAATTGACAAACATAATTAGAACACAATTTATCAGGGAACACACACGAAAAACTTATCATAATTTCTTCGCATGATTGTATTCCTTGAACGAGATACACACACTCGAAAGAGTTCCAGCAGCATATTTGAGAAAAACAAGTGACCAGGTCAATTCAAGTGACTAGATTCGTTTGTATGAGATACACACACTCAAACGAATTTCGGATTTTGGATTTCTTTTGATGAGTTACTTGTTGTAAGATATTACTTTATGAAGTTGCGATATCAAACAATTGGTTTTCTGGCGTTTCTTGGTAGAAAACTTTCGAGTATCAACTTTGGCTAACTTTCAAAATGTAATTTTATAAGCAACTAAGTAAACTAGACTTAAAATCAAAATATACAGATAAACTATATATCTATTGAACAATCTTTTTCGAGTTTCAAGGTAAAGGAATCATACCAGCATTTTAATCTTTGTCAAAAACGATATTTGGTTTAAACTTCAAAATTAAACAGATAAGTATTCAACTATGATTATCGGTATTGTTGTCCACATAAGCTCAAACTTATCAGATGTAATCATGATTAGAAGATATGCTTAAGGCATGAATTATACTTACTAGCCGGTGTTCAACCACATCACGACACATTCCCGTATCAAGATATGCACGAGAGAAAATCTTGCCGGTGAGTATACTGCTTTATCATCTGTTTTGACGTATATAATGATGTGAGATACTCACTTATTTTGATTGAAAACAAGCCCTTTGTAATTTAATCACTTATTGATGAAGAACTTGGTTTTCAAATACATTCAGGGCACAGGAGTAAGTATGTGAACAGGTTAGTACCATCGTACTGACAAAGAGACGAACTTAGCTCCCGCATAAAGCTGTGATATTTTATCACTTATTTTGGGGATGTGATATTTTTATCACTTTTTTGATGGTCGAATGCAGTATGTACACGTATGTATGATATCATGGAAGTTCTAGACTTGCGTAACCGTTATTTTTCGGCAAAAGATCCAACCATGATACTCCGTATATCTCAGATCCTCGACACTCTATCAAACGAAATTTCGGTACCAAGACCATATGCCAATGAATGGTTCCCACCTGGCTTTCTGTCTGTTAGGTTTATATCAACCTGCACATTTTAGTCTGATTGTGAGCCTACCGATACATCATCAGTAAAGCTACTTATCAATCTTCTTTTTATGCTTTTTAACCATTCCTGACAGATTTACCGGTGAGTTTTATCATCTTCAACTTATCCAAGAAACTCATTTTTGATTTTTCTAATGTTTTTGTATTTTTCTGAATTTTCTCCCCCTTAAACAAAAAAGGTAAATAAAGGACATATTTTTGTATTTTCTTGAAATTTACTCCCCTTAAAATATAAAACTGAAAATATTTTGTAGTTTTAGATTTTAGAAAAGAATTTACAAATATAGTTAGCCATGGTTGAGTTACTCGGGTTTCACCTTGATGCCATTGACCAAGAGCAGATAATCAAAACGTGATTTATCAAAAGCTTTGGTAAAAAGGTCAGCACATTGGTGATCAGTGTGGATTTTAACAACATCGATAAGTCTCTTTTCATAACAATCTCGTATGAAATGATACTTAATTTCAATGTGTTTTGTTTTTGAATGCTGTACAGGATTCCGAGTGATCTGTAAAGCAGCTTCATTATCAAAAAAATAGGAGTAGTAAGAAATTCAAAACCGTAGTCGCGCATTTGCTGTTGAATCCATAGAACTTGAGAGCAGCAAGTAGAAGCTTAAATATATTCAGCCTCACATGTTGATGTAGCTACACAAGTCTGTTTTTTGCATTGCCACATGACTAGGCGATTTCCCAAGAACTGACATCCTGTTGTTGTTGACTTTGCATCGATTTTACACCCGCCATGATCAGAATCACTGAATGCTGTCAGATCAAAGTTATCATCCTTAGGGTACCATAGACCAGTGTCAGGGCGTCCCTTCAAATAACGAAAGATCCTTTTTACAGCCATCAAATGAGAAACCTTCGGACTAGACTGATAGCATGCCAGAAGGCATGTTGGGTACATTATGTCGGGTCTTGAAGCAGTAAGATACATGAGAGAGCCGATCATAGCACGGTAGAGAGATGGTTCTACATGTTCACCCATTCCGTCTGGAGTAATCCCATGATTTTGAGCTAACGGAGTTCCCAAAGGTTTTGAGTCGTCCATCTGAAATCGTTTGAGAATATCTCCGACGTACTTGGTTTGATGGATTAAAATCCCTTCCTTTGATTGCTAAACCTGCAAACCTAAAAAGAAAGTCATTTCTCCCATTGCGCTCATCTCGAACTTCTCCTGCATAACCTGTTCGAATTCTTTGCACATTCGAGTGTTAGTAGACCCAAATATAATATTATCAACATAAACCTGTACTAGCAGCAAATCCTCGTCCCGTTCCTTGATGAAGAGAGTACAGTCGATCAGGCCTCATCGAAAACCATTCTTCAACAGATAGGTAGACAACGTTTCATACCAAGCCCTTAGAGCTTGATGAAGACCATATAACGCCTTGTTGAGAAGCCATTGTCAGGATGGAGAGGATCTTCAAAACCTGGCGGTTGCTCAACATATACTTCCTCTTCTACCACACCATGAAGAAATGCACTCTTCACATCCATCTGATAAACGGTGAACTTCTTGAAGGACGATATGCCAAAAAGATTCTTATGGCCTCAAGTCGTGCAATCGGTGCATAAACTTCATTATAATCGATCCCTTCAACCTGATTAAAACCTTGAACAACCAATTGCGCTTTGTTTCTTACACCAACACCTCGGTCATCCTTCTTGCACTTGTACAGCCATCGTGTACCAATCTTCTTGTAGCCGTCAGGCCTGTCAAACCAATTTCCAGACGCCTAACTTCTGAAACTGCTGAAGTTCTTCCTGCATGGCTTCAACCCACGGTCTTCTTTCATTGCCTCCTTCCAAGATTTTGGTTCTACTTGGCACACATAGCATGCAAAAGACCAATCATTCAGACCACCAGATTCCCTGATTTCTGAATACAATCCAGCATTCTGGTTATTTTGAAGCTGATTACGAGTCTGTGCACCACTTTGGACATCTCCAATAATATTCTGCTGAGGATGGATATTATGAATTCGAGTTTATGGCACATCAGGAACTCGAGAATTTATACCCAAATTGTTGATATTCAGATCAACAGTTAAATCGAGAGCTGGATTTGATGAGGTTGTAGATGCCTGACCTTCAGTCGTTCCTTGAGGTTGAATATTTGACGTATCATTTGAAAATCCAGGAACCGCACCAGAGGCAACTTCATTTGCATCATGAAACTCATCTTCTTCTGATGAAACACTATAATCCACAGCGTCTTCAAATTCCTCATTTTGAACAAGATTGTTAACCAAAGTCGACACTTGAGGGTTAACAATAACTGGTCGAACTAGTGATGAATCTACTGCAGTATCACTTTCCAATAACATCTGAGCAACAGCTGTTGCATCATCAAAAGTTGGCAGATTAAAGGAGTCAAACAGCCCATCATAGTCAAACATCCAAGGAGCACCCGGAGCTCTAACCGCTTCTGTATATCTCTGAACCTTAACTTCACCCCATTCTTCAATCTTCTTCAAAGACAAATTCCACACCCGAAAATTAGGAGTAGCATATCCAAGAAAGAAATCGATAGCCTTGGGACCAACTTTCCATGTGGGTCGATTATAGTGCATGGAGCTCCAAAAGGTTCTAAGAAAGAAACATCCGGTTTACTTTTATGTAACAATTCAAAGCATGTCTTCCCATGTCTCTTCACTGTCAGAACTCTATTCATCGTGTAGCACGCAGTAGCAACAGCTTCTCCCCAAAATTGAACTGGAAGTTCTCATTCTACTAACATGGTTCTTGCAGTTTCCTCTCAGCGACACCATTCTGTTGTGGAGTGTAGCGAGAAGTGTACTCATGCAGAATACCCTTTGAGGAACAGTACTCATCCATAACTTGATTCTTGAATTCCGTGCCATTGTCGCTTCTGAATTTCCTTACCTTTAGATTATACAATTTTTCTAGCAGAGTCAGGAGATTCTTGAGGATAGTAGGAACTTCACTCTTGTGTGCCAACATGTTTACCCATGAAAATCTGGAATAGTCATCAGTAACTACCAGACAATAAGAATCGCCAAAGGTTGTCTTATGTTTCATAGATCCAAAGATGTGACATCCCGGTTTTTCAGATATCTTAAACGCACTACTTCACGGTTATTCGTTCCTACGTTAAATTGGTTCGGAGACTTAAATTGCACGCTCGAAATAATTACGATAATTTCGTGTACTTGTCAAATGAATTACATGCTAGTCTTAAACATTTATAAGTTAGTGCGTTATTATGTGATGTTCCGATTTCGTGTTTTATTTTAGTTATAAAATATAGATGTAGTAAATAGATAAATGAATCGAATCGAGCCGCGACACGAGCCAACCTCATTTCCTTGTGACTCAAGGAGTTAACCAAAACTTGGGGATCAAGTTTTAGACCCAAACCAACCCACCCGAACCCCTTGCGGCCGTGAGTACCCAAACCGTAAACCCTTCCCTTTTCCTTTCACATCTTGCGCTATATATACACATACATGCATGAGGCTTTGCTTTACAAAACAAAACACACAAACCCTAGTTGTGAAACAGCCGTCAGCAGCCTCTCATTCACCTTCTCGATCGCAAGACAGCCTTGCTACACTTCCTCTTGAATCGCGGCAGCCCTCCCCACACCATTCTCCTTCTCGGTCGCAAGTCTCGCCAACATCCGAATCAGTCCCATCTAGTTCTCGGCTCATTAATCCTATTGTTAAGGTTAGAATTTTATGTTATTTCGCTAATCATACTAGGGTTATGAATTATGGATCGTGTGTGTATGTAATGGTAGAAAGTATTAGGATGATAATCGATTGATTAGGCTAGTTTGCAAGTATGATGATTTGCGGAATTAAGAAACGTTAGGCTGCGTTTTGTTTAATAAAAACTATATGTTATGATTAGGGTTTGCATGGGTATGATATATATGATAGTATATGATTGGAAATTCTGTTCTTGATCGCATATGTTCAATGTATCGATGGTTTAAGCGGGTTAGATTGTGATAAAGTGCTGAATCAGGATGCTGAATGGTGTTTACAGCCAACTTCAACTGGCTGTAACTTGGTTATTATTTATCGAAAAACGGATTTTCTGAAGTCTAAAACGTAGAGTTTTGAAAAACGATTCTAATGGCGCTGGATTCATATTTTTCTGAAGTCGTTTGATATTTTTAAGTGGCCAATTAAGTTCAGTAACTGAAGCTGTGAAAATTCTGAAAATTTGTTAGTTGTTTATCGAGTCGGATTTAATAATCTGTAGGGAGTCGAATCATTAAATTTGTACAGCAACTAGATATGGAGATTTCCGGGAAACTCCCACTGGAATTTTGTTAATCGGACGAACGGTGATTTTTAAATAAATTCTTCCGTGGACTGCAGTCAGAAAGTGACGAATCTGACTGCAGCCTAGTATATTAATATTTATCAATAATTGGTAAAGTGTTAGGACTTGAAAAATTTATATAAAATTCTACAGTATAGTTGTCACCTTCTGTAAAATAATTGGAATTTTTGGAACGTTGGAACTATTTTATAAAAATCCTCGAAAACAGCCTAATTATGAGTATATAAGCTGAAACTTGATAACTTGCGAATATGTGCACCGAAGTGTTGCATGGATTGAATTGTGTTCATGATAAGTTGTTTTAATCACTATGTTAATATGATGATACTTGCATGCATGTTTGAGTGTTAGGATTTGTGATTGTGTGTACCGCTTTGTGCGTAAATTATGTGTAGGATTTGTATTGGTGTGTTCACACACTAACTTGAAATCAATTGACTTGGACGCAATTAGCGGTCCCATCATTTGCAACTTCTGTGTTACACTAACCGAGCAACTACAGGTGAGTTCACGGCCCCTAATTTTATCCGGTTTTAAACAACAGGGGGAGAAACATGTATACACTCTACAACTCTATCTCTTTACGTTATACGAAATTAACGTCATTAAACTATTCGGTAACTAAGTTAATGTTAATGTACGTTATGGTCACTAAGCGCTATATCACACAAGTCCTCGACAATCTCTCGGATCGTTAGTATTGGGTTTAAATAGCGGGGAAATTATAAGTAGTACTACTGGGCCCGACAAGCCCCATCCGAGCTAGTCACGCTAGCCGACCGGGTATGGTCAACGGGTGAATAATTTGGCCTACTTCGCCATGGTCAGTGATAGGCCTGGCAACACGGAGGCACAACAGTCAGCTTCGATCGCGAACACTTACGTGACATAACTTTAGGCTAGCTACCTATATATATTAACATTGAACTTAATTACGAATCAACAATATTATCCCGGGTTAGGGATAATGGAACCAACAACGTTATTATTCCAGGATGGGAATAATGGAACTATCAGTGTTATTCCAGGATGGGAATAATGGAACTATCAGTATTATTCCGGGTTGGGAATAATGGAACTATCGGTATTATTCCGGGTTGGGAATAATGGAACTAAATCGTTATCCTGGGTTAGGGATAACGGGGGAAACAAACTTATAACCGAACAAACGAATTTATGAAAACCTGTGAACTCACTCTTCTTTAATGTTGACACTTGTTTCTTTACATGTTTCTCAGGACGCTAGGAGCTCTAGGTGCACTCACTTGCATTGATCAAGACATCTTTTATCGAGTCTCATTTACAAACATTGTTTTGGGTTTTTCTTTAGTTTTGGCGTTTGTGTTGGCGCCGTTCCTCTACTTTATTTTCATGCTTCCGCTCAACTTTAAAAACTAATGCTTCCGCTAAACATTGAAAACTAACTAAGACAATATAAAATCTACTATGAATGGTTAAACAAATGATTTTGGAAAACGTATTATCAAATCATATAGAGTCGTTCGACGTACTAGTGTCTCAGATTCTGGTTTGTTCACACGCCTCGCGGTAAAACTCTGCAAGTGGAAATTGAGGGTGTGACAAAAGAGGTCCATATGAAGATGTTCCAGTGGCCTATTCACAGTGTTGATCTTCTTCACGGGATGGGATTTTCTTGCTTGTTTCCCTTTCTAGCATGATACACAAACGTCCTGAAGATGAAAATTCTTCACTGGTACACCATTCAATAGATTGTTCTTCACCAAATAGTTCATTTTTCTCAGGTGAATGTGTCCTATACGTCTATGCCAAGAGATTGATTCCTTCTCGGTGGCTTTGGAGACAAAACATGTGACTTGTGCAGATGTTGTAATAGCTTGGCTCATATCAAGAATATACAAATCATTAATTCTTGGAGCCGACAGAAGAATCAATTCCTTGGGGATCTTGAATCCAGGCTTCAGCACATAACATCCGGCATCATCAAAATGTACCGTGAACTTCTTGTCACAGATTTGAGAAACTCTAAGAAGATTGTGATCAATTTGCCGCACATAATTGATCTTGTCGAAGCTCACAACACCATTAGAGACCATTCCTTCTCCAGTGATGTATCCACCTTTGTCACCAGCAAAAGCAACATAACCACCCCTTATGCTTTTCACATCATATAGGAGCCGCAAGTCGCCCGTCATGTGCCTTGATGCTCCACTGTCAACAATCCAATGACTGTTTATAGTTCCTCCTAGAACACCCTGCACATTGCACTAACAAGATTAGTTTGAGATGGGGACCCAAGCCTTAGTGGTCTTGGGTCGTCCCTTATCATCGAGAAATGTAATCTCAATTTTTGATGATTAGCAAACTGAGAACCTCCTTTTGAACCATTACCGGTCTTCTGTTTCCAAGATCCTTGTTTATTACCAGATTTACTATTATTTACAGTTTTAACAGTGTCTGGTTTTATTGACTTTGAAGATCTTTGATCCTTTTTCGAAGAATCCGATTTTAAAGCTTTCTCAACTGCTTTTACTTGTTTACGTTTTTGTTTCTCTTTTTGATCCTTAATGATTCGTTTATCTTGAGTCGGAGAAACAGATTTACGTTTGCAAGTTAGTTCATGAGGGGTTTTCTCTATACATCTTGATTTGGCTAGATTTTGACAATCCTTTATAATGTGGCCAAATTCTCCACATTTGAAACATGTTCTCCTTTCAACAAAACTAGGGATCGTGTTTCTCGGCTTGATGTTGAACTTGTGGATCCTGAGGTACTGGGTTCATTTTCATTACATCCATCAGTGTGTTGGGTGTAATTGTTTTGACTATTTCTTTTCAAAATCTTAACTTTCTTTACAAAATCAACATTAGATTTTCCTTGAAAAGTTTGGACTTTATCGGTACCTTTAGAACTTACAAATTTAATAGTTTTACCCTTTTTTCTGGTAACGAGAGCCTTTTGCTTCAACCTTCGGTTGAGAAATTGTAGGCTTTTCAACTCGCTTCCATTGTTTTTCTTTCGAAGCGGATAGTGGTTGTGATTTGGTGGGCTTTTTCTTTTCTAAAGGTTTGGTTGTTGATTTTTTAAAAACCCGATCTATAGAAATTAGATTTACGTTTTTAATTGGAAAATCTTTGTTTGAATAGATTTTCTTATCTCCAACCAAAGTATACAACACATTATCTGCTTCATCTGTCAACACTTGTGTCTTGACAGATTTCTTAGAAACGGTCTCTTGATTCTCAACAGATTGAGTACTAGGAGTAGCAGAAGATTCTACTCTTTTCCTTTCATCAAGAGGCTGATCCTGCTCATCATTTCTTGATTCATCATCTGATGTATCATCCTCTTCTTCATCAGACGATGAACTTTCAGGCTTGCTTGGTTCTTGAGAGGAATTGCCTAGTTTGAACCCTAACCCTGCCACGAATTCCTCAGGATTCAAAGGTACAGAGGGTTCAAAACGAGGCATCTCCTCTTCATCAGGCATTTTGGTATAGTTGTGTTTCATTGGGGGTGGACACGAATTATACCCTATGCATTGAACATCTCCCTTTAGTTTTTGAACTTCAATGATATGATCAAGCACATATTGGGAATTAGAATAACTTTCCAATTCGCGTTTGATTGAATCATATTCGCATTTGGCGATGGCTAACTCTTTCTTTGTTTCTTCTAGGAGATTAATGTAGTTATTAATTCCTGTCTGTTTATTCAAAATTGTTTTTGTCAATTCAGAAATACTTTTCTTAAGGGTTTCTATTACAGATTTGAATTCTTTTTCATTTCTAGTTAGCACCAAGTTCGCCTCTTTGCATTTTGATAGTTCAACAACTAAATTCTGATTATGACTGTTGGCGGTTTCATACTTTATTTTCAATTCAACACAGTCATTGCAAACAGTAGGAGGTTCAGAATTTACCTGTTTTGAAGAACCTTCAACATTTGCCATAAAGGCAGTGTGATGAGGAAAAGCTGCACCATCTGTAGAGAGTGTCTCTGTCTCTTTCACCCCAGCTTCTGCATTCCTCGTCATTCCTACCTTTTCAGATTTCAACATCTCAACTTCACTCAGCAACTCTTCAACCTCAGCATCATTTCCTTTCTTCTTACTAGAATCAGATCCATAACCATCTGAACTTGAACATTCTTCATCAGAACTACCAGCATCCCTAGATGTATCATCATTATTTGGAGTATTGATGCTGTGATCATGCTTGATTTGATCCACGATCTTAGCATAGCATGCAGTTCTTCCGTTTTTCTCAGTTCCCAACTGTACTGACCAATCGCATCCTTCATCAGATTGAACTACCAAAGCTCTATGCGTGTTTGAAGGTCCTGATTGATTGTTGTTGTTAGAGTTACCAACAGCTACTATTCTTCTTTCATTGTTGTACTGTGCTTTGTTGGATGGTTGAGACTGATTTCGAAAGGGATTGTGATTTCCTTCCTTGCTAGGTCTTGTGCATTCCCGCTTGAAGTGACCTATTTTTCCACAGTTGAAGCAAGTAGCGACGTTTTTGTCAAAGCCATATTTTGTATCCTTCTTGCTTTCCAAACTGGTTCTCCCTGTTCTTCTCATGTAATCCTTTGCTCTTCTCATAGCGCTTGCAATGCCCATTTGATGTCCATCAGCTCCATTTCATCTCGGTCAGTTTGTTCATAGTCTTCGTTTGTTAAATTGATGTTCCCTATTTGACCTGTAACTAAACCACAATACGCACTGACCATGGTATTTAGAAGTTCCACATATTCATGTGCAAGTTCTACGTTGATTTTGGAGAGATTTGACATGTCAAGTTTGACAGTGTTGGGATTTGCAGATTGATTGTTGCTTCCATAGAAAGCTTGTTGAGGAGCTTGCTGTGGAGCTTTATGCGCTAAATCCCTTGGTTGTGGAAGGAAGGCTTTCGGATCAAAAGCCTGTCCATAGGCTTGATTACTCGAACCTGTAGGCTGACTTGATTGAACTGGTTGGGGTAGGAAAGGGTTCACGTTTGACACAAACGCGGTTTGCAGCTTCAGTTGCTGACTTGAGCTTGTACCTGCATTTATACCTCCAAAATACATTTCAGGGTTTTGTGGAGCAGAGACTCGTTGTGCCTTCCGGAGTTCTTCTTCATTCTTGTTATCTAGTTTCTGCACAAATTCATAAATACTAATTGAGTCCAAAACACTTGTATGTTTTAAAAGATCAATAAATTGACCCCATTTTGGTGGTAAAGCATCAGCAAATCGCATCACAATTTCTTATGGTGCTGCTAACACTTTATACGAGTACATTTTGCTGAGAAGATGATAAAACCGAGTGGTCATATCATTCAAGGTTTCGTTCTCCATGAACATGAAACCTTCAAACTCTCTCTTGAGCAGATCATGCCGAATCTTCCTGGTAGTAGCGTTACCTTCACCTCTTGCTTCCAAAGTGTCCCACAAATTTTTCATTGTAATACAATACACAAACTGATGATAAATGTCTTTATGCAGAGCTTGTGTGAGGAGAGCAAATGCCTTTTTCTCTAGAGCGTAAGCTTTCTTGTCACTTTCGACTAGATTGGCCAATGTGGTTGGATTTGATCCAGCTTCTTCAAGTGCTTCATTGTAGGGGATAGTGAAACACGTCCACAATTCCGTGTTTTGATCGAGAACATACGTATGAAAACGACTTTTCCATGAAGGATAATCGTTCATGTGATTTAACTTCGGCGGTCGGTTATTACTCCCTGTTTCACTTTCGCTCATTAACAGAGTTTGGATGCTTTGATTCTGATTCGCAACATACGCCCATTGATTTGCAGAGAGCATTGCTGTATGTTGAGGCATCAAAGATTTTACCCATGATGTTGCGGAGCTTTGCGAAGACTCCTGATTTGAGCTTGAATAACTCCAATCCCACGGGTTAGAACTCATTATATTCTCTTGTTTTATGAAAATTTAAAGGTTTAAAGTTTCAAAATTATAATTACCTTTTAAAAATTCACAGGTTCTGAAAATATGACAAATTCTTAAAATCACAAAGCTTTGAAAAACATGAAAAACAAACAACAACTGTTTCGTGCGATACAGCTGTTTCGTGCGAAACAAGGATGTTTCGTGCGAGACGCTTGTTTCGTGTGGGTCAAGTGTTTTGTGTGGTTCAGATGAATCGTACTAA
The DNA here is from genome assembly GCA_947069175.1 of Scalesia atractyloides. Classification (NCBI taxonomy): domain Eukaryota; kingdom Viridiplantae; phylum Streptophyta; class Magnoliopsida; order Asterales; family Asteraceae; genus Scalesia; species Scalesia atractyloides. The sequence goes on along the minus strand of CAMTDV010000022.1, from coordinate 38,842,933 downwards.
ACTTTTCAATCGCACAAACTGTTTTGTTTAGCGTTTTTCAGAAGAATCCTTTCAGAAGTGGTTTGGTGAAAAATTTCCTTTCTTGTGTAGACCTGCTTTTTCGAAAATACCTGTTGTCTTACCCACTTTTAGTTAAAACACAGATTTTTAACAGTCAACAGTCCAAGTCCAGATCCAAGTCAAAAAATGTCAACCCTACCAAAACTAATCAGATTCAATTTTTTTGCAGATTTCTTCTTCAAGGGTGTTCTTTAGAAAAATTTTACCATAAAATTTTCTGCATGCAACAGATTTTAACCAAGTTTTAAGTTAGTTACCTATCCAAAACTTAAGTTTTCTGCTGGAGATTCAAGAACACTTCAGAAATCTTCAAATTAGCTCAGACACAACTAAGCCCGGTTTTGAACAAGGAAACAGCACAAGCTCTGATACCACTTATAGGTCCACCTGCGGATGTCAAACCTATTCCTTGTTCATACAACACACACACAAGTGCGGAATCCAAGTGTGCATGCAACCAAAGCAAAGTAAAGAACACGGGGTAACCAAAGATTCACTATCTTGTTTAATGATTGAGAACAAGTACAAACATATACACACAATGCTCGTATGACTCAAACAAACTTGCTGTATTCTAGTGTCTTCGTCTTCACAAGAAATGCTAACTTAGATATCCACACAAAGGATCAGTTTGCTAGCTCGTTCTATTGACTTCTGGACCAAAGGGCTAATAGTCGGGTGTGTAACCTTGGCTGAGAAGGTTATGTCTGCTTATATAGTGTCTGTCTAGATTTCGCATGAATCACGATACTAGACATACAGAACACACTATTTCACACGAGACACATCTCCAGGAAATTGGTGCGGAGCAGCTGTTTCGTACGAAACACTCATTGATTCATACGAAATCTGTGATTCGTACGAATCCTCTGACTCGCACATAATCCTTATTCTTGGAGAACGAGTGCAGACATGACGTTTACAAGACTCAACGGTATGCACTCATGCAACCGATTAACACAGACAAGCTAAGATGTCATACTAGATCAAGATAGAAGGATATCTCGATCTGTTCGACACGACCAAACCTATACAGACACTTGAGCAAAGACCATACAATTACAACTATAATTAAGAACAAGCGACATACACAAAACTGTATCAACAATTGCCAAAATCTAGAGTCAAATCGTCCATCTCTATCGGAGATTATTTGACACCGGTATTCCATGAAGGGCCACAATCTCGTTGAGGTACAAATGCGATATCATTTTCATCTTGTCTGTTTCCTTAACGGGTAAGAAATAAGCAGACTTCGTCAGTCGATCCACAATTACCCAAATGGTGTCATGTCCACGTGATTTACAGGGTAATTTGGTGACAAAATCCATTGTAAGTTGCTCCCATTTCCATTTAGGAATCTCTGGTTACTGTAGAAGCCCGGACGGCTTCTGATGTTCAGCCTTAACCTTCGAGCACGTCAGACACTTACTAACATACACAACAATATCTTTCTTCATATCCAGCCACAAATACAGCTCTTTGATGTCCTGATACATTTTGGTAGAACCTGGGTGAATAGAATATCTGGGTTTATGAGCTTCGTTCAAAACCAGTTCACGTAGGTTAAATCTAAGCGGAACCCAAACTCATTTCATGGAGTACATCACTTCGTCCGCTTTTGGTACCAGTTCACACTCCAAACCTCTTAAACCTTCTCTCCTCAATTTATCATCTCTTAAAGCTCCTCGCTGTGCATGCGAATCTGGACAGTCAAACTCGTCTGTATGGTTAAACCCAAAGCACGAACATGAAGAGGCCTTTCCCACTCCTTCCTACTAAGCATATCAGCAACAACGTTTTCTTTACCTGGGTGATAGCGAATATCACACTCGTAATCATTGAGTAACTCTAACCCAACGTCGTTGTCTCATGTTGAGTTCCTTCTGATTAAAGATATTCTGGAGGCTCTTATGGTCAGTGTAAATTGTACACTTCGTGCCATACAGATAATGTCTCCATATCCTTTAAGGCAATCATAACAGCTCCTAATTTTAGATCATGAGTTGTGTAGTTCTTCTCATGCACTTTCAGTTGTCTGCACGCATAGGCTATCACTTTGTCCTTTTGCATAAGCATGCATCCAAGGCCCAAATGTGACGCATCGCAGTATACAACAAAATCGTCATTTCCATCAGGCAGGGAAAGAATAGGTGCACTACATAACCTTTCCTTCAACAACCAAAATCTTTCTCCTTCTTCTCTGTCGAATCAAACTTCTTATCCTTCTGGGTCAATAGCGTCAAAGATTAGGCTATTCTGGAGAAATTCTCAATGAATCTCCGATAATACCCAGCAAGTCCTAAGAATTGTCACACCTCTAGAGGGAGTCCTTGGTGCTTCCCAATTCTTAGTCGCTTCAATCTTTGATGGATCCACATGTATACCTTTCTCATTTATGACATGCCCGAAAATATGGAGTTCTCGAATCCAGAATTCACACTTAGAGAACTTGGCATACAACTTCTTCGTTCTTCAGTAGCTCCAAAATCGTCTTCAGATGTTGCTCGTGATCTTCTTTGGTTCACGAATAGATAAGTATGTCATCAATGAATACTATCATGAATATTTCCAAATAGGGTTTGCATACCATGTTCATGAGATCCATGAACACTACAGGCGCATTAGTTAAGCCAAAAGGCATGACTAAAACTCATAATGGCCATAACGTGTTCTAAAATCAGTCTTCGGAACATCTTTTTCAGCAATATTCAATTAGTGATATCTCAAACGCAAATCAATATTCGAGTAGTAACTGGATCCTTGCAATTGATCAAACAGATCATCAATTCTAGGTAGTGGGTACCAATTCTTGATAGTTAGTTTGTTCAGCTCCCGATACTCTATACCCGTCCTGAAGGAACCATCCTATTCACAAACAAAATAGGTGCTCCTCAAGGCGAAAAGCTTGGTCGAATGAAACCTTTGTCTAGTAGCTCTTGGAGCTAATTCGACAGTTCTTTCATTTTCGAAGGTGCTAATCTATAAGGAGATTTTGCAATCGGTGCTGCACTAGGAACAAGATCAATTCTAAACTCGATTTGTCTCGTAGGGGGCAATCCAGTAAGTCTTCAGGGAAAACTTCTGGATACTCACGAACTATAGGAATCTCTTCTATCTTCCTTCCTTCGATCTTCGTATCAACCACGTTGACCAAGAATGCAAGATAACCCTTACGCAACATCTTGTGCATTTTCATAACACTAACGACTATGATTTCCCATTTGTTCGATCTCCGTGAATCACTATTGCTTTATCGCCAGGGCAGGGTATTTGCACTAATTTCTATGAACAAACAATCTCAGCTCTATTCTTAGATAGCCAATCCATCCCAACAACTACTAGAAACTACCAAGCTCTACTGGTAACAAATCGATACTAAAACTAGGATCGCATAACCGAATACTGCAACAACAATGACTTCATTGGTTTCTACCAATTTACCATTTGCCAATTCTATTGATACTTTTTATCTAGCTTACTTTCTTGAGAAAACAAAAACGGTTCAAAGTTTTTCGAAACAAAACTCAAGTAAGCTCCAGTATCAAATAGTACGAACGCAGAATGGTTATTGATTAAGAATGTACCGGTAAGAACTGCAGGATCATCACGAGCTTTCCAGCATTCAACTCAAATGCTCTACCTCTGGCACTCTGACCTTTCATCTTACGACAATCCCTATCCACATCTTTCCCATAACCACTGGTTTTAGTTACAAATGCTTTACCCAAACTACGTTTCTTCACATGCTTCTCATCAGAATCCTTTCTTGAACTTTCCTTGAGTCCCCAGACCTACGCTCAGAGCGCTCCTTTTGATTGGTTTTCTTTTCTACACTAGCTTTCGCTAACAACTTCACAGTCTCATCCTTTTTGTTAAGGCTACTTTTGCGAACAACATCACCGGTCAATGATTTTGCTAGTGCAGTAGCTTCTAGATAGGTAGTGGGTTTCGCTGATGTGACCATACTGCGAATCTGTAGCGCCAATCCCCAAATGTACCTTTCAGTCTTAACATAATCATGAGTGACCATTCGAGGAACCAACCTAGCCAGATCACTGAATCGAGTCGTATAAGCTCTGACATTCAAACCTTCATGGTTAGATTCCAGAAGTCAGTCTCAATCTTTTGTAACTCACTACGCGGGCAGTATTCCTTAAGAAGCATCTCTTTCAGTTCATTCTAGGTAAGACCATAGGCAACATCTTCTCTGAAAACTTGAACTTGATCATTCCACCAGGATAAAGCTTCGTCAAGAAATGAACATGAAGCTACCTAACCCTCTGATCAGCTGCACAACCGCTGATTGCCATCACAGACTCCATCTTCTCAATCCATCTAACGATATCAAAGGGTCCTTCAGCACCTGTAAATGATCTTGGGTTACAACCCTGGAATGTCTTGTACGTACATCCATGCACTGTTCACAAGGTTAATGAATAATCAAGATTACTCTTAAATTATATCATAACACAAGAAACTATAAAACTGTTCCAATCATTATTCTACCTAGAGGGTTTCCAATAGGCACTTCACCGAAACCGTGCACATTAGTACCATGTCCATGTCCTTGCCCTATAGTCTGATTAGCTTCACGCTGTTCTAAGGCAGTGTTAACGTGCTGAGTGATTAGTTGCGGCAACTCCTCATGTGTGGTAGGTAATCCAGTACCGTCAGTAGAGGGACCCTGTCTCACTTTTGGTGGCATATTGACGTTTCTATTATTGTAACAATAATAGCAACATAAGACAATATTTAAATAACTCAATCATTAAATGCTAGTGGATTAAACAATATGCTTGTAATCACAACTTCATAATAATGAGAAAATTTTAACCAAATCCCCCTTATATTGATATTTTATCATGGAAATTACATTGCTTGTTTGTAGTTCAAAAGACTAACAAAATTTAGTGTGAATAGGATCAAACACCATCAACAAGTTCACCGAATTTCCTCCTAAAATATATAACTGGCATACAAGCCTAAATAGGGTTACCAAAAAGAGACAAAACAATTAACCAACAATCACTTAAAACCCAAAGACTCCAAAAGTTTCCTAACTAGCTCCTTGAGCTCCACAATCCTCCAGTGCATCTGATCCATGGCACTATCATCTAACTCCGAATATTGTCATACGCATCCATCTGGCCTTCAAGATCCTTCATCTTGCCTTGGCCGTCTCTAGGTCTCCGGGTAAGGCAGCGATCAGATGATCACAATGAGAACATCGGTCAACCCAGACTCCTTTCTGCTTCTTTAAAGCAGACTTAGTAGCGGCTCTAGACGTCGATGCAATGTTTCCAGTGGGTCGAGTTCTCTTCCTACGACGAGTATAGACTAGTAAAGGAGTAGTAGAAACTCGTGATTCAGACTGCGGAACGGACGACTCTGATAAGACTTGCGGATGGATCTCAGTGTTGGCTCAACAGTAGCAGTAGGTGGGACTACCAATAGCTCTAAAGGTTAAGCCGTGATTAGACGTGTTCAAAAAAATCTGGTTTCGCAACCGAAACGGGAAAAAAAACCAAAACCGGTTTTTTTAACTGGTTATTTTGAAACCGGTTCGGGTAGTAATCGGTTAAACCGGTTAGCCACCGATTCGGATTTTATCAACCAAAACCGGTTAAGAAACCTGTTAAATTTAAAACCGGTTATTGTAAAAAACCGGTTTTATAAACCGTTAACCGGTAACGCTATAAAAAAACCGGTTTTTAAAACTGGTTAACCGGTTAAAAACGGCCAAATTCTAGCAACGGTCAAATGACCTTTTGGGAGGCTCCTAGCCGTTTTTTTGGACTTATTTTGGCCTAAAAATCATTCCCAACTAGTATATAAGGGTTGCGGGTGTTTGGGTTGAAGCACACCACTCTCTAAACCTCCAAAAACTCTAAAAAACGCTCAAAATCTTGTTCGATATTTCTTGAAAAAGCATGGCAAGCTCTAGTGCTCATGATTCGGTCCACATTGGCGAGTCTACAACGGACACGGTGGTTCGTGTTATTCCAACGAAGCGCAACCCCGAAGTTTGGGCATATTTCGATTTGTGCGAATGGCCAACGGGAGAAAAAAAGCGCGTTGTCACCATTGTAATGGTTTCTACGCCGAAACCACAAACACCACATTGAGACAACACATCGAAAAACGTTTTGCAGGGCGTTGAAACAACAACCCGCTAGTGGTCAAACCTCCATGGCAAGTGAAGGCGCTTCTTTGTTCGCCTACAATTACGAAATGGCTAGGGAGGAAATGGCGAAGTTTGTAATCCAAGAAAGTTTGCCGTTCAACACTTTCGACAAACAACGCTACACAAAGATGGTTCAAAGAACTCTCCAACCACGATACACCCATGTAAGCCGTGCTACTCTTAGGAGAGATTGTTTGAAATTATGGAAAAATGTTAAACAAGAATTAATTTCTTATTTTGAAAAATTAGAAAACTTGACTAGTGATGTTTGGTCCGTACCGCACGGTTCACCCGACTCATATATTTGTGTCACCGCCGATTGGATTGAACCGTCGACGTGGCAAATGATGAAACACACAATTTTTTTAAATTATTTGATTACCCTCAAACTGGTGAAGCTATTTATAAAGCAATCGACAAATGTATTGCAACATACAAATTGGAAAACAAGATTTTTTCAATATCTTTTAACGCCTCTAACAATATGGTTTCGGTAATGCATTTAAAATTAAATACAAACCGATTTGTGAAGGTATTTTTTCCATAGTCGATGTATTGCACACATCATTAATTTGGCCGTTCAAGACGGTTTAAAGGTTATTGAACCACAAAAGGAAGCTTTCAAAAAAATGTTATGTCATATATATAGTAACACACGTAGACATTCAAAATAAAAAAATGTGTAAGGAAGAGGGTCGAATATGCTTAGGACCCAATTAGGACGTTGCTCATAGATAGAACTCGACTTGCACCATGTTTGAAAAGGTTATTTGCAAAAAGAAAGTTTAATAGAATTTCATAACTCTTTGTCTAGTCGTAGGAAGGTTTCGCCTTACCACCCATCGGGTTGGGCTACTATTGAAATGGTTACACAATTGCTTCAAGTTTTCAAAACATCAACAAAAACTTTATCGGGTGTCTATTATCCTACAAGTTCTTTGGTGCTTCACAATTTGTTTAAAATGTGTTTAAAATTAAACGAGATGGCGGTTAGAGGTAGGCATATTGTGATATAGCGAACTACCGGCGGTTTTCACTTGTGCCGCCGCTTTAAACCCTTGCTTTAGCGTTTTTGGTACCGGTCTTTGATTGAAAAAAAATGCAAACGAATTGAATTTAAACACCGATCGAGACCCTAACTTTGGTGAAGCCGCAAAAATTCATTTCAACGATCAACTTACAAGAATGTATGACGTTTATGTAACAAATATGGTGCAACCACGTCACACATTCACGAGTCGATGAGAAATACCGCTTTCGGCGAAGGTTCTTCTAGTATGGAAGACCAAGATTTGTATGTTTATAACAAATTGTTTGATGAGTCGAGTCAAATGTACCGTGGTAACACCACTAGTAGCGAACTTGGTCGGTATGGTGGGTCGAACTTTCTACAAACAATGACTTCACACGAGTTTAAAAATTTTGATTTGTTGGCTTGGTGGAAAAGTAAGGAAGATCAGTTTCCGATCTTAGCCACAATGGCCCAAGATTTACTAACGGTCCAAGCTTCCACGGTAGCTTCGGAAAGTGCTTTTTCTATTAGTGGTAGGGTGATCTCGATAAGGAGGACTCGACTAACAAAAAAGGCGGTTAAGATGTCGTTTTGCTTGAAAGATTACTTGGATGCGGCGGAGAGATGTCAACACATACACACACACGAGGATGAATTGAAATACGAGGGCGAAGAGTACGAGGACGAGGTCCAAGCCGAATTGACAACCCCAATGACCGACGAAGAAGCCGCATTGGATGAATTCCTTCGCAATAGTTCAACTTCGGGTTCAAGCGAAGAAGAATAAACGAAGCTCAAGATATATTATTTCTATTGTAGTCCCACTAAAAAATATACATATATATATATAAGTGTGGACGTTCTTGCGGATTAATATTTTAAGTTTACGCCCTTAATTTTTTCGTTTATCGTTCGTATTTCCATGGTTCAACGTTATGTAGCAATCGTTTGTTTCAAAGGTTAATCATATTATAATTTAAATTTTTAGATTTTCGTAGTTAACTTTTATATTACAATACTTCATTTTCGGCCATAAAAAAAATAAACCAAGAAAATAAAAAAAAAATTCGGCCCACCGGTTTTTTAAACCGGTTTTTTAGCAAATTAACCGGTTTTTATAAAAACCGGTTTTTTATAAACCGGTTACAACCGGTTAGTATATTTTAAAAAAACCGGTTATTAACCGGAACCGGTTAAAAAAAAATGATTTGTACATGTCTAGCCGTGATAACAATGGTCACACCCCAAAAACGTCACAGTAGAAATATAAACGTAGTGGTGACAGAAGTTGGTGCCCATAAATATCTTAGTGGATGATGCAATATAAATTTTAGGCATACAACTTAATTTAAAACATAAATCTTAAGTTTAAACATAACCACAACCACGACAAGTTGTTTGATCCTTATGGATCTTAGTACACATAGTCTCACAAGTAGTTTTAAAAGTTGTCCAAATATTATTTATTAAAAACTTGCATCCACTACCACAAGACATGCCAAAATATGAAGCCGAATTCATGTTCCTGAAGAACACGTTAAAATCAAGTGTCAACAAAGGAGGGTGAGTTTACATATTCAGATTAGGATTAATTTTTTAAGGAAAACTTTGTTATTATGAGTTTTATAACAAAACATCCATATATATTTAAGAAAGTCAATTTTACTTCCTTCACAAAAATCCGAGGGTCAGTTATCGCAAGCATTTTCTAAAACCTTCGATACAAATCATCTTCCCAAGGTTTATATATTAAATTGCTAGCATCAAATGTTCAGATTCGTAAGTTTGCAAGACATAGGAGCTATATATTAACAATAAAGGTATAATCAATGCTAGAGAATCACAAAATATCAATTCATTGTTTGACTTGACACACAGCTACCGGTCACGACGGGGTGGTCAACCTGATAGATCTATCAACAATTCTATGCATACTCGTATTAATGATTAAACGGCTAGAATCGTGCAAGTGCCACATATTGGGTCACTTATAGTGCCTGCCTCATGAACAATATATATATCCAACTAAAATGAAAATTCTAATATTTTATGTTGTACGAATTCCCCAAAGTCCCCACCGAGACTTAAGCCTATGCCGATGCTTACTCCCTTGAGATCAAGCAAATTCGTCACAACTTAGATTTAAGCATTTTTAAATATATATGGTCGTTTTATCCCAAACACCGTAATAATCCATGTTTCTCCCCGGAACATATATTGAATCAATCAAAACTCGTTTCTCACCGAAATATATTTATATCAATCAAATCCGTTTCTCTTGGAAACATATTTATATCAATCAAAACTCGTTTCTTCCCGAAACATATTTATATTTGATCAAAAACCCGTTTCTTCGAGATGTCACACCCGGTCGTAGCAGAAGCGTCAGTATGTGACTATTAGGTAATCATTGCATCCAATCTAGTAAACAATATAAATTAACAACGATGCCATGCCATTAATAAAAATCATTACACAATTACAACTGTTCAAAAGTGATTTCATATTGTTATCCGTTTCAACTTGTCATCATAAGACATGATTCAAAACACATTGTTTCAAAATAAGACATCGTTTTATCACAAATTCATAATGAGGTTTTGACCCCTATATACCTAGACGAAGTTGGGATATAAAAGGAAAACCCTCCAAAAGATGGTACATCGTTGTCTTGACATTCCCCATACCCGAATCATATCACTAGCTCATGCCTTGTGTCCTGAAATACATGTAATTTTAAAAGTCAACATAAAGTTGGCGAGTTCATGTAGTAATTGTTTTCGTATAAAAATGTCATCGATAATGAAATCCGAGTACGTTATTAGCATCAATGGCGTTTTAAGGATCTATCAGTGTGTCGCGAGCACCCTGACATATATGTGCCATAAGTAAGTAACCAAACTGAGACAACTTTGACATCATTGGGATCACAAAAGCACTCCGAAGGGTACACCAACCAGGAGTTGAGCGGGTCCCAAACTCAATAGATCTACTTCTTTTGCACCTTGGTCACTATGTGATTAATGGTTACTATTGTTATCCTCCTACTTACGCACAAATGATCATGTTATCAACTAAACCCATAGCTAACATACTGTTTGTTATGACATGTATTTCCTCTCGATAGTTTAAAAATCAAAACTTTGAAATAATTTTTGCTTTCCGTAAGTCGTACTAGTAACGGTCGGTGTCCGTACACGCATGTAACCTACATGCATATTAAGTTTATTAGACACCTAGGCCTCAATGGACCTTGTACTCGTTGTTCATCATGAATTCTTGTTATGTATTTCCTTGTTATGATAGGACAACCTTTAGTGTGATTGTAGTGTTGGTAGTCCGCTTGTTCGATTAATATTAATATATATATTTCTCATATATATATATATATAGATATATATATATAGATATAGATATATATATATATAGATATAGATATATATATATTTATATTGTTATCATTCTTTGATCATGTGAATCTTATCATTGGGCCTAACGCTTGTTTTCTTGTCATTAGGCCTAGCCCATGTTTTCTTGTCATTAGAACTTACTTAACGACGATTTAAGTTACTAATCGCGTTTAGTCCCGCTAATCACCCCATTAATCATGTCTTAATCACGATTAGATTTTTAGAAAATTTCGCCATAGTTTCCCCTAAACTATGGCGTTTTCCATGTTTTAAAAATGTATTTAAAACCTGTTTAAGCTCATAATCAAGATCAACAATCCATCACAAATCTTCCTATTATTTATTTACAATATCATCATCCATGGCTTTTTAATGGTAAAACTCTTATTGAATCATGATGACATTTCCAATATTTATTAGCACTTTTACATCACCATTTTTGTTACATCATTTAATCATGTTCATCACTTTAAACCTCTTGATTTCTATACTTTTTAGATGGTTACATCTTAAATAATAATGTTTATTTTTTATTTTTATAAAAATCCTTCATATGTGGTAAAGTTATCTTTAAGTTGTAGTAATCTTCATGGATGATGTAGTTGATGATCTTGTTTAGATTTAAACATTATCATGTTTAAATCTTCATTTTCATACTTGATCATACAAGATCATCCAACTTTTATACCCTACTTTAACATAAACAACATCAACATGCTAACTAACTACCATATAAACACATAATAAAACAATATTTAAAGTTGTTATTATGGTGTGTGTTAGGGTTTTTGGTTTATCTTTTCTTCATTTTCAAGATGATCAACTTGTACATCACTAATCTAGACATAAAAATAAGCTAGGTGATGAAAGAATTTTCCTTACAATTTGCAAAAGTTTATGATGATCTTAGAAGGAAAATGAAGCTCCAAAGAAGACCTAATGTCCTCCATCCTTGCTAGCTTCTTGAATGGTCTTGATGAGGCTTTAAAGTGAGTGTAATGTGGTGTTTAATGGTGGCTAAATGGTGGTGTGAAGGTGGTGGTGGTAGCCATGAGTTAGATAGAGAGAGGGGGGGAAATGGTTGCAATTTTTTTTGTGAAAAATATGATGAAGATCAAGTGTAAATAATGATATATAATCACATCATCTTTCAAGATCAACTCCCTTCAACACACCATGCTTCAACTCTTCCATTTTCAACAAAATCAAGTAGGTGTGGGACCCACTTGAAACCGTCAAAATGAGGGGGGTAAACTGTAACATTTTTAGATAACGCATGTTTATTAGAAGATATTTTGGTAATTATTAGGTGTTGTGCTTAGGGGTTTGATCTTGTATCCTTAGTGTATAATTAGGGTTTAGGGTGTTATTACATGGTAATTAATCCACTTGATCCTCCGATATAAGTTTCGGATGACGCAAATGTCGTTAGATCGTTCGTCGATACAATAATTGCTAATAAACAAACTTATTTATTTAGTACCGGAAGCTTTTGTTTTCGACCACCACAAATGTCATGGTGTCTACTTAGTGCATTTCTGACCTAAAAATATGCATAACTAGTTCGCTAGACAAATATACAATGTGTTAGGATGGCTGAAATGCCTTTCGTTCGATCGTTCGCTCGATATCGGACCCTTTCATATTCCGCCGTCGAACTTTTCCGAAAGTTTTGTTTATGTGGCCTCATGTTAGTTGAATGGATTCCGAGTTCCAAATGAGGCTTAACTAGTTCACTAGGTGCATGAATGAGGCTATCAGCCACTAAAATGTTCGTCGTTTCGACAAACGGTCGCTTTCCGGTCGATTTGTGCACTGTTTGCCGAATGACCGTAAACGATGTCTTTGTGCATTCTTGCTATTCTCACATTGTTTTCGGATGATTAACATTGTTTTATTAATATTCTTACATCCGGAATCCACCGAATTAGTGCTGCAGACAAACTGACATTTGTCGCATTTTTGGTCGAAACGGACAATTTTGCAATTTAGGTGTCGTACCAGAAAGTTATGTATTATTTGGTTGATCTAAAATAAGTGTTTTCATTTATATATGGACTCAGGTATGGCATTAACATGCCGTTATTCCTTGTTCTGATTCGATTTAGCGGATTTACCGACACAGTTAGTGTCACCGCAATTAGTGCGCCCAACACTTTTAGGGCATTGTTTTAGTTTGTTCCGCGTCGTAACGGAAACCAGTATATGTTATGATCCCTAATTCTTAGTATACAACGTACGACTCAGTTATGAAATTAAACTACGATAATATGCATGAGAATAGGGAATAAAATTAGTGATTAAATTGTACAGAATTACCGGTTATTTGCCATTTGTCACATACTCCCCCTGTTAAAAAGAATTTCTGTCCGAAATTCAGTTTGAGGCATCCTCTGTAGGAGTCTTCTTGAACAGGTGGTGGTATTTTGACTTGATCTGATCATTACGCTCCCACATGTACTCGGACGTGACGCGAATTCCAGCGAACCTTCACCAGTTTGATTTGGCTTCTTCTCGTCTTTTGGACTTTCCAGTCCATGACTTCAATTGGTTCTTTGGTAAATTGTAATTTGTCATCCACATGAATCTCATCCGCTGAAATGTGTCGTGTACATTATTGAGTTCCTCTTGAAGTTTCAACTTGTAAGCCACTGTACCAATCCTTGCCAGAATTTCGAAAGGTCAAATATATCTCGGGTTTAGCTTTCTGCGCTTCCCAAATCTGGCTACGCATTTCCAAGGTGAGACCTTTAACAATACTTTGTCTCCGACCTCAAAGGATAATGGTTTGCGTCTCCGATCTGCGTAGCTCTTTTGTCTATCTCGGGCTGCTTTGATACGCTCACGGATCTTAAATATCTTGTCTATGGTCTCTTGTACTAATTCGGGACCAATGAGTTGTCTGTCACCGACTTCCGCCCAACATAACGGCGATCGACATTTTCGTCCATATAGTGCTTCGCATGGTGCGGCCTTGATACTGGTGTGATAACTGTTATTCTAGGAAAACTCTACCAACAGTAAATGAGTATCCCAGTTTCCGCCTAAATCCATCACATAGGCCCGAAGCATGTCTTCCAACGTTTGGATGGTTCGCTGGCTTTGACCATCGATCTGCGGGTGAAAAGTTGTGCTTAAATCTAAGCGAGAACCAAACGAATTTTGAAATGATTGCCAGATCCGTGACACAAAGCGACCATCTCTATCAGAGATGATCGAGATTGGCACTCCATGTCGTGCCACGATTTCCTTAAGATACAATTCAGATAACTTCTCTGTACTGTCTTTCTCGCGGATGGTAAGAAGTGAGCTGATTTGGTTAACCGATCAATGATAACCCAGATCATGTCATGACCTCGAGAGGTCCGTGGTAATTTTGTAATGAAATCCATTGATATCGGTTACCACTTCCAGACTGGGATCTTAGGTTGTTGTAATAAACCATATGGTTTTTGGTATTCGGCCTTGACCTTTGCATAAGTTAGGCATTTCCCAACATAGGTCGCAATATCTCCATTGAGTTCGGCCACCAACAAAATTCTTTCAGATCCTGGTACATTTTATCCGATCCTGGGTGTATCGAGTACTTAGACATGTGTGCTTCATCCAGCACCAAGTCTCGCAATTCGCCATAATAGGGAATCCAGATCCTTCCCATGAAATATAAAGTTCCATCCTTGTTCGATTCCAATTGTGTTTCCATTCCCCGTAATGATTCCGCCGGAATGTTTGCTGGTTTCATTGCTTCTTGTTGTGCTTCGCGCACCCGAGTTGTGAAGTTCACCTGGATCGTCATTTCTAAAACTCGTACCTGTAATGTTTTGACTTGTTCTTTCCTGCTCAAGGCATCTGCCACAACATTTTCCTTGTCCGGGTGATACTTGATTTCACAGTCATAATCATTCAACAGTTCCACCCAACGTCGTTGGCGCATATTCAGTTCCTTTTGATTGAATATATGTTGAAGACTTTTATGGTATGTGAATATGGTGCACTTAGTGCCATACAAATAGTGACGCAAGATCTTCAAGGCAAATACGACTGCACCTAATTCTAGGTCATGCGTGGTATAATTCGTTTCGTGAACTTTCAGCTGACGCGACGCGTACGCATGACTTTCTCGCGTTGCATTAACACACAACCCAAACCTTGATGCGATGCATCACAGTACATCACAAAGTCATCGGTACCGTCTGGGAGTGATAATATCGGTGCTTTACATAATTTCTCCTTTAATACTTGAAACGCCGATTCTTGCTTTTCTCCCCACTCAAACTTCCTATCTTTTGTGTAAGCGAGGTTAGTGGCTGAGCAACTTTTGAGAAGTTCTCAATGAATCTTCTGTAATATCCCGCTAAGCCTAGGAATTACCGTATTTCCGTGGGGGTTCTTGGCGTGGTTCAGTTCTTTATAGCCTCGATCTTCGAAGGGTCAACGTGTATTCCGTTCTCGTTCACCACGTGACCGAGAAATTGCACTTCGCGAATCCAAAATTCGCATTTCGAGAACTTAGCATATAATTGCTCCTTCTTCAGCAATTCAAGTATAGTTCTCAAGTGTTGCTCGTGTTCTTCCTCAGTTCGTGAGTATATCAATATGTCATCTATGAAGACGATCACGAACTTGTCGAGGTATGGCTTACATACCCGGTTCATCAAATCCATGAACACTGCAGGGGCGTTCATTAGGCCAAATGGCATAGCAAGAAACTCGTAATGACCGTAACGAGCCCTAAACACCGTCTTAGGAATACTTTCCTCTTGGATTCTCAACTGATGATATCCGAATCTTAAATCGATTTTGAGTAGAAACTCGACCCTTGCAACTGATCAGATAGATCATCGATCCTTGGTAATGGGTACCGGTTTTTGATAGTTAACTTGTTTAGTTCCCGGTAGTCGATGCACATGTGAAAGGTTCGTCCTTCTTTTTCACAAACAGCACCGGAGCTCCCCAAGGCGAGAAACTCAGTCTTATGAAACCCTTGTCAAGAATTCTTGCAACTGAGTAGATAATTCCTGCATCTCCGAGGGCGCTAGTTGATATGGGGCTTTCACCATAGGTGCAGCTCCTAACACTAAATCAATACGGAATTCGACTTGTCGCTATGGAAGTAGTCCTGGCAAGTCTTCCGGAAAAAAACTTTGGGATATTCCCTAACTATCGGTATGTCTTCCACCTTGTGCTCCTCGGCCTTTTTATCCACTACATGAGCAAGAAAGGTGATGCATCCTTTCCCTCAAACATTTTTGAGCTTTCATGCAGTTTATGATTCCTCATCGTGAATCATCAATGTTCTCCGTCGGATAAGGGGATGCGAATGATTTTCTCATGACATATAACTTCGGCTCGATTATCGGATATCCAATCCATCCCAATGACGACATCGAAACTACCTAGTTGAACTGGTAATAAATCTATATTAAACTTTCATTAACCCAATTCTAACGTGCATTTCTTTATTATTTCACCCGACTCTACCAATATCCCATTAGCTAGTTCAATCGAATACGGAACATCTAATTCACTCGACTTTACCCCAAGTATATCTCTAATCTCCTTAGAAATAAAACTGAAATCTGCCCCGGTATCAAAAAAATAGATGCAAAGTGATCATTGATAGGGAACGTACCGGTGACCACGTTCGGGTCCTAGAGAGCATCCTTAGCTCCAATCACGAATGCTCTTCGCCGTGCTTGGTTTTCTTTAGGGTAATCTTTCTTGAAGTACCCTTTGTCTCTGCATCCAAAACAACCTTGATCTCTAGTATTTGTTCCCCGCACACATCGGTGCGATGTCCAAACCTACCACATTTTCCACACTTGGGGCCTCGGCATTCCCCGTAGTGGTGGAAAGGGCATTTGGGGCATTTCGGTGCTCCCCCATTATAAGAATTTTTAGCAGCAGTGTTTGTGGTAGTGGTAACATATGCCTTGGTTTCTTTAATTCCTCTCGTGGATTGCTTCTTGTTACTATTATTATTACCTCGAGAGCATTTCTTGAAATGGGAGAATTTTCTTTTATTGGAGTCCATCGTCTCCTCAGTAGTTTCCTTCTTGTTCACACTACATTTAGGCAACCTTCCCTGACGTACAGCCTCCTCAGTAAGGCTGACAGCTAGATCAATTGCTGCTCCAATCTCAGTGGGTATCAAAGAAGTAACCAGACTTAGAATTTCAGGGGCAAGTCCCCGATATACTTCTCAATTCGCTTAAATTCAGGCTCTACTAAGTATGGCACCACTCGAGATAAGTCATGAAATCGTTTTCGTGTACCCAACAATATCTGAACCAACCATATTTAAATTCCAGAATTCCGTCTCCAACTTTTGAATTTCCGATCTTGAGCAATACTTCTTTCTCATCATTTCTTTAAGTTCCTCCCAGGTCAGGGCGTAGGCCGTATCGTCGCCCTTAGTTTGGACCTGGAGGTTCCACCAAGACAAAGCTCCATCCACGAAGAGTCCAGTAACATAAGTGACTCTTTGCTTTGCAGGGCACTTGCTCATACGGATGACTGAATCAGTCTTCTCAGTCCAACGTACGAAGGCTACAACACCTCCGGTGCCGTCGAAATACAGAGGTTTGCAGTCTAGAAACTGTTTGTAAGTGCAACCTGAAATCATTGGATACATCATTTAAGCATGAGTAACCAAATATCACGAATAGAATAAATGCGAGTATCGTGCGGTTTTATAAATAACCGTGTATTACCAGTTGGAGGATTTCCTCCGGTTGAACCTCCGGTACCTCCGCTGTGCTCGGAGCGGTTAGCTTCGTATGGAGCAATTGCTTGTGAAATACGTTCATCTAACTCTGCTTGTGTTGTCGGCAGTGTATTATTGTTGGAACTCCTTCGGTGGGGCGGCAACGTCTTCTGATATAATATGACGCTCACAATTAGCCGCATTACTCAATAATAAATTCGTATTTATTATTATATTTATTCATTTATTCATTATTATTATTATTATTATTATATATTCTTATCGACCATATATGTAAAACACATCGGTACATAATGAATAAGAATAATATATGCATACGCCATACGCACACCCATCGTCATCATAAACACATAACTCATCGCATAGATAGTCGCCACATCACAAGATATAATCATAGCATCACCACGACGAAGTACATCAATCATAATATCACCACATCATGACACTATCAACCATAACATAAAAGAAATACAATGTAAAATAAAGAAAATAAACTTTTATACAATGACAACTTGTTACATTTTGTTCGTGAAGATCCAAAAAGGACTTAGGGATACACAACCCTAGTCAATACAAGTTTTTACATTACAAAAAGTAAGATTTTCTTCTACATTGCTTCTTCACGTCATCAAGTTGTCTTCCAAAAGCCGGGATCTTTCAAAGCTGAGTCTTCATGAGCTAAGTCATCAAAAGTACATCTGATCCCCAAAAGATAATCACAAACATGCTACTGAGGTGGAGGGGGTGGTGGAATGGTGTTTGGTGAAGCATACTGCGATGGTAAGCCACCTCCTCCTCTAGGCCAGAAATGCGCCTAGTAGCATTAGTCTGGAACTGCTCTAACTCCTGCACTCGTGCCTCCAATGGGCATGACGAGTGGTGAAATGGGCAGTAAAAAAGTGGGGTCGGTGGTGGTGATAGTGGTAGTGGTGGTGGTGATGGTGGTGGGTATGATGGTGGGGGTGGTAGTGGCGATGATGGTGGTGGGGGTGTGGCTCTAGCAGCAGCATGAGCAGTGCACTGGGTCTCTAATTCCCAGATCCTACGAAAGATCAAGGAAAGCTGAAGATCATGCGAAGTCACTCTTTCCTCCATAGGATTCGGAGGGAAGTGTGAGGGCGTAGGGGTCAGAAGGGCTCGTACCCGGTGGGGGTATGGGGTAAACATACCCGCAGTAGGTGGTATAGGGCAGTGGGCATATATAGGAGGTGATCCAGCAGAGAAAGAGGGTCCTGCCATGTGGGAAGGTCCAGCTGCAGATGGGTTGAAAACAGGGTGGTAAGTGGACCTCCCAGAGAAAAATGGTGGTGGCTACTCTGGGTTACTGGGGTACCGCTCAGTGAATAATATAGGGCGGGTCCAGAGTAGTGAGCGGGTCCAGCATATGGAATAGGTCCATGGGTCGGGGTACTAGCTGGAAACGAGCTGACACGAGCCGGTGAGGCTGCAGGGGGTGAATACATCGATACAGGCATCTGAGGTGGCATCTGAGGATGACGAGATGTCAACGACTGGTATGACAGGGGGTGGGATCTCGAGTATAGCTATGTCATCAAAGACCTCTCCGTCACCAAGGTCATCCTCCATATGTTCGACATGGAACACTGGTATGTCATCATCATCATCGTCCAAATCAATAAATGGAGGAACAATGGCAAGAGGCACAGCCAAGTGTACAATCGCATGCTCGCCCTCTAGATGGCCATAAACGATAACATCGTGCGGGGGCTGCGGAATGGCTAGCACGTCGTCTGCCGGTGGTGCATCGTCCTCCATAGGATCAATAAGAGTAAGCGGCTGAAGGTCATCAAGATCTCCATGGTCGGCTCCATCCCCAAGGGGTAGGGCCTCAGTCCGGGGTTGTATCCATCATCAGATACATACTCCATAGGGTCCTCTTCGTAACTCGACGAGGAAGACATAGTCCTGACAAATAATATGTACAATGCATAAATATTCATGTTAGTAATTTAATATTACTTATGATATATTTTATATTAATCACCACTTCTCATGCACGACTTGTTCTCTTCTGTTTTGACATGCAATCTTACTGTTTTGTGTCTATCCACTATAGACTAATCATGTATTGATCCTTGCTCGTTACTTATAGTTGAGCTCGTGTGATAGATCCTAATGTTATCGTGACACAATGAAAACCTTTTTGTTATCTTGTTATAATTCCAAAACATTTCTATTTTGTTTTAAACTTTGTTTTCATGTGTGACCTCTGGTGATTGTAGACCAAACTTTAATAAAAAGTTTTTCCCCGGTTCACTACAATCGGAGCTCTGGTACCAACCTGTCACACCCTGGTTGTAGCAGAAGCGCGAGTGTATGACTATTAGGTAATCATTGCATCCAATCTAGTAAAAAATATAAATTAACAACGATTCCATGCCATTAATAAGAATCATTCCACAATTAATACCGTTCAGAAGTGATTTCATATTGTTATCCATTTCAACTTGTCATCATAAGACATGATTCAAAACACATTGTTTCAAAGTAAGAAATTGTTTTTATCACAAATTCATAATGAGGTTTTGACCCCTATATACCCAGATGAAGTTGGGATATAAAAGGCAAACCCTCCAAAAGATGGTACATCGTTGTTTTGACATTCCCCATGTAACACCCCGACCGCGTAAAACAATGAACCGCGGTGGAAACGTCGGGGAGTCATGTCACAGAACTATTGTTTCACAACTCATGGAATTTAAAATTTTGTTTGACTAAGTTAAATGTTTACATTGTCGTGGAATAAACAGAAACAACACATAAAGAAATTGTCTACTTTAAGGCCCGCGTCCATTCCTACGTGAAGCATGCATCATATTATCAAGTATTGATTCCTGAAACATATGTGAAAAGAGAGTCAGCATAAAAAAATGCCGGCGAGTACATAGGTTTTGTGAGTGTGTCAAATTCGTGGCCTTGTATACATATTGCAACACCTCGTCCGACTAAAAGAGTCGTTAAGTGAAAACTTGTATCAAAAGTGTTTGATATTGCAATACAATTAACCAACTAAACAAGTTGGTTAGAGTTGTGAAAACCTTGTAGCCATGAATCTTGACAAAAACATTTCTTTTGTAAAAACCTTGTAATAGATTGATTCATAAGAAAACTTCGTATGGTTTATATCTTTAAGTGAAAATCATTGCATGACATTGTTCAAAACAATTTGTCCGCGTTATAAACCATTCGTCTGTGTTATAAATCCATCGTCCGTGTCATAAACCAATTGTCCATGTCATAAACAAATAGTCTTTGTTTTTAATTCTGAAAACTTTTGATCGTTCTTTAATGAACACATTCAAACCTTTGTTGACTATACCACCAAAGGGTATCTTTAATGACCACCAAAGGGTCTCTTTAACTAGACTAACAAATCAACAATTGATTTGTTAATCAGATAATGGGATTGTCAATCCTACGTCATTGCCCAAACTTCCACCAAATCCAGTGAATAGTCCGATAATGGGATTGTCAGTCCTATGGTACCATAACATACTACTGGTTGGCTTGGCCAAAGCTAATGAATGTCATTCGTGTTATGGATAACGCATCAACAAGTTGTTCACATTATTGAAATCGTAATGTTTTATATATAAACCATAGACATTGTTTTTGAAAACTTGAAAATGATTTACTCACCCCAAAACATTTGCAAAACGTAAAAGAGGGAAACTATGTACTCACTTTGAAAATCATTTTTGTATACATAAACCATGTATATTGTTTTGGAGTTTTTAAAATAATTATAGGCACATATGAATCACCCCAAAACATTTGAAAACGTAAAAGAGGGGGCTATGTACTCACATAAGCCTTGCGTAGTAAATATGTAGATTTGAAAAGATAGTTTCGCACATGTGAATCACCCCAAAACTTTTAAAACGTAAAATAGGGGAACTATGTACTCACTTTGAAAATCATTTTGTATTTATAAACCATGTATATTTTTTGAAATCTTGAAAATAATTATAGGCACATATGTATCACCCCAAAACATTTGAAAATGTAAAAGATGGGGGGCTATGTACTTACTTGGGATTGCGAAAGTGTTCTTGATCAACGAAATAAACAAAGCTCAAACGTGTCCTAATGTGTCAGATAAATATGTTAGCGTGTCGGGACTACAAACGGGAGATCGGATAGAATGAAGTCTTTATAAACCAAACGAGTGTTGGAACTCATGTGATATGGCTTAACAAACTTAACATTCTGATTTGGAAAGGATCCTAAGTGCTTCTGACCCATTATGACTCGTTAAAGTAGTTTACGCTACTTTAACGGGTCATTAGCGTAAACATGTGATCGAATGGTTAAACATGTCCTATGATAAGTTTTAAATGCCCAAGCATGTTTGAAAATGTTAAAGCATAAGTTTATATGTCAAAAATTTAGTTACATGTGTTTAAAATTGATTTTTGCACAAAAGGGCATTTTGGTCATCATATTTTTAGAACATAGAAGTAACTTTTCATAACACTAACCAAACGATGTGACCATAAGGTATAACCTCAGTAGGTTATTCCCTATGTAACTATGGTCACAAATATGTGTCGGATTTGAAAGTCAAGCGGTGGTCAAGACCGCTCGACTTACGACCCTAAATAAGCACTAAACTAGAAGTGACGAGTTAGACATGTCAAAATATGTCCAACTAAGTTTATAAAACTGATTTGGTATCAAACTTGGTGTTTTGATACCTGAAAATAGTTTCGTCGTAAAATGCACATCATGCGCATTTTTGACCGAAACTTTGACTCGTCACTTCGACTAGTAAACGTGGCAATCAGAAGGTGAAATCGTTAGGGATTATAACCTTCGTGATTACGATCACATTTCAAAGTTCAATTGAACTTTTACTTGACAAAATATGGTCAGAACCAAAAGTCAATCAGGTTGCCAAACTGTTCGACTTTTAGCTCAAAATGTATATAAAAAAAATTAAAGAACTACGAAGAGTACTTACTCGTGTTGAAGAACACTTTTGAAACTCAAGATAGGAGGCTTCCAAAGGTTGGAAACAAGCTCCAAGAATGATAGAAAGAAGAACTTCACACTTTGCTTTGAAGTGTTTTGAAGTGGTGTGAAAAAAATTGAAGAATCATGGGGTATTTATAGTATTTTAGGATTAAGAAGGTGATGAGAAGTGTCCTCAAGTGTGGATTAGTGTCCTAACATGTGTCAACACCATATTAAGTGTGGAAAAGTGAGTGCTAGGTGTCAAAAATTGTAGATAGGTGGCAAACTTGGTGAAGAAGCAAAAATATTTATTATTTTTTTGACATTTTTTGCCCTTGGACTTGTATTTTCACATGTTTGCCATTTTAACCCCTTTAACCAAATATTTAGGTTATATAAAGGTGTCAAGACATGTGTAACTTATATTATGCCAAAAAATGTCGTGGATGTCGGTTCGTTCGGTTGTACGGTTATGTGTTTCGCAAAAGGCGTAAAACGCTTTAACGAACACGAAAATGATCAAAATTGTGCAACGATTGACATTTTTGCATTCTGATCAATAAACTACAAGATTTTATTGAATACAAAAATATTTGGAAATAAAACACAGGGTTTCATTGAATACGAAATTGTTTGTAATTGTGCAATGATTGAAAACGTACAAATGTCACAGTCTCCCCTACTTTTGTAAATTTCGTCCCGAAATTTAGAGGAAACTTTGTGAAACAGATGTGGATATTTCGCTTTTATCTGATCCTCTCATTCCCAAGTAAATTATGGGCCATGTTTGGATTCCTAGCATACTTTAACTATCAGTATACGTCTACGCTTGAGTTGTCACACCCCGACCCGCAGCGGAAAAAGTGATCGGGGCATAATTGGGTTATCATCAAAGCTCATGACATTTATTATATGTTTCATATTCATTAATACAATTTAACGGAAATAAATGATACACCATATTCTATCTATCTGTCTAAGCTTCTTGGTTCTCTTCTAAGGCATATCCTATGTTTTCCTTGCTTCAACCTGTTTACCTGTATCATGTGTAAAAAGGTTTTGGATCAACATAATGTTGGCGAGTGAATCCTATGGAAAAACATTTGAACAAGTTTAACCAATTGATTATAAATAATGTGCATACCACATATGAGTAAATGTAGATGTAAATTTATTCACACAACACATAATATTGAATATTAAACTCACATACACCAAATGATTGTTTTGAGGCACGCGATGTTCGACTCGTCTCCCACGAGGAACTGATGGGCCTAAATAATTTGCATACAACTTTGACAATATGTAATACATCACAACCAAACAATAGTTACATTCTAGTTTAGTTCATATAATGGTATAGCACGAATTTGCATAAGAAAATTAGTTTAAGCGACACATGATACACCCCAAAACATGAATAAAAGGGGAGTTTGTAAGAATCCACTCACATTGGGTGCGTTCGGTTGATGAGGTTGAATGCACGCGAAATGGTGTTAACCACGAGTGAAATTAATCCTAGATAAATCGCATAATGGTTCGGTAAGTAAACGGGTTTTATGAATCTATTTTAGTAGGATTGTTGGGTGTATTTTTGTGAGTTTGAGGCTATTTTCTAACCTTAAAAATGTTATTTTTAAGTATTTATAATTGATTTTTAATTAAAATAATTAAATAAAAATAATAAAAAAATATTTTATTTTATTGCTACAGTACACGTTGACCGTTGACTTGACTATCGTTGACCGGTTCATAGGCATTTTGTTGTGCGCCGGGTGAGGCTCGAACCCGAGACCTCCCGTACGCGTGCACGCAGCTCTACCAACTGAGCTACGTGTCTAACCCGTTATATATCCGATTTTAATTATATATATATATTAATTAGATTTAACAGAAATCCTTTATTATTAAAAACGAAATAAATCTCAGAACCGGTGTGCTCCACAGGTCTCGAACCCGGGACCTGTGGGTTAGCGGACACACACTCCACCGCTGGACCGTGTGTCTCACTTGGTTATAAACTCAGTTATCAATATACTTAACATATCACAAAACACTCCGGTTCTGTTTTGCGAAAAAGAGAATTTTTATCAAGGGGCGTGTGTGAAACCGGAATCGAACTCGTGACCTTAGCTTTAAAAGTGCACACAGTCCACCGCTGGACTGTGTGTCTAACCCGGTAATTATCTTGATTTTAATTATACTTAACGATTACTGAACTTCGTCTTCTTCACCGGTTTTAACCGGAAGTGACGACGGACTTGGTTCGAAAAGTTAATTCCTGTTCCTTTAGTGTTTTATGATCAATTACAGACGAGATAAAAGTAAAAAGGGAAGAAAATAGGCGTGAGATGTACCGACTGGTTTTACTCTGTTTTCCGGCAGAACTCCGGCGACAGAACTCTTTTTCCGGCGACAAGTATTTTGCAGCAGAAAGTCTTCCGAAGGCTTGAAAAGGGTGTGGGTGTTTTCGGAGAAAGTTTAGGGGGTTCAGTAAGCTCAGAGTTTACGGATACGGTTTTCCGGCGAATTATCAAGAATTTCCGGCGAGTGATTTTTCGCCGAGAAAAGGTGCGATTTGAGTGTGAAAGACTTCTGGCGAGTTGAGGTTGTATTTATAGGGTAGTATTGGGATTGAATGGGGTCTGAATTCGGTCTCAATTCGAAGTCAGCCGTTCTCCGGCGGTTACAGCTGATGTCGCGGTTCAGACGTCGGTTATAACCGTCGTAATAGTTAAGACTTCGGTTATATTGAGCGATAACGTAAATAAACGGCGAAATCGTCGGGATTTCCGACGACTTTTATTTTGGGCGCAAAAATACAGAAATTGATTTCGGAACTTCAATATTTGAATTAAGTAATTCCTTTATTCACCAGAAAAACAAAGTGGCGGAGCGGTTGTTCGGTTAAGAGATAAGTCTTTGGTTTGACCCGGTATAGACCCGAGTTCGAAACCCGGCAAATGTAAAACATTTTTATTTTGATATTTTTGACAGATTTTCAAAAACTAAATACATATCCCCGCATAATATTTGATTACGGATCGTTTAAAATTATTTTGGGCATTTAATTCGCAACTAAAATTTTAACTGACTGTTCGGTTGATAAGCGGAGCGGGTCTGGTAAATCCGTTTTTTGATGGATGTTACAGTATCCCTGCTTTTAGAAATTTCGTCCCGAAATTTAAACAGGGATATAATTGACTAAAAGAATGATGGTATTTAGTTTTGACAGTTACATACTTAGAAGAAATAAGGGTTTAAGTTTTTGTTTGAGGCGGTAACGTTCCTTGTAAAGGTTAAGTATCCTAATACAGGAATCGCTTTTTGTTGCCTACTGTATAAGTATTGTTAAGCAGGAATGATTCGCTAAAATGATATCACGCATAAAAGTTTTGAATATGCTTAGGGTTATATCCTAAGGCAGTAATTCTACAATCTACACAAATAAACACAACAACTAACAATTGTATCCACATTCTGATAGCATATATGTTTGAATGGTGATGGTTCCTCTCTCGTTTGTTATGATGGAGAGGTTAGTCTATATAGAAATGGATCACAATCCAATTTCTTTAAATAGTGAGATGATATAAATGTAACACAATTTCAACCAAGGCAATAGTAAATCCTACATGGAACTTCTCATAACCGCCTGATAACGCCTCTGATCCTTTGACAAGAATACTTATATATAGGAAGTACCAGCGGCGTATCCACCATATTCTTGTCAAATTTTCATTGGTTTTATCAGTGAATTATGATTAGTCCTATAACTCTACAACCAATACAACAAACATAAAAATACTGAAATGATATATATCTGTGCGATCAAGGCTCAATCAAACGGAGCCGATCGTATTGTATGTATTGAGAATGAAATTGTCTGTGTGCTCAAGGCTCAATCAAACGGAGCCGAGCTTATTGCATGTATTGAGAATGGAATTGTCTGTGTGCTCAAGGCTCAATCAAACGGAGCCGAGCTTATTGCATGTATTGAAAATGAATAACTTAATCACAACAAACAGCCTATGCATGGAACCTCTCATAACTGCCTGATAATGCCTCCGATCATTTGACAAGAATACTTATATATAGGAAGTACCAGCGGCGTATCCACCATATTCTTGTCAAATTTTCATTGACTTCATCCGCCAGTTATGATTAGTTCTATGCGACTCTACAACAAACACCACAACCACAAGATACTGATAATGAAAATGTATGTGCGTTCAAGGCTCAATCAAACGGAGCCGAACGTATTGCATGAACTGGAAATGTAAATTGATCTGTGTGCTCAAGGCTCAATCAAACGGAGCCGAGCGTATTGCATGTATTGAAATGTAAATTGAACTGTGTGCTCAAGGCTCAATCAAACGGAGCCGAGCGTATTGCATGTATTGAAATGTAAAGTGAAATGAAATGTATTGCATGTGAGACACAACTCAACTTCTGAGATATGTCGTGAATTATGATGATATGAATATTAAATCAATGAGTATAAAACCAACTGAACTAGTAATTTGCATTAAAATTCTTGGATAAAATTCCAATTGAGATACGTGAAAATTGAGATAACATAAAGAAAACATAAAAACTAAGTGATTAGAGTTGAATCTTGATTCTTGGTGAGAGAAGGCTAGTTAAGTGGTTGGTTTGGACCGTTAACATCTTCAACAGGATTGGCGTTGATGTTATAAACTCTTCCTCTTGCTGGTGGTGGAGCTGGGTTTGCTTGGTTTGCTTGGTTAACTGGGTTTGCTTGAGCTTGGGCGTTTATGATATTAACCAAACGAGGACACGTGTTTCTAAAATGGGTAGGGTCGCCGCAATTGAAACAAGCTCGAACATATGGGTTCATGGGGTATTGAGGTTGTTGATATGTTTGGGTCATGGGTTGAGTAGGGGTTGAGGTTTGGTTTTGAGCGGTGCGGCAAACTTTGCTCAAATGACCGTAGCGTCCACAATTCGCACATAGTCGACAGGGTGAAGTAGTTGGATGGTGATAGAAACAGGTGTTGCATTGAGGGTGAGGTCCAATGTAAGGTTTCTTATTTGGGTAAGTTGAGTTGGGTGCTACTTGAGCGTTTGGGATAGTTTGAGGAGGTACAACTTGTGAAGCTGGTTGTTTGCGTTGGGTGACGGCGAAGACTTGTCCATCACGCTTTCTCTTAGATGTAGGTGGTGTAGAGGATTCGGTTCGGGTGGGGTTTGAGGTTTCCGTTGATGCTTTATCCTTCTTCTTCTCCTCTTTGAAATCTTTGTTCCGGATTCGGTTCTCGGTGAGCGCGGTTGCTAGCTCCATTGCTGCTTCCAAAGTTGCAGGCGAGGTGCTTATTACAGGGTCTTGAATCTTTGATGGAAGACCACGAATGTAGTGCTCGATCAAACGGTAGAGGGGAGTGAACAAGTTGGGAACCATTTGATTTAGCTCAAGGAATCTCTTGTTGTATGTGGTGTGGTCGCCTTCCTTTTGTTTCAAAGCATGGAACTCATCCTCCAATTTCTTGATTTCACTTCTTGGGCAAAACCGTCTTGTCATGATTCCCTTCAACTCTTCCCAAGTCAAGGTCATAGTTTCTTCAACACCTCGTTTGGTCTTTTCTGTATTCCACCATGTGAGTGCTGTTCCAAGTAAACGACCGGTAGCATAACGCACTTTGCGATCATCGGGGCAATCGCAATTTAGAAAAGTGTTTTCCATTTCTTCGAACCAATGGAGAAGAGCGGTGACACCTTCAGTTCCTTCGTATTTTGGAGGATCGCAGGATTTGAAATGTTTGTAGCTGCATTTAGTGACTGAAAGGTTGATAGTGTTTTGATCCTCTTGTTGGGTTGGGTTAACGGAATTAGCGGTAAGGGCTTGTTGAACTTGAACTACGATGTTGGGTATTACGGTCGCCATTTGCTGAGCGATTTGGGTAGCCATGCGTTCACGGGCTTTTTCTGCTCTCATCTTCCTACGGGCGAGGTTAGAAGACATCTACAAGGAATACATGTCAAGAGT
Organism: Scalesia atractyloides; assembly: GCA_947069175.1. Lineage (NCBI taxonomy): Eukaryota > Viridiplantae > Streptophyta > Magnoliopsida > Asterales > Asteraceae > Scalesia > Scalesia atractyloides. The sequence goes on along the minus strand of CAMTDV010000022.1, from coordinate 38,814,553 downwards.
ATGAGTTGGATGCCTTTGGGATCGTGGGTCGTGTTTGGGATTGAACGTTCATAAAGTAAATATAGAAAATAAATCTACTACATCCATAGGATGTCTTGGGCTTTGCTCGCTGTTAGGCCCGTCATGCCGCCATACTTTACCTGTGTAATCATGTGGGCCCCATGAATACCGGTTTTTCATATGGTTCGCACGGTTTCTGCCTGGTTGCGTACACAAAACCCGGGAGAAAATCGAGAAATATGTATACAACGTGTGATATTCGGAATGTGTCCAGGCATGGACACGGTGACATCTCAAAGTGAGGTTAGTTCGAACGACGTTTGGTGTGGCATGCTTTGGCCTAATAGGTCCGTCGTACTCTCATCGTTAGTCCCCAGGTAGGCAAACTGGTCCGTTATTTTGGATTTATACGAATGCCAACCTAGACAGGACGTTCCGACTACCAGTACTTGTACCCTTCCAGTTACTACATGCCCGTCGCAGAACTTACTTTGATGAGAATTGAAAATTGCACAAAATCTTTGGATATTGAGAGTATGAAAATAAATTGAATACATGAACATCGATATATGTATAATGAATATGTATATATGTATAATGAATATGTATATGAGCATGTATGTTTGACTGAAATGTAAACAAATATGAAACAAATAAATATCACAAGTTTGTATGTAACCACCTAATCAAGTTAAATTTTAGGCAGACTATAGTATAGGCTCTAAGGGTCTAATAACCTATCCTATATCCCTATAGTCATGGCTCTGATACCAATCTGTCACACCCCGACCCGCAGCGGAAAAGGTGATCGGGGCATAATTGGGTTATCATCAAAGCTCATGACATTTATTATATGTTTCATATTCATTAATACAATTTAATGGAAATAAATGATACACCATATTCTATCTATCTGTCTAAGCTTCTTGGTTCTCTTCTAAGGCATATCCTATGTTTTCCTTGCTTCAACCTGTTTACCTGTATCATGTGTAAAAAGGTTTTGGATCAACATAATGTTGGCGAGTGAATCCTATGGAAAAACATTTGAACAAGTTTAACCAATTGATTATAAATAATGTGCATACCACATATGAGTAAATGTAGATGTAAATTTATTCACACAACACATAATATTGAATATTAAACTCACATACACCAAATGATTGTTTTGAGGCACGCGATGTTCGACTCGTCTCCCACGAGGAACTGATGGGCCTAATGAATGAGTTTTGAGGCACGCGTTGTTCCACGAACTGATGGGCCTAATAAATGAGTTTTGAGGCACGCGTTGTTCTTACGAACTGATGGGCCTTAATGAATGAGTTTTGAGGCACGCGTTGTTCTCGTCTCCCACGAGGAACTGATGGGCCTAATGTATGAGTTTTGAGGCACGCGTTGTTCTTACGAACTGATGGGCCTTAATGAATGAGTTTTGAGGCACGCGATGTTCTCGTCTCCCACGAGGAACTGATGGGCCTAAATAATTTGCATACAACTTTGACAATATGTAATACATCACAACCAAACAATAGTTACATTCTAGTTTAGTTCATATAATGGTATAGCACGAATTTGCATAAGAAAATTAGTTTAAGCGACACATGATACACCCCAAAACATGAATAAAAAGGGGAGTTTGTAAGAATCCACTCACATTGGGTGCGTTCGGTTGATGAGGTTGAATGCACGCGAAATGGTGTTAACCACGAGTGAAATTAATCCTAGATAAATCGCATAATGGTTCGGTAAGTAAACGGGTTTTATGAATCTATTTTAGTAGGATTGTTGGGTGTATTTTTGTGAGTTTGAGGCTATTTTCTAACCTTAAAAATGTTATTTTTAAGTATTTATAATTGATTTTTAATTAAAATAATTAAATAAAAATAATAAAAAAATATTTTATTTTATTGCTACAGTACACGTTGACCGTTGACTTGACTATCGTTGACCGGTTCATAGGCATTTTGTTGTGCGCCGGGTGAGGCTCGAACCCGAGACCTCCCGTACGCGTGCACGCAGCTCTACCAACTGAGCTACGTGTCTAACCCGTTATATATCCGATTTTAATTATATATATATTTAATTAGATTTAACAGAAATCCTTTATTATTAAAAACGAAATAAATCTCAGAACCGGTGTGCTCCACAGGTCTCGAACCCGGGACCTGTGGGTTAGCGGACACACACTCCACCGCTGGACCGTGTGTCTCACTTGGTTATAAACTCAGTTATCAATATACTTAACATATCACAAAACACTCCGGTTCTGTTTTGCGAAAAAGAGAATTTTTATCAAGGCGGCGTGTGTGAAACCGGAATCGAACTCGTGACCTTAGCTTTAAAAGTGCACACAGTCCACCGCTGGACTGTGTGTCTAACCCGGTAATTATCTTGATTTTAATTATACTTAACGATTACTGAACTTCGTCTTCTTCACCGGTTTTAACCGGAAGTGACGACGGACTTGGTTCGAAAAGTTAATTCCTGTTCCTTTAGTGTTTTATGATCAATTACAGACGAGATAAAAGTAAAAAGGGAAGAAAATAGGCGTGAGATGTACCGACTGGTTTTACTCTGTTTTCCGGCAGAACTCCGGCGACAGAACTCTTTTTCCGGCGACAAGTATTTTGCAGCAGAAAGTCTTCCGAAGGCTTGAAAAGGGTGTGGGTGTTTTCGGAGAAAGTTTAGGGGGTTCAGTAAGCTCAGAGTTTACGGATACGGTTTTCCGGCGAATTATCAAGAATTTCCGGCGAGTGATTTTTCGCCGAGAAAAGGTGCGATTTGAGTGTGAAAGACTTCTGGCGAGTTGAGGTTGTATTTATAGGGTAGTATTGGGATTGAATGGGGTCTGAATTCGGTCTCAATTCGAAGTCAGCCGTTCTCCGGCGGTTACAGCTGATGTCGCGGTTCAGACGTCGGTTATAACCGTCGTAATAGTTAAGACTTCGGTTATATTGAGCGATAACGTAAATAAACGGCGAAATCGTCGGGATTTCCGACGACTTTTATTTTGGGCGCAAAAATACAGAAATTGATTTCGGAACTTCAATATTTGAATTAAGTAATTCCTTTATTCACCAGAAAAACAAAGTGGCGGAGCGGTTGTTCGGTTAAGAGATAAGTCTTTGGTTTGACCCGGTATAGACCCGAGTTCGAAACCCGGCAAATGTAAAACATTTTTATTTTGATATTTTTGACAGATTTTCAAAAACTAAATACATATCCCCGCATAATATTTGATTACGGATCGTTTAAAATTATTTTGGGCATTTAATTCGCAACTAAAATTTTAACTGACTGTTCGGTTGATAAGCGGAGCGGGTCTGGTAAATCCGTTTTTTGATGGATGTTACATGAGTTTCTTGACTTCACGGTCCACTATCTCCACAGGTTTCTCGACAAAGTGCATAGTGTCTTCAACATGAATTTCGTTGAGGGGAATGTGGAGGTTTATATCGGCTAAACACTTTTTCAAATTGGACACGTGGAATGTTGGGTGAATATTCCCAAGTTCAGGAGGTAGCTCAAGTCGGTAGGCCATCTTTCCGATTCTCTCAACGATCTTGAATGGTCCAATATATCGTGGTGCAAGTTTTCCTTTCTTTCCAAATCTAATCACACCTTTCCAAGGGGATACCTTGACAAGGACATGATCACCAACTTGGAATTCCAAGGGCTTGCATCGTTTATCCGCATAACTCTTTTGACGTCTTCTAGCCGTCAGAAGGTTATCACGAATTTTCTTGACTTTATCTGTTGTGTCGTGAATGAGTTCAGGCCCAGTGAGCTGAGTTTCACCAAACTCATTCCAGCAGACATGTGAACGGCATTTTTGACCGTATAGAGCTTCAAAAGGCGCCGTATTGATGCTGGCGTGATAACTATTATTGTAGGAGAATTCGACCAATAATAGATGCGAATCCCAACTACCACCAAAGTCAATCACACATGCTCTAAGCATATCCTCCAGTGTTTGAATTATCCTTTCAGATTATCCATCCATTTGAGGATGATAAGTAGTGCTCAGATTGAGTTTGGTTCCCATGGCAGATTGCATGGTCTTCCAAAAGTGAGATGAGAATCGAGCATCTCGATCGGATATGATGTTCAAAGGAATACCATGACGAGATACAATCTCATCAACGTAGATCTTGGCGAGTTTGTCAGCAGATAGATCCTCACGAATTGCCAAAAAGTGTGCTAACTTTGTTAGACAATCGATGATTACCCAAATGGCATCATGACCTCTAGGTGTGCGTGGTAGTTTAGTGACGAGATCCATCACAATGTTCTCCCACTTCCATACTGGTATTTGTGGTTGCTCAAGTAAACCAGATGGGCGTTGATGTTCTGCCTTAACTCTAAGACAAGTTAGGCATTTTGACACATATAAGGCAATGTCCTTTTTCATACCCCGCCACCAATACTGGGTACGGAGATCCTTATACATTTTGTCTGCACCAGGATGGATTGAATAACGAGACTTATGAGCTTCGTCCATCAATAAGGTGCGGAGATTGTCTTGACTAGGAATCCACAAACGGTTCTTGTAGTAGAGTAATCCATTATCTTTTGTTTCGAGTTGAAGTTCGAGATTTTGTGGCAGCTCATTTTTCAACAAGCTTTGGGTCACACATGTATGTTGTGCTTGAAGGATACGTGTCTGGATATCAGATTGAACTCGAACACAATGAAGTTTGACACGTTCCTTACGACTAAGCGCATCAGCCACAGCATTCGCCTTACCAGGATGGTAGCGAATCTCGCAGTCGTAGTCGTTCAGAAGTTCGACCCAACGTTGTTGTCTCATGTTAAGCTCCTTTTGACTGAATATGTGTTGGAGACTTTTGTGGTCAGCGAAAACCACACATTTCGTACCATAAAGGTAGTGTCTCCAAATTTTGAGAGCAAAAACTACGGCTCCTAACTCAAGAACATGAGTTGTGTAGTGCTTCTCATGGATTTTCAATTGTCTTGACGCATAGGCTATGACTTTGTCTCTTTGCATGAGAACACAACCAAGGCCTAGGTTTGATGCGTCACAATAGACAATGAAATCATCGTTGCCGTCGGGTAAAGATAAAACAAGAGCATTACATAGTTTTTGTTTCAGTGTTTGAAAGGCTTCCTCTTGTTTGGGTCCCTACTCGAAAGGTTTATTCTTCTGAGTCAAGTGGTGGGGGAACCGCGATCTTTGAAAAGTTCGCGATGAATCGTCGATAGTATCCAGCAAGACCAAGAAATGAACAAACTTCGGTAGGAGTAGTAGGTGTACTCCAATCCTAATCGCACTAATTTTGGCGGGATCTACATGTATACCTTGTTCGTTAACAATGTGTCCTAAAAATTGAACTTCTTTTAGCCAAAATTCACATTTGGAGAGTTTGGCGTAAAGTTGTTCTTTCTTCAGGAGTTTCATCATTAGATGGAGATGTTGTTTGTGATCGGCACGAGACTTAGAATAAATGAGGGGTTAAGCAGAATCAAGTAATAAGATCATCATCAACAACTTGAAGAAGAAGCTTGGATCTAAGAAAGGGAAGCGGGCTGAAGAGCTACCGTATGTCTTGTGGGCAGATAGAACAACTCCAAAGAATGCTACAGGGCAAACTCCTTTCTCCCTAGTCTTTGGAACTATGGCAGTGATCCCTAAAGAAATGGTGGTTCTTTTAGCCAAACTTCACACTTGGAGAATTTGGTGTAAAGTTGTTCTTTCTTCAGGAGTTCCATCGTTAGACGGAGATGTTGTTCGTGATTGGCTCGAGACTTAAAATAAATGAGGATGTCGTTGATGAAAACAATGATGAACTTGTGTAAATAAGGTTTACAAACCCTATTCATTAAGTCCATGAAGACGGCATGAGCATTCGTCAAACCAAAAGGCATGACAGTGAACTCGTAATGGCCGTATCGATGCGAAAAGCAGTCTTGGGAATATCTTCTTCGAGTACACGAAGTTGATGATACCCAGAACACAGATCAATCTTTGAAAAGCAGGTCACAACTTATAGCTGATCAAAGAGATCATCAATGCGAGGTAGGGGATATCGATTTTTGATTGTGAGTTTGTTGAGCTCACGATAATTGATACACATATGGAAGGATCCATCCTTCTTTTTCACGAATAGGACAGGAGCGCCCCAAGGTGAAAAGCTCGGACGAATGAATCCCTTGTCTGAAAGTTCTTGGAGTTGCTTTGACAACTCTTGCATTTCAGACGGAGCAAGACGGTAAGGAGATTTAGCAATTGGGTTGGCACCAGGTACAAGGTCAATAGGAAACTCAACTTGACGAATTGGGGGTAAACCAGGTAGCTCTTCAGAAAACACCTCATGATATTCCCGAACAATGGGGATGTCCTGAATAGTTTTGCCCTTGCCTTTTTCCTCTACGATGTGTAACAAAAAGGCTACATAATTATTTCGTAGGTATTTTTTGGCCTGGGTGCAAGTCATGAGTTTTAGGCTACTAGAGGGTTTCTCTCCGTGAACTTCAAAGGTTTCGCCAGATGAAAGAGGTATACGAACAACCCTGTCAAAACAGATCACCTCAGCATGGTGTTTGGTTAACCAATCCATTCCTATGATGATGTCAAAACTCCTGAGTTGCATTGGTGTGAGGTCAATGGGAAAAAAGGTGGTTATCCAAGTTCAATTGGCAACTACGAATGACATAGTCGAGCACAAAGGGTTCACCACTAGCTATTTCCACCATTAAGGGTTTTACTAGTTTAGTTCTAGGCATCGAAAGCAAAGGTTCAAAGGCTAGTGATATAAAGCTTCTATCGGCACCCGAATCGAAAAGAATAGAAGCAGGATGATTGTTAACAAGGAATGTACCGTTAATGACTTTGTTATTAGAATTTATTTTTTATAATGCAATAATATGTTCTTCTAGAAGAAAACATGAGGGAAAATATGTGAGATAGACATTGGATAATCAAGAGAGATGTTTAAAATATCGAAGAAATATAAGAATGGTGGTCATTCGTTCGTTACTTAAAAACAAACAAACAACACACGTTGACTAATCAAAGTAAATGGGTCTTTATCATTATCGCGAAGACATGCTTTAGCCTATAAGTGGACACTCACCCCTAGAGTTCACAGGTAAGAGTGACTGGTTCGATAATGCGGATTTGTATGAACACTCTAGCCTTAGACAGAAAATTCAGGGTACATGCATCCACCCTTCCAGATTGCACATGTTCACATTAATAAAACCCAAACTTTGACGGGATTTTGAAAACTTACAAGGCTTTAAGCCAAAACAAATCATCTAAGGATAGATGATTGATTTTCAAAACGAATTTGTAACTTGTGTATTTGTTTTGGTAATCACCTAAGGATAGGTGATGGTATTGTTTTAATAATCTAAACGCAAGATAACTCGCGTTAGGGTCCTAGGAAGGTTATAGTCTAGTCAAAGCATTACAAAATAACCTAATTCCTATAACCATAAGCTCTGATACCAATCTTTCTGTAACACCCTGACCACGTAAAACAATGAACGCGCCGAAACGTCGGGGAGTCATGTCACAGAACTATTGTTTCACAACTCATGGAATTTAAAATTTTGTTTGATTAAGTTAAATGTTTACATTGTCTTGGGATAAACAAAAACAACACATAAATAAATTGTCTTTCATGTTTTAAGTCCTAAGGCCCGCGTCCATTCCTACGTGAAGCATACATGATATTATCAAGTATTGATTCCTGAAACATATGTGAAAAGAGAGTCAGCATAAAAAAATGCCGGCGAGTACATAGGTTTTGTGAGTGTGTCAAATTCGTGGCCTTGTATACATATTGCAACACCTCGTCTGACTACAAGAGTCGTTAAGTGAAAACCTCGTATCAAAAGTGTTTGATATTGCAATACAATTAACCAACTAAACAAGTTGGTTAGAGTTGTGAAAACCTTGTAGCCATAAATCTTGACAAAAACATTTCTTTTGTAAAAACCTTGTAATTGATTGATTCATAAGAAAACTTCTATGGTTTATATCTTTAAGTGAAAATCATTGCGTGACATTGTTCAAAACCTTTGTTGACTATACCACCAAGGGTATCTTTAATAGACCACCAAAGGGTCTCTTTAACTAGACTAACAAATCAACAATTGATTTGTTAATCAGAAACAGTTTCTGTCATTACCCAAACTTCCACCAAATCCAGTGAACAGTCCGATAATGGGATTGTCAGTCCTATGGTACCATAACATACTACTGGTCGGCTTGGCCAAAGCTAATGAATGTCATTCGTGTTATGGATAACGCATCAACAAGTTGTTCACATTATTGAAATCGTAATGTTTTATATATAAACCATAGACATTGTTTTTGAAAACTTGAAAATGATTTAGCACATATGAGTCACCCCAAAACATTTACAAAACGTAAAAGAGGGGAACTATGTACTCACTTTGAAAATCATTTTTGTATACATAAACCATGTATATTGTTTTGAAATTTTGAAAATAATTACAGGTACATATGAATCACCACAAAACATTTGAAAACGTAAAAGAGGGGGCTATGTACTCACATAAGCCTTGCGTAGTAAATATGTAGATTTGAAAAGATAGTTTAGCACATATGAATCACCCAAAACATTTAAAACGTAAAAGAGGGGAACTATGTACTCACTTTGAAAATCATTTTGTATTTATAAACCATCTATATTGTTTTGAAATCTTGAAAATAATTATAGGCACATATGAATTACCCCAAAAAATTTGAAAATATAAAAGAGGAGGGGGGCTATGTACTCACTTGGGATTGCAAAAGTGTTCTTTATCAACGAAATAAACAAAGCTCAAACGTGTCCTAATGTGTCAGATAAATATGTTAGCATGTCGGGACTACAAACGGGAGATCGGATAGAATGAAGTCTTATAAACCAAACGAGTGTTGGAACTCATGTGATATGGTTTAACAAACTTAACATTCTAATTTGGAAATGATCCTAAGTGCTTCTGACCACCCATTATGACTCGTTAAAGTAGTTTACACTACTTTAACGGGTCATTAGCGTAAACATGTGATCAGATGGTTAAACATGTCCTATGATAAGTTTTAACTGCCCAAGCATGTTTGAAAATGTTAAAGCATAAGTTTATATGTCAAAAATTTGGTTACATGTGTTTAAAATTGATTTTTGCGCAAAAGGGCATTTTGGTCATCATTTTTTAGAACATAGAAGTAATTTTTCATAACACTAACCAAACGATGTACCATAAGGTATAACCTAGTAGGTTATTCCCTATGTAACTATGGTCACAAATGTTTGGTAGGATCCTAAAATCTACCAAACGGGTCGGATTCGAAAGTCAAAGCGTGGTCAAGACCGCTCGACTTACGACCCTAAATAAGCACTAAACTAGAAGTGACGAGTTAGACGTGTCAAAATATGTCCAACTAAGTTTATAAAACTGATTTGGTATCAAAACTTGGTGTTTTGATACCTGAAAATAGTTTCGTCGTAAAATGCACATCATGCGCATTTTTGACCGAAACTTTGACTCGTCACTTCGACTAGTAAACGTGGTAATCAGAAGTGAAATCGTTAGGGATTATAACCTTCGTGATTACGATCACGTTTCAAATTTCAATTGAACTTTTACTTGACCAAATATGGTCAGAACAAAAGTCAATTAGGTTGCCAAACTGTTCGACTTTTAGCTCAAAATATATATAAAAAAAATTAAAGAACTAGGAAGAGTACTTACTCATGTTGAAGAACACTTTCGGAACTCAAGATAGGAGGCTTCCAAAGGTTGGAAACAAGCTCCAAGAAGGATGGAAAGAAGAACTTCACACTTTGTTTTGAAGTGTTTTGAAGTGGTGTGAAAAAAAATGGAAGAATCATGGGGTATTTATAGTATTTTAGGATTAAGGAGGTGATGACAACTGTCCTCAAGTGTGGATTAGTGTCCTAACATGTGTCAACACCATATTAAGTGTGGCAAAGTGAGTGCTAGGTGTCAAATATTGGAGGTAGGTGGCAAACTTGGTGAAGAAGTAAAAATATTTATTATTTTTTTGACATTTTTTGCCCTTGGACTTCTATTTTCACTTGTTTGCCATTTTTAACCCCTTTAACCTAATATTTAGGTTATATAAAGGTGTTAAGACATGTGTAACTTGTATTATGCCCAAAAATGTCATGGATGTTGGTTCGTTCGGTTGTACGGTTATGCGTTTCGCAAAAGGCATAAGACGCTTTAACGAACATGAAAATGATCGAAATTGTGCAACGATTGACATTTTTGCATTCTTATCAATAAAATACAAGATTTTATTGAATACAAAAAATTTGGAAATAAAACATAGGGTTTCATTGAATACGAAATTGTTTGTAATTGTGCAATGATTGAAAGGGCACAAATGTCACACCCCATACCCGAATCATATCACCAGCTCATGCCTTGCGCCCTGAAATACATGTAATTTTAAAAGTCAACATAAAGTTGGCGAATTCATGTAGTAATTGTTTTCGTATAAAAATGTCATCGGTAATGAAATCTGAGTATGTTATTAGCATCAATGGTGTTTTAAGGATCTATCAATGTGTTGCGAGCACCCATATGTGCCATAAGTAAGTAACCAAACCGAGACAACTTTAACATCATTGGGATCACAAAAGCACTCCGAAGGGTACACCACCAGGAGTGGAGCGGGTCTCAAACTCAATAGATCTACTTCTTTTGCACCTTGGTCACTATGTGATTAATGGTTACTATTGTTATCCTCCTACTTACACACAAATGATTGTGTTATCAACTAAACCCATAGCTAACATACTGTTTGTTACGACATGTATTTCCCCTCTATAGTTTTAAAAAACAGAACTTTGAAATAATTTGAAAGGAGGGACATGAACTCACAGTTTTGCTTTCCGTAAGTCGTACTAGTAACGGTCGGTGTCCGTACACGCGTGTAACCTACATGCGTATTAAGTTTATTAGACACCTAGGCCTCAATGGACCTTGTACTCGTTGTTCATCTTGAATTCTTGTTATGTATTTCCTTGTTATGATAGGACAAACTTTAGTGTGATTGTAGTGTTGGTAGTTCGCTTGTTCGATTAATATTGTTATATATATTTCTCAAATATATGTATATATATATATATATATTGTTATCATTCTTTGATCATGTGAATCTTGTCACACCCCGACCCGCAGCGGAAACAAGAGTCGGGGCATAATTGGGTTATCACCAAAGCTCATGATGTTTACTAATATGTTTCATATTTATTAAATCCAAATTACATTTCAAAGTTTCAAGTCAAATTCATACAATACAAGGAAAGGAAAAGGTTAACTAAACAAATCCATAATCTAAACTGGTTTATTCTTCTAGGCCGCCCTATATGTTTCTTGCTTCAACTTGATCACCTGTATCATGTGTAAAAATGGGAAATTTTGGGTCAACAAAAGTTGGCGAGTGAACCTTGTTTAAAACATTTGTTATTGATTAATTATTGTAATTTAATTTAGGAAAAATTGTGCAATAATCATATATGAACAAATGTATGTAAACATAACAATCACAAACCACCTTGCTTAAGCATGAAATAAAAAGTAACAATGTATGTGTTGGCAACGTCCCGTTCACGCTCATAGGTAATGGGGAACGGACGGCCTATGCTAATGTATGTGAGATCAAGGCTCAATCAAACGGAGCCGATCTTATGTTGGCAACGCCTGGTTCACGCTCATAGGTAATGGGGAACAGCTCACGCTCATAGGTAATGGGGAGCGGCGGCCTATGAAATGATGTACTGAAATAATAACATTAATCTAAACTTCAACCACACAGTCAATGGATACACCTTGAATACACATTGATCATAAATATGATGGATGCACAATGATTAATTATAATAAATAAATAACGACACATGACACACCCCAAAATGTGATTAAAACGGGGAATTGGTAGAGATTCACTCACATTGGATGCGTTTGTTTGAAGATGATGGATGCGCACGAGTTTAGGGGATTGATCGACGAGAGATAACTAACCAATTAAGAAATGAAACGGCACGGTAAGTATGTGGATTTTATTAACTATCTTAATAAGATTTTTGGGTATAAATTTGTGAGTTTAAGACTACTTTCTAATCTTGAAAACGTTATTTTTAAGTATTTTTATTTGATTTTTAATTTAAATAATTGATTTAATAAATAAAATGAATAAATAAAAAAAAAGTTGACTTTGACCGAGACCGTTGACCGTTGACCGTTGACCGTTACTGTTGACCGGTTTAATTGTGCGGTCTTGTGCGCTGGGTGAGGCTCGAACCCGAGACCTCCCGTACGCGTGCACGCAGCTCTACCAACTGAGCTACGTGTCTAACCCGAAATAATTCTGTTTTTAATTATACTTATATACTATTTACTTTAAACCGAAAATTATTTATTTTTTTTAAAAAGCTTTTAACTTAACGGACCGGTGCTGACCACAGGTCTCGAACCCGGGACCTGTGGGTTAGCGTACACACACTCCACCGCTGGACTGTGTGCGTCACTTGGTTACTTACTCGGTTTTTATTATACTTAACATATATTGTGCTCAACCCGGTTCAATTAAAAAGGCGAAATTTTATTTCAAGTGGGTAAAGCGGGGACAGGATTCGAACTCGCGTCTCGTGTATGTTTGTTGCACACAGTCCACCGCTGGACTGTGTGTCTAACCTGTTTATTAAACCGATTTTAATTATACTTATATTATACCACACTTCATCTTCTTCGTTCAAAACATAAACATTGATCAAGAGACTGTTATTTGCTAAGATAGTTCAATGCAGGTTATGAGTCATCAAAAATAAAGTGAATGGAAAGAGATTGGAGGGTTTATTGTACCAAATGTTCGCTTTTCTTCAGACGTCCGGCAAGGTCGTCGGCTCCGTCTTGGTGAGCTGCGACTGATAGAGTCTATCAATAAATTAGAGGGGTTAGATGCGAAGTGGGACAACTGGGTAATAACTATCAGTGAAACAGACGAGTTATACCGATAATCAGCAGTTCCCCTGAAAGTTCAGAAATTTCTCCGGCGAATCAGATAATCCGGCAACGTCAACTGCAAAGGATTCTGGGTGAGGGATTTATATTAGAACTTGTCTAATAAAAGAATGAGCCAGAAAAATTCGAAGTAATTACCTTGCAGGTGGATGTCTCGGTTTTCCGGCGACTTGCAGAGGTTTTCCGGCGAGTAGATTTTTGTCGAGAAAAAGTGCGATTTGGAAGCGAAAAGGTTTCTGGCGAATTGTGGTTAAATTTATAGGGTAGAATCGAGGTGAATGTGGTCTGAATTTGGTCTAAATTCGAAGTCAGCCGTTCTCCGGCGGTTACGGCTGTTGTCGCGGGTTCAGATGTCCGTTATAACCGTCGCTAACGTTAATTCAATGGTTAATTCGAGTGGTAACGTAAATCATTGGCGAAGTCGTCGGGATTTCCGACGACTGCTGTTTGGGCGCAAGTTGACCGAATTTGAATTTCCTCGTATCATTATTTGATTTAATAAATCCCTTATTTTAACAGAAAACTAAAGTGGCGGAGTGGTTTATGGTTGAGAGTTAAGACTTTGGAGAATCAACCGGCTGACCCGGGTTCGACTCCCGGCAGCCGGTTTTTTCTTTTTAATTCAATCATTATGATATTTTTACAAATTTTAATTTATATCTTTTAAATTGTTGATCAATTATGAATCGTTTAAAATTAAAATAAGCCGTAAATGAACACTTTAAATTTTAAAACTGATTGTTCGGTTATTAAACGAAGCGGGTTTCGAAAACCCGTTTTTCGACAAATGTTACAGTATCCCCTACTTTTAGGAATTTCGTCCCGAAATTTAGGTAGTAGTAGATACAGGAAAGAGGTGTGGGTATTTTTCGCGCATTGAATCTTCACGTTCCCAAGTAAACTCAGGTCCTCGTTTCGACTCCCAGCGTACCCTGACAATTGGGATGCGGCTTCTTCTCAAACGTTTTTCTCCGAAGTCCATAATTTCTACTGGTCTTTCAATAAAATGCATAGATTCATCAACTTGAATGTCTTCTAGAGGAATATGGAGATTTTCATCGGCGAGGCACTTCTTCAAGTTCGATACGTGGAATGTGGGATGAATTCTGTGGAGTTCCTCCGGTAAGTCAAGCTTGTAGGCTACAGGTCCTACCCTTTCGAGTATTTTGAAAGGACCTACGTAGCGTGGTGCTAGCTTGCCCTTTTGGCCGAAACGAACTACTCCCTTCCACGGCGATACCTTTAAAAGTACTTGATCGCCCACGTCAAACTCCAAGGGCTTTCGTCGCTTGTCCGCATAGCTCTTTTGACGACTTTGTGCTGCTAATAGGTTGTTTCGGATTTGATGAATCTTGTCAGTTGTTTCTTGTATCAATTCTGGACCGGTGATTTGAGCTTCTCCAATTTCGTGCCAACAAATAGGTGATCGGCATTTACGACCATATAACGCTTCAAAAGGTGCCATGCCGATACTTGAATGAAAACTGTTGTTGTACGAAAATTCAACTAATGGCAAGTGAGCGTCCCAATTCCCTTTGAAGTCTATGACACATGCCCGAAGCATGTCTTCAAGAGTTTGAATGGTGCGTTCAGATTGACCATCAGTTTGGGGATGATAGGCAGTGCTGAGATCTAATCGCGTACCCAATGCGGCTTGTACAGCTTGCCATGTGCGTGAAGTGAAACGACCATCACGATCCGATATAATGCTTAAAGGTACACCATGACGACTTACGATTTCACTGATGTAGATGCGGGCTAGCTTCTCATTTTTGAAGTCCTCGCGGATAGGAATGAAGTGAGCTGATTTTGTAAGACGATCAATGATTACCCATATTGTGTCGTACCCACCAGGAGTGCGAGGTAACCCGGTAATGAAATCCATGGTTATATTTTCCCACTTCCATACGGGTATTTCAGGTTGGACCAGAAGTCCTGAGGGTCTTTGGTGCTCAGCTTTCACTTTTGAACAGGTAAGGCACTTGGAAACAAAAACAGCAATATCCTTCTTCATGCCAGGCCACCAGTAGGTGTATCGAAGGTCTTGATACATCTTGTCGGCTCCTGGATGTACAGAGTATCGTGTCTTGTGAGCCTCTTTCATAAGAGTATCGCGAAGATTGTTGTGATCAGGAATCCATAGGCGATCGAGATAATACAGAATGCCGTCAGATTTGGTTTCGAGTTTAAGTTCTGCTCCACAAGATAACTCATTGCGTATGTCGTATTCTGTTATGGAAACATGTTGAGCTTCTCGGATTTGGTCTTTGATGTTGGTCATGATTTGCGAACATAGAAGACGAATAGAGTTCGCATAACCTTTTCGGCTGAGTGCATCAGCCACCACATTTGCCTTGCCAGGATGATACCGAAATTCGCAGTCATAATCATTAAGAAGTTCGACCCACCTTCGTTGCCTCATATTCAACTCCTTTTGGTTAAAGATATGTTGGAGGCTCTTGTGGTCAGTGTAAATCTCACACTTGGTACCATAGAGGTAATGTCTCCATATCTTAAGAGCGAATACAACGGCGCCAAGTTCTAGGTCGTGAGTAGTGTAGTTCTTCTCATGAGTCTTGAGCTGCCTAGAAGCATAGGCTATCACTTTTCCCCTTTGCATTAAGACACAGCCTAAACCCTGTCCTGATACGTCGCAATATACAACAAAGTCTTCGCAACCTTCGGGGAGTGTGAGGATAGGAGCGTCACATAGCTTTTGCTTAAGAGTTTGAAAGGCTTCTTCTTGTTTAGGTCCCCATACAAAGGGTTTTCCTTTATGTGTCAAAGCCGTGAGTGGTACAGCGATACGAGAGAAATTCGATATGAAACGACGGTAGTAACCAGCCAATCCAAGAAAAGATCGTACCTCAGTTGGGGTACGTGGCGCTTGCCATTCTTGTACTGCCTTGATCTTTGCGGGGTCGACATGAATTCCTTTGTCATTGACGACATGACCAAGGAACTGTACTTCTTGTAACCAAAATTCGCATTTGGAGAATTTAGCATAAAGCTTTTCGGTCTTCAAAAGTGAGAGGATGAGCCGAAGGTGTCGCTCATGATCAGTCTTAGATTTTGAGTAAATGAGAATATCGTCGATGAAGACTATAACGAAACGATCAAGATAAGGTTTACAAACTCTGTTCATTAAGTCCATAAAGACGGCTGGAGCGTTGGTTAGACCAAAAGGCATAACCATGAACTCGTAGTGACCATATCGAGTTCGGAAGGCGGTCTTTGGAACGTCTTCTTCACGTACTCTGAGTTGGTGATAACCGGAACGAAGGTCGATTTTTGAAAAATAAGAGGCACCCTGGAGTTGGTCTAGAAGATCATCGATGCGAGGTAACGGGTAGCGATTTTTGACCGTTAATTTGTTGAGTTCCCTGTAATCAATGCACATGCGAAAAGTCCCATCTTTCTTTTTTACAAACAGAACAGGTGCACCCCAAGGCGATGAGCTAGGACGTATGAATCCCTTGTCGGTCAGTTCTTGCAATTGACTGGCCAGCTCTTGCATCTCGGATGGGGCTAACCTATAAGGAGATTTCGCGACGGGTGTAGCGCCAGGTATAAGGTCGATACGGAATTCGACTTCTCTCTTGGGAGGAAGTCCGGTGATATCGTCGGGAAAAACTTGCGGGAATTCCTTCACTACGGGTATATCTTCGAGTCTCTTCTCTTTGCCTCCTTTTTTGACAACGTGGGTTAGAAATGCTACATAATTTTTGCGGAGATATCTTCGGGCTTGAAGACAGGACATTAGCTTGAGTCCTTTCGAAGGGGTTTCTCCAAAGATTCGCAGAGTTTGACCGTCTGCAAGAGGAATGCGAATGAACTTCTCACGGCATACTACTTCAGCCCGATGTTGGCTGAGCCAGTCCATGCCGATTATAATGTCGAAACTTCCCAACTTCATAGGAATAAGGTCAACAGAAAAGTCGTGATCGTTTAGAGTAAAGGTGCAGTTCCGGATAATGGAGTTTAATGAGACTGGCTTTCCGTCAGCAACTTCTACTGTTATGGAGTTCATAAGCTCGACACGAGTTTGATTGAGGATGGGTTCGAATTCTAAGGACACAAAACTCTTATCCGCGCCAGTATCAAATAATACAGATGCATAACTACCATTGACGAGAAACGTACCGTTAACCACGTTGTTGTCGGCCCTAGCTTGGTTGACGTTGATGTTAAATGCTCTTCCTCTAGCAGGTGGAGGAGTTTGGTTAGCTTGGTTCACTGGATTCGCTTGAGCTTGAGCATGTATGATGTTTACCAAGCGTGGACACGTGTTTCTAAAATGGTTTGGGTCACCGCAATTATAGCAAGCCCGCATGGGTTGCATCATGGGGTAGTTGGGTTGATAGTAGGTTTGAGTTGTATGTTGTGTAGGCGGTGGTTGAAAAGGTTGTTGGGTTTGACCCATCATTTGATGGTGGGTTTGAGTTGTGGGTTGGTTGCGGTTCATTCGTTGCAGTGTGCGGCAGGCTTGAATGGTGTGCCCTGCACGGCCACAGCCGGTGCAGTATTGACAGGGGTAATCGGGGGAGTGATGGTATTGGCAACGGGTGCACTTTGGGTAAGGGCCAGAGTATTGCCTTTTGTGTGGTGCGGGTGAAGGAGTAACTTGTGTGATGGGGGCAACAGGGGTGGGGAAATTTGTTTGAGTGACGGCAAAATTTCTGGTATTTCGCTTTCTCTTGTTTGAAAACTTTGAGGATGAGGCGGGGTGGTTGGAAGTTGGGCCCTCAATGTCCCCCATACCTTCACCTGTATAGTCATGTGGGCCCCCATGACTATTGGCTTGGTAGGATTTACATTAGTATTGGCGATTTACACTCACATGACCCGAATGAAAACCACAAAATATGTTTACAAGATGTATGGTCGGAATGTGTCCAGGTGTAGACACAATGACAACTCAAAGTGGGGTTAGTTCACACGATGTTTGGTATAGCATGCTTTGGCCTAATAGGTACTTCGTACTCTCATCGTTAGTCCCCAGGTAGGCAAACTGGTCCTTTATTTTGGATTTATACGAATGCCAAGCCTAGACAGGACGTTCCGACTACCGGTACTGGTACCCTTCCAGTTACTACATGCCCGTCATGGGAACTCACTTTGATGGGATTTGAAAATACATAAATCATTGTAAAGCAATCATGAAAATGATGTGGTGTGTGCTTTCATGGATATGATATGTTATAAGAGTATGGTTCATGGTGAGCAATGTATGATAGTATATACTTATGAATATGCTTGCATAACATCGAATATAACGATAAACATAAAGCATATAAACATCATGAGATTTGCATGTAACACACAAAAATTTAAATTTTCTAAATAACTATAGTATAGGCTCTAAGGGTCTAATAACCTATCCTATATCCCTATAGTCATGGCTCTGATACCAATCTGTCACACCCCGACCCGCAGCGGAAACAAGAGTCGGGGCATAATTGGGTTATCACCAAAGCTCATGATGTTTACTAATATGTTTCATATTTATTAAATCCAAATTACATTTCAAAGTTTCAAGTCAAATTCATACAATACAAGGAAAGGAAAAGGTTAACTAAACAAATCCATAATCTAAACTGGTTTATTCTTCTAGGCCGCCCTATATGTTTCTTGCTTCAACTTGATCACCTGTATCATGTGTAAAAATGGGAAATTTTGGGTCAACAAAAGTTGGCGAGTGAACCTTGTTTAAAACATTTGTTATTGATTAATTATTGTAATTTAATTTAGGAAAAATTGTGCAATAATCATATATGAACAAATGTATGTAAACATAACAATCACAAACCACCTTGCTTAAGCATGAAATAAAAAGTAACAATGTATGTGTTGGCAACGTCCCGTTCACGCTCATAGGTAATGGGGAACGGACGGCCTATGCTAATGTATGTGAGATCAAGGCTCAATCAAACGGAGCCGATCTTATGTTGGCAACGCCTGGTTCACGCTCATAGGTAATGGGGAACAGCTCACGCTCATAGGTAATGGGGAGCGGCGGCCTATGAAATGATGTACTGAAATAATAACATTAATCTAAACTTCAACCACACAGTCAATGGATACACCTTGAATACACATTGATCATAAATATGATGGATGCACAATGATTAATTATAATAAATAAATAACGACACATGACACACCCCAAAATGTGATTAAAACGGGGAATTGGTAGAGATTCACTCACATTGGATGCGTTTGTTTGAAGATGATGGATGCGCACGAGTTTAGGGGATTGATCGACGAGAGATAACTAACCAATTAAGAAATGAAACGGCACGGTAAGTATGTGGATTTTATTAACTATCTTAATAAGATTTTTGGGTATAAATTTGTGAGTTTAAGACTACTTTCTAATCTTGAAAACGTTATTTTTAAGTATTTTTATTTGATTTTTAATTTAAATAATTGATTTAATAAATAAAATGAATAAATAAAAAAAAAGTTGACTTTGACCGAGACCGTTGACCGTTGACCGTTGACCGTTACTGTTGACCGGTTTAATTGTGCGGTCTTGTGCGCTGGGTGAGGCTCGAACCCGAGACCTCCCGTACGCGTGCACGCAGCTCTACCAACTGAGCTACGTGTCTAACCCGAAATAATTCTGTTTTTAATTATACTTATATACTATTTACTTTAAACCGAAAATTATTTATTTTTTTTAAAAAGCTTTTAACTTAACGGACCGGTGCTGACCACAGGTCTCGAACCCGGGACCTGTGGGTTAGCGTACACACACTCCACCGCTGGACTGTGTGCGTCACTTGGTTACTTACTCGGTTTTTATTATACTTAACATATATTGTGCTCAACCCGGTTCAATTAAAAAGGCGAAATTTTATTTCAAGTGGGTAAAGCGGGGACAGGATTCGAACTCGCGTCTCGTGTATGTTTGTTGCACACAGTCCACCGCTGGACTGTGTGTCTAACCTGTTTATTAAACCGATTTTAATTATACTTATATTATACCACACTTCATCTTCTTCGTTCAAAACATAAACATTGATCAAGAGACTGTTATTTGCTAAGATAGTTCAATGCAGGTTATGAGTCATCAAAAATAAAGTGAATGGAAAGAGATTGGAGGGTTTATTGTACCAAATGTTCGCTTTTCTTCAGACGTCCGGCAAGGTCGTCGGCTCCGTCTTGGTGAGCTGCGACTGATAGAGTCTATCAATAAATTAGAGGGGTTAGATGCGAAGTGGGACAACTGGGTAATAACTATCAGTGAAACAGACGAGTTATACCGATAATCAGCAGTTCCCTGAAAGTTCAGAAATTTCTCCGGCGAATCAGATAATCCGGCAACGTCAACTGCAAAGGATTCTGGGTGAGGGATTTATATTAGAACTTGTCTAATAAAAGAATGAGCCAGAAAAATTCGAAGTAATTACCTTGCAGGTGGATGTCTCGGTTTTCCGGCGACTTGCAGAGGTTTTCCGGCGAGTAGATTTTTGTCGAGAAAAAGTGCGATTTGGAAGCGAAAAGGTTTCTGGCGAATTGTGGTTAAATTTATAGGGTAGAATCGAGGTGAATGTGGTCTGAATTTGGTCTAAATTCGAAGTCAGCCGTTCTCCGGCGGTTACGGCTGTTGTCGCGGGTTCAGATGTCCGTTATAACCGTCGCTAACGTTAATTCAATGGTTAATTCGAGTGGTAACGTAAATCATTGGCGAAGTCGTCGGGATTTCCGACGACTGCTGTTTGGGCGCAAGTTGACCGAATTTGAATTTCCTCGTATCATTATTTGATTTAATAAATCCCTTATTTTAACAGAAAACTAAAGTGGCGGAGTGGTTTATGGTTGAGAGTTAAGACTTTGGAGAATCAACCGGCTGACCCGGGTTCGACTCCCGGCAGCCGGTTTTTTCTTTTTAATTCAATCATTATGATATTTTTACAAATTTTAATTTATATCTTTTAAATTGTTGATCAATTATGAATCGTTTAAAATTAAAATAAGCCGTAAATGAACACTTAAAATTTTAAAACTGATTGTTCGGTTATTAAACGAAGCGGGTTTCGAAAACCCGTTTTTCGACAAATGTTACAAATCTTATCATTGGGCCTAGCCCATGTTTTCTTGTCATTGAGCCTAGCCCATGTTTTCTTGTCATTAGAACTTACTTAATGACGATTTAAGTTACTAATCGCATTTAGTCCCGCTAATCACCCCATTAATCATGTCTTAATCACGATTACATTTTTAGAAAATTTCGCCATAGTTTCCCCTAAACTATGGCGTTTTCCACGTTTTAAAAACGTATTTAAAACCTGTTTAAGCTCATAATCAAGATCAACAATCCATCACAAATCTTCCTGTTATTTATTTACAACTTTAATATATCATTATCCATGGCTTTTTAATGGTAAAACTCTTATTGAATCATCATGACATTTCCAATATTTATTAGCACTTTTATATCACCATTTTTGTTACATCATTTAATCAAGTTCATCACTTTAAACCTCTTGATTTCCATACTTTTAAGATGGTTACATCTTAAATAATAATGTTTATTTTTTTTATAAAAATCCTTCATATGTGGTAAAGTTATCTTTAAGTTGTAGTAATCTTCATGGATAATGTAGTTGATGATCTTGTTTAGATTTAAACATTATCATGTTTAAATCTTCATTTTCATACTTGATCATACAAACTTTTATACCCTATTTTAACATAAACAACCTCAACATGCTAACTAACTACCATATAAACACATAATCAACACAAAATAAACAATATTTAGTGTTGTTATTATGGTGTGTGTTAGGGTTTTTGGTTTATCTTTTCTTCATTTTCAAGATGATCAACTTGTACATCACTAATCTAGACATAAAAATAAGCTAGGTTATGAAAGAATTTGCCTTACAATGGGTGCACAAGTTTATGATGATCTTAGAAGGAAAATAAAGCTCCAAAGAAGACCTAATGATCCTCCATCCTTGCTAGCTTCTTGAATGGTCTTGATGAGGCTTTAAAGTGAGTGTAATGTGGTGTTTAATGGTTGCTAAATGGTGGTGTGAAGGTGGTGGTGGTAGCCGTGAGCTAGAGAGAGAGAGAGAGAGGGAAATGGTTGCAATTTTTTTTGTGAAAAATATGATGAAGATCAAGTGTAAATAATGATATATAATCACATCATCTTTCAAGATCAACTCCCTTCAACACACCATGCTTCAAATCTACCATTTTCAACAAAATCAAGTGGGTGTGGGACCCACTTGAAACCGTCAAAATGAGGGGGGTAAAGTATAACATTTTTAGATAACACATGTTTATTAGAAGATATTTTGGTAATTAAGTTAGGTGTTGTGCTTAGGGGTTTGATCTTGTATCCTTAGCGTATAATTAGGGTTTAGGGTGTTATTACATGGTAATTAATCTACTTGATCCTCCGATATAAGTTTCGGATGACGGAAATGTCGTTAGATCGTTCGTCAACGCAATATTGCTAATAAACGAACTTATTTATTTAGTACCCGAAGCTTTTGTGTTCGACCACCACAATTGTCATGGTGTCTACTTAGTGCATTTCCGACCTAAAAATATGCATAACTAGTTTGCTAGACGAATATACAATGAGTTAGGATGGCGAAATGCCTTTCGTTCGATCGTTCGCTCGATATCGGCACTTTATATTCCGCCATCGAACTTTTCTGAAAGTTGTGTTTCCGTGGCCTCATGTTAGTTGAATGGATTCCGAGTTCCATATGAGGCTTAACTAGTTCGCTAGGTGCATGAATGAGGCTATCGGCCACTAAAATGTTTGTTGTTTCGACAAACGGTCGCTTTCCGGTCGATTTGTGCACTGTTTGCTAAATGACTGGAAACGATGTCTTTTGTGCATTCTTGCTATTCTCACATTATTTTAGGATGATTAACATTGTTTTATTAATATTCTTACATCCGGAATCACCAAATTAGTGCTGCGGACAAACTAACATTTGTCGCCTTTTTGGTCGAAATGGACAATTTTGCAACTTAGGCGTTGTACCAGAAAGTTATGTATTATTGTAATGGTTGATCTCAAATAAGTGTTTTCATTTATATATGGAATCAGGTATGGCATTAACATGCCATTATTCCTTGTTCTGATTCGTTTTAGCGGATTTACCGACACAGTTAGTGTCACCGCAATTAGTGCGACCAACACTTTTAGGGCATTGTTTTGGTTTGTTCTGCGTCGTAACGGAAACCAGTATATGTTATGATCAGATTTACTTACCCTAATTCTTAGTATACGACGTACGACTCAGTTACGAAATTAAACAACGATAATATGCATGAGATTAGAGAATAAAATTAGTGATTAAATTGTACGGAATTACCAGTTATTTGCCGTTTGTCACACCCGAAACATATTTATATTCAATCCAAAACCATATATTTTCCACGAAAATATATTTATAAATTAATCAAAGGCAAGTTTTATACAAAAACATATTTCATCCTTTTAAGGCGTCTTCTTCCCCCAAAACATTATATAAAACGGTAAAAAGAGGGATCAGTGACACTCACCTTTGGGTGCGTTTTTATATTAGCGCGATCCCACACTTTGGTTTATACGTCCTAATTTAAGTAGAAACGATTTAATAACCAATATTCCATAAAAATACCTAAGTTTCTCCAATGCTTAGAATTTTCACATAACTTTGAGATTTTCTCAAAAGTCTTTATTTTTTATTATGTTGGCGTGTTTATATATATATATATATTAAGATTTTCACAACTTAAACGATTTTATTGGTGACCCTCATTTTGTTATATCCGTTATCACACCCGCTTATGTACAATATATCTACCATTTGTGCTTCGTAACATATTTACACAAACATTATCATATCATCAAATATCGTAATACAGTATTCCATCAACTTACATATTTTATCATTTTTAAAGCATTCATACATGAAATAACTCATCAAGTTAACCTATGTATTGTTTTCATGCTCGAAAAATAAGTTACATACTTAACATGTCGGAATTACCGTTTTAACCATACAAGCGTACATGCATAGTCTTAAATCCTACTATCATGTCAACACTTAACATAACACATTACATAACTCATATTCACATATCATATCATATCATATCATATCATATCATATCACACAAAGTTCACCTTTGAACAATCCATTTTCGTGTACATCGAAATATGGTATTTTAACATTTTGGTAACGTTTTCGGGCGTCGGAAGTCACGTATGACTAGCCAAACACCAAGGATACTTGATATAAGTTAAAATACTTATATTTATCATAAAAATACTAGTTTACAACCTGATCTAAAACAGTTTTACAAAAATCACTTTGAAAGCCGATTTTACCATTTTTAACGCATAGTCTTGTACCGAATTTTACTATAACCATCCCAAATCGTAGAGACTTGATATTTTAACATAACACATGTTATTTGCTGAATAAAATGGTACTTATACTCATGTTACTGCAGATTTCATGTAAGTCACATAAATCATGCAGTTTCGCTCACTTTACTACTTTTTAAGCCACATGTACAACATGCAAGGCTATCTAACTTATAACATAATTTCATACCATCATATTACATCATATAACATCATTTTTGCATGTTTATATTCTAGTTTCATACATTTTTATCATAACATAACAATTTCAACAACTTATGATCATTTAACCATCATGCATACTTTTGTACAAGTACCTAATGCATGGTTATTATTTCATCTTCATCCAAGACTTAAATGCATCCTACATACATACATTTATTTCATTTCCATATAATCCAAACATCATCTTCATCAAATCATCATCCAAAAATCTTATCATAAAAGCAAGTAACATTCTCATATTTATGAACAAACAAACAAAACTCATGCGCATGCATACATATATACATTTACACGACACACACACACATATATATATATATATACTTATATACTTTCAAAAACCCACTTTTACTCATTCATCTTTAATCATATGAAACTTTATAAAAACCTTTTTTGATCATGCATCCATCCATCTTCCATGAATCACATCAATCAAGATTTAACTAAAATCAAAACACAACCTCTAACTCATGTATACACACTCACGACCATATATACATACACACACATGCTTCCATTTTTATATTGTAAAAATCCATTTGTTATTAATTTTCAAGTTTGCGAATAATTCCAAGTTTAAGAGAAATCATTCATCATCTTCATCATCACCAAGAATGAAGAATAATGTTTAAAAAGTAAATTTACACCTTCAAGATTTTTGGTGGATTTTGGTAAAGTTTAGAAGATATGAAGCTTGCACCACCTTGGAATCATCTTGAAAGCTCTCTTGGATCTTAAAAAGAACTTGGAACTAGCTTGAAATGAACTTGAGTCTTCAAGATGAAGTTCAAAATTTGAAAATGGTGGTGTGTGTAGTGTGTATAATGTTTTGAGAGAGATAAAGTGGAAGAGTGGAAGAGTTTGGTCTTAAAAATGCATAATAAGGAGTGTTCATGCATTTCCAATCATTACCTCACATTTAGACTCAACACTTGGCAAGGATGGAAGGAAAAGAGAAAAGGTGGGCACCCATATGGGTCGCCACCTACACATGCACACACATACACCATGTATACATACATACATATATATATATATATATATATGTATATATATATATTATATTATATTAGGCCAAAAATAGGTACTAACTAGCTACCAGGTATTTTATCTCGCGTTTTAAGGCATTTTAAATTTTTTTTATCACTCTATAAAAATTAAACTCACCATAATATTGGTGAACCTTTATTTACCTCGACTGGCTGCGTTGTCTAAATTTTGTAATGTACACGCGGTATTGCGCAGTACCTTCTTAAACTCGCAAAATAGACTTTTTAAGCGTTTTATTAATTTTTCCTCACGGATATAATTAAAAAAACATTTTAATCATAACAGAATATTTATTAGGATTTTAACATTAATCGGGCAGTCACCGACGTTCGTTTCGCATTTTGTTCGTTACAGGATACGCGTTTATATTATTATTGCCAACATAATTTCTAACATTTGTTTGGATTTATCTATGACATTTGTACATTTTTAGTCATTGAACAATTCCGGAACATTTTTGTATTTAATAAAATCTTGTGTTTTATTTGCGAGGATGTATATTTATCAATCATTATACAATCCCGGACATTTTTATTCAATAAAATCTTACATTTTATTGGTAACAATGCAAAAATGTCAATCATTGCACAAATTCGGTCATTATTCGTGTTCAATAAAGTTTTATACTTCATTTACTAAACGTGTAACGTATAATCGAACAAACCGACATCCATGACATTTCCAGACAAAATCCAAGTTACAAATGCCTTAACGCCTTTATATAACCTAAATATTAGGTTAAGAGGGGTTAAAAATGACAAAACGCGACAATACAAGTCCAGCGGCCAAAATATATTTTTAAAAGAAAGTTTGCTTCATCACCAAGTTTGGCCAACTATCTCCAATTTTTGACACCTTGCACTCATTTTGCCACACTTAATTTGGTGTTAACACATGTTAGGACACTAATCCACACTTGGTAACACTTGTCATCACCTCCTTGATCCTAAAACACTATACATACCTTTGATTCATCCATTTTTTCACATCACTTCAAAACACTTCAAAGCAAAGTGTGAAGTTCTTCTTTCTATCCATCTTGGAGCTTGTTTACATATCTTGAGTTCTGAAAGTGTTCTTCAACACAAGTAAGTACTCTTCCTAGTTCTTTCATCATTTTAGCTATTTTGAGCTAAAAGTCAAACAGTTTGGCTTCCTGTTTAATATTCGGTTCTGACCATTTTGGTCAAGTCAAAGTTCAAATTGAACTTTGCAACGTGGTCGTAATCACGAAGGTATTAATCCCTTGCGATTTCACCTTCTGATTACCACGGTTAGTAGGTGGGATGACGAGTCAAAGTTTTACGAGTTAAAAGTAAAAAATGTATAAAAATGCATTTCACAAAGAAAACGTTTTTGGGTATTAAAACATAAGGTTTTGACACCGAATCAGTTTCATAACATTATTAGACATGTTCAAACATGTCTAACTCGTCATTTCTAGTTTAGTGCTTATTTCTTTGTCGTAAGTAGAGCAGTTTTACTACCGTTTTGACTTTTGAATCTGACCCGTTTGGTCAATCTTAGGATTCGACCAAGTACATTTTTATGACCATAGTAATTTACGGAATAACCCTCTAAGGTTATACCTTATAGTCATATAGTTTGGTTAGTTATATGATGAGTCGATTTTATGTACTTTTAAAATGCCGAAAACACCCTTTTGGCACATAAAATGGTTTTAAACATGTAAGACCACATTTTTGACACTTAAACTGATATTATAACATAATCAAACTTGTTTTGACATATAAGACTCATCATAGGACTTATTTAACCATCCAAACCCATAGTTAGCTTGCAACCCGTTAAAGTGGCGTAAACCATTTTAACAAGTCGTAACGGGTCAAAGTACTTAGAAAATCTTCCAAATCAGAATGTAAGGTATTATAAACCATATCATACAAATCCCAACACTCATTTGGTTTATAAGACCTCATTATATCTAATCCTCCGATTAAAGACTCGACACACTAACATAGTATTCCGATACATTAGGACACACTTGAACTCTTCAATCCTTGAGCTTTTTTTTGATCATTTGAACAAGACATTTATGCAATCCCATGTGAGTACATAGCCCCCTCTTTTACATTTTAAAATGTTTTGAGGTGATTCATATGTGTCTATCACTACTTTCTTGTTTTCATGACGTTATATTGTACATGATTTCAAAGACATTTTGCTTTATATGTTGACTTACATTCCTAGTACATGATTTCAAAGACATTTTTGCTTCATATGTTGACTTAGTATACCTAGTACATGATTTCAAAGACATTTTTGCTTTGTATGTTGACTTAGCATACCTAGTACATGATTTCAAAGACATTTTGCTTCGTATGTCGACTTAGCATACCTAGTACAGGATTTCAAAGACATTTTTACTTCGTTTGTGGACTTAGCATACCTAGTACATGATTTCAAAGACATTTTTTGCTTGGTATATTGATTTAGTATGCCAAGTACATGATTTCAAAACATTTTCATGACATGCTTACATTGTTCAAGACATATTGATGCGTTGAATATACAATGATAACATTGATCACACTGACAGGTAGTATGTGTAAAGACATTAATAGGTTTATGCAATTGGGTTGTTTAATGTATTGGGCTTGGGGAAAGGCTTTGGGCCTAAAAGGTTAGGGTTTAGGAGCTCCAACCCTTTAGTATATATAGTTAATGATGTATTAGGGTTGGATAACTTTGATTGCAAATTCTCATTTGTATTAGACAAATTACATTTGTATGCAAGTTGAATCCTTCTACCCTCATCTTATTTCTAAAAACTTGTTTGTGTGATATCGATTAGATCCGGTTTATCGGGACCTACAATTGGTATCAAAGCCTTTTGAACCTGTTTCCAGGCTCAAATCTGATATCACACGGTGTTTCTGATTGGATTTGTTTCTGTTTTAGATTTGTATTGAAGATCTCGGATCATCTCGGATAGGTGTTTGAAGATCTCGGGTAGTCTTTTGAAGATCTCGAATCACTTCGATAGTATTGTTGAAGATCTCGGATTGTTTACTTGTGTATCTCGAACTATCTCGAACCATCTTGGACCATCTCGTATTGTTTGTTTGAACATTTCGAATCATCTCAGATTGTTTTCTTGACCATCTCTGAGGAATCACTGTAGCATCTCGGATTAACTATTGACATCTCGGATCAACTTGACCATCTCTGAAGAATCACTGTAGCATCTCGGATCAACTGTTGACATCTTAAATCAACTGTTGACATCTCGAATCGACTGTAGCATCTCGGATTATCTATTTCCATCTCGGATTATTTATCATCTCGAGTCAAAGTTACTGTTTCGAGTCAACGTTACTGTTACTATTACTGTTCAGAGATACTTTTCACTTCTTAGTTTGATAGCTTTTCACCATCTTTAACAATGAACCCACACAACATTCTGACGGCTGTAGATCTCACCAATAACAAATCTTCAGTCACACTCTGGCATTGCATCAGGAACTAGACTAGAGTATTCGAACGTCTACCAAAATTCCAAGATTGCTATATGGTGATGATTACTTTTGAATGGACTTGGCGTTTTGAACAGTATTGCAAAGCTAAAGAACTAGGAATATGGAGGTGCATTCGTGATGGTCCCTGCACAATCATGTATGCTACTACAGATGATCCAGACACTCGAATTCCAAAACCAGAAAGTTTGTGGCCCGATGAGGATCGGAAAATCAAGGATGAAGACGATAAGGCAATGGCAAATCTTACCATGGCACTTGCACCTAACATCTCAATTGTTGTTGGAAACTGCACGAGTGCAAAAGAATTCTGGGATGTGCTGAAAAAATTGTACCAAGGAAACACTGATATGAAAGCTAGCAGGGTGAATATGCTGAACCAGCAGTTTAGTTCTTTTAATCACATCTGCGGAGAGACTGTGGAAAATCAAATCAGGAGATTCGTTGAACTTATTTCACAAATGGTTAGTGTTGGGTTTTCAATCACTAATAGTGGGATGAATCGTCAACTGTTGAATTCTCTGCCAAAGTCTTGGGATGCTGATGTTTCAATGATCAAACGTACCAAGAATCTAAATGAAGTTGCTCTTACTGAACTGATTACTACCATCAAATCGTGTGATATAGACAATCAGCAAAGAGAACTGAACCACAAGAACTCTATAATGGCTGCAGGGGTGACTAGTTCTAACACTACCTTGATGTCTCAGAGTCGCTCTAATATTATCTTTAGCTCAGTGATAAACACCGATCCAAATGTTGTTTTCAGTCCTTTGACTCAAGCTCAGCTTCAAGCTCAAAAGACTAACTATGTTTATGGCATGTCTCTTCAACTAACTATGTTATTCCAACTTCAGTTACTGCTAATCAATTGCCTCGGCAATTACCTCAGCACGCAAATGTTATCTACAGTCCCATTAATCTTCTAGCTCCTCAAAATGTTCAAACCACAACCCCCACAGAAAATCTTGCATTTCTGACCAAACAAAATGAAGAGAAGTTAGCCTTGGCAGGTTCAATGCTTAACAGTTTGAATGTATTTCTAGCAGGAGATCTCTTGCCTCTTTCAATGTTTGATACTTATCTGAATCAAGTGGTTGAAGAAGACATTGAAGAACTGGATGCATCATGGAATTTGGCGATGGCTGCTTTTCGTGCCAAAAAGTTTCAAAAAAGATACGGGCGCCGTCCTATGTCAAACATTCGCACTGGTTCTATCATGGATAAGTTAAGATGCCACAGATGTCATGAACCCGGAAATTTTGCTAGAGACTGTAGGAAGACACATGTGGGATATGAAGCAACTGCTGCTGCTGCTAGGAATTCAGAAAGGTCCATGGTTCCAGTTTCTTCGGCTCAACATCATCAAGTTCATCAAGTCAAGGAGGATTAGGAGCAGGAAAGGCCCTTTGGTTCAAGAGCAGCATGGTTTCAGCTGGATTGATGCTGCGGCTTTGAAGATTTGCGAAGTAGCTGAAGACCATCTCAAATGCTTGATGGCGCAAACTGAGGAGCCCAAATCTCTCTCCAAAACGATAAGTTCTCTCCTATGCTCAGAAGATTTTAAACATAAAATAGCATAAATGAGAGCTCATAATCTCATTAATGATTACAACAGTGCCATGTCAAAGTACATTGGTCTTCGTGAGAACAATAAAGTTCTCTACGACAAGATTGATGTTCTAAAGACAGACATAACTCCACTCCACCGATATGTAAACCAATAGAAATGTTGGGTTCATGATTATAAAACAAAACTTGATTAAAAAACTTTGGAATGTGATTTGGTAAGAGTTCAGCTAGGACTTCTCACTGGAAAGTTTCAAAAAAATGAATTAAATATTAAGAAATATGATACTTTAAGTGACACTATTCATAATTGTGCAATATACAAATGGCATACAAAGAAAACAAGGGAAAAGGGTTGGGTTATTACAAGTTCCTCCGCCATACAATCATAATTATTCAAGGATGCCGCTCACTGAGCAAGAATTCAAAAATGATGATAAAATGGCGTATGGCAAACAAAGTGACTACGTTCCTTGGGAACCCTTCAAACATAAGAATACCAAACCAACTGATTTTCAAAAACCTATAAGTTTTGGGAAAACTGATAATAAAGAATGCTCGAATGAGTCAGTTGAAAATTTGAAAAGTGAAAAAGAGTCAACAACAATTTCATCTGAAGAACTTGTGGAAACAATTATTACTTCTGATCCTAAAAGAAAAGTTGTCTATTTTAGTGAATATGCAGAGCCAGTGATAGACGATGAGCAATCAAAAAGTGGATAATGATTCACATCCAATATTGCTGATGACACCGATGTTTCTTTATGTGATAAACATGATGACTATGTTTGGAATTTTGTTTAGTCTTTGGTTTTTGAGACTAAGGGTTTTTCCGATGTTGTTGAAACTGAAATTTCAAATGATATGGTTTTTGATTAAATTCATCATTTAACGTCGAAAAGAGTCCGAGGTTTCAGTTTTGAGAGATTCAGATAACTATTTTAATTCTTCTGAAACCTCAACGGATACCTCAGATATCTTTAGATCTGGTGAAACTGAAAATATTATTGTGATGGACTATTTGAATACAAATGATTGTGAACAGGAGACATCTAATACTTCTATAAATCAGACCAAAGATTTAACTCATCAGATAATGAGTAAAACAGTTTTGACAATCAAAATATTGACAAAATTTGCTCATCATCCGGTGATCAAGAATTCTATGATTATGAAAGCTTAGTTCCAAATGAAATCATTTCCAAAGAAACTGAATTAGTTGTTTCTGAGATTTTAGTTTCCAAAGGTAAGGTTTCAAATGAAACTAAGAATGCAGAATCCTCTCCTGCAAAGAAAAGACAATGTAGAAAAACCAGAAAAAGGAACACAACGAAAGTTCAGGAGAAAATTTTCTCAAGTGTTACTAGTCAAAAGAAAAACCTAACTCAAAAACCAACTAAATCAAGTTTAAAGGGTAAAGCTGTCAATACTCACTTTTATGCCGATAATTGTGAGCAGGTATGTCCTATGAATAAAAATGCACACAAGAAATCAGACCTAGTGGAAAGAAGGGACCCAATCAGTTCCCCAGAATAACACAAGCCGAATTAAGAGTCTTTTTCTCAAAAGGCAAACTTGCTTCAACTGTGGAATTCCGGGGCACAAGCCAGAAACTAGGTTCATCATCCTTATGGGTCTTATCTGTCTAAAATTTCCATCCATCAGACGGCTTCACGTCGTCGACGTCAATAGCATCAAAAGCCTTCTGATGGAGACTGAAATCTAACAAAGAAAATCAATAAAAATTGTTCAAACTCAAATGGTTTCGCAAATTCATTCAAGAAATTAAACACTTCTTCATCAGATGATTTCTCAAACAATAAAGAGTTAAAGATTTGGAAAGCCAAAAAGATTTCTAGATCCCATTCAAAAAACTCTCACTTGCCGAATCTCACTTCTTCATCTTCCCAGGCATTAATATTTTCTAACCAACCCGGATTGAAAAAGATCTGGGTTCCCATGTCCCACTAATCTCGTTCTGTGTGCAGGAACGACTTTGGAGGGCTGTTGTTGGACTTTGGTTTATTGACAGTGGCTGTTCCAGACACATGACCGGGGACATCTCCCAGTTGAATGATATCAAGATCTTCGATGGTGGATTTATCACTTTTGTAGGGCGAGAAACGAATCAAATTACCATGAAAGGCACAGTCCGAAATGGGGTTCTCAACTTCTCAGATGTCAATTATGTCCCTGAGCTCAAACACAGCCTTCTTAGTGTCTCTCAGATGTGAGACAATGGTTAGAGGTTTTGTTTACTAAAGGTGGATGCGTGGTCTTAAAACTTGGAATTGTCATACCAGAGGATTGGTACTTAATTGAAGCAGAAAGACGGGGAAACACTTATGTGATCGATATGAACAAAACCCCCACTGATTAAGTTACTTGCTTGTTCTCAGAAATTGCTGGACATGATGCAATTCTGTGGCATCGAAGACTTGGGCATCTTAACTTGAAGAATCTTAACCATCTGGCAAAGGGAGGAATGGTTAGAAATTTACCAATCAGGGATTTCATGCAAATTGAAAAATGTGAGTCCTGTACTAGTGGGAAACAGCATCGTAAGCCTCATAAGTCCAAGCTCGTGCACAAGATATCCAAAGTCCTGGAACTACTCTCGTTTCACTTGGGTATTTTCTTAGAACAAAAGAGTGAAATCGCAGGCCTGATAAAGAAATTTATCACTCTAATGGAGAACCAAGCGAATGAGCGGGTGAAGATTCTGCGTTGCGACAATGGCACGGAGTTCAAGAACATCGAGTTGAACACTTTCTATGCTTATAAAAGGAATTGATCATCAATACAGTGCAGCTCGAACTCCTCAATAAAATGGAGTCGCAGAACGACAAAACATAACTCTCATTGAAGCAGCCCGTACTATGCTGATTGATTCCGGTCTTCCACTGATATTTTAGGCAGAAGCAGTGAACACAGCCTGCTATGTTCAGAATCATGCTCTCATCAACAAACGTCACATGAAGACACCTTATGAAATAGATTGAAGGACAGAAACCCTCTGTGCAGCATTTCCGTACATTTGGTTGTCCTTGTGTTCTACTTAAAATGGATCTAAAGGAAAGTTTGAAGCAAAAGGAGATCCTTGCTATTTCGTCGGATATGCAAAGAACACTTCATATCGTGTCTATAACAAAATTAAGAAACAGATCATGGAGACGTATTATGTGGATTGGTAGGAAGAAAATCCGAAAGATACTAGACTCAGTCCAGATTGGTTATATGACTATTCGTCTTTATTTCAGTCGTTTAATATTCTTTCTGACTTATTTGTTGATGCAGATGTCTCAAAAACAGTAATACCCATCCCTATCCTGGCTGAAGATGATGTTGTCCCGCCTCAAGATTCTTTCAAGAAACTTATCGTGGATCCTCCGGGATTTCATGAGGTTCCTGCGGCATACACTCCTCTTCACAAAAGCATGACAAGGCATCTGAACCTTCTGATGGCAGCAACTTGGAATCCTCTGGACCACAAAATACACAACACGGAGCTTCATCATTTCCAGAGCCGATTCCATTAGACTGCACAGTTGATCCTCCTGTAATCCATATTGCTGCCTCAAGTGAGGGGGAGCAATCTGGAATAGTATCAAGAAGTGCTTCTAACATAGAATCTAATCTGTAGGCACCAGATGTGGCCATCCCTCAACGCATTTAGAAAAATCATCCAATTGCAAATGTTATTGGTCGGTATCTGCCGATGTTTAAACACGCAGCAGATCTGGAATCATTAACACATGTTTGTATTCGTGTTTCATTACAAAAATTGAGCCTTTAAATACTGATGTTGCTTTGTAGGAACCTGGATGGGTTGATGCAATGCATGAGGAGCTAACTCAGTTTGAAAAGCTGGGAGTGTGGAAATTGGTGAAGTTGCCAGAGGGAAAACGAGCTCTTGGTACTCGTTGGGTGTATCGAAATA
This sequence comes from Scalesia atractyloides, assembly GCA_947069175.1. Classification (NCBI taxonomy): domain Eukaryota; kingdom Viridiplantae; phylum Streptophyta; class Magnoliopsida; order Asterales; family Asteraceae; genus Scalesia; species Scalesia atractyloides. Next base: position 38,779,854 of record CAMTDV010000022.1, on the reverse strand, counting down.
AAGAAAGACGATACTTGAGTGATCGTGCGGAACAAAGCTCGACTAGTGGTCCAAGGGTTCAGACAGATTGAAGGCCTTGATTATGATGAGGTATATGCTCCCGTAGCACGTCTAGAAGCCATACGCATCTTCTTTGCATATGCATCCTACATGGGTTTCACGGTTTATCAAATGGATGTCAAGACAACGTTTTTGTACGAAAAGGTCAAGGAGGAGATTTATGTTGCTCAACCCCCTGGTTTTACAGATCCAAAGAAGCAAGGATATTCGTATAATTTAGATAAAGATTTATATGGTTTGCACCAAGCACTTGTGCATGGTATGCAACTCTAACAGAGCATCTGCTTGCTCATGGTTATGTTCAGGGAATGATAGATCAAACATTGTTCATTAAACGCGTTGGCAAGGATCTTATTCTTGTTCAGACCTATGTTGACGACATCATTTTCGGATCTACAAATGAAGAGATGTGCAAAGAATTTGAGGACATGATGAAAAAGAAGTTCGAGATGAGTTCTCTCGGTGAAATGAACTATGTTTCTGGGCTTGCAAGTTCATCAGAACACTCAAGGAATCTTGATTCATCAAGGAAAATACGTTCAGGATGTTCTTGCCAAATTCGACATGTCAAACTCAAAACCCATCGACTCAACCATTGCCAAATAGCCTTTGCTGAATGAGGATGTTGAAGGTGATCCGGTCAATCCAACAATGTACCGATCTATGATTGGTTCATTGATGTACTTAACTGCCAATCGATCGGACATTATGTTGATGTCTACTAATGTACCAGATATTAAGCGAACCCTAAACTTTCTCATCTTTCAGCTGTTAAATGGATCTTTAGATACCTCAAGGGTGCTCCGAACTTGGGCCTCTGGTATCCTAAAGATTCAAATTTTGATCTGTTTGCTTTTTTTGACAGTAACTTTGGAGGAACAGACAGGGATATGAAATCTACTTCAGCTGGTTGCCAATACTTGGGTGACAGACTCATTTCATGGCAATGCAAGAAGCAACAAACAATTTCTTTGTCAACTGCAGAGGCATAATACATTGCGGCTTCTGTTTGTTGTTCCCAGGTTATTTGGATGCAACACCCGCTTGAGGAGTACGGTTTGACTTATCTTAACACTTCCATCTATTGTGATAATGATGCCGCCATCTAGATTGTCAAAAACCCTGTTTTCACTACAAACCAAGCACATTGATATCAAAGTTCATTTTATTCGAGATTGCTTTAACAGAGGGTTAATTAAACTTTAAAAGATCCACACAGATGCTAATACAACGGATCTTTTTACAAAACCTGTCATCAACTCGGATTCAAAGTGCTTGTAGACCTTTTGAAAATGATATGTTTCACCGACTAGGCATTAAAAAAATAATAAAATAAAATAAAATATTGTTGCTCAAATAACTAAATTTGTGCACAAGATTCTCTTTCTGCACAAATTTAGGGGGAGAAATATTTGCTTTGCTGCTCAAATCTAATGCACTTGGTTAACACATGTAAGGTATTGATGCTGCAAAAGCAAGGATTGGTGTGACGTTTGTTGATAGGTTTATCACTCAAAAGTCAAAAACATACCAAGTGATTAACTCTTTGACAAGCGTTACCTCCCGTGGGTAACGTATCATCGGCATATGATTTCATGGTCTTAAATCCTGTGTTGATAGATAGCCAACGCCTGAAGTTTCAAGTCTTTATGCCTGTAAGTCATCCGGGATATCAGGATTGCCCTTCTGTTGCATCCGGATACATGCAGACCTAGGCACAGTCAAGATATTCTTAAAAGAGCCTAAATGAAATGGCTAAATCCTTAAAAGGGAAATCTCTTTCGAGAAGAACCTAAAAGTAAAACATACCATACAAGGTATTTGCCTAACCCTTGTCTGGTATTGTTTGGTCTCTATACAGTACGTTGTACTGACTTGTTCACCAACAAATCAGACATTGTAAGAAGAAAGGATGACCTCGGTATATTCACTTGTTACGATGAATTGTTGTGCTTACCTTGATCACAGGGGTATGCCTTGATATGGGGCACACGGAGGTTATTGCAAACTCACTTGATGAAGTCACAAGTTGAAATTTGAAGATTGAGGCGATGAGTTTAAAGGACAAATATATCAGCAACCACATGGTTTTTGTTTGACCAAGCTCATACCGAAAAATGTTCTTTAATCAGTTCAGAACTGGTTTGATCTCATGGCTACTCTCCCCTTATCTTTGTGTTTATTTTTTTTATAGTTTTTTATTTTGTAAGATTAATTGCTTAGTCGGTTGGACTGCAGTTTTTTACAGAAGGTGTTACTGTTCAGGATTGGTTAAAACTGATAAGGGCCTGAAAAGAATTAAATATTTTTGTTTTGAGTGGGCCCACTTATCTTGAATTCATTGAACTGGTTTGTTTACTGTTTCGAGATGGACCTGGCCTGGTCACATCTCGAATCAATTGTTCAGAGATGGGCTAGACATGTTTTGAGTATATAAAGCCCATCTCTAGTCATTTCGAATCATTTCGAACCACTGTTTATCCAGATCTCTCATCTTTGTCTCTCTAAGGTAGATGTTTCTACATCTCAATGCATCTCAGGTGCATCTCTGGTGCATCTCGGGTGCATCTCTGGTGCATCTTGAATACATTCAGGTGTTTCACGAATGCATCTCGGATGATTTCCAGATGCATCTCGGATGATCATGTATGAACCATTTTCGAATGACAAGGGGTCATTGACTTGAACCCTTGTCATTCGAGTTCATTTGACATGTGAACCTTTGGTCTTCTTTTGACCCCTGACCTTTACCTCTGAACTGCTCATTTGTCAACAAAGTTGACCTGTCAATAACATTTCGAGGAAATTGATATTTTCAATAATTGATGACATCTGTATTTCATGTGCAGAAAAGGCTCAGAAAATGATGGACAGACGTAAGCTGGAGACCGAAGCCTTTCATAGTCAAGCCTTCTATCTGTCTGACCCTCCACCAGAGTATAGAGAAAGATTTGATTCCTTAGTCTCTGGGCTAAACAACTGCCAGATCACTCATGCGCTGAAGTCGAATCCTGTGATAGATGAAGATATGATTCAGGATTTCTAGATCAATGAAAAAGTAAAAGGTGGAGGTGCTTTCATAGAAACATAGATCGGAGAGAAAGAGATTAAAGTTTCAGAATCTGATGTTCGAGATGCGCTGCAATTTGGAGATAGTGAATACCATCCAACTAGTTTTGACAGGGATACTGTGATAAAAGCTCTTCGAAGAATGAGTTATGAAGGAGCATACCATACAGTGCTGAAGAAGCTTTTCCCTCCATAGTGGAGGTTGTCTTGCTCATATATTTCTACAGTGTATTTCTGAGAATAAGGGTGGCCAAGATCAGTTAAACAAGACTCAGCCAGCTGCACTTGTCGCTTTGTAAATGATTGGGATTACAACTTTTCTGTTTTCATTTTTGATAACATGAAAAGTATCCTGGAGAGCACGAAGAAGAAAGTTTTCCTGCTTTATCCAACGTTTGTTCAGATGATTATCGACCACAAGCATCCTGATCTCGTTAAAGGCACAAACCGTTTAAATTTAAAGTTGTTGGGACCAAGTTGCTTCGAGGCAGCGTGCAAACAAAGGGACTCCGCAAAGGTCAAGTTTGTGGGAAGATACGAGCTTGTTAAACATGGAAAGTTCAAGGAGATTATGGCTTCGCCTAAACCTTAACAACAATGGTTGCTGAAGAGCACTGATGTTCAGGTCATAGGAAAACCAAGTCGTCCAGATCCCATTGTTAAATATCTTGATTCAGATGAGAGAGAGAAGAAGCAACTACATAGGCTGAGTCAGAGACTGTTGAGAAGACTGGGAGAGAAATAAATTTGATTACTGCTGAAAATCTTGAAGCTTTACTTGCTTCGTTAAAGGGTGATGCTGGGATCCCTTCACCTAGTTTCATTCCTCCTGTTGAAGCACAATTTGAAGATGATGAACCAAAGAATATTTTTGCACCTGATATCTCTAATCTTCCCAAGCCCCCAAGCTCAAGCGTTATTCCTGATCCAAGTCTACAGCCTGAAAAGCTCTAGTGGTGCTCACAACGAGGGAGGCAGTTCTGGCATTGGTTTATCTGCAAATGAAGAGGCAGCAATGAGAATGGCTGCAGAAAGGATGAAATTTATCGAACAATCGGATAGTGATGAGGTTGATATTGTGGATGTTAGCAAACTACAACGCAAAGTAGTGTTGCTTGAACAAGAAAATAAACTGAAAACGGCTCAAATAGTCTCTTTACAAAATCAGATATCTGTCAGAGACCAAACCATTGATCAACTACAAGGAGATGTGAGTCTGCTTATGTTAGAAGTTTATGCGATGAAGGCAAAGTTGGAAAAAAAAGTTTGGAAGCGAGTTTGCTGATAAAGATGATGACCCTATCAACGTCGCTCATCACGAATAGAAAGAAGCTGATAAGGCTGTAGCCGATAAAGAACATGAAGCTGGCCTGAATGCATACCTTTCTACTGAAAAATCAATAAGAGAAAGCAGCCACAAAAGAGAAGCTCCAGCAGCAAAAAGATTATAGTAATGAAGAAGCTCCACTCGACGAGAACTTCCAGCCAAAAGATCCTTCAAAAGTATCTGACAGATATGTCATGGAAATAGGGTTGAGCCATTATGACAAAGTTAGAAACAAATATGAAGTGAAATGTTGGAGGAACGATCATGACAGAAAATATGGATCGTCATAAGAGAGAGCGGACACAGAGAATATTATTCAAAACAGACACAATTTGAATCATGGACCAAGATTGATCTGAAAAGTCTGTTAAGAGCTCACTATTCTGACGTAGATCTAAACCAACAAGGTCCCGGTTGGGTGTTTCACTCTAAACTTGAACATGAAGTATCACATAATTTTCCAACAATGAAGACCGCAAAGTCATATCTGAAGAAAAGTCCAGCATCCGAGACCTGCATACTCACAAAAGGCTTTAAAATGTTATCTAGCCGCTGATTGGGCCTATGATCCAAGAATGGCAGAAGCTGTTATTGTTATGAAAGAAAAGGCGTTTCGTCTGGCAGATACTTTGGATCTAATTAGTTTTCACGAGGAGGATATTTTGATGTTGTGAGCACATCAAATTCAAGCGAGTGACAAATATGAAGAGTGTGCTAAATCCTAGACAAGTGTAGTGGCTATTGTAATTCAAAACCGATTGTTTGCACATGATTGATGATCCAAAGCGTAAGGCTAGTTCCAATGCAATAAACCTAGGGGGAGATTATAAAGACATTAATAGGTTTATGCATTTGGGTTGTTTAATGTATTGGGCTTGGGGAAATGCTTTGGGCCTAAAAGGTTTTGTGTTTAGGAGCTCCAACCCTCTAGTATATATAGTTAATGATGTATTAGGGTTGGATAGCTCTTGATTGCAAATTCTCACTTGTATTAGACAAATTACATTTGTATGAAAGTTGAATCCTTCTATCTTCATCTTATTTCTAAAAACGTGTTTGTGTGATATCGATTAGATCCGGTTTATCGGGACTACAATGTGTAATGTACCATAGGATTGATAATCTCGTTCCTGCTTCCTAGGTTTGTTTGGAAGTGACATTAGGGAATGACAGAATCCGAGACATTTGATAAACCTTTGTCTTTATAAGGGTTTATCCGACAGTCAACAAGGCTTGAATGTATTCGCCAACAATCCATATATATGTGTCTACACAGTAAAAGCAATTGATTTATAAGACAAGAGCTTTTGTTTAAAAAAAACCTTTGTTTATTCAAAACACATGTTTTATACAAGACAAGACATTTTGGTTATTTTATACAAGACATTTTTTATGGTTTAAACAAGACTTTTGTTTGCCATACAAGACATTGGTTTATACACAGACTTTTGTTTATAAATAACATTTGGTTTATACAAGACATTGGTTTTAACAAAGACATTCATTTATAAAAGACATTTGGTTTATACATGGCATTGGTTTACACATGACATTGGTTTAAACAAGACATCTCAATTGTTGGCTCATGGTAAGTGATTTAAATGACGAGACGTGTGTAATAAGATAAAAGCATGGTGGATACGCCGCTGGTACTTCCTATATATAAGTGCTTTCATTATATTACATAACAGGTAGCGTTATCTAAACCAATTCAAACAAAATACAAGACATGACATATTTTATACAAGGCACGAGTTATTTTGGTTATTAAGTTAACCATGCATCATTTCTTTTAAATCATTTGATTTTCATATGATTTCATAAAAAGAAACATTTTTTAAAGGATCATGGATACTTTTGTAATAGTTGAACATTTCTTTTAACTTTCAAAGCCATGAATCTTTATCACAAAACCTATGTTACTCACAGGCATTTTTATGCTGACATTTTATTTCCGCATATGTTTTAGGAGCTAATGTTTGACTTTGAGCATGCTTCACATATGGCGGACTTGGGCCTTAGTGACTTTAAAATTTGCAAGACAATTATTATGTTTTTGATTTCATTTCCCAAGACAATGTAAACAATTAAAATCAATAATACAAAACTTTATGTACCATGTGTTGTGAAACAATAGTTCTATGACATGACTCCCCGACTTTTTCGCCGCGGTTTATTGTTTTACGCGGTCAGGGTGTTACATTATCGACACATTAAATGCTATATATTAACACCAAATCTAATAAATTGTTGCCTTTATTTATTCATAACACGTGTCACACTAGTACAGGAACAGACTCAAAATAGTCGAGGTGTCACAGTCTCCCCCTGTTTAGGAAAATTTGTCCCTGAAATTTTTACATAAGCCTTGATTTCGCTCTAGACGGAAAGAGAAGAGGATATTTTGTTGCATCTAATCTTGTCGTTCCCATGTAAACTCAGGTCCATTTTGAAATTCTAGCAGACCTACACTAACTTAATCTGACTCCTCCTAAGCTTCTGAATCTTCCAATCCGAAACTTCAACAGGTTCATCGATAAATCTCAGTTTATCATCTAATTGAACTTCACAGAGGGTATGATCAGTGTCTCGTCTGACAGACACTTTTTCAGGTTGGATACATGAAACACATCATGTACTCCACTTAACTCCTGCGGTAGCTTGAGCCTATAAGCGACTGATCCAACTCGAGATAGGATTTCAAAAGGACCTATATAATGCGGGCTTAACTTCCCCCTTTTGTAAACCTAAGAACACCTTTCCAAGGTGACACCTTCAGCAGAACACGATCGCCGACCTGACACTACAACGGTTTCCTTCGGTTGTCTGGATAACTCGTTTGTCAATCGGCGGTGGCTTTCAGCCTTCCCTTGATCTAGGCAACCTTATAAGTGGTTTCCTAGATAAGCTCGGGTCCAGTTAGTTGCCTTTTTCCAACTTCAGCCCAACAAAAGGGTGATCGACACATCCTTCGTACAAAGCTTCAAAGGAGCAGCTTTGATACTCGTGTGATAACTGTTTGAATGGTTCTCTCGCTCTAACCATCAGTTTGAGGATAATACGCAGTACTCATGTCCAATCGAGAACCCAGCGACTCTTAAGAGATTGCGAAAAATTGGAGTCAAATCGTCCATCTCTATCAGAGATAATTGACACTGGTACCCATGTCGGGCTACAATCTCGTTGAGGTACAACTTCAATATCTTCTCTGTTTTGTCTATTTCCTTAATGGTAAGAAATGAGCAGACTTCGTCAATCGGTCCACAATTACCCAAATGGTGCCATGTCCACGTGACGTACATGGTAATTTGGTGATAAAGTCCATTGTAAGATGCTCCCCTTTCCATTTAGGAATCTTTGGTTGCTGAAGAAGCCCAGATGGCTTCTGATGCTCAGCCTTAACCTTCGAGCACGTCAGACATTTACTAACACCAATACAACTCGTTGATGTCCTGATACATTTTGGTAGAGCCTGGGTGAATAGAATATCTGGATATATGAGCTTCGTTCATAACCAGTTCAGTAGGTTACCCCTAAGCGGAACTCATATCCGATTCATGAAATACATTACTTTGTCCGGTTTTGGTATCAGTTAACACTCCTAACCTCTTAAACCTTCTCTTCTCAAATTCTCATCTCTTAAAGCTTCTCGCTGTGCATTGCGAATATGAGTAGTCAAACTCGTCTGTATGGTTAAACCCAAAGCACGAACACGAAGAGGCTTTTCCCGCTCTTTCCTACTAGGCGCATTAGTAACAACGTTTGCTTTACCTAGGTGATAGTGAATATCACACTCGTAGTCATTGAGTAACTCTACCCGACGTTGTTGTCTCATGTTGAGTTCCTTCTGATCAAAGATATGCTGGAGGCTCTTATGGTCAGTGTAAATCGTACACTCCGTGCCATACAAATAATGTCTCCAAATCTTCAAGGCAAACACAACAGCTCCTAACTCCAAATCATGAGTTATGTAGTTCTTCTCGTCACTTTCAGTTGTTTGGATGCATATGCTATTACTTTGTCCTTCGCATAAGCACGCATCCAACGCCCAAACCTGACACATCGCAGTATACAACATAACCATCATTTCCCGCAGGCAGGGAAAGAATAGATGCACTACACAACCTTTCCTTTACCAACCGAAAAGCTTTCTCCTGCTTCTCTGTCCAATCCAACTTCTTATCCTTCTAGGTCAATAGTGTCAATGGTTGCGCTATTCTGGAGATAATCTCTATGAGTCTCTGATAATACCCAGCAAGTCCTAAGAATTGCCGCACCTCTGAGGGAGTCCTTGGTGCTTCCCAATTCTTAATCGCTTCAATCTTCGACGGATCCACATGTATCCCTTTCTCATTTATGACATGTCTGAGAAAATGAAATTCTTGAATCCAGAATTCACACATAGAGAACTTGGCATACAACTTCTCGTTCTTCAGTAGCTCCAAAATCGTCTTCAGATGTTGCTCATGATCTTCTTTGGTTCACAAATAGATAAGTATGTCATCATGAATACTATCACAAGTTTATCCAAATAGGGTTTGCATACCCTATTCATGAGATCCATGAACACTGTAGGCACATTAGTTAGGCCAAAAGGCATGACTAAAAACAAATAATGGCCATAACATGTTCTAAAATCAATCTTCAAAACATCTTCATCAGCAATCTTCAATTAGTGATATCTCGAACGCAAATCAATCTTCGAGTAGTAACTGGATCCTTGCAATTGATAAAACATATCATTGATACTCGGTAGTGGGTACCGATTCTTGGTAGTTAGTTTGTTCAGCTCCCGATAATCTATACACATTTTGAAGGAACGATCCTTCTTCTTCACAAACAAAACAAGTGCTCCCCAAGGTGATAAGCTTGGTCGAATGAAACCATTGTCTAGTAGCTCTTGAAGTTGATTCGACATTTGTTTCATTTTCCGAAGGTACTAATGTATAAGGAGATGTTGCAATCGGTGCTGCACCAGGAACAAGATCTATTCTAAACTTCATTTGTCTCGCGGGGGCAATCTAGGTAAGTGTTCAGGGAAGACTTCTAGAAACTCACGAACTACGGGAGTCTCTTCGATCTTCATATCAACCACGTTGACCAAGAATGCAAGATAATCCTTACGCAACATCTTGTGCATCTTCATAATACTAACGACTCTCGATTTCCCATTCGTTCAATCTCCGTGAATCACTATTGCTTTATCGCCAGGGCGTGGTATTCGCACTAGTTTCTCCAAACAAACAATCTCAGCTTTATTCTTGGATAGCCAATCCATCCCAACAACTATATCAAAACTACCAAACTCCACTTGTAACAAATCGATACTAAAACTATGATCACATAACCGAATACTACAACCACGAATAACTTCATTGGTTTCTATCAATTTACCATTTTCTAATTCTATCAAGTACTTATTATCTAGCTTACTTGCTTGAGAACACAGAAACGGTTCAATGTTTTTCGAAACAAAATTCAAGTCAGCTCCAATATCAAATAGTACGAACGCAGAATGGTTATTGATTAAGAACGTACTTGTAGCAACTGTGAGATCATCACGAGCTTTCCCAGCATCCAGCTCAAATGCTCTACCTTTGGCACTCTGACCTTTCAACATAGGACAATTTCGCTTGAAATGTCCTACTCTTCACATTCGAAGCATCCCTCGAGCTTGACTCCATCCGTTGTTATTTTAGCGTAGCACTCGCAAGTCACATGCCTAGATTGACAGCATCTGGTACATTTCCCTTGCTCTTCACCTTGAGTCCTCTTCACTGAACCACTCTTGCCATCCATGTTCACATCGTTCCCTAAACTATTGGTACTAGCCACAAATGCTTTACCAGAACTGCGTTTCTTCTCATGCCTCTCATCAGAATCCTTCCTTGAATGCTCAGACTTTCGCTTCCAGAGTCCCTAGACCTACGCTCAGAGCGCTCCTGTAAATCAGATTTTCTGTCTACATTAGCTTTCACTAATGACTTCCCAGTCTCATCCTTTTTCTTAAGGCTACTTTTGTGAACAACATCATTGGTCAATGATTTTGCTAGTGTCGTAGCTTCTAGATAGGTAGTGGATTTCACTGATATGACCATATGGCGAATCTGTGGCGCCAGTCCCCAAATGTACCTAGCAATCTTAACATAATCAGGAGTGACCATTCAAGAAACCAACCTAGCTAGATCATTGAATCAGATCGTATAAGCTCTGACATTCAAACCTTTCATGGTTAGATTCCAGAAGTCAGTCTCAATCTTTTGTAGCTCACTATGCCGGGCAGTATTCCTTAAGAAGCATCCTTTTAAGTTCATTCTAGGTAACACCATAGGCAACGTCTTCTCCCAAAACTTGAACTTGAGCGTTCAACAAGGATTGTAGGTCCCCTAATCCGTATAGATCTTCACAGAATCATCTATCCAATCTAGAGTGCGGAATCCTCTAGATTAGATTATCACAGAAAACGAATAAGAACAACAATCCCTATAAACCCGATCTTTATTGATTATCTATCACAATGATTACAATCAATCTAGATCACAAGAATTCTCTCTCAACTCTCTCTAAAGTGATTAACTAAGCAGCCTTAACCCTAATGCAAAACTTTCTTTATATAGAGACATGTTTACAACTGGGCTAGGGTTTCACCACATGGGCTGCAAATTGGTCTAGGCCCAATTCTCCTACCACTCCCTATAATGTGTTTGGTTTAGCCCAATCACTTCTAATCAACTACTAAAATACTAAATCTGCTAACTGTTTATCGTTTTACTAGTTACAAGATATCCAAAGACCAAATCTAAGTTGTTGTCATAAATATGCACCAACAAACTCCCCCTTGACAATAGCTTTATAAAACAATTTTGTCTTCAGCAATCTTGCAATCTTCAACGCCTTTGAGAATCTTTGGTCTTTGGATATCTTCAGCTTTAATAGCTTATGTCAGCAACAGACTCCCCCTAAGCTGATGCATCTAATCACCAAATCTGCTAAATTGTTAGCGTTTGAGTAAACTCCGGTTTAGCACTTGCATAGCCATCTTCAAACTCTTCAACGTTGTCTACAATGTAGAAAGGAGGTTCTACCATGCTACAATTTGTATACTATAAAACAAACATCTCAAGAAACCATAAGAATTTTTCAACACAAGTTAACAAATTATTATTATTCAAGAGATAGTAAAACTGTATCACAGTTAAGCAATTTCCAACTCAAACCACATACTCAAAATTTTAAGCACACAAAACCTGAAAGGTTTTAAACTATTGAACTCATCTTCTAACATTGTCTCCCCCTATCAGTAACAACTACTCCATAAACAACCATATTCCGTACGCTAAGAATTTACAAGAAAAATAAAATATTTTTGGATTTTTTTATATTTTCTGAAAGCAAAGAAATAACAAAATAATAAACAGTCTGTTTTGTGAGAATCACCGGGAAGAAGATCATATCAGCAACATCAAACTGTTTTCACACTATTAGATAATTCTATATGTAATTTTCATGAAAAGCAGTTCAAGACGATTACCGGTATTGTTTATCCACGTAAACAAAATACGTGAACATTTCAAGTACCATTACCTAGTGATATGTTAAGATAATTTTATACTGATATACTAGTGTGTCCCACTTCAGGACATACCCCCACGATCAAGGTATGCACAAATATTCCTCGTAGTAGGTGAACATACTGAAATGCATCCTTTTTGATTTACAACATTAGATAATTGGTGATCAGGTCAGTACTTTCATACAGCAAAGAGACCAATATCCAACGAGGGTTCGGGAAAATACCAAATTTTGGTACCATTAATGCAATTTGCACATTTGAATGACTCTCTAGAGAGCTTCTTCAATTTCTGGGATTTGGCATTTTAGCTCTTTTAAGATATCCTGGTTGTGCCTAGGTCAGCATATATCTGGATGCAGCAAAAGGACAACCCTGATACCACGGATGAAATAACGATATAAAGACCCAATACCTCGGATTTTGCCAATCTATCAATGCATGATTTAAGGTTATAAACCATACGCCACTGATATGTTACCCACTCATACACAGTTCGTTATGTTTATATCATCAAGGTAAGTTGATTATTTCATGCCTTTTGCCTACTGGTACATCATATGATTCCTCATCCCGTTGAGTTCGACTAAATGTTCAAAATGAGCCCTATCAAATGCTTTTGTGTAAAGATCTGCTAGGTGTGTGTCGACTCTATGTAGTTCAATCAATTTCTTTTCAGTACAATCCCGTATAAAATGATGACGAATGTCAATATGTTTTGTGAGACTGTGTTTTACGGGATTGTTTGTGATTGAAATAGTGGCATTATTGTCTATCATAATAGGAGTACGAGTGAAATTCAAACCGTAATCACGCATCTGTTGTTGTATCCAAAGAACCAGAGAGCAACAGCTACCCGCATCAATATATTCAGCTTCACACGTAGAGTACACACGTAGACTGCTTCTTGTATTGCCATGACACGATCCTCCCTCCTAAGAAATGATAACCACTTGTGGTAGACTTTCTACTTGATTTGTATCCTCCAAAGTCCGAATCAGTGAAAGCAACAAACTTCAAATCGCTAGCAGCTGGATACCATAACCCAAGTTTAGGTTTCCCCTTCAAGTAACGAAGAATCCGCTTCACCGCTTTCATATGTGACTCTTTTGGATTTGCTTGATATCTGGCACAAAGACACACTGTGAACATAATGTCTGGTCTTGAAGCAGTCAAGTACATTAGAGAGCCAATCATTGCCCTATATTTAGTTGGATCAACATCCGCCACACTCTCATGATCTGGACCAAGATTGTGATTCTCACAAATAGGTGTGTTGAAAGTAGCGTAATCCTCCATTTTGAAACGAGACAAAATGTCATACACATACTTCGTCTGATGTATAAACATCCCATCCTTCTTCTGTTTAACTTGTAAACCCAAAAAGTAGGACAGTTCACTCATCGCACTCATTTCGAACTTGCTCTTCATTACCTCCTCGAATTCATGACACATGTTCTCATCAGATGACCCAAAATGATGTCATCTACGTATACCTGTACCAACAGAAAGTCTTCCTTCTTTCTTTCAATGAAAAGTGTATTGTCAATCTGACCTCTTTCAAAACCATTCTTTAACAAAAGTGCTGACAGTGTCTCATACCACGCCCTAGGTTCCTGATGCAATCCGTACAATACCTTATCAAGTCGATAGACTCGATCTAGAAATCTGGATCAGTAAACCCATCTGGTTGTGAGACATACACTACTTATTGGACTTTCCCGTAAAGAAATGCACTATCAAGTTGGTAAACTTTGAAGCCCTTGAATGAAGCAAAAACTAGAAACAAACAAATTGCCTCTAACCTGGCTACTGGTGCAAACACTTCATTGTAATCAATCCCCTCTTGCTGATTGAACCCTTTCACCACTAACCGAGCCTTATTCCTTATCATGATCCCTCGGTCATCTTTCTTGCACTTAAACACCCACTTGGTGCCTATTTCCTTCTCTCCTTCAGGCAAGACGACTAGCTCCCAAACCTTCAACTTCTTAAACTGAGATAGTTCCTCTTGCATAGCTTCAACCCAACAATTATCTTTTAGAGCCATGTGAACATTCGTCGGCTCCTCTTGGGCAATAAAGCAGCTATACAAACACTCATGTATCATCCCGCTCTTCTGAATTGAAGTAAATAAACAGGAACCTTCGATCACACCTCTTCTTGTCTGAACACCTGCAGCAGCATCACCTATGATGTTCTCAACTGGATGATCTCTATTTATGCGTTTAGTACAATGGTGTCAACAACTAAATTATCTCCCAGATTAGATCCAATCACCCCCTAAATATTCTTATTAGCAAACAGATTAGTAAAGTCCTCCCCCCGAATAGGTTCAGACTCACTATCACTTGAGTCATGTGGAGCAGATTAGAGGAAGTTTTGGGAACATCTGTCATTGATATACTCGATCTAGGCATGAAGTCACCCCCGTCATCTTCACTGATCACAGTTTGAATCACTTGAGACTCATCTGCATTGGAAAAATCAGGAATATTAAATGATAAAAACGCTATCATAATCATATAATATAGCAGGACCACTCGTTGATTGTTGAGGTGAATAACTAGTGATTTCCATGTTAAACACAACCTCAATTTTACCAGCTTTTAGATTAAAAACCCTTTTATTTGGTGTTCCAGGCATATAGCCTAGAAAGTAACCCTCGTCAGCTACCTCATCGAATTTTTGCTTATCTTTATTTCGCACAATGGTGCAGGGTAATCCAAATGGTTCAAAGCCTTTCAAGTTTGGTTTTCGGTTAAACAATAGTTCGTGACATGTTTTGTTAAACCGTTTAACAGTCAAAACTTTGTTTAGGACATAACAAGATGTGTTCACAGCTTCTCCCTAGAAAAGAACAAGAAGCTTTGAATCAGAAAGCATAATCCTAGCGGCTTCAATCAATGCCTTGTTTTTCCTGTTAGCGACTCCATTTTGTTAAGATATATAAGGAGCAGAATATTGATGTTCAATTCCCTTGCGAAGACAGTAGAGATCCAGAATCTGATTCTTGAACTTTGTGCCATTATCACTCCTTATCCTCTTGATCAGTGCATCATGGACATTTTCCAATTTTGTAAAAAAGATCTATCAGCATATCCGCTGTCTCATCTTTTGTACCTAAAAAGAAAACCCATGAATACCATGAGTAATCATCTATGACAACTAAACAATAGTATTTTCTACCTATGCTCCTTACGTTCACCGGACCGAATAGATCCATATGAAGTAATTCATAAGGGGCATCTATGGAATTTACTGTTTTAGACTTGTGAGGTTTCTAATGTTGGTTTCCCCTTGACATGGAAGACATGTATCTTCCACGTGAAACCTCTACACTAGCACCCCTTCCACTAAACCGTTTTTAATAATATAATTCATTTTTGGTAGTGGACGTGGGCCATGCGTCTGTGCCACAGCATTGACTCAGCCTCAGATGCTTTTGACAGTAAACACGCCACCCATGTCCATGACATAAGTGTCATTTCTCCTTGGCCCTCTCATCACTATCCAATCATCCGGTATCACCAAACCCGGTTTCAACACCAAAGCTTCAGACTTAGTAAAGTGGATCGAGTGACCCTTGTCGCAGACTTGAGACACGCTCATCAGATTGTGCTTCAGCTGCTCGACATAGTTCACTTTGTCCAATGTGATCTTCCCGTTGGTCACTTTTCCTCGACCTGTAATGTGCCCTCCTTTAGCACCTGCAAAATTCACATAACATCCATCTATGTTTTCAAACTCAGTCAACAACCTCGCATCCCCCATCATGTGCCTGGAACAGCCACTATCAACATACCACAAGTTGATAATCCTCCTTAGCAGCTCCTGCACAACCCAACAAAAATTGGTTAGATTAGGGGGCCCAAGCCTTAATGGTCTTGGGTCTTCCAGATTCATCAACCCCCGGAACATTTATCCAATATCCATTACTCCTAACAGGAGTCTAGGATCTCAGACCTGTTGATGGAAATGGTTTTTGATTTCCACTAGGTCTTTGAACCTGAGGTTTCCTAAACATATTTGGACTCTGTGACCTTTGGAAAATTTGGTTATGATTCCTTGAATTTTGATGGTAATAATTTCTAAAGCCATTGTTATGAAAATTTCGACTACCAACATTCTGATATCGAATTTGATATTACCTTGACTTCTGAAATTACTTGATTGACCATTAAAGTTATTCATTCTTGGTGAACTACTTCTAGGTCTTTCATTTCTGCTTGACGTAGATTCAGGCTGAAATCTTTGTTGATTTCTTTGAAAACAAGGAACTTGGTAAATTCCTGTTTCAGCCTTATCTACACCTACTACAACACTCTGTTGCTTGGTAGCAGATA
Organism: Scalesia atractyloides; assembly: GCA_947069175.1. Classification (NCBI taxonomy): domain Eukaryota; kingdom Viridiplantae; phylum Streptophyta; class Magnoliopsida; order Asterales; family Asteraceae; genus Scalesia; species Scalesia atractyloides. The sequence continues at coordinate 38,763,482 of CAMTDV010000022.1, read as the reverse complement.
TCTTTGGTGAGTTAGAAACTTCTTGCTCACCATCACCAATCTTTGCTGGTGATTTTTCTCTCTTTCTCTCTCAGACACTTGTGCTTCATTCTTTTTGTTCGGAAAACAGCTAGCTACATGTCCCTTATTGTGACATTTGCAGCACAATCTTCTAGCATAAGACTTCTTAATTGAAGTCTCTGGTTTAGATTCATCAGGTGACGAAGATGATGATGATGATGCCTTCGAAGGATCTTGTTTAGTTTGCTCAATTTTTTATTTTTCTTTGTTTTTATTTTAGCAAACTGCACATTTGACTCTCTTGTAATAACAGTGGTCTCTTCTTTCATATCACCTCCTTTAACAAAACCAACTTTTTAACAAAAAATTGCTTTTTATTCTTAGGGTGTGTTTCTTTGTTTTCAAAACCACTTCCCTGTTATTATCCTTCTTGGCATTCTCAGACACATCAACATTTCCTGATGTGGAACTACTAGATATAGGTGACACAAAGTCTGTAAGCTCTTCTTCGTTTGGCAAGAAAGAATAGTCATGACAAGAGGTGGTGGACTTCATTGAAACCTTTGAAGCCCACACTTGTCTTGTCATTAATTTTCTTCAAGCCATTCATCACGTATTTCATAAGAAAAGATGAATCTTTGAATTGATTCAACTTCTTTTCAAGTTCACAAATTTTCAATTGTGCTTCTAACAACTCTTTGTATTTTTCATAAATCTATTTTGTTTTGTCACACATCGTATCATGAGCTAAGTCAATAATTTGAAGTTTTTCATTTAGTTTACAGGTTAAAATATTGATTTCTTCTTCATAACCTTTAATTTTCTTCAAATATAATGTCTCATTTCTTTTTACGAAAAAGTTTGATTCTTTTACGCTCGAGAGCTCATTTACCAGACTTCGTTTTGATTTGTTAACGTGTCAACTTCACTTTGCAGTTCACGATATTTTAAGCAAATAGAACTACCATAGTTAGAATGTACCTCTCCTGTTGATTTGCTTAGATCTGCCATGAAAGCAGCAAAGTCTGCAGCCATCTTCCTATCTGCAGCATTCTGTTCTGCATCAGATTTCATGTTTTGAGTCGTCTGATCAGCCTCAACCTTTTCAGCTACAGTCTCTTGTTCGACCTCATCATCAGCCTTGACTTCAGCATCATCAACTAGGGCTATCTCAGCCATGAAAGCTTGTGTGGCAGTAGAGATCAAGACCTTTGATCCAGTATTAGTTGATGCATTCCTGTTGCTTGAACCATGACCAGGAAAATCTTGAAAAGATGAGTTACGAACGAGATTCAGTCTTAGGTCATTGGCATTCTCTAGCGAAGTGTCCGTAATTTTGACAATTGTAACACCTCACTTTAGATTTGTCAAAACCCACATTCTTTCCAACAAACTTTCTGCTCGTCCTATTCATGAACCTCTTCACTCTTCTAGAGATCACGGCCATCTGCCATTGAAATCCATCTCCTATAGGTCATCAGGGTCAATCTGATCATAATCTTCATCAAAAGTAGCAGGATCAGATATTCTTCCCTGTATGTAGTTCTCCTACGAAGCAACAAATGAAGCAAGCAAGGCCAGATGATCTTTACAGCCTTGACACTCAGAGGCATAGACCTTGTACTGTGTTATTATTGCTGGATTGTTGTCTCTTTGCCCCTGATGATCCTCCTGAAGCAGCTACAAAACATACTTCACCATCAGCATTTGTCACAATCTGCTCATTTTCACATGAGAGAAATACAGTTGCAGAATCACTTGAAGCATTGTTGGAACATGAAGATGTAAGCCCTTTATAAATTCCCGGATCTTGAACCTGATCATATCCAGTTTCCTTCTTCTTCATGTTGAGCTCATAAACTCTCAGTTTCCCAACAACCTCTTCGAAGTCTTTATCTCCATAGTCAGCTTCACCCCTTATCATAAGAGTATAATTAGCCCACTTGGCAGGTAAAGCATCGAGCAACTTATCGTTTATCTAAACGTTTGTGTATCCCTCTATGTCATAAATTGTCCATTTCTGACACTAGATGATAATATCTCGTGATAATACCTTCAAGGGACTCATTTCTCATGCCTTTAAAGATAGCAAATTGTTTCTTCAGCAAGTCAACCTTGTTTTTCTTCACATCAGGATTGCCCTCATACCTCTTCTCTTGAGCATCCCACATCTCCTTCGAACTGGTATATCGCTTGAATGTATGTTGGATGCCATCAGGTAACGACATCTTTATAGCAGCTAAGGCCTTCTTCTCAGACTCTATACATTCTCTTATCAGCCTCTGACATGTTCACATAGGCAGTGACATGTTGTCTGCCTTCAAAGTCATGAGTTAGGTTTGCATACCCAACTTGAATACAGATACACATCCGTGTGTCCTGATATTCAATGAATGACTGAAACCTATCCTTCCATGTAAGGTAATTATCTACCTTCAACATCTTTGGCAGTTTGTTAGTCGTGCCTGCCTCATGCTCCATTCTCAATAATTCGTTCAAGTTTGACATATTCGACATTTTTACCAAACCGGATCGTTAAAAATTTGTCTGAAATGTGTGATCACCAAATTACGCTGTTAGACTCATCTCTACGATACGAATCCAATGATGTATAATGCCTGAGAGTGATTTTAGGAAATTTTCGTGCCCTTTTTTGTCCTAAAAATCACACGAGTCTAGCCGTGCAGTCGTTTGTCAAAAATGTTTATGGATCAAATTATGTGTAGCAAAACATTTATCCCGATTACGTCAGCTGGTTAACTTTCCACCTTCTTGAATTCAACTCGGAACAGTACCGAATTCGAAATAGTAACTCGAATTAACAATCCGAGTTGGAAACTCGGAACAGTGATCCGAGATGGTGATTCGGAACAATTAGAGATCAACACCAATGATCAGAGATGTACTTTTTCTGATCTGAAATGCAAGTTTTCTGATCTTAGATGCAAATTTCTAATCCAAGATACTTCTCTTATGATCCGAAATACAACTCTGATGATCCAAAATACAACCCTCGATCTGAAATGCAAGATTTCTATCCGAGATGCCTTGCTGTTTACCCGAAATAGCAGCAAAAACCCTAGAATAGCCTTCAAACTTCGAACCAGCCATCAAAAACGTCCAAAACTTCAACTTTTTCTGTTGTAACAATTCTGAACCAAGCAAAACAAGAGCCAAATGCTCTGATACCAATTGTAGGTCCCCTAATCCGTATGGATCTTTACAGAATCGTCTAGCCAATCTAGAGTGCGAAATCCTCTAGATCAGATTATCACAGAAAACGAATAAGAACAACAATCCCTATAAATGCGATCTTTATTGATTATTTATCACAATGATTACAATCAATCTAGATCATAAGAATTCTCTCTAAACTCTCTCTAAAGTGATTAACTGAGCAACCTTAACCATAATGCAAAACTCTCTTTATATAGAGACAAGTTTGCAACTAGGCTAGGGTTTCACTACATAGGCTGCAAATTGGTCTAGGCCCAATTCGCCTACCACTCCCTATAATGTGTCTGGTTTAGCCCAATCACTTATAATCAACTGCTAAAATACTAAATCTGCTAACTGTTTATCGTTTTACTAATTACAAGATATCCAAAGAACAAATCTAAGTTGTTGTCATAAATATGCACCAACAAGGATAAAGCTTCGTCAAGAAATGAACATGAAACATACCTAACCCTCTGATCAGTTGCACAACCGTTGATTGCTATCACATACTCCATCTTGACAATCCATCTAACAATATCAAGGGGTCCTTCAGCTCTAGTACATGATCTTGGGTTACAACCCTTGAATGTTTTGTACGTACATCCATGCACTATTCACAAGGTTAATGAAATATCAAGATTACTCTTAAATTATAACATAACACAGGAAACTACTAAAACTTTTCCAATCATTATTCTACCTAGAGGGTTTCTAATCGGCACTTCACCGAAACCATGCACATTAGTACCGTGTCCACGTCCTTGCCCTATAGTTTGGTTAGCTTCGCGCTGTTCTAAAGAAGTGTTAATGTGTTGAGCAATTAGTTACACCAACTCCTCAGGTGTGGTAGGTAATCCAATACCCTCAGTAGCGGACCCTGTCTCGCTTTTGGTGGCATATTGACGTTTCTATTATTGTAACAATAATGACAACGTAAGACAATATTAAATAATTCTGTCATTGAATGCTAGTGAATTAAACAATATGCTTGTAAACGCAACTATATAACAATGAGAAAAATTTAACCAAAAACCCTTTATATTGATATTTTATCCTTGAAATTACATAGCTTGTTTGTAGTTCAAAAGACTAACAAAATTTGGTGCGAATAGAATCAAACACCATCAACAAGTTCACCGAACTTCCACCCAAAATATCTAATTGGCATATAATCCTAAATAGGTTTTCCTAACTAGCTCCTCGAGCTCCACAATCCTCCAGTGCATCTGATACCTAGCACTGTCATCCAAATCCTGAATCTCATCATACCATTGCATCTGACCTTCAAGATCCTTCATCTTGCCCTTGGTCGTCCCTAAGTCTTCGCGTAAAGTGGCGATCTGACGATCATAGTGAGAGCATCGGTCGACCCAAACTCCTTTCTGCTTCTTCAAAGAAGACTTAGTAGCAGCTCTGGAAGTCAATGCAATGTCTCTAGCGGGTCGAGTTCTCTTCCTACGATGAGTGTAGACTAATAAAGGTGTAGTAGAGACTCGTGACTCGGACTACGCAATGGACGACTCTGATATGACTGGTGGAGGGATCTCAGATGTAGGCTCAAGAGTAGCGATGGGTGGGACTACCAATGGCTCTAAAGGTCGAGTCATGACAACAGTGGCGTCCACCGCTGGGCTACTCCAAAAGATCCTCCAATCATAGGGATACCTTGTAACACCCCGACCACGTAAAACAACAAACCGCGGCAGAAACGTCGGGGTGTCATGTCACAGAACTATTGTTTCACAACACATGGTATATAAATTTTTGTATTATCGAATTTAGTTGTTTACATTGTCTTGGGAGAATGAAATCAAAAACATAACAATTATCTTGGAAATTTTAAAGTCACTAAGGCCCAAGCCCGCGCTATGTGAAGCATGCTCAAAGTCAAACATTATCTCCTGAAACATATGTGAAAATAAAACGTCAGCATAAAAATGCTTGTGAGTAACATAGGTTTTGTGATGAAGATTCATGGCTTTGAAAGTTAAAAGAATTGTTCAACTATTACAAAAGTAGCCATGATCCTTTACAAAAATGTTTCTTTATGAAATCATATGAAAATCAAATGATTTAAAAGAAATGATGCATGGTTAACTTAATAACCAAAATAACTCATGCCTTGTATAAAATATGTCATGTCTTGTATTTTGTTTGAAGTGGTCTAGATAACGCTACGTTATGTAATATAATGAAAGCACTTATATATAGGAAGTACCAGTGGCGTATCCACCATGATTTTATCACATTACACATGTCTCGTCATTTAAATCACTTACCATGAACCAACAATTGAGATGTCTTGTTTAAACCAATGTCATGTGTATACCAATGCCATGTATAAACCAAATGTTTTTATTAACGAATGTCTATGTATAAACTAATGTCTTGTAGGGCAAACAAAAGTCTTGTTTAAACCATAAAATAAATGTCTTGTATAAAATAACCAAAATGTCTTGTCTTGTCAAAATGCTTGTATAAAACAGGTGTTTTGAATAAACAAAGGTCTTGTTTAAACAAAAACTCTTGTCTTATAAATCAATTGCTTTTATTGTGTAGACACATATATATATGGATTGTTGGCGAATACATTCAAGCCTTGTTGACTGTCGGATAAACCTTCAAAAAGACAAAGTTTATCAAATGTTCATCGGATTCTGTAATTCCCTAAAGTCACTTCTAAACAAACCTAGGAAGCGGGAACGGGATTGTCAATCCTATGGTACCATTACATACCACGGGTCAATGTGATCAAAGTTAATGAATGTATCATTGTATATTCAACGCACCAACATGTCTTGAACAATGTAAGCATGTCATGAAAATGTTTTGAAATCATGTAATTGGCATACTAAGACAATATACCAAGCAAAAATGTCTTTGAAATCATGTACTAGGTATGCTAAGTCAACATACGAAGTAAAAAGGTCTTTGATCATGTACTATATGTACTAGATAAGCAAAACGTGTATCATGCCATGAAAACAAGAAAGTAGTGATAGGCACATATGAATCTCCCCAAAAAAATTAAAAATGTAAAAGAGGGGGTTATGTACTCACTTAGGATAGCGTAAATGTCTTGTTCAAATGATCAAACAAATGATTTAAGAGTTCAAGTGTGTCCTAATGTATCGGAACACTATGTTAGTGTGTCGAGACTTTATCGAAGGATTGATAGAATGAGGTCTTATAAACCAAACGATTGTTGGGACTCATACAAATCATTTATAATACCTTAATTCTGATTTGGAAGAGTTTCTAAGTGCTTTGACCCGTTACGAATTAATAAAACGGTTTACACCACTTTAACGGGTTGCAGGCGTAACTATGGGTTTGGATAGTTAAATAAGTCCTATGATGAGTCTTATATGTCAAAACAAGTTTGATTATGTTATAATATCAACTTAGATGTCAAAATTATGGTCTTACATGTTTAAAACCATTTTATGTGCCAAAAGGGTGTTTTCGGCATTTTAAAAGTACATAAAATCGACTCATCATATAACTAACCAAACTATATGACTATAAGTTATAACCTCATAGGGTTATTCCCTAAATTACTATGGTCATAAAAATGCGCTTGGTCAAATCCTAAGATTGACCAAATGGGTCAGATTCGAAAGTCAAAGCGGTAGTAAAACCGCTCGACTTACGACTAAGAAATAAGCACCAAACTAGAAATGACAAGTTAGACATGTTTGAGCATGTCAAATAATGTTATAAAACTAATTTGGTGTCAAAACCTTGAGTTTGAATACCCAAAAAACGTTTTCGTTGTAATGCACTTTTATACACTTTTTTACTTTTAACTTGTAAAACTTTGACTCGTCATCTCGCCTACTAAACGTGGTAATCAGAAGGTGCAATCGCAAGGGACTAATACCTTCATGATTACGATCACGTTGAAAAGTTCAATTTGAACTTTGACTTGACCAAAATGGTCAGAATCGAAAGTCAAACAGGAAGCCAAATTGTTTGACTTTCAGCTCAAAATAGCTAAAATAATGAAAGAACTAGGAAGGTACTTAATTGTGTTGAAAAAACTTTCAGAACTCAATATAAGAGGCTTCCAAAGGCTGGAAACAAGCTCCAAGAAGGATAGAAAGAAAATTTCACAATTTGCTTTGAAGTGTTTTCAAGTGGTGTAAAAAATGGATGAATCAAAGGGTATTTATAGTGTTTTAGGATCAAGGAGGTGATGAAAAGTGTTACCAAGTGGGATTAGTGTCCTAACATATGTTAACACCAAATTAAGTGTGGCAAAATGAGTACAAGGTGTCAAAAATTGGAGATAGGTGGCCAAACTTTGTGATGAAGCAAACTTTTTTGACAATTTTGGCCCCTGGACTTATATTGTCGTGTTTTGTCATTTTTAACCCCTCTTAACCTAATATATAGGTTATACAAAGGCGTTAAGGCATGTGTAACTTGGATTTTGTCAAGAAATGTCGTGGATGTCGGTTCGCTCGATTGTACGGTTACACGTTTTGTAAATAAGGTATAAAACTTTATCGAACAGAAAATGACCGAATTTATGCAATGATTGACATTTTTGAATTCTTACCAATAAAATGCAAGATTTTATTGAATAAAAATGTCCGGGATTGTATAATGATTGATAAATATACATTCTCCTAAATAAAACACAAGATTTTATTAAATACGAAAATGTTCCGGAATTGTTAAATGACTAAAAATGTACATATGTCACAGTCTCCCCTACTTTAGGAAATTTTGTCCAGAAATTTAATTAGAGGAAACTTGTGAGAAAAGATGTGGGTATTTCACCTTCATTTGATCCTCTCGTTCCCAGGTAAACTCTGGCCCACTTTTGGACTCCTAGCGAACTTTAACAATCGGTATGCGTTTGCGTTTGAATTTCTTGACTTCACAGTCCAATATTTCGATAGGTTTCTCGACAAAGTGCATTGTGTTGTCAATGCGAATTTCATTGAGAGGGATGTGGAGGTTTTTATCAACCAAACACTTTTTAAAATTGGAGACGTGGAAAGTTGGATGAACATTCCCAAGCTCAAGAGGTAGCTCAAGTTTGTAGGCCACCTTTCTGATCCTCTCAACGATCTTAAATGGTCCCACATATCGAGATGCAAGTTATCCTTTCTTTCCATTTCTTATCACACCTTTCCAAGGGGATACCCTTAAAACGACGTGATCACTAACTTGGAATCCCAAGGGCTTGCATTGCTGATCCAACTCTTTTGACGGCTTCTAGCTATCAAAAGGTTATCGCATATTTTCTTACTTTGTTTATAGTCTCTAGAATGAGTTCTGGTCCGGCGAGTTGAGCTTCACCAACCTCATTCCAGCAGACAGGTGAACGACATTTTCGACCGTAGAGAGCTTTGAAAGGAGCCGTGTTAATGCTGGAGTGATAACTATTGTTGTAGGAGAATTTTATCAAAGGTAGATGCGAATCCCAACTACTACCAAAGTCGGTCACACAAGCTCTAAGCATATCCTCCAATGTTTGGATCCTCCTTTCAGATTGTTCATCCGTCTAAGGATGATAAGCAGTGCTTAAGTTAAGTTTGGTAGGAAAGTCATGGAGTTCCAATTAACAGAAAAATGTGAAAAAGGAAGTTTCGTGGCTCTAAAAATGAATTTCGGTGTCCAAATTGCAAAACTTAGATTTCCTAAACGAATTTTCGGTTTTTGCACTATTCTTAGCTAAAAAGGGCATGTTTTTTGAGAAAGTTTAAGATTTTCGAGCGTATTTGGTTTGGACTTCTTAACTTTGAAGAAACCTTACAAAACAACTAACCGGTCAATTATATAGCCACTGTATTTAATAAATACGCTGGCAGTATATGTGTATAATATATTTTTTCAAATTTCTTTTCATCTTTAACTATTTCATACGCTTTACCTCTTTCACTCTAAAAACACCAAACAAGCAATTCAATCACAATCTCAGAATTGGTTAGCTCATTGTTTGATATCGAATACGGTTTGTTTATCGTGTTTAAGGATTGTATGTTATATGATTAAACCTCATAAACCATGTAGTAAACAAAGACAAACAATGACATTGAGGAATTGGGTTTTTGGGTTTTTGAAAGGGTTTATAAGAAATTTTTGAATCCAGCACATTTAATTTGAATATGGTGTATTAATGTTGAAGGCAATGTAATACTCACTGATCAACGGGTAGCTGATTTAAGTCTTGAACGCGAGTTCGAGCAACCGGCATAGTTGACTAATATGCCGGTCATTCAGCAAAAGATGAACATCTACGCTGACTATTGTCTCAAAACAAAACTTAAATGTGCTACCTGTTATCAGCGTAAATAAGTTATAACCATTGTATGTATCATTTTGTTTAGCATATATGTGTCTAATGCCTAGTGTATATAACTTGTGTTACCGGCGCATTTAACAGCAGAATACCAACGTAAATATAGTATTTATGTTAAATATTGTTTACTTTTCTTTTTTTTTTTGTTTATTTTTTTTTTATTTTATTTATGAAAATATTTTTATAAATACTTTTGTACAGTTTTGTTTTATTTGTATAAATGCCCTGTATAAATCCTAACTAATCAACCGTTGTACTTCGAAACCCGGATCTCACTTGACCTATTTCCATGTTCTCATAATGGCTCAACAGATGATTTCGAATGGTACGAGAAAGCACAATCAGTCTATTACACTAGCTCCTCTAGAGCCACACTTTGAAGATGTAATTGACTGGTTGTCCAGAAGTAAGATTAGTTACGTTGTTCAAGCAAATCCGAAGATCTAATGCATTCACATAGAAAAATTCTTGAGAACAACAAAAGTGAAAACGATAAATTAAGTCAAGCATATCACAGTGACGATACGAAATAAAGAAATAAAGGTGACAGAAGAACGAATACAAAAGTTCTCAGCCTCGGAGAGGGTCAAGTGACCCAATGAAGCTGAGTAAAGAGGTAGTGCTAGAAGGATTCTGTGGGATGAACTATGTCGGTGATTTTCGAGGAAAGAACGAGATACAGAAGACTGGTCTAACAAAAGATTTGAGATTCATCTTACACACATTTTGCATGAGCATCTGTCACAGAAAAGGTGGGTACGACGGTCTCAATCTGGAATGGTCAGCGGCAATGCTAAATCTGTGTACCAACCAGCCATTCAACATCTCTAGCCTAATCTTCTACTGCATGGTCGACAATGTAAACAAAGGTGAATGGGCCATGTATCCAAGATTCGTACAACTGCTTATCGACGATCAGCACATGAACCTGCCTCATGACGGAAATCTGTACAAATTTCAGTTGGCTAAAGGTAGACAACTTACCGAGCTGAAGACATAGCAGTGGGTCATGTTACATCACTGGTTGTACAGAAAAGAAAGACTTCCACTCGTTCTAATTGCATATAACAAATACCGAGAGGGTGTAAAGCAAGAACGAGAAAGACAAGAAAAACATGCTGCTGAAGAGGAAGAAGCCGAAGTTGAAGGGAAAACACCGCTAGTACGCAAACGGAAAGATAAAAGGAAGAAATAGTAGAAGGAGAACCTTCTAAGAAGAAGAGCAAGAAAGATTCCTCAAACCCGAGAGGACTATGGGTGACAGCATACGAGCTAGCTTAACTCAAGAAGCAATCGAATAAATGCAAGCCAATCATGCAGTCAAAGAAGCCGAGAAAAGAGAAAGAAGGCTAAAGGAGAGAAATGACTAAGTCAAAAACACATGCGGTGGTGACACCAGAGCAGGAACAATTGGATCAGTTCGTTGAAAGCCTAATCGCTGATCCTATAGAAGATACTCCAAGCAAATCCTATGCACACAAGAAAAGAAAAACTGGAGAGGGATCTTCCAAAGATGCTCCCCCTAAACCGACCCCAAGCACTCAAGTACCACCACAACTAGTTCCAGCAAGACCCCTTCTATTCCAAGAGCTTTACAATCGTCTGTAAAAAAATCGAAAAGTTTCCTGCTAAGGAGTTTTGTCTTTTGAAGAATCAGGTTAAGGACACACACGTGCTCAGAGAGAAGCTAAAGGAACAAAGAAAAAAAACAAAGGAATTGCACAACTACGTGTCTAAACAAACTGAGTTCATAAAGTTTCAACAAGAGGGAATGGAGAAATTGCACGAGATGGTGCAAGATCAGTATCTTCAGCAAATCGAGAACCAAAATACACAAGTGAAGATATCCTTAATTTTGACAGTTTCAGAGAAAGGGAAGAGAAACGCAAGGCTGAAATAGCATAAAAGAAAAAGAAACGACTCGATTTTGCTGTTGATGTAAATATTGATGGAGATAGTGAAGAGGAAGAGGTTGACTAGATTGAAATGCTAGAAAAATACTTCGAGTGGGGTTTGAAGGATGTTGTGATGTATGAAACTGACAGAGGAGATAAGTTTGAGCCTCAAAGTCCTGAGTGGTTTAAGAAGGAAAGAGCAAAAATGCCAGACTTCTATCAAGTCATAAAGGTTGAGAAAACAGAGGTCACTGACCGAATCATCAGCTGGAAATATTGCAATCTGACTGGGTGGTTTGTTGTGAAGAAAAGAGGAGGTGTAATCTAGTACTTTCAAAATGGAAATGACATGCAGAGTCTATCCACACGGGATATACGATAGTTGAGCAAGCACAATATGATAAATCCTACCAACAGTAGCATTGGTGGCGACCTTGTAAGATTAATTCTTAGAGAGTGCGTGTGTGGATTCACGGTCTTCAAACCTCAACGCCCAAGAAGACGTGTATCAAAAACAACCAAAGACCCAATCACATGAACAGGAAGAGTGACGTGGGTAATCAATCCAACCACAGTGGTGACAAGGGTGAAACTTCCTCCAGAACAACCTGTGACTCTCACCAATTTTAAAAATTGTTCTATGATGGAAAAACAGGTGAAGTAGTCATCTGATCCAACTCAAACGAAGATATATGCATTCTGGATCCAGTGGATGTATTTATGGGAACAAGATACACGTCAGCGCAGGATAAGAATACCTAGAGGAAGGCATGTATTTTCAACGAGCGGTCGAGCGAGCTAGAGCACGAAAGATAGAAATCATGGAGATTATGCTCAAAATAGACACACAAAAAGAAAAGGCTAAATCTAGAAAGAAGAAAGCTGCTGAGAAGTCTGCTGAGCCGCAATCTGTCTCTCCTCAACCCAAAGATCCATCCTTTGATTCAGATGTTCAAGTTAATTCCATCACCTCTGACTTCATCCACATATGAAGTCACAATGGAGGACCCAAAATCAAGTGAAGTTGTGTTTAATCAAAGTGAAGCACCTACTGAACCGACTGCAGATCAAGCTGCATCAAATCCAGAAACCGAAGCTTAAGAATGAAGATCGAACAAGTACGCAACGATCTAGGGGGATAATGTAGGAAATTTTGAGATAGTTGGTGCTTAGATTTAGTAGGTTTTGGATAGTTTTGAAATAGTTTATTGTAATTTAGAAAGTTCAGGGATTAAAAGTGTAACCACAGGGAAACTTCCCTGTAGCAGCGTATTTAAGTGCCCAACGTATTTAATAAATACGCTGGGTAGTCAGACTGTGTATATATATGCTAGTAATGGAAAACCCTAGTCCAGATTCTTGGACACGTTTTGGTGATTTCTCTTGTGTTGATTATTGTTCTTATGCTAAATCCGAACATCCAGGTGCTTTTAGTGATTATATCTTTTGGGATTCCATATACAACACTTGTTGTTTGATCCATACAAGAATCTTCATCTTCATCTTTTGGTTTTTCTTAACTTTTACACATTCAAGGAACTAATCTATAGTTGTTTGGGTGATAACAATCAAACCACTATGATCGGAATCTATTTTGGGACTCACAATTTGGTATGAGAGCCTTGGTGCTCTTGATTGTTTGAGTTTTTGTTGTGATTCTTCAAGTTTTGAAGGTTTTTCAAAAGTTTTCAAGGTTTCAAGGTTTTTCAAAGTTTTGGACTTAAAATGGCTTGATCTGGGGTGTTTAATCATTGGGTTGTTGTTAATCAGTGTTTTGCTAAACATTTGGGTCATTTTGGTACAAAGAAACATGGATTTTGAGTCCTTTTTGGGTGATTATAGGGTTTTTGTTCGTACTTAAACCCTATTGGGCGTATTTGAACTTGAATACAGTGTAAATTAATTTGAATATAGCGTATTTAGTTTGAGTATCGCGTAATTAACAAATACGCCGGCAATATACCAGCACATTTGTTGATTCTCAGCGAAATAATGTCAGCGTGTTTAATCGAAGGCCACTTCAAAGTCAGTGATAAAGATCCTCAGCGATTTTATCATGGTAATCAGCGTATTTAGCAAAACTCATGTTTGTTTTGTCTGTTCCAACGGATTTAGCTATTGTCATCGGTCCAAGAAGCCAAGCATCATCAGCGTAATTACTATATTCAGAGTATTTGCTCACTGATCTCACAAATTCCCAGCGTAATTAATCTTCACCAGCGATTTTAAGCACAGTAACTTAAAACCAGCGTAATTAATCCCTGATCAAGACTTTGAACTTGAAATTAAACCAAAATGTCACTTAATCAACTGAATCCCATCGCTCAAGCCGAACATGAAACTTGAACTACAACTAGGCCTCCTAAGTTAAAAGGATCTGAAGATTTCAGCAGCTGGAAGAATCAAATCAAAGCATTCTTTGAGTATACGGACTATACTAAATGGATGTCCATCACTGTAGGACCCCATGTTCCTATGGTAATTCGTGACGATGTTCGTACAATCAACGAAGATCCTTCAACCTTCATTAATGAAGATAGGACACTCATCCAATGGGATCATAGGGCTCACGTTGCTCTAACAATGGCTCTATCAAAGGATGACAACAACTTGTTTGAGGAATACACCTCGGCTCATGAACTATGGTTGGCTTTTATCGATCACTAAGAAGGCAACGAAGAACTGATGGATAACAAGAGAGATACGGTTCAGAAAGAATATGACATGTTTGGAAGTGTTCAAGGTGAAAGTTTGTCAGATCATATTAGCCGCTTTTTGAATGTGTTAACAAAAATGAAGAAAGTTGGTAATCCCGTTGCCAACTATACTTCAATCATAAAGCTTTTGGACTCTCTTCCAAAAGAATAGAGCCTGTAGTGCATGATGATCAAAAGAACCTTACTAACCAGTACGACTCTAGTTACTCTTTCGGAATTGATCAACACTCTAAAGGCTTTTGAAATGGACGTGCTCAAAAGAGAGAAGAACCAAACAGGATACTACTAACAAAAGTATGCTCAATCCGCTACTGCTATTATGCCCAAGAACATGGCATTCGTTGCCCCCACATTCTCTGGGAGTTCAAGCTCTCAAAGTGTCGGTGCATCTTACTTCAACGCTTCCTCCACAATCCAACGAGAAAGCTATTATGGTCGCTGACACTCAAGCACTAAAGATCTCGACTGAACATGTTGCACTGTTTAACACCTTCCTCAGCAGCTATGAGGCTCTTATGTCGGGTGAACTGAAACGGGATTTTTTTCAATTAAAGACATGTACCAAGTTGATCCAGATGATATGGAAGAAATGGATCTCAAATGGCAGATGGCTATGATCACCTTAAGGCTGAAAAAGTTTCAAGACAAGACAGGAAAGAGATTGTCTCTCGGGAAAGCTGGTTTCGACAAGTCAAAATTGCGATGCTACAACTGCAAGAATTTGGGTCACTTCAAGAGAGATTGCCCGCTGTTGAAGAATGAAAATACTGAGATTGTCCCAGCAAGAAGGCCAATCGCTATTGAGGGAAGTGAGAATGTTACTGATAACACCCCAAAGGTACTGGTGGTAGAAGATTCTGACTGGGCTGAAGAAATCGTTGAGGCAAAGGAAGAAGTCAACAAGGCTCTTATGGCTAAAATCTCTACTACATCAGTGTCGTCTTCATCAAACTGTGTTGAGAAACAAGCTACAGGAATTCCTAAAGGCTTGAAGAGCATAATCGCTCCTATTGAACCATCAACAGAAAAGGGAAAGAAAGAAGCTGAGAAGCCTGAACCGAAGAAGAAAGCCCAAGAGCAACTAGCGGCATCAAGAATGAGAAAGCTGAAACTTCTGCAGCTGCCATGAAAGCTGAATCTGCAAAAGAAAAGGAGGACAAAGATTTGGTAAACAACATATCATATGAATTTAAAGCAAAACTATGCTCCCAACCATGTTTGAACGTCGTGGCACATTAAAAATCGCTCAACTGTGACCTGGTTTGAGAAAAAGAAAAGGTTTTGCAATTTAACAAAGAATTGAAAGAAAACGAAGGTGCATATGTTGAACTCAACTTTAGCTAAAATGCAGAGATTAAAAGAATTCGTTTTTTAGAAAAAAATTTATCATAAATGATTTAACTGAAAGATTGGAAAAATCTCAAAATGAAAACAATAAATTGCAAATCACGATCGATGAATGGAAAATTAGCCAAAAAGCACTGATGACATTGAAATTGCCAACGACCTTCGTGAAGGATAGGATTGGATACAAGGATAAGCTCGGAAATGAAAGAAAAATCTTTCCTCCTTTGCACAGCAAAAACTATGTACCTATGCCATCTCCTCATCCTAATAATGATTTAATTGATAAGAATGACCTTTCTGCTCCAAATGTCTCTTACAAAATGCCAAAAATACTAACATTTCTGAAAGTAATGTAGATGTGTTTGAGCGTAAAGAAGATGTGTGTGATGAGGATTATGACTGTGGAGGATCGAAAATAGGGATAGGATATTCGAGCGACAGTTATTCCACGTTAACTGGTTCGCCTGGAATTGTAACAAAAAAAATAGTATTTCTATTTGGGATGGTTGTACTAGTTTGACTAGGATGGATGACTGTAATGGCCGTGTGCCTAAATTTAATATTCGGGATGACTGTAATGGCCATGTGCCTACATTTAAGACCAACAACCACGAGAATGTAGTGGTTGAACGTCATGACTTAAATTTTGCTTGTAGTAATGAAAATGTTGTGCTTGAATCCTCTGTGTTTGTTCTAGAATTGAAGAAAAATAGGTTCGGAACCTTACAGAGGAAATTCCCGAGTTTGTTCCATCATGTACAAGTATATCAAAGTATGATAAAGAATCAACGCAAGTCAACAGAAGTGAAGACTCGAGCACAACAACTTCAAAAATGGTGAAGAAACCTCAAGCGAAAATTAGGAATCAAAAGATTCAAGTGAAAATCAAGAATCAGCTTCTTCATCAGATAGCAAGAACGATGAAGATTGCATTAAGGATGAAAGTCATCTTGACAAGAAAGTGAAGAAAGTCGAAAGTTTAAGTTGCACTACATCATCAGACAACGCTTCAAGCAGCTCTAGACTCTCATCACATACATCATCTTCACATGCGGCGTCCACTAGAAAATAAAAAAGAGCAAATTGCAAGCAATGTTTTCACTCTGGTCATTTAGGACATACAGCGAAACATTGCAAGAGCAAGAAATTTTCTAAACCTAAACAAGATTTTGTCAAAAGCTTCACTGAGCGATTTGATAATTTTAGGAAATCAGTCAAATACATAGTTAATTCAACATGTTTTTGGAAAAGAAAATAAGATATTCTTGTTCAAAATCACTATAGATTAAACTTGAAACAAGTCTGAGTTCCGAAAACTAACTAAGTTATATATTTTTTGTTTGTTGTTGTATAACAGAAAAATTGCAAAAATGGCTTCGAATGCTCATGGAATACATTTGGCACATGGACAGCGGATGCTCAAGGCATATGACCGGATTGAAGGAACTCCTAAAGAATTTTCGGATCATAAACGGTGACTTCGTATCTTTTGCCGGAGAGGAAAAGGGAGGGAAAATTGTTGAAATGGGAGATGTCGTATCTGAAGCACTTACATTGGAGAACGTCAATTATGTACAGAATTATGTTACAATCTCATGAGCATATCACAAGTCTATGACAAAGGAATATCGGTGTTGTTCAACGACGTGGAATGCCTATTTCTCAAGCCCGAATACTTCGTTCCTGCCGAAATGATTATGCTCACAACTCCTCGTCAAAACAACACCTACGTTCTCCATATGAAAAATGAAAAATCCAATAAGCATATGACTTGTCTAATCTCAAAAGCGTCAGAATCGGAATCACTGCTTTGGCACAGGCGGTTGGGGCATGTGAACTTCAAAAATATGAATAAACTCTCCAAGTTAAACTTAGTGAGAGGTTTACCCATAAACGAATTTCCATTTTCAGAAAAATTTATCGCATGCGCCTAAGGCAAGCAACACAAAAGGCCGCACAAATCCAAAGTAGTGAATACGATATCCGCTCCACTGCAATTGCTGCATATGGATCTTTTCGGTCCTATTAGTGTTAAAAATCTGGCTAAAAGATCCTATTGCTTGGTGATTACAAATGACTTCTCCCGATTTTCTTGGGTATATTTTCTTGAAGCCAAAGCGAGACTGCCTCCACTCTCAAGAACTTCATTTCCGTGATCGAAATGGTGATCAGGCTAAGGGTCAACTCAGTCAGAAGTGATAATGGATCGGAATTCAAAAATCAAACGTTTATCTCCTTTTGCAAAGAAAAGGGAATAGGAATTCAGTACAGTGCAGCCAGAACTCCTCAGCAAAATGGCGTAGCAGAACGGAAGAATAGAACACTCATTGAAGCTGCTCGAACTATGCTCATAGACTCCAAGCTTCCTATCATCTTCTAGGCAGAAGCAGTCAACACAGCATGATATGTTTTGAATCAAATTCTCATCGTTAAACCTCATGGAAAAACCGCCTATGAACTTCTTTTCAAAAGGAAGCCTCTGATAGATTTCTTTAGACCGTTTGGATTTTCTTGTACACTCCTCAACACTGAAGACAATCTTATAAAGTTTGCAGCAGTTGGTGATGTGTGTTACTTCATGGAATACTCATCTACTTAGAAGGCGTATCGTGTCTACAACAAACGAGCCAAGATGGTGCTTGAATCATACTATGTCGACTTTCAAGAAGGAAACTCCACCAACACTGGAAATTCTCCAAATTGGTTCTACGATGTAGATGTTGTTTTCAACACTTTCGACAAGGCTGAACCACTCAATGAAACTGAATCTGCAGAAACGACCCAAATAGATCCATTGTTTGATCCTTCAGACATTGGCTCACCCCTTTCACAACTCGCTTCACCCCAGTTTCAGCTGATCCAATCCTTCCTGTTGAAGAAGTAAATGGTGACACTTTGGGTGAGAATGCATTTGCGAACGATACTTCTTCTTCACAGCCAAATGTGGATGAACCAACTAAAGAAGACGGGCCTCTAATTATCCATGTCGACGAACATTTCACCAATCTACCTCAACAAATTCAGACCCATACCAACGCAGGTTACAAGACAAATTGAAATCATCCAATTGAAAATGTCATAGGTCCAGTGGAAGATGGAGTACGAACTCGTGGACAAACATATACCATCAAAAAAGGTCTGTATGCTGTGTTTCTTTCGCAGTCTGTACCAAGTGACATAAAAGAAGTAATTAAGGATTCTAGCTAGGTGCAGGCAATGCAGGAAGAATTATCTCAGTTTCGTAATGTAACAACCCGAACATTTGAGGTTAGCACCTTATTTTTATATATACGACGACACGTTTTACTTTTTATATTTATGACATTACCTTATGTCATAACAATATTAATCGACACGACGGGATTTAATATAAAAAAACAATCGAAGCCAAACCAAGCCCAAACCACCCCCACTTTGCGGCCCAAACTCCTTGCGGCCCAAGGTTCCCCCACTCTTGGAGCCCAAGGCTTGATTTAATTATATATTTGCATGGGGAGTTTCAAAAAAACACACAAAACCCTAATCACCTCTCCTTCTCCTTCCCCCTTGGTCGACGACAATAAGCTTAACCCCCCTCCCCTTGACCGTCGCTCCTTCCCTCTCTCGCTACTCTCTCTCTTTCACCTTAGCACTCTCATCCATCTCCACAAGGTTAGTTATGTTTCGGTGTTGTTTTGGTTGTAAATTCTTGTATGCATGGTTGTGCTTTTATGTGCTTTGATAATCATGATGATAATTTTGGTGCTAGGGTTTATAAAAATCAAGTATGATGTTAGAAATAGTTTTATACATGTATAGATAGATATATCTCGATTAGGGTTTGAGATGCTTGATGGTTGTGATGAACTAATTGTTATATGATTAAATTTAGGATGATAATCTGCTGTGATTAAAGATTTTAGGTCGTGTGCATTAAATAATCATTTGTGAGGTTTGGGTGATGAAACAGAATCTGTCCAGAATGTTACAACCGACTTTAACCGGCTGTAACCGGGTCAAAAGTTAACAAAAAGTATTGTTTCTTTGGTCCATTATATACTTACAGGAACTTTGAACCCTATTGGAATTGCATTTTTTTTTAGGAAAACTGAATGTTTTAAGAAGTTTTTTCGTATTGAATGTTCAGGCTGAGTTTTCTGACAGAATTTGCATCCCATTACGAATGTCATTACTCAATGTAGGAATTGAGTTATGATCTCAAATTTTTATTATAGATAGTTTCAGAAGGTCACAGAAATCTCCAATTCGAATTACGTCAATCAGATAATTGAGGATTTTTAAATATTTTTTCGTAAACTGCAGTTAGAAAGTGACGAATCTGATAGTTGCTTAATAAATGATTTTTAAGGAATTATTGGTAAAGAGTTAGGCCTTGAAATTTTTTAAAAACACCAATCCCTCCGAGGAGTGCATCACATAAAAAAATCATAATTTTTCTAGTCCGGTAAATAGGTTAAACGAGTCTCTCAAAACAGACTAGTTTCAGTTATTTTTTATAGGCAGGAAACATGAATGTGTAAGAACCGAACTTGCTATTTTTAATATTAATCATTGTTTGTTAATTGTATAAATAGCATATATCATATTGTAGGAAGGTTGTGAACACGGTTATGGAACCATATAATAGAAATGCCATGTGATTACTTGTTCGTGTGCTAGTTACTAGACAAGTATAGGACTTTCGTGTTAATCATAAGCAAAACCTAATAAACCGTGCTAACTATTATAAGGCATGGTTGATCGCTCTAGATTTCATATACTTAGTCTAATCTTACCAAGCAATACAAGGTGAGTTCATGGCCCCTACATTTTTATACGATTTTAAATACACAAGGGGAGAAAATATGTACCGTTACGATAATGTAACGCTTTTATTTTTATGTATTAACGAACTATATTGGGAGGGGTTATGTTATAGGTTACGGTCACAAGAAAGCATTATATCACATGTCAGTCCCCTTAAAACTTATGATGCCGTCAGTATTGGATTGTAGCGAGGGAATTTTTGGTAGTATTACTAGGCCTTACAAGACCCACTCGTGCTGGTCGCGCCAGCTA
The DNA here is from genome assembly GCA_947069175.1 of Scalesia atractyloides. Taxonomy (NCBI): domain Eukaryota; kingdom Viridiplantae; phylum Streptophyta; class Magnoliopsida; order Asterales; family Asteraceae; genus Scalesia; species Scalesia atractyloides. The sequence goes on along the minus strand of CAMTDV010000022.1, from coordinate 38,742,930 downwards.
GACCGAACGTCGAAGGTCGCGAGTGTAGAATTTGCTTAACACTTCGCCATGGTTGGGGATAAACCTGGTACAACAGCGGCAGCAACGTCAACTTCGGATTGAACACTTTGTTGACATGATCTAGGCTAGCTACCTACATATAACATATACCGGTTAACAATATAACAACGTGATTCAGGAATTGAATCGGGAAAGTTACGATAATCTGATTTGGGCGTGATTTATTTTGGCTAGAAAGGTAAGATAAACTCGCGATACGCTGGCCGTTTGAAATTACGAAGAAAATCGGTTCTGTGGCTTATGAGTTGAACCTTCATGATGAACTCAGTGGAGTTCATAACGTTTTTCATGTCTCAAATCTGAAGAAGTGTCTATCAGATGAAACACTAATCGCTCCATTGGATGAGATCCATGTGGACGAAGAACTACGGTTCATTGAAGAACCAATCGAAATCATGGACCGAGAGGTTAAATCGCGGAGACATAGAAAAATACCGATTGTCAAGGTTTGTTGGAACTCTAACCATGGACTGGAGTACACTTGGGAAAGAGAGGATCAAATGAGAGACAAGTACCCTCACCTCTTTGCAACCAAATCACAAGACCCAAGCTACGTGAACTGAATTTCAGGGCGACATTCCTTTAACTAGGGGAGAATGTGACAATTCGGAAATCTTTCTTATTCCAACACTTTCAAACTCCTGCTCACTCAATTTTTGGGACGAAAATTCTTTCAACACGGGGATAATGTAACAACCCGAAAATTTGAGGTTAGCGCCTTGTTTTTATATTTACGACGACACGTTTTACTTTTTATATATACGACATTACCTTACGTAATAACAATATTTATCGACACGACGGGATTTAATATAAAAAACAATCGAAACCGAACCAAGCCCAAACCGCCCCCACCTTGCGGCCCAAACACCTTGTGGCCCAAGGTTCCCCCACTCTTGGAGCCTAAGGCTTGATTTAGTTATATATTTGCAAGGGGAGTTTCAAAAAACCACACAAGACCCAAATCACCTTTCCTTATCCTTCTCTTTCCCCTTTGGTTGATGGCAACAAGCTTACCCCCCCCCCTTGACCGCGGCTCCTTCCCTCTCTCGCTACTCTCTCTCTCTCTCTCTTTCACCTTAGCACTATTATCCATCTCCACTAGGTTAGTTATGTTTTGGTGTTGTTTCGGTTGGAAATTCTTGTATGCATGGATGTGTTTTTATGTGCTTTGATAATCGATAATTTTGGTGCTAGGGTTCATAAAAATCAAGTATGATGCTTAGAAATAGTTTTATGCGTGTATAGATAGATATATCTCGATTAGGGTTTGAGATGCTTGATGGTTGTGATGAACTAATTGTTATATGTTTTAATTTAGGATGATAATCTGCTGTGCTTAAAGATTTTAAGTCGTGTGCATTAAATAATCGTTTGTGGGGTTTGCGTGATGAAACAGAATCTGTCCAGAACGTTACAGCCGACTTTAATCGGCTGTAACCGGGTCAAAAGTTAACAAAAAGTGTTGTTTCTTGAGTCCATTATATACTTACAGGAACTTTTGAACCCCACTGGAATTGCATTTTTTTGACGAAACTGAATGTTTTATGAATTTTGTGTATCAAAAGTTCAGGCTGTGTTTTCTGACAGAATTTGCATCCCATTACGAATGTCATTACTCAATGTAGGAATTGAGTTATGATCTCAAAATTGTACTGTAGGTAGTTTCAGCAGGTCACAAAAATCTCCAATTGGATTACGCCAATCAGATAACTGAGGATTTTTAAATAATTTTATCCGTAAACTGCAGTCAGAAAGTGACGAATAAAGAGTTAGGCCTTAAAATTTTTACACAAGACCAATCCCTCCGAGGAGTGCATCACATAAAAAATCATAATTTTTCCAGTCCTGTAAATAGGTTAAACGAGTCTCTCAAAACAAACTAGTTTTAGTGATTTTTGATAGGCAGGAAACATGAATGTGTAAGAACCGAACTTGCTATTTTTAGTATCCATGATTGTTTGTTAATTGTATAAATAGCATATATCAAACCGTAGGAAGGTTGTAACACAGTTAAAGTGCCATATGATTACTTGTTCGTGTGCTAGTTACTAGACAAGTGTAGGATTTTCTTGTTAATTATAAGCAAAATCTAATAAACTGTGCTAACTATTATAGGGCATGGTTGATTACTCTAGATTTCATATACTTAGTCTAATCTTACCGAGCAATACAAAGGTGAGTTCACGGCCCCTATATTTTTATACGTTTTTAAATACACAGGGGGAGAAAACATGTACCGTTACGATAATGTAATGTTTTTATTTTTATGTATTAACGAACTATATTGGAAGGGGTTATGTTATACGGTTATGGTCACAAGGAAGCATTATATCACATGTCAGTCCCCTTAAAACTTACGATGCCGTCAGTATTGGATTATAGCGAGGGAATTTTTGGTAGTATTGTTGGGCCTTACAGGCCCCACTCGTGCTGGTCGCGCCAGCTAGACCGAACATCAAAGGTCACGAGTGTAGAATTTGCCTAACACTTCGCCATGGTTGGTGATAAACCTGGTACAACAGGGGCAGCAACGTCAACTTCGGATCGAACACTTTGTTGACGTGACCTACGCTAGCTACCTACATATAACATATACCGCTAAACAATATAACAACGTGATTCAGGAATTGAATCGGGAAAGTTACGATAATCTGATTCGGGTGGGATCAGGGAAACTTTATAACACACTGGTTCGGGGCTGAACCAGTGGAAACAACTTACTTCGAAAATTGTGAACTAAAACCTGTGAACTCACTCTTCATTAAATGTTTAGACTTGATTTTACATGTTTTCTCAGGTTGTTAAGGTATCTACCAGAGTAGGAGCACATCACGAGCATGAAAACTATTTTGTTTAAACGGTTGCATCTTTACTCTTAAAATCTTTGGTTTGGGTGTTTGTTTTGACGCACACTTTACTTATGTTTACTTACGCTTCCGCATTTCTTTAACTACATGGTTAAACTTGTTTAAAAGTATTTTTACATATAGAGTCATTCTATGTGACTAGTGTCTTGGATCCTGGTTTGTCACGCGCCTTGCGGTAAAACCCCGCAAGTGGATTTTGAGGGTGTGACAGAATGGTATCAGGGCCACTGGTTATAGAGAATTAGGTTTGCATATCACACTAGTAAACCTACACTATAGCCACAAACTTGACACTAGTATAAAACCAAGACGAATACTTAATTCTTTTGCTTATCTTACTCATTATGTCTCGATATACCTTATGTCTTGCTACTTCACTCTGGCAGGCATGTCTACTTCGCCTGACTCTTCGGACCCCAGTGAGGAACAAGAAGTTTATCCATCCTCACCTATGTCCCCTATCTTCTCGGGAACACTTAGTGCGGCTCAGACACGTCGTCGCATGGCTACGAACCCTTTGTTATCAGAGGCAGCAGAGGAAATGATGACTGGAGATGGTACCCTTGCCAAATTCAGAGCTATACTGTTGTTGAAGCAGTACACCCCTAACTTTAGAGGCTTCTTACAAAGTCGATAGAGAGGTCTATGGTACTTTGCCACCTCTTGGCTACCCCATAGAGGAAGCTTTTGTTGGCTTCGTGGTGACTACTGAGCGTGAGTTTAGTCATATGCGTGTGGTGGCTGGAGCTATCACAGGCCTAATAGAAAATAATAGTTCACTGAAGCGAGAACTAGAGCAGGTTAGGGAAACTCAACAAAAGGAAGCTACCAGGACAAACGCCTTAAGAGAAATAAATAGGGTGATGGCTCAGCAGATTATGGACCTTACCAAGAGACTGGAGTTGGCTGAGAATAGGATCATTGCTTTTGAGGCAGAGAATGAACCAGAGGAAGAGAAACCAGAGGAGGTTCCTGATGAGGAACCCGAGGAAGCAGCAGCTGACGAGGATGTGAATATGGGCGACGGGGACGTAGATGATTAGTTTTTATTCTTTGTTTGCTATGACTTTCTTTTGTTTCCATGTTTGAACTTCGTAGTCATTTGAAAATGTCGTTAACATTTGGATTTGTGAAGAATACTTGGTTTAATACATTGTGGTGAATGGCAATATATTTTAATCGAATGTTTGGTTTGAATGTTATGTGTGATGAGTTATGCCCATTTCTTATTACATTACTCTTGAACATGTGTGATGAAATGTGTGATATACTGTCTCCGGTATTCATTTATTTTTTGTCAATAATAGAATGTCAGCCTGCAGTGGTGGTAGAAACGGACGCGGTGGCACCCGTGGTGATGGCCGAGGAAATATTGTGATGTCACATGAAGAACTGGCCGCGCTCATTCAGGTGCAAGTCGTTGCAGCATTGGCAGCGCAGAATCTAAACCAAAACAATTAAAACAATAATCTAAATTTAGGAGGTAAGTCTCGTATGAACCTATATTCTCCACACTCCACGTATACTAACATACTCGACCGTTCCTTAGAACATCTTCCACTAATCTTTTACTTGCAAACTATGTACTTATATGTATGGGGACTAACCCGTACAAACAATTTATCGATGCTAATCCGACTAAATTCACCAGCAGAGAAGGGCCAATCAGGCTAGTCAGATAGCTCCAGAAATCTGAATTTGTGTTTGCAATGTGCAACTGTCTACCTGAGAATCGGGTCAAATTCGTAGCTTCCACTCTGGTAGACGCAGCACTCACTTGGTGGAATGCATGAGTCCAGGTTCTCGGACTCGACGTGGCAAACGCAATGGGTTGGAATGAGTTTAAGGATCTCATCAAGGAGGAATATTGTCCACGGGACCGCATTCACCAACTGGAACAAGACCTATGGGTGCTGAAGATGGAAGGGTCGGAAATCGAGGCCTACACCTCAAAGCACTATGACTTGGTATCTCTATGTCTCGGCATGGCTAGGTCGGAATATAAGCAAATAGAGCTTTACATCAAGGGTTTAGCTCCAGAAATTCAAGGAATGGTTGAATCGAGTAATCCCGTTAAGGTCCATCAGGCAGTGCGACTGGCGCACAAGTTGACCGACAGGGCATTAGAACAGGGTAAACTGCCAAAGAGGGGTGCAGCTGGGAACGCCCCTGAAAATAAACGAAAGTGGGAGGATGGATCCTCGAAGCAGGTGTCAACTGGGCAAGCACAACAGGGTTCTCAGAAACATTTCAACATTAACCACAACTTCACCAACAACAATAACCAACAGTTCAGCAACAACACCAACAACCAGGGTCAAGGTGGGTACGCTGGAAAGAAGCCCTTTTGCAACAAATGTACTCGTCACCACTTTGGGTTGTGTGGTGGATGTCAGCGATGTAGCAGAGGAGGTCATGCTGCTAAAGATTGCAGGGTAAATCTTCATCCGAAACAAAACACTAACCAGGGTCAGCAGCAGCCTAGAGTCACCAGAACCTGTTATCAATGCGGTGGCAATGATCACTTCAAGAAGGATTATCCACAGCTGAACAACGGAAACAGTGGTGGAAACCAACCCCAGAATCAGAATAATAACAACAATGCTGGTGGGAATGGTGGAGCTAATGGTCGTGCGTTTACATTGGGAAAAGGTGAGGCCCGGAACGACTCTAAAGTAGTTACTGGTAAATTTCCCTTAAACAACAGTTTTGTGCATGTTTTATCCGATAGCGGTGCCGATGGGAGTTTTATTTCTAAGTCATTTAGAAAACTGTTAGACCTTAACCCTGATGAACTAGAGCACAAATACCTTGTAGAGTTAGCCAATGGGAAATCGATAGATATAACCCACATCGTCCACGGATGCCATTTACAGTTGGCTGGTCACATATTCAATATCAATCTCATGCCAACCACACTTGGTAGTTTTGACGTTGTAGTTGGCATGGATTGGTTATCTGAAAACCGAGCTGAAATCTTATGTCGTGAAAATACTATTCGTATACCTCACCAAAGCGGCGAGATCCTAACCATTCATGGTGAGAAGGGTTGTGTGGTAGCTAACATCATTTCTTTCATGAAGGCCCAGAAGTACTTACGACAAAAAAACTCATACACTATCTTAGCCACTGTTACTGAAAAACCAAACAGCGAGAGGAAGATTGAAGACTTTCCTATCGTGCGTGATTTTCCAGACGTTTTCCCCGAAGACTTGCCTGGTCTGCCACCTCGTCGGCAAGTCGAATTCGAAATTCAACTGGCAAAGCACGCAGTACCGATTGCCAAAGCTCCTTACCGATTAGTTCCATCTAAACTACAAGAGCTTTCTACTCAACTCCAGGAACTCTTGGATAAAGGCTTTATTCGTCCGAGCTCATCACCATGGGGAGCTCCAGTGCTTTCGTCAAAAAGAAGGATGGAACTTTCCCTATATGTATCAATTACAGGGAGCTCAACTGTATCGATTACAGGGAGCTCAACAAAGTCACTATCAAAAATTGGTACCCTCTACCTAGGATCGACGACTTGTTTGACCAGCTTCAAGGGTCAAGTTACTACTCTAAGATTGAACTAAGGTCAGGATACCATCAGTTGCGTGTACGATAGGAAGACATCCTCCAAAACTGCATTTCGTACTCGGTACGGCCACTATGAATTTTTGGTCATGCCATTCGGGCTAACTAACGCACCTGCGGTATTCATGGACCTCATGAATCGTGTCTGTAAGCCTTATCTCGACAAGTTCATCATCGTCTTCATTGATGACATACAGGTGTATTCTAAGACTAAGGAGGAACATGCAAAGCATCTGCGGTTGGTGTTGGAACTGCTACGACAGGAACAACTGTATGCCAAGTTTTCTAAGTGCGACTTCTGGATTCGAAAAGTCCAATTCCTTGGGCATATAGTGAACGAAAAGGGTATCCACGTTGATCTGGCAAAGATTTAGGCTATCAAAAGTTAGGAAGCACCGAAGACTCCAACGGAAATAAGACAGTTTCTAGGTTTGGCAGGCTATTCTCATTGTTTTATTGAGGGATTCTCAAAAAACGTTCAACCTCTTACATCCCTAACCCAGAAAGGAACCAAATATATCTAGGGTGACAAACAGGAAGAAGCTTTCCAGGTGCTAAAACAGAAGCTTTGTAGTGCGCCTATTTTGTCCTTACTGATGGAACTGAAGATTTTGTGGTGTACTGCGACGCTTCCATTCAGCGACTTGATTGCGTACGCATCAAGAAAAACTACACAACTCACGACTTAGAGTTAGGAGCCGTGGTATTCGCTTTAAAATTTTGAAGGCACTATCTTTATGGAACCAAGTGTACCATTTACACCGACCACAAGAACCTTCAACACATTTTTTATCAAAAAGAGTTGAACATGCGACAGCATCGCTGGCTCGAACTTTTAAATGACTATGAATGTGCCATCCGGTACCATCGGGAAAGGCTAATGTGGTAGCCGACGCTCTCAGTAGAAAGGAACATGAGAAGCCCCGACGGGTTCGGTCCTTACAACTCAAAATACACTCTAACTTACCCGAACAAGTTCGCAACGCTCAGTTGGAGGCAGTCAAAACCGAAAATCTGAAAGCTAAGAAATTACGCAAGATGGAGTGTGATTGGGAAACCAAATCAGATGGAACTTGCTACTTTCTTAATCAGATATGGGTACCCCACTATGGGACCTTGAGGGAACTCATAATGGACGAAGCTCACAAATCAAGGTACTCGGTTCATCCAGGATCGGATAAGATATACCAAGATCTCAAAACGACTTACTGGTGGCCGAACATGAAGGCTGAAATAGCCACCTATGTAAGCAAATGCCTAACCTGTGCCAAGGTCAAGGTAGAATACCAGAAACCCTCAGGGCTATTGCAACAGCCGAAGATTCCGTTTAGAAATGGGACAAGTCGCTATGGACTTCATCACAGGCCTACCCAGGACACCTAGTGAAAAGGATACTATATGGGTGATCATTGACTAGCTAACCAAATTGGCTCACTTCTTAGCAATCAAGGAAACGATAAGTTTGATACGCTGGCGGCATTGTACTTGAAGGAAATAGTAGCCAGGCACGGAGTGCCAACCCATCATATTTGACCGTGATCCACGTTTCACTTCTCATCTGTGGCGGTCAGGGAAGGAATCCTTGGGATCACGCGTCAATTTGAGCACAGCATACCATCCTCAGACTGATGGTCAAAGTGAACATACAATTCAGACCCTTGAAGATATGCTCAGAGCGTGTGTACGACTTTAGCAAAAACTGGGAGAAACATCTGGTAGAGTTTTCTTATAACAATAGCTATCACACGAGTATCTAAGCGGCACCATCCGAGGCACTGTATGAAATGAAGTGTCGATCGCCCGTTTGTGGGGGGAATTGGTGACAGTCAAATCACGGGGCCAGAGTTGGTTCTAGAAGCAACTGAAAAGATCGTGCAAATTTGGGATCGTATGGCAGCAGCTCGAGACCGCCAAAAGAGTTATGCCAATCATCATCGCAAACCGTTAGAATTTCAAGTAGGCGATCGGGTCCTACTGAAAGTATCGCCTTGGAAGGGCGTGATTCATTTTGGCAAGAGAGGTAAGCTAAACTCACATATGTTGGCTCGTTAGAAATTACGAAGAAAATCAGTTATGTGACTTATGATTAAACCTTACTTATGAAATCAGTGGAGTTCATAAAGTTTTTCATGTCTCAAATCTGAAGAAGTGGCTATCAGATGAAACACTAATCGTTCCATTGGATGAGATCCATGTGGACTAACAACTACGGTTCATTGAAGAACCAATTGAAATCATCGACCGAGAGGTCAAATCGCGGAGACATAGCAAAATACGATTGTCAAGGTTTGTTGGAACTCTAACCATGGACTGGAGTACACTTGGGAAAGAGAGGATCAAATGAGAGACAAGTACCCTCACCTCTTTGCAACCGAATCACAAGATCCAAGCTACGCGAACTGAATGTCGAGGCGAAATTCCTTTAATTGGGGGAGAATGTGACAAATCGGGAATATTTCTTATTCCAACACTTTCAAACTCCTGCTCACTCAATTTTGTGACGAAAATTCTTTCAACACGGGGATCATGTAACAACCCAAAAATTTGAGGTTAGCGCCTTGTTTTTATATTTATGACGACACGTTTTACTTTTTATATTTACGACATTACCTTACGTAATAACAATATTTATCGACACGGCGGGATTTAATATAAAAAACAATCGAAACCTAACCAACCCCAAACCGCCCCCACCTTGCGGCCCCACCCTTGCGGCCCAAACACCTTGTGGCCCAAGGTTCCCCCACTCTTGGAGCCCAAGGCTTGATTTAATTATATATTTGCATGGGGAGTTTCAAAAAAACACACAAAACCCTAATCACCTCTCCTTCTCCTTCCCCCTTGGTCGACGACAACAAGCTTAACCCCCCTCCCCTTGACCACCGCTCCTTCCCTCTCTCGCTACTCTCTCTCTTTCACCTTAGCACTCTCATCCATCTCCACAAGGTTAGTTATGTTTCGGTGTTGTTTCAGTTGTAAATTATTGTATGCATGGTTGTGTTTTTATGTGCTTTGATAATCATGATGATAATTTTGGTGCTAGGGATCATAAAAATCAAGTATGATGCTTAGAAATAGTTTTATACATATATTGATAGATATATCTCGATTTGGGTTTGAGATGCTTGATGGTTGTGATGAACTAACAGTTATATGATTTAATTTAGGACGATAATCTGTTGTGTAGGTCGTGTAAATAATCGTTTCTGGGGTCTGGGTGATGAAACAGAATCTGTCCAGAATGTTACAGCCGACTTTAATCGGCTGTAACCGGGTCAAAAGTTAACAAAAAGTGTTGTTTCTTGAGTCCATGATATACTTACAGGAAATTTCAAACTCCGCTGGAATTGCATTTTTTTGACGAAAACTGAATGTTTTACGAATTTTTTCGTATCAAAGGTTCAGGCTGCGTTTTCTGACAGAATTTGCATCCCATTACGAATGTCATTATTCAATGTAGGAATTGAGTTATAATCTCAATATTTTACTGTAGGTAGTTTCAGGAGGTCTCAAAAATCTCCAATTGGAATTACGTCAATCAGATAAATGAGGATTTTTAAATAAATTTTTCTGTAAACTGCAGTCATAAAGTAACGAATCTGATAGATGCTTAATAAATGATTTTTAAGGAATTATTGGTAAAGAGTTAGACCTTGAAATTTTTACACAAGACCAATCCATCCGAGGAGTGCATCACATAAAAAATCATAATTTTTCCAGTCCTGTAAATAGGTTAAACGAGTCTCTCAAAACAGACTAGTTTCAGTGATTTTTGATAGGCAGGAAACATGAATGTGTAAGAACCGAACTTGCTATTTTTAATATCCATGATTGTTTGTTAATTGTATAAATAGCATATATCAAACCGTAGGAAGGTTGTAACATAGTTAAAGTGCCATATGATTACTTGTTCATGTGCTAGTTACTAGACAAGTGTAGGATTTTCTTGTTAATTATAAGCAAAATCTAATAAACCGTGCTAACTATTATAGGGCATGGTTGATTGCTCTAGATTTCATATACTTAGTCTAATCTTACCGAGCAATACAAAGGTGAGTTCACGGCCCCTATATTTTTATACATTTTTAAATACACAGGGGAGAAAACATGTACCGTTACGATAATGTAACGCTTTTATTTTTATGTATTAACGAACTATATTGGGAAGGGTTATGTTATACGGTTATGGTCACAAGGAAGCATTATATCACATGTTAGTCCCCTTAAAACTTTCGATGTCGTCAGTATTGGATTATAGCGAGGGAATTTTTGGTAGTATTGTTGGGCCTTACAAGCCCCACTCGTGCTGGTCGTGCCAGCTAGACCGAACATCGAAGGTCACGAGTGTAGAATTTGCCTAACACTTTGCCATGGTTGGTGATAAACCTGGTACAACAGGGACAGCAACGTCAACTTCGGATCGAACACTTTGTTGACGTGACCTAGGCTAGCTACCTATATATAACATAGACCGCTAAACAATATAACAACGTGATTCAGGAATTGAATCGGGAAAGTTACGATAATCTGATTCGGGTGGGATCAGGGAAACTTTATAACACACTGGTTCGGGGCTGAACCAGTTGAACAACTTATCTTTAAAAATTGTGAACTAAAACCTGTGAACTCACTCTTCATTAAATGTTTAGACTTGATTTTACATGTTTTCGCAGGTTGTTAAGGTATCTTCAAGAGTAGGAGCACATCACGAGCATGAAAACTATTTTGTTTAAACGGTTGCATCTTTACTCTTAAATTCTTTGGTTTGGGCGTTTGTTTTGACGCACAATTTACTTATGTTTACTTACGCTTCCGCATTTCTTTAACTGCATGGTTAAACTTGTTTAAACATATTTTTACATATAAAGTCATTCTATGTGACTAGTGTCTTGGATCCTGGTTTGTCACGTGCCTCGCGGTAAAACCCCGCAAGTGGACTTTGAGGGTGTGACACGTAAGCTCAAAGTTTGGGAACTCGTTGATCTACCAGATGGAAAGGATCCCATTGGCACCAAGTGGGTATTCCATAACAAAATGGATGATCGTGGTGTAGTCATCAAGAACAAAGCAAGATTGGTAGTTCAAGGTTTTCGATAGGAGGAAGGGATTGATTATGAGGAAGTTTTTGCTCCGGTAGCACGTTTGGAAGCTATTAGAATTTTCTTGGCATATGCTTTGTACAAAAACTTCAAGGTGTTTCAGATGGATGTGAAGAGTGCTTTTCTATATGGGAAGGTGAAAGAGGAAGTCTGTGTTTGTCAACCTCCAGGCTTTGAAGATCCACATTTCCTGAAGCGATACTATAAGTTTGACAAAGCTCTCTATGGTCTTCATCAAGCTCCTCTAGCCTGGTATGAGACTTTGTCAACATATCTTTTGGAATGTGGATACACAAGAGGTAAAATCGACATGACTCTCTTCACGAAAAGGATCAGAGATAATGTGATGTTGGTTCAGATTTATGTAGACAATATTATTTTTGGGTCGACTGATGAGGCTCTATGTAAGAAGTTTGAGAAGGTTATGAAGGCAAAGTTCGAAATGAGTATGATGGGATAGCTCACCTTTTTCTTGGGATTGGAGGTGAAGCAACGAGAAGATGGTATCCTCATTCATCAAGCAAAGTAGATCAGGGATATTCTCGCAAAATACAGCATGAACGGCTGCAAAACCACTAGCACACCATTTGCAGCTCAAACGGAACTCACTCCTGATCTTCAGGAAAACCAGTTAATAAGTCCTTCGATCATTCGATGATAGGCTCGTTGATGTATCTAACCGCAAGTAGGCTGTGGGTTGTCTGCATCTGTGCACAATTTTAGACAAATCCAAAAGAATCTCATGAAACTACAGTCAAACTAATTTTTCGCTATCTGAAAGGAACACCCTAGCTCGGACTGTGGTATCCTAAAGACAATAATTTTGATTTAATTGCTTATTCTGACAGTGATCATGCAGGTTGCAAGGTTGATAGAAAGTCACTTTCAGGAGGTTGCCAATTCTTAGGAAATCATCTTATATCGTGGCAAAGCAATAAGCAGACGACAGTTTCCACGTCTACTTCTCAAGCCGAATATACGGCGGCTTACAGTTGCTGCTCACAAGTCCTTTGGATACAAAATTAGTTGCTAGATTACGGGATCAACATCATGAAGACTCCCATATTCATTGACAACGAGGCGTGTCTAGGAATTGTGAAGAATCCAATCCACTACTCCAAAACAAAGCACATCGAAATTCGCATTCATGCGATTCGAGATGTGTACGAGAAAGGATACATTCAAGTGGTGCCTGTGGATACTATGCAACAGAAAGCCGATATTTTCACAAAAGCATTTGACAAAACTCGCTTCAATCAGTTGATAACTTGGTTGGAAATGATCAATTTCCTTGAGTGGAAATAAATTGGGTCTTCATAACTGAATATACATATTAAAAAAACCCGCTCTCCCAAATAAATGAGTATCTTAAAATCGTGCCCAACAAAAAGATTTTCTACAAAATTAAAATTTCATTTTCAAGCAATGGACATTCGAAAATAAAAGTTTAGGGGGGGAAGATATCCAGAAAATAATTTGATCTCCTGTTTGACACATGTTGTTATAGAAATGATAGACAACTGCTAACAACTTGTCTTTTTGTTTGAAATAGAAAAGAAAATCAAGGGAAAATTGAGGTACCAAGCAACGACGTGTCAGTAGATTCAGCAATACCATTAAGTAAACTTCGATTAGGCGACAGAAGTTAATGCTTACACAAGAATTCTGGATACCCACAATGTTGTGCAACTTGCGGGTAACACGTTGCGGCATATGGCGTAATGGTCTTAAATCTTGCGTTGATAGATTGCCAAAGTCTGACATTTCGGGTCCTTATATTGACTAATCATTCGAGGATATCATAATTGCTCTTCTGCTACATCCAGATATATGCTGACCTAGACACGATTATGATATCTTTTCAAAAGAGCCAATGTGGCCAAAACCTTACACTGAAGAAACTCTCATAGAGAGTCATTCAAGTGCATAAATCGCACCGTCTGTGGTATTTGTCTTAGCACTCGTTAGACATTGGTCTCTCTTTTGTACGAAAGTACTGACCTGATGATCAATTGTCTATCATTGAAATTCAAAACGAATGAAGTCAATATACTCACCTGCTATGAGAAATCTTTGTGCATACCTTGATCGCGGGGGTATGTCCTGACGTGGGACTCACGAGCACAACATTCTAATAGTCTAGCTTGAGTGGGGGCCATTATATTTTTTGTCAATATTACTACAACATGATAAAAAGCTCACCGAAATCATGTTGAAAGAAGGATGCATGGATTTAAAGAGACAAAAATACTGACAGTTTTTCTTGTACCTCGATTATTCAAAATTTTCTTATATATAACAAACTAAAAAGTGTTGCTAGTATGATCTTTTGCAAGAAATTCATGGAATTCCAATTAAAAGAAAATTGTGAAAAAGGAAGCTTCGCGGCTCTAAAAATGATTTTCGGTGTCCAAATTGCCAAACTTAGATTTCCTAAACTAATTTTCGGTTTTTGCACTATTCTTAGCTAAAAAGGGCATGTTTTTCGAGAAAGTTTATGATTTTCGAGCGTATTTGGTTTGGAATTCTTAACTTTGAAGGAACCTTTCAAAACAACTAACGCAGCGTAATTATCTAGCCAGCGTATTTAATAAATACGCTGGCAGATATTTGTGTGTGTATATATTTTCAAATTTCTTTTCATCTTAAACTGTTTCATATGCTTTATCTCTTTCACTCTAAAAACACCAAACAAGCAATTCAATAACCATCTCATAATCGGTTAGCTCATTGTTCGATATCGAATACGATATGTTTATCATGTTTAAGTGTTGTTGTTATATGATTAAACCGCAGAAACCATGTACAAAACAAAGGCAAACAACGAGATTGAGGAATCGGGTTTTTGGGTTTTTAAAAGGGTGTATGAAGAAATTTTTGAATCCAGCGCATTTAATTTGAATATGGCGTATTTATATTGAAGGTAGCGTAATACTCACTGATCAACGGTTAGCGAATTTAAGTCTCGAACGCGAGTTCGAGCAACCGGCGTAGTTGACTAATACGCCGGTCATTCAGCAAAGATGAACATCTACGCTGACTATTGTGTAGAAACAAAACTTAAATACGCGACCTGTTATCAGCGTAAATAAGTTACAACCGGCGTATATATCATTTTGTATAGCGTATATGTGTCTAATGCCGGTGTATATAACTTATGTTACTAGCGCATTTAACAGCGGACATGCCAACGTAAATATAGTATTTATGTTAAATATTATATACTTTTCTTTTTTTGTTAATTTTTTATTTATTTTTATTTTTATTTATGAAAATGTCTTTATAAACGCTTTTGTACAGTTTTGTTTTTATATTTATATAAATGACCTGTATATATCCTAACTAATCAACCGTTGTATTTCAAAACACGGATGTCACTTGACCTGTTTCCATGTTCTCAGAATGGCTCAACAGATGATCTCGAATGGTATGAGAAAGCACAATCAGCCTATACACTAGTTCCTCCAGAGCCCGACTTTGAAGATGTAATGGACTGGTTGTCCAGAAGCAAGATTAATTACGTTGTTCAAGCAAATCCGAAGATCTACTGCATTCACATAGAAGAATTCTAGAGAACAGCAAAAGTGAAAATGATAAATCAAGTCAAGCATATCACAGTGACGGTACGAAACAAAGAAATAAAGGTGACGGAAGAACGAATACGAAAAGATCTCAGCCTCGGAGACAAGTCAAGTGACTAATGAAGCTGAGTAAAGAGGCAGTGCTAGAAGGATTCCATGGGATGAACTATGTCGGTGATTTTTGAGGAAAGAATGAGATAAAGAAACTGGTCTAACAAAAGATTGGAGATTCATCTTACACACATTTTGCATGAGCATCTTTCACAGAAAAGGTGGGTACGACGGTCTCAATCTAGAATGGTCAGTGGCAATGCTATATTTGTGTACCAACTAGCCATTCAACATCTATGGCCTAATCTTCTACTGCATGGTCGACAATGTAAACAAAGGTGCATGGGCCATGTATCCAAGATTCGTACAACTGCTTATCGACAATCAGCACATGAACCTGCCTCATGATGGAAATATGCACAAATTTCAGTTGCCTAAAGGTAGACAACTTACCGAGCTGAAGACAGAGCAATTGGTCATGTTACATCACTGGATGTACAGAAAAGAAAGACTTCCACTCGTTCATGGTGCATATTACGAATACCGAGAAGGTGTAAGGCAAGCACGAGAAAGACAAGAAAAACATGCTGCTGAAGAGGAAGAAGCAGAAGTTGAAGAGGAAACACCGCTAGTACGCAAACGGAAAGATAAAGGGAAGAAAGCAGTTGAAGGAGAACCCTATAAGAAGAAGAGCAAGAAAGATTCCTCAAACCCGGAGAGGATTATGGGTGACAACATATGAGCTGGTTTAACTCAAGAATCAATCGATTAAATGCAAGCCATTCATGCAGTCAAAGAAGCCGAGAAAAGAGAAAGAAGGCTAAAAAGGAGAGAAATGACGAAGACAGAAACACCTGCGGTGGTGACATCAGAGTAGGAACAATTGGATCGGTTCATTGAAATCCTAATCGTTGATCCTACAGAAGATACTCCAAGCAAATCCCATGCAAACAAAGAAAGAAAAACAAGGAATTGCACAACTACGTGTCCAAACAAACTGTGTTCATAAAGTTTCAACAAGAGGGAATGGAGAAATTGCACGAGATGGTGCAGGATCTGTATACTTCAGCAAAATCAAGAACTAAAATACACAAGTGAAGATATCTTTAATTTTGACAGTTTCAGAGAAAGGGAAGAGAGACGCAAGGCTGAAATAGCATAAAAGAAAAAGAAACGACTCGATTTTGCTGTTGATGTAAGTATTGATGGAGATAGTGAAGAAGAAGAGGTTGACCGGGTTGAAATGTCAGAAAAATTCCTCGAGTGGGGTTTGGAGGATGTTGTGATGTATGAAACTGATGGAGGAGATGAGTTTGAGCCTTAACATCCTGAGTGGTTCAAGAAGTAAAGAGCAAAAATGCCAGACTTCTATCAAGTTATAACGGTTGAGAAAACAGAGGTCACCGACCGAATCATCAGCTGGAAATATTGCAATCTGACTGGGTGGTTTGTTGTGAAGCTAAGAGGAGGTGTAAATCAAGTACTTTCAAAATGGAAACGACATGCAAAGTCTACCCACATGGGATATACGAGAGTTGAGCAAGCACGATATGATAAATCATACCAACAGTAGCATTGGTGACGACCTTGAAAGATTAATTCTTAGAGAGTGAGTGCGTGGATTCACGGTCTTCAAACCTCAACGCCCAAGAAGATGTGTATCAAAAACAACCAGAGACCCAATCACAGGAAAAGGAAGAGTGACGTGGGTAATCAATCCAGCCAAAGTGGTGACAAAGGTGAAACTTCCTCCAAAACAACCTGTAACTCTCACCAATTTTAAGAAATGGTATTATGATGGAAAAACAGGTGAAGCAGTCATCAGATCCAACTCAATTGAAGATACATTCTGGATCCAATGGACGTATTCATGTTTTGTCTCTCTGATCTGAATATTCTTTATGGGAACAAGATACACGTCGGTGCAGGAAACGAATACCTGGAGGAAGGCATGCTTTTTCAACGAACTGTCGAGCGAACTAGAGCATGAAAGATAGAAATGATGGAGATTATGCTCAGAATAGACACACAAAAAGAAAAGGCTAAATCTAGAAAGAAGAAAGCTGCTAAGAAGTCTGCTGAACTACAATTTGTCTCTCCTCAACCCAAAGATCCATCCTTTGATTCAGATGTTCAAGTTATTCCATCACCTCCGACTCATCCACATATGAAGTCATGATGGAGGACCCAAAATCAAGTGAAGCTGTGTTTAATCAAAGTGAAGCACCTCCTCAACCGACTGCAGATCAAGCTGCATCAGATCCAGAAACCGAAGCTCAAGAATGAAGATCGAACAAGTACGCAACGATCTAGGGGGATATTGTAGGAAATTTTGAGATCGTTGGTACTTGGATTTAGTAGGTTTTGGATAGGTTTGAAATAGTTTATTGTATTCTAGAAAGTTCAGGGATTGAAAGTGTTACTACAGGGAAACTTCCCTGTATCTGCTATTTAATAAATACGTTGGGTAGTCGGACTGTATATATATGCTAGTAATGGAAAACCCTAGTCCAAGGTTCTTGAACAAGTTTTGGTGATTTCTCTTGTGTTGTGATTATTGTTCTTGTGCTAAATCCGAACATCCAGGTGCTTTTAGTGATTATATCTTTTGGGATTCCGTATACAACACTTGCTGTTTGATCCATACAAGAATCTTCATCTTCATCTTCATCTTTTGGTTTTTCTTAACTTTTACACATTCAAGCAACTAATCTATAGTTGTTTGGGTGATAACAATCAAACCACTGTGATCCGAATCTGTTTTGGGACTCAAACTGAGCAGCATTTCGACGAGGAGGCATTCTAAAAGAGAAGGCAATATGAGAAAAAACGGGTGAGATTGATATTAGATAGTCAAAAGGAAACGTTAAAAACATCGACGAAACATAAGGATTGTGATCATCTGTTCGTTTCCTAAAACAAACAAACGACATATAGTGACTAATCAAAGTAAATGGGTCTTTATAATGTATCGCGAAGACATGCTTTAGCCTATAAGTGGACACTCACCCCAAGAGTTCCCAAGTAAGAGTGACTAGTCCGATAATGCGGATTTATACGAACACTTTAGCCTTAGACAGAAAACTCAGGGTACAGGCATCCACCCTTCCAGATTGCACGTGTTCACATTATTAAAACCCAAACTTTGACGAGATTTTGAAAACTTTGAAGGTATGAAGCCAAAAAACAAATCATCTAAGGATAGATGATTGATTTTCAAAACGAATTTGTAACTTGTGAATTTGTTTTGGTAATCACCTAAGGATAGGTGATGGTATTGTTTTAAGATCTAAATACAAGATAACTTGTGTTAGGGACCTAGGAAGATTATAGTCTAGGTCAAAATATTACTAATAACCTAATTCCCTATAACCATGAGCTCTGATACCAATCTTTCTAGAACACCCCGACCGCGTAAAACAACAAACCGCGACGAAAACGTCGGGGAGTCATGTCACAGAACTATTGTGTCACAAAACATGGTACATAAATTTTGTATTATTGAATTTAATTGTTTACATTGCCTTGGGAGAATGAAATAAAAAAACATAACAATTATCTTGTAAATTTTAAAGTCACTAAGGCCCAAGTCAGCCTATGTGAAGCATGCTCAAAGTCAAACATTAGCTTCTGACACACATGTGAAAATAAAACGTCAGCATAAATGCTTGTGAGTAACATAGGTTTTGTGATGAAGATTCATGGCTTTGAAAGTTAAAAGAAATGTTCAACTATTACAAAAGTAACCATGATCCTTTACAAAATGTTTCTTTTATGAAATCATCTAAAAATCAAATGATTTAAAAGGAATGATGCATGGTTAACTTAATAACCAAAATAACTTGTGCTTGTATAAAATATGTCATGTCTTGTATTATGTTTAAAGTGGTTTAAATAACGCTACGTTATGTAATATAATGAAAGCACTTATATATAGGAAGTACCAGCGACGTATCCACTATGCTTTTATCATATTATACATGTTTCGTCATTTAAATCACTTACCATGAACCAACAATTGAGATGTCTTGTTGAAACCAATGTAATGTATAAACCAATGCCATGTATAAACTAGATGTCTTTTATAAACAAATGTCTATGTACAAACAATGTCTTGTATGGCAAACAAAATCTTGTTTAAACCATAAAATAAATGTCTTGTATGAAATAACCAAAATGTCTTGTCTTGTCTTGTCAAAATGTCTTGTATTAAACTGGTGTTTTGAATAAATAAGGGTCTTGTTTAAACAAAAAATCTTGTATTATAAATCAATTGCTTTTATTGTGTAGACACCTTTTATGGATTGTTGGCAAATACATTCAAGCCTTGTTGACTATCGGATAAACCCTTATAAAGACAAAGGTTTATCAAATGTTCATCGGATTCTGTCATTCCCTAAAGTCACTTCCAAACAAACCTAGGAAGCAGGAACGAGATTGTCAATCCTATGGTATCATTACATACTATTGGTCGGCATGATCAATGTTAATGAATGTGTCATTGTATATATTCAGCGCACCAATATGTCTTGAACAATGTAAGCATGTCATGAAAATGTTTTCAAATCATGAACTTGGCATACTAAGTCAATATACCAAGCAAAAATGTCTTTGAAATCATGTACTAAGTATGCTAAGTCAACATACAAAGTAAAAATGTCTTTGAAATCATGTACTAGGTATGCTAAGTCAACATATGAAGCAAAATGTTTATGAAACCATGTATTATATGTACTAGATAAGAAAAACATGTATAATGTCATGAAAACAAGAAAGTAGTGATAGGCGCATATAAATCATTCCAAAACATTTGAAAACGTAAAAGAGGGGGCTATCTACTCACTTGGGATTGCGTAAATGTCTTGTTCAAATGATCAAACAAAGCTCAAGGATTGAAGAGTTCAAGTGTGTCCTAATGTATTGGAATACTATGTTAGTGTATCGAGACTTTAATCGGAGGATTGGATAGAAAGAGGTCTTATAAACTAAACGAGTGTTGGGACTCATATGATATGGTTTATAATACCTACATTCTGATTTGGAAGAGTTTCTAAGTGCTTTGACCCGTTACGACTTGTTAAAATGGTTTAGGCCACTTTAACATGTCGCAAGCGTAACTATGGTTTGGATGGTTAAATAAGTCCTATGATGAGTCTTATATGTCAAAACAAGTTTGATTATGTTATAATATCAGTTTAGATGTCAAAACTATCGTCTTACATGTTTAAACCATTTTATGGGCCAAAAGGGTGTTTTCGGCATTTTTAAAGTACATAAAATGGAATCATCATATAACTAACCAAAATAGTTGACTATAAGGTATAACCTCAGAGGGTTATTCCCTAAATTACTATGGTCATAAAAATGCGCTTGGTCGGATCCTAAGATTGACCAAACGGGTCAGATTCGAAAGTCAAAGCAGTAAAACCGCTCGACTAACGACTAAGAAATATGCACTAAACTAGAAATGATGAGTTAGACATGTTTGAATATGTCTAATAATGTTATAAAACTTATTTTGGTGTCAAACATTAAGTTTTAATACCCAAAAACTTTTTCGTCGTAAAATGCATTTTTATACATTTTTTTACTTTTAACTCGTAAAATTTGACACGTCGTCTCGCCTACTAAATGTGGTAATCAAAAGGTGCAATGGCAAGGGATTAATACCTTCATGATTACGATCATGTTGCAAAGTTCAATTTGAACTTTGACTTGACCAAAATGGTCAGAACCGAAAGTCAAACAGGAAGCCAAACTGTTTGACTTTTAGCTCAAAATAGCTAAAATAGTGAAAGAACTAGGAAGAGTACTTAATTGTGTTGAAGAACACTTTCAGAACTCAAGATAGGAGGCTTCCAAAGGCTGGAAACAAGCTCCAAGAAGGATAGAAAGAAGAACTTCACAATTTGCTTTGAAATGTTTTCAAGTGGTGTAAAAAAATTGATGAATCAAAGGGTATTTATAGTGTTTTAGGACCAAGGAGGTGATGACAAGTGTTACCAAGTGTGGATTAGTGTCCTAACAAGTGTTAACATCAAATTAAGTGTGGCAAGATGAGTGCAAGGTGTCAAAATTGGAGATAGGTGGCCAAACTTTGTGATGAAGCAAACTTTTTTTGACAATTTTGACCCCTGGACTTGTATTGTCGCGTTTTGTAATTTTTAACCCCTCTTAACCTAATATATAGATTATACAAAGGCGTTAAGGCATGTGTCACTTGGATTTTGTCCGGAAATGTCGTGGATGTCAGTTCGTTCGATTGTACGGTTACACGTTTTGTAAATAAAGTATAAAACTTTATCGAACACGAAAATGACCGAATTTGTGATATGATTGACATTTTTGCAATCTTACCAATAAAATGCAAGATTTTATTGAATAAAAATATCCAGGATTGTATAATGATTGATAAATATACATTCTCGAAAATAAAGCACAAGATTTTATTAAATACGAAAATGTTTCGGAATTGTTCAACGACTAAAAATGTACAAATGTCACATACCTAAGCATTGGTGCATTAATAATACAAGTAAACTCTATTGATAATCATTTGTTAAGAATCCTCTGTTGAGCTTTATCATTTGTTGATCCACAGTAGACCTTAGCTTCATCAGACTTTATCTTCATCAGCAGAGGTTCTCTTTGGCAGACCTTTTGGCTATAAGCATAGTTTGTCTTCAACAGATCTTATAAACAGATCTTAGCCTTGGCAGACTTTAGAGTAGCAGATGTGGAGTCTTTGCCTTTGGGAGGAGCAGATCTTTAAAGCACTGTTATTTGTAATAAGAGGTTGTAGACTATTTTGGTTTTCCAATCATCTGTTCTTTTGTGGGGTCCACTACATCCAACAATCTCCCCCTAGAACAGATGATGCCAAAACTCTTCTTTATTTCTGATCCTTATTTCTCATTAGCTTTTCCCTGATTTGGCATTTGAATTGTAATTCAAAGTTCATGGAAAACATATCTTCAAAATCCCTTTCTAGTTCAAGGTTCAATAGATCTTGGAGGTCATCTGCATTTAGACCATATGCATCCTCCATTCTTATCCTTTGAACATCACCATCTAATCTGAGCAATGTTAATTCGTGGGTATCAAAGGATGACTTCCACTTTAGAATTTTTGAATCATATGATTTTCTTGGGTGAAGGGTTATTTTTGATGAGTTTGGTGATTGTGGCTTGCCCATAAGGTTAGTAAGTGTTTCATGCAGTTGAGCACTGGCAGTATCTATGTGATATAACAATGGTTTTTCAGTCCCTCTTTCTTGTAGTAGTCATCATACATCTTTGCATCAGCCTCAGACATTTGCTTCTATCTTTTTGCTTGATTTAAGGCAGTTGTGGTCAAGCCAGGTGCTTAGGACTGCTTTTTAGATGTAAGGGTCTATTGAGGGACAACCACTGTTGGATATATTGGCTTCTTTGGAACTTTAGGATCCTTTTTTCTCAGTTGTTCTAGTTTCTTGTATGTTTCAACAATTCTGGACTCTGTCCATCTAGCAACAAACCTTGTAGAACCATACTTTTAGCAACAAGCTCTTCTCATTCTCTTCAGCTTCAATGCCTTGTTTTGATTAACTTGTTTGTATTTTTTCCAGTCAGGTGGAGTTGACTTATCTATAGGGTCATTGAGTATAGAGCATCTGTTGTCCAATCTTTGAACTGTGCTATGTTTACTTTGTATGGTTTATATTGCATGATGTGATTAAGGTAATCATGTCTCAGCTCCTTATCAAGCTCAGCATTTATTGGTTTCTCAGACATGGACTTGCTCAGGTCCTTAGCATAATCTTCTATCTTTCGCACCTTGCTAAGTTCTGGTGACAAGATTCCCTGAGCAGTCTTGTCATCCTTCCCTTTGCAGATCTCCCTTCCAATAATCTCAGCCTGTCTTGCTTTCAATTTCAAATATTCATCTAAGTTTTTAGGCTTGCGATAACCAAAGAGAGATGGGAAGGACAGTTGTGATGTATCCTCTGTTAAATAAAAAGATTACATTTCACCTTGGATTGCAAGAATCTCTAGAGGATACCGAGTAGCCAGTGGGATGGTTTGTGCTGGTGGTTGAGTGGATGGAAATGTAGTGGATTTTGGTGAAATGATGAGAGTGGTGTGACTGGAATGGGGCAGATGATAAGGGGATTGGTTATGGAACCTCCTCATCATCTTCTTGCACAACAAAAGTTTCTCTTTTGCGTGTGAATTTGATTTTAGGTGAAGGTGGACATGTTGGAATTCTTGGTGGTGTGGGTAGTGGTTGTGTTGTTGTGGGAAAGGTTATCATGGCAGTGGTTTGTGGAACATCTGCTGATACATCTGTTGTACCAGCATCTGTTGGTTGATTTGGTGGAGATTGTGGTAATGGTTTCTTTTGAGGTGATTTTTGTGGTGAGGGTTTGGTTTTGGTTGTAGCAGATGATACACTTCTTGTAGACCTAGCAATGGTTTTAGGAGGGGTGGTGATCGGCTGTCTAACATTTCTTGTTGACTTTCTCCTTTTTGAAGTGCCAATGTCTTCCTCTTTCCTCTACATGGCATGTTCTTGTTCAATTAGAATAGAAGCTTTGTTTTCAAGTGTATCTTACCTTCTCTGCTTTTCTGAGGCAATCTCTTCTACTATCTTGTTCAAGGTTTCATCATCCCTTTTTCACTTCTAGCATTTGATGCCTTAGCAGAGGTTTTGGTTGGAGCAGACCGCTGGTTTTTATTGTTGCATCTTTGATGGTTTTGCTTGTGATGAAGGCTGCAACTTTCTCATCTTTTCATTCTCCCCCCTTTTTGGCATCATCTTCCACTTCTTCTTGAAGTATAGTTGGAGGGGCAGAGCAAGTAGTCTTTAAAAGATGTTCCCTGATGGCCTTGATATCAGCTTGTGTAACCTTGTACCTGGCCTCAACCATGTTTCTTAACAACTCCATGTGAGTGTTGTGATTAATATCAGCCAAATTCCATTGAACTTGGATAATTGGTTGCAGTGATTTCCATAGTTCATCGGCAATTTGCTGAGTTGAAGGTTGACTTTCAGAATTCTTCAACATCTGTTTCATCATGCTTTCCATTTCTTCCATTGAGGATTACATAAATGTCACTCATTTTGTCAATTCTTGTATCTTAATTCATCACCTAACTTAATAGAATCATCTGAATTCCTACCAGAGGTAGTTGTATTTGGTTCCAGAACACGAGAAGACTCTAGATTATCAAAACCAAATGCCCCTTTTTCTTGGTACTGGGGACTTCCAACTAGAACAAAGGTTACAATTATATCCTCAACAGTTGTTGCCTTCAAGGACGTCATATAGATTAAACCATGTCCAACTTAAAAAATGTTGTTTCACCAGTTGTAGTGGCTACTTCACTTGAACTACCACCAAGAGTTACATGTAACTCAAGGGGTGTAGCCTCCTCTGCTGTTTGTGGGCTAGCAAGTTGATTTTTCTCAAATTCAGTCACTTGTGGAAGTTTGCTCTCTTTAATTTGTGATTGAAAGGAACTTATTTGTGTCTGAGTTTTATCTGTTGCATCAAATAGAGGTATGAATGTTGGTGAATTGGAGTGGAGGGTTGTGGAGTTAAAAGAGAGACAGCCATAGGAGAGAGGCTTAGAAACAGACTTTCAATTGAAATGTCTGCCTCTTACTTTGGTGTCTTTATTCTTACAACCTGATCCTTTTGTGAGGATTCAAGAGGAGTTTGGATGGGCAAAGAGCTTTCCATCTGTTTGAGGAAGTAACAACAGTGGTTTCTAGTGGCTTCGGTGTTGCCACAAGGTTATCCTCTAGGATCTCATTTTCCAGAGGTGCCTTTTTATTTTTCTTCTTTTGGGTGGGCTTTTTGGATGTTGGGGGTTTCTTTTTGGATTTTTCTGGTGTGAGTTTCACAACACCGGTTGTGGTGTCATGATCATAGGAGCAGTGGGCTCATCAACAGAGGTTTGAGCAATAGATTGGACTCATCTAAAATAGGCCCATACCCTTTGCTTGTGTTTTAGAAACTTTTGACTCTTTATCTAGCATGCTACTAAAAGTTTTATTTGCATGTTAGATAACCTCGTTGGAAAGCAACAGAGGTTGGAAACAGTGGATATATACAGTGGATGATTTTAGTCTATCAGAGGATAGATATCTGAAGTTATGAACAGTGGTGAATGAGAACAGAGGATACCTTTCAGCAATGGATAAATTTTAACCAAACAGAGGTTTTAGAAACAACGGCTTGGAACAAACTTTAAGGATTTTTGAAAATGTTTTCAATCAAAGCTATTTTAAGGATGGATTTTTTATTTTCTAAAACATTTTAATGCTTTTCATTCATGGAAAACAAAATTTTGCATTTAATCCTTGTTTAGCATACAAATCCTAGAGATCAAGCTTTCAAAGGTAGATGTGTCTAAAGCTTTTGTCAACACATCTGCCAGCTGATCCTTAGTTGGAACATGATGCAGAGAAATCATACCTTTTTCTAGCTATCCCTCACAAAGTGATGGTTGATGTCAATGTGCTTGGTTGTTGAATGAGAAACTGGATTTTTAATGATGTTTTCAGCTACTTGACTATCCAACATGAGAGGAGTCTTTAAAGCAGTCACACCAAAATCCAGCAACTGATTCTGAAGCTACATGAGTTGGGCAGTACAGCTTGTAACAATATATTCAGCCTCTTTTGTTGATGTTGAAACCGCTGCTTACTTTTTGCTTTGCTAAGAAACCAAGCAATTTCCTAGAAACTGGCATCCTCCTTGTCACACCCGACCCGCAGCGGAATAAGAGTCGGGGCATAATTGGGTTATCACCAAAGCTCATGATGTTTACTAATATGTTTCATATTTATTAAATTCAAAATTACATCCTCAATATTACAAACATGTTCATACAATTACAAAGAAAAATAACTAACTAAACAATCCAAAGTATAAACCGGTTTATTCTTCTAAGCCATCCTATATGTTTCTTGCTGCAACTGGATCACCTGTATCATGTGTAAAAATGGGGGTTTTTGGATCAACAAAAGTTGGTGAGTGAACCTTGTTAGAAAACATTTATTATTGATTTCTCGTTATATTTATTATGGAAAATTATGCAATAATCATATGTGAGCAAACGTAAATAACCATACAATAACAATAACAATAACAAACAATAACATACAATAACAAACCACCTTGCATGAATATATAACATGAATGATAATGTGAATGTTGGCAACGTCTCGTTCACGCTCATAGGTAATGGGGAACGGACGGCCTATGATGAATGTATGTGCGATCAAGGCTCAATCAAACGAAGCCGATCGTATGTTGGCAACGCCTCGTTCACGCTCATAGGTAATGGGGAACAGCTCAACGCTCATAGGTAATGGGGAGCGGCGGCCTATGATAATGTATGTACTGAAAATGATAAATTTAATCTAAACATTAACCACACAAACAGTTGATACATATTGAATACACATTTGATCATGGATATGATGAATGCACAATTGTTTAAATGTAATAAATAATAAGACACATGATACACCCCAAAAACGTGATTAAAACGGGGAATTTGTAGAGATTCACTCACATTGGGTGCGTTCGGTTGAAGATGTTGAATGCGCACGAGTTTAGAGGGTTGATCGACGAGGATTAACTAACCTAAATAATAACGAAAAGGTACGGTAAATAAGTGGATTTTATTAACAATTTTAATAAGGTTTTTAGGTTTATTTTTGTGAGTTTAAGGTTATTTTCTAACTTTAAAAACATTATTTTTAAGTATTTTTAATTGATTTTTAAATTAAATAAATAAATAAAAATATAAAAAAAAATGTTGACTTTTTGGGTTTAACCGTTGACCATTGACTTTGACTTGTTGACCGGTTCGGTCGTGTATATTGTTTGCACTGAGTGAGGTTCGAACTCGTGACCTCCCGTACGCGTGCACGCAGCTCTACCAACTGAGCTATGTGTCTAACCCGAAATATTTCTGTTTTTAATTATATTTATATACTATTTAATTTATTCCAAAATTCATTTATTTTAAAAAGGATTTTAATTCTATCGAACCGGCGTGCGTAACAGGTCTCGAACCCGGGACCTGTTGATTAACTTTGCACACAGTCCACCGCTGGACTGTGTGTCTAACCTGGTTAAAACACTTGTTTTTATTTCTCTCATATACTAACTGGAAGTTTTCATATTTGGGTTTTATAAAAAGTCTGAATATTGTGACGAAACGAAACAAGGACGGACTCGAACCCGGTATCGCTATGTTTCAATTGCACACAGTCCACCGCTGGACTGTGTGTCTAACCCGAGATATAATCCAATTTATATTAAATTTATATACAGACTAACTTCATCTTCTTTCGTTACAATAACCCAGACAACTGATTTTCGACTGAACTTGTTCAGTTCAATTAACAGACATGTAAGTGATTAAAATGTAACGGATAGGAAAGGTTTTGGGAATGAACATACCGGAATGATGACTTTTCTCAGAATTCCGGCAAAGTCGTCGGCTCTGTTTTTATGAACTCCGTCTGAGCGGACCAATCAACAGTTTTTGATTAACTAATTGTGGAATTGAAGGACTAAACAAGAGTTATCAGAAAGTTTAAATGATAATACCGTTTCACAGCGCGATTTAGGAATTTTCAGAAGTTTTCCGGCGACTGCAGATTATCCGATATCGTCGTCTGGGACCGATTCTGATTGGAGGGTTTGAGTTAGTAAAAGTCTAACAACAGATAGAAGATGAAAGAATTTAGAAATTTTCCGTTTTGATGAAAGACACGGTTTTCCGGCGAAAGTCCGGCGAGTTCAAAAAGCGTTTCCGACGAACTGAAAATAGAGCGAAAATGAAATTGGAGGTTCTGTGGATGATTTTGAGTCGCGAGATGATGATATTGTTGGAGTAATTCAGGAAGTGAATGTTTTCGGTTATTAAACCCGAACATCACATGAATTCAAGTTCATTAAAGGCTGAATTGATTAAGAACGTCGGTTTACCGGTTATATTCAGGAATCCGCGATCACTCAAAAGTCCCTGGACGTTTGGAAGCCGATATCGGTTTCAGTTTGGCGCAAACAGGTTGATTCACGGTTGCACTTATGTTTTATTTGATTCCTAGATTACACAAAGACAGCTAGTGGCGGAGTGGTTAAGTGCTTGGTGTTAAGGTATTCCGGCTGACCCGGGTTCGAAACCCGGCAGCCCATTTTTATTTTTAACTGTTTTATTTTTATTTTCTAAAAATTTTAATTTCCATATTCTAAAATGTTTATTAGTTATGTATTGTTTAAAATTAAAATAAGCATTAAATGAGCAACAAAAATTTAAAACTGATTATTCGATTAATAAACGAAGCGGATTTGGAAAACCCGTTTCTCGACAAATGTTACAGTATCCCCTACTTTTAGAAATTTCGTCCCGAAATTTAAGTAGTAGTGGTAACAGGAAAAAGATGCGGGTATTTTTCGCGCATTGAGTCTTCACGTTCCCAAGTAAACTCAGGTTCCCGTTTCGACTCCCAGCGTACCCTAACAATTGGAATACGACTCCGTCTTAAACGTTTTCTCCGAAGTCCATGATCTCTACTGGTCTTTCAATGAAGTGCATAGATTCATCGATCTGAATATCTTCCAGGGGAATATGGAGGTTTTTCATCGGCGAGGCACTTCTTCAAGTTTGATACGTGGAAGGTGGGATGAATTCTGTTGAGCTCTTCTGGTAGGTCAAGCTTGTATGCTACAGGACCTACTCTTTCGAGTATCTTGAAAGGTCCTACGTAGTGTGGCGAGAATTCCGACGGATAGCAAGTGTTTTCCGACGAGGTTTCTGATGAATAAAGATTGCAAGCAGTTTTAGGAGTGTGTAAGCCTTCTAATGATTTCAGAACTCTCTATTTACAGTGAAAGGAGGTTGCTTGAATTGTGCTTCGGTTTTTGGTCAAAAGCGGTTATGGTAAATTGATTTGTATTCACGATTTGAATATGGTTTGACTCGCAATTGAGTCTAGGTCCATGATTAGAGTCAATTTCGTGCTCAATTGAAGAGGAACGGAAATCTTGGTGATTTCCGGTTGACTGGGTGCCGTTACATTGGGCGGCATTTTGAACCTGTCCAAGATATACGAGAGTATAAAAGGATATTTGATTTGGTTGTATCAGATGTTGAGTATGTGGTGTAGCGGTGTGTTGTGTGTTTGGGTTTGCGGGTGCCCCGGGTTCGAAACCCGGCGTCTCCCTTATTTTTTTAATGCGCTATTTTTTTTGTTATTTAATAATTATGGTTTAAAATTTTAATATATATATTAATTATGTATTGTTTAAAATTTATCGGAGCAATAAATACGCCACGAAAGATTATAACTGAGTATTTGATTAATAAACGAAGCGGGTTTGGAAACCCGTTTTTCGATGAATGTTACAGTATCCCCTACTTTTAGAAATTTCGTCCCGAAATTTAAGTAGTAGTGGTAACAGGAAAAAGATGCGGGTATTTTTCGCGCATTGAGTCTTCACGTTCCCAAGTAAACTCAGGTTCCCGTTTCGACTCCCAGCGTACCCTAACAATTGGAATACGACTCCGTCTTAAACGATTTTCTCCGAAGTCCATGATCTCTACTGGTCTTTCAATGAAGTGCATAGATTCATCGATCTGAATATCTTCCAGGGGAATATGGAGGTTTTCATCGGCGAGGCACTTCTTCAAGTTTGATACGTGGAATGTGGGGTGAATTCTGTTGAGTTCTTCTGGTAGATCAAGCTTGTATGCTACAGGTCCTACTCTTTCGAGTATCTTGAAAGGTCCTACGTAGCGTGGTGCTAGCTTACCCTTCTGGCCAAAACGAACTACTCCCTTCCACGGTGATACTTATAAAAGTACATGATCACCAATGTTAAACTCCAAAGGCTTTCGTCGTTTGTCTGCATAACTCTTTTGACGACTTTGTGCCGCTAGAAGATTGTTTCGAATTTGAAGGATCTTGTCTGTGGTTGCTTGAATCAATTCTGGACCGGTGATTTGAGCTTCTCCAATTTCGTGCCAACATACTGGAGATCGGCACTTACGACCATATAAAGCTTCGAAAGGTGCCATGCCGATACTTGAATGATAGCTGTTGTTGTACGAAAATTCAACTAATGGTAGATGAGCGTCCCAATTTCCTTGAAGTCTATGACACATGCTCGAAGCATATCTTCAAGAGTTTGGATGGTGCGTTCAGATTGTCCATCAGTTTGAGGATGATAAGCGGTACTGAGGTCTAATCGTGTACCCAAAGCGGCTTGTACGGCTTGCCATGTTCGTGAAGTGAAACGACCACCACGATGGAAATAATGCTTAACGGTACACCATGACGGCTTACGATCTCGCTGATGTAGATACGAGCTAACTTCTCGTTCTTGAAGTCCTCGCGAATCGGAATGAAGTGAGCTGATTTTGTAAGACGATCAATGATTACCCATATAGTGTCATACCCACCAGAAGTGCGAGGTAACCCGGTAATGAAGTCCATGGTTATGTTTTCCCACTTCCATACAGGTATTTCAGGTTGGACCAGAAGTCCTGAGGGTCTTTGATGTTCAGCTTTTACTTTGGAACATGTAAGGCACTTGGAAACAAAAACAGCAATATCCTTTTTCATTCCAGGCCACCAGTAGGTGTATCGAAGGTCTTGATACATCTTGTCGGCTCCTGGGTGTATAGAATATCGTGTTTTGTGCGCCTCATTCATAAGGAAATCACGAAGGTTATTATGGTCAGGAATCCATATGCGATCTAGACAGTACAGAATACCGTCGGATTTATTTTCGATTTTAAGTTCAGCTCCACAAGACAGCTCCTTGCGTACGTCGTTTTTCGTTACTTAAACATGTTGGGCTTCTCGAATTTGATCTTTGATGTCGGTTATGATTTTATGCATAATAGTTTTGAGGGAATTGATACGTTTGACATGATAAGGTATGTATCATAAAACAAAAACTTCAACCATGACGATATTTAAACCTACACGGAACTTCTCATAACCTCCTGGTAATGCTTTTGATCCTTTGCCAAGAATACTTATATATAGGAAGTACCAGCGGCGTATCCACCATATTCTTATCAAATTTTCGTTGGCTTTATCAGTAAATCATGATCAGTTCTATGTGACTCTAAAACATCAACAAACACAACAACCAAAGCTTGAGTCTCAATTCTGAAAGGATACATGACTGAATGATGACAGTACCTCTCTCATTTGTTATGATGAAGGGGTCAGTTTATGTAAAAGTGAGACACAACCCAACTTCTTTAAATGATGAGATTGAGATACGTCGAGATGTATGATGATATGAATGTTAAATCAATGAGTATAAAACAAAACTGTAATATCAATTCGCATTAAAATTCTTGGATACATAATTTCCCAATTTTACAACTGGGATACGGAAAGATTGAGATAACATAAAGAAAACATTAAAGCTAGACGATCGGAGTTTAGTCTTGATTCTTGGTGAGGAAAACTAGTTGGGTGATTCGTTTGAGCCGTTATTATTTTCAACAGGATTGGCGTTGATGTTGTAAGCTCTTCTTCTTGCAGGTGGTGGAGCTTGGTTAGCTTGATTCACCGGATTTGCTTAAGCTTGGGCATGAATGATGTTCACCAAGCGTGGACAAGTGTTTCTAAAGTGGTTTGGGTCTCCACAGTTGTAACAAGCCCGCATAGGTTGTATCATGGGATAGTTGGATTGGTAGTAGGATTGGGCTACATGTTGGGTAGGTGGTAGTAGTAAAGGTTGTTGGGCTTGACCCACTATCTGATGGTGGGTTTGGGTTGAGGGCTGATGGCGATTCGTTCGCTGAAGTACGCGACAGGTTTGAATGGTGTGACCTGCGCGGCCACAGCCGGTGCAATGTTGGCAGGGATGATCAGGGAAGTGATGGTATTGGAAACGGTTGCATTTTGGGTATGGGCCAGAGTATGGCCTTTTATATGGTGCAGGTGAGGGGCAACTTGAGTGATGGGTGCAGCAGGAATAGGGAAATTTGTTTGTGTGACAACAAAGTTTCTGGTGTTTCGGTTCCTTTTACCAGTAAACTTCGAAGAGGAGCCTGAATGGTTTGAAGTTTGAGCCTCAATGGGGGCTTTCTATTTCTCCTCTTTGAATTTACCGTTTCAAATGCGATTTTCGGTAAGTTCGGTAGCTAGTTCCATTACGGCTTCAAGTGTCGCAGGCGAAGTGCTTAGAACTGAGTCTTGAATTTTTGAGGGGAGGCCTCGAATGTAGTGTTCAACCAAGCGGTACACTGGGGTGAACAAGTTGGGGATCATTTGGTTCAACTCTAGAAACCTTTTGTTGTAGGAAGTATGATCTCCCTCGTTTTGTTTTAACGAGTGGAATTCATCTTCCAACTTCTTGATCTCGCCTCTTGGACAGAAGCGTCTTGTCATTATTTCTCTTAACTCTTCCCATGTTAAGGCCATAGCATCTTCGACTCCTCTCTTACCCTTCTCTGTGTTCCACCAGGTCAGGGCTACTCCAAATAGTCTCCCGGTTGCGTAACGTACCTTACGATCCTCGGGACAATCGCAATTGAGGAAAGTGTTTTCCATTTCCTCAAACCAGTGGAGGAGAGCAGTGACACCTTCAGTCCCTTCCAATTTCGGGGGATCGCAAGACTTGAAGTGTTTGTATGAGCACTTTTTGGAGGGAGGGTTGTCGACGTTCTGGTCTTCTTGCTGGGGAGGATTGATGGGATTTGCGGCGAGAGCTTGTTGGACTTGAACTACGATGTCAGGAAGCACCCCGGCCATTTGTTTTGCGATTTGGGTGGCCAAGCGCTCGTTTGACCTTCCTGACCTTCTACCCCCACGTTGCTGCCTAGCCGACATCTACAGGAACATTCATAAGAAGATTGTGAGTTTAAGGAGTCTTTTTAGGTGTCATGTGTCTTAAAAATAAAAGTAACATAAACATCAATAATGCAACTACATCCATAGGATGTCTTGGGTTTGCTCATGTTTGGGCCTCCAATGTCCCCCATACCTTCACCTGTATAGTCATGTGGGCCCCCATGACTATCGGCTTAGTAGGATTCACATTGGTATTGGCGGTTTAACACTCGCATCACCCGAATGAAACCCATGAAATATGTCGAGATGTATGGTCGGAGGGAGTCCAGGTGTAGACACAATGACAACTCAAAGTGGGGTTAGCTCACACGACGTTTGGTATAGCATGCTTTGGCCTAATAGGTCCTTCGTACTCTCATCGTTAGTCCCCAGGTAGGCAAACTGGTCCTTTATTTTGGATTTATACGAATGCCAAGCCTAGACAGGACGTTCCGACTACCGGTACTTGTACCCTTCCAGTTACTACATGCCCGTCATGAGAACTCACTTTGATGTGATTTGAAAATACAAAAATCGTTGCAAAAGTCATGGAAATTGTGTGGTGTGTGCTCTCATGGATATGATATGTTATGAGAATATGATTCATGATAGGCATTGTATAATAATATGTACTTATGAACATGCTTGCATAACATTGAATGTAACAATAAACATAAAGCATATAAACATCATGAATTTTGCATGTAACACACAAACAATTTAAAAATTCTAATCAACTATAGTATAGGCTCTAAGGGTCTAATAATCTATCCTATATCCCTATAATCATGGCTCTGATACCAATCTGTCACACCCCGACCCGCAGCGGAATAAGAGTCGGGGCATAATTGGGTTATCACCAAAGCTCATGATGTTTACTAATATGTTTCATATTTATTAAATTCAAAATTACATCCTCAATATTCCAAACATGTTCATACAATTACAAAGAAAAATAACTAACTAAACAATCCAAAGTCTAAACCGGTTTATTCTTCTAAGCCATCCTATATGTTTCTTGCTGCAACTGGGTCACCTGTATCATGTGTAAAAATGGGGGTTTTTGGATCAACAAAAGTTGGCGAGTGAACCTTGTTAGAAAACATTTATTATTGATTTCTCGTTATATTTATTATGGAAAATTATGCAATAATCATATGTGAGCAAACGTAAATAACCATACAATAACAATAACTATAACAAACAATAACATACAATAACAAACCACCTTGCATGAATATATAACATGAATGATAATGTAAATGTTGGCAACGTCTCGTTCACGCTCATAGGTAATGGGGAACGGACGGCCTATGATGAATGTATGTGCGATCAAGGCTCAATCAAACGAAGCCGATCGTATGTTGGCAACGCCTCGTTCACGCTCATAGGTAATGGGGAACAGCTCAACGCTCATAGGTAATGGGGAGCGGCGGCCTATGATAATGTATGTACTGAAAATGATAAATTTAATCTAAACATTAACCACACAAACAGTTGATACATATTGAATACACATTTGATCATGGATATGATGGATGCACAATTGTTTAAATGTAATAAATAATAAGACACATGATACACCCCAAAAACGTGATTAAAACGGGGAATTTGTAGAGATTCACTCACATTGGGTGCGTTCGGTTGAAGATGTTGAATGCGCACGAGTTTAGAGGGTTGATCGACGAGGATTAACTAACCTAAATAATAACGAAAAGGTACGGTAAATAAGTGGATTTTATTAAAAATTTTAATAAGGTTTTTAGGTTTATTTTTGTGAGTTTAAGGTTATTTTCTAACTTTAAAAACATTATTTTTAAGTATTTTTAATTGATTTTTAAAATAAATAAATAAATAAAAATATAAAAAAAATGTTGACTTTTTGGGTTTGACCGTTGACCATTGACTTTGACTTGTTGACCGGTTCGGTCGTGTATATTGTTTGCACTGAGTGAGGTTCGAACTCGTGACCTCCCGTACGCGTGCACGCAGCTCTACCAACTGAGCTACGTGTCTAACCCGAAATATTTCTGTTTTTAATTATATTTATATACTATTTAATTTATTCCAAAATTCATTTATTTTAAAAAGGATTTTAATTCTATCGAACCGGCGTGCGTAACAGGTCTCGAACCCGGGACCTGTTGATTAACGTTGCACACAGTCCACCGCTGGACTGTGTGTCTAACCTGGTTAAAACACTTGTTTTTATATACTAACTGGAAGTTTTCATATTTGGGTTTTATAAAAAGTCTGAATATTGTGACGAAACGGAACAAGGACGGACTCGAACCCGGTATCGCTATGTTTCAATTGCACACAGTCCACCGCTGGACTGTGTGTCTAACCCGAGATATAATCCAATTTATATTAAATTTATATACAGACTAACTTCATCTTCTTCGTTACAATAACCCAGACAACTGATTTTCGACTGAACTTGTTCAGTTCAATTAACAGACATATAAGTGATTAAAATGTAACGGATAGGAAAGGTTTTAGGAATGAACATACCGGAATGATGACTTTTCTCAGAATTCCGGCAAAGTCGTCGGCTCTGTTTTTATGAACTCCGTCTAAGCGGACCAATCAACAGTTTTTGATTAACTAATTGTGGAATTGAAGGACTAAACAAGAGTTATCAGAAAGTTTAAATGATAATACCGTTTCACAGCGCGATTTAGGAATTTTCAGAAGTTTTCCGGCGACTGCAGATTATCCGATATCGTCGTCTGGGACCGATTCTGATTGGAGGGTTTGAGTTAGTAAAAGTCTAACAACAGATAGAAGATGAAAGAATTTAGAAATTTACCGTTTTGATGAAAGACACGGTTTTCCGGCGAAAGTCCGGCGAGTTCAAAAAGCGTTTCCGACGAACTGAAAATAGAGAGAAAATGAAATTGGAGGTTCTGTGGATGATTTTGAGTCGCGAGATGTGATATTGTTGGAGTAATTCAGGAAGTGAATGTTTTCGGTTATTAAACCCGAACATCACATGAATTCAAGTTCATTAAAGGTTGAATTGATTAAGAACGTCGGTTTACCGGTTATATTCATGAATCTGCGATCACTCAAAAGTCCCTGGACGTTTGGAAGCTGATATCGGTTTCAGTTTGGCGCAAACAGGTTGATTCACGGTTGCACTTATGTTTTATTTGATTCCTAGATTACACAAAGACAGCTAGTGGCGGAGTGGTTAAGTGCTTGGTGTTAAGGTATTCCGGCTGACCCGGGTTCGAAACCCGGCAGCCCATTTTTATTTTTAACTGTTTTATTTTTATTTTCTAACAATTTTAATTTTCATATTCTAAAATGTTTATTAGTTATGTATTGTTTAAAATTAAAATAAGCATTAAATGAGCAACAAAAATTTAAAACTGATTATTCGATTAATAAACGAAGCGGATTTGGAAAACCCGTTTTTCGACAAAAGTTACACTGCTGAAGTGGACTTCCTTGTAGTATGACAACCAGCAAAGTCACTGTCTGAGTAACCTGAAAGCTCAATATTCCCATTAGCAGGATACAAGATACCAAGTATGGGAGCACCTTTTATGTATCTGAATATCCTTTTCACAGCTATAAGGTTGGACTATCTAGGTGCAGATTGGGATCTTGCAAAGACATATGTTCAAATGTAAATTTATCTAAATCAAACAATCAGCAGGATTTGCTAGGATTTTTAAAGAAGAAAGTTCATTGAAATTTACATTCAAAGTCTCTTCTACACACCTAGTCCTTGTGTTAAACACTTTGTAGGCTTTGGCAGTAGTTGAGTATCCCAGAAAATAACCACAATTTACT
Source organism: Scalesia atractyloides (assembly GCA_947069175.1). Classification (NCBI taxonomy): domain Eukaryota; kingdom Viridiplantae; phylum Streptophyta; class Magnoliopsida; order Asterales; family Asteraceae; genus Scalesia; species Scalesia atractyloides. Next base: position 38,706,024 of record CAMTDV010000022.1, on the reverse strand, counting down.
TTGGCAGCAAATTTTGAAATTGAATCTTTTAAGTTTAAAATGAAGCATGGGCGGCCAAAGATTTTGAATTAAGAGATCACTGGTTTGATTTTGAATAGAGTTTCATAAGCAGTCTTTTGATGTCTAGTGTTGATTAAAACTCTGTTTTGCACATAGCAAATAGGGTTTACAGCATCTGCCCAAAAGTACAATGGTAAACCTGAATCTCAAAGCATTGTTCTGGCAGCCTCAATCAAGGTACTATTATTTCTTTCAACCACCCCATTTTGTTCTGGTGTTCATGGGATGCTGTAATGCCTTACAATCCCTTTTGACACACAGAAGTCATCCAACTCCTTATTTTTAACTATGTTCCATTGTCACTCCTAAATATTTTTATTGGCAGATCAAATTGATTTTCAACCTTTCTTACAAAGTCCTGCAAAATACCTGCAGTCTCATCTTTGGAGTGCAAAAGTTAAGTCCATGTAAACCTTGAATAATCATCAATTGTGACAAGACAATACATCTTCTTTTTAAGACTCATGATTTTAACAAGGCCAAACAAGTCCATGTGTAACAGTTGTAAACACTGACTAGTTTTGGATGCATCAATGGACTTGGATGAACTTTTATGTTGTTTACATTTTAGACAGGAAACACAATGTTCATCATATGTGAATTGTTTTGGTGGAAGGCCTCTTACCAGACCTTGTTTTGAGAGTGTGGTGATAGTTTTGAGATTTGTGTGACCAAGTCTTCTATGCCATAGTTCTGTCTCTTTGGTAGCGGAAACTGAGAACAGATAAACATTAGACATTGGATTATCTTCAACACATCTACCACATACACATTACCAATCATGTGAGCAACAAGCTGTGTTTTGCTCCCGGCTATGATTTCTTCAATCTTTTTCACCACATCTGGCCCAACAATCTTACAAGTTTTCTTAGTGAAGTATGACCCATAACCTTTGTCACTCATTTGAGACACACTAAGAAGGTTAAATTTCAGATTGTCGATAAGATTGACATGTTCAAACTTGAGTTTCCCTGCCTTGACTGTCCCTGACCCTAACACTTTTCCTTTTGAGTTGTTATCAAAGGATATATCACCCCCTCCATGTGCTAGAAAATCCTTGAGAAGGGCTCTACATCCGGCATGTGCCTAGAACCTCCATTATCTACATACCATAACTATCAAAGTAAGTAGAAGCTCCCTACACATCAGTAACAGATTAGTTTTGGTGAGAGTCAGAAGCCAAAATGGCTTTGGATGGGGTCACAGACATTCCAGCCTCAAGTCCAAAGAATGGTAAGAGTTTTGAGCAGATTTTGAAACATCTGTTGTGGACCATTTCCTGTCAACTGGTTGTAACCATGAGGATGCTTGTTCACTCTTGGTTTTGAAGGTCTTTTGTAAACCTCATAACCAAATGGTATTCTTTGATATGATGGTTGGTCATATCCTCTTGGAAATTTGTTTGCTAGTGGTGCATCTGTTACCTGAACCTCTCTGGGAGCAGAGGTTACATTAAGTTGTTTGGTAATAGATGTTTGGACTGGGATGAAGGTCTGTTTGGACTCTCAAGTGTTTTTTATTTATACTCATTTTTTCTGATTTCAAAATTTTTGAGATAAACACACTCTTGAGTTTTATGATTTTTCTTGCCACAGATAGTGCAATGATGTGCAACAACAATCACACTGGTCTTGTTTATATCATATGCTTTTAAGAGAAAACATTTTTTAGTAACATGGTTTTTCTTTTCACAAAAATCAAAATACAAGATTGGTATCTTCTCTTTCTTCTTCCCTTATTCAACCTTTTTGTCAACAGATGTTGTAACATCTGTTGGAAGGTCTTTTAAGGGAATGATTTTCACTTTAGGTGCTTTCACACCTTCAATGGTTGAGAAGTCCATTGGCTTAAAGTTCTCAAGAATAACATATTCATCTGACCATGTTGGTTTGGATTGGTATTTTTCAATTTCCTCAAATGTTGAGGACTCTTTGGGTCTTTCCAAAACAATTTTCTTTCCATTTGGTTCTGTGACTTTAATTTCTTAACCAACCATGTTGGTAAATGATTTCAACCAAACCAGAATTATTTAAAGCAATATTTTGAGAAACTTGGTCATTTTTTCGAAAGCCTATGCCAAATTTTACATTGCTTTTGATTTGTTTTTCTAACATCAACTCATAACCTTTGTAGGACTCTACCCATTTTTCACATGTGATTTGGTTAGATTCAAGCTCCTTTTTACAACTATGATATTTTTTATCATTGTTTGGAGTTGATCCTTGTTATGCTTAATTCATGCTTGAGACTGTTGATTTCACTTTCTTTTTGAAACAGTTTTGATTTTAACTTTTTAACAAGTTTTTCAAACCAAATTTCATCATCTAAGATCTTGTTTCTAAGGTTTTCATTCACCCTTTTAATGTTTGCAAAAAGCAATGACACATTTGTCAGAACATAAGTTTTTAAGGACTTGAGGTGATACCTTGGCAGCAGCCATCATGGCACAATCACACTTTCCTTCACAAACACTAGACTCCCATGGGCCTGACAGAGAATTCACCATTTTTTCACCAACCTTTTATTCTGAAACATTTGTTTCAACATTATCACAAACCTCATCAGAAATGGACACCAGTTCCTCAGATTATACCCCTTCTAATATTGTCTCTAGTGCCATAAAACAAAAATCATCATCTTTCTTTTCAAAATTGGCAACCAGGGCAAAATTTTCATCGGTAAGTTCATCAGGTAAGCTGCTCCAATCAACAAAGCATTTTGTGAAAAAACTTTGTTGACTGTTTTATGCCTGAGCAGGGGTTTGCGCAGCTTGTGATGCTGGTTGCACTTGAACCTAAGGGACTTAGGTTTGAACACACTGTATTCGAGGAACAATGGTTTTGACATACTGTACTGGAACAGTGGTTGTGGGGTGTGCAAGGTGAGCAGTGCTTTGCATGTGTGGAGCAGGGGTATATTGGGTATAATGGACAGTGTTTTGAGTGTTTTGAGGTCTAGGACTTGGTTGTGTAACAATAGGACCACTTGTTTGGCTCCTACATTCTCTAGCAAAATGGCCTAACCTATTACACTTGTAACACTTGATTTTGGATTTATCCAACCCAACTTTCAACCCCCCATGAAACCCCTGGAAATTTAATAGTCAGTTCTTTTGTAAAATTTGCTAGTCCTAACACTTAGTAAAGCAAGTTGGTGCAAGGAGTCCATTTCTTCCAAATCAGTGGGGTCAAAGTGTTGAAGATCATTTAACTCAAAAGATAAGTTTTCAGAAACTTGGTTTTCCCCATTTGCTGCAAAAGCATAATTGGGTGAGTAAGAGTTAGAGTTAAATCCTCCACCAGAAGTTATGTCAATAAAATGATCATAACCCTGATCCTTACTTCCACCAGAGGATTCCTCTTGACCGAAAAGTGTTTACTACCAAAGGCATAGTCATTAACAACTTTTCCTGACTCTTGAATCTTCTTTTTTTTAAGCTCTCTCATATAAGTTAGGAGCCTACCATGAAGCTGAGTCAAACTCGTCTCTTTGAAACCAACAGAGTTTCTTGTTACGAAAGTAATAGTCTCCAATTTATCTAGTAATGATCTTAGAAATCCGTTATTCAAGTTGAATTAGGAAAATCAAAATTTACCAGTTTAATTTCACTTATAAGACAACTAAACCTCTCAAATTATTGAGTTAATGATTCACCTTTAACGTGGCAAAATGTTCCATAATGTTGGTTTAGAACTTCTCGGTTGTTTTTGATAACTTCCTCTGTACCACCAAACTGCTCTTTTAAAGCATCCCACAACTCCTTAGCACTATTGCAATGCAACAAGCCAACATAGATATCATTCAGCAGAGCTATGGAAAAAATACTAAATGCCTTGGCATCTAGCTCGATTTTCTGAAAATCCTACTCGGAGTAGTTTTCCAGCTTCTTTGGTACTTGAACTTTGGGGTCTTCAGCACTCGCCACCATCGGAACATGTGGTCCGAAGATAAGTGATTTCCAACAACCAGTGTTCTGTTGAGCAAGTATGTTACCCTTCCGACGTTGCTAGATATTGTATTCCGATCTGACAAGCATCGGAGGTTTGTACAGAGTACCAGTGTTGTGTGGATCTTGTGAATTTTGAGACATTTTTCATTGTTTACAAACAGGTTTTTGTTTAAAATACTTTTGAATGTAAATAAATTTTTACTCTATTTTTCGATCCAACATACAAACAATATCAGTAGTAAGAGCTGGTCTGTTTATATCAAATTGATTGTTTGGATCGAATTTGATTAACCAAGCTCTGATACCAATTGTTAGGATCTGAGTTTGATTGTTTTGATAGTTAAGATGGAAATAATGAAAGAAGATAAAACAAAGATGAAATATGCAGCCGAAGAATTAACTTTTCAATTACAATAATGAAGATATTGCTTTCATCAACATGCTTTTATAAATTCATAATCACAAGTTTACGTATGCATGAAGAATACAACTCTCCCTCAGCCTGATCACTCCTCGTTTGTTCGTACAAAAATGTCAAGGTGAAAAGTGATTAATAGAGCAGTACAAGCACTATTCTATTTATAGTACAAATACAATATCTGAAGAATCTAAGCTAACATCACCTAGACAGCGACATCTAACAGCCTAACAAACTCCTAACATCTGCTAGAGCCTAAGCACTATACATTAATAATACAAGTAAACTCCGTTGATCATCATCTGTTAAGAATCCTCTGTTGAGCTTTATCATCTGTTGATCCACAGTAGACCTTGCATCAGATTTTATCTTCATCAGCAGAGGTTCTCTTTGGTAGACCTTTGGTTATAAGCAGAGTTTGTCTTCAAAAGATCTTGTAAACTGACCCTGGCCTTGGTAGACTTTAGAGTAGCAGATGTTGAGTCTTTGTCTTTGGGAGGAGCAGATCTACAAAGCACTTGTAATTGTAATTAGAGGTTGTAGACTATTTTGGCTTTCCAATCATCTGTTCTTTTGTGAGATTCACTAGATCAAACACAAGCACTATACCAGATGATTGTCCAATCTCATAAACTAAGGGAGGAATAATCGAATCATCATCGCGAATCCAACCGTTACTAGTATGGGCATAACGTGGGTCAACCTGACTGGAAAATGCAATGGGACCAACATAGAATGATGAGGTAAAACTAGCCGTGTCAACAAACTAGGAGGTAGTGCGTGGAAACTCTGGTAAGACTAAGGTCGAAGAGATCTCGAATTCATGCTCGCTCTCTGAGTCGTGAATCTCGATAATCTCGTGGGAGTGTGACATCTGTAACACAATGTAACCGTACTAAGTAAGTGTCTGTTCAAATGAAAAATAACATATAAGGCATGAATAAACAGATTAACGCCTATGCATATAAAACTCTCCATAGTTTTCATACATGATCAAAATCTATGTTTATTTTAAATTATTAGCTTCATGAATTTTGGGATTTAATCTCAAAACTCTTTGGTTGAACTCTAGAGTTTTCCCAGAAAACATCTAGTTCGCTAACGACCATTGGCTCTGATACCAACTTCTGTCACACCACAAAAACGTCGCAACGGAAATACAAACGTGTGGTGACGAAAGATGGTGCCCATAAATATCTTAGTGGACGATGTAATATAAATTTTGGACATACAACTTAATTTAAAACATAAGTTTTAAGTTTAAAGTTTAAACATAACCACAACCATGACAAGTTGTTTGATCCTTATGGATCTTAGTACACACGGTCTCACAAATAGTTTTAAAAGTTGTCCAAATATTATTTATTAAAAACTTGCATCCAGTACCACAAGACATGCCAAAATCCCAAAGCCGAACTTATATACCTGAAGGACACGTAATCAAGTGTCAACACAAGGAGGGTGAGTTCACATATTCAGATCCGGATTAATTTGTTTAAGGAAAACTTTCTTATTATGAGTTTTATAACAAACATCCATATATATTTAAGAAAGTCAACTTTACTTCATTTACAAAAATCTGAGGGTCAGTTATTGCAAGCGTTTTCCTAAAAACCTTCGATACAAATCATCTTCCCAAGGTTTATACATTAAATTGCTAGCATCAAATGTTCAGATTCATAAGTTTGCAAGACATACGAGCTATATATTAACAATAAGGTTATATCATTCAATTCTCGTAACATATTTATATCATTCAATTCCAGTTTCCCCCTGAAACATATTTTTTTCATTCAAATCTCTGAAACAATGTTTTCCTCAAAAACATAACATATCATTTTCAAACCATATTTCCACGAAAATATATCAATTATTTATTTAAAGGCATATTTTATACAAAAACGTATAATTATCCTTTATAAGGCGTGTTCTTCTCCCAAAACATATATAAAACAGTAAAAAGAGGAGCCAGTGACACTCACCTTTGGGTGCGTTTTTATATTAGCGCGATCCCACTGTTTGGTCTACACGTCCTAATTTAAGTAGGAACGATTTAATAACCAATTATTCTACAAATATCTAAGTTTCTCCAATACTTAGAATTTTCACACAACTTTGAGATTTTCTCGAAAATTCTTTATTTTGATTATGTTGGCGTGTTTATATATATATATATATATATATATATATATATATATTAAGATTTTCACAACTTAAACGATTTTATTGGTGTCCCTCATTATGTTATATCCGTTATCACACCCGTTTATAACTAATATATCTATGATTTGCGCTTCGTAATATATTTACATAAACGTGAACATATTATGATATATCGTAATACACGTATTTTGTTAACTTATACATTTCATCATTTTTAAAGCATTCATACATGAAATAACTCTTCAAGTTAACCTATGTATTATTCTCATGCTTGACAAATATGTTTTATATTCAATGTGACATTTAACGAAATTACCGTTTTAACCGTACAAGCGTACATGCATAGTCTTAATTTCCACTATCATGTATCACTTAACATTTCACATTAAACATACTCATATTCACATATCATATCATATCATATCATATCATATCATATCATATCATATCATATCATATCATATCATATCACACAAATTTCACCCTTGAACAACCCAATTTCGTGTACATTGAAATATACGTATTTTAACGTTTCGGTAACGTTTTCGGGCGTCGGAAATCACGTGTGACTAGCCAAACACCAAAGATACTTAATATAAGTTAAAATACTTATATTTATCATAAAATATCAGTTTACAACCTGATCTAAAACAGTTTTACAAAAATCACTTTAAAGCCGATTTGTACCGTTTTTAACGCATAGTCTTGTACCGAACTTTACTATAACCATCCCAAATCATCATGACTTGATATTTTAATATAACACATGTTATTTACTGAATAAAATGGTATTTATACTCATGTTAGTGCAGATTTCATGCAAGTCACATAAATCATACATTTCACCCATTTTGCTACTTTTTAAGCTTCATGTACAACATGCAAAGCTACCAAACTTATGACATAACTTCATATCATCATAACACATCACATAACATCATTTTAACATGCTTATATTCTGATTTAATCCATATTTATCATAACATTTCAAGTTTACCAATTTATGATCATTTAATCATCATATATACTTATGTACAAGTAACTAATGCATGATTGTCATGTCATCATCTTCCAAGAATTTTAGATGTATCTACCACACATTTATTATAACTTTCAAATAAATCAAGACATCATCTTCATCTAATCATCATCAAATTATTCATAGCATTAATACATGTAATATTCTCATGCTTTTATGAACTAACCAACTAAACCCATATGCATGCATACATACAAACACACGACACACACACATGTGCACATATACTTCCAAAATTCAAATTTTCATATATTCACCTTTAATCATACAAACTTTTATAAAAATTCTTTTTGATCATGCATGTATCATTATTTCAAGAATCAACCAAAATCAAAACACAACTTCCAACAAACACACACACACACACACACACACACACACACATATATATATATATATATACGCACTTACAGCCACACACACATATGTATATACTTCCATTTATTTTGTTAAAAATCCATTTGTTATTAGTTTTCAAGTTTGTGAAGAACTCCAAGATTATGAGAAACCTTCCATCATCACCATCATGAAACAAGAATATAGATTTTAAAAGTAAGTTTATACCTTACAATAATTTAATGGGTTTTGATGAAATTTTGATGATATGGAGCTTGTTCTCGAAAATCACCTTGGAAACACCTTCAAATCACCAATACTCTTGGAAACACTTTGGAATGACTTTGATTCTTCAAGATGAAGTTCAAAATTTGAAAGTGAAAGAGTATGTGTATGTGTGTGTGCACGATTTGTAGAGAGAGAAAGAGTAGAAGAATTTGTGAAAATGATCTTGAAAATTGAATATTATGGTGTGTACATGCAAATGTAATGATTGCAACTTTTTCCAACCTTGACATTTGGCAACATGGAAGTAAAAGGCAAGAAAGTGGACACACCATGTGCCGCCACCTATGTATACATAAACATACATGCATATACATACACATTTATATAATATTAGGCTAAAAACAGGTATTTAATTAGCTACCAGGTATTTTATCTCGCGTTTTAAAGCGTTTATCATTCTATAACAATACATTCGTCATAATATTACTGAAATATATTTTATTTGCCTAGTCTGGCTGTGTCGTTTATATTTTGTAAGATACGCGCGGTATTGCGCAGTACGCGGTTAAATTCACAAAATAGAGTTTTTAAGCATTTTTAATTATTTTTTCCTCACGGATATGATTAAAAATAGCATTTTAATCATAATGGAATATTTTTAGGATTTTAACAACCCGGTTGAAGCGTAATGATCATACGTCTATCGGCCGGTCAACGACGTTCTTTTCGCATTTTGTTCGTTACGCGATAAACGTTTATCTAATCAGTGCCAATATAATTTCTAACAAATTTGAATTTACCAACACATCAAATACTATATTTTAACACCAAATTCAATAAAATATTGCCTTTATTTATTCATAACATGTGTCACACTAGTACGGTACAGACTCAAAATAGCTAGGTGTCACATTATAAACTATAATGTTTTAAATAAATCCAAAAGTATCTTGATGACATACTCATTTTTGTCGACGTTTCCATAGTTGTCTTGGTCAGTATTGTTGTGTGGATTAAAATGTACAAGTAGATGATGCATTAGTGTATAAGTGATTAAAGCAATGTGTCCTATCACATTTCACATGCTCAAGACTCTCTATGTTGTTGTTGTTGTCATTGTTATCAATTTAATAATATTCAACCCTTTTCCCTCCGATTTTCGTTTGATTAAGACTGTTCACCAATTTGTTCCGGAGACTAGTTAAAATTTCGTAACATTGGGCATATGGGTTTGATGTGAGCTTTGTTCGTATTATGTATGTTTGTGTATTTACTTGGTTGGGTGCACACACTTACGTGGGTTAACAAGTAGTAAATTGAAATCAAACAAGCTCGCTTGTTTTATTTAATTGATTATATTAAAATACCGTTTTATTAGCTTTCTCTATCTAATAATGTTTTATACCTAATGAGCTGGTATATTGCCGTAATGAAAAAGAGAAACCTTTCATAGGGTAAAACACACTTGTTTGAATTAGATGATGTCCCCTAAATATCGATATCGAATACCCTTTTTGTCGATTTTAGCAGGTTATTTGAATTGCGTTTTTTTAGTAAAAAATCCACATGTGTATGCAAAAGATATTGTTATATGTCCATAATTTTTTTTAACGGATAAGCAGGTTGAACAAAGTAAGCCCAATAGTTTCATTTTACTTATAAATATTTAATTGTCACACCGTAAGTGTTGTGCGGATTAAATGTACACGTACCTTGTTCGGATTTGTCCAGTTTACACTGTCACATTCAAACCCTTTTAGTGTGTTTCCTACAAGCATAGCCACAAAAAAAACAACACAAAAAAACCTGCACCAGATCAACAACAAACTCACGAGCAGAAGATCGATTCCACCCAGCTTGCCATGAAGATAATTTCGACCTAATCTTCTAAGCCGTTGAAAAATGATATTGTTTATTCGTGTGCTACTTTATATAACTTTTATTTATGCTTAAGACTTATTTTTTATTCATGTGTTACTTTATTGCATCAATGGTTTCTTGAAGTAATTGATAATTTAAATTCTAAATTAATGATTGTTATACATGTGTAACACTTATGACATATATCTATCACAATAATTCTATCATAAATATTATACAAATAAAAAAAACTAAAAAAGTAAATGCCGCAATATAAAATGTCTCCGCCGTGAGGGATCATACTAGTCCTTAATAACATGTACACTCCTTTTAGATTCAAGCTGCAACAAACATAACAAGTCACTCTATTGTCAGAGTTTGGAAAAGATAAGCCAAACACCCCCACAAGCTGCAACAAAAACAAAACCTCAACACTCTCATTTCACACAACACCCCCTCCACTCCACTCCACTCCACACTCATCCATCCACCCAATGTCTTACGTACCTCCACACCTCCGTAAGTCCATCGCAGCCGCCACCACCACCACCGTCACCGCCACTATCCTCAACAACACCCCCACCACCGCAAACCACAACCTCAACTCTAAATCCGTTCACAATGCAGCTACTCGCCGGAGCTCATCCAACAACCACATCCAACCGTCGCGAGCACTCGCCGTACCTAATGCCGTGTTTCCGCGTTGGAAGCCTTCCGAACGCGTTCTACGCCTTAAACCGGAACAGGTTGCGTTCTCTACGTGTTGTTGTTTCTATAATTTGTGTTATTGTCAAGTGTTTTGTTTATGAGATTGATTGAAGTTGAAATAATGATGACTTGAAGGTGAAATGATTGTTACGGTATACGTATTTCGTGTTTAGGTTTTTGTTTTGAGATTTTAGGGCATTTTTTGGACTGATTGTTGTGTTCATAGGAAGCGTAAAATTTGAAGGTTTTGATTATCTTGCTTGTTAATTAGACCTCATCGTTGAGTCAGCATTACGATGTTAGGGCACATTTATAACTCGGAAACTCATAACATCAAATACTTAAAATTTAGGTTTTATTAAACATGGTTAAGTAACAGAGCTGAGAGATTATGACACAGTTGGATGTCTGGATATAACAGTTGACTGTTTTGTTTACGAGATTGATTGAACTTAAGTTAATTACAAGTGAAGATGAAATGATCCTTGCGGCATAGCTGTTTTGTGTTTGAGATTTTAGGGCATTTTATGGTGTTTGAGACACGTTTCTTGTTGAATCATGTGGTCATTGTTTTCCTTAGAAGTGTACTTGATCGTTTTGTTCCTTGAATCGACACTACGAAGTTAGGGACACATTTATAGGTATAGATAACTCAGAAACTCATAACATCAAATGAACAAATTTAGGTTTTATTGTAACAGGGCTAAGTAATAGACCTAAGAGATTATGACACAGGCCTTGTGAGTTAATTCGCAAAATCCTTACGTTTTCATAAAATGTAAGTTTTATTTATATCTGTCAATGTCTAATACTGACTCTGGAAGGGGTAGACGCATCTGTAATTTTGCTACACAGAGGAGTTAGGACTGAGGAATTATATACACTTATACAGAATTAAATTATGATAGACATGTTGATTAAAATCCTACAGATAGCAGACGTCAGGTTACGACTCAATGTTGATGTTACTGTGACTCCTGATTCTCCTCCTGCACCTGCACCAATCGAATCGTTTACAGACATGGTAACAAATTTTGTATTTGATTTCCTTTTCTAATACATTATACAATTCATGAGTATCCAATACGTTCAGTGCCTGGACTCAAACATCATGAAGGATATTGCGATTCATGAATACACGACACCTACCTCTATTCAGGCACAGGCGATGCCTGTTGCTCTAAGTGGAAGGGATCTTTTAGGCTGTGCAGAAACAGGCAGTGGTAAAACTGCTGCTTTCACAATACCCATGATACAGGTATATGTTACTTTTTATGTTTTTATACCTACTATTTATATGATAAATTCATGTCTATATACTTTTTACATAATTGCAGCATTGCATAGCTCAGCCTTCTGTTAGACGTGGAGATGGTCCTTTGGCACTAGTGCTGGCTCCCACTAGAGAGCTTGCACAACAGATAGAGAAAGAGGTAATGTGCACTGTTGATTTGTACCTACATTTTAACTAAAATATTGAATACTAGGTTAAAATCCCGTGTATTACATGGTTTGTAAAAATTGTAGTTTTATATACTTTGGGGCTGTTTGTTTAAGCTTTTAATGGACTCTTAATGGTTCAGACCTCTTACTGTTTCAACACTTAATGGTTCAGACTGTTTGTTTCGCGAGCAGACGTTTGAATGGTTCAGACATTTGCCTCGGAATGGTTAAGCATTACACTGAGTTTGAATGGTTAATACCTCTTATCTCAATTGGTCAGACATTTGCCTCTGAATGGTTAAACTGTCTCTTAATTTAATGGTTCAAACCTAACATTTTACTGGTTCAACACTTAATGGTTCAGACCTTACTGGTTCAGCACTTACCTATTCAAAAGTTGCCAAACAGCCCCTTAGTAAAAAAAAAAAATCATGTCTTTAAAAAACTGTTGTGTTGAATGGGATGAATAAAACATAATGTAATATGTTGACACTTATAGTCGGCAAGATATGTTGTTTTTCAAATGAACTATGACGTGACAGTTATAAATTGGGCAAATACCTCAAAAAACCAACATACTTCTGGTCTTTTTTCACAAAGTCCCTCAACTCAAGTTTTGCATATTAAAGTCACTTCGCTTGTTAAAATTGAACAAAGTTATGATTTTTTAAAAAAAGAAACCTGTAACCTGTGCATGAGGTAACTTTGCTCAAGTGTCCTTTTCTTATAAGGCTTTTCTAACAAACAAAAAAAGAGGCGGTGGATGTATTTATTGAGAAGGAGATAAACAACAATCACACCCTAGCAAACCAATTAGCAGAAGCATCCTCAAAAGAATATGCAAAAGGGAAAAAGAATAACCATTTGAGTTGGATACCACAATCAATATGATGTATTTAATGGCAAAATTTTCTCCCTAATCGATTCAGGTCTGCAATCAATATGATGTATGTAATGGCAAAATTTTCTCCCTAATCGATTCAGGTCTGAAATCGCAACCATTCGAGCATGTAAACAATTGTCCTTTGGATTTGGTAAATTGAGTTTAGGTGAACACCAAAGCTTAAATCTCGAAATAAGAAATTCAAAATCTTATTTTTTTGATTTTGAGCGGATATAGCAGGCGATAATGTGAAAAGGAAGGTGAACATCACCTTATCTTCTCTTTCTATTCAATTTTGGTTTTTTGAAGCATAAATTAAAATACGTTTGTAAAGAAGATCAAGGTTAAAAGATTCTAACTTCGGATTTTTAGATTTTGAGAATAGGAATTAGAAATGTTTTCATAGTCGAATTGTTGCGATGTCTAGACTCAAATCGGCTTGGAACTTGGAAGAAAAAATTGCTAATGCATATATCCACCGCTCTTTTCTTGTGTTAATATAAGCCGTATAAGAAAGAACGAAAAGGGACACTTGAGCGAAGTAACCTGATACACAGGTTAAATCACAACCTTGTTCAATTTTAACAAGTAAAGGGACTTTAATATGCAAAACTTGAGTGGAGGGACTTTTGTGAGAACAAAACCAAAAGTACGTTGGTTTTTTTTGGTATATGGTATTCAATAAATTCCATAAGTAAAATTTTAAAGTTTTTAAGTTTGTATTAATTTTGTTTTATGTAATTGATAAATTTTATTCAGTTATAATGTACTTGTGCCTTTAAATATCCTTTTAGCACAATGAAGCTAACTTAAATTGAAATTGTAAATATGAATATACAAATATATATATATATATAAAACTAAACTTGATTTTTTTTATTTGACATCATATTTTACCATCCAACCACATTAAATAATTAAAAAAAATCACTCATAAAATATAATTATTACAATATTATTTCCTTTCTTAACATAATTTTGAACATGATGATATTTGGCGAATTGAATAGAAGCCTTTAAGAAAAAAAAAGTTTATTTACTTATTTGGAGACTTAAATAACTTGAATAATAAGTATCCCTAATAATATTTATATTAAATATCTAAAAATATTTCATTTAAATCATTATTTAATAGAAGAGAGATTAACAAGTGTGTTTAAGTTATTTTTATTTATCAGTTATAGAGATTTGACTCTCTCAATGATATCTCTTAGTTTCCTGCTTATATGGTACACCCTAGACATTTGATCTTACACTATGTTCATTTTTCATACCTCTTGTTTATTTTATATGTTTTTAAGAGCTCTTGCGTAATTAATACAAAATTTTCTACTTTTGTTAAAGGGCAGTTGAGGTGCCAATAATAGTTTTCCATGAAAGATGAGAACTAGCACTTGAGACGTGGTACATGCTTAGTACATTTTCTTTTAATGAAAATTAAAACTCTTAGGTCAAAAAAGTTGGATATTGTCTCAGTAAATGGAGTTATTTTCTGTCATATGCATGCATATGTATCTGTTTAGGCTATGGTGGGTTCCTGACACGCTGACCGACTACATCTATTAACTAAACATTTACCAAAACCATAATCCCTAAACCCCCCAAAAAAGCTAAACCCTAACCTCTAAAAATTAATCCCTAAAAAAATTTAACACAAATCTCAATCGTTTGCTCACGAAGAAAGAGTTTTATCATGATCCTCTCCCATAGGGAATATGCCTCTTTGTTTGTGTCTATGCAGTCAATCAAACTAAATTGTATGAACGTTGTATATATTATTGCGTATCCAGTATATGAGATGGGTTCATTACAGGTGAAGGCGTTCAGCCAATCATTGGAGTCCTTCAGAACTGCAATCGTTGTGGGTGGAACAAACATTGCAGACCAGGTGACTGACTGAATTGGTTTTTCATGAAGGAAATTTTGTTGTTTACTTTAACAATGCTATCTAGTGGGTTTTTATATTGATTTGGATGCGTAACAGAGACCTGAGCTCTGGGCAGGAGTCGAAATTGTGGTTGCTACACCTGGAAGATTTATTGATCATCTACAACAGGGGAACACATCTCTCACACGGATTTCATATGTCGTTCTGGATGAAGCAGATAGGATGCTTGATATGGGTTTTGAACCTCAAATACGCGAGGTAAAATTTTCTGTTTTGATATCAATACCTGTTCTTTTTAATATGTTGCAAAGGACCTTAATTTTGCGTCTAGTTGATGTGGGTTTTCAACAAGTAAGCAGAATCATTTATCTGTTTCAACAAGCTTAGGTGAGGCAGAAAAATTTATTAAAGTACGTGGTTTGCACTTTGTAAAACGTTTAGTCCCCAACTTTTTCCAAAAGTACATGAAGGGTCCCTGTGGTTTGCACTTTGTAACACACTTAGTCTCTAACTTGGACATGCTTTACCTTTAGATTTGTTGGCTGAGGACTAAATGCGTTACAATGTGCAAACCACAAGAACCATTCATGTACTTTTGGGACTAAATGTTTTACGAAGTGCAAACTACAGGAGGACCATCCATGTACTTTTGGAAAGCTAAGGACCAAATCTAAAATTTTGGTAAACCATAGGGACTATCCGGTACTTTACTCAATTTATTATGACGTTCTTAAATTTTAATGTTGGTGGCGGTATTCTTATGCTAGTGTTGTTAAGCCTGCTTATTGTTATTCGTGACTTTGCTTATTGTAAGAACATGCTTTGGCCTTTAAGTTTAGTAATTAGGTCTAAAAATGTGACTTGGACCGTGTTTATATTGTGAAATTCATTCTTTTTGGATATAACGTACCAGCGAAAAGTGTTTTAAGCTTATATCTAGCATTGCAAATATACAAAGACATGTAGTGTACATTTCTCTTGGGCCCGCCTTTGATGAATAGTTAAAAGTCTAAAACAATATCTAGATTTATTCCGGTCTTCATATTCTGGTAATTTAAGCTACTATTTGTTTTTCTTCTAATTTTAGGTGATGCGTAATCTTCCAGAAAAACATCAAACACTTTTGTTTAGTGCAACTATGCCAGTGGAGATTGAAGCATTAGCACAGGTTAATCTGATTTCGTATACTTTTGCTGGCTTTATTTAAATATTCATTTTATTAACCAAGTATGAGCGGATTTTCCAGTTCAACACGAATCATTGGTACAATGAAGTTGTATATTGTTACTTTTGAGTTACAAAATAGTTTATTATTGTGCAATGAATATGAACTTTTCTTCTTTTATGCAATTTTCAGGAATATCTAACGAATCCAGTACAAGTGAAGGTTGGGAAAGTGAGTAGCCCGACAGAGAACGTGTTCCAAAACTTGGAGAAAATTACCGAAAATGAAAAGGTGCGTTAAATTCTTTAGGTATACAAAATTTAGTAATTCATATTCCAGTTACCTTTCGATACCAAATATATGTGGCCTTCATGATAATTGATCATTTTAAGTTTTGCTAATTGTCTGGATTTTCAATGCATTTCAGATTGATCAACTACTATCTTTGCTTGTTGAGGAAGCTGTACTAGCTGAAAAATTAGGCCACCAATTTCCTTTGACTATTGTATTTGTGGAACGAAAGGTATCTGTTTGTCAATCTTTTGTAATTTTCAATTCAGTCTTCTTGGAACAAATGACCAATTAATTTCTATGACGGAAGCTTTGGTTTAGATAGTAGTGGCTTGAGTAAAGTACTCGGTTGGTCCTGTGGTTTACCAAAATTTTGGATTTGGTCCCTAGCTTTCCAAAAGTACACAGATGGTCCTTGTGGTTTGCACTTTGTAACGCATTTAGTCCCCAACTTTGCCAAAAGTACATGATGGTCCTGTGGCTTACACTTTGTAACGCGTTTAGTCTTTAACTTGGACCTAGCGAAACCTGTAGATTTGTTGGCTGGGGACTAATTACGTTACAAAGTGCAAACCACAGGGGCCATCTGTGTACTTTCCGAAAGCAAGGGACTAAATCCAATATTATGGTAAACCACAGGGACCATCCGCTTCACATTTCCATTTTACGAAGTCAAAATGTAAGTATGCATGCAGACAAGGTGTGATGAAGTTGCAGAAGCTTTGGTAGCTCAGAGTTTGAATGCTGTTGCTCTTCATGGAGGCCGAACTCAGAACGAAAGAGAAAGTGCCCTGCGTGATTTTAGATACGGGCCCACTAATATCTTGGTATGTTAGAAAGCTTGTAATATTTGATTAGAATATATTTAAAACAACATATATTATATTATTCTTTTCCCCATCTTGCACTTTGATTTTCAGGTTGCTACTGATGTTGCATCTCGGGGCCTAGATGTTACAGGAGTTGCTCATGTAGTGAACCTGGACCTTCCAAAGGTATTCCTTACTATATACATGTAATAGTCAGATAGCTGTTAGTCAGTTGCTCGGTAAATTTTAACTATTTAGCTAAACAAACGTGTCGGGTTCGGGTCAATCCGACCGGGTTTGCGAGTTGACCCATTTGTTTTGTATTATATTTTTACAATATGTTTTTGTCATAAATTGATTCAAAAAGAGAGATTAACATAAGATTTTATAATTTAAATGTTATTTTATTATATACATTTGTGTTTTTTTAGTGAATTTTAATTTTAATATTATTAATTTGCGAAAAAAAATAAAATAGTTCGGGTCGAACGGGTCGTGTTGGGTTCAACCCGCAAATATTCGGGTCGTGTTTGGGTATGACACAATTTTCGGGGTCAGGTCATGTTTGGGTTCACCCCTACTGACCTGTGACCCCTGAATTATCAGATTCTCTCTCTCTCTTTATCCAAACATTGGAAATTGATTTCTGTCATCAGATGTTGAGTTCCAAACACCCCTTAAATGCCCTTGGATTATGAAAGACTGGCATTGCTGTACGAGATCAATATTATTTTTAGAAGTGATCTTTTTTTACTTTGCATCTGTTTTTGTCGATTCAATCTCAGACAATGGAGGACTACGTGCACCGAATCGGAAGGACAGGTCGTGCAGGATCAACGGGCCGGGCTACTTCATTCTATACAGATCGTGATATGGTGTGTTTTCTTTTTCTATTACTTTTTACGCTTTCTATCCATAATAAATTCAAGATAATTTGATAGAGCAAAAAGTTCCAAGACAAATGTCAATCTACTAACCAAAACCAAAATGAGGGGTTTTATATATATCAATTAATAGGTGGAATTACTTACAGATGTGTCGATTATACAATCAAAACTTGCCCCGTACTAAAACCCGCTTGATGCCTAATTTTCTTATAGTCATGTACTTATTAGGGATTCATATTTTCAGTTCCTTGTATCACAAATAAGGAAAGCAATAGCAGATGTCCAATCTGGGAACACAGTGGCTTTCGCCACTGGCAAGGTACACTTTCTATTTTATTAGCATTTCATAGACTTCAACTTTTGGCATGTTCATCTATAAACGGGTCGATTTGGCTATATTTTTCTGCTAATTCGTTGGATGGGTAAAGCGATAAACAGAAACAAGCCAAAAGTTGTAATTGTTGTTATGCTACAAGCCTACAAACTCAATCCTACATTTCTACTTAATAAAAAGTATCTCATTATGATTAATATACTTCTTTTTGGACAGTAATCTTCTATAAAACTCAAAAATTCTGTACAAAAGTGTTTTGTGGGTCTTTTTCTACCTCTTGTTAATATTAATCTTCTATAAAACTCAAAAATTCTGTATTATCATGCCATTAACAATGAATCTTCTACTTTCAAAGCGTGAAATGCCATTATCATGCCTAAGGTTTAGCCAGTTTTGCGACTTTCCTTCAAAGGTTTGTTTTTCTACATCTGGATCCAAAATGTTCGAAATCTTGCCATTTTCATCCAACTCGTTAACTACATCCAACTTTCTTCGTTAAATGAGGGGTAGTTCTGTCTTTTTAGACATTTTTTATTAAAATAAAAACACTACTAAGAAATAAAGATACACCTTTGTTGACTTTCTAGTCATGACTTTTCTTATAGGTAAAAGGACGAAAGTACCCCTGACTTAACTTTAAAAAATGGACGGAATTAACGAGTCGGATGAAAATGGAAAGATTTTAAACCTTTTGGATCCGGATGCGGAAGAACAAACCTTTGGACAGAAATCGCATAAACCTCAGGGATGAAAATGGCTTTTACTCACCTTCAAAATTTTTTGTCCAGTTTTCCATGCACAAAATATGATTACAAAGACCATATTGTTTGATTCGTTACATAAGCAGCATGTTGTAATATACATGTAGGTTGCTAGAAGGAAGGAAAGGGAAGCAGCTGCTGCACACAAAGAAGCACAATCAAAACTCCCACCGACATCTATTAATGTGGACGACAAGTACAAGTACATGATTGCACCTGCTGCAATGCTGAGAAAAGAGGGTTCTGCTGATGATGCTTGGGACGATTAAAATCATGCTAAAAGTTAGGTTAAACGAACCACGAAAAGGAAAAAAATAAACCTGTTTTGGTCTACTTGAATTATAATAATAAGATTTAGACGTCCGTTGGTAGATGATACATACTGTAGGTTGTGTATAATTTGGATTTTGAACTTGTTTTCTAGGACATATGAGACACAAAGCTTTGAAAATACAAAAGCTGTTCAGTCTTGTCTTGTGTTATTTGTGGATGGCAACTTTTCGAGTTGTAATCAGTGTCTGGTTTACGAATGAGTAATTTTAAGGTTATGTATGTATCATCTTTAACGGCTTGGTCAAGTGGTAAAAATATAGAAGAAAAAACCGTGATTGATGGGTCAAACATTACCCTTTTCCCATTTTGACTCGTGTTTAATAGTGATCTGTTTCAGTTCGAGCCATATGAAATTTGTAACGGAAATCTACTAGGATAGAATAACACAATGTATAATTGTACATATTAGGTATTTAACTTGAATTATTTTATTAAGCGTGCAACTTCAGGAGTCGAAGAAAAATCACTTGCATACCATGTGTATGTGCAACTTCAGGAGTCTTGAGAAAAATCACTTGCATACCATGTGTATGATAACTATTTTGGACCTTCAAATACATTGTTTCTCTCTTTTTTCTTTAAATTTGATGATTTTGTGTTTTTTACTAACATGCTATCTAACTGCCAATATACAAGGTTCGGACGGTTGGGATGCGTAATAGAATGAACTATCTTTAACTTAATACTCAACTAGAAAATTTGTATGAACTCAAGTCGAATCAAGCTGAATTTTGTTAACAAGGACAGGTTTAAAAGTTATGATCGCCCATACCTTCAAATAGCTATGTTAAATGGCACTTTTTCTTCTTTGGTGAGTTACTTATTTCAAACCATTATTTCACTTCGTAAATAATCTTTAACTAAAAATGGTAGAGAAGCAACCCAAGTGCTTGTTGTAGGTAAATTTCCCATTCTTCATTGAACATCAATAACTTTTTAAATTAACATTTTTAAATTAAGAAACTAACAATACACATGTAAGTTTCCCCTTCTTTCTTAAACGTCAATAACTTTTTATACGTAACTCTTTTTTAAAAAAAAATTACACCATAACAACGAGTGTTTTTTTATCTTTAATATGAGTACCATATTGATATACTTATATAGAGAAAAACATTACGTCTCGCTTGGATATTTTAGTCCATGGTGTTTTTGTCACACCCCGACACGCAGCGGAATAGAAAGTCGGGGCATGATTGGGTTATCACCAAAGCTCATGGTATTTACTAAGAATTTCATATTTATTAAATTCAAATTAAAATTTAAATATCCAACAAAATTTCATACAAACACAAATAAAAAAATCTAAATGCTTGTTCCAACAAAATAACTTGTTTATTCTTCTAGGCCATCCTAAGTGTTTCTTTCCTCAACTTGATCACTTGTATCATGCGTAAAACAGAGGAAATTTTGGGTCAACAAAAGTTGGCGAGTGAACCTTGATAAAACATTTAAATAATTGATTTTTTTTATGTTTATTTAAATAAAATTGTGCTTAAATCACATGCGAGCAAATGTATATATGTAACCAATCACAAACCACATTGAATGAATATATGACATGAATGATGATGTATCTGAGATCAAGGCTCAATCAAACGGAGCCGATCTAATGAGGCACCTGATGCTCAACCCGTATCCCACGAGGAACTGATGGGCCTAATGAAATGAGTGCACTGAAATGATAAAATGTATCAACATATAAACCACACTACAAGCAATACACATTTGATCACGAAATGATATAGGCACAAGTGTTAAATAAAATAAAGAAATGATACGACACATGATACACCCCAAAACGTGATTAAAACGGGGAATTTGTAGAGATTCACTCACATTGGGTGCGTTTCTTGATTGAGGATGAGAGCGCACGAGTTGAACAACGAATACTTAACCCAAAAATAATAAATACGATATCAAAAAAAACATATTTGTTTTTGGTCTTGCTACTTTTTATTAGTTTATTAGGTTATTTTGATTGAAATATAAGGATAACTTAATGGGATAAGTATTTAAATAAATAGATAGAGGAATAGAATGAAATAGAATAAGGATTAAATAATAAAGAAAATAAAATAAAATATAAAAAAAAAAAACGGTTTGTCAGATCTGACGGTCAGATCTGACCGGTTTTTAATGGAATTGAATTGCGTGTGACCAGAGTCGAACTCGAGACCTCGCGGTTGCATGCACGCAGCTCTTCCAACTGAGCTACGTGTCTAACCCGATGGAATGTTGATTTTAATTATATTTATACACACTTTAAGCTATTTCAGAAATTTATTTAAATAAAAAAGTTTAAACATGATCGAACCGGCGCGCCTTATGAGTCTCGAACCCATGATCTCGGCCGTCAATTGCACCCAGCCCGACCAACTGGGCTGGTTGTTTAACCCGGTTACACTTGTGATTTAATTATATTTATACACTAATTAGGTTTATACAGAATTGATGGATTTTAAAAAAGTTGCAAAGTGATTAGGCCGGGTGAAGGTTCGGAGTCGAACCGGCGACATGTGAGTGCGTTTGCACACAGTCCACCACTGGACTGTGTGTCTAACCCATTTGAAAATTAGAAATTAATTACATAAAACACTTCACTCACTTTGTCTTCTTCATTTTGAATTAACCCAGAACCCGGTTACTTGATTTCATAATTCAATTACTTGATCATCATACTAAAAGATATCGAAATAGCATACAAACTGAATTAGAAAGTAAAGGGGTGTTACCGGTCGCCAGTGGGCTGTTTTTTTTTCTTTTTCGGCGAGTTAAGTCCGGTGACTGCGATTTGATGAAATAGCGAAAATTGCTTTGAGCAGGGAAGAACTAGTGTTAAGAGGGAAAGAATTGCGCGATTTGGGAGTGGGATCTCGTTTGGTATTTATAGATTGAAACAGGGGTGGGTTTGGTTTCGGTTTTGGAACCCATAATCGGTGATTGTCAATTGTCGTGGAGGTGACAGCCAATTGATTTGAAATTTGCCAATAATAGACACCGAGACAACTGTCGGAAGTTTTGAAAGAAGGAAAAGACGCGTGAAGGGTGCTACGGTGATTCCGGGTTGTTGCAGGTTTTCTTTGAACTTATATAAGAGAAATAAGTTTCCAAAGATAGCATGACTAATGTGTGCAGCGTAGTGGTGTTCGCTATGTGGTTGACCCGGGGAACTCGGGTTCGATCCCGGTTCACTTCTTTTTTTGAATTTTTATTTATTTTGCCTATTTTAAATTAAATCACTTATTGGATATAAATATTTAATATTTAACTGATTAAGTATTACATTATTTCATTAAACTTTAATTATTATTTTACTTTTAAACATTGATTTTTATTATTATATGTATATAAAATATTGAAATATTGTAAACAATAAAAGAATAACCGAACGTTGCAAAAGAATATACTTTGATTGATAAATTGGTGCGGGTTTTCGAAACCCGATTTACACAAATGTTATAGTATCCCCTACTTTTAAAAATTCGTCCCGAAATTTAAGTAGTAGTTGTAACTGGAAAAAGATGCGGGTACTTTCGCGTATTGAGTCTTCACGTTGCCAAGTAAACTCGGGTCCTCGTTTTGACTCCCAACGCACCCTGACGATTGGAATACGACTTGCCTTAAACGTTTATCACCGAAATCCATGATTTCCACTGGTCTTTCAACGAAGTGCATTGATTCATCGACTTAAATGTCTTCTAGAGGATATGGAGATTTTCGTCGGGAGGCACTTTTTCAAGTTTGATACGTGGAACGTGGGATGTATTCTGTTGAGTTCTTCTGGTAGGTCAAGTTTGTAGGCTACAGGTCCTATTCTTTCGAGTATCTTGAAAGGTCCTACGTAGCGCGGTGCTAGCTTGCCCTTTTGGCCAAAACGAACCATTCCCTTCCACGGTGATACTTTCAAAAGTACTTGATCACCAACACAAAACTCCAAGGGCTTTCATCGTTTGTCAGCATAACTCTTTTGACTACTTTGAGCCGCTAGAAGATTGTTTCGAATTTGAAGGATTTTGTTGGTTGTTTCTTGAATCAATTCAGGTCCGGTGATTTGCGCTTCGCCAATTTCGTGCCAACATACTGGAGATCGGCATTTACAACCATATAAAGCTTCGAAAGGAGCCATGCCGATACTTGAATGATAGCTATTGTTGTACAAGAACTCGAATAAGGTAGATGAGCGTCCCAATTTCCTTTGAAGTCTGTGACACACGCCCGAAGATGTCTTCAAGGGTTTGGATGGTGCGCTCAGATTGACCATCAGTTTGAGGATGGAAGGCGGTGCTGAGGTCTAAACGTGTACCCAAAGCAGTTTGTACGGCTCGCCATGTGCGTGAAGTGAAACGACCATCACGGTCTAAATGATGCTTAATGGTACACCATGACGGCTTACGATCTCGCTGATATAGATACGAGCTAGCTTCTCGTTCTTGAAGTCCTCGCGAATCGGAATGAAATGAGCTGATTTTGTAAGACGATCAATGATTACTCATATGGTGTCATACCCACTGGAGGTGCGAGGTAACCCGGTAATAAAGTCCATGGTTATGTTTTCCCACTTCCATACAGGTATTTCGGTTGGACTAGAAGTCCTGGAGGTCTTTGATGTTCAGCTTTCACTTTGGAACATGTAAGGCACTTGGAAACAAAAATAGCGATATCCTTTTTCATGCCAGGCCACCAGTAGGTGTATCGTAGGTCTTGATACATCTTATCGGCTCCTAGGTGTACAGAGTATCGTGTTTTGTGTGCCTCATTCATGAGGAAATCACGAAGGTTGTCACGATCGGGAATCCATATGCGGTTTAAATAATATAGAATACCGTCGGATTTGGTTTCAATTTTGAGTTCAGCTCCACATGACAGCTCATCGCGTAGTCATTTTCCGTTACAGAGATATGTTGAGCTGCCCGGATTCGATCCTTGATATTGGTTATGATTTGCGAACATAGAAGACGAATAGAGTTCGCATATCCCTTTCTACTGAGCGCAACATCCACCACATTTGCTTTGCCAGGATGATACCAAATTTCGCAGTCGTAATCTTGAGCAGTTCGACCCATCTTCGTTGCCTCATATTCAACTCTTTTTGATTGAAGATATGCTAGAGACTCTTGTGGTCCATGTATATTTCACACTTGGTACCGTAAAGATAATGTCTCCAATCTTAGAGCGAACACAACGGCTCCAAGTTCCAGGTCGTGGGTGGTGTAATTTTTCTCATGAACTTTGAGTTGCCTAGAGGCATAGGCTATCACCTTTCCTCTTTGCATCAATACACAGCCTAGACCTTGCCCTGATGCGTCGCAATAAACCACAAATTCCCTCGCAACCCTCAGGGAGTGTAAGGATAGGTGCGTCACAAAGTCTTTGCTTTAAAGTTTGGAAGGCCTCCTCTTGCTTAGGTCCCCAAATGAAGGGTTTTCCCTTGTGAGTCAAGGCCATGAGCGGAACGGCGATACGGGAAAAATTGGCAATAAAGCGTGGTAGTAACCAGCTAAGCCAAGAAATGACCTAACTTCGGTAGGGGTACGTGGCGCTTGCCATTCTTGTATTGCCTTGATTTTCGAAGGATCGACATGAATCCCTTTGTCATTGAGACATGACCAAGGAATTGTACCTCTCTTAACCAGAATTCGCATTTGGAGAACTTAGCGTAAAGCTTTTCAGTCCTTAAGAGTGTAAGAATGAGTCGAAGGTGTCACTCATGATCGTATTTTGACTTGGAGTAGATGAGAATGTCGTCGATGAAGACTATGACGAAACGGCGAGATAGGGTTTGCATACCCTATTCATCAAATCCATGAAGACAGTGGGGGCGTTGGTTAAACCGAAGGGCATAACCATGAACTCGTAATGACCATAACGAGTTCGGAAGGCAGTTTTTGGAATATCTTCTTCGCGCACTCTAAGCTGATGATAACCGGAACGAAGGTGATTTTGGAAAAACAGGTGGCGCCTTGAAGTTGCTCTAGAAGGTCATCAATACGAGGCAGTGGATAGCGATTCTTAACCGTCAACTTGTTGAGTTCTCTATAATCAATGCACATGCGAAACGTTCCATCTTTCTTCCTCACAAAAAGAACGGGCGCACCCCAAGGCGATGAGCTAGGACTATGAATCCTTTGTCAGTCAGCTCTTGCAGTTGACTGGCCAACTCTTGCATCTCAGATGGGGCTAAACTATGAGGGAGATTTTGCGACCGGTGTAGCGCCAGGCACAAGATCGATTCGAAATTCGACTTCTCGCACAGGAGGAAGTCCTGCAACGTCGTCGGGAAAAACTTGCGGGAATTCTTTCACAATTGGAATATCTTCGAGCTTCCTCTCCTTGCCTTCCTTCTTGATGACTTGAGCTAGAAATGGGACTTAATTTTTGCGAAGATAACTTCGGGCTTGAAGGCAGGACATCAATTTGAGCCCTTTCGAAGGAGTTTCCCCAAAGATACGTAGTGTCTGACCGTCGGCGAGAGGAATACGAATGAACTTTTCATGGCACACCACTTCAGCGTGATGCTGGCTGAGCCAGTCCATGCCAATGATAATATCGAAACTTCCCAATTTCATAGGAATGAGATCAATTGAAAAATCGTGATCATTTAGGGTGAGAGTACAATCGCGTATAATAGAATTTAATGAAGTGGGTTTTTCGTCAGCAACTTCCACCGTCAGAGATTCAACAGATTATCACGAGGTCGGTAATATATTCGAATTCTAAAGACACAAAGCTCTTATCCGCACTAGTATCGAATAATATGGATGCATAGCTACCATTTACGAGAAACGTACTGTTGACCACATTGTGGTCAGCCCTGGCTTGGTTAGCGTTGATATTGAAAGCTCTTCCTCTAGCAGGTGGAGGAGCTTAGTTAGCTTGGTTTACCGGGTTTGCTTGAGCTTGGGCATGGATGATGTTCACCAGGTGTGGCAAGTACTCCTGAAGTGGTTTGGGTCCCCACAATTGAAACAGGCTCGCATGGATTACATCATGGGGTAGTTGGGTTGGTAGTAAGGTTGGGCTGCGAGTTGTGCAGGTGGTAGAAGTAAGGGTTGTTGGGCTTGGCCCACCATTTGATTTTGGTTTGGGTTGGAGGTTGACTGCGATTCGATCGCTGAAGGGTACGGCAGGTTTGGATAGTGTGACCCGCACGACCACAACTTGAGCAATGTTGGCAAGGTTTTCAGGAGGGTGATGGTATTGGCAACGGTTACACTTTGGGTGTGGGCTAGTGTATGGCCTTTTGAATGGTGTGGCTGGAGGGGCGACTTGCGTGATTGGAGCAGCAGTGATGGGAGGGTTGGTTTGGGTGACAGCAAAGTTCTTGCCATTTCGCTTCCTCTTACCAGCAAACTTCGAGGATGAACCTGAGTGGTTTGGAATTGGGGTCTCAATGGGTGTTTTCTTCTTCTCATCTTTAAATTTGCCATTTCGAATGCGATTTTCAGTGAGTTCCGTAGCTAACTCCATTGCGGCTTCGAGTGTTGCAGGCGAAGTGCTTAAAACCGAATCTTGGATTTTCGAGGGGAGGCCTCGAATGTAGTGTTCAATTAGGCGGTATAATGGGGTGAACAGATTGGGAACCATTTGGTTCAAATCAAGAAACCTCTTGTTGTAGGAGGTGTGATCTCCTTCCTTTTGCTTTAGAGAATGGAATTCATCTTCAAGCTTCTTGATCTCGCTTCTAGGGCAGAAGCGTCTTGTCATGATCTCTCTTAATTCCTCCCATGATAAGGCCATGGCATCGTCTACACCTCGCTTTCCTTTTTCCGTGTTCCACCAGGTAAGGGCTACCCCAAACAATCTTCTAGTCGCGTAACGTACCTTACGGTCCTCGGGACAGTCGCAATTGAGAAAGGTGTTTTCCATCTCCTCAAACTAGTGAAGGAGAGCGGTGACACCTTCAGTCCCTTCATATTTTGGGGATCGCAGGACTTGAAGTGTTTGTAGGTGCATTTGGGGGTTTTGGGAGGAGGTTTGACGACGCTTTGGTCTTCTTGGTTGGGAGGGTGTAATGGGATTAGCGGTGAGGGCTTGCTGAACTTGTAGCACGATGTCAGGAAGCACTGCGGCCATTTGTTTAGCAATTTGCGTGGCCAAGCGTTAGTTTGACTTTCCTGCCTTCTACCTCCACGTAATTGCCTAGCAGACATCTACAGGATGTCTTAGGGTTTCTCATGTTTGGGCCTCCAAATGTCCCCCATACCATTGCCTGTGTAGTCATGTGGGCCCCCATGACTATTGGGCTTAGTAGGATTCACATTGGTGTCGGCGGGTTAACACTCGCACCACCCGAATGTAAATCGTAAAACATGCTTGCGAGATGCATGGTCGGAGGGTGTCCAGGTGTGGACACAATGACAACTCAAAGTGGGGTTAGCTCACACGACGTTTGGTATAACATGCTTTGGCCTAATAGGTCCTTCGTACTCTCATCGTTAGTCCCCAGGTAGGCAAACTGGTCCTTTATTTTGGATTTATACGAATGCCAAGCCTAGACAGGACGTTCTGACTACCGGTACTCGTACCCTTCCAGTTATTACATGCCCGTCGTGAAAACTCACTTTGATGTGATTTGAAAAATATGAAAACATTGCAAAAATCTTTGAAAAGAAATAACGGATATTGTGAAATTGTGAGGTGTGTGCTTTCATAGATATGATATGATATGATCTATGATGAGCATTGCATATTAACATGTACTTGTGAGAATGTTTGCATAATGTTGTGTGTGAATATAAACATGAAACATATAAACATCATGAATTTTGCATGTAACACATAAACAATTTAAATCTAGTCAACTATAGTATAGGCTCTAAAGGTCTAATAACCTATCCTATATCCATATAGTCACAAGCTCTGATACCAATCTGTCACACCCCGACCCGCAGTGGAATAAAAGTCGGGGCATGATTGGGTTATCAACAAAGCTCATGATATTTACTAAGAAGTTTCATATTTATAAAATTCAAATTAAAATTTAAATATCCAACAAAATTTCATACAAACACAAATAAAAAAAAATCTAAATGCTTGTTCCAACGAAATAACTTGTTTATTCTTCTAGGCCATCCTAAGTGTTTCTTTCCTCAACTTGATCACTTGTATCATGCGTAAAACAGAGGAAATTTTGGGTCAACAAAAGTTGGCGAGTGAACCTTGATAAAACATTTAAATAATTGATTTTTTTTATGTTTTTTAAAATAAAATTGTGCTTAAATCACATGCGAGCAAATGTATATATGTAACCAATCACAAACCACATTGAATGAATATATGACATGAATGATGATGCGTTGAGATCAAGGCTCAATCAAACGGAGCCGATCTAATGAGGCACCTAATGCTCAACCCGTATCCCACGAGGAACTGATGGGCCTAATGAAATGAGTGCACTGAAATGATAAAATGTATCAACATATAAACCACACTACAAGCAATACACATTTGATCACGAAATGATATAGGCACAAGTGTTAAAGAAAATAAAGAAATGATACGACACATGATACACCCAAAAACGTGATTGAAACGGGGAATTTGTAGAGATTCACTCAAATTGGGTGCGTTTCTTGATTGAGGATGAGAGCGCACGAGTTGAAAAACGAATACTTAACCTAAAAATAATAAATACGATATAAAAAAAAAACATATTTGTTTTTGGTCTTGCTACTTTTTATTAGTTTATTAGGTTATTTTGATTGAAATATAAGGATAACTTAATGGGATAAGAATTTAAATAAATAGATAGAGGAATAGAATGAAATAAAATAATGATTAAATAATAAAGAAAATAAAATAAAAAAAAAAAAAAAAAAAGGGTTTGTCAGATCTGACCGGTTTTTAATGGGATTGAATTGCGTGTGACCAAAGTCGAACTTGAGACCTCGCGGTTGCGTGCACGCAGCTCTTCCAACTGAGCTACGTGTCTAACCCGAAGGAATGTTGATTTTAATTATATTTATACACACTTTAAGCTATTTCAGAAATTAATTTAAATTAAAAAGTTTAAACATGATCGAACCGGCACGCCTTATGAGTCTCGAACCCATGATCTCGGCCATCAATTGCACCCAGCCCGACCAACTGGGCTGGGTGTTTAACCCGGTTACACTTGTGATTTAATTATATTTATACACTAATTAGGTTTATACAGAATTGATGGATTTTAAAAAAGTTGCAAAGTGATCAGGCCGGGTGAAGGTTTGGAGTCGAACCGGCGACATGTGAGTGCGTTTGCACACAGTCCACCACTGGACTGTGTGTCTAACCCATTTGAAAATTAGAAATTAATTATATAAAACACTTCACTCACTTTGTCTTCTTCATTTTGAATTAACTCAGAACCCGGTTCCTTGATTTCATAATTCAATTACTTGATCATCATACTAAAAGATATCGAAATAGCATACAAACTGAATTAGAAAGTAAAGGGGTGTTAACAGTCGGTAGTGGGCTTTTTTTTTTCTTTTTCCGGCGAGTTAAGTCCGGCGACTGCGATTTGATGAAATAGCGAAAATTGCTTTGAGCAGAGAAGAACTAGTGATAAGAGGAGAAAGAATTGCGCGATTTGGGAGTGGGATCTCGTTTGGTATTTATAGGTTGAAACAAGGGTGGGTTTGGTTTCGGTTTTGGAAACCATAATCGGTGATTGTCAATTGTCGTGGAGGTGACAGCCAATTGATTTGAAATTTGCCAATAATAGACACCGAGACAACTGTCGGAAGTTTTGAAAGAAGGAAAAGGCGCGTGAAGGGTGCTGCGGTGATTCCGGGTTGTTGCAGGTTTTCTTTGAACTTATATAAGTGAAATAAGTTTCCAAAGATAGCATGACTAATGTGTGCAGCGTAGTGGTGTTCGCTGTGTGTGTTGACCCGGGGAACCCGGGTTCGATCCCGGTTCACTTCTTTTTTTGAATTTTTATTTATTTTGCCTATTTTAAATTAAATCACTTATTGGATATAAATATTTAATATTTAACTGATTAGTTATTACATTATTTCATTAAACTTTAATATTATTTATTTTTAAACATGATTTTTATTATTATATGTATATAAAATATTGAAATATTGTAAACAATAAAAGAATAACCGAACGTTGCAAAAGAATATACTTTGATTGATAAATTCGGGCGGGTTTTCGAAACCCGATTTACACAAATGTTACAGTTTTTTCTATATTCATACAATGGTGTTTTAATTGTAGGGTGTTATTTCTGTTCTTCGTAAGATGTATGCTTTCAATATACATGTTGTGGTGTTTTTATGAGTTAGAGTGTTATTCATGTTATATTTAATGCAAGGACAAAGGTCCTTGCGTTGCTGTGGTTTCTGATGTTTTCAGTAGGTTTCTGTTGTCTTCAAAGAGTTAGAGTGTTATTTCTGTTTTTTTATATATTTAGGGTGTTATTTCTGTTTTGATTCTGATTAAAGTGTTGACTGGTGTTATATTTAGGGTGTTATTCATGTTTTGATTCTGATTAAAGTATTGTGTTTTGAAATTGATTTATTAGGGTGTTATTTCTGGTATATTCAAGTTAGGGTGTTCTTTATAAGATGTATGCTTCAATATACATGTTGTGGTATTTTTATGAGTTAGGGTGTTTTTTCTTTATATTTATGTTCGTTATAAGATGCATGCCTTCAATATACATGTTGTGGTGTTTTTATGAGTTAGGGTATTATTTCTTTATAAGATGTATGCCTTCAAATTCGAAAATCCCTAAATAACTGCTAAAAAACGGTTGCATATATTCATTCCATAATTAGATTTTATTAGTTAAATTACACTTATACCCTTAAACTACCAAAATAAAAAGGGACACGTGTCACCTCCAAAATTTTTCTTATCTTTCTCACACTTTATATTTTCTTACATGAACCTCTACCTTATATATATTATATATATATATATATATATATATATGAGAAAGTTCATTTGAGAAGAAATTTAATGTGAGAAGAAAAAAAAGAAAGGGCATAATGGTAAAACATTAAATAGTTTATAACTCCTCTCGCTAATTATGTTATTTCTCATTAATAAAGAAAAAACATTTTATCCTACACATTTCAAAATTTATCCTACATATGTCTTACACTTACCGGAATTTACCCTACACACATGTAAATTTACCATACACATTTCAAAATTTATCCTTCACATACTAAAATTTATCCTACACGTGTCGAAAATTGTCTTACACCATAAATTATTTTATCTTGAAAGAGTATATGAAAAAAATGAGTTACAAGTTTAATTAATTAGCTAATTAATGACAATTATAGATTTACCTATATGCCCTTTTTCATAACATTAAATACACATTAAATAAAGTAAATGGAGAATTTCAATTGGTTTAAAAGTTATTATTACAAAATTTTTCTTCTCTTTGAACTCTCGAATATATATATATATATTCATCAAATAATCAGTATAGTTTGCAACATAAAACTTATTATTAAAATTGTTATTATTATTATATTAATAAAAATACAAAATAAATAGGTAAACCCATGACACGGCAAACATAACCTTTGAGCTAAATCCCGAACTAAACCCAAATGTTAAATTATTCGTATTGGATTAGTATGGTATGGAAATATACAACCGTCACAGTTTCAATGCTTTCTGGTTGTAAAATACACAAGATTTGTTTAGTACAAATGCAAAAAGACTTTAGTTCAAATGCTTACAAAACGAAAGCTAAATTAAGGAGTAAACATTGGCAGACCACAATATATCAACATTCAAAACCTTTACTTGCACTCTAGGAACCAAACCAATAAAACCCGACCCGACAGTGATAAAATTATCAATTGATTATTAGCTCCAACGACCAGTTTAATCCGTTTCATTTTAAGTTGCCATAACCGTGTGTGGTTTCACGAAAGCTTGTCTCATCATTTGATATCCGTCTCTGTAATGCTCGAGCGAAAAACACAACTGTCGTATAACTTCTCGTTTCTCCTCGGCTTGTTCTTTAATAACCTCTTCTTGCCCCGAGACTTCCTTTTCCAGCTCTTCACTTCTAAAAGTCAACTCGTCTATTAACTTGTTTGACTTTTCAATCCGGTCAACCACCTCGACATGTTCTAAGTGTAGCTGGTCCAAATGCTTGCCCAGCCCGTCGATTTGATCATCCTTTAAAGTCAACGCAAGGTCGAGTTCATTGACTTTGACCATGAGTTCGTTGTTTTTCAACTTTAGCTTCTCCATCTCGCCTTCCAGATCGGTTTTTACAGTCTTCACTCTCCTGAGTTCCTCATCCGAAATTTTACAACATAAATCCCATTCTTTTATCGTATCATCTAAGAGCACGCGTTCTTTCAACAGCTTTGTGACCTGTTCTTGAAGCTGCATATTCTCTTCTGATAATGTTTTATTTGCATTTGACAGTGTTTCTCTCATGGCCCGGATTTCTCTGTCACGATCCGATAAATTTGTTTTGTATCGCGTGATATGATCTAGAAGCTTCAAAACTTCTCGTTTCTCTTTCTCAAGTTTCGATTTCCAACTCGCGATTTCCTTCTGCGCTGACACTAGTTTTTCTTGTAAATTTTTATTATTCGAGGAAGAACCGTTGTTCTTGAGTTCATGTCTTAATCTTTTCACTTCTTCCTCTGAATCATTAAGCTTTTCTCTCATCATTCTAGCATCGAACGGAGATTCATACTTTTGGAGCTCGGCTTTTAACTTTTCGTTCTCAGCTCGTAGTTCTTGATCTGCATTATCGATCTTGATCTTTTCTTCTTGTTGCATCTGCATCTTCTGAAGCTCACTTTCCAATTCCGCGATCCTCTTACGCAGCCCTTGGTGATCACTGTTGCCCGACGCACTCGAGTAGTTATTAACAGATGAATCATCTGACTCCGACTCGGAATCCAATGTAGACGTTTCGTCTCCTTCTTTGGTTACCAAATCTGAACTGCTCTTAAGAAAGAACTCAAAACCCGCAGCTCGGGTCCCACTCCTGGCTCGCGGAGGTGGGACGTCAGACCCGACATCTGATATTCCCGAGCCTTGAGATTGGAGATCTGAGGGGATGTTTTTTCTTAACTCACCTGTGACATTATCGTATCGTTCGGCTAGTGACCTATACATTCTGTAGAACTCTTCAACGTGTGATATGAGTTGGGGTCTCTTTTGGTAATACATTTCGGCTTTTTTGGCGAACGAATCTCCGTCTTCTTCGATTAGTTTTAACATGCGTTTTACGCTTTGGTCCATTTCTGCAATCATCAAGTCTTGTCTCATTTTATCTTTGGCCATTTGAATTAAAGGTGTGTTTAAGGGGACCCAAATTGATTAGATCACTAAAAAAGTGTGAAGATTAAGTATGACAGCTAGGGGACATACTATGCTTTAACTTGAAAAATTTTGACTAAAAAAAGAAGAATCAAGAAAAGTTATAGATCTAAATTTATTAATAAGTGATTAGATGGTTAACAAATACTTTTTAGCCAGAAGTTCAATATTATGGGCCAAAGTCCAAGTTCATTATTTTGGAGGCCCAGATGTAAAACTGAAAACTGACCCATAACATAATCGAACCAAACTCATACGAAAACGGACCCAAACCAACCCTGGATACTATATGCTACGGGCGAGAGTAGGAAAGCAAATCCGAGCGCAGATTTGTTAGTTGTGAGGAGATACAAATAGAAGCCCGTATTAGTTTAGTTGCTTGCTTACCCTCTACGTTTTCGGCTAGCCATTTGGAGTTTTTGGAGCAGATGTGGCTATCCCACCACCAGGAATGTTTGTTTCTTGATTCTGTCCTTTTATAGCCCTTAGCCTGAATTAAGAAAAAAAAAAAAAATAAATAAATAAAACTTACCAGACTAGTGACTACCACAGTAAGTAAGTTGCTAGAATATAAAGTTTACCAAAGAAGATGCCATGTTGCTTGTTTCGTGCTAACCTGAAATACGAAAAAATTGAAAATGAACACTAGAATTCATCAAGATCAGAATAAGAAACTTAAATAAGCATACATCTTAAGAAACTAATGTAGAATAAGAAAGCTCACACATCCAAGACTTTTTCTTTGTTTAAGTAATGGTCAAATTCTATTATTTATATTCCCATTAAATAATTTTGAATTTGCTTCTTCCAAAATCAAACAAATGGACTGTTCAATGACAGCAATATAAGAACCATACTTGTAATAATAAGAAACTAGTTTAAAAACTCAATAAATCAAAATAATGGACTGTTCAAACTCTATTAAAATAAGGTTGAAGTTATAGGCACAATTCTCTTTATCATACAGGCCTCTGTATAATGGTGGGCGAAAACCAATCATACATCTTATTTTTATTTCTCGGTTGTATTAGTAATAAAAAAATCTCACATTCATACGTCTTATTTTATATCTTTTTCACTCTGTTTCTTTCTATATATATATATATATGTATAGAGAGATGTGTGAATACTAATTACTTAAAAAGATGATATTAGTAATAGTAATTAATGGCAACTGTCTAAAATAAAATAAAAATTAAATAAGGTCGCAAATTTTCTATATAAAATAATACAGATCATAATAATTGAAAATATAGTAAGAATTTTGTATGATTTGGAAAGGGAATCTATCAAAATAAATCCACTGAAAAAAGGTTTTGAATTCATAGACGTATATGTGTGTGTTAGCATAAAAAAGAAAGAGAAAAGTGGAGCGTTGAGAACGACTGAAGGCCGACGTTGGCAACATGCCGACCTGAAGGGAGACCATGTGAACGGAGCGCGCCGACGAACCCCAGTATAACATTTTCATTGAGCAACAAGTTTCCGACACGCATAACATGAAACGTGTCACTCAAAGCACACAGACACGTTGATGAAGCAATACACGCGCTCTGAACCGCGAGTAGATATTACATAAAATTATTATTAATAAAATTGAAAAAAAAAAAACAAAAGATCAGGCGGAGCGGGTGGGTAGTGGCTGAAATAAACAAGCGCCGGAAACGCTGATCCAGCTACGCGGTTCCAACATTCAAGGCATTTATTATTTTTATTTATTATATTAATGATATAATTAAGAACAATACTTATGGACCCTGTGGTATATTCATGTTTTGGTTTTAGTCCTAAAGTTTTAGAATAACGCTAGGCACGATCATCACAAGTTTGGTTTAATGAATCAACGTTAAATCTTCTATTGAAATTAAAAGGCCCCTCTTTTTGAATTACAACAACTAACAATTTAAGGGGATGGACGTTAACTTTTCTATTGAACTTTTAGTTAACGAGCAAAATACCTTTTTTTTCTTTTTTTAATGTACAATAAATAATAAATAATAATATAACAAGTAGTTTGGTCAATTTTACATTGCACCTACGAATTTAAGAGGTAACTTTGTCTTTAAATATTCTACAAAAGAAAACTTATCAGAAAGAAACCAAATGTGTCACGTGCATAGTTTTGTTATAATTGAGAAAGGGACTTTTATATTATATAAAAATGGTTGTAAGTGGTTTGAATCGAAGAAGAGAAAATGTTACTGTTATTTGTATATTTGAAGGGAAATTGTTCATTCTCTATAATTTTTTAATATATTTTAAAAGTGATTGTGAAGTAGAGATGAAAGAAAAAATAGTGATAAAGGTATGAAAATATATTATTTAATCAGAACGAGCGAGAAAATATAGTTGTTTTTAGTGTAATTATAGAGTAGAAAATGATGTATCGAATGTGAATGCTCTAAGGCTATGTATTAGTGTTGCCGTATAGGAGCCACCTCTGCAAAGAAGAGGTCGTTTCACCTTTATCCTAGTTGTGTCATGGGAATGTGATACAAAGGAGAGTGAGTTATAAATAATTGATAACAAGGTAAAGCTAAAAGATGGTTCGTATTAATTATTAAAACAAATACATAAATTAAACAATTTGAGTCCCCCTACCACCACCTTCCATCCCTCCGGTGGCGTTGTACAACACCCTCCTCATCAATGTGGCGGGGCTTAGCGCCCCACTCAACACATAGATGCACGCTTAATTTCTCAAACTTAGTGAACTAAAACTGATATAACCATCACGCAATGATAGCTCAAACCGAAACTTGGGCATACCACAGGACCATTAGTGTAATTTGGTCAGTAATTAAAAAGCAAATTAAAATCCTTTTTTTTTTTTTTTTCTAAAATGCACCGGCAAATTTGATTTTAATTACCAATATGCAAAATCGATTCCAGGATATGAATCGAAATAAACAATTTACAGAAAAGCCAAAAAGTATGAAAGAAGAATAATACCAAAAAGCGGCATAATAATGTGCAAATAATTCCAAATTTTATTGAAGTTCGCTGCTGTGAGTTCTGTATTCTTATTGCTAAGATCTAGAAGACTGGTTGTTCTGTGCGAAATTCCGAAAACAGATAAAAGGAATCAAAAACATGTATTCACAATTAAATCGAAAATATAGACAAATTCATAAGAAAAATAAAACGATAATAATTCCAGAAAATGTAAACTCAATCTGATAACGGAATCAAAAACAGTTGGCAGAGGTACCACAAAATCGAAGTTAAAGGAATTGATTGAGAAAGTAAACATAAACTCAAGTGTTTACCTGGTTAATCAGAAGGGCGAGCAGAGTGCCATGAAGAGATAGAGAAGATGATTTTGTTTTTTTATGTGGGATTGGGAGGCGTATAAGGTCAAGGTAGTTTCATTTTTCACATGCCACCTTTTCTCAACTGTCAATTATCTTCTCTCTTTCTCTCTTTTTTTTTTTTTCCAGTAAATTGTCATTTTAGTCCATTAAGTTTAACCTAAAATATCACTTTGCTTTCCAAATAGTTTTATTTTTAGTCTCTGACTTTTGTCATTTTTTGCTAATTTTATCAAATTTGTGGTGCTCAAGATTGGATTATCTTGTTTTTGGGTACCCGAAAATTTTCGATAGCAAATAATGATATCCGAATTTATAAAAAAATTAAAAAAATTAGTTTCGTGATAGATTAAAACTAAAGTTTATTCGATTTCCAGATTTCCAACATTGAAAAGTAAAAACATTCATAAATCCACATCCGAGTCCGATTATTTACTATATTATTACTATTTTTTAATATATTTCAAACTAAATATAATACTCATATACTATATATTTATAAAAAAAATTTGTTTTCGGATATCGGATAATCGGATTATCCGAATTTAGAAATTTGGATATCTGAAATTTCGGATACGGATTTTCGGATATTTCGGATACGAATTTTTTTAACACCCATATCCTAACCCACTAACTCCATTAAAAAAAGTCAATTAACTTAGGGGAACTTTGGTCAAACCACATTTTTGTAGGTGTGATGGTATGGGATGGTGGTGTGCCGATTTACAGTGAAGATGATGGCAGTGGTTGCTGGTTTACGATGATGGTTGTCATGTTGGTTGATGACGAGAAAGTGGGTGGTGGTGGTGGTGAAAATGGTGGGTAGTGATGGTGGTGGGGTGGGTGGTGGTGAATGAAAATGACAAAAAATAACAAAAGTCAAGGACTAAAATAGCAGGAAAAAAAAACTATTTAGATTAAAATGATTAAAAAAACTATTTGGACTAAAGTGACATTTTTTGTCAAACCTCAGGCACTAAATGACATGTTACTCTTTTTTTTCATTCTAAATTATATTTTGTTTTTTTATTTAAATTAAGATTACTACAGGTGCAAATATAATCTTTTGACTTTTAGGGTTTGATGATTCTATTCCCTTGTGAAGACAATAGAGATTCAGAATATTTATTCTTGAACCCTATGCCATTATCACTCCTTATCCTCTTGATGTGTGCATCATGAACGTTTTCCAATTTTGTAAAAAGATCGATCAGCAGCTCCGTTGTCTCATCCTTTGTACCTAAAAAGAAAACCCATAAATAACGTGAGTAATCATCTGTGACAACTAAACAATAGTACTTTTCACCCATGCTCCTTACGTTCACTAGCCCAAATAAATCCATGTGAAGTAATTCATAAGGGCATCTATGGAATTTACTGTTTTGGATTTATGAGGTTTCTTATGTTGTTTTCCCCTTTTGATACGGAAGACATTTATCTTGTAACATCTATGTAATTCGGGTTTCAAAACCCACTCTGCTTGTTAGTTAAATACTTATGATTTGTCATGAGCATTAAATACATGCTTATTATTGCGGATTAATAAATGATAGGGATAATTAAAAATATTGATAATATATATATATATATATATATATATATATATAAATGTTAAAAAATATATATATATAATACAAAAGGGTTCAACCGGAGTCGAACCCGGGTCTACAAGCAAATCCCACACACCAAACACCACTGAGGCACACGTACATATTGGGAAATATTAGAATCAAATAAAATTTAAGATCTAACTCGTGGGTTCTCTGTTGCAATCGGAACTGAAACCGCCAAACAGTTTCCAATCAACTCCTAAATTTCAGTTATGTCGCGGCTGTTTTGAATGTTATGATGATTGAATAAACGGTTATAACGGCCACACTGATCTTAATTCGAATCCGAAACTGACAAAAACTCATGATTTATGAGTTTCAAAACCGAAACAAATTTAAGACAGTTTGCACTATATATATTGGCGATTCTTCTCATTTAAGCTCGCAAAACTTCCTTCTATCCAAAATTCCTTTCTCTGCTTTTATATTGTTCCTTATCGCCGGAATTGTTCCGAGGCGCCGTCATCTCACTGGAGTCTTTCAACTGCGATCGTCGGTATCAATCTTTGAGCTATACTATTTGATTTGTTTATTTTTTTTGGTTATAATTATGCAAAGCAATCCAACTTAATCAGAGGGTGGGCAACTTAATGTTCTGGGTAAATCGATTAAGGAGATGAAGTGTAAACAACGCATAAGAGTAATTAAAATTTGGATATAACCCGGGTTAGACACACAGTCCAACGGTGGGCTGTGTGCACTTCAGGTGAGAAGAATCGGGTTCAAATCTTGTGCACAACATGATTCTGGAATAAAAGTTTTTTTTAAAAGGAGGCACCAGACTACGTTCAGAAAGTGATATGTATAATATAAACTCTATCAATGATGGGTTAGACACCCAGCCCAATTGGTAGGGCTGGGTGCATACGAAGTCATGGGTGCGAGTTCGAGCCGGGATATGAGTGGCGGTTCAATCATTTTAAAAAGCTTTTTAAATAAATGATTTCTGGAAAGGCTTAATTAATATATAAGTATAATAAAAATCAGAACTTAAATGGGTTAGACACGTAGCTCAGTTGGAAGAGCTGCGTGCACGCAACCGACAGGTCTCAAGTTCGAATCCCGCACACGCTGTCTTACAACTCCCACGAACCGGTCTGACAACCAACCGTCAGATCTGACATTTTTTTTAAATATTAATTTCTTTATTTAAATTAGTTTATATTACATGAACCCTTGTATTTTAGTAAAAATAAATTGAAGATGCATAATTACAAGGATTGCTAAATAGCATTAAATAACCTAAAAATCTAACCAAAAAGTATTAAACCCAAATATTAACTTGTTTATATTTTTTGTAATATTATCTTAGGTTAGTGTTCGTTTATCAATCAAATCTTTCCTTCGTGCGTACCAACTATCAGAAAAGATTACGCACCCACTGTGAGTGAATCCTTACAAATTCCCCTTTTTGTTCATGTTTTGAGGTGTATCATGTGTCGTACTTGTTTTATTTAATCAAAAACTTGTGCTAATATCATTACGTGATCAATTTGTATATTTATTTGTGTGGTTACATTTTAACTTTTCAGTGCAATCATTCATTAGGCCCATCAGTTCCTCATGAGATACGAGTTGAGCATCATGTGCCCCATTAGATCGGCTCCATTTGATTGAGCCTTGATCTCAAGTTCATCATTCATCATGTCATGTGTTTATTATGGATATTATGTGGTTTGTGATTGGTCATATATATATACATACGCTCACTTATGATTCATGCACAAATTTTATCCAAACAACAAATATAATACAACTGTTTAAATGTTTTACTAAGATTCACTCGCCAACTTTTGTTGAACAAAATCTTTTGTTTGACGCATGATACAGGTGAACCAGCTGAAGAAAGAAACACATAGGAATGGCCTTAGAAGATAAAACAAAACTATTATGTCTGAACAATGTTTTGATTTTATTTGTGCTTGTATGACTCATTGTGTTTGAATATTTGAAGTCTTAAATTTCAATTTAATAAGTATGAAACTTATTAGTAAATGTCATGAACTTTGGTGATAACCCAATTATGCCCCGACTTTTATTTCCGCTGCGGGTCGGGGTGTGACAGATTGATATCAGAGCCTGTGACTATAGGGATATAGGATAAGTTATTAGACCCTTAGAGACTATACTATAGTTGATTAGATTTTAAATTGCTATGTGTTAAATGCAAAACTCATGATATTTATATGTTTCATGTTCATTCTTCATACACAAATACATGCAAGCACTATCACTACTATGACAATATGTGATGTTCATTATAGTTTATTTGTGGTTAACATATCATGTCTACGCAAGCACACACATCATGATCTTTCCAATTTTTATGATTTCTTCTCAAGAATTTTTGCAATGTTTTCATGTTTTTCAATCACATCAAAGTGAGTTCTACGACGGGCATGTAGTAACTGGAAGGGTACGAGTACCGGTAGTCGGAACGTCCTGTCTAGGCTTGGCATTCGTATAAATCCAAATAATGGACCAGTTTTCTTACCTGGGGACCTATTAGGCCAAAGCATGCCACACCAAACGTCATATGAGCTAAACCCACTTTGAGTTGTCATTATGTCTATACCTGGACACATTCTGACCTTATACTTTACAATTATGTTTTATGATTTTCATTCGGGTGATGCCAGCATAAGCAGGCCAACACCAATGTGAACCCTACCAAGCCTAGTAGTCATGGGGGGCCACGTGACTACCAAGGCTGAAGTACGGGTTACATTTTGTCACACCCCGTCCCGTAGCGGAATAAGAGTCGAGGCATAATTTGGTTATTACCAAAGCTCATGATGTTTACTAAAATGTTTCATATTTATTAAATTCAAATTACAACTTAAATATCCAAATCAAAAGTCATACAATTACAAGGAAATGAAACTATGTAAATAATCCAAAGCTTAAACTGGTTTATTCTTCTAGGCCTTCCTATGTGTTTCTTGCCTCAGCTGGATCACCTGTATCATGTGTAAAACGGGGGATCTTTTGGGTCAACAAAAGTTGGCGAGTGAACCTTGATAAAACATTGTTATTAATTTCTTGTTTTATTTAATATGGAAATTTGTGCAATAATCACATGTGAGCAAACATATATAAGTAAACAAACACAAACCACTTTGGATGAGTATATGATATGAATGATGATGAATGTGAGATCAAGGCTCAATCAAATGGAGCCGATCTTATGAGGCACCTGATGCTCAACCCGTCTCCCACGGGGAACTGATGGGCCTAATGAAATGCGTGCACTGAAAATGATAAATCCAATCTACATATAATCCACACAACAATTGATACACATTTGATACACTTTGATCACGGATATGATGTATGCACAAGTGTTTATATATATAATAAAAGAATTATACGACACATGATACACCCCAAAATATGATTAAAACGGGGAATTGATAGAGATTCACTCACAATGGGTGCGTTCTTTGATGATGATGAAGGCGCACGAATTTATGATTCGATTGACGAGGGAAGAACTAACCTAGATAATAACAAAAATGATTTGATAAATAAATAAATTTTGGTTGAGATTAATATTTTTAATTAGTGCTCTTTAATGGGATTTTTAGATTTATTTTTGTGAGTTTAAGGAAGTTTTCTAACCTTAATAATCTTATTTTTAAGTATTTTTAAATGATTTTTCTATTAAATAAATAACTTAAAAAGAAATAAATAAGAATAAAAAAATTGCCTTTTGACCGTTGACCGGGTCTTGACCGGTCAGACTGTGTTTTTATATGCGCTGAGTGAGGTTCGAACTCGGGACCTCTCGTATACGTGCACGCAGCTCTACCAACTGAGCTACGTGTCTAACCCGAAATAAACTCAGATTTAATTATATTTATATACTGACTAGAATATTTCAGAAATTAGTTATTTTAAAAAGGTTTTAAAATCTGCAGAACCGGTGCGTATAACCCGCATCGAACCCGTGACCATTGCTTTGATTTGCACCCAGCCCAACCAACAGGGCTGGGTGTCTAACCCATTTAAATTAAGATTTATATTAAACTTAAGTACTATCTGAGGGGTGTTCTGTTAAACTTAAAAGAAAAAATGTTTTGTTATTGCGGGATCCGGATACGTACATGAATCGAACTGGGACTTGAATGTTATAATTGCACACAGTCCACCGCTGGACTGTGTGTCTAACCCGTTTAATTATCTGGTTTTAATTATATTTATACACTTACTACACCTTTTCATATACTGATTAAATAAAAAGGTTGATTATTGCAGGGGCTATGGCATGGAACC
This sequence comes from Scalesia atractyloides, assembly GCA_947069175.1. NCBI lineage: Eukaryota > Viridiplantae > Streptophyta > Magnoliopsida > Asterales > Asteraceae > Scalesia > Scalesia atractyloides. The sequence continues at coordinate 38,662,963 of CAMTDV010000022.1, read as the reverse complement.
GATTCGAACTCCTGACCTTTGCTTCGCGTGTGTGCACAGCCCGACCAATTGGGCTGTGTGTCTAACTCGTTGGATATACAATTTTTAATTAACTTTATATACTTACTGCCGTGATTCATAATTTAGTTTTAAAAAAAAAGTTTGAACATTGAAGCGAATTAGAACATGAACGTGGTTCGAACCTGGGACCTTGGACTTTATATGCACACAGTACAACCAACTGGACTGTGTGTCTAACCCGGTTTTGTATCGGTTTTTAAATTCTTTTAACCGATGACTCCAATTCATCTTCTTTATTGAAAAGATCAGGATTCTTGAACCTGGTTTTGGTTGATTTGTTTTAGCATTTCATTCATAAATTTCCAACTAATTACACATGATCTAAATAATAATGAAAAGGGTTAGTGAAGGATATACCGAACAGAGGTTTCTGATTTTTCCGGCGAGAATTCCGACGGATAGCAAGTGTTTTCCGACGAGGTTTCTGATGAATAAAGATTGCAAGCAGTTTTAGGAGTGTGTAAGCCTTCTAATGATTTCAGAACTCTCTATTTACAGTGAAAGGAGGTTGCTTGAATTGTGCTTCGGTTTTTGGTCAAAAGCGGTTATGGTAAATTGACTTGTATTCACGATTTGAATATGGTTTGACTCGCAATTGAGTCTAGGTCCATGATTAGAGTCAATTTCGTGCTCAATTGAAGAGGAACGGAAATCTTGGTGATTTCCGGTTTACTGGGTGCCGTTACATTGGGCGGCATTTTGAACCTGTCCAAGATATACGAGAGTATAAAAGGATATTTGATTTGGTTGTATCAGATGTTGAGTATGTGGTGTAGCGGTGTGTTGTGTGTTTGGGTTTGCGGGTGCCCGGGTTCGAAACCCGGCGTCTCCCTTATTTTTTTAATGCGCTATTTTTTTTGTTATTTAATAATTATGGTTTAAAATTTTAATATATATATTAATTATGTATTGTTTAAAATTTATCGGAGCAATAAATACGCCACGAAAGATTATAACTGAGTATTTGATTAATAAACGAAGCGGGTTTGGAAACCCGTTTTTCGATGAATGTTACAGTATCCCCTACTTTTAGAAATTTCGTCCCGAAATTTAAGTAGTAGTGGTAACAGGAAAAAGATGTGGGTATTTCTCGCGCATTGAGTCTTCACGTTCCCAAGTAAACTCGGGTCCTCGTTTTGACTCCCAACGTACCCTGACAATTGGAATACGACTTCGTCTTAAACGCTTCTCTCCGAAGTCCATGATTTCTACTGGTCTTTCAATGAAGTGCATAGATTCATCGATCTGAATGTCTTCTAGAGGAATATGGAGGTTTTCATCGGAGAGGCACTTCTTCAAGTTTGATACGTGGAAGGTGGGATGAATTCTGTTGAGCTCTTCTGGTAGGTCAAGCTTGTATGCTACAGGACCTACTCTTTCGAGTATCTTGAAAGGTCCTACGTAGTGTGGTGCTAGCTTGCCCTTTTGGCCAAAACAAGCCACTCCCTTCCACGGTGATACTTTTAAAAGTACTTGATCACCAATGTCAAACTCCAAGGGCTTGCGTCGTTTGTTTGCATAACTCTTTTGACGACTTTGAGCCGCTAGAAGATTGTTTCGAATTTGAATGACCTTGTCGGTTGTTTCTTGAATTAATTCTGGACCGGTGATTTGTGATTCCCCAATTTCGTGCCAACATACTGGAGATCGGCACTTACGACCATATAAAGCTTCGAAGGAGCCATGCCGATACTTGAATGATAGCTATTGTTGTACAAAAATTCAACTAATGGTAGATGTGCGTCCCAGTTCCCTTTGAAATCTATGACGCATGCTCGCAGCATGTCTTCAAGGGTTTGGATGGTGCGTCGGACTGACCATCAGTTTGAGGATGAAAAGCGGTACTGAGGTCTAATCGTGTACCCAAGGCGGTTTGTACGGCTCGCCATGTTCGTGAAGTGAAACGACCATCACGGTCTAAAATGATGCTTAAAGGTACACCATGACGGCTTACGATCTCGCTGATGTAGATACGAGCTAACTTCTCGTTTTTGAAGTCCTTGCGAATCGGTATGAAGTGAGCTATTTTGTAAGACGATCAATGATTAGCCATATGGTGTCATACCCACTGGAGGTGCAAGGTAACCCGGTAATGAAGTCCATGGTTATGTTTTCCCACTTCCATACAGGTATTTCAGGTTGGACTAGAAGTCCTGAAGGTCTTTGATGTTCAGCTTTTACTTTGGAACAGGTAAGGCACTTGGAAACAAAAACAGCGATATCCTTTTTCATGCCCGGCCACCAGTAGGTGTATCGTAGGTCTTGATACATCTTGTCGGCTCCTGGGTGTATAGAGTATCGTGTTTTGTGCGCCTCATTCATGAGGAAATCACGAAGGTTATCGCGATCGGGAATCCATATGCGATTTAAATAATATAGAATACCGTCGGATTTGGTTTCGATTTTGAGTTCAGCTCCACATGACAGCTCATCGCGTACGTCATTTTCTGTTACAGAAACATGTTGAGCTGCTCGGATTCGATCTTTGATGTCGGTTATGATTTGCGAACATAGAAGACGAATGGAGTTCGCATAACCTTTTCGACTGAGCGCATCGGCCACTACGTTTGCCTTGCAGGATGATACCGGATTTCATAGTCGTAGTCGTTGAGAAGTTCGACCCATCTTCGTTGCCTCATATTCAACTCCTTTTGGTTGAAGATATGTTGGAGGCTTTTGTGGTCAGTGTATATTTCACACTTGGTACCATAGAGGTAATGTCTCCATATCTTGAAAGCGAACACAACGGCTCCAAGTTCCAGGTCGTGGGTGGTGTAATTCTTCTCATGAACTTTGAGTTGCCTAGAAGCATAGGCTATCACTTTTCCTCTTTGCATTAATACACAGCCTAGCCCTTGCCCTGATGCGTCGCAATATACTACAAAGTCATCGCAACCTTCAGGGAGTGTGAGGATAGGTGCGTCACAAAGTTTTTGCTTTAGAGTTTGGAAGGCTTCTTCTTGTTTAGGTCCCCATATGAAGGGTTTTCCTTTATGAGTCAAAGCTGTGAGTGGTACAGCAATACGGGAAAAATTGGCAATGAAGCGGCGATAGTAACCAGCTAAACCAAGAAATGACCTTACTTCGGTAGGGGTACGTGGCGCTTGCCATTCTTGCACTGCTTTGATTTTTGAAGGATCAACATGAATTCCCTTGTCATTGACGACATGTCCAAGGAACTGTACTTCTCCTAACCAGAATTCGCATTTTGAGAACTTTGTGTAAAGCTTTTCAGTCCTTAAGAGTGTAAGGATGAGTCGAAGGTGTCGCTCATGATCAGATTTAGACTTGGAGTAGATAAGAATATCGTCGATGAAGACTATGACGAAACGGTCGAGGTAGGGTTTGCATACCCTATTCATTAGATCCATGAAGACAGCGGGGGCGTTGGTTAAACCGAATGGCATGACCATGAATTCGTAATGACCATAACGAGTCCGGAAGGCGGTCTTTGGGATATCTTCTTCATGTACTCTGAGCTGATGATAACCAGAGTGAAGATCGATTTTTGAAAAACAGGTGGCGCCTTGAAGTTGGTCTAGGAGGTCATCGATGCGAGGTAGTGGATAGCGATTTTTAACCGTTAACTTGTTGAGTTCTCTATAATCAATGCACATGCGAAACGTTCCATCTTTCTTCTTCACAAAGAGAACAGGTGCACCCCAAGGCGATGAGCCAGGACGTATGAATCCTTTGTCAGTCAGTTCTTGCAGTTGACTGGCCAGCTCTTGCATTTCGGATGGGGCTAACCTATAAGGAGATTTTGCGACTGGTGTAGCGCCAGGTACAAGATCGATGCGGAATTCGACTTCTCTCACTGGAGGGAGTCCTGAAATATCGTCGGGAAAGACTTGTGGGAATTCTTTCACAACTGGGATATCTTCGTGTTTCTTCTCCTTGTTTCCCTTTTTGACGACGTGAGTTAGGAATGCGACATAGTTCTTGCGGAGATATTTTCGGCCTTGAAGGCAGGACATTAATTTGAGTCCTTTCGAAGGGGTTTCCCCAAAAAATACGCAGGGTCTGACCGACTGCAAGAGGAATGCGAATGAACTTTTCGCGGCACACTACTTCAGCGTGATGCTGGTTGAGCCAGTCCATACCGATTAAAACATCGAAACTTCCCAACTTCATCGGAATGAGGTCAACCGGAAAATCGTGATCGTTTAGAGTGAGGGTACAATTTCGTATAATAGAATTTAATGAAACGGGCTTTCCGTCAGCAACTTCCACCGTTAGAGATTCCATGAGATTATCACGAGTTTGGTTGAGGATAGGTTCGAATTCTAAGGACACAAAACTCTTATCCGCGCCAGTATCGAATAACATGGATGCATAACTACCGTTGATGAGAAACGTACTGTTAACCACGTTGTTGTCAGCCCTAGCTTGGTTGGCATTGATGTTGAAAGCTCTTCCTCTGGCAGGTGGAGGAGCTTGGTTAGCTTGGTTTACTGGGTTCGTGTCACACCCCGACCCGTAGCGGAAAAGGTGACCGGGGCATGATTGGGTTTTCATCAAAGCTCATGACATTTATTATAATGTTTCATATTTATTATTTCAATTTAAAAGAGATCATACAATCATATCAAACAAATACAACATGTTCTATTCATCCTTCTAAACTTCATTATTTTTCTTCTAAGGCAAATTCCTATGTCTTCCATGCTTCATCCTGTTTACCTGTATCATATGTAAAAATGGTTTTTGGATCAACAAAAAGTTGGCGAGTGAACCTTGTTAGAAAACATTTATTATTTATTTCTTATTGTATATAATATGGAAAATTGTGCAATATTCATATATGAACAAACGTAAATAAACATACAATAACAACAATTAGCATACAATTACAAACCATTAGCATATGATATCAAACAACAACAAACAATAACATACATTAACAAACCAACAGCATACAATAACATATCAACTTGCATAAATATATAACATAAATGAAACTGTGCGATCAAGGCTCAATCAAACGGAGCCGATCGTATTGCATGTACTGAAAATGATAAATGTCTGTGCGATCAAGGCTCAATCAAACGGAGCCGATCGTATGTTGGCACGCCAGGTTCACGCTCATAATGTAATGGGGAACATGCTCAACGCTCATACTGTAATGGGGAGCGGCGGCCTATGAAATTGCATGTACTGAAATAATAAATTAACTCTAAACAATAACCACTCAAACAGTTTATACGAACTGAATACACATTTATTCATTATATGATGAATGCACAATGATTTGAATATAATAAATAGTAAGACACATGATACACCCTAAACGGGGAATTTGTAGAGATTCACTCACAGTGGGTGCGTTCAGTGAATGATGATGAATGCGCACGAGTTTAGAGGATTGATCGACGAGGAATAACTAACCTAATTAATAATGAAAAAGTAAGGTAAATAAATGGATTTTATTAACAACTTTAATAGAATTTTTGGATATATTTTTGTGAGTTTTAGGCTATTTTCTAACCTTAAAAATGTTATTTTTAAGTATTTTTAATTGATTTTTAAATAAAATAAATAAATAAAAATAATAAAAAATGTTGACTTTTTGACCGTTGACTTGTTGACCGTTGACCGGTTTTATTGTGTAAGTGTATGCGCCGGGTGAGGCTCGAACCCGAGACCTCCCGTTCGCGTGCACGCAGCTCTACCAACTGAGCTACGTGTCTAACCTGAAATATTTCTGTTTTTAATTATATTTATATACTAATTGAATTAATCCGAAAATCATTTATTTTAAAAACGATTTTAATGTCTCGCTCGGTGCTCGCCACAGGTCTCGAACCCGGGACCTGTGGTTTAGTTTGGCACACAGTCCACCGCTGGACTGTGTGTCTAACTTGGTAATTATTCTGGTTTTTATTATACTTAACATCTTACTGAAGTTAACCCGGTTCGGTCTCTAAAAAAAAGGCATTTTATTTCTGTGAAGGTGCGTGTGACAAGAATCGAACTCGGGACGTATGCGTGTTTTTGTTCGCACACAGTCCACCGCTGGACTGTGTGTCTAACCCGTTCATAAACTGATTTTAATTAAACTTATATTATAACCCGTCTTCGTCTTCTTCGCTCAAGAACACGGACAGTGATAACTTGACTGATTTATGTCTAATTTGATTATCAAACATTATACGCAATTGAAAGATAATGAATGGAGAGAGTTTGGGGGAAAGAATATACCAATCAGCGTCTTTCACAGAACTCCGGCGAAGACTCGTCGGCTCTGTTTGTGAACTTCGGCTGTTAGAGTCAATTACCAGTTTTGTTCGATTAGTTATGATATGGAGGTACTTAAACAAGGATTTACAGGAGTTTGGAGGGTTATACCGATTCACAGCATAAGATCAGAAGTTTCAGAGGTTTTTCCGGCGAGAGCTGATTATTCCGGTTACGTCGTCTGGGATAGATTCTGATGGTTGGATTGAAGTTAGTAACAGTCTAACATCGGATTAAAACGGAAAGAATCAAGGTATTTACCGTGTAGATGAAATCTCGGTTTTCCGGCGACTTGCAGAGAATTCCGGCGAGTGAAATTTCTTGCGACAGAGATTCTTCAGAGGTTTAAGGTGAGTGGGAGTGATGTCAGTACGAGTTCTATGATCTTATTTTTGGGTAAGAAGAAAAGATGGATTGAATTCGGTTTTCCGGCGAAACTTTCCGGTTAATTTACAGAGAATTCCAGCGACTTCCGGCGAAGTTTTCTGAGTGAAATGAAGAGTGCAAGTTGAATAGCTTCGTGAGATTAACTGATGAACAAGGTATAATCCCGGATTTGAGTTGTATTTTCGGTTTCAATAGAAATTTAAGGCAATGAATGTAATTGATGGTTTTCTTCGGTTATAACCGACCTTATTGTTAATGTTTACGTTATGACCAAAAAGAAACGGCAAACTATGACGAAATTGTCGGGATTTCCGGCGTGAGCGGATTTGGGCGCGTTGTGTAACTGGGTTTTGATTTCCAGATTTAATTTATGTATTAATTGTTTCAATATGTAAACAAAGATCACGAGTGGCGGAGCGGTTGAATGTGTGTGTGTTAAAGCTTTGCTGGCTCTCGGCTGACCCGGGTTCGAGTCCCGGCTTCAGCATATTATTTTTAATACATTTTCAAAAATAAATTTTATATTCTAATATACTTATTAATTATGCATCGTTTAAAATTATTTGGGCATTAAATACGCCACGAAATTTTTAACTGGTTGTTCGGTTAATAAACGAAGCGGGTTTGGTAAATCCGGTTTTTGGCGGATGTTACAGTATCCCCTACTTTTAGAAATTTCGTCCCGAAATTTAAGTAGTGGCATATTTGTCTAAAAAGGATGGTGTTTTATTTGACAATTACATACTTAGAAGAGAGTAAGAGTTTAAATTTTGTTTGAGGCGGTAACGTTCCTTATAAGGGTTGAGTACCCTACTACAGGAATCACTTTTTGTTGCCTAAAGTGTATGAATACGGAACATGGATACACAGAGTTGATTGACTAAGTATGATGTTATGCATATGAGTTTGGGTACGTTTGAAAGATTAGGTTATATCCTAAAACATAACTTTTACTACTAAAACCTACATGGAACTTCTCATAACCGCCTGACAATGCCTCTGATCCTTTGACAAGAATACTTATATATAGGAAGTACCAGCGGCGTATCCACCATATTCTTGTCAAATTTTCATTGGTTTTATCAGTAGTTATGATTGTTCTATGATGTGACTCTAGAACATAAATAAACACAACAACCAATATCTGAGTCCTAATTTTGTTAGCATACATGTTTGATTGATGACACAATCCAATTCCTTTAAATGATGAGATGATATGAAATGCTAAATCAGTGAGTATAACACAACTTCAATCAAGTCAATACCAAATCCTACATGGAACTTCTCATAACCGCCTGATAATGCCTCTGATCCTTTGAAAAGAATACTTATATATAGGAAGTACCTAGCGGCGTATCCACCATATTCTCGTCAAATTTTCATTGGTTTTATCGGTAAGTTATGATTAGTCCTATGTGACTCTAAAACATAAACAAACACAACAACCAAAACTTGAGTCCTTGAATGATGTCAATACCTCTCTCGTTTGTTATGATGGAGAGGTTAGTCTATGTAGAAAATGGAACACAATCCAATTTCTTTAAATGATGAGTTGATATGAATGTTAAATCAGTGAGTGTAAAACAAATTTCAACCAAAACATTACTAAATCCTACATGGAACTTCTCATAACCCCTGATAATGCCTCTGATCCTTTGACAAGAATACTTATATATAGGAAGTACCATCGGCGTATCCACCATATTCTCGTCAAATTTTCATTGGTTTTATCGGTAAGTTATGATTAGTCCTATGTGACTCTAAAACATAAACAAACACAACAACCAAAGTTTGAGTCCTTGAATGATGACAATACCTCTCTCGTTTGTTATGACAGAGAGGTTAGTCTATGTAGAAGTGAGACACAGCCCAACTTCTTTAAATAATGAGATTGAAATACGTTGAGATGTATGATGGTATGAATGTTAAATCAATAAGTATAAAACAAAACTGAAATAGTAATTCGCATTAAGATCCTTGGATAAATTTCCAATTTAAAATTGAGACACGTGAGAATTGAGATAACATAAAGAAAACATAAAGAAAACATAAAACTAAGCGGTTGGAGTAGAATCTTGATTGTTGGTGAAGGGGACTAGTTGGGTGTTTTTGTTTGGGCCGTCATTATCTTCAACCGGATTGGCGTTGATGTTGAAAACTCTTCCTCTTGCTGGTGGCCTAGTGGTTGGGTTTTCTTGATTTGCTTGGTTAACTGGGTTTGCTTGAGCTTGGGCGTTTATGATGTTAACCAATTGAGGGCACGTGTTTCTAAAGTGGGTAGGGTCGCCACAATTGAAACAAGCTCGAACATATGGGAACATGGGGTATTGGGGTTGTTGATATGTTTGGATCATGTTTTGAGTAGGGGGTGAGGTTTGGTTTTGAGAGGTGCGGACAAACTTTGCTCAAATGACCATAGCATCCACAATTCGCACATAGTCGACAAAGTACGGTAGATGGATGGTGATAAAACAGGTGTTACATCGAGGGTGAGGTCCAAGGTAAGGTTTCTTATTTGGGTAGGTTGAGTTGGGTGCTACTTGAGTGATTGGGATAGCTTGGAGGGGTACGGCTTGTAAGACTGGTTGATTGCGTTGGGTGACAGTGAAAAGTTGCCCATCTCGTTTTCTCTTAAAAATGGGTTGAGAAGGGGTTTCGGTTTGGATGGAGTTGGAGGTTTCAGTTGCTGTTTTATCTTTCTTCTTCTCGTCCTTGAAGTCTTTATTCCGTATACGGTTCTCTGTGAGCTCTGTAGCTATCTCCATTGCTGCTTCCAAAGTTGCGGTGTGGTACTTATTACAGAGTCTTGAATTTTTGAAGGAAGACCTCGAATGTAGTGTTCGATCAAACGGTAGAGGGGAGTGAACAAGTTGGGAACCATTTGATTTAACTCAAGGAATCTTTTGTTGTACGTGGTGTGGTCGCCTTCCTTTTGCTTCAACGAATAGAATTCATCTTCTAATTTCTTGATTTCGCTCCTTGGGCAAAACCGTCTGGTCATGATTTCCTTCAATTCATCCCAAGTTAAAGTCATAGCATCTTCAACACCTCGTTTGGCCTTCTCTGTATTCCACCAAGTAAGTGCTATTCTAAATAAACGACCAGTAGCATATCGCACTTTGCGATCATCGGGCAATCGCAAGTTAGAAAAATGTTTTCCATTTCTTCAAACCAATGGAGGAGAGCGGTAACACCTTCAGTCCCTTCGTATTTTGTAGGGTCGCAGGATTTGAAATGCTTGTAGGTGCATTTAGTGGTATTTGGGGGAGGATGATAACATTTTGAACTTCTTGATTGACGGGATTAGCGGTAAGGGCTTGTTGGACTTGAATTACAATGTTGGGTATTACGGCAGCCATTTGTTGAGCGATTAGGGCAGCCATGCGCTCGCGGGCTTTTCCTGCTCTCATCTTCCTACGAGCGAGACTAGAAGACATCTACAAGAAATACATATCAAGAGTATGAGTTGGATGCTTTTGGGATCATGTGTCGTATTTAGGAATGAACATTCATAAAATAAACATAGCAAAATAAATCTACTACATCCATAGAATGTCTTGGGCTTTGCTCGTAATTGGGCCTTGCATGCCGCCATACTTCACCTTCGTAATCACGTGGGCCCCCATGATTACCGGGTTTTTTCATATGGTTCGCATGTGTTAGCCTGGTTACGTACACTAAAACCCGGAGAAAATCGAGAAATATGTAACGTATGATATTCGGAATTTGTCCAGGTGTGGACACGGTGACACCTCAAAGTGGGGTTAGTTCGAACGACGTTTGGTGTGGCATGCTTTGGCCTAATAGGTCCTTCGTACTCTCATTGTTAGTCCCCAGGTAGGCAAACTGGTCCGTTATATTGGATTTATACGAATGCCGACCTAGACAGGACGTTCCGACTACGGTACTTGTACCCTTACAGTTACGACATGCCCGTCGCAGAACTCACTTTGATGAGATTTGAAAAATGAAAAATGCGACAAAATCTTGAATAACGGAAGTATGAAGATGATTTGAATATGTGAATATTGTAACATGTATGATGAATATGTATGTAAGTATGTATGTTTGACTGTAAGTATAATTCACTAGGTATCACAAAATGTAATATTGGAAATGTTTGCATGCATTTGTGTATGTAATAAATATGAAACAAATAAATATCACAAGTTTGCATGTAACCACATAAACAATTAAAATCTAGTCAACTATAGTATAGGCTCTAAGGGTCTAATAACCTATCCTATATCCCTATAGTCATGGCTCTGATACCAATCTGTCACACCCCGACCCGCAGCGGAAAAGGTGACCGGGGCATGATTGGGTTTTCATCAAAGCTCATGACATTTATTATAATGTTTCATATTTATTATTTCAATTTAAAAGAGATCATACAATCATATCAACAAATACAACATGTTCTATTCATCCTTCTAAACTTCATTATTTTTCTTCTAAGGCAATTTCCTATGTCTTCCATGCTTCATCCTGTTCACCTGTATCATATGTAAAAATGGTTTTTGGATCAACAAAAAGTTGGCGAGTGAACCTTGTTAGAAAACATTTATTATTTATTTCTTATTGTATTTAATATGGAAAATTGTGCAATATTCATATATGAACAAACGTAAATAAACATACAATAACAACAATTAGCATACAATTACAAACCATTAGCATACGATATCAAACAACAACAAACAATAACATACATTAACAAACCAATAGCATACAATAACATATCAACTTGCATAAATATATAACATAAATGAAACTGTGCGATCAACGCTCAATCAAACGGAGTCGATCGTATTGCATGTACTGAAAATAATAAATGTCTGTGCGATCAAGGCTCAATCAAACGGAGCCGATCGTATGTTGGCACGCCAGGTTCACGCTCATAATGTAATGGGGAACATGCTCAACACTCATACTGTAATGGGGAGCGGCGGCCTATGAAATTGCATGTACTGAAAATAATAAATTAACCTAAACAATAACCACTCAAACAGTTTATACGAACTGAATACACATTTATTCATGATATGATGAATGCACAATGATTTGAATATAATAAATAGTTAGACACATGATACACCCCAAAAACGTGATTTAAACGGGGAATTTGTAGAGATTCACTCACAGTGGGTGCGTTCGGTGAATGATGATGAATGCGCACGAGTTTAGAGGATTGATCGACGAGGAATAACTAACCTAATTAATAATGAAAAAGTAAGGTAAATAAATGGATTTTATTAACAACTTTAATAGAATTTTTGGATATATTTTTGTGAGTTTTAGGCTATTTTCTAACCTTAAAAATGTTATTTTTAAGTATTTTTAATTGATTTTTAAATAAAATAAATAAATAAAAATAATAAAAAATGTTGACTTTTTGACCGTTGACTTGTTGACCGTTGACCGGTTTTATTGTGTAAGTGTATGCGCCGGGTGAGGCTCGAACCCGAGACCTCCCGTTCGCGTGCACGCAGCTCTACCAACTGAGCTACGTGTCTAACCTGAAATATTTCTGTTTTTAATTATATTTATATACTAATTGAATTAATCCGAAAATCATTTATTTTAAAAACGATTTTAATGTCTCGCTCGGTGCTCGCCACAGGTCTCGAACCCGGGACCTGTGGTTTAGTTTGGCACACAATCCACCGCTAGACTGTGTGTCAACTTGGTAATTATTTGTTTTTATTATACTTAACATCTTACTGAAGTTAACCCGGTTCGGTCTCTAGAAAAAAAGGCATTTTATTTCTGTGAAGGTGCGTGTGACAAGAATCGAACTCGGGACGTATGGTGTTTTTGTTTGCACACAGTCCACCGCTGGACTGTGTGTCTAACCCGTTCATAAACTGATTTTAATTAAACTTATATTATAACCCGTCTTCGTCTTCTTCGCTCAAGAACACGGACAGTGATAACTTGACTGATTTATGTCTAATTTGATTATCAAACATTATACGCAATTGAAAGATAATGAATGGAGAGAGTTTGGGGGAAAGAATATACCGATCAGCGTCTTTCACAGAACTCCGGCGAAGACTCGTCGGCTCTGTTTGTGAACTTCGGCTGTTAGAGTCAATTACCAGTTTTGTTCGATTAGTTATGATATGGAGGTACTTAAACAAGGATTTACAGGAGTTTGGAGGGTTATACCGATTCACAGCATAAGATCAGAAGTTTCAGAGGTTTTTCCGGCGAGAGCTGATATTCCGGCTACGTCGTCTGGGATAGATTCTGATGGTTGATTGAAGTTAGTAACAGTCTAACATCGGATTAAAACGGAAAGAATCGAGGTATTTACCGTGTAGATGAAATCTCGGTTTTCCGGCGACTTGCAGAGAATTCCGGCGAGTGAAATTTCTTGCGACAGAGATTCTTCAGAGGTTTAAGGTGAGTGGGAGTGATGTCAGTAGAGTTCTATGATCTTATTTTTGGGTAAGAAGAAAAGATGGATTGAATTCGGTTTTCCGGCGAAACTTTCCGGTTAATTTACAGAGAATTCCAGCGACTTCCGGCGAAGTTTTCTGAGTGAAATGAAGAGTGCAAGTTGAATAGCTTCGTGAGATTAACTGATGAACAAGGTATAATCCCGGATTTGAGTTGTATTTTCGGTTTCAATAGAAATTAAGGCAATGAATGTAATTGATGGTTTTCTTCGGTTATAACCGACCTTACTGTTAATGTTTACGTTATGACCAAAAAGAAACGGCAAACTTGACGAAATTGTCGGGATTTCCGGCGTGAGCGGATTTGGGCGCGTTGTGTAATGGGTTTTGATTTCCAGATTTAATTTATGTATTAATTGTTTCAATATGTAAACAAAGATCACGAGTGGCGGAGCGGTTGAATGTGTGTGTGTTAAAGCTTTGCTGGCTCTCGGCTGACCCGGGTTCGAGTCCCGGCTTCAGCATATTATTTTTAATACATTTTCAAAAATAAATTTTATATTCTAATATACTTATTAATTATGCATCGTTTAAAATTAATTTGGGCATTAAATACGCCATCGAAATTTTTAACTGGTTGTTCGGTTAATAAACGAAGCGGTTTGGTAAATCCGGTTTTTGGCGGATGTTACAGTTCGCTTGAGCTTGAGCATGGATGATGTTCACCAAGCGTGGACAAGTGTTCCTGAAGTGGTTTGGGTCCCCACAGTTGTAACAAGCTCGCATGGGTTGCATCATGGGGTAGTTGGGTTGGTAGTAAGTTTGGGCTGCATGTGGTGCAGGTGGTAAAAATAGGGGTTGTTGAGCATGACCCACTATCTGATTTTGTGTTGGTTTGGGTTAATCGCGGTTCATTCGTTGAAGGATACGGCAGGTTTGGATGGTGTGACCTGCACGGCCGCAGCTTGTGCAATGTTGGCAAGGAGCTTCGGGAGGGTGATGGTATTGACAACGGTTGCATTTTGGGTGTGGGCCGGTGTATCGCTTTTTGAATGGTGCAGCTGAAGGAGCAATTTGGGTGATCGGTGCAGCAGTGATAGGAGGGTTGGTTTGAGTGACAGCAAAATTCTTGCCATTACGTTTCCTCTTACCAGCAAACCTTGAGGATGAGACTGAGTGGTTTGTAGTTGAGGTCTCTATGGGTGCTTTCTTCTTTTCATCTTTGAATTTTCCGTTCCGAATGCGATTTTCAGTGAGTTCTGTAGCTAACTCCATCGCGGCTTCAAGTGTTGCAGGCGAAGTGCTTAAAACCGAGTCTTGAATTTTCGAGGGAAGACCTCGAATGTAATTTCAACCAAGCGGTACACGGGGGTGAACAAATTTGGGATCATCTGATTTAGCTCGAGAAATCTTTTATTATAGGAAGTGTGATCTCCTTCCTTTTGTTTTAGTGAGTGGAATTCGTCTTCCAGCTTTTTGATTTCGCTTCTTGGACAGAAGCGTCTTGTCATGAGTTCCCTTAACTCTTCCCATGTTAAGCCATGGCATCTTCAACTCCTCGTTTACCCTTTTCCGTGTTCCACCAGGTAAGGGCTACCCCAAACAGTCTTCCAGTTGCATAACGTACCTTGCGATCCTCGGGACAATCGCAATTGAGGAAATTGTTCTCCATTTCTTCAAACCAGTGAAGGAGAGCAGTAACACCTTCGGTCCCTTCATACTTTGGGGGATCGCAAGATTTGAAGTGTTTGTAGGAGCACTTTTTGGAGGGAGGGTTGGCGATGCTCTTGTCTTCTTGATTGAGAGGGTTGATGGGATTTGCGGTGAGAGCTTGTTGAACTTGAATTACGATGTCAGGAAGCACTGCAGCCATTTGTTTAGCAATTTGTGTGGCCAAGCGTTCATTTGATCTTCCTGACTTTCTACCTCCACGTAGTTGCCTAGCTGACATCTATAGGAACATACATAGGAAGATTGTGAGTTTAAGAATTTTCTAGGTGTCATGTGTCGTAAAAAGAATGAAAAACAACATAATTGGCAATAATTTAACTACATCCATAGATGTCTTGGGTTTGCTCATGTTTGGGCCTCAATGTCCCCATACCATCGCCTGTGTAGTCATGTGGGCCCCCATGACTATTGGGCTTGGTAGGATTCACACTGGTGTTGGCGGATTAACACTCGCACCACCCGAATGAAAATCGGAAAATATAATTGCGAGATGTATGGTAGGAGGGTGTCCAGGTGTAGACACAATGACAACTCAAAGTGGGGTTAGCTCACACGACGTTTGGTATAGTATGCTTTGGCCTAATAGGTCCTTCGTAATCTCATCGTTAGTCCCCAGGTAGGCAAACTGGTCCTTTATTTTGGATTTATAGAATGCCAAGCCTAGACAGGACGTTCCGACTACCGGTACTCGTACCCTTCCAGTTACTACATGCCCATCATGAGAACTCACTTTGATGTGATTTGAAAATACAAAAATCATTGCAAAAATCATGGTAATCGTGAGGGGTGTGCTCTCATGGATATGATATGTTATGAGGATATGATTCATGATGAGCATTGTATAATAACATGTATTTGTGAGCATGCTTGCTTAACATTGAGTGTAAAAATAAACATAAAGCATATAGACATCATGAATTTTGTATGTAACGCATGAACAATTTAAAATTTTAATCAACTATAGTATAGGCTCTAAGGGTCTAATAACCTATCCTATATCCCTATAGTCATGGCTCTGATACCAATCTGTCACACCCCGTCCCGCAGCGGAATAAGAGTCGAGGCATAATTGGGTTATCACCAAAGCTCATGATGTTTACTAAAATGTTTCATATTTATTAAATTCAAATTACAACTTAAATATCCAAATCAAAAGTCATACAATTACAAGGAAATGAAACTATGTAAATAATCCAAAGTTAAACTGGTTTATTCTTCTAGGCCTTCCTACTGTTTCTTGCCTCAGCTGGATCACCTGTATCATGTGTAAAACGGGGGATATTTTGGGTCAACAAAAGTTGGCGAGTGAACCTTGATAAAACATTGTTATTAATTTCTTGTTTTATTTAATATGGAAAATTTGTGCAATAATCACATGTGAGCAAACATATATAAGTAAACAAACACAAACCACTTTGGATGAGTATATGATATGAATGATGATGAATGTGAGATCAAGGCTCAATCAAATGGAGCCGATCTTATGAGGCACCTGATGCTCAACCCGTCTCCCACGGGGAACTGATGGGCCTAATGAAATGCGTGCACTGAAAATGATAAATCCAATCTACATATAATCCCACACAAACAATTTGATACACATTTGATCACGGATATGATGTATGCACAAGTGTTTATATATATAATAAAAGAATTATACGACACATGATACACCCCAAAATATATTAAAACGGGAATTGATAGAGATTCACTCACAATGGGTGCGTTCTTTGATGATGATGAAGGCGCACGAATTTATGATTCGATTGACGAGGGAAGAACTAACCTAGATAATAACAAAAATGATTTGATAAATAAATAAATTTTGGTTGAGATTAATATTTTTAATTAGTGCTCTTTAATGGGATTTTTAGATTTATTTTTGTGAGTTTAAGGAAGTTTTCTAACCTTAATAATCTTATTTTTAAGTATTTTAAAATGATTTTTCTATTAAATAAATAACCTTAAAAAGAAATAAATAAGAATAAAAAAATTGACTTTTGACCGTTGACCGTTGACCGGGTCTTGACCGGTAGACTGTGTTTTTATATGCGCTGAGTGAGGTTCGAACTCGGGACCTCTCGTATACGTGCACGCAGCTTACCAACTGAGCTACGTGTCTAACCCGAAATAAACTCAGATTTAATTATATTTATATACTGACTAGAATATTTCAGAAATTAGTTATTTTAAAAAGGTTTTAAAATCTGCAGAACCGGTGCGTATAACCCGCATCGAACCCGTGACCATTGCTTTGATTTGCACCCAGCCCAACCAACTGGGCTGGGTGTCTAACCCATTTAAATTAAGATTTATATTAAACTTAAGTACTATCTGAGGGGTGTTCTGTTAAACTTAAAAGAAAAAATGTTTTGTTATTGCGGGAACCGGATACGTACAGAATCGAACTCGGGACTTGAATGTTATAATTGCACACAGTCCACCGCTGGACTGTGTGTCTAACCCGTTTAATTATCTGGTTTTAATTATATTTATACACTTACTACACCTTTTCATATACTGATTAAATAAAAAGGTTTGATTATTGCAGGGGCTATGGCATGGAACCGATTCGAACTCCTAACCTTTGCTTCGCGTGTGTGCACAACCCGACCAATTGGGACGGATAGCAAGTGTTTTCCGACGAGGTTTCTGATGAATAAAGATTGCAAGCAGTTTTAGGAGTGTGTAAGCCTTCTAATGATTTCAGAACTCTCTATTTACAGTGAAAGGAGGTTGCTTGAATTGTGCTTCGGTTTTTGGTCAAAAGCGGTTATGGTAAATTGACTTGTATTCACGATTTGAATATGGTTTGACTCGTAATTGAGTCTAGGTCCATGATTAGAGTCAATTTCGTGCTCAATTGAAGAGGAACGGAAATCTTGGTGATTTCCGGTTGACTGGGTGCCGTTACATTGGGCGGCATTTTGAACCTGTCCAAGATATACGAGAGTATAAAAGGTTATTTGATTTGGTTGTATCAGATATTGAGTATGTGGTGTAGCGGTGTGTTGTGTGTTTGGGTTTGCGGGTGCCCCGGGTTCGAAACCCGGCGTCTCCCTTATTTTTTTAATGCGTATTTTTTTTGTTATTTAATAATTATGGTTTAAAATTTTAATATATATTAATTATGTATTGTTTAAAATTTATCAAGCAATAAATACGCCACGAAAGATTATAACTGAGTATCTGATTAATAAACGAAGCGGGTTTGGAAACCCGTTTTTCGATGAATGTTACACATTTGGAGGCCCAATCTTAAGCAAGCCCAAGACATCCTATGGATGTAGTTAAATTCATGTTTCATTTATTTTATGTTGTTTCATTTTTTTTACGACACATGACTCCTAAGAACGTTCAATTCATAATCTCGCTTTGTATTTCCTGTAGATGTCTGCTAGACATTCTCGAGGCGGTAGAAGGTCAGGAAGATCCAGCGATCCTATAGCCACTCAATCACTCAACATATGGCTGCCGTACTTCCTGGTATTGTTATGCAAGTTCAACAAGCACTAGTTGCCAATCCCACTAACCCCACCAACCAAGACGGGCAAAATATCGCCAACCCTCCTCCCAACACCACCAAATGTACCTACAAGCATTTCAAGTCCTGCGATCCCCCAAAATCTGAAGGGATTGAAGGTGTCACTGCTCTCCTCCGTTGGTTTGAGAAGATGGAAAGCACTTTTCTCAATTGTGATTGTCCTGATGATCGCAAGGTGCGCTATGCTACTGTCGGCTGTTTGGAGTAGCGCTTACCTGGTGGAACACCGAAAAGGGTAAGCGAGGTGCTGAAGCTGCTATGGCCTTGACTTGGGATGAGTTGAAGGAAATCATGACAAGACGCTTCTGCCCAAGAAGCGAAATCAAAAAGCTGGAAGACGAGTTTTATTCATTAAAGCAAAAGGAGGGAGACCACACCACATACAACAAAAGATTCCTCGAGTTTAATCAGATGGTCCCTAACCTGTTCACTCCCCTTTATCGTCTAATCGAGCATTACATTCGAGGCCTTCCCTCGAAGATTCAAGATTCAGTGCTAAGTACTTCACCTGCAACACTCGAAGCTGCCATGGAACTGGCTACCGAACTGATGGAAAATCGCATTCGAAATGGCGATTTTAAAGATGAGAAAAAGAAAGAAAAGGCATCTGTTGAAACTCCAAACCCAATCCAGCAGGTTCATCTTCCAAATTTGCTGGAAAAAGGAAGCGTAATGGGAAAAATTTCGCCGTTACCCAAACCAATTCTCCTATCACTGCTGCCCCAATCACGCAAGTCGCCCCTCAAGCCGTCCCCATTCAAGAAGCCATATGCTGGTCCGCACCCAAAATGCAATCGATGTCAATACCATCACCCTCCTGAGAACCCCTGCCAGTACTACACAAGTTGTGGCCGTGCTGGTCACACGATTCAAACCTGTCGTGTCCTCCAAAAACCAAACCACAACCCACCACCAGCCCAAACCAATAATCAAGTGGTGGGGCCAAGCCCAAAATCAACAACCCTTACTTTTACCACCTGCTCAACCTATGGCTCAACCTTACTATCAACCCAACTACCCAATGATGCAACCTGTCAGAGCATGTTTCAACTGTGGCGATCCAACCCATTTTCGTAACACCTGCCCACAGCCTAGTGAACATCATTAATGCCCAAGCTCAAGACCAAAATCAAGCTAATCCACCTGCTAGAGGAAGGGCTTTCAACATCAACGCCAATCAAGCTAGGGCTGATAACAATGTGGTCAATGGTACGTTCCTTATTAACGGTATATATGCATCCATACTATTTGATACTGGTGCGGATAAAAGTTTTGTGTCCTTAGAATTCGAACCTATTCTCGATTTATCACGTGTTAGTCTTGCCGGTGGAAGTTGCTGATGGTGAACCTATTGCGTTAGATTCGATCATTCATGGTTGTACTCTTACTCTTAATGACCAGACTTTTCAATTGATCTTATTCCTATGAAGTTGGGTAGCTTCGATATTATCATCGGTATGGACTGGCTTAGTCAGCATCATGCTGAAGTTGTTTGCTATGAAAAATTTATTCGAATTCCTCTCGTTGGCGGTCAAACTTTGCGCATTTATGGTGAAACTCCTTCTAAAGCACTTAAGTTGATGTCCTGCCTCCAAGCTCGTAGATATCTTCGCAAAGACTATATCGCGTTCCTAGCTCATATCATCAAGAAGGAAGGCAAGGAAAGAAGCTCGAAGACATCCCCGTTGTTAAAGATTTTCCTCAAGTCTTTCCTGACGACGTTTCAGGACTTCCTCCTGTGCGAGAAGTCGAATTTCGCATTGATCTTGTACCTGGTGCTACACCAATCTCAAAATCTCTCTATCGGTTAGCCCCATCTGAGATGCAAGAACTAGCTAGTCAGCTGCAAGAGTTGACTGATAAAGGATTTATACGTCCTAGCTCGTCACCTTGAGGTGCGCCTGTTCTCTTTGTGAAAAAGAAAGATGGTACTTTTCGTATGTGCATCGTCTATAGAGAGCTTAACAAGCTGACCATCAAAAACCGCTACCCATTACCTCGTATCGATGATCTTTTGGATCAACTTCAAGGTGCCACCTAATTTTCAAAGATCGACCTTCGTTCTGGTTATCATCAACTTAGAGTACGAGAAGAAGATACTCCTAAGACTGCTTTTCGGACTCGTTATGGCCACTATGAATTCATGGTCATGCCTTTGGGATTGACCAATGCTCCTGCTGTCTTCATGGATTTGATGAATAGGGTGTGCAAACCCTATCTCGATCGTTTCGTTATAGTTTTCATTGATGATATTCTTATCTACTCCAAGACCAAATCCGATCATGAGCGTCATTTTTGACTCATTCTAACACTCTTGAGAACGGAAAAGCTTTATGCCAAGTTCTAGAAATGTGAATTTTGGTTAGAAGAAGTGCAATTCCTTGGCCATGTCGTTAATGACAAAGGGATTCATGTAGATCCTGCAAAGATCAAAGCAGTACAAGAATGACAAGCACCACAAACTCCTACTGAAGTTAGGTCATTTCTTGGTCTCGTTGACTATTATCGACGTTTCATTGCGAATTTTTCTCGTATCGCCGTTCCACTCACAGCCTTAACTCACAAGGGCAAACCCTTTAGTTGGGGACCCAAGCAAGAAGAGGCTTTCCAAACCTTAAAGCAAAAACTTTGTGATTCACCTATACTTACACTTCCTGATGGTTGCGAAGACTTTGTGGTTTATTGCGAAGTGTCAGGGCAAGAGTTAGGGTGCGTTCTAATGCAAAGAGGAAAGGTGATAGCCTACGCCTCAAGGTAACTCAAAGTGCATGAGAAGAATTATACCACTCACGACTTAGAACTTGGAGCCGTCGTGTTTGCCCTTAAGATATGGAGACATTACCTCTATGGTACCAAGTGTGAAATCTACACTGACCACAAGAGCCTTCAGGATATCTTTAATCAAAAGGAATTGAACATGAGGCAACGTCGATGGGTCGAACTCCTAAATGACTATGATTGTGAAATCCGATATCATCCTGGCAAGGCTAATGTTGTGGCTGATGCTCTCAGTCATAAGGGGTATGCAAACTCCATCCATCTTTTATGATCTCAAATTATGACCGATCTTCAAAATCGAATTAGAGCAGCTCATCATATTTCCGTCACAGAAAATGATGTATGAGATGAACTTCTTGTGGAGTTGAAACTAAACTAGAATCCAAGTCAGATGGTATTCTCTATTACTTAAATCGTATTTGGGTACCTGATCGTGACAATCTTCACGTTTTTCTCATGAACGAGGCGCACAAAACACGATACTCTATACATCCAGGAGCCGATAAGATGTATCAAGACCTATGATACACCAACTGGTGGCCTGGTATGAAAAAGGATATCGCTATATTTGTTTCCAAGTGCCTTACATGTTCCAAAGTGAAAGCTGAACATCAAAGACCGTCAGGACTTCTTGTCCAACCCGAAATACCTGTATGGAAGTGGGAAAATATAACCATGGATTTCATTACCAGGTTACCTCGCACCTCCAGTGGGTATACACCATATGGGTAATCATTGATCGTCTTACCAAGTCAGCTCATTTCATCCCAATACGTGAGGACTTCAAGAACGAGAAGTTAGCTCGTATTTATATCAATGAAGTTGTGAGCCATCATGGTGTACCCTTAAGTATCATTTCTGATCGAGATGGCCGTTTTACTTCACGAACATGGCAAGCCGTACAATCCGCTATGGGTACACGTCTAGATCTTAGCATCGCCTTTCACCCCCAAACTGATGGACAATCCGAGCGCACCATACAAACCCTTGAAGACATGTTGTGAGCATGTGTCATAGACTTCAAAGGTAATTGGGACACTCATCTACCGTTAGTTGATTTTTCGTACAATAATAGCTATCATTCAAGCATCGGTATGGCCCCTTTCGAAGCTTTATATGGTCGTAAATGCCGATCTCCTGTGTTGTGGCACGAAATTGGTGAAGCGCAAATCACTGGACCTGAATTGATTCAAGAAACGACTGACAAAATTCTTCAGATTCGCAATAATCTTCTAGCAGCTCGAAGTCGTCAAAAGAGTTACGCTGATAAACGGCGGAAGCCTTTGGAGTTTTGTGTTGGTGATAGAGTACTTTGAAAGTATCACCGTGGAAGGGAGTAGTTTGTTTCTGTCAAAAGGGCAAGCTAGCACCACGCTATGTGGGACCATTCAAGATACTCGAGAGAGTAGGTCCTGTAGCATACAAGCTTGACCTACCAGAAGAACTCAACAAAATTCATCCCACATTTCACGTATCAAACTTGGAAAAGTGTCTTGCCGACGGAAATCTCCATATTCCCTTGGATGATATTCAAATTGATGAATCAATGCACTTTGTTGAAAGACCAGTAGAAATCATGGATTTCGATGAAAAGCGTTTGAGACAAAGTCGTATTCCAATAGTCAGGGTGCGTTGGGAATCAAAACGAGGACCTGAGTTTACTTGGGAACGTGAAGACTCAATGCGCGAGAAATACCCGCATCTTTTTCCAGTTCAGCCACTCCTTAAAATTTCAGGACGAAATTTCTAAAAGTAGGGGATACTGTAACATCTACGTAATTCGGGTTTCAAAACCCGCTCTGCTTGTTGGTTAAATACTTATGATTTGTCATGAGCGTTAAATACATACTTATTATTGTGGATTAATAAATGATAATTAAAAATATTGATAAAAAAGAAATATATAGAGTGTATATATATATATATATATATATATATAATACAAAAGGGTTCAACCGGAGTCGAGTCTACAAGCAAATCCACACACCAAACACCGCTGACGCACACGTACATATTGGGAAATATTCGAATCAAATAAAAATTAAGATCTAACTCGCGGATTCTCTGTTGCAATCAGAACTGAAACCGCCAAACGGTTTCCAATCAACTCCTAAATTTCAGTTATGTCGCAGCTGTTTGAGTGTTATGATGATTGAATAAACGGTTATAACAACCACACTGATCTTAATTCGAATCTGAAACTGACAAAAACTCATGATTTATTAGTTTCAAAACCGAAAAAATTTAAGACAGTTTGCACTATATATATTGGCGATTCTTCTCATTTAAGCTCGCAAAACTTCCTTCTATCCAAAATTCCATTCTCTGCTTTTATATTGTTCCTTATCGTTGGAATTGTTCTGAGCCGCCGTCATCTCACCGGAGTCTTTCAACTGCGACTGTCGTCGGTATCAATCTTTGAGCTATACTTTTGATTTGTTTATTTTTTAGTTATAATTATGCAAAGCAATCCAATTTAATCAAAGGGTGGGCAACTTGATGTTCTGGGTAAACCGATGAAGGAGATGAAGTGTAAACAATGCATAAGAGTAATTAAAATTGGGATATAACCTAGGTTAGACACACAGCCCAACGGTGGACTGTGTGCACTTCAGGTGAGAAGAACCGGGTTCGAATTTTGTGCACAACATGATTCTGGAATAAAAGTTTTTTTAAAGGAGGTACCAGACTATGTTCAGAAAGTGATATGTATAATATAAACTCTACCAATGATGGGTTAGACACCCAGCCCAATTGGTAGGCCTGGGTGCATACGAAATCATGGGTGCGAGTTCGAACCGGGATATGAGCGGCAGTTCAATTATTTTAAAAAGCTTTTTAAATAAATGATTTCTGGAAAGGCTTAATTAATATATAAGTATAATAAAAATCAGAACTTAAACGGGTTAGACACGTAGCTCAGTTGGAAGAGCTGCGTGCACGCAACTAAGAGGTCTCACGTTCGAATACACGCTGTCTTACAACTTCCGCGAACTGGTCTGACAACCAACCATCAGATCTGACAATTTTTTTTAAATATTAATTTCTTTTATTTAAATTAATTTATATTACATGAACCCTTATATTTTAGTAAAAATAATTTGAAAATGCATAATTACAAGGATTGCTAAATAGCATTAAATAACCTAAAAATCTAACCAAAAGTATTAAACCCAAATATTAACTTGTTTATATTTTTCATAATATTATCTTAGGTTAGTGTTCGTTTGTCGATCAAATCTTTCCTTCGTGCGTACCAACTATTAGAAAAGATTACGCACCCACTGTGAGTAAATCCTTACATTCCCCTTTTTATTCATGTTTTGGGGTGTATCATGTGTCGTACTTGTTTTATTTAATCAAACACTTCTGCTAATATCATTATGTGATCAATGTGTATATTTATTTGTGTGGTGACATTTTAACTTTTCTGTGCAATCATTCATTAGGCCCATCAGTTCCTCATGGGATACGAGTTGAGCATCAGGTGCCTCATTAGATCAGCTCTGTTTGATTGAGCCTTGATCTCAAGTTCATCATTCATCATGTCATGTGTTCATTATGGATATTATGTGGTTTGTGATTGGTCATATATATACATACGCTCACTTATGATTCATGCACAAATTTTATTCAAACAACAAATATAATACAACTGTTTAAATGTTTTACTAAGATTCACTCACCAACTTTTGTTGACCAAAATCTTTTGTTTGACGCATGATACAGGTAAACCAGCTGAAGAAAGAAACACATAGGAATGGTCTTAGAAGATAAAACAAAACTATTATGTCTGAACAATGTTTTGATTTTATTTGTGCTTGTATGACTCATTGTGTTTGAATATTTGAAGTCTTAAATTTCAATTTAATAAATATGAAACTTATTAGTAAATGTCATGTGCTTTGGTGATAACCCAATTATGCCATGATTTTTATTTCCGCTACGAGTCGGGGTGTGACATATCTTCCATATGAAACCTCTACACTGGCACCCCTTCCACTAAACCGTTTTTAATAATATAATTCATTTTTCGGTAGTGGATGTGTGCATGTGCCTGTGCCACAACATTGACTCAGCCTCAAATGCTCTTGACAATAAACACGCCACTATAATGGAAGAATCCTTTGCACTCATGTCCTCCTCGGTGCTCTCTCACTATCCAACGTCTGGTATCACCAACTCTAGTTTCAACACCAAAGCCTTAGACTTAGTAAAATGGACCGAGTGACCATTGTAGTAGACTTGTGACATGCTCATCAAATTGTGGTTAAGTTGCTCGACATAGTTCACTTTGTCCAATGTGATCTTCCCGTTGGTCACTTTTCCTCGACCTGTAATGTGACCTCCTTTATTTTCAAAATCAGTCAACAATCTCGCATCCCCCGTCATGTGCCTGGAGCAGCCACTATCAACATACCACAAGTTGATAATCCTCCTTAGCAGCTCCTTCACAACCCAACCAAAAATTTGTTAGATTGGGAGACCCAAGCCTTAATGATCTTGAGTCTTCCAAATTCATCAACTACTTGAACATCCATCCAATATCCATCACTCCTAACTGGAGTTTTGGATCTAGGACCTGTTGATGGAAATCGGGTTTGATTTCCACGAGATCTCTGGTCCTGAGGTTTCCTATACATCTTTGGACTCTGTGACCTTTGGCAATTTTGATTTTGAGACCTTGAGTTTTAACACATATATCCTGAGTTTGATTGAAAAAAAACTCTCATTTGATTCTAAGAATTTTGATTGTTATAATTTCTAAAGCCAGTGTATAAAAATTTCGCCCACCATTATTCTGGTATCAATTTTGATATTGACCTTGACTTATGAAGGTACTTGATTGACCAATAAAATTGTTCATTCTTGGCGAACTACTTATAGGTCTCTCATATCTGCCTGATGAAGATTCAGGCTGAAACCTTTGTTGATTTCTTTGAAAATGAGGAACTTGCTGAGTTCCTATTTAAGATTTACCTACACCAATAGCAACACTCTCTTGTTGCTTAGGAGCAGATGTCTTTGGTGAGTTAGACACTCTCTGATCACCATCACCACTCTTTTCAGGTGATTTTCCTCTCTTTTCCTCAGTCACTTGTGCTTCACTCTTTTCGTTAGGACAACAACTTGCTATGTGTCCCTTGGTGTGACATTTGAAGTACGATCTTTTTGTCGAAGACTTCTTAACTGAAGCCTTTGAACTAGATCCATTAGGTGATGATGATGATGATGATGTGTGATGATGCTTTAGAAGGATCTGTTTTAGTTTGCTCAATTTCAGATTTTTCTTTGTTTTTATTTTTAGCAAACTGCACATTCGAGTCATTTTCAATAAAAGATGTTTGGTTTTTCATGTCACTTCCGTGAACAAAATTAATCTTTTTAACAAAAGTGTGTTGTTTATTTTTCAAAAGTCCATGCTTTGTTTTCACCACTGATTCCCTGTTATTATCCTTCATGACACTAACATCATCATATTCAGACACATCACCTTTTTCTGATGTGGGACTACTAGGTGTAGTTGATACAAAGTCAGTTAAATCATCTTCATCTGGCAAGAATGAATAGTCATGACTAAGAGGTGGTGGAACTTCATTGAAGCCCTGGAAGCCCACACACGTCTTGTCACTACTTTTCTTCAAGCCACCCGTCATGTGTTTTATACAAAAGTGGAATCTCTGAATTGATTTAGTTTCTTTTCAAGTTCAACAATTTTCAGTTGTGCTTCTAACAACTCTTTGCATTTTTTAGAAATCTCTTTTGTTTTCTCACTCATTGTATCATGAGCTAAGTCAATAACTTGAAGTTTTTAATTTAGTTTGCAGGTTAAAATGTTGATTTCATTTTCATAACCTTTAATTTTCTTCAAATATAAAGACTCGTCTCTTTTTACAAAAAAGTTTGATTCTTTTAAGCTCGAGATCATTTACCAGACTTTGGTTTTGTTTAGTTAACCTGTCAACCTCACCTTGCAATTCATGACATTTTGAACAAACAGGGTTAGAATTTACCTCTCCTGATGATTTGCTCAAGTCGGCCATGAAGGCATCAAAGTCAGCGGCCATCTTCTTGTCCTCAGCATCCTTTTCTACATCAGACTTTACATTTTCTTCTTGAACTTCAGTCGTCTGATCAGCATCAACTCTTTAAACTTTAGTATCCTTTTCTACCTCACCATCTACTTTTTCTTCTCCAACATCAATTGTGGCGATCTCTGCCATGAAAGCCTGTGTGATGTTTTCATCACCTTCCAGATGTACGCTCTAATCATAAGAACCCTCTCGTGTAGTAGAGATCAAAGCTCTTGAGCTATTGTTGTTGGTTGCATTCCTGTTTCCGGAAGCTTGACCTAGAGAATCTTGAAATGGAGTTAGGACGAGAATCTGCCTTTGGTCTATGACATTCCCTAGAAAGTGTCCATAATCTAACAGCTATAACATCTGACTTTGGACTTGTCAAAACCAACATTCTTTCCTACAAACTTTATGCATGTCCTATTCATGAATCTCTTAACTCTTCTAGAGATCATGGCCATCTGCCACTGTAGATCCATCTCCTCTAGGTCATCAAGGTCAATTTAATCATAATCTTCATCAAAAGTAGTAGGATCATATATTCTTCCTTAAATGTAATTCTCATATAAAGCAACAAATGAAGCAAGCAGTGCGAGATGTTCTTCAGCAGTCTTAACACTCAGAGGCATAGACCTAGTATTGTTGTTATTATTGCTAGTTTGTTGTCTCTTTCCCCTGTTGATCCTCCTGAGGCAGCAACAAAACACAGTTCACTATCAGCATTAGTCACAGCCTTTTCATCTTCACATGAGAGAAATGCAGTTGCTGAATCACTTGAAACGTTGTGGGAAGATGAAGATGGAAGGCCTTTATAAAATCCCGGATCATGAACCTGATCATATCCTGTTTCCTTCTTCTTTATGTTAAGCTTGTAAGCTCTCAGTTTCCCAACAACCTCTTCTAAGTCTTTAGTCTCTTAATCAGCTACACCCTTAATCATAAGAGTATAAATATCCCATTTAGCAGGCAAAGCATCAATTAACTTTTCATTATCTCAGTGTCAGTGTATCCCTCTATGTCATAGTTATCTATCTCAAACATTAGATAATAGAATCTTGTAATATCTTCTACGGTCTCATTTCTCGTGTATTTAAAGACAACAAACTGTTTCTTCAGCAATCTACCTTGTTCTTTTTCACATAAGCATTGCCCTCATACCTCGTCTCTAACGCATCCCACATCTCCTTCAAGGTAGTGTATCTCTTAAAAGTATGTTTAATTCTATCAGTTAAGGACATCTTTATTGCAGCAAAGGCTCTCTTCTCAGATACATAAATTTTCTTTTCTACATCTGTCATCATAGGCAGTAACCCGTTGTTTACCTTCAAAATCATGAGTTGGGTTTACGTTAGAAAGAAACACCAGCTGAACCGAGAGGTATCTGAAGATATCTTAGCCACAACCTAACATTCTTCATGAAAGGTTGCCTCTCGTTCGTTCCTTTGGGTGATCTCACTTCGAGTTATCTACAAAACCAGCAACGTCGTTAACTCGTCACTAGAGAAGGGGGCGGTTTCTCCGTGACCACACTCCAGCATGAGAATAAGTATTTTGGTGATTGTAAGGTAATAAGCAAGTAAGCATTAATTAGTGAGTAAGCTCGTATGTGTATCTTTACCTTAAGGTATCACCCTTATTCTATAGCCGAAGATAGGTGTGTTTAGGAGATGGGCCTTGGGCCTGGCCCAAATGACCAGGAATACTGTCTCCTCTGCATCGGTCATTAATGATCTCTGGCAGGAGGTGTGCTTTATCGGATTTTGAATGGAGCCGCGTGTCATGGCAGTTGTCCCTGGTGTCAGACCTGTCATCAGCTAAAAGTGGAGGATGTGTGACAGTCGCTGGCGTGAGTTTGGGATGTGTACAGTCTGTCCTATGCATTACTGTTCATGCAACGCAGTCTGACACAACCTTCTGAGCGACTATTCGGTCACAGCTCTGCCACTTTGTACCCTGGTATGTAGTCAACGCCTCTTTGCGCTTCTCCCTTCTTCTGGCTTTTAGTGCTTTCTGGCCAGCGCAAAGTTGTAGGGACTAAGTCCATTTATTCTCAAGACTACGAGTTGCTCTCATGTTTGTCTTGTCCTTGTGCAAGGTTTTAGGACTTTGCGGCTAGAGGGTTGTTTGATCCGCGTAGGGTCAAGGGGCCTACGCTTCTAGGTCTAACTTGCGGTTGTGCCAAGTACGCAGGGTTCATTGTGCGACTTGCTAGTGTCGGCTAACTTTCCGTTACACAATGTGCGAAGGTTTGCTATGTAGCCTACCTGTATCAAGGTTGCAATACCATTGCACATTGCGCGCAAGGTTGTTAAGCGACCTACTAGTTTCAAGAATGGTGCACCATTGCACATTGCGCGAAAGGTTATTCTTGTATTATGTTGTTATTGAGGCTATGGTTCCTTACGCAGGCGTTGGGTTTTGGGACCATACCCTCCAAGTCCCCCAGTCCTGTGGTTCTCCTATGCGCATGTTGGCAAGTAGGTGGAGTGCTGGACTATAAGAATTCTTGTATGTGCGCTTATTTCAACGGCAAAAATTCAATAAGGGTTGGAGAAAACCTTTGTGTGAGGAAACCTTTACTCATGATGAGGTCTTTG
Organism: Scalesia atractyloides; assembly: GCA_947069175.1. Taxonomy (NCBI): domain Eukaryota; kingdom Viridiplantae; phylum Streptophyta; class Magnoliopsida; order Asterales; family Asteraceae; genus Scalesia; species Scalesia atractyloides. Next base: position 38,633,148 of record CAMTDV010000022.1, on the reverse strand, counting down.
AAATTTGAATCTTCGTCATGCTGATGTTGCAGGCGAGTTGGTGAGAAAAAAGGGTGCCCTGGAGGTGACGATTGACAGCTGTGGCATGTTGTCAACAGTACAGCCTCTCTTTCATTAATGAATTGGCAGAGAGAGTGCCGGCCACGCGTGGGGTGACAGCCGTCAGTTGCCACCTGCCCGCCACACATGCTGTGCTTATTGGTTGTTAATTCTTCGCGTGCTTCACAGTTCCCCATCACATTAAATGCGATGAGTATAAATAGGGGGAAACCATCTAGGGTTTCATTTCACGCCTTCAAACTTTCTTCTTGCTTTCTTCCTCTGAACTCTTCTGTGTTCTTGAGTTCTTGTTTTCTTCTCTCCCCAATTCTTAATTTCTTTTTTCCGGTGATTTCTAGTGGCGACCAAGGGTCCCGAAAGTGTGTCTGCGAGTGAGCCCTCAACAACGTTGCCGGTGTTGATGTGGTCTTCCGCGAGTTTTCAGCGTCTGGTCTCCGGCTACAGGTTCCCTAAGGACTGGGATGTCCGGTTTCTGGCTGAGGGAGAGACTGCCGCCGACGCTCCGGTCGGCTACATTACTTTATTTTTTGATTTTTTCACCGATGGTAACTTCGGTTACCGGAAACCAAATTTTTTCTTCAAATTCTTGAATACAACGAATTCCACATCTCCCAACTCAATCCAATGGGGATGTTGAGAATAAAACATTTTGAGTTTTTATGCTGGTCGACGGGTGTTACCCCAACCGTTGACCTGTTTAGGATTTTTTACCAACTAAATTGCTCCATGGGGTTTTATTCTTTCCATCATCGCATTCAGGCCAAGAAGATTTTGCTCTCTCCCCCCAAGTATTTTCATGATTGGAAAACGAATTTTTTTACATAAAGGCCGGTGTTATACCCCTTCGGATGCATTTCCGAGGGGTGGAGGACATTGCTTTTGAGACCACTCCTATTACCAAGTGGTAGAGTCTTAGTACAAGGACTTGAAGGAGATCTCGGCGGTCCAACTGCTGGAGAGGGCGTTGGTGGCGGAAGGAATGAGTTTGTCTGGAAACCCAGCCGCCGGGAGAGGCCTGTTTATATGGAGGGGAGAAAAGTAAGCACCTTTGTCTCATTTTTTCATTATATCTCGATTCCTCCTTGTGCGCAGACTAAATGTTTGCACTTTCTTTACAGGGGTGGCGCTGTATGTGGTAGCATTCCAAAGGGAACAGGGTGGATAGAGAATATCGCCCTTGGCCCGAAGGAGCCCACGTGGTATGCGCAAATCCTGGGGAACTTTGAGCTTCCCAGGAATGAGGATTTGACGGCCCCCGCGCCTGAAACCGGTAAGCTCTCATAATTTTAAGTGTTTACATTGCGCCATTGTGCAGGCGCTTTACAGAACTTGGGCATTGGCCCAGATCCTAAAAAGAAAAGGCGTGCGGAGCCCAGCATGGTGGCGGAGAAGAAGGTGGCTCAGCCCAAGGCAGACCCGCCCAAAGGTATGTGTATTGTGCTAGATAATTGGAAAGACTATGTAGTAGTCTCTGATTCTTTGGAGGGTCTTACGATTGTAGGTGTGAGGAAACCCAAGCCGGAGCCACGAGAGATGGTGGACATTCCGGTTTCGGATTCGGAAGATCCGATCGACGTGGAGTCGAGTCCATTGCCCCTCAAGAGGAAGAGGGCTCCCAAGAGTGATATCTCTACGCAGCCCTCCAAAAAGGCTGCGCAAAAGATTATAGGGAAGCGCGGGAGTTTGGACGCGCTTGCCGCTAAACTTTCCTTGGTAAACACCCTTTGACTTGTTTGTTACAACATTTTCTTCCGCTTGTGCTAGTCTAATTGTTTGTCATCTTGCGGGGGGGGGGGGGGGAGTGAAACAGTTTTTGTTGCTCCCACCACTCCGGCCGCGCCCATTGATACTTCGATACCCCCACCTATGGTTGAAACGGCGCAAGCGTCAAGCGCACAGGGTGGGGAGCCAACCGCTGGGGCGGCGGAGGTGCAGGTGGAGGTTGAGGCCGTAGAGCCTGAAGTAGTGGTGGAGGAAGTTATTGGTGGTGAAGGTGTTGAGGCTGAGGCGGAACCGATGGTTATGGTTGCCGAGGATGCTCCACAGGGGGCTAATGCAGCAGAGCCGGCACCCGGCGGTGCGGTTGGAGGATCTGGGGAGAGCCCATCTGCTGAAGGGTCCCCAATCCGCCCGGACAAAACCCGGGTGATTATTATTACAGGTCTTATACTGAAGGCTGCGCTGATGAGATCCACACCCCTGTGTCAAAGCTGAAGAAAGGAGATGACTTCTCTTACTGGCCGGCGTGCCACGAGTGGTTTAAAGGTGAGTTTGTCACACCCCGACCCGCAGCGGAAATAAGAGTCGGGGCATAATTGGGTTATCACCAAAGCACATGACATTTACTATTATGTTTCATAATTAATGAAGTCAAAGTTACATTCTCAAACATCCAAACATGTTCATTCAATACAAGGGAAAATAACCAAACATAACAATCCAAATACTAAATCGTTTTATTTCTTCTAATCCAGGTCCTATGTGTTCCTAGCTGCTGCTGGTTCACCTGTATCATGTGTAAAATGGGAGGTTTTGGGTCAACATAAGTTGGCGAGTGAACCTTATTAGATAAACATTTGATAATGATATTATGGTTAGTTTATCAATAAAATATTGTGCATAATCATAAAAGAGCACATGTAAGTAATCAAACATTGGCAAATAGCAGTTACAATTATAACATACATTAACATTTGATAGCATACATGAATATACCAATATCATACGATAACTGACATAAATGAACTGTGCGATCAAGGCTCAATCAAACGGAGCCGATCGTATTGCATGAACTGGAAATGTAAATTGAACTGTGCGCTCAAGGCTCAATCAAACGGAGCCGAACGTATTGCATGAACTGGAAATGTAAATTGAACTGTGCACTCAAGGCTCAATCAAACGGAGCAGAGCGTATTGCATGTATTGAAATGTAAAATGAAATGACCGATCAAGGCTCAATCAAACGGAGCCGATCGTGCGGGCACGCCAAGATCAACCGCATAATAAAATGGGGATCAAGCTCAACCTCGATGGATGGGGAGCTGCGGCCTCGGCAATTGCATGTACTGAAATAATAATTTGCATTTAATAATGACTACTTAACAGCAACAAACTAATACACATGTCATGTTATGATGTATGCACAATAATTTCGTTATAATATGTAAATAAACAAAGACACATGATACACCCTAAAATCGTGATTAAAACGGGGAATTTCAAAGGTTCACTCACATTGGGTGCGTTGGATTGGAGATGGTGAGATGCGCACGATTTAGACGAGCGAGTCGACGAGGAATACTAACCTAAATAATAATGGAAAATATATTAAATGGATTGATTTTATTAAGGATTTTAATGGGATTTTTAGATATATTTTTGTGAGTTTATGGCTATTTTCTATCTCTAAAAATGTTATTTTTAAGTATTTTAAATGGATTTTTAAATTAAAATAAACAAATAAATATATAAAAAAAATATTATTTTTTTACTGTTGACCGTTGACCGGTTCGGTCAGCGGTAATTGCTGCGCCAAGCGGGATTCGAACCGGCGACCTTCCGTTCACGTGCACGTAGCTCTACCAATCGAGCTACGTGACTAACCCGTTAGAAACTCAGTTTTAATTATATTTATATACTTATTTGAATTAACCGAAAATACCTTTATTTACAAAAACGTTTTAATTCAATTGACCGGTGCTTGGGACAGGATTCGAACGCGCGACGTGAAATTTATTTTGAACACAGTCCACCGCTGGACTGCGTGTCTAACCCGGTTATATTCTTGATTTATAATATACTTAACAACTACCTGTTTTAACCCGGGTTAGTTCATGATTAAAAAGGAATGTTATTATACAAAGCGTGCGCGTAGTAAGGTTCGAACTCGGGACGTGAATATGAAATTTGCACACAGTCCACCGCTGGACTGTGTGTCTAACCCGTTTATAAACCGGATTTTAATTACTCTTAAACTCTGGTATAACTTCATCTTCTTCGTCGAATTACACGGTCAGCATAATTCGACTGGTTAAGTTTGATTTTGTGACTTACAAAACTCTTAGACGTTAACAGTAAATCAAGGGTAAGGAATGGAGAGAGTTTAAAGAACAGAATTTACCGATTGAAGATAAACACAGAAATCCGGCGAAAGTTCGTCGGTACTGGAAATGAACTCCGACTGTTGAACCAATTAACAGTGTGGATCGATTATTCATAACGTTAAATCACCTAAACAAGGTTTAAAAGAAGTGCAGGATATCTTACCAGATCACAGTGGGATTCCGGCAATCTCAGGAACTTTCCGGCGAATGTAAGATTTCCGTTAAACGTTGGCCAAGATTGATTCTGATGATGGAGTTGTGTTAGAGATTGACTAATCACATGTTTTAAACAAAAAGAGCCGAAGGAATTACCGTGAGAATGTGAGTCCCGGTTTTCCGGTGATTTGCAGAAAAATTCCGGCGATCTGATTCAGAGAATCTTACGGTTCAGAAACTTGACGAAAATGAAATTGAGTGTTGTTGCGATAGTTATGAATCGTGCAAATGATCAGAACTTGAATTAAATCAGAGTTTGATAAAATTTTCGGTTTCAAATACCGGAAATGATGAGGCTTTATGTTCATTCAATTCGGACTTAATTAGAAACCGAAATACATCGGTTATAAGCTGGCCAGACGAATTCGGAATGGTTTGGCGATCGATTTGCCGATTTCCGTTATTCAGATGGCATTAACGGTTAAATCGAGTTTGTGTATAAAATCCAAATGTTTGTCTAGTGTTATCAGAAAACACATTGTGGCGGAGTGGTTTAGTGAAAGATGGTTAAGTCGTTTTGAAGGCTGGGCTGACCCGGGTTCGAGTCCCGGCAGCTACAAATGTTTTTTATTTATTTTATTTTAACTTTTTATCAAATTTAATTTTATAGTTTAGTTTATTTATTAATTATGTATCGTTTAAACTCAAAATAATCATAAATAATTAACAAATCCTTTATAACATGGTACAAGATTACAAAACGGAGCGGGTTTTGGAGACTCGATTTTTACAAATGTTACAGTATCCCCTACTTTTAGGAATTTCGTCCCGAAATTTAAACAGTTGAAGTAGTAGGAAAAAGATGTGGGTATTTTTCTCGCATTGAGTCTTCACGTTCCCCAGTAAACTCAGGTCCCCGTTTCGACTCCCAGCGTACCCTAACAATAGGAATGCGACTTCGTCGTAGACGCTTTTCTCCATAGTCCATAATCTCCACTGGTCTTTCAATAAAATGCATGGATTCGTCAATCTGAATATCTTCCAGTGGAATATGAAGACTCTCATCAGCGAGGCACTTCTTCAAGTTCGATACGTGGAATGTGGGATGAATTCTGTCGAGTTCTTCCGGTAGGTCAAGCATGTATGCTACAGGACCTACTCTTTCGAGTATCTTGAAAGGTCCTACGTAACGTGGTGCTAGCTTTCCCTTTTGACCAAAACGAACTACTCCCTTCCACGGTGATACTTTTAAAAGCACATGATCACCAATGCTAAACTCCAAGGGCTTCCGTCGTTTATCTGCGTAACTCTTTTGACGACTTTGAGCCGCTAGAAGATTGTTTCGGATTTGATGAATCTTATCTGTGGTTTCTTGGATCAATTCTGGACCAGTAATTTGTGCTTCCCCGATTTCGTGCCAACAAACAGGAGATCGGCACTTTCGACCATATAAAGCTTCAAAAGGTGCCATGCCGATGCTCGAATGATAGCTGTTGTTGTACGAAAATCAACTAACGGTAGGTGGGCGTCCCAATTTCCCTTGAAGTCTATGACACATGCCCTAAGCATGTCCTCAAGAGTTTGAATGGTGCGCTCAGACTGTCCATCAGTTTGAGGATGATAGGCGGTACTGAGATCTAATCGAGTGCCCATAGCGGATTGTACTGCTTGTCATGTTCGTGAGGTGAAACGACCATCACGATCAGAAATAATACTTACTGGTACCCCGTGTCGGCTTACGATTTCGTTGATATAAATACGAGCAAGCTTTTCGTTCTTGAAATCTTCCCGAATAGGAATAAAGTGAGCTGATTTTGTAAGTCGGTCTATAATCACCCATATAGTGTCATACCCACTAGAATGCGAGGTAACCCGGTAATGAAATCCATGGTTATATTTTCCCACTTCCATACAGGTATTTCCGGTTGGACTAGAAGTCCTGAGGGTCTTTGGTGTTCAGGCTTCACCTTAGAACATGTGAGACACTTGGAAACAAAAACGGCAATATCTTTCTTCATTCCAGGCCACCAATAGGTGTACCGTAGATCTTGATACATCTTATCAGATCCTGGGTGTATAGAATATCGCGATTTATGAGCTTCATGCATGAGTGTTTCACGAAGATTGATGTGGTTAGGAATCCATATACGATCTAGGTAATACAAAATACCATCAGATTTTGTTTCAAGTTTTAGCTCGGCTCCACAGGACATCTCTTTTTGTACATCTTCCTCTGTTATTGAAACGTGTTGAGCTTCTCGAATTTGATCCTTAATATCGGTTATAATTTGCGAACATAGAAGATGAATGGAGTTCGCATAACCCTTTCGACTAAGTGCATCAGCCACCACATTTGCTTTGCCAGGGTGGTATCTAATTTCACAGTCGTAATCATTTAGGAGTTCGACCCATCTTCGTTGCCTCATATTTAACTCTTTTTGATTGAAGATATGCTGAAGACTCTTGTGGTCAGTGTATATTTCACACTTAGTACCATAAAGATAATGTCTCCATATCTTAAGAGCGAATACAACGGCTCCAAGTTCGAGGTCATGAGTGGTGTAGTTCTTTTCATGTGTCTTGAGTTGCCTTGAGGCATAAGCTATGACTTTTCCTCTTTGCATGAGAACGCAACCTAATCCTTGTCCTGACGCGTCACAATAGACTACAAAATCATCACAACCTTCAGGAAGAGTGAGGATTGGTGCATCACAAAGTTTTTGCTTAAGAGTTTGAAAAGCTTCTTCTTGCTTGGGTCCCCATACGAATGGTTTTCCCTTATGGGTTAAAGCCGTGAGTGGCACCGCAATGCGAGAGAAGTTTGAAATGAACCGACGATAATAGCCAGCTAGTCCAAGAAAAGACCTTACTTCAGTTGGTGTACGTGGAGCTTGCCATTCTTGAACTGCTTTGATCTTTGATGGATCAACATGTATTCCTTTGTCATTGACTACATGCCCGAGAAATTGCACCTCTTTTAACCAAAATTCACATTTAGAGAACTTGGCATAAAGCTTTTCCTTTTCTAGAAGTGCAAGAACAAGTCGTAGATGACGCTCATGATCAGCTTTAGATTTTGAATAGATAAGAATATCGTCGATGAATACAATAACAAATCGATCGAGGTAAGGTTTGCAGACTCTATTCATTAGATCCATGAAAACAGCTGGTGCGTTGGTTAATCCAAACGGCATAACCATGAATTCATAGTGACCATAACGAGTTCGAAAAGCAGTTTTATGCACTCTAAGCTGATGATAGCCAGATCGAAGGTCGATTTTCGAAAAGCAACTGGCACCTTGCAGTTGGTCAAGAAGATCATCTATGCGGGGTAAAGGATATCGATTTTTGATGGTTAACTTGTTGAGCTCTCTGTAGTCGATGCACATCCGAAAAGATCCATCTTTCTTCTTTACAAAAAGGACAGGTGCACCCCAAGGCGATGAGCTGGGGCGTATGAATCCCTTGTCAGTCAACTCTTGCAATTGACTGGCTCGCTCTTGCATTTCAGAGGGGGCTAACCTATATGGAGATTTTGCCACTGGTGTAGCACCAGGTATAAGATCGATACGGAATTCGACATCTCTGATTGGAGGAAGTCCTGAAATGTCGTCAGGAAAAACTTGTGGAAAATCTTTTACAACAGGAATATCTTCAAGTTTCTTCTCTGCGGTCCCCTTCTTGATGATATGGGCTAAAAACGTGACATAATTCTTGCGAAGGTATTTTTGAGCTTGAAGACAAGACATTAAGTTGAGCCCTTTCGACGAGGTTTCTCCAATGATTCGAAGAGTCTGACCGTTTGAAAGAGGAATACGAATAAATTTCTCACGACATACAACTTCCGCATGATGTTGACTGAGCCAATCCATACCGATTATGATGTCGAAACTTCCCAGCTTCATAGGAATAAGATCGACTGAGAAATCGTGGTCGTTTAGGGTGAGCGTACAGTTGCGTAAAATAGAGTCTAATGAAACTGGTTTTCCGTCCGCAACTTCCACCGTTATGGATTCCGCGAGCTTATCCCGATTTTTACTTAAGATAGGTTCAACTTCTAATGACACGAAACTTCTATCTGCACCAGTATCAAATAACATAGAGGCATATCTACCATTTATAAGAAACGTACCGTGACCACATTGCCGTCAGCTCTGGCCTGGTTTGCGTTAATATTGAAAGATCTTCCTCTAGCAGGTGGAGGAGCTTGGTTCGCTTGATTCACAGGGTTGGCTTGGGCCTGAGCATGAATAATATTGACCAGCCTTGGACATGTGTTTCTGAAATGACTTGGGTCGCCGCAATTGAAACAAGCCCGCATAGGTTGGCCCATAGGGTAATTGGGTTGATAGTATGTTTGGGCTAAATGTTGGGCGGGTGGAAATGGTAGTTGTTGTTGGGCTTGACCCATTAATAGTTGGTGGGTTTGGGTTATAGGTTGGTGACGGTTTGTTCGTTGAGACGTGCGGCAGTTTTGAATAGTGTGTCCGGCGCGACCGCAGCCGGTACAGTATTGGCAAGGATAATCAGGGGAGTGGTGATACTGACAACGGTTACATTTTGGTAGTGGCCCTATGTATGGTTTTCTGTATGGCGCAGGTGGAGGTGTGGCTTGAGTGATGGGTGCAGCAAGAATAGGGGTGTTGGTTTGGGTGACTGCAAAGTTCCTGGTGTTACGCTTCCTCTTGTTAGCAAACTTAGAGGAAGGAGTGTGGTGGTTTGAGGTTTGTCCCTCAGCAGGGGCTTTCTTCTTTTCCTCTTTGAACTTCCCATTGCGAATTCGGTTTTCGGTCAGTTCTGTTGCCAACTCCATGGCAGCTTCGAGTGTTACCGGTGAAACGCTGAGGACCGAATCTTGGATTTTCGAGGGAAGTCCTCGAATGTAATGTTCGATCAGACGGTAGGTTGGAGTGAATAAGTTTGGAACCATTTGGTTCAACTCCAAGAAGCTTTTGTTGTAAGTAGAGTGATCACCCTCTTTTTGCTTCAAGGCATGAAATTCATCCTCCAATTTCTTAATTTCACTTCTAGGACAGAAATGTCTAGCCATGATTTCCCTTAACTCCTCCCAAGTTAAGGCCATCGCATCTTCAGTTCCCCTCTTTCCCTTCTCAGTATTCCACCAAGTGAGAGCTACACCAAGTAGTCTCCCGGTGGCGTAACGAACTTTGCGATCCTCAGGACAATCGCAGTTTAAGAAAACGTTCTCCATCTCCTCGAACCAATGTAGGAGAGCAGTGACTCCCTCAGTCCCTTCGAATTTTGGAGGATCACAGGACTTAAAATGTTTGTAGGAGCATTTGATGGTAGGAGGGTTGTTGATGTTCTGGTCCTGTTGTTGAGGAGGGTTAGTAGGATTTGCAGCAAGGGCTTGTTGTACTTGTACTACGATGTCAGGCAATATCGTGGCCATTTGATTCGCGATATGAGTGGCCAAACGTTCCCGAGACTTTTCCGATTTCCTACCCCTTCGATGCTGTCTAGACGACATCTACAGGATCATAAAATGAGAAGATTGTGAGTTTATGGTGTCTTTTTAGGTGTCATGTGTCTTTAAGAAAATGAAATTAACATAAATATCAATAATGCAACTACATCCAAAGGATGTCTTGGGTTCGCTCATGTTGGGCCTCAAATGTCCCCCATACCTTCACCTACATAGTCATGTGGGCCCCCATGGTTATTGGCTTGGTAGGATTCACATTAGTATTGGCAATTTAACACTCGCATCCCCCGAATGCAAACCACAAAATATGTTCATGAGATGTTTGGTCGGAACGTGTCCAGGTGTAGACACAACGACAACTCAGAGTGGGATTAGCTCTCACGACGTTTGGTATAGCATGCTTTGGCCTAATAGGTATTTCGTACTCTCATCATTAGTCCCCAGGTAGGCAAACTGGTCCTTTATTTTGGATTTATACGAATGCCAGCCTAGACAGGACGTTCCGACTACCGGTACTAGTACCCTTCCAGTTACTACATGCCCGTCATGAGAACTCACTTTGATGAGATTTGAAAACACGAAAATCATTGTAAAATCAATCATGATGTGGTGTGTGCTTGCATGGATGTGATATGTTATGATCATACGATTTCATGATAGGCATTATTTGATAATACATACTTATGAACATGCTTGTACAATATCAAATGTAACATTTAACATAAACATATAAACATCATGTAATTTGGCATATAACACACAAAATTCTTATAAGTTTCTAATCGACTATAGTATAGGCTCTAAGGGTCTAATAACCTATCCTATATCCCTATAGTCATGGCTCTGATACCAATCTGTCACACCCCGACCCGCAGCGGAAATAAGAGTCGGGGCATAATTGGGTTATCACCAAAGCACATGACATTTACTATTATGTTTCATAATTAATGAAGTCAAAGTTACATTCTCAAACATCCAAACATGTTCATTCAATACAAGGGAAAATAACCAAACATAACAATCCAAATACTAAATCATTTTATTTCTTCTAATCCAGGTCCTATGTGTTCCTAGCTGCTGCTGGTTCACCTGTATCATGTGTAAAATGGGAGGTTTTGGGTCAACATAAGTTGGCGAGTGAACCTTATTAGATAAACATTTGATAATGATATTATGGTTAGTTTATCAATAAAATATTGTGCATAATCATAAAAGAGCACATGTAAGTAATCAAACATTGGCAAATAGCAGTTACAATTATAACATACATTAACATTTGATAGCATACATGAATATACCAATATCATACGATAACTGACATAAATGAACTGTGCGATCAAGGCTCAATCAAACGGAGCCGATCGTATTGCATGAACTGGAAATGTAAATTGAACTGTGCGCTCAAGGCTCAATCAAACGGAGCCGAACGTATTGCATGAACTGGAAATGTAAATTGAACTGTGCACTCAAGGCTCAATCAAACGGAGCCGAGCGTATTGCATGTATTGAAATGTAAAATGAAATGACCGATCAAGGCTCAATCAAACGGAGCCGATCGTGCGGGCACGCCAAGATCAACCGCATAATAAAATGGGGATCAAGCTCAACCTCGATGGATGGGGAGCTGCGGCCTCGGCAATTGCATGTACTGAAATAATAATTTGCATTTAATAATGACTACTTAATAGCAACAAACTAATACACATGTCATGTTATGATGTATGCACAATAATTTCGTTATAATATGTAAATAAACAAAGACACATGATACACCCCAAAATCGTGATTAAAACGGGGAATTTCAAAGGTTCACTCACATTGGGTGCGTTGGATTGGAGATGGTGAGATGCGCACGATTTAGACGAGCGAGTCGACGAGGAATACTAACCTAAATAATAATGGAAAATATATTAAATGGATTGATTTTATTAAGGATTTTAATGGGATTTTTAGATATATTTTTGTGAGTTTATGGCTATTTTCTATCTCTAAAAATGTTATTTTTAAGTATTTTAAATGGATTTTTAAATTAAAATAAACAAATAAATATATAAAAAAAATATTATTTTTTTACTGTTGACCGTTGACTGGTTCGGTCAGCGGTAATTGCTGCGCCAAGCGGGATTCGAACCGGCGACCTTCCGTTCACGTGCACGTAGCTCTACCAACTGAGCTACGTGACTAACCCGTTAGAAACTCAGTTTTAATTATATTTATATACTTATTTGAATTAACCGAAAATACCTTTATTTACAAAAACGTTTTAATTCAATTGACCGGTGCTTGGGACAGGATTCGAACGAGCGACGTGAAGTTTATTTTGCACACAGTCCACCGCTGGACTGCGTGTCTAACCCGGTTATATTCTTGATTTATAATATACTTAACAACTACCTGTTTTAACCCGGGTTAGTTCATGATTAAAAAGGAATGTTATTATACAAAGCGTGCGCGTAGTAAGGTTCGAACTCGGGACGTGAATATGAAATTTGCACACAGTCCACCGCTGGACTGTGTGTCTAACCCGTTTATAAACCGGATTTTAATTACTCTTAAACTCTGGAATAACTTCATCTTCTTCGTCGAATTACACGGTCAGCATAATTCGACTGGTTAAGTTTGATTTTGTGACTTACAAAACACTTAGACGTTAACAGTAAATCAAGGGTAAGGAATGGAGAGAGTTTAAAGAACAGAATTTACTGATTGAAGATAAACACAGAAATCCGGTGAAAGTTCGTCGGTACTGGAAATGAACTCCGACTGTTGAACCAATTAACAGTGTGGATCGATTATTCATAACGTTAAATCACCTAAACAAGGTTTAAAAGAAGTGCAGGATATCTTACCAGATCACAGTGGGATTCCGGCAATCTCAGGAACTTTCCGGCGAATGTAAGATTTCCGTTAAACGTTGGCTAAGATTGATTCTGATGATGGAGTTGTGTTAGAGATTGACTAATCACATGTTTTAAACAAAAAGAGCCGAAGGAATTACCGTGAGAATGTGAGTCCCGGTTTTCCGGTGATTTGCAGAAAAATTCCGGCGATCTGATTCAGAGAATCTTACGGTTCAGAAACTTGACGAAAATGAAACTGAGTGTTGTTGCGATAGTTATGAATCGTGCAAATGATCAGAACTTGAATTAAATCAGAGTTTGATAAAATTTTCGGTTTCAAATACCGGAAATGATGAGGCTTTATGTTCATTCTATTCGGACTTAATTAGAAACCGAAATACATCGGTTATAAGCTGGCCAGACGAATTCGGAATGGTTTGGCGATCGATTTGCCAATTTCTGTTATTCAGATGGCATTAACGGTTAAATCGAGTTTGTGTATAAAATCCAAATGTTTGCCTAGTGTTATCAGAAAACACATTGTGGCGGAGTGGTTTAGTGAAAGATGGTTAAGTCGTTTTGAAGGCTGGGCTGACCCGGGTTCGAGTCCCGGCAGCTACAAATGTTTTTTATTTATTTTATTTTAACTTTTTATCAAATTTAATTTTTATAGTTTAGTTTATTTATTAATTATGTATCGTTTAAACTCAAAATAATCATAAATAATTAACAAATCCTTTATAACATGGTACAAGATTACAAAACGGAGCGGGTTTTGGAGACCCGATTTTTACAAATGTTACAGAGTTCCCCCTAGCAGAGGTGCGTGCGCGTGCTGAGCAGAGTCATGAACAAACATACCGTGCGTACCTCCAGGAAGCAGCTAGCTCCACCTCCAACACACACAAGATTATCATGGAGTGGCGGGCATGCATAAAGAACAAGAAAATTTGAGGCTGCCCAAGCGGATCTAGTCCAAGAGCAAGCCTAAGTGGTTGCGCAAAAAACTGAGCTGGAGGCTGAAAAGGCGAGGTTTGCCGAAGCCCAACGGACCGAAGAATGGTCCATGCTGGGGTGGAAAAAGAAGGCGGAAGGCTCTGCTGCCACCCTTGCGGAGGAGTGCAAGCGGTGGAGGGAAGGCTGTGAAAGAGATAACAACAAGAAAAAATCTTTGAGAGATGAGATCGTGAGCCTGCACGCCGAGGCTGGACGCTTGAAGGAGGAGAAGAAGGTAGCAGATGCTGTGGCCGTGGTGGCCAGGGCGCACCACGAACGTAGTGAGCAAAAGGAGGTAAGAAATTTGCCCTTTATTTATTTTCTATAATCAATAGATTGTTAGGCTAACCTTGTTGTGCATAACCAGGTGGAGGCTTGTGCCGCGCTGGAAGGCGCGAAGAATGATCTCCGGGTGGCCTTGGTGGAAAAGGCCGAATTACAACGTAGGCACCTGGAGGATAAGGAGAGGCTGCGATTGGCGGAGGCCAAGGTGGGCGCGGGTGAAAAAAACTAGAAGATTCTGAAGCCGCCCGTGCCATCTCCGCAAGTCTGGTGGAGTCGCTAACCAACAACATGCTGTGGATGCAACAACATGGAGTTGTCAATGTAAGTTCTCCCTTGTTATTTGATCGCTTTGTCTTAATTCTCATCATGTTGTTCTTGTATTGCAGATCGGGAACTCTATCCTAAATTCGGTAGAGTTGGACGGCGCAGTGGCCAAGTTGATGGTCACTGCGCGCTATGATAGCTACGCGCAGGGCTTCGCTAAGTGTGCACACCATGTCACTCATGTGCTGGACGTACAATGGGACACTAGCCGCGCTACCACTCATGGAAAATATCTTTGATGTGACATCTTGAATGTAACTGCGCGTTGAGCATGCTTGTACATATCTTTTATCTTTTAATGAAATGGATGTATTTCTTTCAAGTTACAATATTTGCGTGAAAAGAACGACTTTGTGTAGGTATAGCGAATAAAACTGATAATGAACTCGTGTATGAACATCCCATCCCATGTGCATGAAGTAGGTAGTGAATTTTTGTTCATGAGTCATTGTGTACCATGGTGTTTTCGCGTAAACCCAATGTAGTTTCGCGCATTTGTAACAAAACATCTAGATAAAGAAATACATGTATCCATTTTCTTTATTAACAATAAGGCGTAAGAGCCATGTACATGATAGATAATTAGATCACAATGTTTGCTAATTTACATGTAGCACCGCCTTAGCTGTTGCGTATTCCAGGTCCTAGGAATGTTTGAGCCGTCAAAACGGTTGAGGGTGTATGCACCCTTTCCTAGGACTTTATGGATTATGTAAGGGCCTTCCCACTTAGGTGCGAGTTTTCCAAGACTTTCAGCGTTAGACGCTTCGTTGTCGCGTAAAACAAAATCACCGGGTAGGAAGGTACATATGCAGACTCGCACATTGTAGTATTTCTCAAGCTTGGACTTGTACTTTGCTTCGTTGATTGCGGCGTTTTCACGCCTTTCTTCCAAGTGGTCCAAGTCGAGTCTGCGTTCGTCTTTATTGTTCTGGTTTTGCACAGCTAGCATGCGCGGTGATGGGAGCCTATTTCCGCGGGAATCACTACCTCTGTCCCATACACCAGGCTGAATGGAGTTTCGCTAGTGCTGGTTTTTGGCATGGTTCGATGAGCCCAAAGGATACTTGGCAACTCATCTACCAAGCCTCTCTGCGCCGTCCCCAATCTCATCTTGATCCCTTAAACGATACTCTTGTTTATGCTTTCCACTAGGCCGTTCCCTTGGGGATGCGCAACTGAAGTGAACACCTGTTCAATATGCATTTCTTCCATCCACCGTTTTAATTCTTCAGCGACAAAATTGGGTCCGTTATCACTGACAATGCGCACGTTCACGCGCGAGGTGCTTGAAGCTACAATTTCAAATGATAAGCTCCCAAAATTGGGTAGTCCGAAATGGCAAATTATATGCTCCCAAATGAATTTGCGCACTACAGTTGTTGTGGGTGGATGCAAGGGGCTTTGCTTCTACCCACTTGGTGAAGTAATCGACGACTACGATTATGAACTTCACTGCGCCTGGGCATCCAGGAAAGGTCCCACCATATTGATCGCCCATTGCTAGAAAGGCCATGCTGTTGTTACTGGGATCATGATCCATTTTTGGGGCGCAATGTTTTCGGCGCATGGCGCTAGCCTAACACGCATTTCCGTAGTGTTTCGACTGCATCTAAGTGCATGTCAGGCCAGTAGTAACCGGTGTTCATAATCTTTGCAACGACCATGCGCGGACCGGCGTGAATTATGCATACCCTTCATGTATTTTGCGGGTCAAGTATTGCGCGTTTTGCGGGTCAATGCAGCGGAGAAGTGGTCCAAGGTATGACTTCCGGTAAAGGATACCATCCGCCATTTCATAGTTGAGTGCCTTGTTCTGGACCTTTCTTGCTTCCACCTTATTTTTGAGGAGGATCCCGTATTGCAAGAACATGATTATGGGAGACATCCAGGAAAGGGCCCCCATTTTGATGATGTTTATTTGACGCACAGGAACAGAAGGGTTCTTGAGTACCTCAATGCTTACTTCACGCGCGAGGTGCTTGAAGCTTGTAGTAGCCAATTTGCTGAGCGCGTCGGCATGTTTATTCTCGATTCGGTTGACATGGGTTATTTTGAAACTTTGGAATTTGGTTAATAAGGCTTGCGCCTGTTCAAGATACAAGATCATCGTTTCGCCCTTTAAATCATACAGGCCATTGATCTATCCTGCGACTAAAAGGGAATCGACGTGTGCTTCCAAATTCCTGGGCCCCATTTTGATGGCTAACCTAAGGCCTGCCGAAAACGCTTCGTATTCAGCTTCATTATTCGTGCTTTTGAAATCCAACCTGATGGCATAAGTGAACTCTTGGTTGTTGGGGCTTATTAGGCAAAGACCTGCCCCTGCACCATCATCGTTGGATGCGCCATCTGTGTGTCCATGCGTGGTCGTCTGTAACCGGCGCTGGGTTCTGTACAGCTTCACACTCTTGCTCTTTATTGCTTGGTACTTCTGTAACAAAATCGGCTAATTCTGGCCTTTTATTGTTGGGCGTGTTCTGTACACGATGTTGTGTCCACCTAGCTCAATCGCCCACTTTGCTAGACGACCAGATATGTCCGGTTTGGACAAAATTTGGCCTAAGTTATAGTTCATGAGAACTGTTATCACATGGCCGGAAAAAATACCGACGCAACTTGCGGGGTGCATGGACTAAAGCAAGAGCAAGCTTTTCCATCATGGGATATCTTGTCTCCGGGTCAGTTAGCATTTTGCTGATGTAGTAGATTGGAGTTTGGACTCTTGCATAAGACAGGGCCCAGAGCGATATCTTACGCGGAAAGGTAAAGAATCAGTGGCTCATTCTTTTGCGGTGCCGTGAGCGTAGGCAGCTGAATCAATCACTCCTTTATTTGTGTGAAGGCTTTCTCCACGTCCGGAGTCCATTGAAACTTGTTCTGCTTGACACAATTCCTCAAGTGCTGATGAATGGGAAGGACTTCATTTCGTGATTGGCCAAGAACCTGTTCAGTGCAATCAATCGCCACGCCAACCGTTGCATTTCTTTGATGGTTGAGGGGGAAGGCATACGTTGAATCGCTTCCACTTTCTCGGGATTGACTTTGAAACCGTCACGCGTGACGATGAATCCTAAAAATTTGCCTTCTTCCATTCCAAATGAGCACTTACTCGGTTTAGCTTCAGGTTTGCCTGCACAAGGATGCAAACATTTTCTGAACGTTATCAGCATCTTCTCCTCATCCGAGCTCATTATGACAAGGTCATCATTGTACACTTCTACAGTCTTGCCGATGTCATCTCCGAAGACATGGTCCATTAAACACTGGTAGTTGGCTCATGCGTTGCGCAATCAAAGGGCATCTTTGTGTAGCAAAAGATTCCCTTGTCAGTGCGGACTGCGGTTTTATCTTCGTCCTCTTTCTTCGTTTGTATCTGGTGGTATTCTTTGTAGCAGTCGAGAAAGCATTTCCACCTTAATGAAGCGAGGGAGTCAACCTTTTTGTTGATTTTGGGTAAAGACTAGAAGTCCTTGGGACATGCCTTGTTCAGATCTTTGAAATCGACGCACATGCGTCAACTGCCGTTGTGCTTCTGGACCACGACTAGGTTGGTTACCCATGTCTAATAGCGTACTTCTCTGATGATGCCGGCTTGGAGGAGCTCTGAAACTTGCTCATTCAGTGCGTAGGTCTTTTCAGGACCGAAACTGCGCTTCTTCTGAATGATAGGCTGAACTGAAGGGAATGTGTGCAGCGCGTGCTTAGTCAATTCCCTCGGTACCCTTGTCATATACGTAGGCGACCAAGCAACTTATCTACATTGCGGAACAAAAGTTTTTTTAACCGCGCCTTGACTGCGAGGGTCATGGCGGGTCCTAACAGCACTGTTTGTTCCGGGTACTTATTATTTAGTACCCACTTCTCTGGCTCGCCAATGGATGATGACTTTGGTAGCTTCGTCGGTGGTTCCTCTTTGATGGACATGATCTCTTTCCTTGCGTACATGATGGCCACCCCGGTTTCTGTTGGAAACCAGAGGCAACATGAGGAGTGGAAGTGATCATGCTGAACTCTCTTTGGGCGCGCCCCCAGCAACACGTCATGGCGCAATGTAGCAGGCATGACCATGAAGTTGACCGAGACCATGCGCGAGTGTCGCCCATCGGAAGAGTTACGGGAAATGAGATTTGACCCAGTGGAAAGACGGCTTCGTTGCAGAAACCAGTCAGTGGAAAGTCGACCGGCTCCAAGCGCGCCTTGTCTTCTGGGTCCAACTTTTGGAAGCCATGTTCATATATTATGTCCATAGAGCTTCCCGGGTCTATGAACATGTAATCGGTGCGATAATGGCCGAAGATGCCAGTTATCACGACCGAACGGTCCTCTTATGGGACCTCGGGAACTACGGGGAAGATAACCTGTTGTTCGCCCAGTGAGGCGTACAACTCTTCTGTTGGTCGCGCTTGCGTGACGGGCCACCTTGGATCATATGAATAGATGCCTTCATCTTCCTGTTACTCAGGCCTTCTCCCGCCTCGAGTAATCTAGCGCACCTCCTTGCGCACATTTTGAAGTAAGTGGGTGAGCTTCCCACTTTTCAGCGCCTTCTTGATCTCCATGCGTAAGGAGATGCAGTTTTCGGTTGTATGCCCCGTATCTTGTGATAATCGCAAAAAGGTTGGGGTCTTGACCTTTTTTGTTGCGCATCGGCAATGGATGTTTGAATTGGTGATCTTCCATGCTGAGCACCTCCGCCGGTGTTTTCGTTAGTGGTGTCCACTGACGATTGCGATTATCTTGTTTGATTGCTCACTGGGTAGCAATCTTATTTAGGGTCGTGCGTGCGTCGAATGGTGAGTAGGGAGGGTTCTGGCTGGGCTCCCTCCAACTCTTATTCTTTTTCCCAAAACTTTTGCTCATGTCTTGGGGGTGGTATTGCGGCAGGCGAGGTCTACTGTTATTTAGGTTGCGCTCCATCTGCACATAGACCTTTGCTTCCACCATTAATTTCTCCCAGCTTTTTGGAAGTCCACTAGTTCCCGAGAAGACTTTGATCATCTCGTCGCAGCGAACAACATACTTGAACTATGCACGAATCAGGTCTTCGTGCACATCCCCAATCTCCAACACCTCTTTATTGTAACGGGTGATGAAGTCTTCGAGACTTTCGTCATCACGCCGCCAGATGTTCATGACGTCAGAGGAATCTCTGGCGTACCGCCGTTGCTGGCTGAAATGCGTCAGGAACTTATCTTTGAGGTCATTCCATGACGCAAGCTTACCCGTGGGTAAGTTGTCAAACCATAGGTGTGCAGCGCCTGTGAGAGTTTGAACAAACAAGTGACACAACATGGGAAGCGTCCAGCCTCGATTAGTCCTGCCCCGGAGTGAACAGGCACTGGTGATCATCTGGGTCTGCCAACCCATTGTACTTTCCCACGTTGTAGGGAAGTTTCGGGCGCGATCTCCTTGATGAACTTTGAGTGTTCAGGCTGCTTCAGCCAGCCTGTAGATTCAGGTTATAATTGTACTCCGCCTCCGGGTTGTAAACAGCCCGTGGCGCAGACTTGTAAGCACCATGATCTTTTGTAGCCGGTGAAACACACTGGCGCTGTCACCCTCGCCATATGTTCGATCCTCCTCACGCTGGGTGTCCCACCCCTCTAGAGGACGTCGGTCCAGCCGTGAGTGGATGGACGCTCGCCTATGAGTGTGAGACTCATGTTTAGGCAGCGATTGAGAATACTCCGTTTCTCTGGTACGGAGGTGTGATGAGATACTCGCTCCAGCCGGCAAGTCATAACTGAGTACTCGTGGGTTGCAAGCGAAAGCATGCACATGAGTAGTTGGTGGCTGCACGGCGCAGCGGAAGCGTTTTTTTTGCGCGCAGAGTTGCGCGTATACGGCATTCAGGGCTGTTTGAGATTTGGTGTACCAAGACATCGGAATCTCATCGGGGTAAGACCGATGTGATTGGTACGATGAGGGTCTCCATTTGAACTCCGGGGGTTACTAGGATGTTCAACCGACCTGAGTTGTGATGAACACCCGCATTTCCGGAAGAACTTTCTTCCACTTGTCCGCCGGGTCGAAGGGCATGAACCGGGTTCTTGCCTTCAGCCCGAGGACCTCGTGGTGTGTTTGATGGAAAATCAGCCATTTGAAAGTGAGGTTTGTGAAAAAACGAAATGAGAAAATGGATATAAGAGTGAGAAAAGATCGGATGGCGCCAATGAAGAAACACCAGCTGAATCGAGAGGTATCCGGAGATATCTTAGCCACAACCTAATATATTTGCATGAAAGGTTGCCTCTCGCTCGCTCCTCTGGGTGATCTCACTTCGAGTTATCTGCAAAACTAGCAACACCGTTAGACTCGTCACGGGAGAAAGGGGAGGGTTTTCTCCGTGACCACACTCCGGCGTGAGAATAAGTATTTTGGTGATTGTAAGTTAATAAGCAAGTAAGCAACAATTAGTGAGTAAGCTAGTATGTGTATCTTTACCTTGAGGTATCACCCTTATTTTATAGCCGAAGATAGGTGTGTTTAGGAGATGGGCTAATGGGCCTTGGGCCTGGCCCAGACGACCAGGAATATCCGTTCTGTCTCCTCTGCATCAATCATTAATGATCTCTGGCAGGAGGTGTGCTTTGTCGGATGTTGAATGGAGCCGCGTGTCATGGCAGTTGTCCCTGGTGTCAGACTTTTCATCAGCCGAAAGTGGAGGATGTGTGACAGTCGCTGGCGTGAGTTTGGTTGGTGTACATTCTGTCCTCTGTATTATTGTTCATGCGACGCAGTCTGACACAACCTGCCGAGCGACTACTAGGTCACAACTCTGCCACTTTGTACCCTTGTATGTAGTCAATGCCTCTTTGCGCTTCTCCCTTCCGTGTGGCTTTCAGTGCTTTCTGGCCAGCCCAGAGTTGTAGGGACAAAGTCCTTTTGTTCTCAAGACTATGAGTTGCTCTCATGTTTTTCTCGTCCTTGTGCAAGGTTTTAGGACTTCGCGGCTAGAGGTTTTTTGATCCGCGCAGGGTCAAGGGGCCTGCGCTTCTAGGTCAAACTTGCGGTTGCGCCAAGTACGCAAGGTTCGTTGTACGACCTGCTAGTGTCGGTCTAACTTGTCATTGCGCAGTGTGCGCAAGGTTCATTGTGTGACCTGCCTGTATCAAGGTTGCAATACCATTGCACATTGCGCAGAAGGTTGTTAGGCAACCTGCTAGTTTCAAGAATGGCGCACCATTGCACATTGCGTGTAAGGTTATTCTTGTAGTATGTTGTTATTGAGGGTATGGTTCCCTATGCAGGCGTAGGGTTTTTGGGACCATACCACTCCATGTACCCATCCTGAATATAGATCCAAATTCGTGTGTCCTGATATTCAATAAAGGACTGGAACCTGTCTTTCCATGTAAGGAAATTATATACCTTCATCATCTTTGGCAGTTTGTTACATCCTCAACAACTCATTCAGATTTGACATATTCGACGTTTTTAACGCAAACGGCTGGTTAACAATGGTTAAATATTTTCCGAAACTTGTTGTTCCTAAAATATACCGTTAGACTCGTCTCGTGATTACGAATCCAATTATATAAACTCTTTTTTTGGGCCTAAAAATAAATGGAGTCTACCTTGCTGTCGGTTTTCAAAGATTATTCCCAGAACAAATTATGCACATAAATGCGCTGGTTAAGTTTCCACTTTTGTGAAACAAGTGTCAAATTCGGAATAGTTGAGCTTAGCAAATTTGGAATGGTATATATAGCAAATTCGGATAAGAATAAGTCCTGACAACTTCCACAAATCCTGACAAGTTATGATCACAAATTCGGAACAATATTGCAAGTTCGGAACCTTTAAAATCTTAATAAATTTGGAATTTCTAATATGTCAAATTCGGTCATCTTCAAATCACAAACCTTGACACTCAAATCTGGACCTTATCTTCCCAAATTCGGACACAAGTCTTTAAACCCGTACACAAATGATTAAATTTGGACAAGTCTTCTCAATCTCAAATTCGGACAAAGTTCAATGTGGAACAAGGTTAAGTTCGGATTGGTAAACCCTGACAGTTGTTAAATTTGGAGTATACGTTAAATTTGGACCAGGTATGCAAATTCAGACTAGATTCTCAAATTCAGAAATTAAGGTGGCACTTGTAACAATCCGGAACCTATATTCTGAATCTGACAAATCCGAAACTTGTGACAACTTCGTAACAGTCTACGTACTTCCTAAACCTGTGTGTTTTTGGTAAAACGCAAAACTGTGACTTCACGGTAATGTGAGTTTACCCACAAACTTAGGGAAAAACCTAACTCAAAAGATGATGACGGCAGGAACTTCTTCAACCAAAAGAAACTTGAATTCTGTAAATCAACCCTGAACTGTACAATAAGAGCAAAAGCTCTGATACCAATTGTAGTTCCCTATCCCCTGGATCGTTACAAGATTGACAATCAATTAAGGGTGTGGTATCCCCCTGAAGATAAACAAACACAGAAACAAGAATATAAGATGAAGAACACGAACAAATACTTTAAACCGATCTTCTATGATTATCAAACTCATACATTTTACAATCACTCAAGTTAACAAGAACTCTCAGCCACTCTCTGTGTTTTCTCTCACAAACTCTCAGTAAATGCTTTTTCTAGTGTCTAACCTAAAACCCTAATGCAACACTGTTTATATAACACAGCCATGCAAACTAGGCTAGGCCCACGTACATTGCATAAACTCGGACTATATTGATACAATGACAAACTCGGACTAATATGTAACTTCCTAAACTCGGACTTGCTTGAACACATTCCGAATTAGTGAAACTCTACCAAATTCGGACTTCCCTATACATTCACAAGTTCAGACCAGTTGCATACTCATAAATTCGGACTCCACAATAGTTTACAAACTCGGATTCGTTAAGTATTCACAAGTTCGAACTTCCTTGTATCTTCATAAACTCGAATC
Organism: Scalesia atractyloides; assembly: GCA_947069175.1. Lineage (NCBI taxonomy): Eukaryota > Viridiplantae > Streptophyta > Magnoliopsida > Asterales > Asteraceae > Scalesia > Scalesia atractyloides. The sequence goes on along the minus strand of CAMTDV010000022.1, from coordinate 38,610,013 downwards.
TTCATTGTCTTGATCAATTCCTGATAATCCAAGTCTTGTTTAATATCCAAAGACCAAGCTAAAGTTGTTGTCACAAAACATGCACCAACAGACATTCTTTTTAATACATCAGACTGTCTTTAAATACATCAAATTTACATTAAAACCCATCAGATTTCTGGTTAAACCATCAGATTTCAAAATTGTAGGTCCACTTGGAGGATCAAGTTAAAACTGCTTCCTTGTTCATGCAACACACATACAAGTGTGGAATCCAAGTATGTATGCAAACCAAAGCAAAGTAGAAGACACATAGGATAACCAAAGATTCAATATCTTGATTAACTGATGAGAACTAGTACAAACATATACAAACAATGTTCATACAGACTCTATGCATTCACTCTGTGCTCTCAAGGTCTCAGCTTAGTATCCACTGGTCACTCGCATGAACTCTCTCACATATGCACACCTTTTCTACTGAGAAGGTCATATCTGCTTATATAGTGCCAACACTAAGCAACAGTACCAAGTATGTTGCTGTCAAAGAAACACCAAAAGACACGAAAGACATTCTCCAAAGAACTCGTATGGGTGAACTGGCTCGCACGAAACAATAACCTTGCTTGTACGAATCAAGCTGAAAGCTTGATTGTGTAAACTTGGTTGTACGAACTATGTGACTCGTACGAGCAACTTCTTGCTCGTATGAAGCATTCCCATTCACACCAAATGTATTGGAGATCGTGCCACAGACATGACGTACATGAGACTCAATAGTATGCACATATGCAACTGTTGTACACAGACATTCTAAGCGTCGTACAAGATCAAGATAGGAGGATATCTTGATCTGGGCGAAACTACCAATCTATACAGACATAGTACATAAAAACCGTATAATTACAGACGTAACTAAGAACAAGCTAAAGACACAAAAGTGTATCAACATACTCCCCCTTGGATGTTGCTTGGTCTTCGATCTTTATTTCTTGAACGACATGCTGTATCAACAAACTCCACCTGAAGATAATCAATCCATAGTTGATTGAGAATCTAGGTTTTCATTGTTTTCCAGACTCATCAAACCTTTCCTGTTTCCTCTTGAGTGTCACTTGAGGTAACTGGGTCGGTCACGATCTGCTGCACATTACAATCTACCACTATGGTGGAACAGAAACTTTTGGCTGCGAGGATGAGGCCGAAGCAGTAGTAATACAAGGGTCTTCAGAATCCGATCACGTTTACGCTTGATCTCCTGTGCTTTGCATCTCTCATTCCACAGAATGTTCACTCGTTTTCTGCTTATTTCAAATACATCTTTAATACCATTGAAGCCTTCCACCAGTTTAGCATTACGAGAATGATACCATTCCTTCAAGTCGTTATGTTTAGTAGACATTGTTTTGCAGATCGTTGAACAGCCGCACTACGTTCTTTCAGTCGGTTCAACTCAATACCCCGAGAGTTATCAGCTGCTCTCATCTGTTTTAGCTGAGTTGCCATTTCTGCATTTGCAGCCTCCAGTTTCTCATTTTCTTTCCTTAACTGTCCAATTACAGAATCCTGTTTTCTAACAGTCTCTTTCAAAGAATTTATCTCCAATTGTTGCTTGACAGTTGTGTTTTGGTTTGAAGACATAAATTCTGAATGCTTGTTAATCTGCATTGCCACAGCTTGCAACTGAGTGAACAGAAATTCCACCTTCTCATCTTGATCCATTTCAGGGAACAAACGACTTCCTCGTTTAGACTTTTTTGATGAGTTGTGGGTTGGGACTGTTGAACTGAAGAAGGCGTAGGTTGCAATTCAACTGGAATATCTTCAGCTGAAACTCTTTTAGCTATTGTGGTACTTGATGGTTGTGGTTCAGGAGCTGTAGCAGGTTCTGTCATTATAGGTTCAGTTTCCTCCATTGTAAAGGTAGACTAAGTTTCTGTAACTGGTTCCTGTATAGTTTCCTGATGTCAGATTGTATGTTGTATGATTTCAAGTTGAGCTGAGGAAGTATTTGTAGACGAACTCCTCTGTTTCTTTCTACTCTTGTCCAACTAAAGTACCTACATCATTAGCACCACAATTACAATTAATATCACCATCATCACCATCTCCCTTTTTATGACTAAATCTATCTTTGATCATTTTCTCCAAGATAGGTTCTTCATTATCAGAGTCACTGTCATCATGGCGCCACTTGTAGTTTTCTGGTGCAACATAATCGTCGTTTACCAGAAAACAGATCAATCTTCGAGGAGGTGTGCTTTCCGTGTAGCGTTTTGCTGCAACACCTTTAAAGATTTTCAATAAATGTTGCGTATTTAAGATCATCTGAAGAAAACGGGGATACATCCAAAACTTGTTTCCACCAAAACTAGTTCTACTCAGGTTCTCCTATCATGTTTACAAAAATATACTTTGAAACACTGAACGGTTTGTTTCAATGTCAAAGCTATCATCATTCCAACCAAGTCGTTATTTGCCATGTCATAACCACTTTGTCTATTGCTCAAACACCGAATTAGAACATGTAGAAAGAACTTGTATCGGAGTGGTAACCATGCTTTGTTGATTTGTCCTACCAGAAAGTCTCCGACACACTTCATACGCATCAAACATCCACGTTGACACTTCAACGCCATTGAGAATGGAGCTTCAAGATTATCACCAAGCTACAATACTGAATTAATAATTTCGGTAGTCACGTCTACATCCAAGTTGTTTACGTTTCCTGGATGACTTCCTTCCCATTAACTTCAATGACTTTAGCTGAATCCCAAAATTCCTTGATCAACGTCTTATAATCTGTAGTCTGTGCGTGATAGCATAATGTATCCTTGAGTCGCCCAAAAACTTCATTATACCGTTGTACTTAGTGAATTTGCCTTCCAGATCCAAGTAAGACACCATGTTATGTCTTGACTCAGACATAATTTCAACTTCTGACTTATCAGTTCTCTTCGTTGTTGGTTTTCTTTTATGTTCTCTTTGTTCCATTCTGTACTCAAAAGTCAATTATAATTAGAACATTAATTTATCAGGGAATATACACGAGAAATTTATTTCAATTTTTCGTATGTATGTATTCCCTGAATGAAGAAATACTGACTCATACAAATAACAATCAATTCGTACGAAAACAACTGATTTGAACAAACAAATAACCAGTCAAATAAGTTACTGATTCATACGAGTAAGTGCCTCGTGCGAGTCAAAGCTTACTTCATGCGAATTAAGGTTATCTGTTTGAGAACCCCACTTTAAGATTAGATTATCTCTGAAAAACTTTTTTTTCGTTAATGATTCCTTTTCTTAAAGTTTGTTGTTCTAATGTCAGTCATAGTCTTAAGTTGTTCATCTTCAAAGTATGCCAAACATTTATAAGAATACCTTAAAGAAATCAAAAACAACTTGAAAGGAGGTGTAGGATGATGTGAGCAAAGTGAAAGTGAAGTTCTACCACAGAACTTCATTTTCCTTTTATACCACATCATAACTGCACGAAATACCCTTGGATTGTACAAAGCACTGCCCTTCGTACGAACCATCATTGGTCCATTCGTACGAGATACACACACTCGTACGAAGTACCTCTGGTTCGTACAAATCCAAGTTTTTCTCAAAACTAGGATTTCAGTTCTTCGAGGATCTTAGGTTTTTCGTTGACCTGTTTAGAACTTTGCACATATCCATACAAATCACAAAGTTATGTTAGGAAAAGTGCTTTTAAATAGATTTTGTTTCTTTGAGATGGGTTTACTCATTGAAAGAAAGTACTTTTATGAAGTTATGATATCTAAGCGAATGGTTTTTAGGATGGATCTTGGTAAAAAAACCTTTGAGCTTCAATTTTGGCTAATTCAAAAAGGAACTTAATTTAACAACAAAGTAAACTAAAACTAAAATAACTACTAAACTATAAACTATATATTTACAGGTGATTTTTTTTCAGAGTTTCAAGGTAAGAGAATCATACCAGCTTTTAATCTTGTCAAAACAGGTTTTGTTAAAACATTAAATTAAATAATAAGTATTCTACTATGATTATCGGTATTGTTGTCCACGTAAGCTCAATTTATTAGATGTAATCATGATTAGGAGATATGATTAATGTATGATTTATACTTACTAGCCGGTGTTCAACCACTTCATGACACATTCCCGTACCAAGATATGCATGAGAGAAAATCTTACCGGTGAGTATACTGCTTATCATCTTGTTTTGACGAATATGATGTGAGATACTCACTTATTTTGATTGAAAACAAGCGCTATGTGATAGATCACTTATTGATGAGGAACTTGATTTTCATATGCATGCATGACACAGGAGTAAGTCCGTGAACAGGTTAGTACCATCGTACCGACAAAGAGACGAACTTAGCTCCCGCATAAAGCTATGATATTTTATCACTTATTGAAGGTCGTGTGCAGTATTTACACGTATGTATGGTATCATGGAAGTTCTGGACTTGAGTCACCGTTATTTTTTCGGCAAAAGATTCAACCATGATACCCAGATGATAAGACAGCATAAAGACCGCATATCTCAGAACCTCGGCACATTATCAAACAAAATTTCGGTACCAAGACCATATGCCAATGAATGGTACCCACCTGGCTTGCAGTCCGTTAAGTTTATATCAACTGCACATTTTAATCTGATTGTGAGCCTACCGATACATCATTAGTAAAGCTACTTGTCAATTTTCGTTCTTTGTTCTTGACTGTTTATGACATATCACCGGTGTATTTCATCATCTTCAGCTTATCTATCCAAGAAACTCATTTTTTATTTTTGGATTTTCTATTGTTTTTGTATTTTTCTGAAATTTTCTCCCCCTTAAATATAGAAGGTAAATAAAATAAAAGACATATTTTTGTATTTTTGCATTTTTATGATGTTTTTGTATTTTCTTGAAAACTTTTCCCCCTAAAATATAAAAATAAGAAAATTAGAAAATCTTTTTGTAGTTCTTTGATTGTTAAGAAATTATCTACGGAAAACGATTTGCCAAAATGAATTTCTCGGGTTTCACCTTGATGCCATTGACCAAAAGCAGATTGTCAAAACGAGATTTGTCGAAAGCTTTAGTAAACAGATCGGCACGTTGGTGATCGGTGTGGATTTTAACAACATTGATAAGTTTCTTTTCATAATAATCTCGTATGAAATGATACTTAATCTCAATGTGTTTGGTTTTTGAGTGCTGTAAAGGATTACGAGTGATCTGTAAAGCAGCTTCGTTATCAACATAGATAGGAGTAGTTAGAAAATCAAAACCGTAGTCGCACATTTGCTGTTGAATCCATAGAACCTGCGAGCAGTAACTAGAAGTCGCAATATACTCAGCTTCACAGGTTGAGGTAGCTACACAAGTCTGTTTTTTGCATTGCCACGTGACTAGGCGATTTCCCAAAAACTTAAATCCTGCTGATGTTGACTTTGCATTAATCTTGCAGCCAGCATGATCAGAATCACTGAATGTTGTCAGATCAAAGTTATCATCCTTAGGGTACCATAGACCAATGTCTGGGCGACCCTTCAAATAACGAAAGATCCTTTTCACAGCCATCAAATGAGAAACTTTTGGAATGAATTGGTAGCGCGCCAAAAGACATGTTGTGTACATTATACCGGGTCTTGAAGCAGTAAGATACATGAGAGATCCGATCATAGCACGGTAGAGAGATGGTTCCACATGTTCACCCATTCCGTCAGGAGTAACCCTATGATTTCGAGCTAATGGAGTTCCCAAAGGCTTTGAGTCTTCCATTTGAAATCGCTTGAGAATTTGGTTTGATGAATGAAGATTCCTTCCTTTGATTGCTGAACCTGCAAACCTAAAAAGAAAGTCATTTCTTCCATGGAACTCATCTTGAACTTCTCCTGCATAACCTGCTTGAATTCTTTGCACATTCGTTCGTTGGTAGACCCAAAAATAATATCATCAACATATACTTGCACTAGCAGCAAATCCTCGTTCCTTTCCTTGATGAAGAGAGTACAGTCGATCAATCCTCATCGAAAACCATTCTTAGAAGATAGGTAGACAACGTTTCATACCAAGCCCTTAGAGCTTGATGAAGACCATATAACACCTTGTTGAGAACCCAAACCTTATCAGGATGGATTGGATCTTCAAAACCTGGCGGTTGCTCAACATATACCTCTTCCTCAACCACACCATGAAGAAATGCACTCTTCACATCCATTTGATAAACAGTGAACTTCTGTAGGACGCATAAGCCAAGAAAATTCTTATGGCCTCAAGTCGTGCAGCTATTGCATAAACTTCATTGAAATCAATGCCTTCAACCTGATTAAAGCCCTGGACAACCAATCGCGCTTTATTTCTCACAACAACACCTCGGTCATCCTTCTTGCATTTGTACACCCATCGTGTACCAATCTTCTTGTAGTTATCAGGTCTGTCAACTAACTTCCACACACCCAACTTCTGAAACTGCTGAAGTTCTTCTTCGCATGGCTTCAACCCAAGAGTCTTATTTCATTGCCTCTTTCCAAGATTTTGGTTCAACTTGGCAAACATAGCAAGCAAAAGACCAATCGTTCTATCCCCCAGATTCTCTTATTTCTGAATACAGGCCAGCATTCTAGTTGTTTCGAAGCTGATTACGCATCTGCACACCACTTTGGACATCTCCAATAATATTCTGCTGGGGATGGGCATTATGGATTCGAGTTTCTGGAACATCGGGAACTCGAGAGTTTATACCCAAATTGTTGATATTCATATCAACAGTCAAATCGAGTGCTGGATTTGATTAGGATGTAGATGCATGACCTTCAGTCGTGCCTAGAGGTTGTATATTTGATGTGACATCTGAAATTCCAGGGACCGCACCAAAGGTTACTTCATTTGCATCATGAAACTCATCATTTTCTGATGAAACATTATAATCTGCAGCATCTTCGAATTCCTCATTTTGAACAAGATTGTTAACTGAAGTCGACACTTGAGGGTTAACAATAATTGGTCGAACTAATTGACGAGTCAACTGTTGTATCACTTTCCAGTAACATTTGAGTTGCAGCAGAGGCATCATCAAAAGTTGGCAGATTAAAGGAGTCGAACAGTCCATCGTAGTCAAACATCCAAGGAGCACCCAGGGCTCTTACTGATTCTGTGTATCTCTGAACCTTGACTTCACCCCGTTCTTCAATCTTCTTCGAAGAGAAATTCCACACCCTGAAATTCGGAGTAGCATATCCAAGAAAGAAGCCTTCGGACCAAACTTTCCATGTGGATCAATCATAGTGCATGGAGCTCTAAAAGGTTCTAAGAAAGAAACATCTGGTTTCCTTTTATGTAGCAACTCAAAACATGTTTTCCCGTGTCTCTTTACCGTTAGAAATCTATTCATCGTGTAACATGCAGTACCAACAGCTTCTCCCAAAAATTGAACGGGAAGTTCTGATTCTACTAACATGGTTCTTGCTGTTTAATCAGAGTTCTATTCTTCCTCTCAGCGACACCATTCTGTTATGGAGTGTAGCAGAACTGTACTCATGCAAAATGCCCTCTGAAGAATAGTACTCATCCATAACTTAATTCTTAAATTCGATGCCATTGTCGCTTCTGATTCTCCTTACCTTCAGATTGTACAAATTTTCAAGAAGTGTTAGGAGATTCTTGAGAATTTCGAGAACTTCACTCTTGTGTGCCAACATTCACCCATGAAAATCTGGAGTAGTCATCAGTAACTACTAAACAGTAGGAATCACCAAAGGTAGTCTTGTGTTTCATAGGTCCAAAGAGGTCGATATGAAGACGTTCCAGAGGCATGTTCACTGTGTTGATCTTCTTCACGGGATGAGATTTTCTAGCTTGCTTTCCATTCTGGAACGATACACAGATGTCTTGAAGATGAAAGTTCTTGACTGGTACACCATTCACAAGATTATTCTTCACCAAATAGTTCATTTTCCTCAGGTGAATGTGTCCCATTCGTCTGTGCCAAGAGATTGATTCCTTTTCGGTGGCTTTTGAGACAAAACATGTGACTTTCGCAGACGTTGTAATAGCTTGACTCATATCAAGAATATACAAGTCGTTAATTCTCGGTGCCGATAAGAGAATCCATTCTTTAGGGATCTTGAATCCGGGTTTCAGCACATAACATCCAGCATCGTCAAAATGTTGAACTTCTTGTCGCATATTTGAGAAACGCTAAGAAGATTGTGATCAATTTGTCGCACATAATTGATCTTATCAAAACTCACAACACCATTGGAGGCCATTCCCTCTCTAGTGATGTATCCACCTTTATCACCAGTATAGGCAACATAACCACCCCGAATGCTTTTCACATCATACAGGAGTCGTAAGTCGCCCGTCATATGCCTCGATGTTCCACTGTCAACATCCAATGACTATTCACAATTCCTCCTGGAACACCCTGCACATTTTGAAAACCATATCAGTTTGAGATGAGGACCCAAGCCTTAGTGATCTTGGGTCGCCCTTTATCATCAAGAAATGTGATTTCTGTTTCTTGATAATTTGCAAATTTTGAGCATCCTCTTGAACCATCACCGGTCTTAGGTTTCCAAGATTTATGTAATTTACCAGAATTAACATTATTTACAGTTTTAACAATTTCTGGTTTTATTAAATTTGATGAACTTGGATTCCTTTCTGAAGAATCTGGTTTTAAAGCTTTTTTAATTACTTTTACTTGTTTACGTCTCTGTTTTTCTTCTTGTTCTTTAATAATTCTTTTGTCTTGTTTTGGAGAAACAGATCGATGTTGGCAAGTTGGTTCAGAAGGGATTCTTTCAACAAATCTTGGGTTGGATGGATTTGTACAATTTTTGATAATGTGGGCAAATTCTCCACATTTGAAAAATGTTCTCCTTTCAACAAAATTGAGAGATCGTGTTTCACGGCTTGATGTTGAACTTGTGGGTCTTGAGGTACTGGGTTCATTTTCATTACACCCATTTGTGTGTTGAGTGTAATTATTTTGACTGTTTCTTTTCAAAATCTTGACTTTGTTTACAAAATCTATATTAGACTTGCCTTCAAAGGTCTCGACTTTATCAGTACCCGTAGAACTCACAAATTTAACATTTTTAAGCTTCTTCTTGTAGCGAGAGCCTTTTGCTTCAACCTTAGGTTGTGGAGCTTTAGGCTTTTCAACTCGCTTCTCTTGTTTTTCTCTTGAAAATGATAATGGTTGTGATTTGGTTGGCTTTTCCTTCTCTAAAAATCTGGTCGTTGAATTTTCAAACACTTGATCTATAGAGATTGGATTTACGTTTTTAATTGCCAAATCTTTGTTAGAGTAGATTTTCTTATCTCCAACCAGAGTATACAACACATTATCTGTTTCATCTGTAGACACTTTTGTCTTGACAGATTTCTTAGGATCATTTTCTTGATTGTCAACAGGTTTAGTACTGTCACACCCTGACCCGCAGCGGAAATGGTAGTCGGGGCATGATTGGGTTTTCATCAAAGCTCATGACATTTACTATAAAGTTTCATATTTATTATTTCTCTTTAAAGAAGAAGTTACAATAAACATACAAACACAACATGTTCAAATACATTTTCATTCAAGTTACAAAGTAAAGTACAATTACAAAGGAAAACAAAACTAAATGTCCATTCCAAAGCATTAACTTGTTTATTCTTCTAGGCCATCCTACGTGTATCTTTTCTCAACTGGATCACCTGTATCATGTGTAAAAATAGGTTTTTTTGGGTCAACAAAAGTTGGCGAGTGAATCTTAGAAAACATTTGAACGCATTTATTATATTGGTTATAAAAAGGTGCATAACCACATATGAGTAAACGTAAATGTAAATTTAATCACAAAACACATAATATCAAATAATGCACAAGCACACACACCAAATGATGAACAATGAGATCAAGGCTCAATCAGCCGATCTAATGAGGCACGCGATGTTCAACTCGTCTCCCACGAGGAACTGATGGGCCTAATGAATGATTGCACGCAACTTGACAAAATGTAAACACGCATCACAACAAACAATATTTACATCATAAGTTTAGGTCATATAATGGTAATAGCACAAGTTTGAATAAACGAAATAATTAAAGCGACACATGATACACCCCAAAACGTGAATAAAAGGGGGAATTTGTAAGGATTCACTCACAGTGGGTGCGTTTCCTGGATGACGATGAATGCGCACGAATTTTAGGATTTGATCGACGAGGAAAACTAACCTAGAATAATAACGAAATGGTTCGGTAAATAAATGGATTTTATTTGAGATTAATAATTTTAATTCATAACCTTAATAGGATTTTAGATTTATTTTTGTGAGTTTAAGGACATTTTCTAACTTTAAAAATATTATTTTTAAGTATTTTTAAATAATTTTCTGATTAAATAAATTAAAAAAAAAAAGAAATAAAAAAATGTTGACTTTTAACCATGTTGACCGTTGACCGTTGACCGTTGACCGGTCGAACTGTGTTTATTCTATGTGCTGAGTGAGGTTCGAACTCGTGACCTCCCGTATACATGCACGCAGCTCTACCAACTGAGCTACGTGTCTAACCCGAAATAATCTCGTTTTTAATTATATATATATACAAATTAGATTAATTCATTTCTGTTTCTATTTAAAAAGCTTTGATAATTGCCAGAACCGGTTACAGAAGCAGGATTCGAACTCGAGACTTACAGTTCGTGTCAACAGCCCAACCAGTTGGCTGTGTGTCTAACCTGTTAGTTTTCTTGATCTTTATTTTATTTAAACACTTTCTGTGAAGCGATATGACTTGTTCTAAAAACAATGGATTTAATTTCAGTGGATCGGAACACAAACAGACTCAAACCCGGTATCATGTATGTAAAATGCACACAGTCCACCGCTGGACTGTGTGTCTAACCCATTTAAATTACTGATTTTAATTATATTTATAAACGACTCGCTGTTCATCTTCTTCGTTTTATGAAACCAGAGAATCAACCCGACTGTTTAATCAATCATTCTTATTGAATTAATTGATTGATTATTACTGATAACGAAAATAATTTAAACAGAAAAGGATTTAGGATGTTGTACCGAACAGTGTGATCTCCGATGAAGTTCCGGTGACTGAAAGAAATTCCGGTGAAGTGTAACTTGCGACAGAGGATCTACAGGAAGTTTGCGGTGAGTGTGGGTGACTTCTGTCGAAGCTCTAGAAGTCCTATTTATAGAGTAAGGCAATAATGGGATAGATTCGGTTTCCGACGAGGTTCCGACGAGTTGCGAATTTTTCTGGCGTAACTTTCTGATGAATATAAGTTGATATGATATTAGGGAGAGTGTTTGTGCAGTCGAATAGGTTCCCTAAGCCCTTTATTTATAGTTGAAAAGGGATTGCAGAGGTTGAATTTCAGTTTTTGAAACTTCGGTTTAAATCGGGTATGCGCAAGTTGTCTGCATAACGGATTGAACGCGGTTTGACTCGATTTGAGTCTAGATGCATGATTGAGAGTCGGTTTCGTGATCAATTGAAGAGTAAACGGAAATCTTGATGATTTCCGGTTGACTGGGTGCCGTCACTTTGGGCGGGTGTTCATTAATTAAGTTTCGAGACTTGTATTAATTCTGTTTAATTTAGAGTCTTATCAGATAAATGCATGTGGCGGAGTGGTGTGAAGTGTGTTTGGTTATAGGCGAGACCCGGGTTTGAAACCCGGCGTCTACATTAATTTTTTTATTCATTATTTATTAGAAATTTTTAATTATGGTTTTTAAATTCTAATATATTTATTAGTTATGTACCGTTTAAAATTAATTTGAGCAATAAATATGCAACGAAAATTATAACTGGATATTCGATTAATAAACGAAGCGGGTTTTGGAAACCCGTTTTTCGACGAATGTTACAGTATCCCCTACTTTTAGTGGTATATTTGGCTTGAATGGTGGGTGTTTTAATTTGACAATTACATAATTAGAAGAGGGTGAGAGTTTAAATTTTATTTGAGGCGGTAACGTTCCTAGTAAGGGTTGAATACCCTGCTACAGGAATCGCTTTTTGATGCCTAAAGTATAAGAATGCGGAACAAGGATAAACAGAGTTGATTAACTAGGCATGATTTTTATGCATAAGAGTTTTGAGAGAATTGATACGTTTGGAAAGATAAGGTTATATCATAAACAAAATTTCAACCATGACGACATTAAAACCTACACGGAACCTCTCATAACCGCCTGACAACGCTTTTGATCCTTTGACAAGAATACTTATATATAGGAAGTACCAGCGGCCTATCCACCATATTCTTGTCAAATTTTCATTGGCTTTATCAGTAAATTATGATCAGTTCTATGTGACTCTAAAACATAAACAAACACAAAAGCTTAAGTCTAAATTCTGAAAGGATACATGAATGAATGATGACAGTACCTCTCTCGTTTGTTATGATGAAGGGGTTAGTCTATGTAAAAGTGAGACACAACCCAACTTCTTTAAATGATGTGATCGAGGTACGTCGAGATGTTTGATGATATGAATGTTAAATCAATGGGTATAAAACAAAACTGTAATATCAATTCGCATTAAAATTCTTGGATACATAAATTCCCAATTTATAACTGGGAGACGTAAAGATTGAGATAACGTAAAGAAAACATTAAAATTAAACGGTTGAAGTTGAGTCTTGACTATTGGTAAGGGAAGGCTAGTTGGGTGATTCGTTTGGGTCGTTATTATCTTCAACAGGATTGGTGTTGATGTTGTAAGCTCTTCCTCTTGCTGGTGGTGGAGCTGGGTTTGCTTGATTTGCTTGGTTAACTGGGTTTGCTTGAGCTTGGGCGTTTATGATGTTGACCAATCCAGGGCACGTGTTTCTAAAGTGGGTAGGGTCGCCACAATTAAAACAAGCTCGAACATATGGGAACATGGGGTATTGGGGTTGTTGATATGTTTGGATCATGTTTAGAGTAGGGGGTGAGGCTTGGTTTTGAGGGGCACGACAAGTTTTGCTCCAATGACCATAACGTCCACAATTTGCACACAGTCGACAAGGTACGGTAGATGGATGGTGATAAAAACAGGTGTTGCATTGAGGGTGAGGTCCAATGTAAGGTTTCTTATTTGGGTAAGTAGAGTTAGGTGCTACTTGAGTGATTGGGATAGCTGGAGGGGTATGGCTTGTGAAGCTGCTTGATTGCCTTGGGTAATAGCGAAATTTTGCCCGTCTCGTTTTCTCTTAGGAGTGGTTTGAGAAGAGGATTCGGTTTGGGTGGAGTTTGAGGTTTTGGTTGATGCTTTATCCTTCTTCTTCTCCTCCGTGAAGTCTTTATTCCGTATGCGGTTTTCGGTGAGCTCTGTATCTAACTCCATTGCTGCTTCCAAAGTTGCAGGTGTGGTACTTATTACAGGGTCTTGAATTTTTGAAGGAACACCTCGAATGTAGTGCTCGATCAAACGGTATAGGGGAGTGAACAAGTTGGGGACCATCTGATTTAACTCAAGGAATCTCTTGTTGTATGTGGTGTGGTCGCCCTCCTTTTGTTTCAAAGAATAGAACTCATCTTCCAATTTCTTGATTTCGCTTCTTGGACAAAAACGTCTTGTCATGATTTCCTTTAACTCTTCCCAAGTCAAAGTCATAGCATTCTCAGTACCTCGCTTGGCCTTCTCTGTATTCCACCATGTAAGTGCTACTCCAAACAAACGACCGGTAGCATATCGCACATTGCGATCATCGGGACAGTCGCAATTGAGAAAAGTGTTTTCCATCTCCTCAAACCAATGGAGGAGAGCGGTGACACCTTCAGTCCCTTCGTATTTTGGAGGATCTCAGGATTTGAAATGCTTGAAGGTGCATTTAGTGGCTTTTGGGAGAGGATTGACAATGTTTTGATCTTCTTGGTTAATTGGGTTGACGGGATTAGCGGTAAGGGCCTGTTGTACCTGAATTACGATGTTGGGTATTACGGCAGCCATTTGTTGAGCAATTTGGGCAGCCATGCGCTCGCGGGATTTTCCTGATTTCATTTTTCTACGAGAGAGGCTAGAAGACATCTACAAGAAATACGTATCAAGAGTATGAGTTTGACGTTTTAGGGGTCATGTGTCGTATTTAGGAATGAACATTCATAAAATAAATGAAGAATAATAAATTTACTACATCCATAGGATGTCTTGGGCTTTGCTCGTAATTGGGCCTTGCATGCCGCCATACTTCACCTTCGTAATCATGTGGGCCCCCATGATTACCGGGTCTTTCATATGGTTCGCATGTGTTAGCCTGGTAACGTACACTAAAACCCGGAGAAAATCGAGAAATATGTATGTAACGTATGAAATTCGGAGTGCATCCAGGTGTGGACACGGTGACACCTCAAAGTGGGGTTAGTTCGAACGACGTTTGGTGTGGCATGCTTTGGCCTAATAGGTCCTTCGTACTCTCATCCTTAGTCCCCAGGTAGGCAAACTGGTCCTTATATTGGATTTATACGAATGCCAACCTAGACAGGATGTTCCGACTACCGGTACTTGTACCCTTACAGTTACTACATGCCCGTCGTAGAACTCACTTTGATGAGATTGAAAAACGAAAATTGCGACAAAATCTTGAATAAAGGAATATGAGGATGATTTGAATATGTGAACATTGAAATAGGCGTGATGAATGTATAAGTAAGCTTGTTATGTTTGACAATAAGTATAACTCATTAAATATCACACAATATGATAGTGGAAGTGTTTGCATGCATTTGTGTGTGTAATAAATACGAAACAAATAAACATCATGAGTTTGCATGTAACCACATAAACAATTAAAATCTAATCAACTATAGTATAGGCTCTAAGGGTCTAATAACCTATCTTATATCCCTATAGTCAAAAGCTCTGATACCAATCTGTCACAACCCTGACCCGCAGCGGAAATGGTAGTCGGGGCATGATTGGGTTTTCATCAAAGCTCATGACATTTACTATAAAGTTTCATATTTATTATTTCTCTTTAAAGAAGAAGTTACAATAAACATACAAACACAACATGTTCAAATACATTTTCATTCAAGTTACAAAGTAAAGTACAATTACAAAGGAAAACAAAACTAAATGTCCATTCCAAAGCATTAACTTGTTTATTCTTCTAGGCCATCCTACGTGTATCTTTTCTCAACTGGATCACCTGTATCATGTGTAAAAATAGGTTTTTTTGGGTCAACAAAAGTTGGCGAGTGAATCTTATGAAAACATTTGAACGCATTTATTATATTGGTTATAAAAAGGTGCATAACCACATATGAGTAAACGTAAATGTAAATTTAATCACAAAACACATAATATCAAATAATGCACAAGCACACACACCAAATGATGAACAATGAGATCAAGGCTCAATCAAACGGAGCCGATCTAATGAGGCACGCGATGTTCAACTCGTCTCCCACGAGAACTGATGGGCCTAATGAATGATTTGCACGCAACTTGACAAAACGTAAACACGCATCACAACAAACAATATTTACATCATAAGTTTAGGTCATATAATGGTAATAGCACAAGTTTGAATAAACGAAATAATTAAAGCGACACATGATACACCCCAAAACGTGAATAAAAAGGGGAATTTGTAAGGATTCACTCACAGTGGGTGCATTTCCTGGATGACGATGAATGCGCATGAATTTTAGGATTTGATCGACGAGGAAAACTAACCTAGAATAATAACGAAATGGTTCAGTAATAAATGGATTTTATTTGAGATTAATAATTTTAATTCATAACCTTAATATGATTTTTAGATTTATTTTTGTGAGTTTAAGGACATTTTCTAACTTTAAAAATATTATTTTTAAGTATTTTTAAATAATTTTCTGATTAAATAAATTAAAAAAAAGAAATAAAAAAATTTTGACTTTTAACCATGTTGACCGTTGACCGTTGACCGGTCGAACTGTGTTTATTCTATGTGCTGAGTGAGGTTCGAACTCGTGACCTCCCGTATACGTGCACGCAGCTCTACCAACTGAGCTACGTGTCTAACCCGAAATAATCTCGTTTTTAATTATATATATATACAAATTAGATTAATTCATTTCTGTTTCTATTTAAAAAGCTTTGATAATTGCCAGAACCGGTTACAGAAGCAGGATTCGAACTCGGAACTTACGGTTCGTGTGCACACAGCCCAACCAGTTGGGCTGTGTGTCTAACCTGTTAGTTTTCTTGATCTTTATTTTATTTAAACACTTTATGTAAAGCGATATGACTTGTTCTAAAAACAATGGATTTAATTTAGTGGATCGGAACACAAACAGACTCAAACCCGGTATCATGTATGTAAAATGCACACAGTCCACCGCTGGACTGTGTGTCTAACCCATTTAAATTACTGATTTTAATTATATTTATAAACGACTCGCTGTTCATCTTCTTCGTTTTATGAAACCAGAGAATCAACCCGACTGTTTAATCAATCATTCTTATTGAATTAATTGATTGATTATTACTGATAACGAAAATAATTTAAACAGAAAAGGATTTACGGATGTTGTACCGAACAGTTGTGATCTCCGATGAAGTTCCGGTGACTGAAAGAAATTCCGGCGAAGTGTAACTTGCGACAGAGGATCTACAGGAAGTTTGCGGTGAGTGTGGGTGACTTCTGTCGAAGCTCTAGAAGTCCTATTTATAGAGTAAGGCAATAATGGGATAGATTCGGTTTCCGACGAGGTTCCGACGAGTTGCGAGTTTTTCTGGCGTAACTTTCTGATGAATATAAGTTGATATGATATTAGGGAGAGTGTTTGTGCAGTCGAATAGGTTCCCTAAGCCCTTTATTTATAGTTGAAAAGGGATTGCAGAGGTTGAATTTTCAGTTTTTGAAACTTCGGTTTAAATCGGGTATGCGCAAGTTGTCTGCATAACGGATTGAACGCGGTTTGACTCGATTTGAGTCTAGATGCATGATTGAGAGTCGGTTTCGTGATCAATTGAAGAGTAAACGGAAATCTTGGTGATTTCCGGTTGACTGGGTGCCGTCACTTTGGGCGGGTGTTCAGGAATTAAGTTTCGAGACTTGTATTATTTCTGTTTAATTTAGAGTCTTATCAGATAAATGCATGTGGCGGAGTGGTGTGAAGTGTGTTTGGTTATAGGCGAGACCCGGTTCGAAACCCGGCGTCTACATTAATTTTTTTATTCATTATTTATTAGAAATTTTTAAATATGGTTTTTAAATTCTAATATATTTATTAATTGTGTACCGTTTAAAATTAATTTGAGCAATAAATATGCCATGAAAATTATAACTGGATATTCGATTAATAAACGAAGCGGGTTTTGGAAACCCGTTTTTCGACGAATGTTACAAGTACTGGGAGCAGCAGAGAGTTCTACTCATTTCCTTTTATCAAGAGATTGATCCTGATCACTTCTGATTGATTCATCATCTGATGTATCATCTTCCTCTATTTCAGATGGATTTTGATCAACATTAGATGACGAGTTTTCTTGTTTGCTTGGTTCTTGTGAGGAATTGTCTAGCTTGAACCCTAATCTTGCTGCAAATTCTTCATTAAGTGGTACGGAGGGTTCAAAGCGAGGCATCTCCTCTTCATCAGGCAATTTGGTATAGTTGTGTTTGATCGGGGGTGGACATGACTTATACCCAATGCGTTTAACATCTCCTTTTAGTTTTTGAACATCAATGATATGATCAAGCACATATCGGGAGTTAGAATAACTGTCCAATTTAAGCTTGATCGCATCATGTTCGCATTTGACGATGGCTAACTCTTTCTTGGTTTCTTCAAGGAGATTAATGTAGTTATTAATTCCTGTCTGTTTATTCAAAACTGTTTTTGTTAATTCAGAAATGATTTTCTTTAGGGTTTCTATTACAGATTTGAACTCTTTTTCATTTCGAGTTAAAGCCAAGTTCGCCTCTTAGCATTTAGATAGTTCAATTACTAACTTTTGATTATGACTGTTGATCGTTTCATATTTTGTTTTTAATTCAGCATAGTCATTGCAAACTTTAGGAGAGTCGGAATTTACCTGACTTGTAGAACCGGCAACATTCGCCATGAAGGCAGTATGATGAGGAAAGGCTGCACTATCTGTAAAGAATCTTTCTGTATCTGTTGATGCAGCTTCAGCTGTCTTCATCAAAAGCACCTTTTCACTCTTCATCTTCTTAGCTTCATTCAGCGACTTTCTGACCTCAGCATCACTTCCTTCTCTGATTTCTGAATCAGATCCATAACCACCAGAACTTGAGCATTCTTCATCAGAACTACCAGTATACCCTGAAGTATCATCATCATCTGAGCTATCAATGCTGTGAACGTGCTTGATTCAATTGATGATCTTGGCACAACATGTAGTTCCTCCGTTACTCTCATTTCCCAATTGAATTGACCAATCGTATCCTTCATCGGCTTGAACTGACCATATTTTGTATCCTTCTTGCTCTCCAAACTGGTTCTTCCTGTTCTGCTCATGTAATTCTTTGCTCTTCTCACTGCACTAGCAAACGCCCACTTGATATCCATTAGCTCCATCTCATCTTTGTCTATCTGCTGATAGTCTTCATTTGTCAAATTGATGTTTCCAATTTGACCAGCTACTAATCCGCAGTAAGCACTGACCATGGTGTTTAGAAGTTCCATATGCTCTTGAGCAACTTCTACGCTGACCTTGGAAAGATGTGATGTGTCAAGTCTGACAGTGTTGGGGTTTGCATATTGAAGGTTGTTTCCATAGAAAGCCTGTTGAGGAGCTTGCTGTGGAACTTGAGGTGCTAAATCTCTTGGTTGTGGTAGAAAGACTTTCGGATCAAAAACTTGTCCATAGGCTTTAGTACTTGAGCCTGCAGACTGATTTGCTTGAACAGGTTGTGGTAGAAAGGGATACACATTTAACACAAACGCGGTTTGAAGCTTTGGTTGTTGGCTTGCACTGATACCTGTATTAATACCTCTGAAGTACATCTTAGGGTTTTGTGGAACAGTGAATCTTTGTGCCTTTCGAAGTTCTTCTTCGTTCTTGTTTTCCAGTTTCTGCACAAATTCATAAATACTGATTGAGTCCAAAACACCTGTATGTTTTAATAAGTCAATAAATTGACCCCATTTTGGCAGTAATGCGTCAGCAAAGCGCATCACGATTTCTTGCGGAGATGCTAACACTTTGTAAGAGTACATTTTGGTAAGAAGATGGTAAAACCGTGTGGTCATATCATTCAATGTTTCATTTTCCATGAACATAAAGCCTTCAAACTCCTTCTTAAGCAGATCATGCTGAATTTTTCTGGTTGTAGCATTCCCTCTCCTCTTGCTTCCAAAGTATCCCACAAATTTTTCGTGGTCGTACAGTACACAAACTGATGATAGATATCTTTAGGGAGTGCCTGTGTTAGGATAGCAAAAGCCTTTTTCTCTAGATCATATGCATTTTTGTCACTTTCATCTAGATTGGCTAAGGAGGTTGGATTCGATCCGGCTTCTTCGAGTGATTCTTTATAGGTGTAGTAAAACAGGTCCACAATTCTGTGTTCTGACCGAGAACATATGTGTGAAAACGACTCTTCCACGAGGGATAATTGTTCATATGGTTTAGCTTCGGCAGACGGTTATTACTCCCAGTTTTACTCTCACTCATTAGACGAGTTTGGATGCTCTAGTTCTGGTTTGCGACACACGCCCATTGATTTGCGATAATCATGACCGTATGTTGAGGCATCAATGACTTAATCCATGAGGTTGCAGAGCTTTGCGAAGACTCCTGATTTATGTTTGAACCACTACTCCAATCCCACGGATTAGAACTCATTATATTTTCTTGATTATGAAAAATTGAAAGGTTTAAAGTTTGAATTTTTGAAATAACAGTTCCCTTTTAAAAATTCACAATTTTGAAGAAAATATCAATTTTTGAAAACACAAATCTTGAAAAGCTGAAACACGATAAACACCTACTAAAGAAGGTTATTCGTATGAACCAATGTTTCGTACGGATAAAAGTTCTTCGTACGAACAAGATACTTTGTACGGAGGACCTTCTTCGTGCGAACCAGGTTGTTCGTGCGGATGACTAATCTTTCGCAACGGCAGCTTGGTTCTTCGTGTGATGTGTTATTCGCACAGGCTGTTTTTCGCAGTGTTTCCCAGAGGAATCTTTTGCAGAGTTGGTTTGGTGAAAACTTTCCTTTTCTTGTACAGACTGGTTTTCGAAAGTGGCATGTTGTCTACCCAATTTTAGTTAACAAGACAAACATTCCATCAACTTTTACAGTTATAACAGTCAAAGTCCAAATGTCAGAAAGTTGGTCAACCCTACAACACAATTCCGATGAGTTTTCCGGTGAGTTTCTTCTGCAAATGTCTTCAACTTGAACAAAAGAAAATTTTAAGAAAAACCAGATTTTAACATGTCTCTGTGTATTCTAACTAGGTTTTTATGAAAATTTTCTGCATGCAATAGGTTTTAACCAAGTTTTAAGTTAGTTATCTTTTCAAAACTTAAGTTTTCTGCTGGAAGTTCAAGAACACTTCAAGAAACCTTCAAACTAGCTCAGACACACACTAAGCTTGGTTTTGAACAAGGAAGAGATCCATAGGCTCTGATACCACTTGTAGGTCAACATGGAGGATCAAGTTAAACCTGCTTCCTTGTTCATGCAACACACATATAAGTGCGGAATCCAAGTATGCATGAAAACCAAAGCAAAGTAGAAGACACACAGGATAACCAAAGATTCAATATCTTGATTAACTGATGAGAACTAGTACAAACATATACAAACAATGTTCATACAGACTCTATGCATTCACTCTGTGCTCTCAAGGTCTCAGCTTAGTATCCACTGGTCACTCGCATGAACTCTCTCACATATTCAAACCTTTCTACTGAGAAGGTCATGTCTGCTTATATAGTGCAAACACTAAGCAACAGTACCAAGTATGTTGCTGGTCATACGAAACACCAAAAGACACGAAAGACATTCTCCAAATAGACTCGTACGAGTGAATTGGCTCGCACGAAACAATAACCTTGCTCGTACGAATCAAGCTGAAAGCTTGATTGTGTAAGCTTGGTCATGCGAACTGTGTGACTCATATGAGCAACTTCTTGCTCGTACGAAGCATTCCCGTTCACACCAAATGTTTCCTTTGGAGATCGTGCCACAGACATGACGTACCTAACACTCAACAGTATGCACATATGCAACTGTTGTACACAGACATTCTAAACGTCTTACAAGATTAAGATAGGAGGATATCTTGATCTGGCTGACACTACCAATCTATACAGACACAATACATAAGGACCGTACAATTACAGAGGTAACTGATAACAAGCTATAAACACAAAAGTGTATCAACAAAAATACATATCATAAGGTGGTGTAGTCCAATTGGTTACGTCTTGCGACTTAGAAACTAGAGGTCTGGGGTTCAAACCTTGCTAATGACATTATTTTTACCAGATTTTCTAATTAATAACATCATATTTCTTATATAAATAATCAGATTTATAAGACAAATATAAATGATTAAGTAGCTCACTAGTTAAGTCTTTTACTTAGAACCTATAGGTCACAAGTTCAAATGTTGCGACTAACATTTATTTTTAGGTAATGCTTATTTTATTTAAACCTCCATTTAATTCTTATTTACTTATTATATTCTAATAATTACGATAATGCAACTAAAAATAATATTTGTTTCATTAGTAAATACAAATATACATGTACATATTCTTAGCAAAACTAATTTAGATAATTGATTTCTTAAACAAACTTGAGCATTTAAATTAGACATGGATTAATCAAGATCTCTAGATAAATAGTGTATATATTATATATATACCAACACAACCTTACGAAAAGTATGGACACGATGTAGGTTTATACGAACACGCTCTGAAAGTATATATTTTTAAGACAACAAATCAAGAAATAACGTATGAATCCTTACCCCTTCTCCTTTCGTTATCGGGTTCGATTGTTTAGAAACCCGTTGATTATCGTTTCTTTAGGAACTCCTAACGTCTTTGGACTATCGATTCGTTTGAGTGTCTGTCCATTTCCTTTTCAGACTTAAACTTTGACTTAATATCATGAGATAGGATTTTGATTACATTGTACACATTATCACATGTTTCAATATTGATTATATGGTTACTCTATACTATTAAACTGGATTACCACTTATGACTGACTGTGCTTTGTTACCCTGAGGTCCACGCTTCTCGTGGAGTGTCCCACGGGTACATTATTGAGACCCCAATAACGTGTCCCTAGGTACAAGTGTGGTACATAGCAATAATGAGGCGTATGGATTAATCCTATGAATGTTGTAAGTATATGGCTTGTGTGTGCCTACACCCATCATACCTATTACTCTTTGGCTCAAGGGCATATCCGTATGATACAATTTTCTAGTTGACTTGCTTTATATATATTGTATCATATTACTGTTATTGGTTATTACTGTTATTGTTACTGTTACCGCTATTACTATTTAAGCCAATTATTCCGTACTAGACATTCAACCCATTTTGTATATTTTATTTCACCCACGTTACCTTGGATAGGGTGAAGAGTGAAGAATAAACCCGAGGATGCTAACCCAAGATGTTTACCACTTTTATTGAAAAATTATATATTTTAGACCTCAAGGCTATGAACTATCTTTTAGAATGTAACCATAACTATAATATTAATGTAACTATGTCTTATGTTTCTGAGCACCATTAATAGTGATACGCCAGCCCTATTCATGTTAAGGTGTTACACAACCGGTTGCAAGAGGAACCTCATATCGGTCAAGCTGATACCACCTTTACATCCTGTTCCCTAGCCAACTGCCACGCATTGCTTTGGACTTATGAAATGTAAAAAAACCAAAGCATTCTAAAGACTGGGAAACGGCACCCAAGTATAAGATTTCATTGTTGGGACATAAAGATTGACTCTGCAGTACTTACGCTAAAGAGATCTGGTTCTGTCTAGGCTAAACATAAGTGAAACACGAAAACTAGGATTTTCCGCCAAACAAAATGGATATTTTGCAGGGTTCAAAAAAATCACACTTCAAACAATCTCGCCATATGGGTTCCAAGACTTCATTGTACGTTATAACATAACATCAATGCAGGTTTTTTTTTAATTCTGGAACCCGAATGGCGAACTTGGAATGTCCTCAACAACAGTTGATCAGCCATTTGGTTAAATATGCGCAACTAATTTTGAAGACTTAATTTAAAATTCTTAGTTTTCCTTCTGTAAAACACACAAAAAATAGACCAAGACCAACAAACTTTCCAAACCGAAAAGGAATACAAAAGGGCCTCAGAAAACTTCAGTCTTCTCGTCACAAATAACAATCGGACAATGTAGGCAAAACTTTATTCATCAACGGCCACAACAATCATAAAAATAGAAAGCATAATTCACAAATCAAACCCATCTGATAATTAATTATATCATTTGGCCTCAGAAATCTGTAGGCTTCTCTTCATTGTAAACAATCAGACAATGTAGGCAAAACTATTAATCATCATAGGCCATATTATGCAGTATGCTAATTGTTGAAACTTAAAAAAAAATAAAAAACAAAACTAAATAGGTGATCAGACGCGGATTAATGTGCAGTTGGGAAATTGGGATCTTCATCATTAACGTCAACAATGAAGGTGAAAATTATCGATGAGGATTCACAGCAGTCGGGTGTTGCGGCTATATAATGAAGATTAGTTTAGTTAGGGCAACCTGCATAATTTATTAAAGTCCAATGGGCTAGATGTAACAAATGTTTTTAAAGCCCAATGGGCTAGATGTAACAAATGTTTTTTTCTATGTGTTAAATAGCCGAAGATGATTAAAACTGAATTATATATTAGGGTGGAAGCGGTACTCATCCCAATTCCACCCTACCTGTCTAGTCCTGGGTTGTCATGTTAATTTCACACTTAAGTATCTTAGATGAGGCAAAACACTTGCGACGCCTACCCACAAATATCCTAGAACTATAGATCTCACCCTTTACTCCGTCCCACCAATCACACCCACCACCCTTAAAATCTGCAAACATCACAAGCCATTTGGTGTCATGCGTCAAAGACTACCCGGAGCAACAAGCCACCAAGCCAACCCCTAGGGTGGCGGCGGTATTACCGTAGGACAACGAACCCGTGAGGCTAACCCGGTTGGGTACTCCGCTCTGCGTTAAAATAAATAAATCAAAGTAACCAAATCATTTAAGAAAATGATGGCTTGTTAATGAATTTTTATGTGGTTAAACAGCGGGAAATGATTAACCAAATAAATGAAATATAACTGAGATATTAAAATAAATATATAGAGTAATGAAATCATTTAAGAAAATGATGGCTTGATTATGAATTTTTATAAGTTAGTTTTATGATTTTTCATTGTAAGCCTAGATGATAAATATGTTAGTCTTGGTTCATCTGGGCAAAGAAAAGACTTGATGTAATTTAGAAGAGAGTGAGAGTAGAGCAATATCTATAGTTAAAAAAAAGTTTTATGATCCAATTATAACTATATGTGTATAAATAACTAAAATATAATAACATTTACAACTTTTTTTTTCAATTTTTATAATAATATCGCGTATCAAAAACGTTTAGTTACTTTTTTTATAAATTAGTATTAACACCCCTCCCGCGTTGCGATGGGGACGTAAAACCATGACAAATAGCACATATGACACAACACCGCCAGCGACCACCAACACTGAAGTTGCGGCGTGTTAATGAGGAGAAATTAGACCCGAAACAAACTAAACTGATTTAGGATCCCGCGCATTGCGACGAACCTATCAAACGGGAAGAAATAGACGACATAAAAACATTGAACCATACACGCACGTTCCATCATGTTAGCTCGCAAAATTTAAAACGAAGCGTAAAACAAAACATAAAAACGTTGAACCCCACACGAACCTTACACCGTGATAACTCGCAAAATTTAGAACAAACGCAAAACGAAAATTTTGCGAAATAAGAGAAGTACAGGGAACCAAAGTTGAAAGTAAAAAAACTGTGAGATTAAACTAAAAAAAAAAAGAAAACTTTGGGCTAAAAGTAAAAAAAACCACCTTGTTTTAGGTTAAAAGTGTTATTATCATTTAAAAAGAACCCCGTAAACATAGAGTACGACTTCTCTTACGCATCTAACCTTAGATGCGAAACTGTCAAAACTATGTCGTTTTGATTAAAATTTCATTTAATCTCTTTATTTCATAAATTTATTTCCCACTTTATCTTGTGTTTCTTATATTTTCAATCTACATTTGCATCGTACTATTCTCGATAAAGCTGCTATGTCTTCTAATCTGGATTTACTCTATTTGATTAAACACTTCTTCGTATAAACATTAAGATCGGAACCTACTGTGTTTTAGTTGAATATGAATTAAAATTAATTTAATCTATATGTTTCATTAAACTTTTTATGAATTAAACAGAGGAAATAATGGCTACATATTAGCGTACGGCGTTCAAAGTGAACAGCGATGGAACAAGTAGTGGTTCCATTTTATGAGGATTATATATCATATATTTTTGTTTTCAGTTTTCACCAAGAAGATAGGACCGTAAAAAACGACTCCTTTCTTAGATTAGTCGTGCCAATAATTAACATTCGTGTACTTGTTTTCCAATGTAAGTTTTTATAGGTTCTCTGGAAGAACCCTACGTACGATTGGGTTTATCACATAATTGGCTAGAAAAAAGAGTGACAGGTCAAAGTATATGACGATATATTAGGTTACGACAGTGCCGGAGGTGAAGAACTATAAAGATTCAGCCATGTAGTTTAGATTAAACCATGTCACTCTGGATACTAGTATTGTTGCTCTAGAAAACATAACCCGAAAGATGAAAGAAATCAAAGCCTAAGTAGATAAGTGCAAGATATGTCGGGGAGTCATGGAACCTTAAAGTGCCCTTTGCTAGATCAAGAGCAGGTGAGTTTATAGGGGGTCAAAACCGAGGTCCAACTAATGCGTTCAATAATAACTATAATTCAAGTTGGAGAAACAATAAAAACTCAAATTGGCGTTCATCCGGTAATCACCTGCTTTCCAATCAAATCAAACTCAAAACCTAGGACAAGTCAGTTCAGCTCTACGATTGGTATGTTTATTTGCGACTCATAACAATAACATGCTTATGAGTTATTACCACCTCTACAATTAGTTGTACAACATGAAGACATGGATAAACGTTTTCAGTTAGAAATACCTCGTTACTTTTACTCAAACCTACAAGAGAAGATTCATAACATTTATTAATAACACTCTAATGTTTTTTTTCGATCTTAACCTACTACGCTAGAAATTCCAATACAAAAAATATCTAAAATTATTAAGTTTCAATAATATTTAAATTTAAGATTAAATTACCAAAATTAGGGTTGTCCAAAAAGCTCGGTTTGGCTCGCATACCAGCTCGGCTCGACTTAACTCGATTATTTTACTTTTAATATATTTTATTTTTATATATATTATACTATATCACAAAAACTTATTATTATTTACATGTGAATATGAGTGTAATTTGATATCTATACCATCTTTAAAGGTTGATTATCATACTAGTGAACTTATATTGTATTTCGTTGAAATTAAGAATGTATTTGGTGTTGCTGAACTTAATTTCGATGTTTATTTACGAAGGACATAACCTGTGATTTACTTAGGCGCTTTTCTTTTCTTTTTATTTAATTAAATTTATTACTATTGTTTTAAAATATTCTTAATTCATCAATTAACATATTTTTTATAAAATATATATGTTTTTATAATATATTTATTTTCATTTGTTTGATTAAATATTTACTTTTTTTTATTTTACATGTGATATAATTTTTATATTATGTTTTACATAAATCATTGGAGTGATCGAGTAATTTTTATCACTTTTATAATTATTATATGTTATTTGAACGAAATTTACAATAAAATATGAAGAAAAATAAGCATGCCGGTCGTGCGTTACGACGGGTCGGTTGAAACATAGATAAAAAAACATGCTACAATGTTGTATTTTGAAGACGAGCGTACGTCGGAAATTTTATAACACGTTTAAAATAACCGGTTTCTTTAAAAATGATACAAAATTTCAAAAATTTTCTAGAAAAACATAATTTAAACTAACTTGTCGTACCCGCAACCGACGTGCTTGTTTTTCCTCCATATTTTGGTGTAAATTTCATTCGTATAACATATAGTAATTGTGAAAGTGATAAAAAATAACTCGATAACACCAACGGTTTATGTAAAACATAGCATAAAAAATGTACTATTTGTAAAATAAAAAAAGTAAATAATTTGATCAAATAAATGGATATATATATATATATATATATATTGTGTTGTGTGTGTGTGTGTGTGTGTGACAAATGGCAAATAACCGGTAATTCCGTACAATCTAATCACTATTTTTATTTCATAATCTCATGCATATTATCGTAATTTAATTGCGTAACTAAGTCGTACGTCATATCGCAAGTATTAGGACAAGTAAATCAGGTCATATCATATACGGGTATCTGTTACTACGCAAAACAAACCAAACAATGTCCTAAAAGTGTTGGTAGAAAGTGTTGGGCGCACTATTTGCGGCTGCACTATTCGTGTCAGCAAGACCGCTAAAACGAAACAGAACAACGAATAACGGCATGTCAATGCCACAAGTGAGTCCATATATATATGAAAACACTAATATGGGAACACCCATTACAAAAATACACAACTTTCCGGTACAACGCCTAACTAGCAAAATTGTCTGTTTCGACCAAAAAGACGACAAATTTCAGTTTGTCCGCAATACTAATTCGGTGGATTCCGGATTTTAGAGTGATAACAAAACAATGTTGAACATCCTAAAACAATATGAGAATAGAAAAAAATGCATAAAAGATATCGTTTCCGGTTATTCGACAAACGGTGCACAACTCGACCGGAAAGCGACCGTCCGTCAAACCGGCGAACATTTTAGTGGCCGATAGCCTCATGCATGCACCTAGAGAACTAGTTAAGCCTCATTATGAACTCAGAATCCTTTCAACTATCTTGAGGTCAAGGAAACACAACTTCCGGAAAAGTTCGACGGCAAGAGATATAAGTGCCGATATCGAGCGAACGATCGAACGAAAGGCAGTTCGGCCATCCTAACTCAACATATATTCATCTAGCGAACTAGTTAAGCATATTTTTAGATCGAAAGTGAACTAAATAAACGTCATGACAATTGTGGTGGTCAAAAACCAAAGCTTCCGGTACTAAATAATAAGGTTCGTTTATTAGCGAATATTGTGTCGATGAGCGAACTAATGACGTTTTCGTCATCCGAAACTTATATTAATTTGTCAAGTGGACTAATTATCATAGATTAACACCCTAAACCCTAATTATATGCTAAGGATACAAGATCAACCCCCCCCCCCCCCCATAATCACAACACTTAAGTTAACTACTTAAATATCTAACAAATAAACCTAAGTTATAAAAAAGTTACACTTTACCCCCCCCCCCCTTCATGTGGAGGATTCAAGTGGGTCCCATACCCACTTGATTTGTGTTGAAAACATGAGATTAGGAGTATGGTGGAAAGATATGGATGTAACCTTTGATGGATGATAATTATATAAACATTGATCCTCACATTTTCCATCATTTCTTCACTTCAAAATTGAAACAACTTACCTACATCTCTCTCTCTTTCACACGGCCACCAAACACCACCATTAGACCACCAGAAGTCCACCATTAACCACCTTATTACACTCACTTTAAAGCCATTTCAAGACCATCCAAGATGCTAGTAAAGGTGGAGGACTATTAGGGCTTTCTTGGAGCTTTATTTTCTTCCTAGATCTTCACTACTCTTGTGCAACCATTGTAAGATATATTCTTCATATTCTAGCTTCTTACCATGTCTAGTTTAAGGAAGTACAAGTTGATCATCTTGAAAGTAAAGAAAATATAACTCAAAAACCCTAAACCACACCTTAATAATAACACTAAATATAATTATTATGTGTCGATTATGTGCTTATATGTTAACTAGTTAGCATGATGATGTTGATTAGTTAAAGTAAGGTATATAAAGTAGATGATCTTGTATGAATAAATATATAAATGACGATTTAAACATAGTGATATTTAAATCTAAACAAGATCATCAACTTCATCATCCACGAAGATTACTACAATCTAAAGGTGATTTACTACACATGAGTAATTTTTATAAAGAATAAACACTATGATTTAAGATGTAACCATCTTAAAAAGTATAGTATGCCAAGGGAGTTTAAAAATGAAAGACTTGATTTAATGATGTATCAAAAATGGTGGTTTAAAAATGCTAATAAATGTTGAAATCTCATTTTATTTTTATATGATTACCAAAAGCCATGGATGATGATGTGCATAAGGTGTAAACAAAATAATATGGGAGCTTAGATAATAGTTGATCTTGATTTTGAGTTTAAACATGATTTAAATACGTTTTAAAAACGTGGAAAACGCTATAGTTTAGGGAAACTATGGCGAAATTTTCTAAAAAATCATCGCGATTAAAGTATGATTAACGGGGTGATTAGCGGGACTAAACGTGATTAGTGACTTAAATCATCGTTAAGGAAGTTCTAATGACAAGGGTTAAACCCTAAACACCCAACTGTTTAACAAGTGTATATATATATATATTTACAAGTTAAAAATAAGTGATTTTTATAAATATGTATATGAATGCTTGTGAAAATAAAAGTATATGTATATGTATATGCATATTTTGTCACCAAGAAGAATTTGTAGATACATGTGTATGGTATGTGTATGTATTTAGAAGCTTAAGGTATCTATCATAAAAATACCCAACTATACACAAAATACTGTAAACACTTGAAAATATTACCAAGTGTTGGTGACACAAACCAAATACATTTTTACAAGAGGTCGAAACGAGAATCGGACAAATGAAGCAATGCGGACGGTGGACGAGCGTATACAAATACACCATCGCGTCGTCGACCAACGAATAAATCACCGACATGAAGAGTTATTACGACGATGGACGATTTCGACGCGAAAAAGCATATATTAAGCAACGGCGACGACATCTCTAAAATAATTTATTTTAGTCACTTGTCATATATATATGCTATCGATATCAAAACCCGGGGAGTTAAAATATAAAAGAATTTACTAAGTGATTTTTATAAAAGTATAAAAATATATATACACTCACCAATCTATACTTAGTAAAAATTATAAGTGTAAGACTTATAAAATATTGGGCTCATAAAAATGAATATGGGCTAGGCCCAATTTATAAAAGACATGGGTAAGGCCCAATTACATAAAAAATATGGACAAAGCCCAAAAGTATAAAATACATGGGCTAGGCCCAAACATATAAATTACATGGGCTAGGCCCAATCACATAAAGACATGGGCTAGGTCCAATGACATAAATTACATGGGCTATGACCAATCACATAAAGACATGGGCTAGGCCCAATGACATAAATTACACGGGCTAGGCCCAATGACATAAATTACATGGCCTAGGCCCAATGGCATAAAAGACATGGGCTAGGCCCAATGACATGAAAACATGGGCTAGGCCTAATGACATAAATGACATGGGCGAGGCCCAATGACACGCGTGCAAAGCACGAGGACATGTGAAGGGCAAGGCCCGATTCACACACGATCTAAGAAAAACAATATATAGATATATGAGAAATATATGTATTAAAATATTAATCGAACTACCAACACTATGATAACATTAAAAGTTGTTCTAAGGTAATAAAGAAATACATAACAAGAATTCAAGATGAACAACTGGTACAAGGTCCAACTAGGTCTAGGTGTCTGATAAACTTAATACACATGTAGGTTACTGTCACACCCCGACCCGCAGCGGAAAAGGTGATCGGGGCATGATTGGGTTTTTCATCAAAGCTCATGACATTTATTTTAATGTTTCATATTTATTATTATAATTTTAAAGAAGATCAAACAATCAAATCATACAAGTACAACATGTTCTATACATCCTTCTAGACTTCATTATTTTTCTTCTAATGCACTTTCCTATGTGTTCCTTGCTTCATCTTGTCCACCTGTATCATGTGTAAAAATGGTTTTTGGGTCAACAACAAGTTGGCGAGTGAATCCTATGAAAAACATTTAAACGTGTTTATTGTATTGA
Source organism: Scalesia atractyloides (assembly GCA_947069175.1). NCBI lineage: Eukaryota > Viridiplantae > Streptophyta > Magnoliopsida > Asterales > Asteraceae > Scalesia > Scalesia atractyloides. Next base: position 38,578,810 of record CAMTDV010000022.1, on the reverse strand, counting down.
TTATAAAATAAAGTGCATAACCACATATGAGTAAATGTAGATGTAAATTTATTCACAATACACATAATATTAAATATTGCACACACATACAACAATTGATTGTTTTGAGGCACGCGTTGTTCAACTCGTCTCCCACGAGGAACTGATGGGCCTAATGAATGAGTTTTAAGGCACGCGTTGTTCTACGAACTGATGGGCCTAACGAATGAGTTTTAAGGCACACATTGTTCAACTCGTCTCCCACGAGGAACTAATGGGCCTAACAAATAATTTGCATACAACTTGACAATATGTAATACATCACAACAAACAATATTTACATTCTAAGTTAATATCATAATATGGTATAGCACGAGTTTGAATAAGCGAATTAGTTTAAGCGACACATGATACACCCCAAAACATGAATAAAAAGGGGAATTTGTAAGAATTCACTCACAGTGGGTGCATTTCTTGGATTGATGATGAATGCGCACGAATTCGGATTTAATCGGCAAGGGAACTAACCTAAATAATGACGTAATAGTTCGATAAATAAATAAACTCTTATTTGAGATTAGTATTTTTAATTAGTGTTCTTAATGGGATTGTTCGGTTTATTTTTGTGAGTTCAAGGAAATTTTCTAACTTTAAAAATATTATTTTTAAGTATTTTTAATTGATTTTTAAATAAAATAAATAAATAAAAGAAAATAAAAATTTTGACTTTTTGACCAGTTGACCGTTGACCAGTTGACCGTTTGAATGTTGACCGGTTCGGTCGTGTATTTGTTTGCACTGAGTGAGGTTCGAACTTGTGACCTCCCGTACGCGTGCACGCAGCTCTACCAACTGAGCTACGTGTCTAACCCGAAATATTTCTGTTTTTAATTATATTTATATACTATTTAATTTAATCAGAAATCATTTATTTTTAAAAAGGATTTAATTATATCGGACCGGTGCACACAACAGGTCTCGAACCCGGGACCTGTTGTTTAGTGTTGCACACAGTCCACCGCTGGACTGTGTGTCTAACCTGGTTAATATACTGATTTTTATTATACTTAACATCTTACAGCGAGTTGATCCGGTTCGGTTTAAAAAGAACATTTTTATTTCAGAGAGTGAGGTTGTGTCAGGGATCGAACTCGAGACGTGTGTTAATTGTTTGCACACAGTCCACCGCTGGACTGTGTGTCTAACCCGGTTTAATATCTTGTTTTAATTATACTTATACATAAGTTCGACTTCATCTTCTTCGTTCAAAGACACAGACAACGATTATTCAACTGTTCTTGTTTAATTCGATTAACGAAATTTATAAGTGATTGAAATGTGATGGATAGAGAGGGTTTTGGAAATGAATGTACCGAAACAGATGTCTTTCTCAGAACTCCGGCAAGGATCGTCGGCTCTGTTTTGTGAACTCCGTCTGATCGGATCAATTAACAGTTTTGATCGATTAGATGTGAAATGAGTTACTAAACAATGATTATCAGAAGGTTTAGATGATTATACCGATTCACAGCGTGATTTTGGAAATTCCAGAGATTTTCCGGCGATTGCAGAATATCCGGCAACGTCGTCTGGGATTGATTCTGGTTGATGAATTGAAGTTAGTAATAGTCTAACAATGGATTGAAACCGAAAGAGTCGAGGTTTTTACCGTTTTGATGTGAGTCGAGGTTTTCCGGCGAAAGACCGGCGATTGCAGAAAATCTCCGGCGAGTGAATTTGATTCGAGAAATGGTGCGATTTTGAGCGAAATGATTTCCAGAGACTTGGGTGTGTATTTATAGGGAAGAATCACGATGAATTGGGTCTGATTTCAGTCTTGATTCGTTGGTCAGCCTTTCTCCGGCGGTTATGACTAATGTCGCGGGATTAGACATCGGTTATAACCGATGTTGAGGTTAATACATACGTTAAGTCAAAAGAAACCGTCGATAACTGGCGAAATCGTCGGAATTTCCGGCGAGAGTGGTTTGGGCGCGCTGATGACCAATTTGATTTCGAGTTTCATTATATGTATTAATTGTTTGATATATCAACAAATAACACAAGTGGCGGAATGGTGAGATATGTGTTAGTTAAGTCTTCCGGCTGCTTGGTCTTGAGAGTGACCCGGGTTCGAAACCCGGCGTCTGCAAAATATTTTTATTTCATTATTTATTATTAATTTTCAATTATAGATTTTAAATTCTAATATATATATTAATTATGTATTGTTTAAAATTAGTTTGAGCCCTAAACATGCAACGAAAATTTTAACTGGATGTTCGGTTAATAAACGAAGCGGGTTTGGTTAACCCGGTTTTTTACGGATGTTACAGTTACACATGTGTACGGACACCGAACTGTGAATAGTACGACGTACGGAACGCAAAAGCAGTGCGTTCATGTCCCTCTTTTCAATTATTTCAAAGTTTTGTTTTAAAACTATTGAGGGGAAATACATGTCATAATAAACAGTATGTTAGCTATGGGTTTAGTTGATAACACGATCAATGGTGCGTAAGTAGGATGATGACAATAGTAACCATTAATCACATAGTGACCAAGGTGCAAAAGATGTAGATATATTGAGTTTGAGACGCGCTCCACTCCTGGTTGGTATACCCTTCGGAGTGCTTTTGTGATCCCAATGATGTCAAAGTTGTCTCGGTTTGGTTACTTACTTATGACACATATACGTCAGGGTGCTCGTGACACACTGATAGATCCTTAAAACTCCATGATGCTAATAACATACTCAGATTTCATTACTGGATTTCAAGGATGACATTTTATACGAAAACATTAACTGCATGAACTCGCCAACTTTTGTTGACTTTTAAAATTACATGTATTTCAGGACGTAAGGCATGAGCTGGTGATACATATCGGGATATGGGAAAATTACAAGACAATGATGTGCCATCTTTTAGAGAGTTTGCCTTTTATATCCCAACTTTGTATGGGTATATAGGGGTCAAAACCTCATTACGTAGTTATGATGAAAACAATATCTTATTTTGAAGTAATGTTCTTTGAATTATGTTTATGATGACAAGTTGAAAACAGTTAAAACTTTGAACTTACTTTTGGTTGTTTAAAATAACCGGTTTCTTTAAAAATGATACAAAATTTCAAAAAATTTCTAGAAAAACATAGTTTAAACAAACTTGTCGTACCCGCAACCGACGTGCTTGTTTTTCCTCCATATTTTGGTGTAAATTTCATTCGTATAACATATAGTAATTGTGAAAGTAACACCAACGGTTTATGTAAAACATAGCATAAAAAATGTACTATTTGTAAAATAAAAAAAGTAAATAATTTGATCAAATAAATGGATATATATATATATATGTGTGTGTGACAAATGGCAAATAACCGGTAATTCCGTACAATCTAATCACTATTTTTATTTCATAATCTCATGCATATTATCGTAATTTAATTGCGTAACTAAGTCGTACGTCATATCGCAAGTATTAGGACAAGTAAATCAGGTCATATCATATACGGGTATCTGTTACTACGCAAAACAAACCAAACAATGCCCTAAAAGTGTTGGTAGAAAGTGTTGGGCGCACTATTTGCGGCTGCACTATTCGTGTCAGCAAGACCGCTAAAACGAAACAGAACAACGAATAACGGCATGTCAATGCCACAAGTGAGTCCATATATATATGAAAACACTAATATGGGAACACCCATTACAAAAATACACAACTTTCCGGTACAACGCCTAACTAGCAAAATTGTCTGTTTCGACCAAAAAGACGACAAATTTCAGTTTGTCCGCAATACTAATTCGGTGGATTCCGGATTTTAGAGTGATAACAAAACAATGTTGAACATCCTAAAACAATATGAGAATAGAAAAAAATGCATAAAAGATATCGTTTCCGATCATTCGACAAACGGTGCACAACTCGGCCGGAAAGCGACCGTCCGTCAAACCGGCGAACATTTTAGTGGCTGATAGCCTCATGCATGCACCTAGAGAACTAGTTAAGCCTCATTATGAACTCAGAATCCTTTCAACTATCTTGAGGTCAAGGAAACACAACTTCCAGAAAAGTTCGACGGCAAGAGATATAAGTGCCGATATCGAGCGAACGATCGAACGAAAGGCAGTTCGGCCATCCTAACTCAACATATATTCATCTAGCGAACTAGTTAAGCATATTTTTAGATCGAAAGTGAACTAAATAAACGTCATGACAATTGTGGTGGTCAAAAACCAAAGCTTCCGGTACTAAATAATAAGGTTCGTTTATTAGCGAATATTGAGCGAACTAGTGACGTTTTCGTCATCCGAAACTTATATTAATTTGTCAAGTGGACTAATTATCATAGATTAACACCCTAAACCCTAATTATATGCTAAGGATACAAGATCAACCCCCCCATAATCACAACACTTAAGTTAACTACTTAAATATCTAACAAATAAACCTAAGTTATAAAAAAGTTACACTTTACCCCCCCCCCTTCATGTGGAGGATTCAAGTGGGTCCCATACCCACTTGATTTGTGTTGAAAACATGAGATTAGGAGTATGGTGGAAAGATATGGATGTAACCTTTGATGGATGATAATTATATAAACATTGATCCTCACATTTTCCATCATTTCTTCACTTCAAAATTGAAACAACTTACCTACATCTCTCTCTCTTTCACACGGCCACCAAACACCACCATTAGACCACCAGAAGTCCACCATTAACCACCTTATTACACTCACTTTAAAGCCATTTCAAGACCATCCAAGATGCTAGTAAAGGTGGAGGACCATTAGGGCTTTCTTGGAGCTTTATTTTATTCCTAGATCTTCACTACTCTTGTGCAACCATTGTAAGATATATTCTTCATATTCTAGCTTCTTACCATGTCTAGTTTAAGGAAGTACAAGTTGATCATCTTGAAAGTAAAGAAAATATAACTCAAAAACCCTAAACCACACCTTAATAATAACACTAAATATAATTATTATGTGTCGATTATGTGCTTATATGTTAACTAGTTAGCATGATGATGTTGATTAGTTAAAGTAAGGTATAAAAAGTAGATGATCTTGTATGAATAAATATATAAATGACGATTTAAACATAGTGATATTTAAATCTAAACAAGATCATCAACTTCATCATCCACGAAGATTACTACAATCTAAAGGTGATTTACTACACATGAGTAATTTTTATAAAGAATAAACACTATGATTTAAGATGTAACCATCTTAAAAAGTATAGTATGCCAAGGGAGTTTAAAAATGAAAGACTTGATTTAATGATGTATCAAAAATGGTGGTTTAAAAATGCTAATAAATGTTGAAATCTCATTTTATTTTTATAAATATGATTACCAAAAAGCCATGGATGATGATGTGCATAAGGTGTAAACAAAATAATATGGGAGCTTAGATAATAGTTGATCTTGATTTTGAGTTTAAACATGATTAAATACGTTTTAAAACGTGGAAAACGCTATAGTTTAGGGAAACTATGGCGAAATTTTCTAAAAAATCATCGCGATTAAAGTATGATTAACGGGGTGATTAGCGGGACTAAACGTGATTAGTGACTTAAATCATCGTTAAGGAAGTTCTAATGACAAGGGTTAAACCCTAAACACCCAAGTGTTTAACAAGTGTATATATATATATATATATATTTACAAGTTAAAAATAAGTGATTTTTATAAATATGTATATGAATGCTTGTGAAAATAAAAGTATATGTATATGTATATGCATATTTTGTCACCAAGAAGTATTTGTAGATACATGTGTATGGTATGTGTATGTATTTAGAAGCTTAAGGTATCTATCATAAAAATACCCAACTATACACAAAATACTGCAAACACTCGAAAATATTACCAAGTGTTGGTGACACAAACAAAATACATTTTTACAAGAGGTCGAAACGAGAATCGGACAAATGAAGCAATGCGGACGGTGGACGAGCGTATACAAATACACCATCGCGTCGTCGACCAACGAATTAAATCGCCGACATGAAGAGTTATTACGACGATGGACGATTTTCGACGCGAAAAAGCATATATTAAGCAACGGCGACGACATCTCTAAAATAATTTATTTTAGGCACTTGTCATATATATATGCTATCGATATCAAAACCCGGGGCGTTAAAATATAAAAGAGTTTACTAAGTGATTTTTATAAAAGTATAAAAATATATATACACTCACCAATCTATACTTAGTAAAAATTATAAGTGTAAGACTTATAAAATATTGGGCTCATAAAAATGAATATGGGCTAGGCCCAATTTATAAAAGACATGGGCAAGGCCCAATTACATAAAATATATGGACAAAGCCCAAAAGTATAAAATACATGGGCTAGGCCCAAACATATAAATTACATGGGCTAGGCCCAATCACATAAAGACATGGGCTAGGCCCAATCACATAAATTACATGGGCTATGACCAATCACATAAAGACATGGGCTAGGCCCAATGATATAAATTACACGGGCTAGGCCCAATGACATAAATTACATGGCCTAGGCCCAATGGCATAAAAGACATGGGCTAGGCCCAATGACATGAAAACATGGGCTAGGCCTAATGACATAAATGACATGGGCGAGGCCCAATGACACGCTGTGCAAAGCACGAGGACATGTGAAGGGCAAGGCCCGATTCACACACGATCTAAGAAAAACAATATATAGATATATGAGAAATATATGTATTAAAATATTAATCGAACTACCAACACTATGATAACATTAAAAGTTGTTCTAAGGTAATAAAGAAATACATAACAAGAATTCAAGATGAACAACTGGTACAAGGTCCAACTAGGCCTAGGTGTCTGATAAACTTAATACACATGTAGGTTACACACGTGTACGGACACCGAACTGTGAATAGTACGACGTACGGAACCAAAAGCAGTGCGTTCATGTTCCTCCTTTCAATTATTTCAAAGTTTTGTTTTAAAACTATTGAGGGAAATACATGTCATAATAAACAGTATGTTAGCTATGGGTTTAGTTGATAACACGATCAATGGTGCGTAAGTAGGATGATGACAATAGTAACCATTAATCACATAGTGACCAAGGTGCAAAAGATGTAGATATATTGAGTTTGAGACGAGCTCCACTCCTGGTTGGTATACCCTTCGGAGTGCTTTTGTGATCCCAATGATGTCAAAGTTTTCTCGGTTTGGTTACTTACTTATGACACATATACGTCAGGGTGTTCGTGACACACTGATAGATCCTTAAAACTCCATGATGCTAATAACATACTCAGATTTCATTACTGGATTTCAAGGATGACATTTTATACGAAAACATTAACTGCATGAACTCGCCAACTTTTGTTGACTTTTAAAATTACATGTATTTCAGGACGCAAGGCATGAGCTGGTGATACATATCGGGATATGGGAAAATTACAAGACAACGATATGCCATCTTTTAGAGAGTTTGCCTTTTATATCCCAACTTTGTATGGGTATATAGGGGTCAAAACCTCATTACGTAGTTATGATGAAAACAATATCTTATTTTGAAGTAATGTTCTTTGAATTATGTTTATGATGACAAGTTGAAAACAGTTAAAACTTTGAACTTACTTTTGGTTGGTTGTAAAAGTTGGAATGAAAACTTATATCGGCATGGCATCGTTGTTGATTTATATTTGTTTACTAAATTGGATTCAATGATTGCCTAATAGTCACACACTTGCGCTTCAGCTACGGCCAGGGTGTGACAGGTTGGTATCAGAGCTCCGATTGTAGTGAACGGGGGAAAAACTTTTTATTAAAGTTTGGTCTACAATCACTAGGGGCTCACACGTGAAACCAAAGTTTATAACATAACATTAATATTTTCAGAACTATGATAAAATGACAGAAAGGTTTTCATTGTGTCATAATAACATAAGGATCTATCAAACGAGCTCAACTATAAGTAACGAGCAAGGATCAATACATGATTAGTCTATAATGGATAGACACGAAACGTTAAGATTACACGTGAAAACAAAAGGAAACAAGTCTTGCATGAGAAGTTGTGATTAATATAAAATATATCATAAGTAATAATAAATTACTAACATGTATATATATATATATATGCATTATACGGATTATTTGCAGGACTATGTCTTCTTCGTCAAGCTACGAGGAGGATCCTATGGAGTACGTGTCTGATGATGGATACGGCCCTGATGCTGAGGCCCTACCACATGAGGATGGAGCCAACCATGAGGTCTTTGACGACGAGGACCTTGACGACTTTCAGTCGTTTGCTCTTATTGATCCTATGGAGGATAATGCCCCACAGGGAGATGACGTGTTAGCCGTTCCGCAGCCTACACATGACGTTATTGTTTATGGTCATCCAGAGGGCGAGCATGCGATTGTACACTTGGTCGTACCTCTTACCATGGTTCCTCCAGTCACTGATCTGGATGATGATGATGTATGATGATTGGACATACCAGTGTTTCACGTCGACCATATGGAGGATGAGCTAGGAGACGGCAAGGTCTTCAATGACATAGCTATACTTGGGATACCATCCCATGTCATTTCAGTTGTCGACATCTCGTTATCCTCAACTGCCACCCAGAGTGAGCATATGGCGGACGATGCCTCTTCCGCCGCCCCAGATTTACCCGTACCGATGCACTCACCTCCTGCAGCCTCACCGACCCTTGTTAACTCATATCCTTCTGGTACCCCTACTCATGGACCCGTTCCATATACTAGACCCACACGACACTACTCACTGAGCGGTACCCCACGTGCCCCTGAGCAGCTACCCCCATTTTTCTTTGGGAGGTCCACTTATCATCCCGTTTACGACCCATTTACAGCTGGACCCTCCCACATGGCTAAACCTTCTTTCTCAGTTGGACCACCACCCATGTATGCCACACGCCCCATACCACCTACTGCAGGTATGTCTACCTCTATACCCCCACCGGGCATGAGCCCTTCTGACCGCTACCACCCCTCACAATTCCCTCCGATTCCTGTGGAGGAAAGAGTGACTTCGCATGACCTTCAGCTCTCCTTGATCTTTCGAAGGATCTGGGAGCTAGAGACCCAACGTGCTGCTCATGTCGCTGCCAGAGCCACACCTCCATTACCATTCATCATCTACTACCACCCCCACCATCATACCCACCACCATCACCACCACTACTACCACTATCACCACCACCGATCCCACCCTTCTACTGTCCATTTCACCACTCGTCCTGCCCATCTGAGGCGCGAGTGCAGGAGTTAGAGCAGTTTCAGACTGATGCCACTAGGCGCATTTCTGGCCTAGAGGAGGTGGTGGTTTACCATCACGGTTTGCTCCACCGATCACCATCTCCACCACCCCCTCCACCGTAGTAGTATGTTTTGATTATCTTTTGGGGATCAGACTTACTTTTGATGACCTAGCTCATGAAGACTCAGCTTTGAAGATCCCGACTTTTGGAAGACAACTTGAAGACATGAAGAAGCAATGTAATGTAAAACTTGTACTGACTAGGGTTATGTATCCCTAAGTCCTTTTGATCTTCATGAACAAAATGTAACAAGTTGTCATTGTATAAAGTGTATTTTCTTTATTTCACATTGTATCTCTTTTATGTTATGATTGATAGTTATTATGGTTGATGTATTGTGTCGTGATGATACTATGATTGATATTTTGTGATGTTGCGACTATCTATGCGATGAGTTATGTGTTTATGATGATGATGGGTGTACGTATGGCATATACATATATTTTTCTTACTTATTATATACCGGATGTGCTTATACATATATGCCTGACAAAAAAATAAAATAATAATAATAATAATAAATAAATAATAATAAATATAAGAAATATAATAATGAATATGTATTTATTATTAAATAATTCGGCTAATTGTGAGCGACATTTTATACTAGAAGACGATGTCGCCCCGCCGAAGGAGTTCCAACAATAATACACTACTGACAACACAAGCGGAGTTAGATGAACGCATTTCTCAGGCAATTGCGCAGTACGAAGCTAACCGCTTCGAACACAGCGGTGGTACCGGAGGTTCAACCGGAGGCAATCCTCCAACTGGTAATACACGGTTATTCATAAAACCGCACGATACCCTCATTTATTCTACTCGTGCTTTTTGGTTACTCATACTTAAATGGTGTATCCAATGATTTCAGGTTGCACTTACAAACAGTTTCTAGACTGCAAAGCTCTGAATTACGACGGTACTGGAGGTGCCGTAGCCTTCGTACGTTGGACTGAGAAGACTGACTCGGTCATTCGGATGAGCAAGTGTCCTGCTGAACAAAGAGTCACTTATGTTACTGAACTCTTCGTGGTTGGAGCTTTATCTTGGTGGAACTTCCAGGTCCAAACTAAGGGCGACGATGCTACATACGCCCTGACCAGGGAGGAACTTAAAGAATTGATGAGAAAGAAGTATTGCTCAAGATCAGAAATTCAAAAGTTGGAGATGGAGTTCTGGAATTTAAAGATGATTGGCTCAGATATTGTTAGGTACACATAGCGATTTCATGATTTGTCTCGAGTGGTTCCATACTTAGCGGAGCCCAAATTTAAGCGGATTGAGAGGTACATCTGGGGACTTGCCCCCGAAATTCTGAGTCTAGTTACCTCTTCAAAACGAATTAGAGAAGCAATTGATCTAGCTGTCAGCCTTATTGAGGAGGCTATACGTTAGGGGAGGTTACCTAAGTGTGGTGTAAGCAAGAAGGAAACTACTGGGGAGACTATAGACTCCAAAAAAAGAAAATTCTCCCATTTTAAGAAAGGCTCTCGAGGTAATAACAACAGTAAAAAGAAGCAAGCCACGACAGAAGTTAAAGAAACGAAGGCATATGTTACCACTACCACAAACGCTGCTGCTAAGAAATCTTATACTGGGGGAGCACCGAAATGCCCCATATGCCCTTTCCACCACTACGGGGAATGCCAACGCCCCAAGTGTGGCAAATGTGGTAGGTGTGGACATCACACCGATGCGTGCCAGGGAACAAATGCCAGAGATCAAGGTTGTTTTGGATGTGGAGACAAAGGGCATTTTAAGAAAGATTGCCCTAAAGAAAACCAAGCTTGGGGAAGAGCGTTCGTGATTGGAGCTAAGGATGCTCGCCAAGACCCGAATGTGGTCACCGGTACGTTCCCTATTAACAATCACTTTGGGGTAGATTTTAGTTTTATTTCTAAAGAATTCTGAGATATACTTGGGGTAGAGTCGAGTAAATTAGATGTTCCATACTCGATTGAGCTAGCTAATGGGATATTGGTAGAGTCGGGGGAAATTATAAAGAAATGTACGTTAGAACTGGGTGAACGGAAGTTTGATATGGACTTATTACCTGTTCAACTGCGTTGTCACACCCTAACCCGCAGTGGATATGGTAGTCGGGACATGATTGGGTTTTCATCAAAGCTCATGGCATTTAATATTATAAAAGTTTCATATTTATTATTTCAAATTAAAAAGAAATATTCCAACCAACACATAAACCGTACAAACACAAAAATGTTCTAAACAAGACATTCAAGTAACGGTTTATTTTTCTTCTAAGGCCCGATCCTATGTCTTCCTTGCTTCAACCAGATTATCTGTATCATGTGTAAAAATAGAGATTTGGGTCAACAAAAGTTGGTGAGTGAATCCCGTTTAAACATTAGAAAGAAATGATATGTTGATTAATTTAATAAAAATGTGCATAAACAAAATGAGCAAATAAACCAAAATGAGCAAACGTATGTGTAAACTATCCACAAACCACATAATCATCTAGCAATGTACTTGTGATCACGATAAGCGGTGTGCTGTGAGATCAAGGCTCAATCAAACAGAGCCGATCTAATTAGGCAAAGCGATGCTCTACCCGTATGAAACAGGGAACTGAGGGGCCTAATGTGAAAACTTGACTGAAATGATAAAGTATAACCACAAATAACAATAAACCAAATATCACATAGCACGTTAGTTCATATAATGGTAGTAGCACAAGTGTTTGAATAAATGATATAAATAAACGACACATGATACACCCCAAAACATAAATAAAAGGGGAAGTTTGTAGGAATTCATACACAGTAGGTGCGTTCTTGATTTGATAACGAGCGCGCACGATTTAAAAATACCAACCGAAGAGAAAAGATAACCTAAATATTCACGTAATAATTCGGTAAATATATTTCTTTTACTTAAAATTAGTATATTTATTTAATGAATTTTATTAGACTTTTTAGATAATTTATAGTATTTGTTACTAATTTATGCTTAAAATGGACTCGTTTATTATATATTTTTATAGTCTTTAGAGAAAAATAAACAAAAGGTTAGTAGAAAAAATATGCTCCTTAGCGGGTCGAACCGGGTAGAATCGGAATTATACGCAGTGTCTGGGACTCGAACGCGTGACCTCGCGTTTACGTGCACGCAGCTCTACCAACTGAGCTACGTGTCTAACCCGAAATCTATTCAGTTTTAATTATATATATATATATATACATACATACATACATACTAAGCCTAACCATAATCTGGTTATATTTTTAAAAAGGTTTGATAATTTCAGAAACATGTAACCGACAGGACTCGAACCCGCGACCAAGGCTTCGTTTTGCACACAGCCCGACCAATTGGGCTGTGTGACTAACCCGGAGGATATGGGTTTTTAATTAAATTTATACACTTACTGAGTCTTATTATATATAAGTTATAAAAAGATTTGGTAATATATAGGAAATCGGCAGCGTAGGTAAGGATTGAACCCGGGACTCTTTGTTTAAAATGCACACAGTCCACCACTGGACTGTGTGTCTAACCCGGTATATTTACCGGTTTTAATTTCTTTTATATACTGCTTCCGACTCATCTTCTCCATTCTGAAATCCCAGAATAATAATCCGACTGTTTTGCAAATCTGATAAAATTTATCTTTTTATTTGAAACAATTACTGAATATAAATAATAATAGAAAGGATTTAAGAGTGTTTATACCGTATGGAAGATGGCTTTGATTTTGTCCGGTGAAGTTCTGGCGACGAGCCAAAGTTCTCCGGTGATGATAGAGAGTTTAGAATAAGATTTGCGAGTGAGCGAGTTCTCAATATGTTTCAAAGATCACTATTTATAGATATAGGGTGGTTTGAGTTTGAGTTTGAGTTTCATATATTTTCGGTCAAAGATTTATGACTGAAATGAGTTCATGACCGTTTTTTTGCATTGATGACCCCATAATTGAGTCTATCACATGATTAGAGAAACTGTTTTGGCTTTAAAACGAAGATTGATGATTGAATTGGGTGTTTCATCCATTTCTGGCGGGTGTTTAAATTTTGATTTCAGTAGTCTGTTTTAATATAAATATCATCTAGTTTAGAATTATAACAGATGTGTGTGTGTGTGGTGTAGTGGTGTATAATGTGTTTAATTTGGGTGAAGACCCGGGTTCGATACCCACGGTCTACACCCTTTTGTTATTTATTTTTATTACTTATATTTTATTTATTATCATTATTATTTTAACCTTATTATTTTATTTATTATTTAATGCAAATAATATAATGAATTTTTAAACGTTTGACATAAATACGTAACGAACATCATAACGTATACTTGTATTACAAAACGGAGCGGGTTTTAGAACCCGTTTTACGACAAATGTTACATGGGTAGTTTCGATGTCGTTATTGGTATGGATTGGCAATCCGATAATCGAGCCGAAGTCATATATCACGAGAAAATCATCCGTATCCCCCTACCGACGGAGAACATTTGATGATTCATGGTGAGAAGCATGACACGCCATTACGAATCATAAACTGTATGAAAGCTCAAAAATATTTGAGGAAAGGATGCATCGCCTTTCTTGCCCATATGGTGGACAAAAAGGCCGAGGAGCGCAAGGTGGAGGCCATACCAGTTGTAAAGGAATACCCCGAGGTCTTTCCAGAAGACTTGCCGGGATTACCTCCGCAACGACAAGTCGAGTTTCGTATTGATTAGTGCCAGGAGCTGCACCTGTGGCGAAGGCCCCGTATCGACTAGCGCCCTCGGAGATGCAGGAATTATCTACTCAGTTGCAAGAGTTGCTTGACAAAGGGTTCATAAAACCAAGTTTCTCACCTTGGGGAACTCCGGTGCTGTTTGTGAAAAAGAAGGACGGAACTTTTCGAATGTGCATCGACTACCGGAAACTGAACAAGTTAACCATCAAGAACCGTACCCATTACCAAGAATCGACGATCTATTCAATCAATTGCAAGGGTCAAGTTTTTACTCAAAGATTGATTTAAGATCCGGGTATCATCAGTTAAGAATCCAAGAGGAAAGTATTACCAAGATGGCGTTTAGGACTCGCTAAGGTCATTACGAGTTCCTTGTTATGCCTTTTGGCCTAACAAACGCCCCTGCAGTATTTATGAATTTGATGAACTGGGTATGTAAGCCATACCTCGACAAGTTCGTGATCGTTTTTATAGATGACATATTGATATACTCGAAAACCGAGGAAGAACATGAGCAACACTTGAGGACTATACTGGAATTGCTAAAGAAGGAGCAATTATATGCCAAGTTCTCGAAATGCGAATTTTGGATTCGCGAGGTACAATTTCTCGGTCACGTGGTGAACGAGAACGAAATACATGTTGACCCCTCAAAGATCGAGGCTATAAAGAATTGGACTACACCAAGAACCCTCACGGAAATACGACAATTCCTAGTTTAGCGAGATATTACAGGAGATTTATTGAGAACTTCTCAAAGGTTGCTTAGCCGCTAACCTCTCTTACGCAAAAGGATAGAAAGTTTGATTGGGGAGAAAAACAAGAATCGACATTTCAAGTATTAAAAGAAAAATTATGTAAGGCGCCGATATTATCACTCCCAGACGGTACCGATGATTTTGTGGTGTACTGTGATGCATTTCATCAAGACTTGGGTTGCGTGTTAATGCAACGTGAAAAAGTCATCGCGTACGCGTCACGCTAGCTGAAAGTTCACGAAAGGAATTATACCACGCATGACCTAGAATTAGGCGCAGTGGTATTTGCCTTAAAAATCTGGCATCATTATTTATATGGCACTAAGTGTACCATATTCACGGATCATAAACGTCTTCAACATATATTCAACCAAAAAAACTAAATATGCACCAACGACGTTGGGTGGAACTGTTGAATGATTATGACTATGAAATCAAGTATTATTCGGGCAAGGCAAATGTTGTAGCAGATGCCTTGAGCAGGAAGGACCGAGTCAAAACATTACGGGTACGAGCTTTAGAAATGACGATCCAGACGAACTTTGCGCCTCGAGTGCACGATGCACAACAAGAAGCTTTAAACCAGAAAACCTTCCAGCGGAATCATTACGGGGAATGGAGAAACATATGGAACCAAATAAGGATGGAACTCTATATTTCACGGGAAGGATCTGGATTCCCTATTATGGCGATTTGCGAGACTTTGTGTTGGATGAAGCACACAAGTCCAAATACTCGATACACCCAGGATCGGATAAAATGTACCAGGATCTAAAAGAGTATTATTGGTGGCCAAATCTCAAGGGAGATATTGCGACCTATGTTGGGAAATGCCTAACTTGTGCAAAGGTCAAGGCCGAATACCAAAAACCATCTGGTTTATTGCAACAAAGTGGG
The DNA here is from genome assembly GCA_947069175.1 of Scalesia atractyloides. Classification (NCBI taxonomy): domain Eukaryota; kingdom Viridiplantae; phylum Streptophyta; class Magnoliopsida; order Asterales; family Asteraceae; genus Scalesia; species Scalesia atractyloides. The sequence goes on along the minus strand of CAMTDV010000022.1, from coordinate 38,563,139 downwards.
AACAAATTTCAATCGATTTTATTACAAAATTACCCAGACCTCTCGAGGTCATGACATGATCTGGGTTATCATTGATCGGTTAACCAAATCAGCTCACTTCTTACCCATCCGTGAGAAAGACAGTACAGGGAAGTTAGATGAACTGTATCTTAAGGAAATCGTGGCACGTCATGGAGTGCCAATCTCGATAATCTCTGGTAGAGATGGTCGCTTTGTGTCGCGGATCTGGCAATCATTTCAAATTTCGTTTGGTTCTCGCTTAGATTAAGCACAGCTTTTCACCCACAGACTGATGGTTAAAGCGAGCGAACCATCCAAACGTTGGAAGATATGCTTCAGGCATGTGTGATGGATTTAGGCGAAAACTGGGATACTCATTTACCATTGGTAGAGTTTTCCTACAATAACAGTTATCACACCAGTATCAAGGTCGCGCCGTTCGAAGCACTATACGGACGAAAATGCCTATCTCCGCTATGTTGGGCAGAAGTCGGCGACAAACAACTCATTGGTCCCGAACTAGTACAAGAGACCACATATATTCAAGATCCGTGAGCGTATCAAAGCGGCCCGAGATAGACAAAAGAGCTACGCAGATCGGAGACGTAAACCATTATCCTTCGAGCTTGGAGACAAAGTGTTACTACAGGTCTCACCTTGGAAAGGCATAGCCAGATTCGGGAAACGCGGAAAACTAAACCCGAGATACATTGGCCTTTCGAAATTCTGGCAAAGATCAGTACAGTGGCTTACAAATTAAAACTGCCAGAGGAACTCAATAACGTACACGACACATTTCATGTGTCTAATCTAAAGAAAAGCCCAACTGATGACTCAGTTATCATTCCAGCGGATGAGATTCATGTTGATGACAAACTTCAATTTACCAAAGAACCCGTTGAAGTCATGGACTGGAAAGTTCAAAAGACGAGAAGAAGCCAAATCAAACTGGTAAAAGTTCCCTGGAACTCGCGTCACGGTCCCGAGTACACGTGGGAACGTGAAGATCAAATCAAGGCAAAATACCTGTTGATGCACTTTATGGCCGTCACTGTGCGAATAGACTAGTTAGAGTGTGTATTGAATATTGTAATAGATTAGATACGAACACACGACCCAAGTGCGGACAAGTACTGATTCATACGAGTGATTGTATGTTTCGTACGAGTGACATCGGTGATTCAAAAGAATGTCTCACTCTTACGAAATATTTCGTACGAATCACTCACTCTTACGAATATTTCGTACGAATCACTCATTCTTACGAAATATTTCGTACGAATAACTCACTCTTACGAAATATTCGTACGAATCACTCACTCTTACGAAATATTCGTACGAATCACTCACTCTTACGAAATATTTCGTACGAATCACTCACTCTTACGAAATATTTCGTACGAATCACTCACTCTTACGAAATATTTCGTACGAATCACTCACTCTTATGAAATATTCGTAAGAGTGACAGCAGGCTTGATTCGCACGAAATGTCATGTCTATAAATAGGTGTTGTATGTTCATTGTTTGTAAGTTTTGGAAGTTTCCTGAGGGGAAACGCTGGCGGATTCTCCCCAGGAACTCCGCCAACCAGACCAGATGTAAGCTCTTTCGGTATGAATGAATGAATGAATGGAAAGCTTCCGCTGATTCTCTTGTGCATAATGTTTATGTTCGTTCTGCCGGATCTGCTCTATCCCCAAAACCTCCGTCTAGAACCGCCACCGACCACGGGACCACAATACCCCCACCTGTTCAAGAAGACTCCTTCAAAGGATGCCTCAAAATGAATTTCGGGATGAATTTTTTTAACAGGGGGAGTATGTGACAAATGGAAAATAACCAGTAATTCCGTACAATCTAATCACTATTTTTATTTCATAATCTCATGCGTATTATCATAATTTAATTGCGTAACTAAGTCGTACGTCATATCGCAAGTATTAGGATAAGTAATCAGGTCATATCATATACGGGTATCTGTTACTACGCGAAACAAAACACACAATGCCCTAAAAGTGTTGGTTGAAAGTGTTGGGCGCACTATTGGCGGCTGCACTATTCGTGTCAGCAAGACCGCTAAAACGAAACAGAACAACGAATAACGGCATGTCAATGCCATAAGTGAGTCCATATATATATGAAAACACTAATATGGGAACACCCATTACAAAAATACACAACTTTCCGGTACAACGCCTAACTAGCAAAATTGTCCGTTTCGACCAAAAAGACGACAAATTTCAGTTTGTCCGCAATACTAATTCGGTGGATTCCGGATTTTAGAGTGATAACAAAACAATGTTGAACATCCTAAAACAATATGAGAATAGAAAAAAATGCATAAAAGATATCGTTTCCGGTCATTCGACAAACGGTGCACAACTCGACCGGAAAGCGACCGTCCGTCAAACCGGCGAACATTTTAGTGGCCGATAGCCTCATGCATGCACCTAGAGAACTAGTTAAGCCTCATTATGAACTCAGAACCCTTTCAACTATCTTGAGGTCACGGAAACACAACTTCCGGAAAAGTTCGACGGCAAGAGATATAAGTGCCGATATCTAGCGAACGATCGAACGAAAGGCAGTTCGGCCATCCTAACTCAACATATATTCATCTAGCGAACTAGTTAAGCATATTTCTAGATCGGAAGTGAACTAAATAAACGTCATGACAATTGTGGTGGTCAAAAACCAAAGCTTCCGGTACTAAATAATAAGGTTCGTTTATTAGCGAATATTGTGTCGATGAGCGAACTAGTGACGTTTTCGTCATACGAAACTTATATTAATTTGTCAAGTGGACTAATTATCATAGATTAACACGCTAAACCCTAATTATATGCTAAGGATACAAAATCAACCCCCCTAATCACAACACTTAAGTTAACTACTTAAATATCTAATAAATAAACCTAAGTTATAAAAAGTTACACTTTACCCCCCCTTCATGTGGCGGATTCAAGTGGGTCCCATACCCACTTGATTTGTGTTGAAAACATGAGATTAGGAGTATGGTGGAAAGATATGGATGTAACATTTGATGGATGATAATTATATAAACATTGATCCTCACATTTTCCATCATTTCTTCACTTCAAAATTGAAACAACTTACCTACATCTCTCTCTCTCTTTCACAGGGCCACCAAACACCACCATTAGACCACCACAAGTCCACCATTAACCACCTTATTACACTCACTTTAAAGCCATTTCAAGACCATCCAAGATGCTAGTAAAGGTGGAGGACCATTAGGGCTTTCTTGGAGCTTTATTTTCTTCCTAGATCTTCACTGCTCTTGTGCAACCATTGTAAGATGTATTCTTCATATTCTAGCTTCTTACCATGTCTAGTTTAAGGAAGTACAAGTTGATCATCTTGAAAGTAAAGAAAATATAACTCAAAAACCCTAAACCACACCTTAATAATAACACTAAATATAATTATTATGTGTTGATTATGTGCTTATATGTTAACTAGTTAGCATGATGATGTTGATTATGTTAAAGTAAGGTATACAAAGTAGATGATCTTGTATGATTAAATATATAAATGACGATTTAAACATAGTGATATTTAAATCTAAACAAGATCATCAACTTCATCATCCACGAAGATTACTACAATCTAAAGGTGATTTACTACACATTTTTATTAATAATAAACACTATGATTTAAGATGTAACCATCTTAAAAAGTGTAGTATGCCAAGGGAGTTTAAAAATGAAAGACTTGATTTAATGATGTAACAAAAATGGGGGTTTAAAATGCTAATAAATGTTGAAATCTCATTTTATTTTTAATAAGAATATGATTACCAAAAGCCATGGATGATGATGTGCATAAGTTGTAAACAAAATAATATGGGAGCTTAGATTAATAGTTGATCTTGATTTTGAGTTTAAACATGGTTTAAATACGTTTTAAAAAATTTGGAAAACGCCATAGTTTACGGGAAACTATGGCGAAATTTTCTAAAAAATCTAATCATGATTAAAGTATGATTAACGGGGTGATTAGCGGGACTAAATGCGATTAGTAACTTAAATCGTCATTAAGGAAGTTCTAATGACAAGGGTTAAAACCTAAACACCCAAGTGTTTAACAAGTTTATATATATATATATATATATATATGAATGCTTGTGAAAATAAAAGTATATGTATATGCATATTTTGTCACCAAGAAGTATATGTAGATACATGTGTATGTATTTAGAAGCTTAGGGTATCTATCATAAAAATACCCAACTATACACAAAATACTACAAACACTCGAAAATATTACCAAGTGTTGGTGACACAAACAAAATACATTTTTACAAGACGTCGAAATGATAATTGGACAAGCGAAGCAATGCGGACGGTGGACGAACGTATACAAATACACCGTTGCGTCGTCGACCAACGAATAAATCGCTGACATGAAGAGTTATTACGACGACAGACGATTTTCGAGGCGGAAAAGCATATATTAAGCAACGGTGACGACATGTCTAAAATAATTTATTTTAGGCACTTGTCATATATATATGCTATCAATATCAAAACCCGGGAAGTTAAAATATAAAAGAATTTACTAAGTGATTTTGATAGAAGTATATAAATATATATATATATATATATATAGATATATATGTATATATACACTCACCAACCTATACTTAGTAAAAATTCTAAGAGTAAGACTTATAAAATATTGGGCTCTTAAAAATGAATATGGGCTAGGCCCAATTTGTAAAAGACATAGGCAAGGCCCAATTGCATAAAATATATGGACAAAGCCCAAAAGTATAAAATACATCGGCTAGGCCCAAACATATAAATTACAAGGGCTAAGCCCAATCACATAAAGACATGGGCTAGGCCCAATGACATAAATTACACGGGCTAGGCCCAATGACATAAATTACATGGCCTAGGCCCAATGACATAAAAGACATGGGCTAGGCCCAATAACATGAAAACATGGGTTGGGCCTAATGACATAAATGACATGGGCGAGGCCCAATGACATAAATTACATGGGCTATGACCAATCACATAAAGACATGGGCTAGGCCCAATGACATAAAATTACACGGGCTAGGCCCAATGACATAAATTACATGGCCTAGGCCCAATGACATAAAAGACATGGGCTAGGCCCAATGACATGAAAACATGGGTTGGGCCTAATGACATAAATGACATGGGCGAGGCCCAATGACACGCGTGCAAAGCATGAGGACATGTGAAGGACAAAGCCCGATTCACACACGATCTAAGAAAACAATATATAGATATTGAGAAATATATGTATTAAAATATTAATCGAACTACCAACACTATGATAACATTAAAAGTTGTTCTAAGGCAAGCCCAATCACATAAAGACATGGGCTAGGCCCAATGACATAAATTACATGGGCTATGACCAATCACATAAAGACATGGGCTAGGCCCAATGACATAAATTACACGGGCTAGGCCCAATATCATAAATTACATGGCCTAGGCCCAATGACATAAAAGACATGGGCTAGGCCCAATGACATGAAAACATGGGTTGGGCCTAATGACATAAATGACATGGGCGAGGCCCAATGACACGCGTGCAAAGCATGAGGACATGTGAAGGGCAAAGCCCGATTCACACACGATCTAAGAAAAACAATATATAGATATATGAGAAATATATGTATTAAAATATTAATCGAACTACCAACACTATGATAACATTAAAAGTTGTTCTAAGGTAATAAAGAAATACATAACAAGAAGTCAAGATGAACAACTGGTACAAGGTCCAACGAGTCCTAGGTGTCTGATAAACACTATGATAACATTAAAAGTTGTGATCCCAATGATGTCAAAGTTGTCTCGGTTTGGTTACTTACTTATGGCACATATACGTCAGGGTGCTCGCGACACACTTAAAACTCCATGATGCTAATAACATACTCAGATTTCATTACTGGATTTCAAGGATGTCATTTTATACGAAAACATTAACTACATGAACTTGCCAACTTTTGTTGACTTTTAAAATTACATGTATTTCAGGACGCAAGGCATGAGCTGGTGATACATATCGGGATATGAGAAAATTACAAGACAACGATGTGACATCTTTTAGAGGGTTTGCCTTTTATATCCCAACTTTGTATGGGTATATAGGGGTGAAAACCTCATTACGCAGTTATGATGAAACAATATCTTATTTTGAAGTAATATTCTTTGAATTATGTTTATGATGACAAGTTGAAAACAGTTAAAACTTTGAACTTACTTTTAGTTGGTTGTAAAAGTTGGAATGAAACTTATGTCGGCATGGCATCGTTGTTGATTTATATTTGTTTACTAAATTGGATTCAATGATTGCCTAATAGTCACACACTTACGCTTCCGCTACGGCCAGGGTGTGAGAATATATATATACATATATATATATATATATTGTAAAAACATACATTTTTATAAAAATATGTTAGTTAATGAATTGCAATTTTTAAAGTAATTGATAAAACAATAGTAAAAAATTTAATAATATAAAAAGAAAAGAAAGAAAATAAAAGAAAATAACCTAAGTAAATGATAGGTTATGTCTTTTATAAATAAACTTCAGATTATGTCATTTGGACAACTTGATAATATTACCTTAAGTTAACTGAAAGTTAACATTAGTTAGCTTAAAGGATAAATGGCATGCAAAATTTACAAAATAAAGAACATTTTACGTGATTTGCAAAGGCAAAAGACAAAGCGTGCAATTTAGTATATAAATCAAGGACAATATGTGTAATTTACTGTAAATTTAATTATGTTATTAATTTTAAAAAAATACTAATGAACTAATTTATTATTAATAATCTAGTCTATTCTAATCTAACTGGTAATAAAGAATTCTAATTAATGTCACATGACATTCTCTTTATCAATTTAAAAAATTTTACTTATATTTTTTTAAATAATTAATACATAATTATCACTTATCTTTATTCTAATAATTGGTTCCAAATAATTTTACACTTATGGGTATCAAATCTCTTCTTTGAATTTTTATTGCTTCATTAAATTATAATTATGGTTTCGATAGCGTATATTATAAATTACAAAAAGTGTATTTATAAACCTATATTTTACTTATAGATGTAATACACAACTCAAATTAGAATTTATGGAATTATTATTATTATTAATTATTATTTTAATATATGTTAATAGGGAAACTTAGATAAATAGTGATTGTCGTGTTGTCTTTTAATTGGGCTTTTTGGGCGGTTGTACATGCGTCACTTCCATATATGTTAATAGGAAAACTTAGATAAATAGTGATTGTGGTGTTGTCTTTTAATTGGGCGGTTAGCAGCTAATTTGTTAAGTGTTACACATGTTTCTAAAATATCTTGGTGGCATCAGAAAGAGAGTGATAGCAAGGAAGAGAGAAAGATAAAAGCAGACGAGAGAGAGAGAGAGAGAGAGATGCGGCAAATAGAGATAACTCCGGAACCGACGAGTTTCCGGCGTGTCTAGGTGGTTCAGGTAAGGTCAAACCATGCAATCGACGATTGCAATCGACCGATGCCATGCTCACATTCGTGCCATTGGCTTTTCTTTTCATCTCTTGTCACTCTCGCTTTTCCAAGCCAGTGTTACGAAGGGGCAGAGAAAAATCCGTCTCTCTTCTCGCTCCGTTTTTTTTTTTGCTGATTTGATTGTGAGCGGCAATAGATGAGGGTTAGATGGGGGCGCCGATGGTTGATTAGGAATGTAAGGGAAGTGGTTCGACACTGGTGGTGGTTTCACGGCGGTGCAAATTGTAAAAACGGATGTCTGAAACCCGATTTGTACTGTAAACCGGATCCGAGTTGTGCGGATAAATGCGAATTTTTATGACCCTTGTTTGTTTTAAATGTTTGGTTGCGAATATAACTGAATATAGGATTTGAAACATATAAATATATGTATATGTTAATATATAACTATATCGGTGAACTTTTAAACTAACATAGGTTAGTTTTGTTAACTGAGTTCACTAATTTATGACCAATTTAAATAGTTACAGCATATGAGGGACTAGTGTTGGAAGATTCTGAAAGTTAAAGTACAGGGGTCTCATAGTCATTCTTTGAGAGTTGTAAATAGTGGAAAAAAACAAAAGGTGTTGCCGGGTTTCGAACTCGGGCAACCGGGTACTAACACGTAAACAAACTCACTTGTAAATCTATTTAGCAATATATTCATATAGCAACACAATTTCTACATATGCATAGAGAATTAATAAATTAGTATTTTAAATTATTTATTTTTATAATACAATTGATGTATTTACGAATTTACTAACTTCAAATTTCACAAAATGGTGTTTCAAAGTCAAACTTTAAATACAATTTATATTGTCATGTTAATCATTTAATAATTGGCTTAAAGAATGAATCGTTACTGTTGCCAAAAGTGATTGGAATAGAATTAAAGAAAGCTTTTCAAATGGTCACGAATGAAACGTCTTTTTTTTTTTTAAGTAAAATAATTTTTTAGTAATCTGAATTCTTATTGCTCTCATATCTTTACTTTATGCTCTCATTTCTAAACTAACCAATCCTCTAATTCAATATTTTCGTCTGCAACAACATAGAAGTTTTCTAGCTTCATTTGACATCCACTTCCCACATAAGGATCTCGTGATCGGCTCTATCAAAAATAGTTTTCTTTCATACATCGCGCATTTCAATTAAGGTACGGATCACCTATATATTATTTTCTCATACGAACAATGAATAAAGTTATTTCTTGAGTCTAGTCTCGTTTAATTCTTATTATCTAAAAAAGCCCTCTATCAATTTTTGTTGATAAAGAGCGTTTGATTCTCAATTTAAAGAATCGTATTCTATGTATAAAACTCTAAAGTTCTCGTTTTATTAATCTATGTATTTTTTAGACTTTATACAAATTATATTCATGATATATATCTTAGGTCTATATAAATTGTTATGACGATAGAGTATTTTAGTGATTTTTATAAGACTAAATCATTTAAATATGTATTTTGTTTAACTAAAATTATATATTTAAGACAACAATTCTAATAGATGATCGTGAACTAATAGACATGCACTTTAGTATAAAAATTTGTTATACACTCTTATGCTCATTCAAATAATTATTTTTTGTCATACTTATGTAGATTAATTGAAATATTTATTATAAAATATATATTGTTTCTCATCACATAAATTATATTACTTATTTAAGTTGAATAAATTGTAATTCTATTATTTGGTGAAAACAGTGTAGTTGATACTAAGAAGCTTATATTTAAAATTTCATAAACTCTAAAATTATAAATCGGTGAGAATAAGATATCTGAACGTAAGTTTATATATAATAAATTTCATATCATATACATTTTAGGAATTGGTATTAATTTATACATTGTGAAAATAATATCTAGGAATTTAGGATAATAATATTTAGGGGTATTTGGTTACTTAAAACCCTAGAGCATTTGTATACTATTGTTCGGTATTTTATTGATTGATATGTTTTATATATAAATACATATTCTAGGATAGTATTTCTCGTGGAATTTTTCCTCAAATTCGTTCGGTAGATTCAAGGATATAAAACGGAACGTAACCCGTGAGTAATCTCTTCCATTTCCCCTCTTTTTAATCTTTTACAAATTTTGAGGTGCATTATGTTATACACGTTTTCAACTTATTCAACATGCTAAGTTTAGGTGTTATTATGTGAACGCCTTATGTATTTTCATTCATTCTATATGCTATCTGATGTTAAGTCTATTGCATGCTATTGAGTCTTGTGGATCCACGGCTGACTAGGTTTCCCACGACCATGGGTTGTAGCCTAGTATCACCAACAGTATTAGACTCGCTCTTTGGAACTTGAGACTAATGCACGCTATTGTCATGAGTCTACTATTCTATTTTGTTGTGTGTTGTTAAATGCATATGTGTTCTTGTTCAGTGTTTATGTGATTAATGTCTAAGTTAGCATCACGAGACAATCACCATACTAACCTTGAAATGCATGTTAAATTTATTTATTTGAAAATATTTAAATATAAAAAACGTATTTGAAATAATATGAGGAAATTACTCAACAACATGTTCGTTGACCCAAAAATATATTTTCCAAACATGATGAAGGTAATCAAGGTTGATGATCGAGTCAAGAGGTCACGTAGCCTTAGGAAATAAATTGGGAAAAACTTATGTTATGTTTGGTTTCGAACATTGTATGATTTCTATATGTTATGTGACAATTTAATTTGTTTGTGCTTTAAATGATATAAATTAAATAGTGTCATGAGCTATGGGCAATCGGTTTGCCCCGTACCTATCCGCTGCGGGTCGGGTGTGACACAAATAGGAATATCTTGTGGTGCTTAGTGGGGTCGATGGTTTAGCGGCGGATTTGGTAGCAGATGGATTGTAAGTGGCAACAATTATCGGTGGTGGTTGAGCAAAAGGTTTATCTTGACGACTGGTGAAATTCCTGCGTCGTAAACCACGTCTCCACCATATGCTATAAAAAAGGTAACATCTAATGTTTCTACAATTGGGTAACAACATATCTACCTTTCAGCCTGGTTTTTTACTTTTTGAGAAGGATTTTGTTTGGTTTTGTGGGTTTCTGCTTCACTGTATAAGAAAGAACTTTGAACCTGATTCAAATTTCTAAAGTGAAATTATCTACATGTAGTATGCATAGGCTGCTAAGATTGATAGGTTCCTTAGCTGCTGTTTTATTTAGTCAATATATCTGAGTGTGAAAGTCAGGATCCAGCGGGTTTATACGGAAGTTTGAACGGGATAGCGCTAATTCGGTAGAATGTTATTAAGAACGGAGTTAAAGTAGAAGTCGAATGATTTCATTCATACTGAAAGAGTATACATCTTTACAAGCTGGAGAAATTCCCATTTGGGAACTCCAAAACTTAACAACTAACGAACACACAACACACTATATATACTTGAGGTTGGGACGAACGAATACCTCGATACGAAGGTAAGTGACCTTCGTGCGAAGGTATTTAGTCCTTGCCGGAGGTAATTACCTCCGTACGAAGGTGTTATCTCTGCATAGGGTTGCCTCCTCACGAGGGTGTTATATACGTACAAACCTCTCTTGTCCTATCCAAATTCATGTGTTTGTATCTAATCTATACAATCTTCAACACACACTCTATTTAGCTTATTCGCACAGTGGCGGACATACAAAATATGCACCAATAATTTCCCCTCGGCGGTCACTATCGAATCTTGATCTTGAAATATGAGAGCTGTGTTTGAATATTCTACAACTCCAATCAGGCATCTTGATATCTTCAATTGATTCCCTTTTGACTGATGATTCGGGCTTTCATTGTCTTCATTATGCACAAATTCCCCTGGAATGAATGTTTGAACGGTTCCCAACCTCCTCTGATTTGCATAACTGCAATCTTTACAAATAATCACCAACTCGAAACAAATCAATGCATCTTCTCTGTTTCGACTTGAACCACATCCGTGTTTGGTTTTTGATTTAACGTTTTAGCACATGAGCTGAATCTCTTAGTCTTCAAAAACCCAACCGGAAATTGATAGAAATTTGAATCACCACACCTGTAAACTTCTACTCAATAAATACCCGCATAAATATGAAATCCCATTTCCGTAATCACCTTCGCACACTCCTGAATGATTGATCAGTGTAAACGGTAATCTCCTCAATCAGAAAATCTTCATCAGATAACAAATCATCTGGTAATACATTCAGATTTGAGAAATATTCTTCCACGATCAGAATCACATTCTTCCTCTTCAGTCACGATAACAGATATGTAGTCTTCTCCGTTAGACCCACAGCAACTTAATCAACAAACATTATCGGTTAGTCCGAAAAACAATTCCTCTGCTTGAAGATTAACCATTCTGACACTTTAGACTATCATCGAGCATTCGTGTATCTAATATCTTGAACACCCTATGAAATATTTTAAGTATCGACAATACTAATGCATCTCCTGACGCTAATCCTGCTATCCGGCTTGACGAAGACCCGGGACTCAAACCCTAAGACATCAATATGTATCACGATTTGAAAATTCTGAACTTCCTATGATCACAAACTAACGAAACCAGATCTTATGTATCCCCCGAACAATCTAAAGTCAGAACCACCCGAATACTGTTGCATGTCACGAATTTCAAAAATGCTGGAATTTCAACATATTCTATGAAAATTTTATTCACCCTCATTTTTGCAAATTCACACCTCTCTAAAACTTATCAATGAATTTTCCTCTCAAACTTGGAAAATTCAGTCCACAGTTTTCACTGAAAAACTCTACTATGTGGAAAATATGTCATTTTGGTCCACAAAAGTGTGTTTTCCATCAATGCGGATTTTTCTTTTAAGAGCCACTAATAGTCACTATACCAAAAGATAATCATTCTGCATAGGTATCCGTGACTACCCCATTATCTTTACCTCTCTGTGATCGTGTCATTAAATCTATTATCTGAAGCTTCCGACGGTGTCCCGAACAACTCGTATTTGTCGTTATAATCTAGAAAAAAATTTCAACTACCAAATTTTTTCTAGACACTCGTCTCGTCGCCACGATCAAAAAATGTCTTTTTTAGGCATTTTAGGTACCTTTGTACGAGGGTAACTTACCTTCGTATGAGGGTAAATTACCTTTGTGCGAAGTTAACTACCTTCGTGCGAAGTAGTACCCTCGTGCGGAGGTAATTACTCCGTTCGAACAAATGTGATCACATTTTTCGATCTAAAATCTTTATTTCTTCGAATTTCATGATGATTCTTTCACACTAGGTCGAATTTCATTTCTAAACAATTCCATGGTTTCAATTTTAAATTTTTGTACATGGATTGTTTGTTTATTTGATGATTTACGTCTAAAACCCCTCAAAAGTCCATAGTTCATGAGCGTAGGTGATTCAATCGTCTGTTAGATTGATTGTATTGGTACCTAGCTCTGCTACCAATTAAAAGTCCAGGATCCGGCGGGTTTAGACGGAAGTTTGGATGGGATAGTGCTAATTCGGTAGAATGTTATTAAGAACGAAGTAGAAGCAGAAGTCGAATGATTTCATTCATACTGAAAGAGTATACATTCTTTACAAGATGGAGATATTGGAAATTCTCCAGCATTTCCCATCTGGAAACTTCAAAACTTAACAACTAACGAACACACAACATACCATATATACTTGAGGTTGGGACAGACGAATACCTCTGTATTACCTTCGTGCGGAGGTGTTTAGTCCGTGCGGAGGTAATTATCTACGTACGAAGGTGTTATTTCCGCACAAGGGTTACCTCCTCACGAGGGTGTTATATCGTACAAATCTCTCTTGTCCTATCCAAAATCATGTGTTCGTATCTAATCTATACAATATTCAACACACGCTCTATATAGCTTATTCACACAATGACTGACATACAAATATGCACCAACGGAGTATCTGACCATGTATTGTCCTGTTTATATAGCAAATAACTCAAATGAAAGGAATAGTAATAGAAAGGTATGTGAAGGCTTCCCAAAGTTGAATCTTGCGTTTATGAGCCACATAACTTATGAATTTAAATTGCGTGATGTCTTTAATTTTTGTGCTTTTTAATTAGTTTTACTTAAAGTTGTTGCTCTTTCTACTTAGGAAAATCGTCTTGTTAAACTATTCTACTGAGAAATCATTGTATGGTTTCCACATACAGGTAAAAATCACTGTATGAACGATTTAAGTTATTTAACATTTACAGGAATATATATTTTTATAATAAGTTGTATCCATTAGTCATTAGAGAATCAAGATCATAAACTCAATTTGTTTAAGAAAAAAATTCAATTCAATAAGTAAGTTGGGTAAGGTTTGAAAGGTCAACCAAATGATCCCATTGACAACTTTCATATTCTCTTGTATTTAGTTGTGATGTTTTCATCTATTAGTTTATACATGATATTTCCTTTTTATGTAATCTATTTTGTGATTTCTTTTTATCAGATTTATTTATATCTAGTTACTGATGGTTGTTTCTTTCTTTTTTGCATGATGTGGGTAACCTACGTAGACCCTAATGGTGAGTTAATTCTTCTAACTTTTATTAACCGTAGACTTTATAAATCTTTACTTATCAAAGAACTATAATTTTTATTATAGAGTTAAGAATAGTGAGTGATTTGAGCTGGGGCTAAACGTGTTTAGGTCGTACACAAGTGCACACAACTTACCCGTTTAGTTATGTTTTCTAGGTGTTAGTGTGCTTTTAGGACCTGAACATGTTTAGGTGTTGGTGTGTTGTCAAGTGTTAATGTGCTTTCTACAGTCCTCAACTATATGTTCATTTAATAGGTAGATTTTTTTGGGTTCATTATGTGATTCTTGTTGTGTTAGTGGCGTTGGTAGTTCATGGTAGTGGATATGCGGCTAACCAGCTCTAGTGTTTTGGGGACAAGAACAGGGATGAGCGGCGCTTGGTTGTGGGGTAGCCAAACTAAGTCTTGGGTTTGGTTCTTAGGGCGTTTAGTGAATGTAATGGCTACGAAGAGGTGTACATGTCACACCCGCTAAAATTAGAGTTGGGTGTGATCTAACAGATATCTTCATTGCACAATGGAAGTTTGAAAGTGTGCTAAGACTTCTAAAAAGTGAACGCACGCTGAGTACTCGAATCCCCATGGGTTCTCCTATTCCAACCGTGCCATAGTTTGAAAATGTAACCTAAGAAAGAAACATGCGAAAAATCAACATAAAGTTGACGGGTTCATAATTTGTTCAAAAAGATTTAAAATAAATCTTTTTGGTAACCGGTTTAAATAGTGTGAGAAATCATAGTAAAACCATTTTTCCTTGACATGTCATTTAAAAACCTTTTGTTTGTAAAAGTTGTATAGCTGTCAACATGCATATCACGTTAACAATTGAGAATTCGTATAATAATGTGGTATGTAAAGCGTCAATGAACTTAATAATCATTAATGTTTTGCAAGGACATTAATATGTGTAACGACATAGGAAACACTTAACCCTAGACGATTTAACACCGGTCCACCTGGCTGGGAAAACAAAAGCACTACATGCGGCCACACAAGGACCCATGAGTGGGGCTCGCCTACACCCGATAGATCTACCATTCTTGTTTTGTGGTCTTATAAAAGATTAATGACGCTTAAGAGAGATCCTATTCACACATTATCTAATATTTCATTCATAGCTATACCATACCATCGAGACATGTAATTCCCCCGAGAGTTATAAAACTGAAAACATTTAAGAGAAAAGAGGGACATAAATTCACGGAGTCTATTGTGCCTCGCACATGCAATGCCATGTGTGAAGAGTTTAGAGAACTCATGACAGTTGAGTTTGAGATGACTGCCATGGGTGAGCTTTAGTGCTTTCTTGGTCTCCAAGCAGATGCAAAATGGTACATTCATTCATGAGAGCAAATATGTCAAAGAATTGTTATCATAATTTGATATGAATGATTGTAAACCATGTAGCATACCCATGGCCACTTGAAAATTGGTCTATTGATGATAAAGATGACTTAGTTGATCAAACACTTTAAGAAGTATGATTGGGTCTTTATTGTACCTAATCGTATCAAGGCCAAACATCATGATTGCCACATGTGTCTGTGCCAGATCCGAGTCAGCACCTATGACACACCGGATGCACCGAAGGTGTTTCTCGTGATCGACTTGATTACGAGAATAGATAAGTATGTCGTCTATGAAGACTTTGGCAAACTTATCTAGATACTGTTGCAAACTCTATTCATGAGATCCATGAATGCTGCATGTGCATTTGTGAGCGCAAAAGGCATCACTAAGAATTCATAATGACCATAGTGGGTCCTAAAGGCAGTCTTAAGAACATCCTCATTCCTAACCTTCAGCTGATGACATCCTAATCTCAAATCGATCTTAGAGAAGTAACTAGCTCCTTGAAGTTGATCGAACAAGTCGTCGATCCTGGTCAAAGGATAACGGTTTTTGATCGTTATCTTGTTCAACTCTCGGTAATCAATGCACATCTGCATTGAACCATCCTTCTTTCTAACGAAAAGTATAGGAGCTCCCCAAGGTTAGGAACTAGGTTTTATGAAACCTTTCTCTAAAAGTTCATCTAATTGAATTCTCAATTCCTTCATTTCCGTCGGTGCTAACCGATATGGAACTCTGGCTACTGGTGCTGATCCGGGTAGGATATCAATTCTAAATCCACTTGCCTATCTAGAGGTAGGCTTGGTAATTCTTTGGGGAAGCTAAGTGTCTAACATGTTCGCAACTTAAAGCCGAACATCAGAAGCCGTCAGGACTTCTACAACTTGAGATTCCCACTTGGAAATGGGAAATGGTAACTATGGACTTGATTACCAAGTTACCAAAGACCAAACGTGGTAATGACATGATTTGGGTCATTGTAGATAGGCTGACTAAGTCAGCGCATTTCTTGCCAATTAAAGAAACGTATGATTCTGACAAATTAGCTAAGTTGTATGTGGACAGGATTGTGTCCCTACACGGTGTGCCGCTATGTATTGTATCTGATAGAGATACTAGATATACATCTCACTTTTGGAAAAGTTTCCAACAATCTTTAGGCACAAGATTAAATTTTAGAACGAGTTACCACCCGCAGACTGATGGTCAGAGTGAGCGTACTATTCAAAACTTGGAAGACATGCTTAGAGCATGTGTGATTGATTTAGGTGGAAGTTGGGATGACCACTTACCCCTAATAGAATTCTCCTATAATAATAGTTATCAGACAAGCATCAAGACTGCTCCTTATGAGGCCTTGTACGGGAGAAAATGTCGAACGCCCGTGTGTTGGGCAGAAGTTGGGGAAACCCAACTACCAGGACTAGAGATTGTCTTGGAGACCACGGATAAGATTGTGCAAATCCGTGATAGACTCAAAGTTGTCCGTGATAGGCAGAAGAGCTATGCTGACAAGAGGCGTAAACCTCTTAAGTTCCAAATATGGGACAAAGTCATGCTAAAGGTATCACCTTGGGAAGGTGTAATGAGATTCGGAAGGAAGGGCAAGTTAAGCCCAAGATATATTGGACCATTCAAGATAATCGAATATGTCAGCACTGTAGCTTATAACTCAAGCTGCCAGAGGAGCTTGATGGAATTCATGATGTGTTCCACATCAGTAATCTTAAGAAATGTCTAGCCGATGAGTCGCTAGCAATGTCACATCATGATGTGCAAATTGATGAAAACCTGAGGTTAGTTGAGAAACCAATTTCGATCGAGGATCAACAGGTTAAGAAGCTCCGAAGGAAATTGATACCTATAGTAAAGGTTAAGTGGGATGCCCTTCGAGGTCCCGAGTATACATGGGAGGTTGAGTCCACTATGCGACAAAAGTACCCCATCTTTTTGAATAAAATCTCGAGGTTGGATTTCTTTTAAGGGGGTGAGGATGTAACACCTCGTAAAATCATGTCCAATAATATAGTGACACGTGTTGTATTTTTATTATAAGTCTATTAAAGACTAATAAGGACTAAAAGTGTCAACATGCTCAAACTAAGTCTCTGAGTGACCTTCTGATGTCAACATGCATAAACCGAGCCTCTGAGTGACCATTGTGTCAACATGCTTAAAACATAGCCTCTGAGTGACCATTGGTGTCAACATGCTTAAACTTAACCTCTGAATGACCATTAGTGTTAACATGCTTAAACTTGGCCTCTGAGTGAGCATTTGTGTCAACATGCCCAGCCTCTGAGTGACATCGGGGTCAACATGCTTATACTGAGCCTCTGAGTGATCCTTTATGAAGTCCTAACTCTCATACGTGCCACTTGTTGGACAAGAGAGGTTAATTATGTAAATATGTAAAAGTTGGATAATGGAGGGGTTAAAAGTGTCAACATGTTAATTTATACATATGAGTGACCTTTTAAGGAACCGAGAGCTCGACAATGTTCGGGCAAACTCCCGGGTACGGCAAATATTAGTTACGGAGGGATAATTATGCTATAAAGGTGTTTTTGGAGGTTTTATAAGTTCCCTTGAGGCACTCGCGGGGCGTGAGAGGCCTGTGTTTGTAGAAAATTTGCTTGGCCTACACACAAATTGCCAAAAACCATTTGATTCGAAACAAGGGACTTCCAAACTGCTATGCCACATTTTAGAACACTTGTAAGCTCCCTCTAACATCCCTTAACACCTGTCATCATCTCCTTCAAGCTCTCCAACTATAAATAGGTGCCAAGGTTCACCATTTGAACTGCACCTTTCTTATTCTCATTTTATCTCCCTCCTCTGGAAGTTCCTAACTGAAAGGAGCATCCAACTTAGTTCTATTGCATCATAGGAATCACTTGTAAGTGTTCCTTTCACTTGCATTTTCGTTTATAGGCTTTTATAGTCAAAAGTCAAGCGTTTTACGGAAAACGCCTTGACTTTCGGTTAAGACCATTATGGTCCAGCCATTGTTCGTAAGGAACATGGCTAATGATTGTAATAAGGTAGGTGTTAGTCCCTATTAAGGGCACCTCCTGAAGATCATGTTTGCTAGACCAACTGACGGGTCAAAGTTTTAATATTAAAAAGTCAAACAGGCCATTTTTCGGAAATATTATAATCTGAGCTTATATACGTTATGAAACCTGTTTTGACACTTAAACAAGTTGGTAATAATTATTAGAACATCTAAGAACATGTTCGGCTCGTCAATTTTAGTTCTAGGGTCGGTTCGCAACCGAAAGTCGCAAGGTTTGACTTCTGCTTTGACTTTCGATTCTGACCCGATATAGATTAGTTAGCTACTGATCTAAGGTGCATTATGATCGTAATATAATTGTAGCATAACCCTCTGAGGTTATATTACTAAAATGCCATTTTTTCATAAACTGAGGTTTAATCAATAACGAACTTGAAAATGAACCACCTACTAATGTAATATCATAAGTAGGATTATTTGGGATGTCAAATCAGATTATAAACTGAGTTTATGAACAAGTCCTTATATTTTGTAGATAAATGATGATAACGCCCTTGTGCCTCATAAAATAGTTTTAATCATACCTTTTCATATTAAATCTTTTACCTACTGATATTTTATATTAAATAACATATCCAAAACATATAAATTTGATTTTCACATCAGTTCTCATTAAACATTGCGCAAATCGTCCTTTTACGACATAAGCACCGTTTCGGCGCTTAGTATGGTTTTAAACCATATATATCAACTAAGACTTATTACCTACTGATTTTAAAACTTATTTTAAATATTTTTACAGTAGGTATATGATATAAACTCAGAATCGCAAATAATTTATAAAACTATGTGTAAAATGACCAAAATGACCCTTCAGTACATAGTTTGGTCATAATAGATAAATTACACATATAATCAATATCCTACTGATATTATATCATAAATAAGTATTTTTCTAGAATAATTATAGTCATAACATTAAAAATATATTCAAGTTCCTTTTACACTGCATCAAATTACCGAAACGCCCTTGTGAGGCATAGTTTCGTTTTAAAACTTTAATGGGTATATAAGTTGATATTCTACTGATATTACAACTTATTTAAAGTATAATGGCATATAGAACTTGTCCATGACTTATCTGGTTACCCGATATCGCTGATATGCGTATGGTTAAGTATATGTAACTAGTTTACGAAAATTAACCAAAACGGGTTTAACCTTGTCATTTAAGTCTCCAAATCCAGAATGTATATGGTTTACCCATATTATACAAGTCAAAGTACTTGGTAGGTTTAAAATACATTCTATCCGGTCATCGCTTAATCTAGCGTATTTTACCGTTATTGATTATGTACGCTAGTCGGCCTAAGTCTATGACTTATATAAGGCCGTTAGTATTTAATTGGTTAGCATATGCCATAATCCAGACTAGAGCTTTCCGGTAAATGCTATTTACACTTAGTTCATTTGGATACGGCTGAGATATTAAATCTTGCATTTTAAAATCAAGACTAGCTCAGGTAAATACTCTCGACTTATTTCCCCTATACGGGCTTGGGTTACGGTAAACTATTACGCTTGGTCAAAAATGGGATCAATCGAATGCCGGATTGTGGTTAGTAAATCCGCATATTCTTTTTTAATCAGTTATGTTTGATAAGATAAACATCGGGGGTTAACTACCGTGTCATGGATATCCTCGGCTCATTACATTAGATAATGGCCATAACCTAAGCGCGGGGTGTAGGCATACACCTGACAGACGCTCATGCTAAAAACTTACCCACAAAGTTGGGGATAACTCCTTCGTGAGTTCATAAGTGGTGTGTACGTTAATCATGTCTCGGTTTTCGCACTGGGCCTTTATGTATGGACAAACATGTGAATCTGTTAACAAGGTTACAAAGTAACTTTCCCAAGTTATAAAAGATTTTGTGTCATGTGCACTTAAAATCATTTTCAAATGTTTTCAAAATGAGTCAGTTGGGTGTATTTACCTACAAGCAGCTCGGTAGTGATAAGAGGATCTTGTAAATCCTAGATCTGCCCTAAAGTCTATTATACACTTTTGTACATGTTACGATCCGCCTCTGGATCTTCTATTACGAGCCGTCTGTATATTATTTTTCGTACTTTGAACATTTGGTTTGTAATAGTAATTTAACTCCAAGACTTCCACTGTGCCGTGTTAATTGACTATGATGATGTCAACTGATGTCACGGTATTCCCCACCCGGGCCCACCGGTGATTGGATTTGTTGGAAATCCGGGGTGGACAACCTAGAAAGTCCAACCTTATAGTTGTGAAAAGGATATTCAGATACATAAAAGGTGCTCCCACACTTGGTATCTGGTATCCTGCTAATGGAAATATTGAGCTTTCAGGTTATTCAGATAGTTGGTGGTTGCCATGCTACAAGGAAGTTTACATCAGGAGGATGTCAGTTTCTAGGCATTTACTTAGTTTCTTGGCAAAGCGAAAAGCAAGTTGCAGTTTCAACATCAACAGTAGAGGCTGAGTATATTGCTACTACAAGTTTCACTGCTTAACTTCTGTGGCTTCAAAATCAATTGCTGGATTTTGGTGTAACTGCTCTAAAGACTCCTCTCATGCTAGATAGTCAAGCAGCTGAAAACATCACTAAAAATCCAGTTTCACTTTAACAACCAAGCACATTGACATCAAACATCTTTTTGTGAGGGATTGCTATGAAAAAGGTTTGATTTCTCTACATCATGTTCCAACTAAAGATCAGCTGGCAGATATGTTAACCAAAGCTTTAGACACATCTACCTTTGAAAGCTTGATCTCTAGGATTGGCATGCTAAACATGGATTAAAAGTAACATTTTATTTTCCATGAATAAAAAACACTAAAATGTTCTTAGAAAATCAATAAATCCTTAAAGTCTGTTTTAAACCACTGTTTTTAAAACTTCTGATTGGTTTACCTTCTATCCACCGCTAAATGTATCATATGTTCCCATATACCACTGTTTGTCCTAACCTCTGATATCTATCCTTTGATAGGGTAAAATCACCACTGTTCACATCCACTGTTCCCAACCTCTGTTGCTTCCAGCAGAGGTTCCACAACAACTGTCATCCATTATCCAACAGGGGTTGCCACGTGGACAAATGTTAGCCATCTGATCTTTTGAAACCGCTGCTACGCCAGCATTCACTTTTCCCTTTATATATCCCCTTTCAATCCAAACATAGCTTTTCACGCCGACTTGAATTCAAAATTCATAAAAATGGTTTCCATTACCATCTTCTTCACTACTTCTCACTTTTTCTTCTCCTGTCATGGCTCTGCAAATCAAACTTCCACATAACTACCTTCCTACTTTTGAGAAAAACGACAAAAATACTTCCTTTCACATAATAATTGATGTTCTCACATCATCCAAATAAAAAACCATCATGCTTGTTGATGCACCTATTTATGTGGATACTCTCCGACAATTTTGGGCAAACGCTAAAACTGAATCTCAAAACAAAAAGCCATATGCTATAACTTCAAAGATCGGAGAACTCTTGTGCAAATATCTCCATCTTCCATATCCACCACATTTGCATTGGGCGACCAGGTAGGTAAAATCGCATTTGAAAAGCAAGAACTCCACACAGAGTTCATTAAACGCGGGTATGAAGGTCAATTGACAGGTATTACAATATATAAACCAAAAGTTCCTGCTTAAATGCGATACTTTTTCCATACCTTGCTTATTTGTCTTTCAGCCAAGACCACTGCATTTAATGAGATTCCACAAAACATTCAAAATCTGGGATGTGCTATTTTGACAAAATCTGATTTTAATCTATCCCAGACATTGTTTTTGCACTTGGTGACAAATATAAATAAAATAAAATAATAAACTTTTCTTTTGTATCCTAGACTCTTAAGCTATTACCTTCAAAAGCAAGTATCTGAAAAAGATTTTCAACAAGGTGTAGTCTTTAGAATGAAGAGTCTAACAAATGAAACGTTTACAATAATGTTAAATCAAGAGTCAAAAGTTTCCTAAACAAAAGCAAAGGGGGATGAGCCTATTTTGGATGAGTCCACATCCACTGCTCAAACCTCTGTTGCTGAGCCTACTGCTCGTGGTGATCATGACACCACAACCGATGTTGTGAAACCCACACCAGCAAAATCCAAAAGAACCCCCCTCCCAATCCAAAAATCCCACCAAAACAAAATTACATAAAAAGGCACCTCTGGAAGATGAGATCCCCAGAGGATAACCTTGTGGTATCACAAAAGCCACTTGAAACCACTGTTGCTACTTCCTCACAACAGTTGAAAAGATCTACACCCAACAACCAAGCTCCTCTTGTATCCTCACAAAAGGATCAAATTGTAAGCACATGAACACCATACTATGAGGTAGATCTTTCAATTGAAAGTTTGTTTCACAACCCCTCTCCAGGGCAAATTCTCTTTCTACTCCACAACCATCTCCTCAATTCCACCTACATTTATATCTTTGTTTCATGCAATTGATAAAACTCAGACACAAATCAGTTCCTCTCAATCACCAGTAAAGAGAGTACACCCCACAAGTGAATGAGTCTAAGAAAAATCATGTTGCTAACCCAGAAACAGCTGAGAGGCTACATTCCATGAGTTACAAGTAGCTCTTGGTGGTAGTTTAAGTGAAGTAGCCACTACAACTGATGACACAACAGTGTTTCAGTTAGATAGTGGTTACATCAATAAGTCTTCCTTAAAGGCAACAACTGTTTAGGCTACAATTAACCTCTGTTCCAGTTGGAAGTCCCCAGTACCAAGAAAAAGGGACATTTGAGTCTATTAATTTGGAGTCTTCTCCTATTAAGGACTCAAATACAACTACATCTGGTAAGGATTCATATTATCCTATTAAATTAGGTGATGAATTAAGATATAAGGAATTGACGGAGAGAATGACATCTATGGAGTCATCAATTGATGAATGAAAAATATGATCAAACAGATGTTACAAAATTCTCAAAGCCAACCATCCACTCAGCAAATTGCCAATGAGCTATGGAAATCTGTGCAACCTATCATTAAGCTCAAAGGAATTTGGTTGATATTAACCACAACACTCATATGGAACTTATCAGAAATGTTGTTGAAGCTACATACAAAGTAACACAAGCAGATATCAAGGCTATTAGAGAACATCTTGTAAAGACAACTGGCTCTGCCCATACAACAGTCCTTTAAGAAGAAGTAGAGGTTGATGCTAAAAAGGGGGAGAAAAATAAGTTAAAAAGTTGCAGCCAGATTCAAAGGTCAACAAAAGCCAGGGTCTGTTCAAAATCAAAACCAAACCTCTGCTAAAGCATCAGATGCTAGAGTTCAAAAAGGGATTGATGAGACCCTGAACAAAGAAGTAGAAGAGATTGCTTTGGAAAAGTAGAAGAGACAAGATGCACTTGAAGCTAAGGCTTCCCAACTGGTTCGAGAAGAAAAGGCAAAGCAGATGGAAAAAGAAGACCTTGGCACTTCAAAAAGAAGGAAGTCAACTAGAAAAGTCAGACAACCAAATCCCATCTTTCCTAAAACCACTACTCGGCCAACAAAGAGTGTATCATCTGCTACCAAACTCAAATAACCAAAGAAATCAACACCAACTCACCCAACATATGTTAATACAACTGATGTTCCAGCAGATGTTCCAATAGATGTTTCCCAAACCTCTTCCTTGATCACTTTTCCAACTTTAACCCAACTATTAACCACACCACTAAGAATTCCAGCACATCCACCCTCACCAAAGATCAAATGCTCACGCAAAAGAAAAACTTTTGTAGTGCAAGATGATGATGAAGAGATTCCATCACCAATCCCTTTATCATCAAAACCAATTTCCACATCACTCTCATCACTACCATCTGAAACCACTTCAATTCCTACCTACCAACCACCATCACCCATCCCTTTGGCTGCTCGTTATCCTCTGGAACTGCTTGCTATTCAAGAGGAATTGAATCATTTTACACAACAGAAGATACTTCACAACTAAACTTCCCATCTCTCTTTGGATATAGAAAGCCAGAAACTTAAGATGAATATCTAAAGTTAAAAGGTAGACATGCTGAGAGCATTGATAAAGAGTTGAGCAAATGGAAAGAAGACAGGACTACTCAAGGAATCTTATCTCATGAACTTAGCAAAGTTGGAAAAATTTAAGATTTTGCCAAAGATATGAGTAAGTCTGTGTCAGAAAGGCCAGTCAATGCTGAGCTAGAAAAGGAACTAAAATAGGAGTACATTGATCATATCATGCAACACAAGCCTTATAAAGCAACCAAGATACAGTTCAAAGATTGGTCAACAAATGATCTTAAAAAAGAAACTGATAGAATTCAAGAAATGACCAAAGATCCTTCACTAAAGCCAACACCACCTAACTGGAAAAAGTATAAACAAGTGGATCAAAACAGGGCTTTGAAGATCAAAAGAATGAAAGAAGAACTGGTTGCTGCTAATTATGCCTCTACAAGGTCTGTTGCTAGATGGTCTGAGTCCAGAGTAGTTGATACCTACAAGAAATTGTAAGAGCTTAGAAAGAAAGATCCTACAGTTCCTAAAAAGCCAGTTTATCCAACAACAATTGTCATTAAGACCCAAACACTTGAAAAGCATTCCTCAACCATTGCCTTACCCACAATTGCCTTAAATCAAGCAAAAAGGCAAAAGGAGATGGCTGAAGATGATGAGCAGATGTTTGAAGAACATAGAAAGGAGGGAATCAAGAATTCAACTACTCTACCACACAGATCCTACAAGTGATAAACTCAGAGAAACTATTAAAAATCTTGTCAGCAGGCCTCAATCACCCAACTCGTAGAAAATAAATATTGTCTCAAGAAAATCAGCTGATTCAAAAATTCTAAAATGGAAGTCATCCTCAGACACCCATGAATTGACTTTACTCAGATCAGATGGTGAGATTTAAACACTAAAAATGGAGGATGCATATGGTATGGATGCAAATGACCTCCAAGATCTATTAACCTTGAATTACAAAGGGATTTTGAAGATATGTTTTCTATGAACTTTGAATTATAGTTCAAAGGACAAATCAGAGAAAAGTGATGAGAAATAAAGATCAGCAATAAAGAAGAGATTTGGGATCATCTGTTCTAGGGAGAGATTATTGGATCTATTGAACCTTATAAAAGAACAGATAATTGAAAAGCCAAAATAATCTATTACATCGGATCATCAATAACAGTGCTTTGAAGATATACTCCCCCAAAGACAAAGACATCAACATCTGCTACTTAAAAGGTCTGTTAAGCTAAAGTGTGTTATACAAGAACTGTTTAAGATAAGCTCTGCTCAGAGTCTAAGGCCTGCTAGAGAGAACCTCTGCTATTAAAGATTAAAGATTATTGAAGGAAAGGTCTGTTGGACCAACAGAGGTTAAAGCTCATGAGAGTTTCTATAACAGATGCTGGATTAACAAAGTTTATATATTATCAATGTAACAGTGTTTTAGTCTAGCGATGTTAGAGTTTGTTAGGTCGTCAGATGACATTGTCAAGGTGACGTCAGCTTAGATGCCACAGTGGTTTGCTTTGTACTATAAAAAGAACAGTGCATGTACTGTTCTATTCATTACTTCTTCTTGACATTTCTTGTACGAACAAATCAGAGTGATCAGGCTAAGGGGAGCTTGTATATCTTTCATGCATACGTAAACTTTGATTTATAAAAGCATGTTGATGAAAACATTCTCTTCATTGTTGTGATTTACAAGTTTACATTTCACTGCATTTACCTTAAACGCCCATCATAGTTTTAAGACTAAAAAGCTATAAAACTTTCAACTTTTTAAAACATAGATTAAAATTACCATTATACCCTTAAGTTTAATATGACAAAGCAGCCATCAAATGTTTCGACTACATGAAAATCAAACTACTAACTACTAATATTAATTCATCTTCTTACAAAAGTAATTTGACGTAAAATTTATCATTTACAAACCCAAAAGTAATTTGACCCGTTTGTCATTATCATATCCGGAAGCGTAAAGAGGGCAAGATGTATGTTCGTTCCAATCAAGCGTCACC
Organism: Scalesia atractyloides; assembly: GCA_947069175.1. Classification (NCBI taxonomy): domain Eukaryota; kingdom Viridiplantae; phylum Streptophyta; class Magnoliopsida; order Asterales; family Asteraceae; genus Scalesia; species Scalesia atractyloides. The sequence goes on along the minus strand of CAMTDV010000022.1, from coordinate 38,536,564 downwards.
ATTATGAAGGGGCTTTACCTACACATCAAAACCATCTCATTAGCAATACATATAATATCAAGATTTCTAATTACTATCAATTAGTAAAGTTATTATATTTATTTCTTAGTACAACCATAAATCTTACTAGTGCTTAACAACATAATTCATTGACTCATTCATATCGTTTTCACATAACCATTCTCTTTACTTTCTCATCCTTACCTGGTTGACCTGTTCTCAACGAGTCAACACGAAACCATTCCTTTTACTTCCTCGTTCTTACTCGGTTGACCCATTCTCAACGAGTCAATACGAAAATATTCTTTTTACTTTTTCATTCTTACCCGGTTTACCCGTTCTCAACGAGTCAACACGAAAACATTCTTTTTACTTTTTATCCTTTCCTGGTTGAACCGTTCTCAACGAGTCAACACGAAACCATTCCTTTTACTTCCTCTATTCTTACTCGATTGACCCGTTCTAAACGAGTCAACATGAAAACATTCTTTTTTACTTTTTCATTCTTACCCGGTTGACCCGTTCTCAACGAGTGAACACGAAAACATTCTTTTTACTTATTACTCTTACCTGGTTGACCCGTTCTCAACGAGTCAACACCAAAACATTCGTTTTACTTTCATTCTAATTGTTAGACCTTTAATTATAACTAATCAACAACGTAATCTTCTCTCTAGTTTGACATTCTAATCGATAGGCTTAATTGCATAGAATCGATAACGTAATTATTTCTTCACCTTAGAATAAAAGTAGTTCTACTATCAATGTTAGTTTAGATAAGTAACATACCTCGGTCTTGGTTTCCTTGTTTCGAGTGACTTGAACCTTCTTCCTTTATACCTATACACAACCCGTTCATACTTTAAGTTCATATTTCATACTAACTCCACATATATTCTTGGGTAAGACATCATAAAAACTTAACACATTACTCATTTACATATTCACTTTATGATCATCATGTAAGGTTTAAATTCAATTATAGACTTCTCAATTAAGGCATTTCATCAAACACTTGGTGCGCACCACTAACAAAGCATGATGTACAATTATTCTAAGCATAACCTTACTACTTCACATCATGGATCATCAAATCAACTAAATTCACATGATCCTCATTCAATATCAATTTCATCTAGCATTTACTCTACTACACGATTTCATACATCAATATTACATCAAATTTTCACTTCCAGATCATCATGTTTCATCATAGTTCTACATCAAGTGGGTATTACTTCAAATCATTCAAATGACTAAAATTAAACATAATTCATCTTCTATATGATGATTCAAACTAATATTCATGCCTAATTTCTTATAATTTCAAGGATTAATATTAACCCACTTCACCAAAGATCATCAAATCACACAATTTGACTTACCTTTTGTTTATTATGCTTGGATGATTAAAGAACTAAACAAATGCATCTAGATTTTGTTCAAAATCAATTCCAATTTGCTGAATTTGTAGTGAGAAGGGTTTCCCTTCTTCTTTCTTCAATCCAGGCGACACACACATTTCCAATGTGTGTGTGTATGTTTTAAGATTTCTTTATATTTTCATCTTTCAATTTATTCCAAGATTGGCCCCTCTAGTTTGATGATTATATTATTATAGCCAAACATACCCCTTTATGTTAAAACTTTACTTATACCTTAACTAGGGTAATAATTCTTTTCACCATTTAATCAACATTTATATTTACATATATATAAATCTACCCCCCTTAGAGGAGTTTTCGTCCCCGAAACCTGATTACATACCAAATAATTCTGGGTAGTGTTCACGCATTTCATCTTCCGTTTCCAGGTGAGATCCTAACCCTTTCAATGTTGCCATTGGACCAAAATTTGTCTAATGGCCTTGTTGCGAAAGTGCTTAACTTTAAAATCTTTTATAACCACCGGTAGTTCGATATAACTCATTTTTTTATCAGTTCGATATCGTCGAGAGGCACGTAGGCGATTTCATCCACGAGACATATTCTCAGTTGTGACACATGAAATGTGTTATGTCTTCCGTCTAACGTCGGTGGTAAATTCAACTGGTATGCCACCTTTCCATTCGAGCTATAATTTTAAAAGGCCCAATGTAACGGAGACCGAGCTTTCCTCCTTTCCGAAATCAAATTATTCCTTTCCATGGTGAAACTTTTAATAGCACGTGGTCCCCTACTTAAAACTCGATGGGTCGTCTTCTTCGATCCACGTGAGCTTTTTGTCGATCTTGTGCCGCCTCCAATCGGGCTTGTATGATATCGATCTTCTCGTTAGTCTTGGCTATTACGTCTTTGGGCGCTAAATCTCTTTGTCCTACCTCCCCCCAAACATACGGGGGTTCTACATTTCTCCCATACAACATCTCGTAAGGTGCCATTTGAATGCTATTGTGCTAGCTATTATTGTATGCGAAGTCAACTAATGGCAAATGGTCGTCCTAGTTTCCTCCAAAGTCTAAGACACACGCTGTCAACTTATCCACAAGTGTCTGAATGGTCCTTTCTGATTGTCCGTCCATTTGTGGATGGTAGGCAGTACTAAAATGAAGTTTTGTTCCCATTTGTTCATGAAACTTTTGCCAAAACGTGATGTAAATCTAGTGTCTCTGTCCGATACAATGGAGATGGGTACTCCATGGCGAGCTACAATTTCATTTGTAAAAATCTTTGCCATCCTTGCTGATGAATAGGGCCTCTCGGATAGGTAGGAAGTGGGCACTCTTGGTAAGTCGATCCACAACTACCCATATGGTATCATGCCCTTTTCTGTTTTGGGAAGTTTAGTCACCAAATCCATTGTCACGTCTTCCCATTTCCACATCGGAATTTCTAAAGGTTGTAATTTATCGTATGGCTTCTGATGTTCCGCCTTTACTTGTGAACATGTTAAACATTTACCGACATGTTTAACAATATCTCGTTTCATTCCCGGCCACACGTAATTCTTCTTTAAATCTCGATACATTTTTGTTGCTCCCAGATATATCGAGTATCGTGATTTATGAGCTTCTTCTAGTAATATCGCTTTTACTTCGCATAACCATGGAATCCAGATTCGCCCAAACCGAGTTTTGATTCCATTTGCATTTTCCTCCAACTTATCCGCAATCCCTTTAGTTCTTTCTTTCTTAGGATCATCTGCTTTTAATGACTTGATTTGTGCTTCCCGTATCATCTCGAGGAGATGAGACGTAACTATCATTCTCATAGATTTTACTCGAATCGGGGGTGGGTGGTCCTTTCGGCTTAGGGCATCCGCCACTACATTTGCTTTGCCCGGATGATAAAGGATTTCACAATCGTAATCCTTTATCAATTCTAGCCCTCTTCGTTGTCTCATGTTGAGATCCTTTTGTTCGAAAAATATTTTAAGCTTCTATGATCTGAGTATATGGTACACTTTGTTTCATACAAATAATGTCGCCATAGTTTTAAGGCGAATACTACGGCGGCCAATTCCAGGTTATGTGTTGGGTAGTTTCCTTCATGTAGTTTGAGCTGTCTTGAAGCGTATGCTATAACTTTACCTCGTTGCATTAAAACTCCTCCCAACCCCTGACGCGAAGCGTCTGTGTACACTACTAAATCTTTCGTCCCATTTGATAGAGTTAGCACCGGTGAATTAGATAGCCTTTCTTTCAAAATTTGAAATGCATTCTCTTGTTCGGCCCCCCATACAATTTTCTCACTTTTCTTTGTTAACTTAGTCATCGTTAGGGCTAATTTGGAGAAATCTTGAATAAATCTTCGGTAGTAGCCAGCTAACCCCAGAAAACTTCTTACTTCATTTGGATTCTTCAGAGGAATCCATTTCATGACTGCTTCTACCTTTGACGGATCCACTAAAACACCATCTTTGTTAATCACGTGGCCGAGAAATTGTACCTTCCTGAGCCAAAAGGCACAGTTAGAGAACTTCGCATATAACTTTTCTTTACGGAGAATTTCCAATACTTCACGCAAATGATTTGCATGATCGGCCTTGTTCCGGGAATACACTAAGATGTCATCTATAAACACTATTACGGATTTATCTAGCATGGGTCGGCATACTCGATTCATAAGGTCCCGAAACGCAGCCGGCGCGTTGGTTAACCAAAAGACATTACTAAGAACTCATAATGTCCATATCGAGTTCTAAACGCAGTTTTTGCCACATCTTCTTCGCGTACTCGTAATTGGTGATATCCCGAGCGCAAATCGATTTTTGAGAACCAACTTGCCCCTTGAAATAGGTCAAAAAGGTCATCAAATTGAGGTAAAGGATATCGATTCTTAACCGTTAATTTGTTTAATTCTCGATAGTCGATGCACATGTGCATCGATCCATTTTCACGAATAATACGGGGGCTCCCCAAGGTGACATGCTCGGGCGTATGAAGCCCTTAACGAGCAATTCTTGTAGCTGGGTCATTAACTCCCGAATTTCTGTATGAGCTAATCTATAGGGAGCCTTAGCCATCGGTTTAGCACCTGGGTTTAGTTCGATACATAACTCCACGTCTCGTTAGGGTTGGAGTCCCGGTAATTCATCAGGAATCCGGATACTCGTTTACAATTTCTACATCATCAAATTTTGGCGCGTCCTTAGAGGAATCTATTAGGTAAGCTAGGAACGCCTTGCCTTCATTTTGTACATATTTGACTGCCTCTACAATGGTGTATAACTTCATCTCGACCTTTCTTTCTCCGAAGATGCTTACCCATTTCTCACTCGGAGATAACACTCGTATGATCTTAGTTTCACATTGAATTCCTGCATGGTATCGGGATAGCCAGTCCATGCCTACTATTACTTTGAACTCTCCCAATACCATGGGCACAAGATCTATTTCGAATTCCTCGTCTTCTATAACAATTTTACATCCCTTAGATACTTCGTTCAATAAGTAGTTCTTGCTATTAGCTTCTAACACCCTGTAAATCGTGTCCAATAGCATAGTGACATGTGTTGTATTTTAAATATAGTCTGTTAAAGACCAATAAGGACTAAAGGCGTCAACATGCTCAATCTGAGCCTCTGAGCAACGGTCCGATGTCAACATGCATAAATAACAGCCTCTGAGTGACTGATATGTCAACATGCTTAAATCATTAGCCTCTGAGTGACTGATATGTCAACATGCTTGCCATTTGGCCTCTGAGTGACTGATATGTAAACATGCCCAGCCTCTGAGTGACATCGGAGTCAACATGCTTATAATAAGCCTCTGAGTGATCCTTTGTGAAGTCCTAACTCTCATACGTGCCAATTGTTGGACAAGAGGGTTCAATTTTTGTAAATATGTGAAAGTTGGATGATGGAGGGATTAAAAGTGTCCACATGTTAATTTATACCTCTGGGTGACCTTTTAACGAACCGAGAGCTCGACAATGTCTGGGCATAATTCCGGGTATACCAAGTATTGGCTATGGAGGGCTGAAAGTGCCAAAAAGGTGTTTTAGAGAGGTTTAATGGGTTTTAAAAGTTAAGGGGCTAAAAGTGTCAAACTTGGAATCTGCCTTTGGGGTGCGAGACGCAGGGCCTGTGCCTCTCGCGGCCCGCCAGAGGGCATCTGCAGCAGAAAATTTTGCTTGGCTCCCAAACAAAACTCCAAAACCATTAAATCGAAACCATGGCTTCCCAAACTACTATTCCACGTTTTGGGACACTTCTATGCTCCCTCTTACACCCCTAAACACCTGGCTTCACCTCCTTTGAGTTCTCCAACTATAAATAGGTGCTTAAGTTCACATTTCAACTTGCACCTTTCTCATTCATTAACTCTTCTCCCTCCTCTGGAAGTTCCTAGCTAAAAGGAGCATCCAACATAGTTCTTTTGCACCCTAGGAATCACTGGTAAGTGTTCCTTCCTTGTGCATTTTCATTTATAGGCTTATATAGCCAAAAGTCAAGTGTTTTACGGAAAACGCTTTGACTTTCGGTTAAGACCATTATGGTCCAGCCATTGTTCGAAATGAACATGGCTAAGTGATCGTAATAAGGTAGGTGTTAATCCCTATAAAGGGCACCTCCTGAAGATCACGTTTGCTAGACCAATTGACGGGTCAAAGTTATGATATTAAAAAGTCAAACAGGCCATTTTTCGGAAAAATCATAAATTGATCTTATATATGTTATGAAACTTGTTTTGACACTTAAACAAGTTGGTAGTAATTATTAGAACCTGTAAGAACATGTTCGGCTCGTCAATTTCAGTTCTAGGGTCGGTTCGTAACCGAAAGTCGTGAAGTTTGACTTCTGCTTTGACTTTCGATTCTGACCTGATTTAGATTAGTTACCTACTGATCTAAAGTTGCATTATGATCATAATATAATGTAGCATAACCCTATGAGGTTATATTACATGAGCATAATCAGAATCTAAGTTTATGCTCAAGTTCCATAATTATGCCATCTTTGACCAAAATGCCCTTTTTGCATAAAACAAGGTTTTAAATGATAATGAACTTGAAAATGAGTTTTCTACTGATGTAATATTATAAGTAGGATTATTTGGGATGTTAAACCAAGTTATAAACTGAGTTTTCAAACAGGTCCGTAAACTATGTCGATAAATGACGATTTTAGCCCTTGTGGCTTATAAAATGGTTTTAATAAAATCTTTTCAAGGTAAATAGAATACCTACTGATATGTTATATTAAATGACATATTTAAAACATTTTAAACCTTAACATTAGTTTCCATAAACATCGCAAAAAGACATCATTTTACGACATAAGCGCCGTTTCGGCGCATAGTATGGTTTAAACCATATTAATCGACCAAGACTTGTTACCTACTGATTATAAAACTTATTTTAAACATATTTACAGTAGGTACATGTTATAAACTCAGAATCCCAAATAATTTATAAACTATGTGTAAAATGACCAAAATGCCCCTTTGGTGCATAGTTTGGTCATAAAAGATAATTTACACATATAATTGATTCCTACTGATATTATATCATAAATAAAGTATTTTTCCAGAATACTTATAACTATAACATTAAATTATATTCAAGTTTCTTTTATACGATATAAAATTACCAAATATCCCTTATAGGCATAATTTCGTTTTAAAACCTTAACAGGCATATAAGTTGATATCCTATTGATATTTTAACTTAATTAAAATATAATGGCATATAGAACTTGTCCATGACTTGTCCGGTTACCAAATATCGCTGATATGCGTACGGTTAAGCATATGTAACTAGTTTATGGAAATTAACCGAAACGAGTTTAACCTTATCATTTTAATCTCAAAATCCAGAATGTTCATAGTTTACCCTATTAAACAAGTCAAGTACTTGTTGGGATTCTATCCAATCATCGTTTAATCTAGCGTCATACGTTTTGATCAAGCACGCTAGTTGGTCTAAGTCTATGACTTAAATAAGACCGTTAGTATTTAATTGGTTAGTTTATGCCATAATCCAGACTAGAGACTTGCCGGTAAATGCTATCTGCAGTTGATGCTTTTGTATACGGCGGAGTTATTAAAATTTAAAGGAAGACTAGCTCAGGTAAATACTCTCGACTTATTTTCCCTATATGGGCTTGGGATACGGTAAACTATTACCGCTTGGTCAGAAATGAGATCAATCAAATGCCGGATTGTGGCTAGTAAATGTGCATATTATGTTTTAATCAGTTTTGTTTGATAACTTAAACATCAGGGGTTAAATTACCGTGTCCTGGATATTCTCGGCTCATTATATTAGTTAATGGCCACGACCTTAGTGCGGGGTGTAGGCATACACCTGACAGACGCTCAAATGCAAATTACACAAGACGTTGGGATAACTCCTCTGTGAGTTCTAAGTGGTGTGTATTTAATCATGTCTCGGTCTCTGTACTGGGCCCTGTATGTATGGACAAACATGTGAATCTGTTAACAAGGTTACAAAGTAACTTTCCCAAGTTATAAAAGATTTTGTGCCCTATGCACTTAAAATCATTTTAAAATTGTTTTCAAAATGAGTCAGTTTGGTGTATTTACCAGCGAAAGCTGACGTATCATCCAAAGACTAAACTGCAAGTACAATACGAAATAAGTCGGAAGCTGCTCGGTAGTGAATAAGAGGATCTTGCAAATCCTTAGATATGCCCTAAAGTCTTTTTTATATTCTTTCTTGTACATTTTAATGATCCGGCTGTGGATCTTCTATTACGAGCCTGTATATTATTTTGTATTTTCGAACATTCGGGTTGTAATAGTAATTTTACTCCAAGACTTCCGCTGTGACGTGTTTAATTGACTATGATGATTATCAACTGACGTCACGATACTCCCCACCCGGGCCCATCAGTGTATGGATTTGGGTTGGAAATCCGGGGTGTGACATAACTACTTCTACTTCTAAAGGTATTGGCATTCGTTCAGTTTTAAAGGGGGGATGGCTTATAAGTTTGTGTGATACAAATGACCTACTTGCCCCGGAATCAAACAACACATTTGTAGGTATTAAATTGATTAAGAAAATACCTGACACAACATTCGGAAGTGCCTTAGCTTCTTCAGTGGTAATTTGGAACATTCTTCCTTTCGCTCTTGGGGTTTTATCTTTCTTCCCATCCTTACCCCCTTTTTCCTTCAGCTTTGGGCAATCTGCCTTGACATGTCCCGGTGAGAAACAATTGAAACAAGTTCTGGCCGTACTTGGGCATTTGTAGTAAGGGTGCCCTTCTTGTCCGCAATTGTACCATCCTTTCTTACCCAACAAACATTCTCCTGAGTGAAGCGTTCCACAAGTTTTGCATCGAGGAATGCCACCCTTCACATTATTCTTCTTGTTGTAATCATGGACTTTTAGTTTCTTGGTTGGAGTCGGGTTAATACTCCTTTCTATCGTTCTCTTTTCCCCTCGCTCTATTTGACGCTTGAGCTCTATCTCTCGATCCCTTGCCCAGTTGATCAGTTCGTTTAAGGTCTCACACTTCGAGGGAGTGATGAACTCCATAAATTCCACCTTTAACATGTCATGATAACGGTTAATCTTCATTCTTTCTGTCTTCATAAGGTCTTGGCAAAACTTTAATTTGTCAAGAAACACATTTGTTATTTCATCAATAGACTCTGTGTCTTGCTGAAGGCGTAAAAACTCCTCTTGAATTCGATCAACTGCAGATTGCGGGCAATGGAACTTTAAGAAAGGCTCCTTAAACTCTTGCCATGTAAGCCCTGAAGCTTCTCTTCTCCCAATTCCTTGCAATGGGCGTCCCACCAATCCTTTGCTTAGAGTTGGAGTTGACCCGTTGGGTAAACATCACTTGATCCTCTTTCTCACACATGCTTCGTATAACACGGCCTCCATGTTGGAATCCATCTTTGGCATATGATAGGATCGATTTTTCCATCGTACGTTGTAGGGTTACAAGCCATAGAGTCCCTATATGTGCATCTACGGGTCCCTTTCTTGTTTTGAACCCCGCCCATCCATTCTTTTAGCTCTTCAATCTTGCTAGTCATAATAACCTCTACTGTTTCTAAAACACGACTTTCTACCTCTTGCGCTAGTTGAGGTAGGCTGGCTTACATAGCTTTTGCAACTTCCTCTGAGATCTTCCCATTCATTGCTTCTTGACGTACCAAATCGTTATCGTTCAAATCTCTTTCATCTTCCATCTACATAGGTATTATTTTACTTTCATTAGAATATTCATTCATTAGCTTTGTTATGATCATTCGTATCAATTGTTATTATATTTCATACTTAAAGTGTTCATTATGTAAAATGATCATAAATGGTCAAGAATCATCTACTTGTCTTCAATAATTCGAAAGACTTATTACTTTATACATTCTTATTCTCCGTTTTGATACGTTACGTTCCTGACACACTTTATCATGGTTTTAAAACAATTTTTTACACACTTCTTATAATTAAATTTCACTTTTCGGGTTCCTTATGAGTTATGCATCGTGTTTTAAGAGACTCGGTTCATGTGATGTGAAAAGAAAGCATGTTTGGATTATGAGGGTCGTCAGCGACGCCCATACACATTGTTGGCGACGCACGTCAAATTGTTGCGTCGGAGCTTGGTTGCGTAGATAGTGGATTTAGCCATCGGGGGTAAGGGTAGCGTCGGCGACGCCCCATCTGCGCTGCAGACGCAGTTTTTCGTTTTTCAGCTCATAGAACCCTTTACAGGCACCGATTCAATCCGAACTGACCCATAATGTCCGCAACATCCCATAACACTCCGTAGTCATCCATACATTAATCCGTCACATGATTATGACTAACAAGTAAAGGACACTTACTTGATTGATGCCTCAGAACGAATACACTATGCACGAGCTTTCGGTTTGAGTTCAAGCACTTCAACTCATGCTTGAATCCCTCAAACCTAGGCTCTGATACCAACTTGAAATGCCCATCATATTTTTAAGACTAAAAAGCTATAAAATTTCAACTTTTTAAAACATAGCTTAAAAATTACCATTATACCCTTAAGTTTAATACGACAAACGCAGCCTATCAAATGTTTCGACTACATGAAAATCAAACTACTAACTACTAATGCTAATTCATCTACTTACAAAAGTAATCTGAAGTAAAATTTATCATTTTTTAAACCCAAAAGTAATTTGACCGTTTGTCATTATCATATCCGGAAGTGTAAAGAGGGCAAGAAGTGTGTTCGTTCCAATCAAGTGTCACCACTATGATGGGGCTTTACCTGCACATCAAAACCATCTCATTAGCAATACATATAATATCAAGATTTCTAATTACTATCAATTAGTAAAGTTATTATATCATTTCTTAGTACAACCATAAATCTTACTAGTGCTTCACAACATATTTCATTGACTCATTCATATCGTTTTCACATAACCATTCTTTTTACTTTCTCATCCTTACCTGGTTGACCCGTTCTCAACGAGTCAACACGAAACCATTCCTTTTACTTCCTCGTTCTTACTCGGTTGACCTGTTCTCAACGAGTCAACACGAAAACATTCTTTTTTACTTTTTCATTCTTACCTGGTTGACCAGTTCTCAACGAGTCAACACGAAAATATTCTTTTTACTTTTTCATCCTTACCCGGTTGACCCGTTCTCAATGAGTCAACACAAACCATTCCTTTTACTTCCTCGTTCTTACTCGATTGACCCGTTCTCAATGAGTCAACAGAAAACATTCTTTTTACTTTTTCATTCTTACCCGGTTGACCCGTTCCCAACGAGTGAACACGAAAACATTCTTTTTACTTTTCATTCTTACCCGGTTGACCCGTTCTCAATGAGTCAACATGAAAACATTCTTTTTACTTTCATTCTAATGGTTAGACTTAATTATAACTAATCAACAAAGTAATCTTCTCTCTAGTTTGACATTCTAATTGATAGGCTTAATTGCATAGAACCGATAACGTAATTATTTCTTCACCTTAGAATAAAAGTAGTTCTACAATCAATGTTTAGTTTAGATAAGTAACATACCTCGGTCTTGGTTTCCTTGTTTCAAGTGACTTGAACCTTCTTCCTTTATACCTATACACAACCCGTTCGTACTTTAAGTTCATATTCATACTAACTCCACATATATTCCTGGGTAAGACATCATAAAAACTTAACACATTACTCATTTACATATTCCCTTTATGATCATCATGTAAGGTTCAAATTCAATTACAGACTTCTCAATTAAGGCATTTCATCAAACACTTGGTGCGCACCACTAACAAAGCATGATGTACAATAATTCTAAGCATAACCATACTACTTCACATCATGGATCATCAAATTAACTAAATTCACATGATCCTCATTCAATATCAATTTCATCTAGCATTTACTCTATTACACGATTTCATACATCAATATTACATCAAATTTTCACTTCAAGATCATCATGTTTCATCATAGTTCTACATCAAGTGGGTATTACTTCAAATCATTCAAATGACCAAAATTAAACATAATTCATCTTCTATATGATGATTCAAACTAATATTCATGTCTAATCTCTTATAATTTCACGGATTAATATTAACCCACTTCAACAAAGATCATCAAATCACACAATTTGGCTTACCTTTTGTTTATTATGCTTAGATGATTAAAGAACTAAACAAATGCATCCAGATTTTGTTCAAAATCAATTCCAATTTGCTGAATTTGTAGTGAGAAGGGTTTCCCTTCTTCTTTCTTCAATCCAGGCGACACACACATTTCCAATGTGTGTGTGTGTGTTTTAAGATTTCTTTTATATTTTCATCTTTCAATTTATTCCAAGATTGGCCCCTCTAGTTTGATGATTATATTATTATAGCCAAACATACCCCTTTATTTTAAAACTTTACTGATACCTTAACTAGGTTATAATTCTTGTCACCATTTAATCAACATTTATATTTACATATATATAAATCTACCCCCCTTAGAGGAGTTTTGTCCCCAAACCTGATTACGTACCAAATAATTCTAGGTAGTGTTCACGCATTTCATCTTCTTTCACATAATAATTGATGTTCTCACATCATCCAAATAAAAAACCATCATGCTTGTTGATGCACCTATTTATGTGGATACTCTCCGACAATTTCGGGCAAACGCTAAAACTGAATCTCAAAACAAAAAGCCATATGCTATAACTTCAAAGATCGGAGAACTCTTGTGCAAATATCTCCACCTTCCATATCCGCCACATTTGCATTGGACGACCAAGTAGGTAAAATCGCTTTTGAAAAGCAAGAACTCCACACAGAGTTCATTAAACGCGGGTATGAAGGTCAATTGACAGGTATTACAATATATAAACCAAAAGTTCCTGCTTAAATGCGATACTTTTTCCATACCTTGCTTATTTGTCTTTCAGCCAAGTACACTGCATTTAATGAGATTCCACAAAACATTCAAAATCTGGGATGTGCTATTTTGACAAAATCTGATTTTAATCTATCCCAGACATTGTTTTTGGACTTGGTGACAAATATAAATAAAATAAAATAATAAAGCTTTTCTTTTGTATCCTAGACTCTTAAGCTATTACCTTCAAAAGCAAGTATCTGAAAAAGATTTTCAACAAGGTGTAGTCTTTAGAATGAAGAGTCTAACAAATGAAACTTTTACAATAATGTTAAATCAAGAGTCAAAAGTTTCCTAAACAAAAGCAAAGGGGGATGAGCCTATTTTGGATGAGTCCACATCCACTGCTCAAACCTCTGTTGCTGAGCCCATTGCTCGTGGTGATCATGACACCACAACCGATGTTGTGAAACCCACACCAGCAAAATCCAAAAGAACCCCCCCCCCCCAATCCAAAAAGCCCACCAAAATAAAATTACATAAAAAGGCACCTATGGAAGATGAGATCCCAGAGGATAACCTTGTGGCATCACAAAAGCCACTTGAAACCACTTTGCTACTTCCTCACAACAGTTGGAAAGATCTCCACCCAACAACCAAGCTCCTCTTGTATCCTCACAAAAGGGATCAAATTTAAGCACAGGAACACCACACTATGAGGTAGATCTTTCAATTGAAAGTTTGTTTCACAACCCCTCTCCAGGGCAAATTCTCTTTCTACTCCTACAACCATCTCCCTCAATTCCACCTACATTTATATCTTTGTTTCATGCAATTGATAAAACTCAGACACAAATCAGTTCCTCTCAATCACCAGTAAAGAGAGTACACCCACAAGTGAATGAGTATAAGAAAAATCATGTTGCTAACCCAGAAACAGCTGAGAGGCTACATTCATTAGTTACAAGTAGCTCTTGGTGTAGTTTAAGTGAAGTAGCCACTACAACTGATGACACAACAGTGTTTCAATTAGATAGTGGTTACATCAATAAGTCTTCCTTAAAGGCAACAACTGTTTAGGCTACAATTAACCTCTGTTCCAGTTGGAAGTCCCCAGTACCAAGAAAAAGGGGCATTTGAGTCTATTAATTTGGAGTCTTCTCCTATTAAGGACTCAAATACAACTACATCTGGTAAGGATTCAGATGATCCTATTAAATTAGGTGATGAATTAAGATATAAGGAATTGACGGAGAGAATGACATCTATGGAGTCATCAATTGATGAAATGAAAAATATGATCAAACAGATGTTACAAAATTCTCAAAGCCAACCATCCACTCAGCAAATTGCCAATGAGCTATGGAAATCTGTGCAACCTATCATTAAGCTCAAAGGAATTTGGTTGATATTAACCACAACACTCATATGGAACTTATCAGAAATATGGTTGAAGCTACATACAAAGTAACACAAGCAGATATCAAGGCTAATTAGAGAACATCTTGTAAAGACAACTGGCTCTGCCCATACAACAGTCCTTTAAGAAGAAGTAGAGGTTGATGCTAAAAAGGGGGAGAAAAATAAGTTAAAAAGTTACAGCCAGATTCAAAGGTCAACAAAAGCCAGGGTCTGTCAAAATCAAAACCAAACCTCTTCGAAAGCATCAGATGCTAGAGTTCAAAAAGGGATTGATGAGACCCTAAACAAAGAAGCAGAAGAGATTGCTTTGGAAAAGTAGAAGAGATAAGATGCACTTGAAGCTAAGGCTTCCCAACTGGTTCGAGAAGAAAAGGCAAAGTAGATGGAAAAAGAAGACATTGTCACTTCAAAAAGAAGGAAGTCAACTAGAAAAGTCAGACAGCCAAATCCCATCTTTCCTAAAACCACTACTGAGCCAACAAAGAGTGTATCCTTGCTACCAAACCCACATAACCAAAGAAATCAACACCAACTCACCCAACATATGTTAATACAACTGATGTTCCAGCAGATGTTCCAACAGATGTTTCCGAAACCTCTTCCTTGATCACTTTTCCAACTTTAACCCAACTATTAACCACACCACTAAGAATTCCAGCACATCCACCCTCACCAAAGATCAAATCCTCACGCAAAAGAAAAAATTTTGTAGTGCAAGATGATGATGAAGAGATTCCATCACCAATCCCTTTATCATCAAAACCTATTTCCACATCACTCTCATCACTACCATCTGAAACCACTTCAATTCCTACCTACCAACCACCATCACCCATCCCTTTGGCTGCTCGTTATCCTCTGGAACTGCTTGCTATTCAAGAGGAAATTGAATCATTTTATACAACAGAAGATACTTCACAACTAAACTTCCCATCTCTCTTTGGATATAGAAAGCCAAGAAACTTAAGATGAATATCTAAAGTTAAAAGTTAGACATGTTGAGAGCATTGATAAAGAGTTGAGCAAACGAAAAGATGACAGGACTACTCAAGGAATCTTATCTCATGAACTTAGCAAAGTTATAAAAATTTAAGATTTTGCCAAAGATATGAGTAAGTCTGTGTCAGAAAGGCCAGTCAATGCTGAGCTGAAAAAGGAACTAAAACAGGAGTACATTGATCATATCATGCAACACAAGCCTTATAAAGCAACCAAGGAACAGTTCAAAGATTGGTCAACAAATGATCTTAAAAAAGAAATTGATAGAATTCAAGAAATGACCAAAGATCCTTCACAAAAGCCAACACCACCTGACTGGAAAAAGTACAAACAAGTGGATCAAAACAGGGCTTTGAAGATCAAAAGAATGAAAGAAGAACTGGTTGCTGCTAATTATGCCTCTACAAGGTCTGTTGCTAGATGGTCTGAGTCCAGAGTAGTTGATACCTACAAGAAATTGTAAGAGCTTAGAAAGAAAGATCCTACAGTTCCTAAAAAGCCAGTTTATCCAACAACAATTGTCATTAAGACCCAAAACTTGAAAAGCATTCCTCAACCATTGCCTTACCCATAATTGCCTTAAATCAAGCAAAAAGGCAAAAGGAGATGGCTGAAGATGATGATCAGATGTTTGAAGAACATAGAAAGGAGGGAATCAAGAATCAACTACTCTACCACACAGATCCTACAAGTGATAAACTCAGAGAAACTGTTAAAAATCTTGTCAGCAGGCCTCAATCACCCAACTCGTCAAAAATAAATCTTGTCTCAAGAAAATCATTGATTCAAAAATTCTAAAATGGAAGTCATCCTCATACACCCATGAATTGACTTTGCTCATATCAGATGGTGAGATTTAAACACTAAAAATGGAGGATGCATATGCTATGGATGCAAATGACCTCCAAAATCTATTGAACCTTGAATTACAAAGGGATTTTGAAGATATGTTTTCTATGAACTTTGAGCTATAGTTCAAAGGACAAATCAGAGAAAAGCTGATGAGAAATAAAGATCAGCAATAAAGAAGAGATTTGGGATCATCTGTTCTAGGGAGAGATTGTTGGATCTATTGAACCTTATAAAAGAACAGATAATTGAAAAGCCAAAATAATCCATTACATCGGATCATCAATAACAGTGCTTTGAAGATATACTCCCCCCAAAGACAAAGACATCACCATCTGCTACTAAAAGGTCTGTTAAGCTAAAGTGTGTTATACAAGAACTGTTGAAGATAAGCTCTGCTCAGAGTCTAAGGCCTGCTAGAGAGAACCTCTTCTATTAAAGATTAAAGATTGTTGAAGGAAAGGTCTGCTGGACCAACAGAGGTTAAAGCTCATCAGAGTTTCTACAACAGATGCTGGATCAACAAAGTTTATATATTATCAATGTAACAGTGTTTTAGTCAAGCAGATGTTAGAGTTTGTTAGGTCGTCAGATGACATTGTCAAGGTGACGTCAGCTTAAATGCCACAGTGGTTTGCTTTGTACTATAAAAAGAACAGTGCATGTACTGTTCTATTCATTACTTCTTCTTGACATTTCTTGTACGAACAAATCAGAGTGATCAGGCTAAGGGGAGCTTGTATATCTTTCATGCATACGTAAACTTTGATTTATAAAAGCATGTTGATGAAAACATTCTCTTCATTGTTGTGATTTACAAGTTTATATTTCACTGCATTTACCTGAAACGCCCATCATAGTTTTAAGACTAAAAAGCTATAAAACTTTCAACTTTTTAAAACATAGCTTAAAATTACCATTATACCCTTAAGTTTAATACGACAAACGCGGCCATCAAATGTTTCGACTACATGAAAATCAAACTACTAACTACTAATATTAATTCATCTTCTTACAAAAGTAATTTGAAGTAAAATTTATCATTTACAAACCCAAAAGTAATTTGACCCGTTTGTCATTATCATATCCGAAAGCGTAAAGAAGGCAAGAAGTATGTTCGTTCCAATCAAGCGTCACCACTATGAAGGGGCTTTACCTACACATCAAAACCATCTCATTAGCAATACATATAATATCAAGATTTCTAATTACTATCAATTAGTAAAGTTATTATATCATTTCTTAGTACAACCATAAATCTTACTAGTGCTTAACAACATAATTCATTGACTCATTCATATCGTTTTCAGTTAACCATTCTCTTTACTTTCTCATCCTTACCTGGTTGACCTGTTCTCAACGAGTCAACACGAAGCCATTCCTTTTACTTCTCTTTCTTACTCGGTTGACCCTTCTCAACGAGTCAACACGAAAACATTCTTTTTACTTTTTCATTCTTACCCGGTTGACCCGTTCTCAACGAGTCAACACGAAAACATTCTTTTTACTTTTTCATCCTTTCCCGGTTGAACCGTTCTCAACGAGTCAACACGAAAACATTCTTTTTTACTTTTTCATTCTTACCCGATTGACCCGTTCTCAACAAGTGAACACGAAAACATTCTTGTTACTTATTCATTCTTGCCCGGTTGAGCCGTTCTCAACAAGTCAACACGAAAACATTCGTTTTACTTTCATTCTAATTGTTAGACTTAATTATAACTAATCAACAACGTAATCTTCTCTCTAGTTTGACATTCTAATCGATAGCTTAATTGCATAGAATCGATAAAATAATTGTTTCTTAACCTTAGAATAAAAGTAGTTCTACTATCAATGTTTAGTTTAGATAAGTAACATACCTCGGTCTTGGTTTCCTTGTTTCGAGTGACTTGAACCTTCTTCCTTTATACCTATACACAAACCCGTTCATACTTTAAGTTCATATTTCATACTTACTCCACATATATTCTTGGGTAAAACATCATAAAAACTTAACACATTACTCATTTACATGTTTACTTTATGATCATCATGTAAGGTTTCAAAGTCAATTACATAATTCTCAATTAAGACATTTCATCAAATGCTTAGGTGCGCACCACTAACAAAGCATGATGTACAATTATTCTAAGCATAACCTTACAACTTCACATCATGGATCATCAAATCAAGTAAATTCACATGATCCTCATTCAATATAAATTTCATCTAGCATTACTCTACTACACGAATTCATACATCAATATTACATCAAATTTTCACTTCAAGATCATCATGTTTCATCATAGTTCTACATCAAGTGGGTATTGCTTCAAATCATTCAAATGACCAAAATTAAACATAATTCATCTTCTATATGATGATTCTAACTAATATTCATGCCTAATTTCTTATAATTCACTATTTAATAATAACCCACTTCACCAAAGATCATCAAATCACACAATTTGACTTACCTTTTGTTTATTATGCTTAGATGATTAAAGAACTAAACACATGTATCCATATTTTGTTCAAAATCAATTCCAATTTGCTGAATTTGTAGTGAGAAGGGTTTCCTTCTTCTTTCTTCAATCTAGGCGACACACACACTTCAAATGTGTGTGTGTGTGTGTTTTAAGATTTCTTTTATATTTTTATCTTTAAATTTATTCCAATATTGGCCCCTCTAGTTTGATGATTATATTATTATAGCCAAACATACCCCTTTAAGTTAAAACTTTACTTATACCTTAACTAGGGTTATAATTCTTGTCACCATTTAATCAAAATTTATATATATATATATATATATATGTGTGTGTGTGTGTGTGTGTGTGTATATATATATATATATTGGGGTGTTACATTACCATCTTTGTTTTATCATCTTCCATTGATTTCCATCTTTAAACTGTCACACAACAATTAAACTCAGATCCTAACAATAGTACGTGTATGTAACGAATCTTTAAATGAAAATAATACGTTGTAACCTCGTAATGTATTCACGCGTTTCCCGAATAGTCGTCATATACATTGACGGATAATAATACGACTCGTCGTAGTGCCTCGTAAGTTGTAGACATGTGTATATATGTATATAAACGTCGTGTAGCCGAAATAGTAATATCGGGTCTAATGGATAATTATAAAAAATAAGTATATAGTTATACTCTCGTTAGAAATCAACCTTGTTCGTTTGTTACTGTAATAACTCGGATAATATTATGTGTTATAATTTTAGCGTAATGTGTCGTACTTCGTTTAGACGTTTGAAATAAAAATCAACAACTACATTGATTTTATAAAAGTATTCGGAGTCTCGATGTTTGAAATAAATGTAAACAATTATACTTATTTTATAAGGATATTCGAAAGTATTCGAATCATCGACATTTGAAATGAACACAAACCATTATTTTTATTTTAAAAGTTTTTGAGTTTTAAACGTTGAACTAAATATAAATAATTATATTTATTTTATATAAATTCTCGAATTTCGTTGACTTGTAAACCATATTTGTCGACACGTTATAAACTCGTTTTTGTGAAATGTATAAATCGTCCGACATGAGTATATATTTATATTTATTTTTCTTATAAAGTTCATTTGAGTCCCGAAACTATAAAATGTATATATCTTAACGAAAATCCGGAAGAGTGTCCTCTGTTTTTGGACGATCCCGACAATGCAAGTTGTCTATAAATTTTCAAATCACAACAGTTCAATGTAACCGATATATATAATTTCTGTCATGTGTTCAAAACATAGATTTTCGTTGAATACAAGTCTAATAAATATATGTATTTATGTATTTATGATGTCATGATATGTCGGTTTGTTTTTAACTAGTATATACACGATTTATATACGAAATCCATGGTAGTAGTACAAGTAATCTTCATTATGGCGTTTCTACTAATCGGTTCGGTTTAAAGCTCGGTTTAATGATAAAATAAAACGAGATTATCCTATATATAAATGTTTAAACGAGTCGTTTAAACATTACCAATTCTAGCTTCGACTAGTTGACCGGGTTTGACCCGAGTTGACTAGGACCCGAAAACCGGACCCAAAACTGAGCCAAAAATTAGTTTAACCGAGATGAACCTGAAACAAACCCAACTTGAACTGAACCGAGAACAAATATGCCCGAAAACCGAGTGAATCGCGTTGAACCGAGTTGACCCGAACCGTACCCGAACCAAATCTAGACTGAACATGAACCCATTAAGCTTGAACCAACATAACCACCCTTACTGCCACTGCCACTACCGCCGCCGGCCCCAGCGCCACCGTCGGCGGTTCTTTGTCGTGAACCCGTCACTAACCACCTTCGCTAGAACGACCACATATAACCAAAATTTAAGGATTAGGCTAAATTTTGTGCAAAAGTCAGTAAGGTCACGCGAAAAAAAAAAGACTCACTGGAGTCTGGTGTTTCTGTTTCGTTGTTGATTCCGGTGCGTTCTGGTTTCCGCGTAACTTCCGCGTTTGTGCTTTGGATGTCCGACAATCCGAATAATTCGTATAATTACAAATATATGATAAATATAAGCAAAAATTGTAAAATTGTATTTTATGCGTTGTTAGTATTTATCCGTTGTTAGTTCGCTTAGAGTTCAATTGCATAGTAAAATTCTCGAAAATTCGCCAAATCGCGTAACGTGAATCTAGTAGACGTTTCTAGGCTTTCCAAAGGCCAAATTAAGTTAATTTATGTCTAATTACACTACGTATTATTGTCTTAATGTTTGTTATTCACGTAATTAAAAACCGAAAAGTACCGGTTGTCACAATACAGGGTTTGGTTCTTAGGTTGTAATAGCTGCATGTTTTGATTATCAAGATACTTGCTAAATGAATGCAAGGTTGCATTTTGTTGGTCACGAGTCCGAGTGCAAGACTGATGTATTGCAAAGTACATCTATTTATTTTCTATAGTTTGTGAAGTTTTCGAGTCCTTTTTAGTCGTTTTTAGGTAGAATGTGTATGTTATTGATTACTTTGTGTTTTCCATGTCTAAGGTGTTGCAGATTGTTGAAAAGGGTCAAAAACAGATCAAATATTGCGAAAATCAAGCACCGGAACGAGTTCGGGGGAACGAGAGTTGAAAAGGCACGTAATCGAGAAAAAACACATGGTTGCGTCACGCGCCAAGGGTGAAAAACAGATCAAATAATTTTACCTTTGTTGACTTTATCATCCCCGCGTCGCGCAGTTATGAACCTAGAGCTCCCCGCGCAACGCTGTTTTCCATAGAATGTTTCGTGTTTTTTTGTCAAGGTTGTGTTATAAGTTGTATATATTGATCATTATTGGAAGAAATCATAAGCCTGCAAAATTTGGACATCTTTGGACGAAATTGGAGCTCAAGAAAGTAAACAAATTGAAGGTTTTGAAGCTAGGAAATCATACAATTGAAGGTCCAAGGCATGAGAACGAAGGATATCGGGTTTCATCTTCCCGTTTTCTCAGTTTTTATACTTTTCATTTTCTTGCCATGAATTCTCCTATTGAACTTTGTGTTTTGATTGTTTCTATCATGATGTTAGGCTAATTTCCATAAACTACCTAGGTTAGGGTGAACATGTGTTAAAGTTTGATTTTTATCCGGATTATGAATTAGTTATGGATTTTTCTATAAAAGTAAAGACTTGGTTTAGTTGATTTGAGGTGTATACATACTTTTACTTGTTTGATGAATGTTGATTGCTTCATATGTTCCTAGTTGAATGTCTTTCATATGATAGGTTTGTGTTAGATTATTGACCATGTGTTTGTGATATTTATGGTTAATTGGCCAATACACCATAAAAGTAATATTTGTGAATCGAGTAGTTCTAGGTGTTCAACTAATTCTAATAACCATGAAGTGTGAGATTGACGATATATCTAGGTTGGTCAATTGCTAGATTTAGGTGCTTTGTGAGAAGTCCGACTTAGCTGCCTTTCCTATTCTTGCTTATCAAGTTTCCAAGTTATCCTTGACTTTCATGTTGTGAGGTAGATTGTCGATTAAGGGTACTTTTTATAATAGTTGGATAATCGTGAGGGAGTCTAGTCAAACCGGTAATTTAACAGCCTATTAGAGTTTCGTGGGTGTCTTCTCGAGAAGGGTCGAGGGTCTTGTTCGGTTTCTCGGTAGGTTTAGTATTTTACGATCCCGGTTCCATAACAGTTCATGTTGATAGAAAGATAACTGATAACATATGGGATTCCAACCTAGGTAGTCACTTTATCAACATTTGAGTAAAATCAGAGTTCCAAGTTGCGTCTTAGTTTGGTCAATTAGTTAGTCGTTAATTAATTGCGATTTTAGGTTATTAGAAAACCCCCCTCTCAAAATATAAAAAAACGTTTAGTCATGTTAGCCATTCAGTCTAGTGAGTCTAGTTTACGTAATCAAAAGAGTCTTGTGGGTTCAATTACCGGACTTACTTTGCTTTACTAGAGTCGACTGGTTCACTATCCTGTTAGTAGTTTGGTCTAGTTTTAAAGAGTCTAGATGTTAACTTAGTTTCTAGATTGGAGTAATTTAATTAATAATTATTAAATTACTTTTAGCACATCAAGTTTTTGGCGCCTTTTCCGGGGACTCTTGGCGATTGCGTTCATTAGCTTTGATTAAACTTGCTTGTTACATCCGTGCTATTTGCCTTTTGTTTTGAGCCGTAGGTGTCTAATTAGTCGCGTCTTTTTGTTTTCTTATATTAGAGTCATTTAGTAGAATCTTCTTACTTGTCTTCGTGTTTGTTTTGCAGTGAATGGCCCATACGTGTTTGCAAAGACCACCGCCACCGCTCGCGGTTCCAAGGCTTTCAGATCTTAAATTCGAGGTTAGTACTTCTTCTTCTTCATCATCTTCAACTGTTAACTCTACTCCACCATCTACACCAGCCGCACCGCCTAATACACCCCACCCACGTCCTCAAATGGCCGACTGTAGAACCATCCATCAACAATCCACCCAATGTTTCACGAGTGTGAACTCACCCATCACGTGCCCACCCATTGTTAATGAAAATTCTTGGCAGATTCCCTCGTACATTATGACCGCCATCTCAAACTCTTGTCAGTTCCATGGTCGTGATGACGAGTATGCACCAGCCCACATAGCCGCTTCACCCGCATCTGTGGTACCTTTAAGCTGCAAGGTGCCACGACTGATACAATTGTCCTTCAGCTATTCCCATTCACTCTAGCGGAACGGGCTCTTGTTGTTTTGTAAGGCTTGTTCTTCATTATGTATTCCATGTAATCTTCCCTTAATGCTCTTCTGATATTAGGGTCACTAGAGGACCTTGTGAAGCCTTTTTACAGGCATCTTTAGTAAAATCTTCTAATCTGTTCATTTGAGTGAACTGTTTAGATAGAATTTGTTGAGCCTCTTTGTCTCCTTTCCCTTTACTTCTTTCTAATGCAATCATTTCTACATGTTTAAGCTTTATCTCCACATATGCTTTGACATTCGTAACGTTTGGGAGATCATGCAAAGATGAGAAGGTAGTTGGCTTGGATCTATTGTAGAATAGAAAGAGTGTATCTCTTGTAACATATTTTCTAGTTCCAATGGGTGTGAGATGATGGTTATGGTTGTGGTGGCTGATGGAATAGAAGTTTGAGTGGGTGAGTTTTGAGGAGTTTCTTCATCATCGATGAATTTTGGTTTTCTAGATCTGATTTGTGGGAGGTGTTTTTATTTCAATTGAGAGGGGTGAGTGGGTAGTCTTCCCAAAGTAACCCTATAGAGGTACTTTAATAAATTTGCAGGGTCTGTTGTGGTTTGGTTGTAAGTACTATTGAGATAGATCTAAGATATGTTTGTTACTTTTATAGTGGCACCAGAGGTTTGGTATCCACCATTCAAAAACATTTGTTTCCTTTTTATTCCATTATCACTTACAAACTTCTTAAAGCACTTACAATCTCGCCTTATCTCCTTTTCCGTACCCAAAATACATAAAAAAAGTGAGATTTTATTTATTTTGAGTCCTACATTAGAGTTACAATCCTCAAACATTATATTACGTAAGTAGAACCCATGTTTAGAGGTTAACCATTCATCCCATATTTTTAGCGGTTTTGAGTTAAAAGAATGTATTGTGTAGACGAGTATTATTATATATATAGAATCAAATGTGGAGTGTTTTTATAAAGTGAAAAATTTTAAGAATAAATGTGTCGTTTAGTTAAAACTAACTGAATGGGAAAAAAACGCTGTTACACTTGCACATCAAAACCTTTTACCTTATCATTTGTAATGAACCAAACTCATACTCTTATTATACATATTAAAAAAAAGAAGGAAAAAGAACTAGTGAAAACTCAACCTTAACCCACCCCTTTCTGATTCGTCCCACTTTTACCACAGACGCCGAATGGTGCACCACACGTCTATCGCATTGTCTACCAGACGTGTGCCAAGCTTTATAGTGAATGGCACAACGTTTGTTTAAAAGACACAATAAAAAAGATCATTTATCAATTATCAGCATATAAATCAATTGACCCGATAAAGATAAATCATAAGTCAAACTGGCATAAGTAGTAGACTGACTGAAAGTAACACGCTGGAGACCCTCATCATCATAAAAGTAAACAATTAAGCAGAAGAAATCATTTTCACCATTACAGAATGATTTCCCCCCCTTTCTTCCGAATCAAATATACACAAATTGAGATACAGATGTTCAATGCCTTGCCAAGCTTCTTAACAAACACATGATGAATAAAAACAGAGTTACTACTAACATTTTATTAGGATTCCGTTCAATAAAACATGCCTCGGTAGTCATCCCATGGCATACTTTTGTGTCCAGCTACGAGCAGTGGCCTCGTATTTAGACTTGTCAGTCTTGTACATGTGAGCAATTTCTGGCACCAATGGGTCATCAGGGTTCGGGTCTGTTAACAGAGAGCAGATGGAAAGCAACACCTGCAAATCACATCCACAGTCTTAAATTCTACATACATAGATATGCTACTTTCACTAAGTTATCTTAACATCCATGCAAACAAATGGCAAAAGGATTAGTGAAAATGGTTTTAGAAGGGTTTCGAAACCGTATACATTATATACTGGTTAAGATTTGTTTTGAAAGGTCAAGCGAATAAAATAACAAAAAATAGCTAAAAAACAAGCCAGTGTATTTTTTTATGCGAAAATAGCATTGTATATACTATAAATATGATACTTTGTCACATCAACCAACTTTGGCACCTCAACTTTAATAATAAACAACTTTGGCCCGTCAACTTTAATAATGATATGTTTAGCCTCTTAATTTTTAGCCCCTCAACTTTAATAATAAACAACTTTAGCCCCTCAACTTTTATAATAACATGTTTAGCCCCTTAACTAAAACATCAAACAACTTTAACTCATGATTTGCTTGTTTTTATCTACGAACCCGATGCGAAGTGCGGGTGGTAACCCACTAGTTTGTTCTAAAGCATTATTAATTGCCTTAAGGATCACGTAAACGTATATTATAAAACAAAAACAAAAAAACAGGCCATTGTTTCAGCAGCCACACAAGTTGAGAAGTTTACAAAACGAGAAAACAAAATCATGTTTCAAACCTTGGAGATTGTCAAAGCTGGGCTCCACTGCTCCTTGAGGATATCTAAGCAAATGCTACCATTGCTGTTGATGTTAGGGTGGAAGACCTTAGTCCTAAACGCTACCTGAATATCAACGTATCTCAGTTATCATTACATATCAGTCATAAAAAAAAGTAAGCCCGCCTAATGTTAAGACACACATCTTAATGAAATTACCCTCTTCCAAGTTGGTACCATTATGATTAGGAATAATAGAAAAGTCAAGAAACAGAACAACAATCACACATAAAAACCACCTTGGGAGGCTTGAAAGGATAGTCAGGTGGAAAATGAATTGAAACAAGAAAAACGCCTCCAGAATATGGGCTATCAGAGGGTCCCATGATTGTTGCTTGCCAATGGAACATGTCTTCGGCAACAGGACCTACAAAGTAAGTCATATCAAAAAATAAGTTACTCTAAAAACAGCGGAATGAATATAATGCTCAAATCACAAGAACACAGGCAGACTTCCATTCTGGATCTTGCAGAATGTATATGCTTTTAAGTGAGTTAGGACACATAATACTGATTCTATACAAAACATATATGCTTTTAAGTGTGTTCTCCTATATTAGAGCATAATTGTACACTGATAGTGTGAGTAGTTAGTCAGTTATATTAGTTGTACAACTGAGTTTGTTTCTCTACACATTAAATAAACGAAATATTGAATAGTCAGTAACGAAGAATTAGGAATAAAATAACGAGCACACTAAATTAGTCACAAAACTAGCTACTAAAATTGATTTGATCGCAAAAGCAATTTAAGATAAGATATAGTGTTAAATGCGTGGTTGGTCCCTATGGTTTGCAGATATTGCAGACTTGGTCCCGAGGCTTCAATAATTACACACTTGATCCCGGTGATTGTAATTTTTGCACTCGGGTGATCCTTATCACTAACTTATGTTATATGTCTCAGTTAAGTATGTGGTAAATGACTAGATTGCCCTTGAACTAAAAAACAATAACACTTAAAAATACATAAAAAAACAATGAGGTCCACCCCTCATCTTCTTCCTCCTTTCACCACCCACCACCATCACCTCCACCTTCAACCCACCACCACCACCACCTCCATCGTCACCTTCAACCCACCGCCTCCCTCTCCACCGTAAACCCACCACCACCGTCACCTTCAACCCACCGCCTCCGCTGTCACCTTCAACCCACCCGCCTCCACCTCCACCGTAGACCCACCACCACATTCAACCCACAACCACCATTGTCACCTCCACCGTATAAATTCAGCTGCCTGCCTGGAACACAATATACATATTTTTAAGGAAAAAAAATAGATGACAAGATCTTACAAGCATTAATTAAAGACTCAACAGTTTATTTACTTAAAAGTGTTGACCAAACCGGATCATCAGAAAATATTTCCGAATGAGAAGAAACTGATCCACTGGAGCTTTCAGTTTCTCCGGTACTCTTCTCCAACGACCTCCTCCGCCACAGCCAGCTCCAGCGGTCCATCTTTTCCGGCAAACTTCCAATATTTCCAATACTACCCCCACACACTCACTCTCACACGTCACCTACTATTCCACCAAATTTAATCATTCAAGAACATAACTTTTTCACTTGATGATGAATACCCATTATGCAATATTGAATTACAAACAAAACCCACAAATTAAAATCTTAAATTTCAACTTTTAACTTAAGGATATAAAATCTTTTCTCATACAGAGAAAAAAAAGAGTTTTGAGGGTGCTTATGACAGTGGTGGTGGTGGTGGTGGTGGTTGAAGGTGATGGTGGTGGTGGTGGTGGTGGGTTTATGGTGGAGGTGGAGTGGAGGTGGTGAGTTGAAGGTGACGGCAGAGGTGGTGGGTTGAAGGTGACGGTGGTGGTGGTGGTGGGTTTACGTGGAGATGGAGGCGGTGGGTTGAAGGTGATGACGGAGGTGATGATGGTGGTGGTAGGTTGAAGGTGGAGGTGGTGATGGTGGTGGTAGGTTGAAGGTGGAGGTGATGGTGGTGGGTGGCTAAAGGAGGAAAATGAGGGGTGGACCCTATTGTTTTATTTTAATATATTTGAAGTGTTTTTGTTTTTAAGTTCAAGGACAACTTAGTCACTTAATACATACTTAACTGAGATATTTAACATAAGTTAGTGATAAGTATCACCCGAGTGCAAAAATTACAACCACTGGGATCAAGTGTTTAATTATATCTGCAAACCAAAGAGATCAACCAGGCATTTTTCTTTTGAACGGCAAACTTCTTTACTCCTGTCGTCTGTGGGACTTGAACCCAAGACCTCCACTCCCAAGATGGTTAATAGCATTGCCTTTAGCAATGGACCACCACCCATTGGTATCAACCAGGCATTTAACTCATATATTTACAAAAATAACAGACATATACAAATGAGTAAAATAAGAGAAGCCAGAAAAAAAATTTGTGGGCTCACATAAGCTGTATAAACAGGTATGTATAAGAAAAGGAGTGAAATAAATAACAAATATACAACTGAAAACAGAGAAACAAACTAAGCTGTATAACTAATATACCCGACTAACTACTCACACAATACAGTGTACAAATATGCATCACAATCCAAATGCTCAACTAACTACATAAAACGACTCTATGCTTAGAGATGACCGATGAAGTTGTAGCCCTAAATTATTTACACAAACAAGCAAGCAATCAAGAGTTCTTTTAGCCGATTAAATTGCATTAATTACATATAACCAAAGCATAACTGCACTTAATAACGTATAAAAAAATCTTCCGTTGATTTTACCGGCACTGCATGATGTTGGAGGATCCTTCTGCAAATCCTTCAGCTCCTTCAAAATACGTTTCGACGCCATCACCAAAAAAGCCCTAATTCAGATAAAGAAAACGGCGGAATTCAAACAGCCACATAGGTAACGATCAAAATCACATATATATATATATATATATGATAGTGAAGTATGTGAACTATTTCTAAACCTTCATTATCAGTAAACAAGTGTCAATCAATGATCAGGATTTGATGATAAAAATGCACCAGTGTATTTTACAATTTGATGATTTAAACCTTCACCTCACCAGTATGTATATATGTTAGGCAATAGGAGCAGTTAAAGGAAACAAAAATTGAGGTGAGTACCTGAAAAACTGAGGTGAATTACCTGAAACAAAAATTGATGCGAAGCAAAGGTGTTGAATTTGGATAGAAATGACGTACGGAAGAGGGGAAATGAAATGCTAGGGTTTTAATGTGTGGGTTTGCTTGCTTGCTCTTGCGTCGCAATCTTTTCCTCTCATGGAATTGATGGCATTATTTATTAAGAGGGTAGTTTTTAGATATATTTAAAGCATTTATAATAAGTTATATAATTACATTAAAAATTACTATTTTTTTAATAAATAAATTTTTTACATTTTTATTATTAATTTTTTTCTTTATTCACAACCACTATAAAAAGTATTTAAAAAATTATAAGAGGTGAATAGAGTACCTATATTTATAAATAAACAATAATATTTTCTCTTTTCTTCACTCACAACCACTAAAAATCACTCATAACAATTCCTTAAAACATAACTAACTCACTCACATAAATTTAAGTAATCCATTATGAATGCTCTTAGATGTTTAGCAGAGTAGCTGTCGCTTTTTAATAAAATATATAAAATGACCAAAATGGACAGAACTAAAAAAACATAATCACACACATATATAAGTTCTTTTTCAAATAAATAAAGCATGGTCATTTTCAATTAAATATAATAATCATTAACAAACAGTTGAGAACATAATATTCCATATCAAAGTAGCAATATTGTTATGAAAATGTTTTGTCTCATTCGATGTTCCTTCAAATATACCGATGGTGCTTGAGTCATGGTTACGAACATCATGCAGTTCATCTCGTGGTATGTAATTTGGATGTCGCTCCATTGAAGTAAACATGATATCTTCTTGATAGTTACAAATATCGTTATGCAATGCAAATATAGCCATGATAACATCAATTTGTGTTTGCACGTTTATAAACATTTCTCTTTTTACGGGATCTTCAAATAAATCCATTGCAAAAAACCACAACTCCTCATATTCTCTCATTAATCCTGCATCTACCATCGGTTAAGCACACCCATAGCAGCTTCAATACTAAACTTAGTACTTTGACTGAGTTTGGAAGAATCTGATTCTAATATTTCTAGAGCACGTTGTTGATTCATATTACTTTGAGTTAAATGTTCTTTAAGCATTGAAGCTCCCAATAAGTCTCGCCCTTTACGTTTCATCTTAACTGGTTTAGGCTTAGTGTTTACTTTAGTCTCTTCTCAAAATTTTTGCAACCTCACTTGGGCTTGGTGTCGATCAAACAAGTTCTCTTACTTCATTTAACCATTCACCGAATAAATTATTTTCTTGAGTTTCCAAGTTTTCTAGATTATAAGGTGTATCACCGAATAAATTATCACCTCCTTCAACATTGTCATCCTCAAGGTTCTCAACATACACCTCACTGAATATAGTTGGATCCATACAGGGTGCCACACAATTTTCCCCACTAGCAACTGCATCTCCAAATAACTGATCCCACTCTTCTTGTAGTTGTATAGATGGTTGATTATTTTGAATTGCTAGAACTTTCGAATTTTCCTACACAATATAATGGTGAACCTTTAGTTATCATTATGACTAAAATATTATACGGTATTTAAATTTTAAATGAGTTAAGTTATGTTACCTGAATTTTTCTTTTCCACCACTGGACAATTAAGTTGCTTGGTACTTTCATTCCAATCTAGACCAGTCTCTTCGTTCTTAAGTGATTTCCAAACGTTGTACTATATTCTTATATCGTTATACTTGTTCTTCATAGCTTTGTCACTGACGAATTTATGAGTTATAATCTTTTCAAATGAAGAGAAACCCATTTAAATGAGGAAGTTCGACCTGCTTTGTGATATATTTGTTTAAGAACCGACATAATTCTAATACCATTTCTTTTATCTAACTTTCTCTTTTCCCTTTCTCTTTTTAGAGTCCATCTAGCAACTTGAATATTGTTTACAATTTAAATAGTTAAATTAATTTAAAAAATCTAATCTAGATAGGTCAATTTGTGTTTAATTATATTATTACTCATAAACTAAAGATGAATTAAATGCAAATCAAACAATTAATTGAAAGTCACTTTATGCAATATATATAAAACAGTGTGGGTAGAAACTAATCAAATAATCATTGTATATTGATAAACCAAGATATTCTTTATACACACAACAAGTTCCAGTAATCGATAGTCAAAATTTTCATGTGTAATGGAAGAGATAACGTACTAGAAAATCGGTGATAAAGGGGACGAAACGTATGGGAACAACAACATACGAAAATCGTGTATATATAATCAAAGAATTTGTTTAAAAGATAACTAAGAATTTGATTTTTCGTTATCTTTAGAAAAAAAAATTTTAAAAAGTTGGTATATTAGAAAGTTCGTTATCTTTAGAGATTAAAATAGTCATTTTCCCCCCTAAAGCTTGTAGCTCCTTTTAAACACTACTAATGTATGTTTGGTATGGAGCTTTTAGGAGCTTATAACTTTAAGTTTTTAAGAAAGAGCTCCTACTCAATAAAAAGACTCGTTTGGTTGAAGGAACTTGAAGCTTTTAGTTAAAGGCTCCTACTAGTAGGGTTTAGAAGGAGCTACAAGCTTTTAGGAAAAAATAACTATTTTAACCTCCAAAGATAATGAACTTTAATGCATCAACTTTTTAATGTCCATTTTAGTTAATTTATACATTTTATTAAAAGCTCCAGCTACTCTACCAAACACTTAAATATATCTAAAAATCTACGGCTACTAGCCACCAGCCACTTTTGCCAAGCATATCCCTAGTAGGAGTGTTCAACCAAAAGATTCAAGCTCCTAACCTAAAAGTTTCAAACTCTTTTAATCAAACAAGACTTTTTATTGTATAGTAATTTTTTCTTAAGTCTCAAAGGGAGCATTTACAATTGTAGTAATTGCAAAACTAATCTGGGCCTCTCTGATGACATCATCTCTAAGGCAATTTTAATATCATTTATGCGTAATCCATTTTTTCTATGCGTGTTTTCTTTATGATTTGCCGTGAAACTGTGAAATATGTTCATCTTTGATGATTTTAGATGCTTAATGTAACTATTTTAGAATGAAACAGTGTTATGATGTGTTAGATATGGCTAATGGAAGCAGATAATTGGGAATATTTGTAAGTTGTACTTAGGTGTGTAGAGCAATATAGTTATTTACCTTATCTAATAGCAATCTTCAACTGTTTGTAGCTTAAATCTTTAATTGTGGCAATCTTGTGCAGCTGCGCTGGATTTTATTGCATTGGATTGGGGTTGAGTGATGGAGTTTCAAGGGAGGATTGCTTTGATTTGTGAGAAGAGTGATGTGAAAAAGGGTGTTTTCGAGGATGTGGTTGTCGATGTTAGTAAGATGACTGTTAGTTAGAAAAGGGCTAGGGAAAAGGAAGGATGAAGAAGTTGTGGTATAGGTGTGAGTGTTAGTAGTGTACCAACTATGGTTCAGAGTGTTCAACAAAGAGTTGTGTGTCTGACAGCTCTGGTTTTTTCTTATTCGCCAGGTAGTGGGTTCGGATACTATATCACAGCAGGCTGAGCTTTCTAAGAAAGTCTTACTTGAGAGTGTTTGGAGGGTTAAGGTATGTATTTAAGGCTACTCGGTGTGGTGACGACCTCTCTCCAGGATGACTCGCCACGTTAGCAAACGCGTCAGAGACCTTGGAGGACGCCCCTTCACGGATGGAAGCCTGGAAATGGGTAACGACCCGATCCCACCTAGTTTTTTTATTTTTCTTTTTAATTTTGGCAAAATATTTATAAAAACTAAAATTAAATATTAATTCAAACATTACATAAAAATAAAAAATAACCCAAAAAAATAAAAAACATAACCTAAAAAAATCCTATGAACTCCACTTTTTTTAGATTTTTCTTTCATTCTTCGCAAAATCGGGGATCTTCTTCTGGATACGAGTTTATGTCGGCTGTCATGATCTCCCACTCTTTAAACTCGACCTCACGTTCCTTCCTTTCACCTTTTGAGCCGTGACCTCGGTGAACACTTTGAACTGAGCCATAAGCTCGTCCATTTGGGAACTCCCCCGGCGCGGCATGTTTTTTCCAGCTGCCGCCCTTTTTGATTTGTCCCTACCCGGGGGACGTTCCTCCTCTCTAACCACAAACGCATCGACCTCTTTAAAAACGTCTTCATCACTCATCCCACTACGATGACCACTATACAAGTTATTATAAATCCCCGAAAACCGGTTCACGACCGGATGCATCTTACTACACTTGAAAGAGATGGAATCGATGTCGCGATAATGAACCTTGTCCATTACCAGAACTTCGACGGTATTTCTTTCCAAAACCCCTCGTCGATTTGGTTGTTACCTATATTTTAAAATTGTAGCAAAAACTATATTAAAAAAAAAGTATAGTGTATCAATTTTTTGTATATTTTTAAAATGTAGCAAAAGTTATGTACCGATAATGGGGCTTTTGGAAGTACTAACCCACGCCTTGGCTAACGCCTCCTCCTTCATCTTCGTCCAAAGTTTTGCCTTCCCTGTCGAAGGTTGTTCTTTCTCAACCATAGGTTGTTTCCCTTTTTTTTTCGTTTAGACGATTGCGGTTGGGTCTCCGGAACAAATTCTTGAACGTCCTCTTCGGGTTGTGGTTGCGAATTGAAAGGGTTTCGCATCATTATTTGTTGAACCGACTGCATTTGTTGCATTTGGCTCATTTGCGAAAACGTGTTCGGGCTTTGTTGAAAACCCTCAAAAGCATTGAATGAAAATTGTGAGGACGACCAACTCGGCTCCATACTAGGATAGTAGCCGGGTACGGAGAAAATGTTTTGGTTTGGGTTTGGATTTGGGTTCGGGTTTGCTCGGGTTGTATGGATTTGGGTTCGGGTTGCTCGGGTTGTATGGATCCATGACGAAAGTTGAAAGATTTTATAAAATATTGGAGAATTATAAAAAGATGGGAATGTTTTTATATATTTGAGAGATGAAGGTGAATAAAGTGTGTAAAAAAGTGGGATGGTATTGGGGTATTTATAGGTAAAATAATTAATTAAATTTTTTTTTATTAAACTAGCTGTTGAAACGGCTATATGTTTGAAATATATTAAAAAATTGCCCCGTCCCCAACGTCCGCAGGGGGACTTCCGCGACGCCGACGCGCCACCCGGCGCGGTGTTGGAGGGCGTCGTCGGCCAAAACCGGGCCTAGACGGCCCCCACACCGAGTGGCCTAACAATCCTATCGTATTAGTTTCACATGTTAAAGATCACCAAATTTGTGATATAGTAATCTTTCTATTTTTCTTATGTTACTTTTTTTTCAGATACGAGAGATAAACTATTTCTGGATTTATAAAAGATGAGATTAGTGCTCTTTTGAGATATTATTTAAATTAAATAATTTTCAAGATGGAATATGACAGGCAAGTTTCTCTATACAAACTACTAAGCATTAAAGCATCACTAATAGTTTTGCATGGGAGTCAGAATTGGAAACTATAGTCTCCAGAACATATTAATATTATGTTAGATGAATGATGGGATTTATAAAATGAATTCCAGAAGTTTATACATGTTTTGGTATGGTTTAGGCTGTTTTCAAAATTACATTTGTGTGAAGTGACTCGTGTTAACTTTATCTTTAATACGTAGTGTCTTATTATTATGGACCGATCAGCTTCCTATCTAGACATGATACTTGACATAGATGACATGAGCTACAAGGTTGGCGAGGCTTTTACATCATCATTAGTAGTAGTAGTATTTTATTTTCTAATTAATAAAAATAATTTGGTGAAAGAATTGGAAGTGTTGGCATCCGCGTATTAGATCATCTCATCTACAAATGCATACACGAATCCATTTATTGTTCTTTAGAGTAAATACAAGATGAAGGAACATGTGTCATCTGCCTGGTGAGATTTGCATTAAATAAAAGTTTATTTATATATTTTGACTAATTTAGACGCGATATGGTTTTATTTGCAGGAAGAGTATGCAAACACGAGTGATGTAGCATGTTATGAGTTTGCAAGCGCGAATTTGATGTCGAGTGCATCTTAAAATAGTTGCCAATGAAGAACTCATGTCCTATTTGCAAGGCAGGGCCTATGAAACAGGCATAGCCTTTATGAAAACAATGCAACTTATCTCAATTGGTAGGTTCTGTACAATGTAAAGTCTATTTGAGTTCTTTTAGTTTTTGTTTATATATAATTTTTAATCCTTCTCGAGTCCATCCTATCTCTCAGGTTGGAAAGTATACCTACCTGCAATAATACGAAGCGAAGTTCATGGATCTCGATAATAATCTCGAGTCATAAATATGCAGCAATAGAGGCCATCAGTGTAAATGGTAACACAATCCTACACTTGGTGGTTAAAATAGGCCACAACTACTTTGTTGAAAAACTACTAGAGTTTTTGAAAGACGAAACAGAAACACAAAACAATAAGGGTCGAACATCATTATACTGTGACAACCGCCATTTTCAATTTGAAATCCATACACGTTCATAATTTATATTCATATGTGTGACGCATGCTAGACTTAGTTTTATACGAACTAGGCCGGGATACATGAAACATCCATACATTAGGACTATCATTTATGTGAACACTATATATATATATATATATATATATATATATATATATATATATATATACACTTGCGATTACACGCTAGTATATTACATATTTATATACAACTTATGTTGGTAGTGATATATAAAAAACACCTCCATTTTGACGTTATATATATAGATAAATTGATGGTGCTTGTTAATAAAATTAGTAAAACTAATTCACCACAACAAAAGAAACCAATAAAATGCATATGTATATATGCGTTCATATCTATGCATGGAGGTGTATGATATATATCTAATTTAAAACACAAGCCTATACTACAGACGACAATATGAGAAATCATGCATGACCATCTTACTTTCACAAAAAAGGTTATACACACACTAATACCCATGCAGAGTTTACTACCCAAAACATATGCATGTCACCATCTTTACTTTGGTCAACATATAAATAGGCTTTTCATTATTATTTTACAAACCTACTCATATGTATAGACGTGCGACTTATATATATGCATACATACACTTTATTGGTCAAACCTACTTCTTATTATTTTTGTTAAATACATATAGAAGTATATGTAAACTAGTCCTATATTTATATGTGGTGAATTCATTAAAATATAACATATCTATATATGTGTAAACAAATTATGCATGTATGATACATGCATACGTCATATTCACCCATTCATTTAGTCAAAGACTACAAGGCCATGCATGCCATAATAAACTCAAACTTACACCAACTTAGATATACATGCATAAAATCCATGCACTTGGAGTTACTCTTTTTGTTAACCTCCACAATTTTCCCAGTTTGACCAAACCCACCTTTCTAATCGGTTTCACCCCAAAACTCCCACCATCTTACATATCCAACCCCCTAGTTCCATGAACTTTCCATTTAAACCCTTTTCTCCATTTCCACTATAAATACATACCTTGTGATACTCATTCAACACACATCAAACCCTCCTATCTTTCTCTAAACTCACGACAACCACACACTCTCACCCATTACCTCCCAAGTTTAGTGATTTTTGCAAGAATACCCCTAGAACAACTTTTGTACTTCAAAATACATACTTGGTAAAATATTTGTTTTATGTTGAAAACTAGCTTCTTTCCATTTTCTTGTCTAGATCTTGGTTTTGATAACAGAAAGTTTTGTGTGTTCGAGAGATCATCGTTTAGCATGCAAAAATGTATATGTATAAATGGTGTTTTGAGATCGAACCTATGCACGAACATAACTTCAAACTCAAGATCTAGCATAAACATCTTATACTTTGAAACTTGAGTCACAAAACAAGTGTATGCCGGGGGATGATACATCCTTAATCCCTTCCGGGATGTCAGGTGAATTAAGCTTGGTCAGCCCAAAGAAAATGATAAACTAAAACCGAGCACTTAATGGTACAAAAAATTCTATTAAAATTGTGAAGACTTAAATATTTTTAATGGATCTACTATACATCATAAATCAAGTAAATATAGTGTTAGAAGAGAAATTTGGAAGTTGGTGGAATTATTTTAGATCTTTTTTTAACAAAAAAAGTCGTTATTTTACTTTGAGATCTCGAAAAATTTCCAAAATTTTACTGTAACTTTTATGTATCGAAAAGGACTCACAAACCATCTTTCATGATATTTAAAGCTGTGTAGCTATACTTTTAATTTTTAGCCTTATAAATACCAATACAATGGCGAAAGTCGAAAGATCTATAACAATTACTCTAAGGGCTTATGAGATATATTTATTCCAATATCACATAGGCCTAGATCTGATTTTTTTTATATAAGTCTTTCATAGAATAATTAGTTATTTTGATAATCATTGGTTATTTTTACAAGTTTATAAATAATAAAAATCCTATTTTCGGCAAAATCAAAGGCTTCAACTTTTATAACAAGATCTACAACGACATTATTTTTATCAAGTTTACCATCACCATCTCAACTTTCATCAAAAATACCATATACTTGATTTGTCTTGAAAATATATGGGCGAGGCTTGTATAATTTCTTAACAAGCCGAATTGCTGTCTGTTTGACGTCTTACACATTATTATTTTAACATCATTTTTAGTGCATATTTTTATCAACATCTAAACCTAAACGGTAGCACACATATAGGTCTATATCACTTAGTTGGCCCTTAAGATCTCATTAGCGTTTACTCGCATCGTAGGAGTCAATTAGAACACACGTGCAAGCTAACCCATTGATTTTGTGAAGTCACGACCTTTCATCAACGAGTGAGTCTCGCGACCCCTTTTACTGATTTACTTTTGGGGGAAAAACATGCTATTACATTTTATACACATGTCTTGACTACAATATATGTTACATGAGTTACACAACATCATCACATCTAAGTCCCCGGACAACATAACCATTAACTTAGATAAGCAGTATAATATATGAATAGTTCTATTTGGGTTGACACCCCCTTTCATGGTTAGTTGTGCTAACCTCGACCGTGTGTCAAATGATTGCATATTATCCATGTTATTTGAACTTTTTTGTGATGAAGCATTTGTTGGGGCGTAAAAGGAAGTCGGGGTTTGGTTATGGGCTCATGGTGACAATATATGCGTTACATGTGTTAAGACAACAAACTGTTTACATAAGAATACAAACCTGCGAACTCACCAACTCGTTTAGTTGACATTTTAAGCATGTTTTTTAGGAAATGGAAATTAGCCCGGATATGGACTCTTTCACTTTTGGACAGGCATGCTTAGGATTACAACCTGAGATTTTTCCATTTTGTTATAGACTAGAGCCCTACTTTATAAAGCATTTATTCGTGGAATTGTAATCCCGTACTAAATACATCTATGTAACTCTCTATCTTATGAATACATTTTAGTTATTCTCTTTTACCATGTGTTCGTATGATATCTGGTTCGTCGCTCCCCTGTGTTTCCGCTTTCGGGGGATGTGACATATACAGTGCCGATTAAAGATAGTCGTTGTTGATGATTAAATATAGTATGGAGAGTGAACATTGGATATTGATAATATCAGTAACAAGTTCAATATATCTACATATTTTGTGAAAATAGCAACACCTAGCTCTTTGGAAAGCTGCTAACAGGGCTATCCAAACTACTATTATTAGAAAACAATATGGTGAGTAGTTAGTAGTAGGGTGCCAATCGTCATCTTACGTGTTTCGGATTTGGCGGATTGAATTAATAAACTGGAAGACGGCCCATTTGTTTATTGATGTCAAAAGACATTAACCCTAATCTGCACACATTTGAACAAGTGACCTAATATATATACAATTCAATGGATTGAGGGGTTGTAAACATATTGCATTAAACAAGTTGTAAATGGGCTTGTGACAACTCGTAATTTCGAGGTTAGAATCGTTCGTTTTTGCATCTATAGATCGAGTCTTATACTTGTTTTAATTGAATAGATAATTATACTTAACTAAATTTTATTATAAACTTATATTATACAAGCAATAAATTATAAACCGAATCCTTATTCTTTTAAACCGATTTAAACCGTTTGAACCGAATTGAACCGTTTGAACCGAAGCTCATGTCGTGTATCGACCCACCACACTCGCGTACCTCAAAACTTATGAGACCCGAACCTTAGCATGAATAGTATACCCTTATATTAGTTAATTAATTATTATTTTTTTATTAGTTAAACAATTATACATTGTTATTAGTTGTTTGTTTAAAAAAAACATATTTAACAACAATTCTAATTGCTGCCAACATACTCCCCCCCTTGCGCCCAACTTTCCCCGGCCTATATACCTTTTATTTTCTTTAGTTACCATCGGCCCAACTAAAGTTCCATCGCCCCACTTCTTGCGGCCCAAGT
Source organism: Scalesia atractyloides (assembly GCA_947069175.1). Taxonomy (NCBI): domain Eukaryota; kingdom Viridiplantae; phylum Streptophyta; class Magnoliopsida; order Asterales; family Asteraceae; genus Scalesia; species Scalesia atractyloides. The sequence continues at coordinate 38,497,436 of CAMTDV010000022.1, read as the reverse complement.
AGCCAACTAGCCCACCATTGTGTAGTATATGTACGTACGGTGTATGTATGTGATAAAAAACAAAACAAAACCCTAACCACCAAGAAACCTACGACCACCACTGCCCTTTTTCTTTCTTCTCTTCGCGGCTGCCGGAGACGAACAACAACCCAAGAACTCGATCTCTAGGCTGATCTCGACTTTATTAGGTATCCACACCTTATATTTTGTTATTAATTATACTAGTTCATGCAAGTTTCGGTTCTAAACTGATTGTTATGTGGCTACAATTAATTTTTATGCATGGCAAACTGATGATATGTGAAGTGTATAGATCATGTGTTTCTTTTTTATATTTTGGTTGTTTACATAATCGATTAGGTTGCTAGGGTTTCAATGATGGGTAAAATCTTGCGTATAGCGACATATATTAATGTTTAAGCATGATGGTATAGGGTTGTATTGGCTGCGTTAATGATTATATATTGGGTATTGGTGTTATGATGCTAGGTTGTGGTTTGAAAATCATAAATAGAATCAAGTATGATGATTTGGTACAATAGTTTATGTATGTATTGACGCGTATGGGTCGATTGGGGTGTTAGTTGTCTTGGTGATCTTGTATTTACTAATAATCAGTGTTACATGATCTGGTTTATGAAAGAAACCTGCTGTGAATGATGGTTCTAAGTCGTGCACCACCATATATATATATATATATATATATATATATATATATATATGTCTACAAGATGGGGTGTTACATTCAGCCCGTGTAATAACGGGGTTCTAACATAGTTTACCAATGAACAATAGGGTAGCATGTGATATGAAGGAATGTAAGGTTGAATTGAATGGATTATTCTGATGGAATGAAAAAAAAACATGTTTAGTTATCATATAATAATAAAATGGAACATTCCACAAGAAATGTATCTCCTTCCAAATATAACAATTTTCATTCTTTAGTAAGAGAGTGTTTTTTTCATTCCTTTAAGTAATTGAAAAATATATTAATATTTTTTACCATTATTATATTATTATTGAGACAATTATATTCTTATCGTTTTAATACAATTTTGTTCCGTTACATCATTACTTTGTCTATCAAACTGTACAAAGTAATGATTCATTCTATCCATGTATGAGTAATCAATGGAATGGAAACAGACCACAAAATTTTGTCTCTTATCCACTCACAAGTGTTTCATAAAATATAGAAAACCTGCTCACATAAACAAGGAAAACGAATATGAATGCTCTAACCAGGTACAGGATTGACGATACGAATTGTTCCAATTATTATTAACTAGATGTAAAACCCGTATGAAAACTCGGGTAGTCTTTAGCTAAATTTGCATGAAATAAATCATAACGCTTGTAGCCCTGAGGTATTTTCATCATAATTTTCATTAGTAGCAGTTGTGTTGTAGCTATCTAAAGATTCACGAAGACATGTGAAAGCTGGTAGAAGGTAAGGATTTATCTTTTCCGCAAATTTCACAAGCACTCTTTCACCTAAATTTCAATCTATTGGCAAGACATCCTAAATTAAAATAAATAATGTGGTCAAAAAACTAATGGGAAAACAAACGCAAGTTTAACTTGATTAATAAAGATGTCATAAACCTTGTGAGATGTCCTCGACACATTTATCCAAAACTTAATAGTGAAATAGCATAAAACCCCTCACACTTGTTTTCTGATAGACATTGTTGAATGTTGCAAGATAGACAAAATCGTATCAATGGAATAAACAGGGTTTGTAGAATTTTTATTATTTTATTTGAAAATTTAAGTTAAAGAAATACACGGGTAGATAAAAGATTATGTGAATCCAAGATTATGTGGGAAGGTTATAGTTATTGTCTTCAATATAGTACCCCTTGTCGAACCACATGAGAGAAACATCGCGAGCAATTCCCCAGCTAAATCTGCATAAAATTATTATGAGAAATTATGAGATTATTTTAAATTATGAAATTAAGCGCATTAACTTGGAACACTGGATTGACATATCTAATCCTTTTATAAACAGACATGTTCAGATCAACATGTTTAACCCATTATCCAAAAACATGGATCCGCCAACCCATTTGTAATTACATTAGGAAATAAAAAAATACATATGGTTAATCTGCTAACCCTGTCACACCCTCAAAATCCACATGCGGAGTTTTACCGCGAGGCGTGTGACATCCCAGGATCTAGCCTCTAATCATGTCGAACTAATAGTAAATATTCAAAGACAAAGTCATCATGTCCAACATGAATAGTGAATTCCAATTAAATCATTTCAAACGTAGTATGTATTCAGCGGAAGCAAATATAAATATCTCAAACAATCGAAAATAAAATGTTTTAAAGCGAAAAGTTTTATTAATCCCAATCAAGTAACACGCCCCATGACACTTCAAGCTCTCTAGACTGTAAGTTCCCATGCAGTGATTATCTAACGACCTGCAAGCATGCAGAAAAGTGTATCAGCGATTAATCCGGCGAGTTCACAATTTTATATAACGAAAACGGGTTGGTGTTTAGTTTAAAGACATGTCGTTAATAACTCGATACCGGGTGACGTATGTTTGTTTGTCCTCATCAATGCCTATCAATATTGGCCATGTGTTGAAGGTCCTTAGTTCACGCCCGGCTCCCAGCACGGTGAGGTTTGTCAAGCCTAATAGTGCTATCAACTAATACCTCGTTGCCTCCCAGGCAACTAGTTGGTAGTAAGTAGGGACTTTCATGATAGGGTTTGAGTTCATTAACTAACATCAAAATTAAACTACAACATTTATAAAAAAATATTCCTCCAAAGAATAGTAGTTTGTCCCCTCAGGACGCATGCCTATAAAAGAGTAGTGAACTCACCTTTGAATGCTCAGGTTAAGGAATGGAAATAAATACGCGAGATGGAACCGGTCAATCACATCCTAACATGATTACCGTTTAAGAGTAAGTGTGCGTGCTCACGTGGAAACACGAATCCTACACGTATCTAGCACGTAGCATTTTATCATAAAATACTAATTATCATGCATGCATCTATCACGACATCACTTAGCGACCACACAAGTGTCACGAAAGATTTAAAATACTCTTCAATAAAAATTCAGCAATATAGTGTATTTTCGGACAGTTTTCGGAGTGTTATCCGGAATAGTTTGTGTACAGGAAAATTCCCAAAAAAATACAGGGCATGTCAATCGGAGCATCTATTATTGTGTAAAAATTTGGTGACCAAAATCCTTAAGGATTTTCCGTGAAAAATCAAACACTGAACAGTGGTCTGATTCGTCGAAATCTGACCCCTGTCCACTAAATATTTTCTCAAAAATTCATTGTTTATCCGATTGACTTGAAACCAGCCGCAAAATTCTTTAGACATAAAAGGCTATCTACAGTAGGAATTTCAAAGGAAAAATCCAGATACGCAGCAAGTTATGATGCAAAACATTTCGCATAAAATCTGCAGAAAAACGCAGCTTTCATAGCTGAAACGAAATAATTTATTTAAAATAGCAAAGGATGTCCAAAAATCATGATTCCAGCGCCATTAGAAGCGTATATCGAAAATATACTTTGTGGACTCAAGAAATCCAGTTTTTGTTAAAGTATGACCCAGTTACAGCCAACTGAAGTTGGCTGTAACTATTTGACAGCTTCCTGTTTTGTTACCTGAACCCCACAACTATTATCTAACGACCCCGACTAGAGTGAACACTAGTGTATTTGCGAACTGAGTGAACAAATCTTGGCCATTGATTTACACACGTGTATGGGCATGATTTGTTCGCTAAGTTCACAAATACAATAGTGTTCACTCTTGAAGCTAATCCTATATATATATATATATATAGGGAGAAGGTCATGAGAAAACTACATATAAATGAGAAAACTAAAAAAGTCTAAAAAACATACTATTTTTTACAATTTTTATAAAAAATGTTACTTTTGATGTATAAAAAAACTTTTTTTTCAAAAAAAAATTATACCACACATGTGCATTATATGATTAGATTTAGCTTTGAGTTTAGTTTAGCTTTCAGGGTTAGGTTTTTTGGGGGTTTAAGATTAGGATTAGGTTTTGGGTGGGAGGGGGTTAGGTTTTTTTAAGAGTGTAGGTGGGGGGTTTAGGTTTTTTGGGGGGTTTACGTTTAGGGTTTAGTTTTAGGTTTTTTTTGGGAGTGGGGGTGGGAGGTTTAGGTTTTTTGGAGGTGGGGGGTGGTTTAGGTTTTTGGGGGTTCAGTGGGGGGAGGTGGGTTAGGTGGTTTAGGCGATTTTTATTTAAAAATTTTTTAAAAAAATTGATATGTTTTTTTAGGTTTTTTAGTTAGTTTTTTGGTTTTCTCAGATCCATCCCTTATATATATATATACACACATACATACATACTAGTGGGGTGCCCGCACATTGCGGCGGGGAACACAACACTTTGGTTAAGCTAAAACCACAACCAATACAAAAATTTCGATTAAGATATTTTGAAACAGAGGGGTTTAATAACCACTCAAGTATAAAAACTTGTAACTCAAACCTTTGTTTTGGTTCGGTTTGGTTAAGCCATAAATGACTAACCGAAAATTATGACTCGGTTATGGTTATGATTTGTGAGTGTATTGCGTAATCGATTTTACCCAACAAATTATACATAACATATAATTTTACGATATTTATAAGAAATAAAACTCGTTTTTTTTAATTTACCATTTATATTTATATAATGAATAGATCATTTAGTAATAATAACTTTAAAAACTAACAAAATTATAAACTAAATTTCTTAACTTTAATACTTAATATTTATTTAATATAAGATATATAAAAATTCTTTACAAGAAAGAAAAACAAATTTGAATTATACATACATATAAATGTATTAAATGGGACTACTTCCCCTTAACTCAACAAATTTGAAGTCACTTCTTAGCCTTTATCACCTAGTCATGATTCATAGATTAGAAAAGACATAACTGAGAAAGATGTCAACCATTAAAATATTATCTAGGGTTGAAAAGTAGTTGCTTGTAACACCTCATAAGTTTTTGTTGAATTATATGATGAATCTTGTAAAAGAATGAATGTGGAGGGACTATTTATGTCAACATGCCATTTTATTGGCCTTTGAGTGACTCTTACGGACCATAAGTCTTATGTGCTTACGGACTGTAAGTATGTGATAATATTATAGCTGGTAGGCTGATGTATTGAATAATACATCCATTTATCTTGTAGAGTTTGTATAATTTTAGCGCGTTTTCATTTCGGTTTGTTAAGAATTTATCTACTTTTAATCCAAATGCGTTTTGCAGGTCTTGGTTCATGAAAACGGTTGGAAGGATGGAAAAAACGAGCGAAAATGGTGAAAAGAACCGAGCCGAGACGTGATTGAATCGGAAAGGAGAAAACGAAACGCAAAATAGGAATTTACAACCCGGTCGCGGGGCGCGACCGGTACAAATGTGGAGGGACTATTTATGTCAACATGCCATTTTATTGGCCTTTGAGTCACTCTTACGGACCATAAATCTTATGTGCTTACGGACCGTAAGTATGTGATAATATTATAGCTGGTAGGCTGATGTATTGAATAATACATCCATTTATCTTGTAGAGTTTGTATAATTTTAGCACGTTTTCGTTTCGGTTTGTTAAGACTTTATCTACTTTTAATCCAAATGCGTTTTGCAGGTCTTGGTTCGTGAAAACGGTTGGAAGGATGGGAAAAACGAGCGAAAATGGTGAAAAGAACCTAGCCAGGACGTGATTGAATCGGAAAGGAGAAAACGAAACGCAAAATAGGAATTTACAACCCGTCGCGGGGCGCGACCGGTACGCCTCATCTCTCTCGCGGCCCGTGAGAGAGTTATAATTATCTCAGGATTCCTTCTCGGTCGCGGGGCGGGACCGGATGCCCACAACCCTCTCGCGGCCGGCAAGAGGGTCTTTTATCCCGAAAGTTTCAAAACCAGATGAAAATTGGACTTGTTTGTTATTAAAAAGACTCATAATTGAAGTCAAACTCATATTGGAACAAACTTGGACGAACTAGAGCTTTTTGGGAGCAATTTTCTGGAGATTTGGAGCTAAGAGAAGGAGATCTAAGCTGCAAGGATTGTGTGGGTGATCAAGGGAGTTCAAGGCAGGAGTTTGTCACGGTTTTATTGTCACACCCCAACCAATGGCGGAAACACCGGAGTGAGAGAAATAGATTGCTCATTGCATCATAACACTATTTGCGACAATATTTAAATGAACCAAATTTCATTTCATAACACAATTGTCAAGTACATCATAAATTTCAAATACAACCATAGAAACATAAACTTAACATTCTAGGTGTGTATCTATGCCATCCCTAGTAAGATTTATCATGATCAACATCTTTAACCAGCAACATGTTAAAAGTATAGTTCAATACAACAAGTATTGGCGAGTACACAAGTTTGATATAGCATAAATACAAAAAGGTTTAAACGAATCCACATGTTAAGCTAGCATACAAGATTTACGTAACATGGCATGCAATCTACAAGTCAACCTTCACGTGTACCGCAAAAATAGAATAAAACTTAACATGACCTCTAGAATGTGGGCGGTGCGTTACTCCTATAGCGCTATACATGTTAAGGTGGAGGCTTTAGCCAAAGTTAATGACGAATAGTATCACATAAGAATGTTCCAAGTATTCGAATCATGTAGCATGTAACTATAGCAAGTATGATGGATTGTTTGTGTTATTGCATAAAAGCATAAGTGTGATTGCGTGTATTTTGATAGGTTAACATATTGCACCCAAAAGTGTAAAGCGTAAAAAGGGTGTTCGAGTGTACTCACGGTTTTGCTAAGTATTCAAACTTGACAAGCCCGTGAAGGTGGTTGATGGATGGGATGAATGCCGAGTTTCTACAAGAGGAAAACGTAGGTTGGTAAGTATTCGGATGACAACGAAGGATTAGGAATAAAATACAATAAAGTAGTTTATACGAAAAGTAATCATCTAGACTTAATACTCGTTTTTGACCTATATTACCCATTCGGGCTGATGTGTTTTCATGGGTTAGGATACCCATTAGAATCGTAACGAGAGATAAAGTACGTAGGTGATGTAACCTAGTACCATGACGGACAATCATTTGATTACCATCAAGAGTTCGGTTAGCGAATATTTACATATATTATATAGCATACATAATAAGTAAATCATAAACATCATGTAATTTCATAGAAGTCATGCATGGAGGTAGGATGATAACCTTCCTTTTAAAACCTCTCTTATATAGTTTACCAATGCACATGTCGTCACAAGGACGACAAGGATGGTCATGACTAAGTTAATACATAAAAGTAAAAGACAAAAGTAAATGAAAACATCAAGTGAGGTGGTGGATCGAAGGTAGGATAGCCAAGGCCTCCAAGTGATCACACTCTACCAACTCAAGTCTTGTTTCGAGAACAAGTTTGAAGGATATAACACTTGTGGGTAAAACCCTATTAAAACATGAAAGTTCTTACACTTGGGACCTCGAAGTAGGGTGATATTCCTAGTTGGTTTTCCATGGAAAACCTATGGAAATATTCCCAAAGGTGTTTCAAGTGTGAAGAAGAAGGAAAGATCAAAAGGAGAGAGGTGAGTTAGAACTCACTTTTTGAAGCCTTGATCTTTTATAGAAGAAGAGCTTTAGAGCTTTAGAGAAAAGAGAGAAGTGTTTGAGGTGTGAAATGAGAGTGGGAGGAGGTAGGATTTATAGTTGAGGTTTGGGGGTTGAGTTAGGTGAGTATTAAATGCAAGAAACACAATCCAACAAACACAAAATGGACCAATCCATGGGCAAGAAACCACTTTCTCCGGATTATGCTATTTTTAGTCCTTGAACTTAGTTAATCTTACATTCCATGGTAAAACTTGATATTTTCTCGTGTTTTCAAGTGTATAATGTATATGTAAGTATATTTTAGTATCAAATATGAACGTATGAGTATTTGCACGTATAACAAGTATCGGTTTGTATGTAAACACGTATTTAACAATTAAATGCATGTAAGACAAGTATGTATCAGGTATGAATTTATTACGATCAAAGTCTTGGATTATAAGATTGGGAAATGAAATACGAATGCGATACAAATACAAGTTTCCATAAATAGAAATACAATTACACTTTCTAATTAAGGAAAGTACGAAAAAACGAGGCGTTACATTTATCATACCAATCTTGACCTTTGCTTTCCTTGTTTTGCTTGATTATGCTACCTTGTTATAAACTTTTTTAATTTGCTTTTCAAACATGTTTTTAGGCTAGATTTAATTCAGTTGCCTAGGTTTTGGATGATGGATTTTATGAAACTTTGATTTGATTTAATTTAATTTATGGTTTGAATGTTTAATTGGTAAAGGTCACAACTTTAATTATCTAGTTTAGAGTATTTGCATGACCATGCTTGTTTTGTGATTGTTTTACATGAATTTATATGGATGTCTTCCATAGAATAGGTTTATGTTACTTTTTGTGTTCTTAGGGATTCGGGAAGTTGTCGGTAAATTGGCCAATAAAACTGGGGAAACAATTGAATAAATTATAAAATCAAACTTCTCATTATACCTGACTTGTTTATTGAGAAATAACAATTAGTTGGCTGAATTAATTTGGTAAATTATTAGGTTAGGGTTTTGAGAAATTCCCAAATCTAGTTTCCTTGTCATAATTGAATCAGTTAATTTAAACTAGAAATTGTAGTTGGTCTAGGTTAATTATTGAGAGGTAATTACTAATTAGACACTTTACTGATTTAAAAAAGATAACTGAAAAGAAATCTTTAGGACCGGTAAACAAATAAAAAAGATAGGTTATCGTAGTGTCTTCCTGAGAAGGGTCGGGGGTCCTGTTTGGTAAACCTAAACTTTAATATGTCAAGATCCCGTAAAATATTCAACCTAATTAATTACTATTAAATTAAAGTAATAATAGTCTAGAAATCCAGCCTAAGTAACTAGTTCATTGTTTCTTGATTAAATTCCTAAATTTCGTAGAAGTTCATAGTTTGGTTAATCCAATTTAATAGTTTTAGTTTAATTATAATTTAGATTTATTAGAACAAACCCCCCCTTTAAAATATACATAGTGTGTAATTGAGTCTAAGTTAGTAGTCATAGTAATTAGAGAGTCATGTGGGTTCGATAATCCGGACTTGCTTAATGCTATTCTACAATTGATGGGTCCACTTGTTGGTTAGTAGTTTAGTATAGTTTAGAGTCTAGAGTATAATTTGAGTCTAGAATTAAGGTAATTTGAGTTGTTTTTAATTAACTACTTTTAGAACATAATAGGCGGTTATGGACCGTATGCCTTTAACGTCTACGGACCGTAAGTAACTCAAAACCATGGGCGCATAACAAGGCTTACGGACCGTAAGCCTGAGGCCTTTACGGTCCGTAAGACTCGGTGCTGGCAGATTCACTTGTAGACCAAGGCAGTCTGCATTTGCTGCCATGTATTCCGCATTCTGCCACTCTTGCTCAGTTTCTAACACCTCACTACATATCTGGAGACACTCTAACAATCCTTAACACTTGTCATAATCCTACAACACCTCTTCAACTATAAATAGCAAATAATGTGTGCCTCATTTCTTGCTCATTCACATGTCTTCTTCTCTATCACTCTTGGAGTGTTTCCTGGCCAAAGGAAGCGTCCTAACTGAATTCTTATTCATCTTAGATCACTAGTAAGTGTTCTTTATCAGTTCATTTCATTTATAGGCTAAGTATTTAGCCGAAAGTTAAGCAAATTGACTTTTACTTTGACTTTCGATTAAGACCATAATGGTGCAGCCATTGTTCGAATTGAAGATGGTTACGTGGTCGTAATAAGGAGGCGATAATCCCATGAGAGGGCACCTCTTGAAGATCACGTTAAGTTGGTCAAATGACGGGTCAAAGTTATAATAAAATAAAAGTCAAAATGCAGTTTTACGGAAAACTTATAAATTGAACTTATAAACGTCTAAACTCATATTTTTGACATTATATCAGTCGCTATAACATATTAGAACACATCTAAACATATTCAGCCATCATTTCCAGTTTATTGCTCGGTTTGCAACCGAAAGTCAAGCAGTTTGACTTCTGCTTTGACCTTCGATTCTGACCCGAATTAGCCATGTTAGCTACTGATTTGAAGTTGCATTATGGTCATATTTATGTATAGGATAACTCTCTGAGGTTATACTATGTGATCATAATCAATTGTCGGGTTTTATGCAAGTTCATACATTATGCCATAAAAATGCCGATTTTGCCCTTTTGTGTATGAAATGGGTTTTAAACCATAATGTACATATAAAATGTAATACCTACTGATGTGGTAACTTAATAATCATGTTTTGTCATAATGAACTTGACATTGACTCATCCGATCACCCGATGCCGCCTATGCGCGTACGGTTGACTCATATCACTTAGTTTATGTAAGTTAACCGAATTGGGTTAAACTCTTTCAATTTCATTCATAATCAGAATGTATAATTGTTTACCCGTATTATACAAGTCTTAGTACTTGTGAGGGTTAAACTACATTCGATCTGATCACCGCTTAATCTAGTGTACGTATCGTTTTCTTTATATTATAGTTAACCGGTCCAAGTCTATGACTTGAACAGTTACTGTTAACATTCTAATTGGTTATTATGCAATTCATTCCAGACTAGGGCGTCCAATAAATTGCAACCTTACTTGTCATTTTGTTTGAACGGCTGTGCTTATATATATTGTCTTGGATTGTAAGACTTAAGCCAGGTAAATACTCTTAACCTATTTTCCCTATACGGGCTTGGGATACGGTAAATTATTACTGCTTGGTCGGGTATGGGATCAATGTCGGATTGTGACTAAAAATCCGCATAACCCGTTTTAATTCGTTTTGCTTGATAACTTAAACATTGGATGTTAATGCGACCGTGTCCTTGATATCCACGACTTATTTAATTACAGATTGCTACAACTTAAGCATGTGGTGTAGGCATACACCTGATAGATGCTAATGCTATCGTAAAATATTTTTTCTTACCCTATATGAGGATACCCTTTTATGGGTTAAAGTGGCGTGTCAGTTAATCATGTTATCGGTGTTTAGTACTAGGCTACATATATATTGACAAGCATATAAAATTGATAACAAGATATATATTTTATCTCAAGTTATTTATGAAAATACGTGTGCTAGAGCTTAATGATTGTGAAACGAAGACTGCTTAATGACTATTTAATACTCTATAACCATTTAGTACCCCAAAACTCTTGGAATTGAAGCATGTCAATATGTACTTAATTAATAGATCGTATATGTTCTTCATTTAAAAAGAATATTGTGCTTTAACCAAATTGTTTAAAATAACTTATTTATAAGTTAACGATTAACTTTAACCAAAATTTAAGAGTATCAATTTATCTTTATATAAATATATATATTAATTTGAACTAATTTAAAAAGTTTTCATTGGAAACTTTAGATTCGAACCGGGACATTTATTATTTTCAATAAAAAAGAGTTTTATGTATTTATAAAAGGTATTAACATTCTCAATGATGTACTAAACTTAAAAGCCAAAATCATTATTATTATTATTATTATTATTATTATTATTATTATTATTATTATTATTTATTATTATTATTATTATTATTTTAATTCTGTTTTTTTAATACAAGCTGTTAACTACCCATAATTAATCATCAATGTTTTTTTTATTCTTTGCTTCCTTCAGATTAAACATGGTACATTATGAATGATACATTATGCATTACAACTTGTGTGCAGTATGAAGGAAGGGTATAGATGGAAAATTTGGTACAAAATTAGGCATTTTAAACATGACTTTTCATATGACGTCTTTAAAAAACCATGAAAATTACCAATGAGACCATCCTTCACCGTTAATAATGTATTATATATATATATATATAGGGTAGGGATCGAGAGTGAACAACTCTCTAAGAGTGAACTGTGCGAACTGATCCAGACCGTTGATTTCAATAAATCTTGAACATTTTAATAGGGGCATGATTGTAATTAATAGTAAATGTTTTTAAATTAAAAATTAAAGGAAAAGGGTATATTGGTAAATGAACATTTTTGCAAATCTATTTGAATAAGGAAACACAACCGTTTACATACTGTCTTCCCGCAATTCAATCCCACTTCTCCCCCAAAATCGCAAACTAATTATGATTTGAAGAAATCAGAAACAATGATAACTTCCTCTCATCCGTATCAATTCAAACCACATTGTTGGCGTATCTGTTTTGCGATATTGTGTAGAAGGAAGCATAGATTAGGGCCGACGTCGATAAGAGTCTTTGGTTAAATTGAGCGCCGAATCAAGGTAATCGTAGTTGTTAAAGTAGTATATTTTGACGATTTTTTTGTTTGTGTGTATGTTAGTATCAGTCTTCATTAATTCGCCGAATCAAAGGTAATTATAGTTGTTTAGGGTTTTCTTATTCGTGAACAGTATCGATTGGTGCACTTTGAAATTCTTAGGGTTCAGTTATGTGTTTTCCGTAGTTTGTACGAGTAATTTAAAAGAGTGCTGAACACCAAAAAGCAAAATTTGGTGAGTATTGGAATGTTGTTTGTATATGTTTTCTGAATCGTTGGTTTATGCGATAGTTTAGGTAACTGTTATAGTACACATGTGGATTGTGTTTTTATATAGGGGTTTGAATTCTTTAAAACCGACTTATCTGAGTAAGTTTAAAACCGAATGTCTGAGTAATTAATTTTTAACCCTTAGTTGTTATTAATTCTGTTCTTGTTTACGATGTATACTAAGGTTACCAGGATCGTACACATTTTTATGTTGGTGATATGTGGTTTAGCTAGCACTTCTGTTTAGAAAAATGTTTTGTCCATTGTAATCAAGGTTTAAGAAGTGTGTTTTTTATGTATTTGATTGCCTAAAAATGTATTCGAGTTTGGTAGAGAGTGTCACTAGATTGTAAATGTTCTTACGAGGGAAAAGCTGGTACATTTGTGTACTACAATATATAGTGTAAGTACCCATCCTATTACATATGTGTATTACAGTATGTTTAGAGTTTAATTGTGATACATATGTGTATTTTTTGAGTTAATTATGAATAAAATATTACTTATTATGTTTCTGTCATATTAACTTTGTTTATGTTTTGGTAGTGAAAAACTGAGTTCCCTTTTTTAAACAAAAGAAGAATCGCTATGCAAACGTAAGTTGTTAATGGAAAAATGAAATAAATGTTTTGACAACTAAATGACTACTTCGTTGATATTATTGTGTTAATCGTATAGGTACGAGAGCGAAAGAATAGCGCGTAAAAGAGCTAGTAAATTTAGTAATACTATCGATGATCCAATTCGGTTCTCAGACGAGGACGAAGAAAACGCCCAAGCGAAAACAGGTGATATAAATTTTAGATAATGACTATACTGTTTTTTTAAATATAGAGTATTAGTTAAACACTATTGTTAATTAATATCCCATTTACTTATTATCTGTATGTAATATGATTTAAATGCAACATTTGAGGCTGAACAATCGCATGAAATGACACAAAAAAATAAGGGATTCGGAGAGCACTTGGAGGAAAAAGTAAAGCAAGAAAGAAGAGAAAAAGAGAAAGAACTAAACCTTTAAAAGTTCCTTTCACGGACGAGGAAGAAGGTATATTTGTATGTTTTTGTATCATTATATGTTTTTTGCAGAAGCCTTATTTATGAAATAACAAATATAAAGGGAAGATAAACTACAAATGACATGTAAAAATATTCGGGTTATTATAGATGTTAAAGATAGTTTGTCGAAACATCCAGTGGTTGAACGAATAAGGAAAACCGGGGGGAAAATGATAAAAAATACAACAGGTATGGTTGTGTACCCCCTAAAATGTATGATTGAAATGGTTTGAAAATATGTAAAATTGTACACCTTGATATGTTGTTTCCCCAGACGGTATGAAGATTGATACACCCACCAAACTTGGAAAAAAACGTGTAGATGAAACTGTCAACCGAGCAAATGTTGAATACGACGGTAAGACTTGAATTGCTCATTTGTATGGGTGTGTATTATTATTTTGATTTGCGTATTAAATTTTTTTTGTAATAGTGAATGACACAAATACAGAGAAGGGCGGTGAGGATGTTGAGCGGAATGACGTTACTGACGGAGAAGAAGAAGCTGAAGGTATAATTTTAATATAGCTTCTAAATAGTGTTCCAAAAAAATCATTATTTGTTTAATCGGTTAATATCTATGTTGATAATGAAACAACTGAGCTTTTTGGTTACCGAAAAAGGCGACCGCAAAAGAAACAGAAGAAAAACAATACACAAAGAAAAAAACGTACAAAAGTTGAAGATGGTTTGTTTGGCATCAGGGTTAGAACGTCGCCCAACAAACTTTATGAAGCAATGCGGGTAATGAAGAAATGGCAGAAAGCGATGGTGACAGATATTGGTTTGGTAAGTTGTTGGAGTTTCATGTCAGTGATGTTACAACCCATCTCGGGCATTTTGTTATTGATAAGCTGGACACGAAGAACATGAGTATCATTTTGGGAGAATGACAAATTAGGGTCGACAAAGAGTCTGTTAAAAAGATATTAGGTATTCCAAGCGGTAGTATAAAGGTTTCAAAGGTGAACAAAGATGAAGCAGGACATCCTATGAAGGAGAAATGGGTTTCTAGGTTCGATAAGCTACCGATTAGTTGTAAGAATATAGTTGACAAGATTCGGACAAATGAGTATGAGGATAGGGAAATGTTCAAACTCGACTTTGTGATGTTGTTCATATCAACGATGATTGGATGCACTAAAAATGGTAGTGTTATATACAATATATTGGATTTGTTTAACCATAAGAAGGAGTTCAAGGAGCATGATTGGTGTCAATTTGTGTTAGACGCCGTGAAGAAATGTAAAGACGATTGGGTAAGGTATGACCCGAATGTGTACTTCAGAGGGCCTCTAACCTATCTGGTGGTATGTATTAAACACTCAAAGTTATATATTTTATTACAATCTTCACATTTACTTTTAGTACACACGTGTTGTATGGGGAAAATACACAAGTGCACAATGTTTAAGTGTCAAAAAAACCTATGGTTTTTTGTTTATTTCCATATCGTTTGTTTTTATTTTAATTGTATTTGTTTACGTATTTGATTATAACAGTTGTTGTATTTGGAGTCAACACGATGTCCTGGGTTCGACCGTGAACGGAGGGAAGCTCCACTGAGATTTTGGACACATGATTTGATGAACCAAAGGAAGGAGCAGGAGTTGAAGAATGGAGGTTTTGGGCTGGGAGATTTAAGAGAATTATATGATGTGGAAGATGATGATAAAATCAATAGTGAGGAAGGTCTGGCTGACATTGCCAAGGATGAGTGCATGAAAAAAACAAACGCACAAGACACGTCGACGGTAGAGGTATGATCATGTTAACAGTTTCGGTTTTCGTACATTAAAAATAATGTTCGGTAATGGGTTATCGTTAATTTATGTATATATTTAGTTATTTTAATTTTTTGTAATACGCAGTTGAGTGGTGCTCGCATATTGTCTTATGCGATGAGATTGAGAATTTTAAACGATAATTAGAAGATGGAATAAAAGAGCATATATCGCGATACTCGTCCCATCAGTTGGTCTTACCAATTTTAGAAAGGTACACGAAAATTTTCAACAAACCAGCT
Source organism: Scalesia atractyloides (assembly GCA_947069175.1). Classification (NCBI taxonomy): domain Eukaryota; kingdom Viridiplantae; phylum Streptophyta; class Magnoliopsida; order Asterales; family Asteraceae; genus Scalesia; species Scalesia atractyloides. Next base: position 38,481,722 of record CAMTDV010000022.1, on the reverse strand, counting down.
ATTGGTGAGACGGGAGAAAAGGAATGCTATGCGAGTCCGTGTATGAAAGGAGCAGGTAATGATAAAGTCGTATTTTAATTTTAATATGATTTTATGTTTTACGTATGATTTTAGTATACACAACAATAAACATCTTTACTACACATGTATATAGGTGCGGAGGACAATAAGGGAAAAGCAAAGTGTGCCAGTTTGCAAGATATGCATAGAGATAACGTCACAACACCACACATCGCTTCGCTAACAACAAAGATTTTTATGAAATCAGCAGAAGTGCTTGAGGACTACATTTCTGGTGCATATAATACCCAAAGGTTAGACGATATTCCGTCATTCAACCTTGGAATGACACAGGATGAATGTACCGCTAAACATAATGCGTCAATGAATGTTGAGCAAGAAATAAATGTTGTTGAGGTTGTTCAATCCTTCGGTAAGGGGAAAAGGAGAAAGATCGGCTCGAGGTATGTCCAATCACCATTTTTGGTGCGAGCTATGAGTATCAACACTTGGTTGAGCAAGAAAGAAAATATGTTGTGGAAATATTTGTCGATTTCTGCCGATGACAAGATGTAAGATTTATCATTAATATTATGATTTTTTTTGGTATTTAGAATGTAGTTGTCATTTGGAAAAGTAATGTCAATAAACAGGATAGCAAGACCGAAGAACAAAAAGGTGACCGACGGGTCGATGAAACACTGTGATGAAAAAGAAGTTGCGGAGGTAGAAGCGACAAACGCATAAGAACTCTTCCCGAAATCACTCTTGTTTAGATGAGTGTGTATATATATGTATCTATGAACAATATACGGCCATGCATATTCTATATAAATACCCTTTGGACATAACATATAAATGGCTGTTTAATCATAGTTAACACATGTGTACTGAAAGTAGTTATATATAAGGATAAAAACATGCACATGTGTACAACATAAAAAGTATGGTTAAGAATAACATTATATATAGGTGAAATGTGAATCTGAAAATATAATGACATCTGAATCCACATGTGCATTAGTGGATTACTAGATTGGTTATCCTTGACGTTCAATAAAGATTTTTCGAATGTAATAAAGTGTTGTTGGCGAGTAAATGTCTGGGTAATGAAGTTAATTTTGTATAGTATGTGAATTTATAATATGTTGTTGAAACATATGATTGGTATTTGAAACCGTGACGGGGGTTGGTCTATATCATTTCCAAATGAAGGATTTGCAGCCAAGTCAATGGATTAATAGTGGGGTCATTAATTGTTTTGCGTCAATGCTTAACCAAGAAGAGAATCATAGAACTTTCGGGAAAATATTTTTGCAGGAGATGATAAAGTTAAAGGCCCAAAGCCGCGCTTGTTTTGCCATACGAAATGTTTTGTAAGTTGATCCCCGTTAATATAGAAATTGTAGTTTGATTGTTATTAACTGATGGATCGTTATTTTTTTTATATTTATATTTTTTGTTTTTTGTTGTACAGATGGAGGATGTGTTACATAATGTAAGGTATCGAGATGTGCAACTGGTTGAAAAATTAAGAAGTTCTTTACTACAAGTGGTAGAAAAAAGACCATATTTGTTGACTTTGTCCACTTATTGCGTAGTCTCCTTCCCAATTCTTGAAAAGGGACATTTTTATATTGTTTGTTTTGATCTTGAGACGGCATCAATAAAGGTGATTGACAATATGGCTGCATCAGAAAGCCCAGTTCAACTAATAAATGATGAAATTTTTTTCCTAGACACAATTTATTTTATTTTAGTTTTGGCTTTTGATAGTATATAATTCACTTTAATCTTGTAATTTCGGTTGCATAAGGACGTTTTCACAAGGTATTTGAAACTGATGAAACACCCGAAAGCAATACAAATTGATAATGCAGTGCCGGAAATGTTAGAATTTGAGTGGAAGACCGTAGGATACACTGTCCATTGTGGTGTATTTGTTATGCGCCACATGGAGACTTGGTATGGAGCCACAGCCGGAAAATGGGATTGTGGATTCCCGTTAGAACCTGGTCAGAAAAAAGCAACATTGACAAGGTTGTGTAAGAAATACGCGGTAAAGTTAGTGACGTCTGATGCAAACATTCACCGGGACCGGATACTAGAGGAAGCGGAACAGTTTGAAAAGACATTTTATTTCAGTTAATTGTTGGAAAACGTTGGTTATTTCATGGAACATGATGAAAACATTTGTGGTTCGGTGGGGGTATTTGGTTCTTTGATGGAATTTGTTGAAACATAAAGAACACATATAACTTTGAAGACCTTGTGTGTGTGGTTGTTGATGGAACTTTTTATGGAACCTTTGATGTAACTTGTTAATGAAACTTTTGATGAACTTGAAACGTATTACATGTGTGTACTATATTATTTCAGTAACCAGATTCAGATGGTGCATATGTGTAGTACATTACTAATATAACTATCTAGTTAAGTATTACGTGTGTGTACTATAGTATTACAGACCACCTCATGGTGGTGCATATGTGTATTTCAGTTTAGTGTAATTGTCCAGTTAGGTACTAGTACACAAAAAACAGGAAAATGACCATATCAATGATAAATGTATTAAAAAAGGAACTTTAAGCCTAACTGGTGTTTTGTGTATCAATATATGTTGAAAATGTGGGTAGTATTGAATTAAGTGGTATTCACCAGATGTGCACAAGTGCATATTAATTAAACAGTTTCAACAAAAACGCCTGATGTATGTAATTTGAAGTTCACTTGTATAGTATAAGAAAATTGTGGAGTCAAAATTGATGTTAATGGGAAATGTTTAACAACTATCCAACTCAAAGTCTTACCAAATACATTTTCAAAAACTCTAATATAGTTGAAAAAAACTGAAAACATAATGTACCAGTAGCATCAAATGAAATTTTTGTTATGGATCATATAGTTTAAGTTAAAACACAGTGTCATCATCTTCGCTCTCGTGCACTTGCACTTCACTTCCACTATCGGTGCAGTCTTCATACTCGTTTGGTTCATCATCATCTTCCTCGCCATCTTCGTCTGTAGACGAATCGTCCTTTGTGATGTTACCTTTTTCAATGGGCAATTTCTTTTATCATGCGTTCTCACCCTCTTGCCACAATAATTGCATTTTCTTCTCTATTTTTTGCATTGTTTTAATGCTTTCTCACGAGGACCAATTGGACGTTTATGCCTTCCACATCCTTTGTTGCGTATTTTCTTTGGTGCAGTGCATGATACTTCTTCTGGTTCAATATGATCAAGAATTTCTTGGTAAACGACAAACTTTTTTTTAAGTTCCGGATCCGGTGGAACTTCGCTAAAAACCTTATGTTTCAACAACTGTACTTGCTCATCTAGTTCCTGTAATTTATCAATCCTACCACGAACTCTCTCTCAACACATTTTCATATTGTCAAGTATCCTACACCAAATTCTTCCACTACGACTCTGATCTACAGATAACATATTTTCAACGCTATATACACTAGAAGGCAAAGCGTCTCTCCTCCATCTTGGGTGAATATACCGTCCCGGAATGTTATGTACGTTATGGTGCCCAAAAACGCAGAAGATATGACGGCATAGATATCCGTTTCTAGTATAACCCATGCATTCACACGAAACGAAGACATCTTGTTTGTTAAAGGTGACCTGTAATATAATGATACAAGATGGATAAATTAGGAAATATGTTCAGAATAATGCACACCTATATTTTAAGATAAGAAAACAAACTAGACTGAATGTAAAAAACCAACCGTGAACTCGTTTATAACTTCTTTCATGTGGTCTTGGTGAGCTATCACAAAGCTGCTTATACCTTCAGATACGCATCGTTCAGCTCTATAACAATTTTCCTTGCCGTTCAATATTTCCTTTTGAACATAAAAAAAATTCTACGTATGTAGATATCATTTGCATGCCTTTCAATAGGCCAAGATGTTTTGAATTCGGGATTAGTGGTGTCAGTTTTATGTGTTAGTTCCCTCTGTTCGTTTCGTATCCCATCAACTGATGTGTCGTAACACAACATGAACTGAACCAAGGTGTTATGAGAACTAGAATTAGATTTGAACAAGTGGTTTGCACTCTCACACTTGGATGTGGTCTTCATTAACGTACACATAGGTATCTCGCGGAAATAAGCCGATATCCAGTTCGCACGAATCGAATACATCTCGGACAACCACGAATGGTCTTGAAACCCATATTTAGCAATAAGATTCTGCCATCTACTCTCAAATGTTTGTGGTTTAATGTAAACATTCCAAACGAGCTTGTGGAACTTCTGTTTTATTTCTGCATTCCTACTGTCGTTCCCGTTGATCTACATTTAAAAAAAGAAAAAAATTACTTAGTCGCCAGGCTGCTTTAGTATGATACATTTGTGTACTGATAACAAAAATTTTTGATTCAGATTTAGTACCTTAACCTGTAGTTTTTGAATAATGTGCCACATACACAACCTATTAATTGACTTGTCAAAGACCTTTCCGACAGCTTGTTTCATGGCACAATGTTGATCAGTTAGCACCAGAAGGGGTTGTTTACCATTGTGTGCCTCAAGGAATTTTTGGAGAAGCCATGTATAAGATTAGATAGTCTCATTATGAAGCAACCTTGCACCAAAAATTGTACACCTTTTGTGGTGATCGACTCCAGTAAAGGGTACAAAAATCATATCATACCTGTTTTTTCAAAACACAGTTAGACACGTATATTAAAAGATAAATAATAGATTACAAATTTCATGTAATACTTACATATTTGTATGATATGTCGCATCGAAGGCAATAGCATCGCCAACAGAGTCATAATTTGATTTCGATATCGCATCACACCAAAAAATTAACTGAAGTTCGGTAACAACAATGTGGGTGTTAAACGTGTAGTTTTCCTTGTTTTTTGCTACGTTCCTTGAATTTGTCAATTATCATCTGGGCGTCTCTATCCCCGATAAAATCTCGGATATCACGCCCACAATTTTTGTAGTCGACAACGGTTCCGTGCACATTATGATGACCACCTTTTAAAACTACATGTACTTTGTGAGACTTGGTAGGTCCTAGGTTTGCGTTTCGGCATGTTGCTATAAAATCTTGGGTAGAAAAGTCAAGCTTCCTCCTGTTCAGTGATAGATCAAGATTTTCAGGGGTAGTAAAGCCATGGTTATGTTGTTCTACAAAGTCATATATCTCATACTCAGATGAATTTTTTACACGCACAAATTTAACACATGCCTTGCAGTCTGTGACTTTAACGTTGGACCGTCTTTTTGGTGAACTTGAATTTACTTGTTCAGCCATAACATCTTTACGTTTAGGTTTGTTGGCTCAAGAACATAAAATGTATCGCCTATTAGTAACAATTTTGTCACCTATTTTTTTCCTTCTGCGATGTACCAAGACGGGTTCCAAAACCGGCCAGTTGTGTATACTCTTCATACCAGGCTATAGCTTCTTCAATTGTACTAAATCTAGCATTAATAAACAGTTTGAAACCGGGAGGGACGGTTGGAGTCTAATACCTAGATCCACTGGGAGATTCATATACGTTGCTCGCAACGGATTCTGCAGAAATTATTAGAAAGTGAAAAAAACCGACTATTAAAAATCAAAGAATACACATATGCGTACTGAATATGGTAGACTATAAATCTTCAGAAAACAATAATAAAATTTAATGCCAGAATTACATAACAACTGCTAATTTTAAAAGTTATATAGTGTTAAGATCTTAAACCGTACACAGTTAACTACATTTCCAAACTCACCTATAAAAAATGCACAAACATAATCAATGTGGGCTATACTATACAGCTATAAAAACGTGTGCTATTCTGGAACAATCTTTACAATTACAACATGTGTGAAAAATAAAGATGTCATACAATCAAATATTTACACATGGAATGTAACCGCAATTATACACAAGTGTACTAAATTGAATTTCTCCTATTCATCAAAATTACAAATCACAGAACCAAAATCAAAACATCACATACATTGTGTATACTACTGTCTATACACATGTGTACTTATCTGTAAAAAACATGTCAGTTAATATGTTTGGAACCAACGACAACATCGGTGACACAAAACGGCAATGTTCAATTACATTTCTGGAATCTTGTTAACAAACGGGATGTACAGTTAAACACATAAACGGCAATGTTGAATACAAATACATGTCAATCAAAAGTTGTAACGAATTACAAATATAATACTCTTAAAAAAAAACACAACCAAACTTGGTCTGATCCATAGTGGTAACAAAAACATTGTCGGTACCCTTGACGTTACTGATCGTAACATCTTCTGGTTGTTCCATCGTAAAGATAAAATCCGATGGAACAGTTTACCAAAAACTAGAAATTATGTAAATTAAATTCTTGGGAAATTTGCGAATCAAAATCTGGGAATGAATTCGTATTCTTTGTTGAATTCGTATTCTTTGATTACCGAACAATATACTGAAATCGATATTCAAAATCAATTTTGACTACCAGTTGTTGTCGTGAATATAGGAATTGGTATAATTTTAAAAATAAAAAGATATCTTGACTTAAATATAGGAATAAGAAAACAATCTTGTAACTGACATGGTATTTCTTAAATGGATATTTAAAACTATATTAATACAAAATTACAATCCTAACTTATCAAAAAATAAAGAGATCAATGGCCCAGATCAGTTCATACAGTTCACTATGATGATTCTGTTCACAAATGATCCTAATCCTATATATATTATATATATATATATATAGGTTATTCATTATGAACATCACCTTATTTGTGAACTTAATGAACTTATCTTGGCCCTTGATATTAAAAGGATAGGACTGTCATTGTTAATTAGATTTAATTCTTATTTAATTTTAAACCATTTATAGTTTATATTTATCATAATCAGTTACCATAATATTGTAACCAATTCCTACATTTTAGAAATTCAAATTAATAATTCATAAACAACATTAGAGCATTCTCTCTCTAAATTAAGAAGATCAGACGACCCCTTTCTTAGTTATGGTGTTTCCTTCTTCTTCAACCGTTTAAGTTTCTTCAAAAGGCAATTTGATTTTTGGGATATTGCTGGTATCAATCGAAGTTTTAATAGTTTTTTCCCTCTTTTTTTAATATAAATATGTATAACTATGATGTTGATTTAAAAGCTAAGGTTATAGTTGATATTCATAAAATAGCTTTTCTTATTTATAGAAATTATGTTTAGTTGCTCGATGTACATTTGATATGTAGATTTGTGATTGATTTTTGTCGATTAAACCAATTGGATGTTGTATTAGTTAGGTTACGTCTATCAGTCAAGAATAATGTGTTCTTAAACTTTTCGTTTTTGTAATGAAGTGTATAAAGAAATCGATGTGTAGTAAGGTTTTGTGACGGGGATGGGTTTAAGTTAGGGTTCATACACATACGTATTTGGTGTTGTGGTCATTCGATTATACTCTATTGTTGAACGTGGCTGTATACACACATTGATTGCAGAATATGTTATTGTACACATATGCATTAATACTAGACAATTGTTTGTTTTTAATGTATACTATAATTGGTATTTTGTACAGGGTTGATATACCAAAATAGAAAAGCAATAAAAATGTTGGTCATAAGGATGATAGGTATGAGTTATTTTTTCCGTCCATTTATTGGTTACATGTTTTTTGAATGGTTAAATTCACAATATTATGGGTAGGGTATTAACAATTGATGAGAGGATGTCCTTTCACATGTGCGGATAGAAGTACAAGCTTACAGGTACCAATGAGTGTAAATGTTTCATGATTGTTCGAAGTTGTTGTGATGGAGTTATATGCCTTTGTTTGTTGGTGACTAGGTAGTTTAATTTCTGATTGGAAAAGCGTCAGTGATGAAAAAAAATACATAAATATGGACAAGAAGGTGTTGACATGATGTATCTTACTAATCTACATATATGTGTAATAGTTTACTATGTTTGGTTGTCCGTTGATTATGTTCATTTTACTATTCTACATACATGTACAATAGTTTATTATGTTTGGTTGTATATTGATTATGTATTCTACATATATGTGAAGTATTAGCAACAACATGGCTACATATGTGTAGTATAAGGCAAACTGCTTACTTTTGTAATAATACACATATGTACATTGGAAATTACATATATGTATAATCGTTATATACATATATGGATAAGTTATGACACATTCTAGACATGATATAACTTCAGTGTAACATTCTTATTCATTTACAGTTTTGTAGACCTTATAAGAACATTATATTTTAATTGTATCACATTCTAGCAAACACCTATAATTGCGTCAAATAATACACATGTATCTCTAACTAAATATGCATACCGATGATAAAAAAATACCACAATACACTTATTATGGAACACAGATTTAAAGAAAAAAAATTTAATTAACTACAAACCCAAATGTGTAATATGTTTCCAAAAATAAAAACCATACGGTATAAAAAGTTCTTAACTATTACGATAGACCAAATTGGATAGATATAATTATAAAACAAAAGACTTATTCACTTCTTTCAAGATTCTTCACGGTGTATGTTTGCCGCACTGCATATTTTCTCCGTAAAAGAGTCAGTTTGGCTTTCTTTTCCGTTTCTATTAAAGAAACCCACTGTCATTTTTCCTTTGTTACCCCCATCCACGTTTCCATGTGCCTAATATGCATTATATAATTTAAGGATTAGACAATTTATAAGTGTGTTTTTTTACAAACATATTATACACACGGGTATAACTCCTTATAATACACATATGTACAAATGTGTTCTACATATATGTATACACTAGCATTCTGTTTCAGATGAGTATTCAGTTAAGATACTAGTATACATATACGTTTAGTTTAGATACTAGTATATATACACGTTAAGAAACTTGAATATGTGAAGATTGCTCATATACAAACGAATTGTACACATACGTACAACTGCATTATACATACGTGTATTAAATTATATGAAGATTCTTCACTTCGTTTAGTATAATTATAATACAAAAGATATAAATATATGAATGTAAAAACCCTAAACTACACACATCTGCTAGACAAAAGCGATGCAAATCAAACAAAATACCAAAATTTAAGTGTTCAACCACCAAAGGAAACACCTTTATTGACCAAAACCAGCATTTTAGAGGATGAATATACTTAAACCCTATCTTTCAATGTTGGGATTATAAAATGGCGGATAAAGTAAAAGAGGAAAAAGCTAACTAAAACCTAAATTAATGCCTTCAATAACTCGCTGAAATGCTTGAGAATTCCGTTTTGAAGATGCTTGCCAGAATGATCATCGAAAATCATCGACGAGGAAACGATCGTCGGAAAGAGAACATGAGCGAGCTTGTGGGTTCTGGAGGGATGATGTTGTGTGAATATGGGATAGGAAGAAACTGATTCTTGCTAGTTTTGAGGAATCGTAATTCAAAAAGTGGTAATGATTGTTTCCCAAAATAAAAATCTCATACATCCAAAAATGCACATATACCCCCATTTTGATTAATTATATCCTCTAAATACATAATATATTATGACTTTGCCATTATTTAAAATCTCAAGATCTACAAAATCAATGACCCAGATTTGTTTGTGGAGTGAGTTTAGGTTTTGGGTGATGGTGGAGTGAGTTTATTTTGTTGTGTTCACATTGGTTCTCATGGTTCTCGCAATAAAAGTGGTTCTCAAGTGAACCCTACCATATATATATATATATTGAGGACTTTTTTTATTGCGAGAACCAGTGTGAATCCAAAAAATACCTTAAAAAATCTAAAACACACACACTTTTTTTAATATATATATATTTTAAAAATCGCTATATTTCGTCACTAATTTTTTTTCGAGTAACAATTATCGATGCACATGTGCATATGTATCATTTCTTTGACAAATTCCAAATACATTACCAGTAGTAGACAATTGTACTTTCATTTACACTACCATCCGTAATACACTACTTTTTACATTACCAATATTAAAAATGCACATTTGCATCATTATGTATAACCATGTTATAACGTGTTTTGGTACAAAAAGTTTGTGATTTTGAATGATGAAGTAGGCCCATATACATGTTTTTTTTGTTAGTTATATCTAGTGGTTGATGGTTTGGTTATATCGGTCACCTTATGATGTAATATGTTGTTTGGATGGTATGAAGGGTGTTGATGTACATGTGCATAAAGTGAAAATATTATACATATTGGTAATGATATTGTATTTTGATGGTAGTAGATAATGGTATTGTATTATGGATGGTATGAGGTAATGGTAGTGTATTATGGATGGTATGATAGATGAAAGGGAAAGTGCATTCAAATTATTTTACCTAAGCACGCTATATCATGTTCATACATATAGATGCACATGTGCATTTCTAATATGGTAATGTAAAAAGTAGTGTATTACGCGGATGGTAGTGTAAACAAAAGTGTAATTGTCTAATATTGGTAATGTATTACGAAAATTTTCAAATAAATGATATATATGCACATTGTTACTCGAAATTTTTTTCCTTTGTTTTTTTGTTTTGTCAGTGACGAAATATAGCGATTTTTTTTAAAAATATTAATTTTTGTGTGTTTTTTTAGATTTTTTAGGTATTTTTTGGTTGTGTTTACATTGATTCGCGGTTCTCGCGATAAAGGGTGGTTTCTAATGGACCCTTATGTAAAAAAAAGTTTGTTACATAAGGTTTTCTTGAATTTTCTTTACTTAGGTGAGTTTTCTCTCTATAATTCCCATATATATTATATATATATATATGGGAATTATAGAGAGAAAACTCACCTAAGTAAAGAAAATTCAAGAAAACCTTATGTAACAAACTTTTTTTGGAAAAGAAATAGGGAATGTAAGTTACATGTTATCGAACGTTTTGTAACCAAAAAAAAAACCAAAAAGCATCTAAGGGATTTTTATGTATATATTTTTGAAAATTCAGTGTTTATATATAATATATATATATATATATATGCTAAAAACCGAATTTTTAAATTTTTATATAAAAATCTCTTCGGCGCTTTTTTGTGCCGCCTTTTGTTTTATTTTTTGTTACAAAAGTTCGATAACACGTAACTTACATTCTCTAATTTTTTTAGAATAAAACCTTGTTACATAAGGTTTTATTGAGTTTTCTTAACTAAGTGGGTTTTCTTTATATCACACACACACACACACACACACACACATATATATATATATAATTTATATTTCATGTATAGTCAAACGAATAAGTTACGAATAGGATGGTCATTTGAAATTTGAAATATGAGATATTTAGACGAGCATTGACTATTATAGGAGACCATTAATAATAGTTATAAATGTGTGAACTATGTAATTTATATTTCATATATTGTTGTTGAACAAGTAAGTATCAAGTAGAATTGTTGTTTGAAATAAGTAGTATCTAGATAATCATTTAGTGTAACGCCTCGTATTTCCATATTCATATTTTTATAAAGTTCGTATTCGCATTCTATTTTTAGAAACCTTACAACCGTACTTCATCTCCGTTATCACAATTTGAGGCGTTAATCATAATGGAAATTCATTTTATACATATACGTGTTGCATTTCTTATTTGTGTTATATACGCATTCAATATTTAAATATGTGTGTATACGAAAAACCGAGACTTAAAATACACTTTGGATACCTAAAAACAAGTTAAATACAAGAAAACGGCATAACATAACTTAGTTACAAAGTGCATGGACTAAAAATGGGCAAACCAAAACCTTTTCCACCTCCATCCTACTCCAATCACCTTCCACCATTTTTTTAGCCAATCAGATTTCACCCTTTTCCACCTCTCTCCTACTCCAATCACCTTCCACCATTTTTTAGCCAATTAGATTTCACCCTTTTCCACATCCCTCCTACTCCAATCACCTTCCACCATTTTTTTAGCCAATTAGATTTCACCCTTTTTCACCTCCTTTCTCCTCCAATCACCTTCCACCTTCATTAACTCCCAAACCCTAATCCCCACTTATAAATACAAGCCTCCATACACTCCTAAATACACTCCAAACACTCAAATCACTCTCAAATCTTCTTCGTTACTCTCTAATTTCCAAGATTTGGCAGAAAGTTGCAACCATTCTAAGTGAGTTTTAGCTTACTTTTCTTCTTATTTTCTTATGTTTTCTTCTTTCTTTCTACTTTGTTAACATCTAGGAAGGTTTTCACAAGCTTGCTTTGGCAAACTAAGGTGAAACCTCACTAAATTTGAGGTCCAAAGTAGGATTAAAATTCTGCTTTTATTTATACTTTTATATCTTGTTTTTCTTGATTAAAACTTGTTTGAATCTTATGCCTACTTGTTCTAAAACCTATCTAAGGTTATGAGACTTGTTAGGAATAGATTCTTATGAGTTTAAGAGGTGCAAACACCTCTAACCTTTCTGTTTTTGAAGGGTTTATGCACTCAAAAGTGATGAAACCATCCAAGCTTGCTATGAAGTTGATGGCAAGACTTGTGTTTTGGTATAGGTGTGAATACTTGGAAGCCTTGGCTATCCTACCTTCATTCCACACCTCACTTGATGTTTTACAATTGCTATCCCAAGTGGTTTGCTAGCTTGAAAGTAACATAACCCCGTCAAACCTCCGACACTTAGTTAACTCTTTCTATGTCAGTGCCGGCTCACCCAAGTTAAAAGTTACTTGGATACTTGGTATAGTAATTATGGTATATTTCCTTTTTATTCACAACCATCCGAATCATACTTGTGATAATTTTGTATTGGTGAATCTTACAATGAGGTTAAAGGATGGAAATCCTCCTATCTCCATGCATGACTTATATGACAATCTATGATATCCTTGATAGACTTAGCTTAGAATTATTACATAAACTATACGACAAATATATGTACATAACCAGTTCCTTGATGATGATCAACATGGTTACTTGTCATGGTAATAGGTTATATTTTCTAAGTCTTGAACCTCTTGTTACGATTCTAATGGGTATCTTGACCCATGAAATCACATCAACCCATACAGGATTTATAAGGTCAAGAATGAGTGTTTAAGGCTAGATAATTATTTTCTTATAAACATACTTCGTATACTTTAATTCCAATCCGAATCCTCCGTTAACATTCTGAATACTCACACACCTTCACTCTCCTATTCACATGAATTCGCCAAAACACGGACGGAAAGCTTTGCAAAATTGTGAGTATACTCGAACCCATTTTTCCGTTTACACACTTTAGGTGCAAAATGTACAATTATACAAACCACGATTCATATTTAAAACTTGTTATAATCACACTCTATCCGTTATAAACATGAAACTTGTATTATTCTTGTTATCGCATGCTATGTATACTTGTGTCTATATGCTCATTAACCTTTCTAGCCTCCCTTAACAATTATAGCGTTATAGGATTAGGGGGGGCGCCCGTATTCTTGTGGTATTGTTAAGTTAACTATTTTACACCTTGCCATTTCGGTGACAATGGTAATCACGATTGCGTTAAACTTTGGATTGACATATAGTTATCACATGTTAGTATGTTTGTAACATAATATGCAATTTACCATGTTGGATATGAGGCAACTTTTCCACTATTATGCTCTAAACTTGTATGCTCGCCAGCTTTTGTTGATCATTATTTTAATACATGTTGTAGGAAACTAGTTGTTCCGATGAAGAAACTTATTTAGAGTGGATTAGATAACACCTAGACTTAAATTTATGTATTTCATTCATGTTGTTATGTCATTCGAAACTTGTTGTATTTCCAATTTTTGAAACTATGTGTTGTCCTTTTGGTATCAATGAAATCGAATTATTTAAATATTCTCATAAATAGTGTTATGAAGTCTCTTGCAATCTTATTTTCGTCTCACCCTGATATTTCCATCAGTTGAGGTGTGACATTTAGTATTATACGTCAGCGCTTAATAATTATAATAAAAATATATCTTATTTTACTCTACTCTGTTTTAACGAAATTTGGGTTAAAAAAATGTAGAGAAAAATAAGTCCATCTGAATATTATATTTGTAACTTTATAAAACGTTATATTTTAGAAATTATAAAAGCAAAACGAGTAAAGTAGCTGAATTAGTTATAACAATATAAAATAATAAAATATAAGACATCAAATTGAGTGTTTATGAATGTACGTACAAATGTACTCGTGTATGTATAACTTCATTACTAAGTAAACTTCATGATAAAGATTAATTCGATTCTGAGAAAAAACCGCACTATCAGATTGCTATATAAATATATGGTGAAAGTGTATTATACAATTTTGCTTAACGTACGTTGCATACGCTGTGAAATATAACATGCATGATTAGTTTTATAACATGCGTAATTAGAATTTTTACCCCATGCGTGATTTCTGATTTTGTACATGCATGATTATGGTTTTCAACATGCGTGATAGAGTTTTAGTTTATAATGTGCGCAATTTCATCTTGTACACATTGCACGTTAAGGAATATTTTACGTTAACCAACCCCTAGGGTGGCATTTGGCTAAAAAGTCCAAATTTACTAAAAAGTGTAAAAGTCATAAAACGTTATAATTTCAGCCATAAACACACCTAAAACCTACAAACAACATAATAAAGATTACTAAACACCATATCCAAACCTCAATAGTCCATAAAAACTTCAAACACACCATCATAGGACTATGCATATAAGATACAACATGCCGATCAACATAAAACACCATAATATTTTTCATTCGATAAACACAAAACAAAATCCACATATATGATGTTGTTGGTGCATATTATGTATGTCCGCCACTGTGCGAATAGGCTAGATAGAGCGTGTGTTTAATATTGTATAGTTTAATGAGAAAAATAAATACATGACACGATGGTGACAATGAGATCACCTTCGTACGAAGGTAACTACCTTCGCACAGAGGTAAGCACTCCGCATGAACTTCTCCTTCACACCAAACCAGTGTCTATATATTGTCATGTGTTCATAGTTTGATAAGTTTTGGAGTTCCCAGAGGGGAAATCCAATTTCTCCAGCTTGTAAAGATGTATACTCTTTCGGTATGAATGGAAAGCTTCCGCTTCTACTTCTTCTTAATAACTTTCTACTGAATTAGTGCTTTCTACCCAAACTTCCGTCTAGACCGTTGCATCCTGGACTCACAATTGGTATCAGAGCTACGATACCAATTCAATCGATCTAACAGTTGATTGAATCACCTAAGCTCATGAATTATGGACTTTTGAGGGTTTTTAGACATAAATTATCAAATACACGGACATACCACGGACAAAAAGTAAAATTGAAACCATAGGATTGTTTAGAAATGAATTTCAACCTGTCTGTGAAAGAATCATCATGAAATTCAAAAAAATAAAGATTTTGGATTGACAAATGTGATCAGAACTATTCGCACGAAGGTACCTCGTTTACACAAAGGTAGATTACTCTCGTACGAAGGTAACCAAAATGCCAAAAAAAGAAGGCATTGAAAAACATTGTTGATCGTATTGACGAGATGAGTGTTCAGAAAAATTAGGTGAAACTTTTTTTTTCGAGATTTAGCGACAAATTCAGGCTGTTCGGGACCACCGTTGAGGGCTTCGTATAATAGATTTGATGATACGATCAAACAGGGTTGAAGATAATGGGGTAGTCATTGATACCTATGCAGACTGTTTATCATCTAGTATGTGACTATTAATGGGCTTTACAAAAATTTCGCATTGATGAAAAACTCACTTTTGTGAATCAAAATGACATATTTTCCGCATAGTTGAGTTTTTCAACAAAAAGAGTGGACTGAATTTGCCAAGTTTGAGGGGGAAATTCAATGATAATTTTTCGTAACATGCAACAGTATTCGGGTGGTTCTGACTTCAGATTGTGTTGATACAGTTTTGTGTCTGTCGCTTGTTCTTAATTACAGTTGTAATTGTACGGTCTTTGCTCAAGTGTCTGTATAGGTTTGGTCATGTCGAATAGATCGAGATATCCTTCTATCTTGATCTAGTACGACACAATAGCTTGTCTGTGTTAATCAGTTGCATGTGTGTCATAAGTCTTTTGTACGTCATGTCTGCACACGTTTTCCAAGAATAAGAATTCTGTGCGGTTGACTTGATTCGTACGAATCACATGTTTCGTACGAATCAATGAGTGGTTTCGTACGAATGAAGTGTTTCGTACGAAACAGCTGTTCCGTACCAAATTTCTGTTGCTGTGTCTCGTGTGAAATAGTGTGTTCCGTATGTCTAGAATCGTGTTTCATACGAATGTCTAGATAGACACTATATAAGTAGACATGCACATCTCGGTTAAGGTTACTGACCAGTCACCAAGTTGAAAGAATGAGTTAGCAAACTGATCTTTTCGTGAGATCTCTCTGCTAGCATTTCTGGTGAAGACAAAGACACAAGAACACCACAAGTTTGTTTGAGTCATACGAGCATTGTGTGTATATGTTTGTACTTATTCTCAATCATTAATCAAGATAGTGAATCTTTGGTTACTCCGTGTTCTTTACTTTGCTTTGGGTGCATCACACTTGTATTCCGCACTTGTGTGTATGTTATATGAACAAGGAATAGGTTTGACATCCTCAGGTGGACCTACAAGTGGTATCAGAGCTTTGGCTCTTTCCTTGTTCAAAACCGGTCTTAGTTGTGTCTGAGCTAGTTTGAAGATTTCTGAAGAGTTCTTGAATCTCCAGCAGAAAACATAAGTTTTGGATAGTTAACTAACTTAAAACTTGGTTTAAATCTGTTGCATGCAGAAATTTTTATGGTAAAATTTTTCTGAAGAACACCCTTGAAGAAGAAATCTGCAAAATTTAAATCTGATTAGTTTTGGTAGGGTTGACATTTTCTGACTTGGATCTGGACTTGGACTGTTGCCGTTAAAAAAATTGTGTTTTAACTAAAAGTAGGTAAGACAACAGGTATTTTCGAAAAAGCAGGTCTACATAAGAAAGGAAATTTTTCACCAAACCATTTCTGAAAAGATTCCTCTAAAAAAACGCTGAACAAAACAGTTTGTGCGACTGAAAAGATTCGTACGATTCATCTGAACCGCACGAAACACCTGACTCGCACAAAACATCTTTGTTTCGCACGAAAGACTCACCCGTACGAAACTTGTGTTAATCGTACAAAAGAGTTGTTTATCCGTACGAACTTGGTTCATACGAATAACTTTCGTTACTATTTGTTTTTCGTATTTTTCAAAGCTTTGTGATTTTCAGAATTTGTCGTATTTTCAGATCTGTGAATTTTAAAAGGTAATTATAATTTTTGAAATTTTAAAACCTTTAAATTTTCATAAAACCAGAAAATATAATGAGTTCTAACCCGTGGGATTGGAGGTGTTCAAGCTCAAATCAGGAGTCTTCGCAAAGCTCCGCAACATCATGGGTAAAATCTTCGATGCCTCAACACACAGCAATGATCTCTGCAAATCAATGGGCATGTGTTGTAAATCAGAATCAAAGCAGCCAAACTCTGTTAATGAGCGAAAGTGAAACAGGGAGTAACAACCATCCGCCCAAGCTAAATCATATGAACGATTATCCTTCTTGGAAAAGTCGTTTTCATACATACGTTCTTGGACAAAACACATAATTGTGGACGTGTTTCACTACACCCTACAAGGAATCACTTGAAGAAGCTGGATCAAATCCAACCTCATTGGCCAATCTAGACGAAAGTGACAAGAAAGCTTATGATCTAGAGAAGAAGGCATTTTCTATCCTCACACAAGCTCTTCATAAAGACATTTATCATCAGTTTGTGTATTGTACTACAACAAAAAATTTGTGGGACACTTTGGAAGCAAGAGGTGAAGGTAACGTTGCTACCAGGAAGATTCGGCATGTCTGCTCAAGAAAGAGTTTGAAGGTTTCATGTTCATGGAGAACGAAACCTTTAATGATATGACCACTCGGTTTTATGATCTTCTCAGCGAAATGTAGTCGTATATAGTGTTAGCAGCACCACAAGAAATTGTGATGCGTTTTGCTGATGCTTTACCACCAAAATGGGGTCAATTTATTGATCTATTAAAACATACAGGTGTTTTGGACTCAATCAGTATTTATGAATTTGTGCAGAAACTGGAGAACAAGAATGAAGAAGAGCTCCGGAAGGCACAACGAGTCAATGTTCCACAAAACCCTGAAATGTATTTTGGAGGTATAAATGCAAGTACAAGCTCAAGTCAACAACCGAAGCTGCAGACCGCGTTTGTGTCAAACATGGAACCCTTTCCTACCCCAACCTGTCCAATCAAGTCAGTCTACAGGTTCGAGTAATCTAGCATTTGGACAAGCTTTTGATCCGAAAGCCTTCCTTCCACAGCCAAGGGATTTAGCGCATAAAGCTCCACAACAAGCTTCTCAACAAGCTTTCTATGGAAACAACAGTCAATCTGCAAATCCCAACACTGTCAAACTTGACACATCAAATCTTCCAAAATCAATGTAGAAGTTGCACAGGAACATGCGGAACTTCTAAATACCATGGTCAGTGCTTATTGTGGTTTAGTTGCAGGTCAAATAGGGAACATCAATTTGATAAACGAAGACTATGAACGAATTGACTGAGATGAAATGGAGCTGATGGACATCAAGTGGGCATTTGCAAGCGCTATGAGAAGAGCAAAGGATTATATGAGAAGAACGGTAGAACCAGTTTGGAAACAAGAAGGATACATATTAAGGCTTTGACAAAACCGCCGTTACTTGCTTTAACTGCGGAGAAAGAGGTCACTTCAAGCGGGAATGCACAAGACCCAGCAAGGAAGGAAATCACAACCCCTTTTGTAATCAGTCTCAACCATCCAACACAGCACAGTACAACAATGAAAGAAGAATAGTAGCTGTTGGCAACTCTAACAACACCAATCAATCAGGACCTTCAAACACGAATAGAGCTTTTATAGTTCAATCTGATGAAGGATGTGGTTGGTCAGTACAGTTGGGAACTGAGAACAACGGAAGAACTGCATGCTATGCGAAGATCGTGGATCAAATCAAGCATGATCACAGCATCAACACCCAAATAATGATGATACATCTGGGGATGCTGGTAGTTCTGATGAAGAATGTTCAAGTTCAGATAGTTATGGATCTGATTCTGTTTATGAAGAAAGGAAATGATGCTGAGGTTGAAAAGTTGTTAAGTGAAGCTGAGTTGTTGAAGAGCGAAAAGGTAGGTATGACGAGGAATGCAGAAGCTGTAGTACAAGAGACAGAGGCACTCTCTACAGTTGGTACAGCTTTTCCTCATCACACTGCCTTTATGGCAAATGTTGAAGGTTCTTCAAAACAGGTAAATTCTGACCCTCCTACTGTTTGCAATGACTGTGTTGAGATGAAAATAAAGTATGAAACCGTCAACAGTCATAATCAGAATTTAGTTGTTGAATTATCAAAATGCAAAGAGCGAATTTGGCACTAACTAGAAATGAAAAAGAATTCAAATCTGTAATAGAAACTCTTAAGAATAGTGTTTCTGAATTGACAAAACAGTTTTGAATAAACAGACAGGAATTAATAACTACATTAATCTCCTAGAAGAAACAAAGAAAGAGTTAGCCATCGCCAAATGCGAATATGATTCAATCAAACGCAAATTGGAAAGTTATTCTAACTCCCAATATGTTTTGATCATATCATTGAAGTTCAAAAACTAAAGGGAGATGTTCAATGCATAGGGTATAATTCGTGTCCACCCCCAATGAAACACAACTATACCAAATGCCTCATGAAGAGGAGATGCCTCGTTTTGAACCCTATGTACCTTTGAATCCTGAGGAATTCGCAGCAGGGTTAGGGTTCAAATTAGACAAATCCTCTCAAGAAACATGCAAGCCAGAAAATTCAACGTCTGATGTTGTTCAAACTCCATCTGTTGAGGAGGAGGATGATACATCAGATGATGAATCAAGAAATGATGATCAGGATCAGCCTCTTGATGAGGAAAAGAGTAGAATCTTCTGCTACTCCAGTACTCAATCTGTTGAGAATCAAGAGACCGTTCCTAAGAAATCTGTGAAGACAAGTGTGTCTACACAAGAAGAAGATAATGTGTTGTATACTTTGGTTGGAGATAAGAAAATCTATTCAAACAAAGAATTTCCAATTAAAAACGTAAATCCAATCTCGATAGATCAGGTTTTTGAAAAGTCAACAATCAAACCTTTAGAGAAGAAAAAGCCCACCAAATCACAACCATTCAAAAAAAAAACAATGGAAGCGAGTTGAAAAGCCTGCAGTTTCTCAACCGAAGGTTGAAGCAAAAGGCTCTCGATTACAAGAAAAAGGCTAAAATGTTAAATTTGTGAGTTCTAAAGGTACCAATAAAGTCGAAAATTTTCTAGGAAAATCTAATCTTGATTTTGTAAAGAAAGTTAAGATTTTGAAAAGAAATAGTCAAACAATTACACCCAACACACTGATAGATGTAATGATAATGAAACTAGTACCTCAAAACCCACAAGTTCAATGTCAAGCCAAGAAACACGATCTCCTAGTTTTGTTGAAAGGAGAACATGTTTCAAATGTGGAGAGTTTGGCCACATTATGAAGGATTGTTAAAATCCAGCCAAAACAAGATGTATAGAGAAAACCCCTCATGAACCAACTTGCAAACTTAAATCTGTTTTTCCGACACAAGATAAACGAATCATTAAGGATCAAAAAGATAAACAAAAATGTAAACAAGTAAAAGTAGTTGAGAAAGCTTTAAAATCGGATTCTTCGAAAAGGATCAAAGATCTTCAAAGTCAATAAAACCAGACACTGTTAAAACTGTAAATGATAGTAAATCTGGTAATAAACAAGGATGTTGGAAACAGAAGACCGGTAATGGTTCAAAAGGAGGTTCTCAGTTTGTTAATCATCAAGAAATTGAGATTACATTTCTCGATGATAAGGGACGACCCAAGACCACTAAGGCTTGGGTCCCCATCTGAAACTAATCTTGTTTGTGCAATGTGTAGGGTGTTCCAGGAGGAACTGTAAACAGTCATTGGATTGTTGACAATGGAGCATCAAGGCACATGACGGGAGACTTGCGGCTCCTATATGATGTGAAAAGCATAAGGGGTGGTTATGTTGCTTTTGCTGGTGACAAAGGTGGATACATCACTGGAGAAGGAATGGTCTCCAATGGTGTTGTTAGCTTCGACAAGATCAATTATATGCGGCAAATTGATCACAATCTTCTTAGATTTTCTAAAATCTGCGACAAGAAGTTCACGGTACATTTTGATGATGCCGGATGTTATGTGCTGAAGCCTGGATTCAAGATCCCCAAGGAATGGATTCTCCTGTCGGCTCCAAGAATTAATGATTTGTATATTCTTGATATGAGCCAAGCTATTACAACATCTGCACAAATCACATGTTTTGTCTCCATAGCCACCGAGAAGGAATCAATCTCTTGGCATACACGTATGGGACACATTCACCTAAGGAAAATGAACTATTTTCCTGAAGAACAATCTAGTGAATGGTGTACCAGTGAAGAATTTTCATCTTCAAGACGTTTGTGTATCATGCTAGAAAGGGAAGCAAGCAAGAAAGTCCCATCCCGTGAAGAAGATCAACATTGTAAATATGCCTCTGGAACGTCTTCATATGGACCTATTTGGACCTATGAAACACAAGACAACCTTTGGTGATTCTTATTGTCTGGTTGTTACTGATAACTATTCCAGATTCTCATGGGTCAACATGCTGGCACACAAGAGTGAAGTTCCTACTATCCTCAAGAATCTCCTGACTCTGCTAGAAAATTTGTACCATCTGAAGGTAAGGAGAATCAAAAGCGACAATGGCACGGAATTCAAGAATCAAGTTATGGATGAGTACTGTTTGTCACACCCCGACCCGCAGCGGAAAAAGGTGATCGGGGCATGATTGGGTTTTCATCAAAGCTCATGACATTTATTATAATTTTTCACATTTATTATTACAATTTTAAAGAAGATCATACAATCGAATCATACAAGTACAACATGTTCTATACATCTTTCTAGACTTCATTATTTTTCTTCTAAGGCACTTTCCTATGTGTTCCTTGCTTCATCCTGTCCACCTGTATCATGTGTAAAAATGGTTTTTGGATCAACAAAAAGTTGGCGAGTTAATCCTATGAAAAACATTTAAACGTGTTTATTGAATTGATTATAAAATAAAGTGCATAACCACATATGAGTAAATGTAGATGTAAATTTATTCACAAAACACTTAATATTAAATATTGCACACACATACAACAATAGATTGTTTTGAGGCACGCGTTGTTCAACTCGTCTCCCACGAGGAACTGATGGGCCTAATGAATGAGTTTTGAGGCACGCGTTGTTCTACGAACTGATGGGCCTAATGAATGAGTTTTAAGGCACGCGTTGTTCAACTCGTCTCCCACGAGGAACTGATGGGCCTAACAAATAATTTGCATACAACTTGACAATATGTAATACATAACAACAAACAATATTTACATTCTAAGTTTAGATCATAATATGGTATAGCACGAGTTTGAATAAACGAATTAGTTTAAGCGACACATGATACACCCCAAAACATGAATAAAAAGGGGAATTTGTAAGAATTCATTCACAGTGGGTGCGTTTCTTGGATTGATGATGAATGCGCACGAATTCGGATTTAATCGACAAGGGAACTAACCTAATTAATAACATAATAGTTTGATAAATAAATAAACTCTTATTTGAGATTAGTATTTTCAATTAGTGTTCTTAATGGGATTGTTCGGTTTATTTTTGTGAGTTCAAGGAAATTTTCTAACTTTAAAAACATTATTTTTAAGTATTTTTAATTGATTTTTAAATAAAATAAATAAATAAAAGAAAATAACATTTTTTGACTTTTTGACCAGTTGACCGTTGACCGTTTGACTGTTGACCGGTTCGGTCGTGTATATGTATGCGCTGGGTGAGGCTCGAACCCGAGACCTCCCGTACGCGTGCACGCAAGTCTACCAACTGAGCTACGTGTCTAACCCGAAATATTTCTGTTTTTAATTATATTTATACACTATTTGATTTAATCAGAAATCATCTATTTTTAAAAGGGATTTAATTACATCGGACCGGTGCACACAACAGGTCTCGAACCCGGGACCTGTGGTTTAGTGTTGCACACAGTCCACCGCTGGACTGTGTATCTAACTTGGTTAATATACTGATTTTTATTATACTTAACATCTTACAGCGAGTTGATCCGGTTCGGTTTTAAAAAAAAGAACATTTTATTTCAGAGAGTGAGGTTGTGTCAAGGATCAAACTCGAGACGTGTGTTAATCGTTTGCACACAGTCCACCGCTGGACTGTGTGTCTAACCCGTTTATATAACTGGTTTTAATTAATCTTATAAACATCGTCGACTTCGTCTTCTTCGCTCAAAGACTCAGATGACGATTATTCAACTGTTCTTGATTGAGTCGTTTAACGAAGTTTATAAGCGATTAAAATGTGATGGACAGAGAGGGTTTTGGGAATGAATGTACCGAAACAGATGTCTTTCTCCGAACTCCGGCAAGGATCGTCGGCTCTGTTTTGTGAACTCCGTCTGCTCGGATAAATCAACAGTTTTAATCGATTAGATGTGAAATTGAGTTACTAAACAATGGTTAACAGAAGGTTTGAATGATTATACCGATTCACAGCGTGATTTTGGAAATTCCAGAGGTTTTCCGGCGAGTGCAGAATATTCCGGCTACGTCGTCTGGGATTGATTCTGGTTGACGGATTGAAGTTAGTAATAGTCTAACAATGGATTGAAACCGAAAGAGTCGAGGTATTTACCGTTTTGATGAAAGTCTCGGTTTTCCGGCGAAAGTCCGATGATTCCAGAAAATCTCCGGCGAGTGAAATTGATTCGAGAAATGGTGCGATTTTGAGCGAAATGATTTCCAGAGACTTGGGTGTGTATTTATAGGGAAGAATCACAATGAATTGGGTCTGATTTCAGTCTTGATTCGTTGGTCAGCCTTGCTCCGGCGGTTATGACTAATGTCGCGGAAATAGACATCGGTTATAACCGATGTCGATGTTAATACGTACGTTAAGTCAAAAGAAACCGTCGATAATTGGCGAAATCATCGGATTTTCCGGCGACTGCGAAATGGGCGCGCTGTTGACTGAATTTGATTCGAGTTTTATTATATGTATTAACTGTTTCGATATATCATCAAATAACACAAGGGTCGGAGTGGTGGGATGTGTGTGAGTTAAGTCTTTGAGGTTTCATCCGGCTGACCCGGGTTCGAAACCCGGCATCAGCAAATTATTTTTATTTCATTATTTATTATAAATTTTCAATTATAGATTTTAAATTCTAATATATTTATTAATTATGTATTGTATAAAATTAATTTGAGCATTAAATACACAACGAAATTTTTAACTGGATGTTCGGTTAATAAACGAAGCGGGTTTGGTTAACCCGGTTTTTTACGGATGTTACACTGTTCCTCAAAGGGTATTCTGCATGAGTACAGTTCTCGCTACACTCCACAACAAAATGGTGTCGATGAGAGGAAGAATAGAACTCTTATTGAAACTACAAGAACCATGTTAGTAGAATCAGAACATCCCGTTCAATTTTGGGAAGAAGCTGTTGCTACTGCATGCTACACGATGAATAGAGTTCTGACGGTGAAGAGACATGGGAAGACATGCTTTGAGTTGTTACATAAAAGGAAACTAGATGTTTCTTTCTTAGAACCTTTTGGAGCTCCATGCACTATGATCGACCCACATGGAAAGTTTGGTCCGAAGGCTATCGAAGGTTTCTTTCTTGGATATGCTACTCCTAATTTTCGGGTGTGGAATTTGTCTTCAAAGAAGATTGAAGAATGGGGTGAAGTCAAGTTTCAGAGATATACAGAAGCGGTTAGAGCTCCGGGTGCTCCTTGGATGTTTGACTATGATGGGCTGTTTGACTCCATTAATCTGCCAACTTTTGATGATACAACAGCTGCTGCTCAAATGCTTCTGGAAAGTGATACTGCAGTAGACTCATCATTGGTTCGACCAATCATTATTAACCCTCAGGTGTCGACTTCGGTTAACAATCTTGTTCAAAATGAGGAATTCGAAGACGCTGCGGATTATAATGTTTCATCAGAAGAAGATGAGTTTCATGATGCAAATGAAGCTACCTCTAGTGCGGTTCCTGGATTTTCAGATGGTACGTCAAATATTCAACCTCAAGGAACGACTGAAAGTCAGGCATCTACAACATCATCAAATCCAGCTCTCGATTTAACTGTTGATCTGACTATCAACAATATGGGTATAAATTCTCGAGTTCCTGATGTTCCAGAAACTCGAATTCATAATATCCATCCTCAGCAGAATATTATTGGAGATGTCCAGAGTGGTGTGCAGACTCGTAATCAGCTTCGAAACAACCAGATTGCTGGATTGTATTCGGAAATCAGGAAATCAGGGGAGCAGAATGATTGGTTTTTTGCCTGCTATGTGTGCCAAGTAGAACCAAAATCTTGGAAGGAGGCAATGAAAGAAGACTCTTGGGTTAAAGCCATGCAGGAAGAACTTCAGCAGTTTCAGAAGTTAGGCGTCTGGAAATTGGTTGACAGGCCTGACAACTACAAGAAGATTGGTACACGATGGGTGTACAAGTGCAAGAAGGATGACCGAGGTGTTGTTGTGAGAAAAAAAACGCGATTGGTTGTTCAAGGTATTAATCAGGTCGAAGGGATTGATTACAATGAAGTTTATACACCGGTTGCACGACTTGAGGCCATAAGTGTCACACCCCGACCCGCAGCGGAATAAGAGTCGGGGCATAATTGGGTTATCACCAAAGCTCATGACATTTACTAATATGTTTCATATTTAATAAAGTCAAAGTTACATTTCCAAATATCCAAACAT
This sequence comes from Scalesia atractyloides, assembly GCA_947069175.1. Lineage (NCBI taxonomy): Eukaryota > Viridiplantae > Streptophyta > Magnoliopsida > Asterales > Asteraceae > Scalesia > Scalesia atractyloides. The sequence continues at coordinate 38,455,774 of CAMTDV010000022.1, read as the reverse complement.
GTTCATTCAATACAAAGAAAATAAACCAAACATAACAATCCCAACTCTAAATCGTTTTATTCTTCTAGTCCAAGTCCTATGTGTTCCTAGCTGCTGCTGGTTCACCTGTATCATGTGTAAAAATGGGGGTTTTTGGGTCAACATAAGTTGGCGAGTGAACCTTATTAGATAAACATTTATTAAAGAATTACTTGTTAGTTTATCAATGAAAAATTGTGCATAATCATAGATGAGCAAATGTAAATAATCAAGCAGTGGCAAATAGCAATCACATCCATAACATACAATAACATATGACAGCATACATTAACATACCAACAACATACGATAAATAACATAAATGAACTGTGCGATCAAGGCTCAATCAAACGGAACCGATCGTATTGCATGTACTGAAAATGAAAATGTCTGTGCGATCAAGGCTCAATCAAACGGAGCCGATCGTATGTGGGCACGCCAGGTTCAACCTCATAATGAAATGGGGAACATGCTCAACGCTCATAATGTAATGGGGAGCGGCGGCCTATGCAATTGCATGTACTGATAATAATAAATTGCATCCAACAATAACTACGCAACAGAAACAAACTGAATACACAAGTACATGATATGATGTATGCACAATGGTTTAAGTATAATATATATATCAAGACACATGATACACCCCAAAACGTGATTAAACGGGGAATTTGTAAAGGTTCACTCACATTGGGTGCGTTGGATTGGAGATGGTGAGATGCGCACGAATTAGATGAGCGGAACAACGAGGAATACTAACCTAAATAATAACGGAAAAATATATTAAATGAGTGGATTTTATTAAGGATTTTAATGAAATTTTTAGATATATTTTTGTGAGTTTATGGCTATTTTCTATCTTTAAAAATGTTATTTTTAAGTATTTTTAATTGATTTTAAACTAAATTAAATAAATAAAAATATAAAAAAAAAATTTTATTTTGCGTTGACCGTTGACCGTTGACCTGTTGACTTGTTGACCGGTTCGGTCAGGGACTTGGTTTGCGCTGGGTGAGGCTCGAACCCGAGACCTCCTGTACGCGTGCACGCAGCTCTACCAACTAAGCTACGTGTCTAACCCGAAATAATCTTGTTTTTAATTATATTTATACACTTATTCAATTTAACCGAAATTCTTTTAATTGTAAAAACATTTTAATTCAACAACTCGGTGCTAGTGACGGGTTTCGAACGCGCGACGTATGGCTTAATGTTGCACACAGTCCACCGCTGGACTGTGTGTCTAACCTGGTTATTATCTCGGTTTTTATTACACTTAACAACTAACTGAGTTATCCCGGTTTAGTTTTTAAACAAAAAGGCATTTTATTATATAAGGAGTGCGTATAGCAGGAATCGAACTCGGGACATGCGTTTGTATTTTGCACACAGTCCACCGCTGGACTGTGTGTCTAACCCGTTCATTTTACTAGTTTTAAATATACTTATAATTTAATTAGCTTCATCTTCTTCATTCAAATTACAGTCAACTGATATACTAACCCGTTCCTTGTTTTTACGATTTACAAACATTATTAAAGCTTAAATGAAAAGGCAGAGACGGTAATTAGAGATGAACATACCGATGAACGGTTTATTTCAGATTTCCGGCAATTTGTCGGTCCCTGTTTTTATGCTCTTCAACTGAACGAGATAATTAACTGTCTTGATTAGTCGAATGTGGAATTGAAGTGATAAACAAATGTTAACGATGTGTTTGAAGGTCCTTACCGTTCACAGACGGAAATAAAGACTTTCAGGGGAGTTCCGGCGAACTGGAATTAGTTGAATACAGCGCCTGAATTCGATTTTAATTGAGAGGTTTAAGTTAGAAATAGTCTAATAATTGTTGAACTTCAACGAATATTGAAAGATTTACCGTTTGAGGATGAATACGGTTTTCCGGCGACTTTTGCAGAAAATTCCGGCGAGCTGTTTTAAGCGTTCTGATGGTCTGAAAATGTGACGAAAGTGAAATGGGATGCTGGTATGATATTTCTGAGTCGCGAGAGTGATCTTGGGTTGAAGTATTCTGGATTTGATTACTTTTCAGTTATGAAGACCGATAATGATGAGACTTGATGCTCAATCAATTCTGAATTGATTAAAGACATCGGTTATGAACGTGAATACGCGAGAAATCAAACGATTTGACGATTGATTTGCCGATTTCCGTTTCTCAGTTGGCGAAACCGGTTTAACCTAGTCTGTATATAAATCTCATCTGTTTCCTAGAGATAACAGAAAACACAAAGTGGCGGAGTGGTGATGTGAGTGTGTGTTAAGGCGTTGGAGTTGTTCTTGGCTGACCCGGGTTCGAGTCCCGGCAGCAACATAATTTTTTTATTTACTTTGTTTTAACTTTTTATCAAATATAATTTTTATAGTTCAGTTTAGTTATTAATTATGTATCGTTTTAAATCAAAATAATCATAAATATTCAACGTAACTTTTAAACTTGATATTCGATTACAAAACGGAGCGGGTTTTGAAAATCCGATTTTTACAAATGTTACAGTATCCCCTACTTTTAGGAATTTCGTCCCGAAATTTAAGTAGTTGAAGTAGTAGGAAAAAGATGCGGGTATTTCTCGCGCATTGAGTCTTCACGTTCCCAAGTAAACTCAGGTCCCCGTTTTGACTCCCAGCGTACCCTAACAATTGGAATGCGACTTCGTCGTAGACGTTTCTCTCCGAAGTCCATAATCTCTACAGGTCTTTCAATAAAATGCATAGATTCATCAATCTGAATATCTTCCAGCGGAATGTGGAGGTTCTCATCAGCGAGGCACTTATTCATGTTCGACACGTGGAATGTGGGATGAATCCTGTTGAGTTCTTCTGGTAGATCAAGCTTGTATGCTACAGGACCTACTCTTTCGAGTATCTTGAAAGGTCCTACGTAACGTGGTGCTAGCTTGCCCTTTTGACCAAAACGAACTACTCCCTTCCACGGTGATACTTTTAGTAGTACATGATCACCAATGTTAAACTCTAAGGGCTTCCGTCGTTTATCTGCATAACTCTTTTGACGACTTTGAGCCGCTAGAAGATTGTTTCGAATTTGATGGATCTTGTCTGTGGTTTCTTGGATCAATTCTGGACCGGTAATTTGAGCTTCCCCAATTTCGTGCCAACATACAGGAGATCGGCACTTACGACCATATAAGGCTTCAAAAGGTGCCATGCCGATGCTCGAATGATAGCTGTTGTTGTACGAAAATTCAACTAATGGTAGGTGGGCGTCCCAATTTCCCTTGAAGTCTATGACACATGCTCGAAGCATATCTTCAAGAGTTTGAATGGTGCGCTCAGACTGTCCATCAATTTGAGGATGATAGGCGATACTGAGATCTAATCGCGTGCCCATAGCGGATTGTACTGCTTGCCATGTTCGTGAAGTGAAACGACCATCACGATCAGAAATAATGCTTAACGGTACCCCATGACGGCTTACGATTTCGTTGATATAAATACGAGCAAGCTTTTCGTTCTTGAAATCTTCACGGATAGGAATAAAGTGAGCTGATTTTGTAAGTCGGTCTATAATTACCCATATAGTGTAATACCCACTAGAAGTGCGAGGTAACCCGGTAATGAAATCCATGGTTATATTTTCCCACTTCCATACAAGTATTTCCGGTTGGACTAGAAGTCCTGAGGGTCTTTGGTGTTCAGCCTTCACCTTGGAACATGTAAGGCACTTAGAAACAAATACAGCAATATCCTTCTTCATTCCAGGCCACCAATAGGTATATCGTAGGTCTTGATACATCTTATCGGCCCCTGGGTGTATAGAATATCGCGTTTTATGAGCTTCATTCATAAGAATTTCACGAAGATTGTTGTGGTTAGGAATCCAGATACGATCTAGGTAGTACAAAATACCGTCAGATTTAGTTTCAATTTTTAGCTCAGCTCCACAGGACATCTCCTTTCGTACATCTTCTTCTGTTATTGAAACGTGTTGGGCTTCTCGAATTTGATCTTTAATGTCGGTTATAATTTGCGAACATAGAAGATGAATGGAGTTCGCATAACCCTTTCGACTAAGTGCATCAGCCACCACATTTGCTTTACCAGGGTGGTATCTAATTTCACAGTCGTAATCATTTAGAAGTTCGACCCATCTTCGTTGCCTCATGTTTAACTCTTTTTGATTGAAGATATGTTGAAGACTCTTGTGGTCAGTGTATATTTCACACTTAGTACCATAGAGATAATGTCTCCATATCTTAAGAGCGAACACAACGGCTCCAAGTTCTAGGTCATGAGTGGTGTAGTTCTTTTCATGTGTCTTGAGTTGTCTCGAAGCATAAGCTATGACTTTTCCTCTTTGCATTAGAACGCAGCCTAATCCTTGCCCTGACGCGTCGCAATGGACTACAAAGTCATCACAACCTTCAGGAAGAGTGAGGATTGGTGCATCACAAAGTTTTTGTTTAAGAGTGTGAAAGGCTTCTTCTTGCTTGGGTCCCCATATGAATGGTTTTACCTTATGAGTTAAAGCCGTGAGTGGTACAGCAATGCGAGAGAAGTTTGAAATGAACCGACGATAATAGCCAGCTAGTCCAAGAAAAGATCTTACTTCAGTTGGTGTACGTGGAGCTTGCCATTCTTGAACCGCTTTGATCTTTGAAGGGTCAACATGTATTCCCTTGTCATTGACTACATGCCCGAGGAATTGCACCTCTTTTAACCAGAATTCACATTTGGAGAATTTGGCATAAAGCTTTTCCTTTTCTAGAAGTGCAAGAACGAGTCGAAGATGACGCTCATGATCAGATTTAGATTTTGAATAAATAAGAATATCGTCGATGAATACTATAACAAATCGGTCAAGATAAGGTTTGCAGACTCTGTTCATTAGGTCCATGAAAACAGCTGGTGCGTTGGTTAAACCAAATGGCATAACCATGAATTCATAGTGGCCATAACGAGTTCGAAACGCAGTCTTAGGGACGTCTTCTTCATGCACTCTAAGTTGATGATAGCCAGATCGAAGGTCGATTTTTGAAAAGCAGCTGGCACCTTGAAGTTGGTCAAGAAGGTCATCAATGCGAGGTAAAGGATAGCGATTCTTGATTGTTAACTTGTTGAGCTCTCTGTAGTCGATGCACATACGAAACGATCCATCTTTCTTCTTTACATACAGAACATGTGCACCCCAAGGCGACGAGCTAGGACGTATGAATCCCTTGTCAGTCAACTCTTGTAATTGACTGGCTAGCTCTTGCATTTCAGAAGGGGCTAACCTATAAGGAGACTTTGCAACTGGTGTAGCACCAGGTATAAGATCAATACGGAATTCATCGTCTCTAACTGGAGGAAGTCCTAAAATGTCGTCAGGAAAAACTTGTGGGAAGTCTTTTACTACAGGAATGTCTTCAAGCTTCTTCTCCATGGTTCCCTTCTTGATGATATGAGCTAAAAACGCGACATAGTTCTTGCGAAGATATTTTTGAGCTTGGAGACAAGACATTAAGCTGAGCCCTTTCGACGAGGTTTCTCCAATGATTCGAAGAGTCTGACCGTTTGAAAGAGGAATACGAATAAATTTTTCACGACAAACAACTTCTGCCTGATGTTGACTGAGCCAATCCATGCCGATTATGATATCAAAACTTCCCAGCTTCATAGGAATAAGGTCGACTGAGAAATCGTGGTCGTTTAAGGTGAGTGTACAGTTGCGTATAATAGAGTTTAATGAAACTGGTTTCCCGTCCGCAACTTCTAACGTTATGGATTCCGTGAGCTTATCCCGATTTTTGCTTAAGATAGGTTCAAATTCTAAAGACACAAAACTTCTATCCGCACCAGTATCAAATAACATAGATGCATATCTACCATTTATGAGGAACGTACCGTTAACCACATTGCCGTCAGCTCTAGCCTGGTTAGCGTTGATATTGAAAGCTCTTCCTCTTGCAGGTGGAGGAGCTTGGTTTGCTTGATTCACCGGGTTGGCTTGAACCTGAGCATGAATAATATTAACCAACCTTGGACAAGTGTTTCTGAAATGGCTTGGGTCACCGCAATTGTAGCAAGCCCGCATTGGTTGACCCATAGGATAATTGGGCTGGTAATATGTTTGGGCTAAATGTTGGGTGGGTGGTAGTAGTAGGGGTTGTTGGGCTTGGCCCATTATTTGTTGGTGGGTTTGGGTTAAAGGTTGGTGGCGGTTCGTTCGTTGAGGCATGCGGCAAGTTTGAACAGTATGACCTGCACGACCGCAGCCGGTGCAATATTGGCAAGGATGATCAGGGGAATGGTGATATTGGCAACGGTTACATTTTGGTAACGGGCCAGTGTAGGGTCTTCTGTATGGTGCGGGTGAAGGAGTGACTTGAGTAATGGGTGCAGCAGGAATAGGGGAGTTGGTTTGAGTAACTGCAAAATTTCTGGTGTTGCGCTTCCTCTTGTTAGCAAACTTAGAGGAAGAGATGGGATGGTTTGATGTTTGACCCTCAACAGGGGCTTTCTTCTTCTCTACTTTGAACTTCCCGTTGCGAATTCGGTTTTCGGTCAGTTCAGTTGCTAACTCCATAGCAGCTTCAAGTGTTACTGGTGAAACGCTGAGAACTGAATCTTGGATTTTCGAGGGGAGTCCTCGAATATAGTGCTCGATCAGACGATAGGTTGGGGTAAACAAATTTGGTACCATTTGGTTCAACTCCAAGAACCTCTGTTATAGGTAGTGTGATCACCCTCCTTTTGCTTTAGAGCATGATATTCATCCTCCAACTTTTTAATTTCACTCCTAGGACAGAAACGCCTAGTCATGATTTCCCTTAACTCCTCCCAAGTTAAGGCCATTGCATCTTCAGTTCCCCTCTTCCCTTTCTCAGTATTCCACCAAGTGAGAGCTACCCCAAATAGTCTCCCGGTGGCGTATCGAACCTTACGATCCTCAGGACAATCGCAGTTTAGAAAGTGTTTTCCATCTCCTCGAACCAATGTAGGAGAGTAGTGACACCCTCGGTCCCTTCAAATTTAGGAGGATCACAAGACTTAAAATGTTTGTAAGAGCACTTGCTGGTAGGAGGGTTGTCGATGTTCTGGTCAAGTTGTTGGGGAGGGTTAGTAGGATTTGTAGCGAGGGCTTGTTGTACTTGAACCACAATGTCAGGCAGTATCGTGGCCATTTGTTTCGCGATCTGAGTGGTCAAACGTTCTTGAGACCTTCCTGATCTTTTACCCCTTCGTTGCTGTCTAGACGACATCTACAGGATCATACAATGAGAAGATTGTGAGTTTATAGTGTCTTTTTAGGTGTCATGTGTCTTTAAGAAAATGAAAATAACATAAATATCCATAATGCAACTACATCCATAGGATGTCTTGGGTTCGCTCATGTTGGGCCTCAAATGTCCCCCATACCTTCACCTACATAGTCATGTAGGCCCCCATGGCTATTGGCTTGGTAGGATTCACATTAGTATTGGCAATTTAACACTCGCATCCCCCGAATGCAAACCACAAAATATGTTCATGAGATGTTTGGTCGGAACGTGTCCAGGTGTAGACACAATGACAACTCAAAGTGGGGTTAGCTCACACGACGTTTGGTATAGCATGCTTTGGCCAAATAGGTACTTCGTACTCTCATCGTTAGTCCCCAGGTAGGCAAACTGGTCCTTTATTTTGGATTTATACGAATGCCAGCCTAGACAGGACGTTCCGACTACCGGTACTGGTACCCTTCCAGTTACTACATGCCCGTCATGAGAACTCACTTTGATGAGATTTGAAAACACAAAAATCATTGTAAAAGCAATCATGATGTGGTGTGTGCTTTCATGGATGTGATATGTTATGAGTATATGATTCATGATAGGCATTATATGATAATACATACTTATGAACATGCTTGCATAATATTGAATGTAACATTTAACATAAAACATATAAACATCATGAAATTTGGCATGTAACACACAAAAATCTTATAATTTCTAATCAACTATAGTATAGGCTCTAAAGGTCTAATAACCTATCCTATATCCCTATAGTCATGGCTCTGATACCAATCTGTCACACCCCGACCCGCAGCGGAATAAGAGTCGGGGCATAATTGGGTTATCACCAAAGCTCATGACATTTACTAATATGTTTCATATTTAATAAAGTCAAAGTTACATTTCCAAATATCCAAACATGTTCATTCAATACAAAGAAAATAAACCAAACATAACAATCCCAACTCTAAATCGTTTTATTCTTCTAGTCCAAGTCCTATGTGTTCCTAGCTGCTGCTGGTTCACCTGTATCATGTGTAAAAATGGGGGTTTTTGGGTCAACATAAGTTGGCGAGTGAACCTTATTAGATAAACATTTATTAAAGAATTACTTGTTAGTTTATCAATGAAAAAATGTGCATAATCATAGATGAGCAAATGTAAATAATCAAGCAGTGGCAAATAGCAATCACATCCATAACATACAATAACATATGACAGCATACATTAACATACCAACAACATACGATAAATAACATAAATGAACTGTGCGATCAAGGCTCAATCAAACGGAGCCGATCGTATTGCATGTACTGAAAATGAAAATGTTTGTGCGATCAAGGCTCAATCAAACGGAGCCGATCGTATGTGGGCACGCCAGGTTCAACCTCATAATGAAATGGGGAACATGTTCAACGCTCATAATGTAATGGGGAGCGGCGGCCTATGAAATTGCATGTACTGATAATAATAAATTGCATCCAACAATAACTACGCAACAGAAACAAACTGAATACACAAGTTCATGATATGATGTATGCACAATGGTTTAAGTATAATATATATATCAAGACACATGATACACCCCAAAACGTGATTAAACGGGGAATTTGTAAAGGTTCACTCACATTGGGTGCGTTAGATTGGAGATGGTGAGATGCGCACGAATTAGATGAGCGGAACAACGAGGAATACTAACCTAAATAATAACGGAAAAATATATTAAATGAGTGGATTTTAATAAGGATTTTAATGAAATTTTTAGATATATTTTTGTGAGTTTATGGCTATTTTCTATCTTTAAAAATGTTATTTTTAAGTATTTTTAATTGATTTTTAAACTAAATTAAATAAATAAAAATATAAAAAAAATTGTTTATTTTGCGTTGACCGTTGACCGTTGACCTGTTGACTTGTTGACCGGTTCGGTCAGGGACTTGGTTTGTGCTGGGTGAGGCTCGAACCCGAGACCTCCCGTACGCGTGCACGCAGCTCTACCAACTAAGCTACGTGTCTAACCCGAAATAATCTTGTTTTTAATTATATTTATACACTTATTCAGTTTAACCGAAATTCTTTTAATTGTAAAAACATTTTAATTCAACAACTCGGTGCTAGTGACGGGTTTCGAACGCGCGACGTATGGCTTAATGTTGCACACAGTCCACCGCTGGACTGTGTGTCTAACCTGGTTATTATCTCGGTTTTTATTACACTTAACAACTAACTGAGTTATCCCGGTTTAGTTTTTAAACAAAAAGGCATTTTATTATATAAGGAGTGCGTATAGCAGGAATCGAACTCGGGACATGCGTTTGTATTTTGCACACAGTCCACCGCTAGACTGTGTGTCTAACCCGTTCATTTTACTAGTTTTAAATATACTTATAATTTAATTAGCTTCATCTTCTTCATTCAAATTACAGTCAACTGATATACTAACCCGTTCCTTGTTTTTACGATTTACAAACATTATTAAAGCTTAAATGAAAAGGCAGAGACGGAAATTAGAGATGAACATACCGATGAACGGTTTATTTCAGATTTCCGGCAATGTGTCGGTCCCTGTTTTTATGCTCTTCAACTGAACGAGATAATTAACTGTCTTGATTAGTCGAATGTGGAATTGAAGTGATAAACAAATGTTAACGATGTGTTTGAAGGTCCTTACCGTTTCACAGACCGAAATAAAGACTTTCAGGGGAGTTCCGGCGAACTGGAATTAGTTGAATACAGCGCCTGAATTCATTTTCAATTGAGAGGTTTAAGTTAGAAATAGTCTAATAATTGTTGAACTACAACGAATATTGAAAGATTTACCGTTTGAGGATGAATACGGTTTTCCGGCGACTTTTGCAGAAAATTCCGGCGAGCTGTTTTAAGCGTTCTGATGGTCTGAAAATGTGACGAAAGTGAAATGGGATGCTGGTATGATATTTCTGAGTCGCGAGAGTGATCTTGGGTTGAAGTATTCTGGATTTGATTACTTTTCGGTTATGAAGACCGATAATGATGAGACTTGATGCTCAATCAATTCTGAATTGATTAAAGACATCGGTTATGAACGTGAATACGCGAGAAATCAAACGATTTGACGATTGATTTGCCGATTTCCGTTTCTCAGTTGGCGAAACCGGTTTAACCTAGTCTGTATATAAATCTCATCTGTTTCCTAGAGATAACAGAAAACACAAAGTGGCGGAGTGGTGATGTGAGTGTGTGTTAAGGCGTTGGAGTTGTTCTTGGCTGACCCGGGTTCGAGTCCCGGCAGCAACATAATTTTTTTATTTACTTTGTTTTAACTTTTTATCAAATATAATTTTTATAGTTCAGTTTATTTTTTAATTATGTATCGTTTTAAATCAAAATAATCATAAATATTCAACGTAACTTTTATAACTTGATATTCGATTACAAAACGGAGCGGGTTTTGAAAACCCGATTTTTACAAATGTTACAATAAGAATCTTTTTGGCTTATACGTCCTACAAGAAGTTCACCATTTATCAGATGGATGTGAAGAGTGCATTTCTTTATGGTGTGGTAGAAGAGGAAGTATATGTTGAGCAACCGCCAGGTTTTGAAGATCCACTCCATCCTAACAAGGTTTGGCTTCTCACAAGGCATTATATGGTCTTCATCAAGCTCCGAGGGCTTGGTATGAAACGTTGTCTACCTATCTGTCAAAGAATGGTTTTCGACGAGGCTTGATCGACTGTACTCTCTTCATCAAGGAAAGGAACGAGGACTTGCTGCTCGTACAGGTTTATGTTGATGATATTATATTTGGGTCTACTAACACTCGAATGTGCAAAGAATTCGAACAGGTTATGCAGGAGAAGTTCGAGATGAGTGCAATGGGAGAAATGACTTTCTTTTTAGGTTTGCAGGTTCAGCAATCAAAGGAAGGGATTTTTATCCATCAAACCAAGTATGTCGAAGATATTCTCAAGCTATTTCAGATGGATGACTCAAAACCTTTGGGAACTCCATTAGCTCAAAATCATGGGATTACTCCAGACGGAATGGGTGAACATGCAGAACCATCTCTCTCCCATGCTATGATCGGATCTCTCATGTATCTTACTGCTTCAAGACCCGACATAATGTACCCAACATGCCTTCTAGCGCGCTATCAGTCTAGTCCGAAGGTTTCACACTTGATGGTGTGAAAAGGATCTTTCGTTATCTAAAGGGTCGCCCTGACACTGGTCTATGTAGCTGTTGGTGCATAATGTCTATTGCCTACGTCTAGGATATATCTGTAATGTTTATAAAGTTTACAAGTTAATGTTTAATTGAGAAAAATGTAAATTTTATATGTTTGTTCACTGTGATTCGCACGAAACAGAAGCGTGTTTCGTACGAGTGAGTCACTCGTACAAATACTATTTCGTATGAAACATAGTTGTTTGTTTTTGCACGCACTTCGGTACGAGTGATGTCGACCTATAAACAGGGAAGTGTTGTGTTAGAGCTTAGTAGTGATTTGTCAATTGATACGGCGAAGCTCTGTCAGTTTGTTTACTTGCATCTGTAACTTGAACTTCATTAATACATCAGAAGCAGTTAAACAGTAAGTACTGTCTTGTTTGTCATGTCTACCTCTCTAGCAATGAATTCCGCCTCTGCTAGTTGAGAGAGATCAGGTCGATTGGTCATTTCTGGAGCTCGATCCCCGTTCACAAGTGGTATCAGAGCCATGAGATCTGATCTATAGATAGACAACAAGTAGTTACTATTCAGACTTGGATATATCTTCATCTTCATCATTTTTCTGACCTTTGCTGGATTTTGGACAAATTTCGGATGAATTCATGGACAAAATGGACTAGGATTGTAGTAATTCAAGTTTAATATTCAATCTAATCAATCCATTAATTCGGACATAAAATTGAACTAAATCAGATTGAAATCGATAAAATTTGGTCAGGTTGAAGTTCGAATCAGTTTTGTACGAGTTTCGCACGAAATAAAGTTGTTTTGATTTTGGTACGAACCAGCTTAAAATTTCATACGGATCAGTTAAAATTTCATAAAAAACTTACAATTTTTCAGAATTTCAACTTGTTTCGTACAAAATGACTTGATTCATACAAAATTTCAATCGTACAAAATTTTACTCAAAAACACATGTTTCGTACAAAATGACTTGATTCATACGTAATCACAGTTTTTTTTGTAAAAAATTTGAATCGTACAAAAATCTATTTTGTGCAAAATATTTGTTATTTGTTTCGTACGAAACTTTTTGACCGCACAAAAATCTGTCTAATCTGATCATTTTGTTTTCGAGAAGTGTGTTCTAACTTTTTACAGGAAAAATGTCTGAGCAATGCGTTCGCCATATCGGTTGTTACCACTGCAGCAGCTCAAAACATCAATTTAGAGAATGAAATGGGAACAATGATGAAACCTCCAAAGCTTATGAATCTGGAAGATTTTGATAGTTGGAGTGAGAGGTTTATGAACTGGGTTCAAGCTAACCATTTTACTTGCTGGTTTGCAATCGAGGCAAAATATATCGCACCAGTTGGCGAAAACGGGCTTGAAAAGACCCTTGCTCAATTCTCTAATGTTGAACGAGAAAGATTTGTCAACGAAAAGAAAATGATGAACATTCTTCAGCAATCGATTAAAGAAGACATCTTGGCTTTATTGCAACATGATGATGATGCGCAATCTTTATGGAATGCTCTTCGACTCAAATTTCAAGGCAGTCCTCAACTCCGCAAAAGCAAAAGGGCATTATTAAGCAAAGAGTTTGATTATTCACATTGATCAAAGGAGAAACGGTTAAGCTGCTGATTGAGCGATACTGTCATCTGGTGGTTCATATGAAGAGAATGAGAATTGTGAAGACAAATGAAGAGCTTGTTGATAAGCTAGCTGATTCTCTACCACAAGGTGAATGGTCGACTTACTTAACCATTTTGAAGAATGGAGTTGAATACAACAATTTCTCACTGCCTCGCTTTATCGAAAGATTGGAAGGTCATTAATTAGAGATGCAAAAGATGGCTAAAAACAAGACTGTTAAAATGCAACAAGATGTTAATCTTTATTTCAAAAACAGTTCTGTTGCTCAAATCCAAGCGCCAAAGATTCAAATGCGTTCAGTGCATATAGTTCACCAAGCACACCTCCAACTTAGTCAAGTGGTTTCCAACCATTCCCAACAGTCGATCCAAATACTCCTTCAAGTCAACAATCTTCTTTTGGATCAAATCAATCTCAGAACAATCAAACTACTTCATCATCCAATTCAAGTCAAAGAGTTTTGCAATGCAACATCGCTGTTGACTTTCAAAATGCGCAAAATTTTGACGAAAAGACAGCAAAACAACATATGTCTCTACTTGCTTCAGTTCTTGAGTCATATGACAGTCTTGTTGCTGGAAAGATTGGAAATTCTGAAATGACACGTGAAGACTATGATTAAATTGATCTAGTTGAAATGGAATTGATAGATATAAAATGGTGCATGGCTTCGATCGTTCGACCAGCACAGAGATTTATGTAAATCACTGGTAAAGAAAATTTGGGAGGATTGGATGTGAAACTTGGATTTGATAAATCTAAAGTTACTTGTTTCAAGGTCGGAGAAAGGTCACTTTAAAAGAGAATGTCCAAATCGAGAGGTTGAAGGAAATCATAATCCTTTCACTGATGACTATTACAAAAGAGCGATCTATCACCGACCGCAACCAAGAACAAGAATAGTGCAATTGAATACAAGCAACCTGAAACTAAAGATAAGGCTTTAGTTGTTACACAAGAAGACGAAGGGTTTAATTGGAACAAGTTTATTTCAAAAGGAGAAAGTTTGGCATTGGTGGCTAAATTATTGATGAACCGGAAGAAGAATCGAAGGCATCTTTTGATGAAGGACCTGAGGATGAGGATTGTTACTATCATACTTCATCAGAGGAAGAGGAGTTTTTGAATGGTCCATTCAAACATCTTTTGCCTAACGATGTTTTAAAAACGTTTGCAGGATATTTCGCACCTACTCAACATTCAACAGATGAAGTGCAAAAGAAACAAGTTGAAGATGTCAAAGTTGATGCGAAAAAGGAATTGCTGAAAGAAGACATCATTAAAGCGTGCATGGCAAATGGAAATGAGGTAAACAAGTCATTTGAGAATGAAAAATCTTGTTCAAAGTGCGATGAACCATGTGGTGAGTGTCTTGTAAAGGACAAAAGATTTGCTGAATTGCAAAGTTTAACAGACAATTTGTCAAGCGATTACAAATCCACAAAGGAAGCTTATGACAAATTGAGTGCGTCTGTCAAACAATATAATAAAGCACTCAGAGAAAATGACGCAACACTTATGATGCTTAAAGCAACAGTGATGGATAAACAAATGGCAATTAATATTCATCTAAACACTATTGCTGAGCTCAAAAGTGAGCTTGAGAAAATGAGAATTGAAACCGAACGAGTTAACAAACTGTTAATTAGTTATTCCATAAGCTCATATGTCATAGATCACATTTTACCAAAAATAAAAAAATACTAAGGATCTAAAAATGGTGAAATAAAAAGTGGTAGTTATGATCGAGTTCCTCCACCCATGTAGAACAGTTATGCTTGCAAAAATCCATCTGGGGTGGAAAAGGCGCTAAATCTGAAATTGAAAACCAAGCAGCTGCCTGAGGATATCGATGTAACTTACATTGAAAATGATGGTGAATGTGACTCTGAAGTGGTAAATAATGTGGTTGACAAAGTGTTAACAAATGAATCTGAAGTGGCTGAGTCTGAAAATTTGTGAAGTCAAAGTCTGATGATATATCAGAAAATAGTTTAAATGATGATCCCAATGTTATAGTTTATAAAATGAAAGGGTTTAATAAACTATTTTCGGATGAGGATTTTCCAATCAGGAATGTGATAAGAGGTTGTGTAGATAAAATGTTCAAGCTGATGGAGGTAAATCATGTTGATTTAGATAAACATGATGCATCTTTATATTCTAAATTAAAAAACTGACAACCGACCCTACTATCAGAAAATGGAGATTATCCAGAAAACAAGCGTGCAGGGTTGGGCTTCCGGAAGCAATATAAAACCAACAGGTCCCAAAAATTGAATTTTACAAAGAAAATCAATTTTGTGTTTGGGACAACAACTGAGAAAGAAAAAGAGGTCATCGGAACTCAATCAAATGATGATTTTTTAAAGAAAAAGAGAACAAAAACAGAAACAGGTTTTGGACACCTCTATTCATAAGGACAGCAGGACATGCTTTAAATGCAAGAAAGTTGGACATATCACATGATATTGCTCACAAGAAAGTTCAAAACCAGTTTCTTCTCCGAAAAAGTTCATTAAGGATGAAAAGCAAAAAGCACCCATGTTTATGCCGAAACAAATTCTTAAAAGAAAGACTGAATCTCATCAAAATGTTAAACCAATTATTCAACCTCAATCAAAGTTTGAAATTGGTGAAACATCACAAAACATCAACAAGAAGATTCAAAATTCTATGTGAAAAGGGCTAAAGCACAAACACAGAAATGGGTTGCTAAAATTGTTAAAACCACATCATCTAAGGTTGAACTTAAACCTTCTGTCCAAACAACATTGAGCTTAAAAAGATTGAAAAGAACAAAGTGGGTCTAAAGTTCGACATTCCAAACCCACCCAAGACCAAACAAGCTTGGGTCTCTTTGTTTAAATGAATTTTGTTAATCATGTGTGCAGGGGCTCCAACGTTCGATATTGTCAAAATGGATCATGGATAGTGGAGCGTCTCGTCACATGACATGAATGGTTGCGCTGCTCATTGATGTTAGAGCTATTCGAGGAGGATATGTAGGATTTGCTGGAATGCAGGGAGGTAGGATTGTCAGAGAAGGGATTCTCTCGAACGGAGTTGTATCGTTTGATAAAGTGAACTATATCGCCGAACTTGAGAACAATCTGCTTAGTATCTCGCAAATTTGTGACAAGAAGTTCACGACACATTTCAATGATAAAGAATATCTAATTCTAAACCCGGTTTCAAAATTCCAGAAGAATGGATTCTGATGCGAGCTCCGCGAGAAAATGATTTATATGTTCTTGACATGAGCATCACTTCTACCACGTCAAAGAAAGTTCAATGCTTTGTTTCCGAAGCTACTGAGAAAGATTCAATTTTATGGCATAGAAAAATGGGGCACATTCATCTTCGAAAGATGAATTTTCTTGTGCATAACGACTTAGTGGAGGATGTGAATTTGAAAAGTTTTCATCTATCAGACGATTGTCTTAGCTGCAAAAAGGGGAAGCAGCATAAGAAATCACACCGAGAAAGCTGTTGAATTCGATAAAGCTACCACTAGAAAGACTACACATGGATCTTTTTGGACCAGTCAATGTCAAAAGCAATTCTAGAGATCTATACTGTCTTGTCGTTACAGATGATTATTCTCGATTTTCATGGGTATTCTTTCTGGAGAGTAAGGATGAAACTTTTAAAACTCTTATGATCCTCTTCAGAAAAATCGAGAATTTATATCATTTGCCCATTAAGAGAATTCCAGTGATAATGGAACGGAGTTCAAGAACAAGAAGATGCAAGAGTTCTGCAATGAAAAGGGGATTCTTCATGAATTCAGCGCCCCCTATACTCCACAAAAAAATGGAGTAGCTGAACGAAGGAATCGCACGTTGATAGAAACTGGTAGAACAATGTTAGCTGATTCGAAATTACCGATCAGTTTTTGGAGTGAAGCAGTAGCATCAGCATGCTATACTCTAAATCGTCTGTTGACAGTTAAGCCTCACAAAAAGACATGTTTCGAGTTACTAAATCAACGAAAGCCTAACTTAGCATTTTTGGAACCTTTTGGATCACCGTGTACCGTTTTGGACCCGGCTGGTAAATTTGGAGCCAAATCTTTGGAGGGTTTCTTTGTTGGTTATACTACTCCTCAAAAACGTGTTTTCTTGCCGAGTCTGAACCAGGTAGTTCTAGCACAGCACGTAGATTGTCAAAGATATACAACCCTACGCAGAAGCGTGGGGTCCATGGCTGTTTAACTACGATGGATTGTGGGATTCGTTTGATCTACCAGATGTGCCAACTGAAGAAGAACTTGTTATGTTATTTCAACAACATCAGTTATCTAATCAAGAACAAGTTCCTCGACCTTTGGTGATTTCTACATCATTACCAGTTAACACGTCTGATGTTGGTTAAAGTTCTTCTGTTCTAAATCCGGTTCCTGCTCCAATTATCAATGTTGCTGAATCTTCTGCCCAGCCAAATGTAGATACTGACTTTGATCGGGAACCAACTTTCGACGATGGAGGATCCAGTTCTAATGAAGGATCAGAACAGATTGAAGACTTTCTGAACCAACAGGCTGATCAGTCTAATGCTAGGAATAAAGCTTCTTCATCTGTACCGGTTGTTGATGAAATTCTTACAAATTTGCAACCACAAGTAGATGTTCCAACTGAAGTGATACCAAGGACACTTTCATATCATCTGTCAGAGAACATCGTAGGCAGCTTACAAATAAACTCGCAATCAGATTAATAAAGATCTAAGCTGTTTTTATACTAGTATTGCTCCACTTCGAGTCTGATTTTCTCACAGTTGTTTTGTTTCTCAGATTGAACCGGGAAGCTGGATGGACGCATTAAAAGAAGAAAGTTGGTGGATGCAATGCAAGAAGAGTTACTCCAATTTCAGAAACTAGGAGTCTGGACGCTTGTAGACCTGCCAGATCATCACAAAAAGATTAACACAAGATGGGTCTTCAAGTGTAAAAGAGACGATAGAGGAGTCGTGGTGCGCAACAAAGCTCGACTTGTGGTTCAAGGTTTTCATCAGCAAGAAGGGATAGATTATACTGAAGTCTATGCCCCAGTTGCACGTCTTGAAGCAATTCGCATATTCTTGGCCTTTGCCTCGTGGAAAGGGTTCAAGGTGTACCAATTAGATGTTAAATCTGCTTTCATTTACGGAAAAGTGAAAGAGGAGGTGTACGTCGGCCAACCACCGGGGTTCGTTGATCCAGTACACAAAGATAAAGTCTACCTCCTGAATAAAGCCTTATATGGTCTTCATCAAGCCCCGAGAGCTTGGTATGAAACATTATCGAGTCATCTTCTGGACAAGGTTTTATCAGGGGAACAGTAGATTCAACCCTATTCACAAAGGAAGTCGATGGGCATCTAATTATCGTACAGATATATGTGGATGATATTATCTTTGGATCGACAAATGACAAGCTGTGTAAAGACTTTGAAGAAGTCATGAAGCGCAAATTTGAAATGAGCGCAATGGGGGAGTATGAAGTTCTTTCTAGGACTTCAGTTGACCAGTTGCCTGATGGTATTTTCATTCATCATACAAAATATGTTAATTATATATTGGAGAAATTCAATATGACAGGAGCTAATCAGCATCGAACCCGTTAACTCCAAATCATGGCATTTGTCCAGATCTTACCGAAGAAAAAGTTGATGAAACTTTATATCGCTCCATGATCGGATCCTTGATGTATCTTACTGCTTCTCAACAACAGTATCATGTTCCAACTAATCCAAGAGAGTCACACCTGCTTATCCGTTAAACGCATAATGAGATATCTAAAGGGTTTTCCAAGCACCGGCTTGTGGTACCCTAGACATGATGATTTTAATCTTGCAGGTTACTCGGATTCTGATTTCGGATGCTGCAAACTGAATACAAAGTCTACAACGGCCGGCTGCCAGTTCTTTGGAACTCGATTGGTAACGCGGCAATGCAAGAAACAAACCGCGGTCGCTCTCTCTACATGTTAGGCTGAATACGTTTCGGCATCCAGTTGTTGTGCTCAGATTCTCTAGATACAGCAACAGATGAGAGATTTTGGTTTGCAATTTCTTGATATGCCTATATATGTAGATAATCAGGCCGCGATCGATATCACCAAAAACTTCATGTCAACACTCACGTACTAAACATATCGAGATTCGACACCACTTTATCCGTGATTGCTACGAGAAAAAGTTGGTCAAATTGAGAAAATCCACACTGATGACCAAAAAGCAAATTTTTATACCAAAGCTTTTGATAAAACAAAGTTTAAAAATTTGGTAAAGCTAAATGGTTTAAAAAATATGATCTCAGGGGATGTATTTGAGGTTGAGTTTGAGATGATGACGACTTGATGTGAACTTGTCATCGGTTAAACGTTTTCTGTACATTCTTTCTTTTAATTTCTTAAAAATCCAAAAATATGTTTTTGATTTTAGGGGGAGAATATTTTGAGGAAAATACAAAAACATTTAAAAAGCCAAAAAGAGTTTTGTGTAAAAAGAGTGATCATAGTAAATCAAAAATGATAGTCACAGTATGTTAAAGAATTGTAGTGTTTTAAAGAATTTAAGCAAGTCTTACTATGGATATGCCAATAGACTTCACTCGTTCAGTAAATTGTATTTGAGATATAAACCTAAAACACAAAACTGATTAACTTGTGGGTTAACATCTCTCGGATATATGGACTTAGTACTCCGAAATTTCGTTTAAGAGAATGCTAGATTCTGCGATACTAGGTCTTTATATTTGATTGATATCTGGGGTATTATTCCAGTTCTTCTATTTTGGAAAGCAATGACCTAGAACTCATATAATACTTTTGCATTATTTCCCCAAAAGCTGCATGAAAAATGATTATGTCTTAAGCAATTATGACATTTGTAGTACAAAAGATTCCTTAATGGAACATCACCTAAAGATGAGCCTTCATCTCTTTGTCTGTATGGTAGTACTAACCTGAGCTCTCAAGGTCTCGCATTCACCCTATTTACAGATATCAATTCGAATATATTCACATGTAAAATGACATTCTGGGAATCTCGATACGGGAGTATATTCTGAGATGGGAAACACAGTAATTTCATGTTTCTAATAATACTTTAACATATCTTAAAATAATTGAGAAACGAGAAGAAGTTTAAATGGACAAATATATTGGCAATCTAGGTAAATTTGTTTAAGAGCTTAAAGGGTGTTTCTGGACTAACGGTACTGAGACTTATATGAATGCTTGAAATGATCCATTAAAAAAACACAAAACTCACAAAAATGTTATTATTCATTGAAAAATATCTCAAAACTCAAAAAGATTTTCAGTTTTCTTAGCTTGATAGTTTTATTTTTGTTTACCGATGATAATAACACTGATGGTTGGATTCATTGCAACATCTTGCTGAGGAAAGCTTGGAATCATGGGTTGGGAGCTAATTTTTGTAAAAAGTTTATTCAAATGTCAAGAAAGTTCATTAATTTGAAACTTTACATGTTAAAATAAATCTGTTTGGTCAAACATGGTCAACCAAGGTCATTAACTTGGACTTGGAAGGCAAATTGGATAACCAGGGTCATTAACTTGGACTTGGTTAGTCAAGTGGATTTTTGAAACAGATAAAATTCCTGATAAAACGAATGAAAAATACAAAATTAAAATTGAAATTGAAAAAGTTTAAAGTTTTTTAGTTTTGATTCGTACAAAATCAAATTTCATGCGAAAAGAGACATTTTTGTACGAAACGAGAGTTAAAGTTTTGTGCGATTCATACTGATTTCGTACGAAACAGGGTGAGTATAAATACTCTTTGTTTGGCATCAGAAGAGAAATTTCTGTTCTTTGTGCACTGTTGAGCGACTCAGAGAAAATTTTGTGCGATTCGACTCTAAAAACTTCATTTCTTGGTTCTTGTGTTTGTTATTCACATTGTTGAGGTTGATTTGCACACCTCTTACAATGGGCAAGGTAATTTCGTCAAGATCTCACTATTATAATGTCAAAATTTCGTACGATTCGGACTAAAACTTAGATCTAGGGAAATTTGGACCGGTAAAACTTAAAATTGATCAAAAATCGTTAAAATCGGCTCTAATAACCTGAAAATCGACTATCAATTTGTTAAAACCAACAAGTTACTGAACTGTTTGCTTGGAATAAGATTTCAAGCAAAATGATTTAGGTACATAATTTTTGTATGAACAAGTGATAAGCAAAATGTCATGAACTTCAAATTTTAAGTTTTGATCAATGAATTTCGTATGAACATAGTTTTTACAACTGGAAAAAATTTTAAATGTTCAAGATTTTGATCAATGAATGTTTCGTACGAAACATAGGTTTTGTACAAAACAAGAGAAAGACACCTTGAAAGTTGAAAACTTTTGATCAATATAGTGTTTTCGTACGAAACAGAGGTTTAGTACGAATCAGTGAAGAAATTTTATGAATGTTTGAAATTTTTTCTAACGGTTGATTGTTATTTGTCTTGTACAGGCCAAGAAATCCAGATTTTCTCTAATGCATAACATATGCTGTATCACAGACGCTTCAATCCCAGAGATAGCAGCGTATCGAAGTATCTTGGATTTTCTTACAAGGATTAGAGTGACGAAAGCGATTACAGATAGACATACGGCATATTTATCACATGTGGAATATTTCTGGAATGCTGCCGAATATAGTATTGACGACAACGCCATTATTTCAGCAGTAAAGATTAATGATGTTGATATTCAAGTGAAGATTACTGAAGAGTTGATTCGGAAAGTATTGGAGTTTAAGGATAACAAGGATGATCCAACATGCTTCACTGAATATATGGTTAAAGGATGTTTTTACAGGATGGGATATACAGGTTTTGTGAATTCTGCTCCGTATAAGAAAGGAAATTTATGTGTGCCGTTCAGATATCTTGCGCACCTTATTATTCACAGTTTGGGTCATAGGAAGGGTGGTTTTGATGACTTGGTGGATTATCAGATGTGCATGATTATTGCGCTAGTGCTGAATCTTCCCTATAACTTTTCAAAAGTTATATTTACTCAGATGATCCAAAACATTCAGAAGGAAAGATTTTTGCAGTATCCAAGATTTATACAGATGATGTTAGACTATTTACATCCGGACTTGAAGAAATCTCCAAACGATGTTCTTAAACTTGAGCATATGGATGTTCAATCATTACGAAAGATGAACGTACATTTGAAGTCTGCTCCCGTTGCTAAACCATGTTTGTGCTATTCTCAATAAAGATTATATTTTACCCGCACCTGGAAAGTGGAGGAAGGATGATAGTGGTGACGATGAAGAGGAAGTAAAATCATTATCGTTGTTTGTGGCAAAGAGAAGTCCATGGTTTGTAAAAGATGGAGAAAAGGGTAGAAAAGCTACATACAAAGGGAGAAAGAGAAAAACTGCATCTGCTGCTGAAAGTTCAGGGTTGAGGGATGAACCTGAAGTTGAAGAAACAGTTGAAAAGATGGCAGAAGAGATAGAACGTCACGCTTTCGGAGCTGACAAGGCAGTTGAAGAAGTACTATCATCTAGTACTGATTCAGAAGATAGAAGAGCAGGAGAGAAGAAAAGAGCAGAGAAATTAGCAACGAAACATCAAGATGAGCTTAAACGCAAAGCTGAAGAACGAAAGAGAAAAGCGACAGGCGAAGACGACACAACTTATGTTCCGTCTGAATCTGATCCTGAATCAGCTTTTCATACTCCGGTCAAGAAAAGACAAAGAAGGATGAAACGATCTGTAGCTTGTATATCTCCGATTATTAATCCAACTGAAGCTGGTGCTGAAAAAATACTGAAGAAAATGTGGAGGAACAAACACATAGTATTCTGTCTCCACTACATCATATGCATCCAGAGCCAGATCAGCAAAGAGTTAAACCAGAAATATCTTTGCAACAATCACAGTTCATGCCAGAAAAAAACAACAACAACCAACACCGCAACAACCTGAGTCAGAACCTGTTCAACAATCAATGCCTGATCCTGAACCAGTCCAGCAACCAGGCCACAACAGTCGGCTCAAGAAAAGTCTCAACCATCTCATGCTCAACAATCTCGTCCTACACCACAGTCGTTCGATTCACAATCATTTTTTGACGAGATTGATTTAGACGATCTACCAGGAGGAGATGAGTTTCGTTTTGATGATCCTAGAATTGATGATTTGCAGAAACAGGTGACAATGAACGTTGGCGCATAGCTGATTTACAAGAGCAGATAAACTTGTTAACAGCTGAGAAGTTTGAAATGCTTGAAAGAATTGGAGGTTTAATCGTTGATAAACAGCACCTAGAAGCGATGATGGCAAGTATTATTTCTGAAAATGAAAGATTGCGGTTGCGGATGACAGAGTACAAAGAAGAACGGATGAGAAATAATCAAAGAATGGATGTGTTTGAGAAAATTCTTGAAAAGAAGTTAGGTTTGAGTATATCTGAAGCAATTGATGAAATTGAACGTGCAGAAGTGAGAGAAAGAGTTGCAAAACGAGAACGATTGGCTAAACAGCAATCTGATGTGTAGGGGAAAGGAAAAGGTAAGATAGTGGAGGATTCCGTGACTGATAAAGCTGTGGCAGAAGCTGAATCTGGGCCAGTACAATGTTGGGATATTGTAGTGTATGAAGAACCGAAGAATTTTATTCTGGTAGGAAAGCCTATTGATGTGGATATAGCTTTTCTTGATATTTCCCAAAGACATCGAGATTGGTTGATGAAGAAAAAGACGGAAAAAAATAGTAAAGAAATGGCTGAAGAAACAGAAAAGGATGCAGAAGAAGAGGATACTGAAGATGTTGATGTTGATGATCAAGATTCTAGTAGTTCGATGATGATAATGTTGGAGGATCGGGTATTCGTTAATAGATTCAAATGTTAATGAATTAGTTGATCTTTTCGAGTACTTTGATGATTCTGCAAACCAAACTACTGAAGAAGAAAGGATAGATAAAGCTGATGAGTCAGTAGATGCTCAGCAGGCAGGAATTTTCACAGAGAATGTTACATTTTCTGTTCCTGTCGTGCAAAAGCCATTTGTATTATATCTTGAGCATGATGTTGAGGAAGGGGAGTTTATTCATAGTTATTCAAAAGAGGAGATAGTAGAAATGCTCGGAATTAGCAGAGAGAAGTTCGATTTTGATTTTGAAGACGAACTGAATAAGATATATGTTTTCGAACCAAATGCTTAGTGTTTTTAAGATATAGAGGATGCAAACGTATATGATAACGTTGTTGTGGAAAGTGATTCTGATGAAGATGCTAATGATGCCATTCAGGGTACAGAGGATTTCCCAACGTTTATCGATTTATTTACAGCAGAAAGCTCTGAGATGTTACAAAGGAAAGTATCAGAAGCTGTAAAAGAATGAAACAATTCCTGAGAAGATGTCTACAGCTGAGATTATTGAACAAAAGAAGAAATGGTTTCGAGAGAGTTCAGCTGAGCGAAAGTTTAAGAGACCCCTAGCATTTTTCACCAGAGATGCTATATTTCTTTAGGGGATATTTTGAGTTGGGGTTGGATTGAAGAGCTAAATGTTTATGTGATTAAAAGAGAATTTGGGATTCAATACTTTCGATATCTGAGCAACATCAAAACACTGCCTTATTGGGACATAAAGGAACTTGTGCAAACCAAGATGATAAATCTAAAGATGAAGTTCCATGACCAAAAGCTGTGGAGATTGATCAAGTTTGAAGCCAAGCATGGTTTTGTCCACTGGAAACCGCATTATCCATGTCATATTGTTAAAGTAGATCCAGTGACAAAGGAGAAAGATATTACTTTGATTGTAAAGAAACACGGGTGATGAAAAACATGCCGCTGATCAAAATGGAGCAAGTTTTTTATGCGATCTTCAAGTGGTGGCATTATGATTCGAATACAGGAGAGGTTGTTATATGCGTACACCTAGATACAGATTCATGGAAGATTACCGAAGAATTAACCGAAGCCGTCATAGCACACAAAAGAATATATGGGCTGTGGCGAGGCATTCGATACTAGACCCCATGTGGCTAGTAAATTGTTCGAAGAAATACATAGAATTTTATTTATAGCAAGATAAGTTTCAAAGAAAAGGATTAAGAGCAAGCACTTCAATTTCAAAAGATCGTGAATGTGTGCTTTGCAAATGATGTTCATTCTGGATCGAATTGGAAAACAACATGGAGAAAGCTTGAGAAGAAGGAGTTAAAGAAAACAAAAGAAAAAGAAGCTCGGATTGCTGAACGTTCAAGAATACATCGTTAAGGAGCTTTCAGTTTTTGAAGCGACGTCCTCTGACTGATCAAACGCCAATTGCTTCTGAGGAACATCGAAAGCAGGTAAAGAGGTTCTTTGGGCGTTAAAGTCAAATCAAATTGAAGATTTTGAAGATTATCCAGACTACGGCAACATCCAAGGGGGGTTTGTTGGTGCATAATGTCTATTGCCTACGTCTAGGATATATCTGTAATGTTTATAAACTTTACAAGTTAATGTTTAATTGAGAAAAATGTAAATTTTATATGTTTGTTCACTGTAATTCGCACGAAACAGAAGCATGTTTCGTACGAGTGAGTCGCTCGTACGAAATACTATTTCGTACGAAACATAGATGTTTGTTTTTGCATGCACTTCGGTACGAGTCATGTCGACCTTTAAATAGGGAAGTGTTGTGTTAGAGCTTAGTAGTGATTTTATCAATTGATACGATGAAGCTCTGTCAGTTTGTTTACTTGCGTCTGTAACTTGAACGTCATTAATACATCAGAAGCAATTAAAAAGTAAGTACTATCTTGTTTGTCATGTCTACCTCTCTAGCAATGAATTCCACCTCTGCTAGTTGAGCGAGATCAGGTCGATTGCTCATTTCGGAAGCTCGATCCCCGTTCACAGTACCCTAAGGATGATAACTTTGATCTGACAGCATTCAGTGATTCTGATCATGGGGGCTGCAAAATCGATGCAAAGTCAACAACAGCAGGATGTCAGTTATTGGGAAATCGCCTAGTCACGTGGCAATGCAAAAAAGCAGACTTGTAGCTAAATCAACATGTGAGGCTGAGTATATTTCAGCTTCTAGTTGCTGCTCTCAAGTTCTATGGACTCAACAGCAAAGCGCGACTACGGTTTTGAATTTCTTACTACTCCTATTTTTGTTGATAATGAAGCTGCTTTACAGATCACCCGGAATCCTGTACAACATTCAAAAACAAAACACATTGAGATTAAGTATCATTTCATAGGAGATTGTTATGAAAAGAGACTTATCGATGTTGTTAAAATCCACACTGATCACCAACGTGCCGACTTTTTTACCAAAGCCTTTGATAAATCACGTTTTGATTATCTACTTTTGGTCAATGGCATCAAGGTGAAGCCCGAGTAACTCAACTATGGCTAAATATTTTTGTATATCCTTTTCTAAAAATCTAAAACTACAAAAAGATTTTCAGTTTTATATTTTAGGGGGAGTAAGTTTAAGAAAATACAAAAATATGTCTTTTAGTTACCTTCTTTGTTTAAGGGGGAGAAAATTTCAGAAAAACTCAAAAACAATAGAAAACCCAAAAATGAGTTTCTTGGATAAGTTGAAGATGATGAAGTTCACCGGTAAATCTGTCAGAAATGGATAGAGAAGATTGATAAGTAGCTTTACTAATGATGTATCGGTAGGCTCACAATCAGATTAAAATGTGCAGATTGATATAAACTTAACAGACAGAACGCCAGGTGGGAACCATTCATTGGCATATGGTCTTGGTACTGAAAATCAAGTTCCTCATCAATAAGTGATTAAATCACAAAGGGCTTGTTTTCAATAAAAAATAAGTGAGTATCTCACATCATTCATATACGTCAAAACATATGATAAAGCAGTATACTCACCGGTAAGATTTTCTCTCGTGCATATCTTGATATGGGAATGTGTCGTGATGTGGTTGAACACCGGCTAGTAAGTATAATTCATACCTTAATCATATATCCTAATCACGATTACATCTGAGCTTACATGGAAAACAATACCGATAATCATAGTTGAATACCTATCTGTTTAATTTTGAAGTTTAAACCAAATATCGTTTTTGACAAAGATTAAATGTTGGTATGATTCCTTTACCTTGAAACTCGAAAAAGATTGTTCAATAGATATATAGTTTATCTATATATTTTGATTTTAAGTCTAGTTTACTTAGTTGCTTATGTAATTACTTTTTGAAAGTTAGCCAAAGTTGATACTCGAAAGTTTCTACCAAGATACACCAGAAAACCTTTTGTTTGATATCGCAACTTCATAAAGTAATATCTTGCAACAAGTAACTCATCAAAAGAAATCCAAAATCTGAAATTCGTTTGAGTGTGTGTATCTCATACGAATAAACCTAGTCATTTGATTTGACTTGGTCACTTGTTTTTCTCAAATATGCTGCTGGAATTCATACAAGTGTGTGTATCTCATTCGGGAATACAATCATACGAAGAAATTATGATAAGTCTTTCATGTGTATTCCCTGATAAATTTGTGTTCTAATTATATTTGTTTTATGAGTACAGATTGATACAAAAGAACATAAACAAAGACCAGCAACATAGAACTCTGACAAGTTAGAAGAGGAAACAAGAAAGATTTGAAGTTTCTTAGAAGTTCGAAGACTTGATGCTCTAATCATTGGATAGCAGATCTATCAATGGACAGCAGATCTTTAGGGGGAGTTTGTTGATACTTCAATCCATTCAATATGAAGACCAACATATGAGACCAACATATGAAGACCGAAGACCAAGCAACATCCAAGGGGGAGTTTGTTTATACAGTTTTGTGTCTGTCGCTTGTTCTTAATTACAGTTGTAATTGTACGGTCTTTGCTCAAGTGTCTGTATAGGTTTGGTCGTGTCGAATAGATCGAGATATCCTTCTATCTTGATCTAGTACGACATCATAGCTTGTCTGTGTTAATTAGTTGCATGTGTGCATACTGATAAGTGTTGTGTACGTCATGTCTGCACACATTCTCCAAGAATAAGAATTTTGTGCGGTTGACTTGATTCGCATGAATCACATGTTTCGTACGAATGAAGCGTTTCGTACAAAACAACTGTTCCGTACCAGATTTCGGAGCTGTGTCTCGTGTGAAATAGTGTGTTCCGTATGTCTAGAATCGTGTTTCGTACAAATGTCTAGACACACACTATATAAGCAGGCATGCACCTCTCATCAAGGTTACTGACTAGTCACCAAGTTGAAAGAACGAGTTAGCGAACTGATCTTTTTGTGAGATCTCTCTGCTAGCATTTCTTGTGAAGACGAAGACACAAGAACACCGCAAGTTTGTTTGAGTCATACGAGCATTGTGTGTATATGTTTTGTACTTGTTCTCAATCATTAATCAAGAAAGTGAATCTTTGGTTACTCTGTGTTCTTTACTTTGCTTTGGTTGCATGCACACTTGGATTCCGCACTTATGTGTATGTTATATGAACAAGGAATAGGTTTGACATCCTCAGGTGGACCTACAGATTGTTCGGGATTGCATTTGATCTGGATTCGTTAGTTCGCGATCACAGGAAGTTCAGATTCTTAGAACCAAATCAGATTGATGTTTTATGGTTTGAGTCCCGGGTCTTCATCAAGCTGGATAGTAGGATTAGCGTTAGGAGATGCATCAGTATAGTCGATACTTAAAAGATATCACAGCTTTGTGATAGTCTAAAGTGTTAGAATGGTTAATCTTCGAGCAGAGGAATTGTTATTCGGACTTACCGCTGGGGAATGATGATGTTCGTTGATTAAGTTGTTGCAGGGACTAACGGAGAAGACTATACATCTGTTATCGTGACTGAAGAGGAAGAATGTGATTTTGATCGTGGAAGAATGTTTCTTAGATCTGAATGTGTTACTAGATAATTTGTTATCCGATGAAGATTTGCTGATTGAAGAGATTACCGTTTACACTGATCAATCATTCTGGAGTGTGCTTAAAGGTGATTACAGAAAAAGGGATTTTAGATTTTTGAGGGTATTCATAGACTTGAAGATTACCGGTGTGGTGATTCGAAGTTTCTATCAATTGTTGCTTGGGTTTTTGAATATTAAGAGATTCAGCTCAAGTGCTAAAACGCTAAATCAAAAACCGAAAGCGGATGTGGTTATAATCGAAACTAAGAAGTTGCATTGATTATTTTCGAGTTGGTGATTATTCGTGAAGATTACAGTTAAGCAAATCAGAGGAGGTTGGGAACCGTGCAAACAAAGACCTGAAGATTCATTCAAGGGGGAATTTGTGTATAATGAAGATAATGTAAGCCCGAATCATCAATCATGGGAAATTATCTGAAGATTTCAAGATGCTTGATTGAAGTTGTAGAATATTCAAACACGGTTCTCATATTTCAAGATCAAGATTCGGCAGTGACGGCCAAGGGGGAAATTGTTGGTGCATATTATGTATGTCCGCCACTGTGTGAATAGGCTAGATAGAGCGTGTATTGAATATTGTATAGTTTAGTGAGAAATACAAACACTTGACATGATGGTGAGAATGAGATCACATTCGTACGAAGGTAACTACCTTCGCACAGAGGTACGCACGTCCACACGAACGTCTCCTTCGCACCAAACTAGTGTCTATATATATTATCGTGTGTTCATAGTTGATAAGTTTTGGAGTTCCCAGAGGGGAAACCTTCCAATTTATCCAGCTTGTAAAGATGTATACTCTTTCGGTATGAATGGAAAGCTTTTGCTTCTACTTTTTCTTAATAACTTTCTACCGAATTAGTTCTTTTCTACCCAAACTTCCGTCTAGACCCGCCGGATCATGGATTCACAGATGTTTTAGTAATCTTCTTTTTGTTACTTGTGATTTTGTGTGTGTTTTATGGTTGACATTATGGTGTTTTATGACTTTTTACACTTTTTAGTAAATTTGAATTTTGTAGCCAACTCCAGGTTGGTTAACGTACAATATTCCTTAACGTACGATGTGTATAAGATGAAATTACGCACGTTATAAAACTCAAAAACCCTAATCACGCATGTTGAAAACCATAATCACGCATGAACATAATCACTCATGTACAAAATCAGAAATCATGCATGGGGTAAAAAACCTAATCACGCATGTTATAAAACTAATCACGCATGTTATCTTCACAGCGTACGTTAAGCAAAATTGTACAATACACTTTCACTAAATAAATATATGTAACATATTTCATTTACTTCACGTCTACCTTTTTACGACTAAATTTTGGTGAACGCTCTAGCTTGTTTTTCTTGGGACTTTAGTGTTTGGGTATTATTAGTAGTTATTTTTGAAGCATGAGTAGTGAGATCTATGTCAAATTGTCGTTTATAGTTTTAAGGTATGTTCTCATTTAAGTTTATATCTGGTTAATTATTATTTTTATTAGTCGTATTATTAGTATTTGTATTAGTATTATTATTTTAGGTGTTGGGGTTATTGTCAGGGGCGGGTATTGGGTAGCCTAGCCTCAGTTAGGCATGGACTGATCAACCATGCTTAAACAAGGCAGCGTTAACCGATATCAAACCATGATAAGAACTAGTTAGATGTACTATAACCTAACCTAGGATAACTCATGTTGTATCAAGACCTAAAGATATTGTTTGATTATGCTTGCAACTGTTATCTGATTGTACTAGCAATTATTACCTGATTGTGCTTGCAACTGTTACACAGGTGAGTTTTATGAATGGTTTCAATATGTGAACATGCTTGTCCCAAACTGTAATATTAATGCATGACTGTTGTACACATGTACATAACCTGTGCACTCATACACGATATTTGCGGTCCCTTATACATGTCGCTACGGTGGGATTTGTCGGGTTTACACCTATGGTGTAGAAGGCATTAATTGTATGATGATGTGTCACATGGTGACATTGGATTATGATGATATGGGCGGGTACAAATTCATGGTGAAATAATGTGGTTTTATAACTTGTGTATATTCATGAACTCACCAGCAATAGCTGACATGTCTTGTACAGGTGATGAGGCATGATCGCTGCTCATAGTCCCATACTTGTGATAGTTTAGTAAAAATGTATATCCTGGATCGATGTGATCTGGTGGAAGCGTTGTTACATCATGCTAGACTTAGTCTGATTAGATGTTGTAATGTGAGTTTCCAACATTTATACAATGTGTTTACTATCAATATGATAAGCACTTTATGTATCACCTGTTTTATAAAGCATCCTTATCAGAGGGGGTGTCACAATTGGTATCAAAGCCAAAAGTTAAAGAGAATTAGGTATTCGGTATAGATGTCAGGCTTCAACCTTGGAGATTAGGCTTGTCAAAAAGGTAAGTTATATATGTATATAGGTAGTTTTCGGATAACGATGCTACGTGAGGCATAAGACTGGGTGTAAGCTTACTTAAGTTGACTTCGACACAGTAGTGATAAATGAACCCGAGTACAAACCTACTTCGGGTGCAGAGTCATCAGAATATACTTATAGAGACAATTACAACTTACATACCCTCATTTAGCTATCACTTTGTACCCACCGCCTCCAGCAACAATTGCCTATACCTCTCATCCCCTTACTCGTCATAAAATTTAGTAAGGGCACGTATTAACGCATATCCCACATCCAAAGAGGAAGAAGATCCCAAGAACCACCTAAGCCTCCAATCCATACCATCCCATAGAGAGATTCCCATCATCATTGGAACCTACACCCTCCGACGAAGTGCTTATAGACCCAAGTAGCCCTATAACTATATGTAGTCCTTGTAAAACGATGGGTTTACAAGGAGAAATCCAAAAAATAAGAGCCATGCGAATTAAATTATAAAGTTAGAGGCTGTGAAATGGAGGTTAACAAATGTAGAAGCTCAAAACATGATAGTTCAGTAGGAACTAGATTTCGCTCGAGCCTAGGGAGGGTAATAAAATTCTATTTCTGTATTTATATTTGATATTTTATTGTATTATGAGAACTTGTTATTGTAATTGCCTGTTAAATGAATAAAATGTTGAAGTTATATTTTCTTGAAATTACAAAAAATTATCAACAGAACACCCTAAGTATTCGAATGACTAAGGCTTTTACATCAGAAAATGACTACTTCAGTTGTCCTAAGAATACTTAAGTTTGAATAATGGAACTCTTAGACGTGACGACTATTTAGTAATAGTGGGACATAATAGAGAAGTTAATAAGAATATTGTTTTAACGCATGGTAACTAGGTTGTGCTCCATTAAGAAGAATGGTAGTTAAATATATGATATGACACCAATGTAAACGTGTGTTATGTCCTAAGATCTCAAACACCAATACACGTATGTACAAAATAACAACTAAACTAAGAACATGTATTATGGTATATGACGAGACCATGCACTAAAATTGTGGCTATACTAAGAGCATACTGTTGAGTATGACGTGGTCGTGTATTTGAAACATGGTGGCTGTAACACCCAGACTGTAACGCCTCGCTTTTGTACTTTCCTTATTTAGAAAATGTAAATCATATTCCTATTTATGGAAACTTGTCATGTTCGTATTTTAGCTTTCAATCTTGTAATTCGAGAGTTTGATCATGATAGAAATGCATTTGTATTCACACTTATTCATACATAAATACGTAATATTTAATCAATCTCGAATGCATGCATTTTATGCGAAACCAAATTATACTTGACAAACAAAATTTATTCTAAAAAAAAATTGTTTGACCGTAACCTACGGCCGAGGACTGTAGGTTACAGTCCGCAGCTGTAGGAAATGGTCCTAAAGCGCGAATTTTCAATTTTTCACCACCAATCACCTCCTAACCCTTTTAACACTAACCCTAACCCATTTCCTTAAAAATAGAACCCTCCACTCTTCCATTTTCACTTTCCAAACACTTAATCAATTCCAGAACACTCCAAAACATCCATAAATTCTGAGTTCTTGGCAGAATTGTTCAAGTGCAAAAGTGAGTCCAAACTCACTTCTCTTCATCTCTTCTTCACCAAATCTTCCTCTACAAAGCTTGGATTGCCTCTAGGATTGTTTCCACAGGTTTTCCATGGAAAACCAAGGTGGAACATCTCCATTTTGAGGTCCAAACCTTTTGTTTTGGAAGATGAACTTATAAACTCTATTTTAACTTGTTTTTTTTTCTAAACAAACTTGTGCTACTTGTGCCTCAAATCAAACCCATGGTTAGTAAGTGATCGGAGTGTCGCGCCCCGGTCGAAGATAATATTTATAATCCCGAATTACCCTTAACAATGTGTTAGTGGTAGTAAGGGGTCGAACCATGAATAGTTTGTGGTTTACTATTGATATGATTGATTTTAAATAAGATTGTCACTATTATGAAGTTTGCTAAGAATTTGATTAGTTTTGTTTGTTTGAAAAGGATGTCTAAATGATCCCACAAATTTGGTTTGTATTACTTAACTATGAAAATTTAAACAATTGTGATAAACTTAATTGATTGAGTATAACAAGATGAGAAACAAGGATCACACCTGGTTCAACAATTGTAGGACCTAGGGTTACTACACCTTTTAACTCGGTTTAATCGAATTAGATCATTAACGGCTTAGAATCACAAGGTTTAGGTGCCAATTGCTATCGACATCATAGACAATGGGCCACAATGCACTTCGTTGCCTTGGACAACTAAATTCTATCAAAAGCCAAGGCATAAATACGCATATTCATTTCACGAAGTCGAATTTCATAACTCACTCAACAATTCGTAAATTCAATACAAACGTAAGACAATTATCAATTGTTCAAATACAATTCAATTAGTCACAAACCAAGTTCTAAACAAATAATAAACCCTAGAAATCCTTACAAAAGTTTACACCAGGGTGAAACCTCCAAGAATTAGCCTCTCATGGTGAACGGAGCATGATCAACGATTGATGAAAACTCGAACTTCAACATCTTGAACTTGGTGATGATGATGAGTGATGATTAGGTTTTGAGGTTGATGATAATGGTGGGTGAATGTAAGGACTAATAATGATGATGATGATGTTAGAGAACTAGGATTAGGGTTGAAAATGATGAACTCAGATGATTGGATAGAATCAATGGAGTTGGAGATGAAGGTTGGGTGTTGCTAGGCTCCAAAGATGTGTTTCAAACTCTCAAAAATCGTAAATCCTTCAAAAATGGTCAGACCTCTAGTTATACCCGTACAAAATTGAATTTCAGCGACAAGAACATAGGAGGGGCGTCGCCGACGGCCCCTATAAAACATGCTTCTCCTCTGTCGCTCTAATCCACTGTCTACGACCAATTTTCTTCGACGGGCTATCTGAGGGGCGTCACCGACGGCCCAATGGGGCGTCCGCGACGGCCTCTCTAATACATGATTTCCTGTTTTTCCATTTTGCGATCCCGGTTGACCCGTTTTCCGTCCCGATGCTCCAAAACGCTCCTGAATAGCTCCTTAAACTACGTAAACCTGTAAACACAAATATAATCAACAATAGACTATTCAAAACTAAAAGTTACGTAAAACATTAACTTAAGCTTAATAGAAACATCGGTTTTCGACCACGTATCACATCCCCACACTTGGTTTTTGCTTGTCCTCAAGCAAATCTGTCTTTCACTTTCACATGGGTCGAATGAGGAACACATTTTCCATTCTTGTGACAACTTGTGCATTGGTGAACATACGAAAGAGGTTAAAGGAAGGTTATCCTCCTACCTCCATGCATGACTTCTATGAACTTCCATGATAAACTTGATATACTTATTACTTATATTATATGTAGAATATAATATATATATATATACTAACCGAACCCTTGATGATAATCGAATGATTGTTCGTCATGGTGCTAAGTTACATCACCTAAGTACTTAACTCCTCGTTACAATTCTAATGGGTATCTTAACCCATGAAAACACATGGACCCAAATGGGATTTTATAATGTCAAAAACGAGTATTAAGTCTAGATGATTATTTTCTCGTATACATACTTTGGTATATTTAAAATTTCTAATCCTCCATTATCATGCGAATACTTACACACCAACGTTTTCTCATGTAGGGTAGCTCGATGTCCCACCTTCAAGCAACCAACTCTTCACGAAATTACCAAGTGAAAGCTTGCAAAACCGTGAGTACACTTGACCCATTTTCCCTTTTTACACAATTTGGGTTGTAACATGTTAACTTACAAAATACACAAATACACACACATACTTTATACACTCAATCCGTTATACATGCTTATTGTTATGCTTAGGTTCATGCTAGATACATACATGCTTCTTGTCATTAACTTAGGTAGCCCGAACTTTACATATATAGCGTTATAGGAGTAGCACGCCGCCCATTGGGGTATTGTTAAGCTTATTCTTATTCTTAAATATTCTCGTTACTTTTATGGCGAGGGACACTTAATTCTTGTGGACACTTGGGTTTGACATTTAGTAGTGCATGCTAGCTTACCTTATATACAATTGCCATGTGGGATTTGAGCAAACTCTTTTATACTTATGCTATGTAATTTAAAACTTGGGTACTCGCTAGTGCTTTTGTGTGAACTATACTTTTAACATGTTGTAGGATAAGGATGTTGAACATGACGAAAACTTAGTAGGGACGGCATAGAAACGCATCTAGAATGCTAGGTTTTATGTTATAATATTGTTAAATTTGTTGTATTTGGATTATATTGTAATTGACTATTTGACCAATGAAATGAAACGAGTTTTGAATTTAATATTGTCCCAAAGAGTGTTATGATGTCTCGAGCAATCTATTTCGTCTCATTCTAATGTTTCCGCCATCAGTTGGGGGTGACACCGACCGGTAAAACAACAAACTGCGGCGGAAACGTCAGGGAATCACGTTACAGAAATTGTTTCAAAAACATGGTATTCAAGGTTTTGTTTTATTTTACATCCTTTGGATAACATAAACAAAATGTAAACAATTGTCTTTAGGTTTTAAAGTGAACTAAGGCCTGAGTCCATTCTACGTATAGCATGTGTTCATAAACGTCACACATTAGCACCTGAAACATATGTAAAAAGACGATCAACAAAGAATTTGGTGAGTAACATAGGTTTTGTGTGTCAAATTCATGGCTTTGTATTAGTATTTGCAACAAAAAGCAAATCTATAAATAGTATTTTAAATATTATAATAATATATACATTTTAATACTTTTACTTTTTTAATACTATAATACTAATTATTTTCTTTGCTTTTGAAGTGGAATAAACTTGATGTTAGTACTAAATGTTGAAGGGTTGTAAATGTCAGTACTAAATGTTGAAGGGTAAAAGCTAAAATAAAAATTATTTATATTTTAGAAAAGGAATTGACCAATGACAGGCTGCCACTCAGCAGGCCGTCCGTCTACGAGAGTTGATGAGTGAAAACCTTGTATCCCAACTTGTATTAAAATGTTTGGTGTTGCAATATGTTTAACCAACTATAAAAGTTGGTATGAGTTGTAAAACCTTGTAGCCAAGAATTTTTACAAAAGTTTTTCTTTTGTAAAATCGTGTTATCAATCGATTTAAAAGAAATCTTTGTATAATTTATATATCTTAAATTGAAAATCGTTGGTGACTTGTCTAAAACCATTTGTCCTTGTTTGAAGTGATTTGGATAACGCTATGATGATTAATACAATAAGCGCATTTATATATAGGAAGTACCAGCGGCGTATCCATCATGCTCTTATCATATTACACGCGTCTCGTTATCTAAATCATTTGCTATGTATAAATCAATCGTCCGTGTCATAAACCATTCGTCCTTGTTTTGTATAAACCAATCATCCATGTTATGTATAAACCAATCGTCCTTATTTTGTATAAACCATTCGTCCTTGTTTTAATTGTGTAAATTGTGGTCGTTTTGGTGTTGACTCGTCTCGACTAACAGACCACTAAAGGGTCTATTAAAATATTCGACTAACAAACCACCAAAGGGTTTATTAAAATACAGTTTCTGTCGTTCCCCAAACTTCTCCACAAACACCGGGAATTTTGATAACGGGATTGTCAGTCCTATGGCACCATAACATACTACTGGTCGGCTTGGCCAAAGTTAATGAATGTCATTCGTGTTATGAATAACGCACCAACAAGTTTCCCACATTATTGAAAACATATTGTTATATATAAACCATATACTCATTTTAAAAACTTGAAAATAGTTTAGCACATATGAGTCACCCCAAAACATTTAGAAAACGTAAAAGAGAGGATCTATATACTCACTTGGATTACGTAGATGTCTTGTGTAAACAAAGCTCAAGTGTTCAAGTGTTTCCTAATATGTCGGATAACTAAGGTTAGTGTATAATGTTACTTAATCGGAGTTAGACATGTTAGAACATGTCTAATAATGTTATAAAACTGATTTGGTGTCAAAACTTTAAGTTTTAATACTCGAAAACACTTTCGTCATAAAATGCATTTTATGCACTTTTGACTTTTATTTCATAAAACTTTGACTAGTCATTTCGCCTACTGAATGTGATGATAAGAAGGTGTAATCGCGAGGGAACCTTCAAGATTACGATCACGTTGCAAAGTTCAATTTGAACTTTGACTTGACCAAAATGGTTAGAACCTAAAGTCAAACAAAAAGTCAATTTGTTTGACTTTTGGCTCATAACTAACAAACATAATGAAAAAGAGACTAAGGAGAACACTTACTTGTGTTCTAGGGAGATTATGAACTCAGTAGGAGGCCTCTATGAAGAAGCAAACTCCAGAAGAGAGTAGCGAGAAAGGATTTAGAAATGAGCAAGTTGAAATGAGGTTCTTGCACATCTATTTATGCTTGTTTCAAGCTCACGAAATCATGCCATGTGTTGGCAATGATCTTTAGATGATAACAAGTGTCTAATGAGGTGTTTGAACTAGGAGAAAGGTGGCAAATACGTGCTAGGTAGCAGAATAAGGAGATAGATGGCAGAACTTGGAGGCCAAGCAAA
Source organism: Scalesia atractyloides (assembly GCA_947069175.1). NCBI lineage: Eukaryota > Viridiplantae > Streptophyta > Magnoliopsida > Asterales > Asteraceae > Scalesia > Scalesia atractyloides. The sequence goes on along the minus strand of CAMTDV010000022.1, from coordinate 38,417,747 downwards.
AATTCTGCTACTGGGGGTCCTTTACGGACCGTACGGGTGTGGGTCTTACGGTCTATAAGGCCCTCTGGCGGGCAGAACTTTTACTTTTGACAGTTTTGGCCCCTGAACTTGTATTATCGCATATTGTCATTTTTAGCCCCTCTAACCTAATATTTAAGTTTCATGAAGGGTATTAAGGCATATACAACTTGGATCTTGTTCTGAATATGTCGTGAATATCGTTTCGCCCGATCATACGACGACATATTTCGTAAATAAATATATCGTTTCATTAAATATGAAAACAATCGAAATTGTACAATGGTTGAAAATTGTCAATGTTATAGTGGCTATGGGTATGATGTGGCTGAACCATGATAACCAAAGTAAGAGCACATGTTGCAGTATGTGGCGTGGCAGTATCCTTGAACCATAATAACCAAAATGAGAATGTATGTAATTGTGTACAACGAGGCCATTCCGTAAAAAAATAGTAAAAGTAACCTATGTGCTAACTTATAAAGATAAAAGAAAAATACTATGTGTGAACACCGAACTCTAGTAATAATAGAAACAAGGGTACTAATGTCCTCTAAAATATACATATTTTTATATAAATATTCCTACACTTTTGAATAATTTTAGAGTTGTTTGCATTAAGTTCTACTCGTATTTGGTCCATATTTGAAGTTTGATGGTTTTAAATGAAAACGAGTGATATATAAATATATATATATATATATATATATATATATATATATAACACAACTAATATAGTTAACTTTTTGCATTTATAGAAACTAGTTTATACACCATGCGCAATGCGGCGCGCTAAACCAAAACATTTTTGGTGTGATACCATATACGTTTTACATTACAAGACAGAACACGATCGCGCTAAATAGAATCACCACATTACAACTCACAACCCGATTTTTTACCCAACAATGGATTCGGACGCGCTAAATCGAATCACCATATTACAACTCACAACCTGATTTTTTACCCAACAATGGATTCGGATTTGTATTAGAATCATTGCATCTTTGCAATCCACATGTTTATGTGTTTGACTGATTAGTTCAAGACTCCATTTTTTAATTATTGTTTTTTAAGAAATGTTTTACAAAAATCTTAGGGTAAAAAAGACATGAATTTTATTTCCTCCTAACCAATTTTTTCAAGATTCAATTTTAATTTCAATTTCAACCCAATAATCCTTTATATGAAAATAATTCTGAAATTAATCAATTGGATCTCATAGAGGTATTAACTTTGTTGTTAAAACATTTTTAAAGATATTCTAAGAACAACAAACTCATAATAGATTCACTCACCATCACCACCACTCGCGTGTCAAACCCTTAGCATGTGAACACGTATCCAATAGATATCTAAAGCTATAATGTATATCAAAGTTCTACTAAAATTACATATTAAAACTAAATAATTAATAATTTTTAAATGGCAATTATTAATCTAATTTTTTTATGTATATGAATGGAAAATAACAAATGAATAATGAGAAAGGTGTCGTCTTCCTAATGTGAATTTCCATGAATTCCCACCCTCATTTGTATTCTTCCCACTATCACCAAATCATGATCCCTTTTCCAAATATGTTGCATCGTATACCAAATAAAACGCAATTGTGAGGATCTGCTTTCATCCATAAGCTCAGGTCCTAATTTTTTTTATCCTAGTATTAAATGTGCGGAATTCATTTTAGATTAGTGACAATAGTTCAAGATTACTTTTTAATCTCAATGTTTCATTAACTTCAAACGATTACAACCTGATGAAACAAATCCGACAGGGCTTTGCCTTATTATTTCAGCCAAAACTTACAGACACACGAACCCTATATATAGACATTTAAGTTCATGCGAACTTGACTATCTACCTTCGTACGAAATGACCACTTCGTATGAAGTGAACCACTACAAAAACAAATCTAACATTTAAAGCCCTGTTACATACACATACATTACTCAAAGACGTAGGCGATAGACATAATGCATCAACAAACTCCCCCTTGGATATTGCCGCAGTCTTGATCAGTCTTCAGTCTTCAAAACGTTATAATATTAACTTTATCTTCCAAAAAAATTCTTTCTTGACTTCCGTCGCTCTTCACTAGGAATATGCGTTTGGTCTGTCGACGAGCCCATTTCATAAATTGAAATATTTTATTAGAAGCTTTTTTTATCTTTTCATCAATTCGTTCTTCTTTTCTCATTTGCTTCTTGAATTCTTTTCCTTCTAACTCTCGCCACTTTGACTTCCATATCTTTCCAGAATTAATACCATGTGCATAACATACATTGATAACACCCTGGTATTGCATCGCTTGAACTTTCTCTTTCACTTCAGAACATATCTTGTTATAAAATAGGCATTCAATATCTTTCTCTTTCTCTGAGAAATTCACCAACCACATTGGATCTAGAATCCTGATAGTTCTCCATAATCCTTCTGCTTTCAACACAATCACTGCTTCACCAGTCTCAACATCATACTGCCACCACTTGAAGAATTCACTAAAATCTTGTTCAGTCTTCATTAACGGCCATACTCTTCATCATGCGTGGTTGCTTCACAATCAGCGTCACATCTTTCTCTTTTGTAACTGGATCTATCTTGATAATCTTCTTCGGATAATGTGGCTTCAAGTTATGAAAACCATGAGCAGCTTTGAATTTGATTAACTTCCACAATATTTGATCATTGAATTTCATTTGATAATTAATACACTTTGTTTGGCACAATTCTTCAACATCCCACCAAGGTAATGTTTGAATATCATATAAAAATCAGAAGTATTGAACTCCAAACTCTCTTTTCATAGCATAGACATTCAACTCTGATAGCAACCCCAGCTTAAGATATCCCCTAACGACTTGTCTTGATCTCGTGTAAGGAACGCTTACGGTCGTTGGAATTTTCTTTCTTTCAGAAACTCTTTGAACCATGCCTTGTTAGCTTCAAGAATTTCTTCTTTAATTAGACGCCTCGGCAACTTACCATCTTTTACATTCTCTTCCACTTTCCTTTTCAGCAAATTATCAGTCGCTTCGCTAAACATTTCTTGGAATGCTGGGAAGTCATCTGTTCCATCACCAGAATATTTTACAGTCTCATAGTTAGAATCATCCTCCACGACAGCATCGTTATAATTATCAGCATCCTCTACATATCTATACACGTAATCATCATGCTTCGCGATATTTATATTGTTTAGTTCTTCTTCAAAATCGAATTCGAATAAGCTTTCATCAACCCCCAACATTTGAGCCATTTCTTCTTTCGTGTAATTATGGGCAAACTCTCCTTCTTGAACACCAGTGCTCCAGATAAACAATTCTATCTTGCACAAGAGGAACAACCGTTATAGGAGTAACATCTGTGAGGATTCATGTATGCTATTCCTCGTTTACATAATCCTTCTTCCCCCCTCACTCTGAGCATCATTCTCATGATTAGCTTCTCATTTAAAAATGCATCATAGTCAAAAGAATCATTTATCTTCGCTTGAACCACTAAACCCGTACCCCTGATTATTATTGTTATCCTTTATCATCATCATCTTTCTTGTTATCACCATCAACATCATCATCATTGTGATCATCATCTTCCTTCTTTTCTTCTTGCTCTTCCTTTGCGTTAACCACCACTAAATCTCTTATCGACTTTTCTTTCTTCTTAGACTCATAAGGCACATCAATCACATCGTCAATTAGAACAAATTTAGTATATCAATTTCAGGCTCTGCTTCCTTTTGTTGCACACCTTTTACCAGCTGTTGCAGCTTCAACTTCAACTTTTCTTGCCCTCTCGGCAGCCCTTTCTCTAGCCTCTTCAATTTCTATCAAGTCAAATTCATCTTCAAAGTCAATTCCAAGCTTTTTTGTAAGATTTTCTGAAATAAATCAAACTTTCTATCTTTTCTTAATATTTCAGCCTCAAATTCCTCACCTGCGTAAACGTTCATTGTCAGAAATAAGACTTGCAATCACTGCTTCCAACTGCTTGCGATTATTCTCTAGAAACTTGATTATATTCTCCAATTCAGTATTCTTTTCATCGTTGAAGAAATTCGTATCCATTCCACCCATAGAGTCAAGATTTGGAAAATCTTAGGACGTGTGAGATGTATCTTCAAAATCAGGTCCAGTTGGAAGAGATCTTCGTCGTGTAGTAGATTGAAGAGTTGATCGTGGTTGTCTTTGAGATGATGATGGTTGTTTCGGTGTAGATTGTTGTAGGATTGGGTGATGATGGTGAATGTTGTGGTGGTGAGGTATGTTATGTTGATGGTGGTTGTTGTGATGGTGATGGTTGTCTCTGTGGTGATGTAGGTGGTGTTTACACAATCACAATCTCAACCTCAGGTGTCTCTTTTTCTTGACCTACTGGACCAGCCCATCAGTGGTTTTCTTCAAATACTTCCTTCTCGACTTCTTTGTTGTGCTGTCACCTAGGGTTGGTCCAGCTAGTGCTGTCACCTTCGCCATAATTTTATATCGACTTCTTCACGCTGGGTGTCCCGCCCCTCTAATGGGTGTGGGTCCATGCGTGAATGAATCGACGCTCGCCTTTGAGTGTTTGACTCGTATTTTGGTAGCGACTGAGAATGTTCTGTTTCTTTGGTATGAGATGTGAGGGTACATTCTCTCCGGCTGGCGTATTGTAACTTAGTACTCGCAGTGCAGGTGAGGCATGCATGTGAGTTGTAGGCGGTTGTCGCTGGCGCAACAGATGCGTGGGTTTGCGCATAAATGGCATTTAAAGCCGTTTGAGATTTGATGTACCATGACATTGGAGTTTCACCATGAGGTAATATTGATGTGATTGGTACAAAAGGAGTTTCAGCTTGATTCCGGGGGTCACTAGGATATTCACACGACCTGATCATGGTGAACACTAGCGTCTTCGGAAAATCCTTCTTCCACTTGTCCGTTAGTCCGAGGAACATGAACTGGTTCTTGCCCTAGGCCCGAGGACCTCGTGGTACACTTGATGGACCGTCAGCCATTGAAAATGGGATTTAGAGAGAACAAACTAGAAAAGGTGTAAGAACAGAAAAAATCGGATAGTGCCAAAGAAGAAGCACTAGACCAAACTATATCCGAAGATATCTAAATTCTGGTACAAGGTCTCTGCACATAAAGGTTATCTCCCGTTTGCTTGTCGGAATGATCTTGGTTCAAATTCACTACAAAACTGAAAACACCGTTAGTCTCGTCACGGGAGAAAAAAGGGGAGGGTTTTCTCCGTGACACACTCCGGCGTGAGAATAAGTATAGAGGTTTGCAAAGGATAATGCAAGTAATTAGTGAGTGAGCAAGAAACAGTGTTTTTACCTCAAGGTGCGATCCTTACTTTATAGCCGGAGAGATGTGTGCGGGAGATGGGCTGATGGGCCTTGGGCCTAAAACTGACAAACAGGAATATCCATTCTGTCTCCTCTACTACGACCATTAATGGTCTCTGGCAGGAGGGGCGTTTGGCGCACGGTGGATGGGGCCACGTGTCTTGGCAGTTGTCCTTGTTGTCGGACCTGTCATCATCCGTTAGTGGAGATTGTGTGACAGTCGCTGCATGAGCTGTTTGGTGCCACGTGTACGTCCTTGCGTACTTTTTGTCCTCTGTACGACTGCTCATCACGCAACCTGGTCTAGCACAACCTGCCGAGCGGTTTTTGGGTCACAGCTCTGCCACGTTGTACCTTTGTACTTGACCAATGCCTCTTTGCGCTTCTCATTACCCATGGCCTTATCAGTGGTTTAAGGCCAGCTTGATTTTGTAGGGATCAAGTCCTTTTGTTCTCAAGACTAAGTATGAGTTGCTCTCATCTTAGTCTTGGCCTTGTGCAAGGTTTTAGGAATTCACAACTAGAAGATTGTTTAATTAGCGCAGGGTCTGGGACCTGCGCTTTCAGGTTTAACTTGTCTTTGCGCAAGGTTTGTTGAGCAACCTGCTGTTTTTAAGGTTGGCATACTGTTGCGTGTAGCGCGCAAGGTTATTCAAGTGATCTGTTATCATTATGAGGGTATGGTATCCTACACAAGTGTAGGGTTTTTGAGACCATACCCCTCCAGGTACGAGTATCAGAGTAGATAACCAATAGGCGCATAACATGTTGTGTCAAGCAATGTTGCACGATGAGCAATCATGCAGGAGATAAGAAGTACACAAGGACGCCAACATGTTACCAATCATCGTGTGCCGAGCATTGCTTCATGATTTCCACTTAGCTGCTGATGGCATACCCGATAACAAGGAAAACTAACAGCCACGTGGATCCACTCAACATGCACCAACCCCCCCCCCCCCCACCCCCCCCCCCCCGCTGCAACACTGACGGTCGTGTTCATGGAGGTCAACGGGATATTCCTTATTGTCGATGTCAGGCCCAAGGCCCGTCAGCCCATTCCTTCACAACTCTCTCCAGCTATAAATAGAGAACTTCACCTTCAGGTTTAAGGATCGCTCTCTTGATCTCTCACTTAATACACACACCTGTACCCTCAAAACAAGTTTTGATTCTCACGTCAGATGGTGGTTACAAGGAGAACCCCTCCCTTATTCTCCTCCTTGTAACGGGCATCAATGTGTAGTAGTTGTTTTGCAGGATCATCGCAGTAATTAGTCTAGGAAAAAAGAAGATTAACCTTATTTAGATGAGACACAAACCTCAAATTAACTTTCAGATTAACTTTGTGTTTCTTCAAATAAAATAAAAACCTATTAAGTGTTTATCTATACGCCATTTCTATAAAGTTTTGAGATGTGTTGTCATATGTACTAGTGGATCCATTTATTTCCGTCGTTTACTCATTTGTGAATGGGTTGTCTCAAAACGGATAAGGTTTTTACCATCGTTACAATATGAAAAACTTAAGTGTCTACTAATATTAACAAAATTTATTTTATAGGTGACATTTAACTATTTACAAAGTGAAAACTGAGCAATAAAACAATTATTATGCATAATCAATAGGTAAAGAATTTGAGAAACCATTTTTACATCGCAAGTCATATACATCAAAAACAAAAAAATATATATCACTCAAAGGAAGATGGGCGGTCAAATAGTTGTGAATATAAGAGTTAGTGGTTCCGTAGTCGTGCAACATATGGCGCCCCATTGCGTCACCCCATACCGTTCCCCGGAGCGTTATATGACGAAAATCTAGAATCTCGCTAAGAGTTTAACGGGCGAAAAAGCTTGGGATTTGTAATTATTACCGTTGAATATTAATATCCTTTATTATTTGTTTTAACAATTAAAGCAGTATATATATCTTTCATCCCCATTATTTTTAAACCACTCTCTCTGTTATCATTCTCTTCACTCCATATTTTATAAAAAAAAACCTCAAGATTTTTATACCACTCACTCTACTATGTCGCCTACAATCGTGGTTTCGTTCCTAATCGATCTAGCGGCGACCTGAACCAAACGTAACGCTCCTAATCAACTAGTTGCACCGGTTCTCACCCGACCAACCGCCTATCGGATCGAGTTTGTCAAGTATAATCACAACCAAACCGGGTTCATGAACCTCTTGAAGCAACCCCTCTCAGGGACCCAAATCAATACGGTTGGAATCCAAACTTCAACGTGGGAGATTACGGCTCATCACAAGATTCCGACTCATTACAAAACGAGCCTGACTTCGTCCCGGAGACATAAACGGAGACACAACTGGATGAGGAGGAGCCACAGACACAACTGAACAAAACTAAACACAACAAGCTGGTGTCGCATAGAAAGAAAGAAATGGCCGAGACCCGAACATGAAAAACCGTGCAACCGTGGGATAATGAAACGTTGACTTAAATGATGTTAATCCGTTAACTCAGGGGGAGGAAGGGGTGGATGAGCGAGATGCAGACCTACCACAACTACCCCGTAGAAGAAGCAGTGCAAAATCGAGGAGACCGGAGTCATCGTTTGGGGATCCGACTTGAGTCACGCGTTTTCCAAGATGAACCAACGCCTTCAAGATATACGTGACCTCGGGGCTCAACGTATGCAAGAGAATCGAGAAGTGGTCGAGCTTATGAAGGAAGGACAACTTGAGGGAGACTTTGAGTTTTACTGGAAGCCACATGATCATCTAACCGGAAAAACGTTCTAAATGGCTCTACAAAGAAAGGCGATCATCGAAAAAATATGGATTTTGACTTTTAGAGTGTTTTTAATTTTATTGTAATATTTTTTAAATGTTTTTTTTAATTTAATGAAGTGTGTTTTTTTCTAATCATATAAATTTAGAGATTAAATATAAAATTAAAAAAAGTAATAATTAAATTAAAATAGTATAAATAAATAACATATTTGTGATTATGGTTGTTGTACCTTTTGGGTTTGGGTTTTTTTTTTAAATTGTTTTTTCTTTTAAATCTAAAGTTTTAATATTTTGCAAATTAACCCCAACATTTTTTACTTTCAACTTTAGTCTCTTATACTTTTCATCTTTCGCAAGTTTTTCCGTTTACCTTTTTGTTCTAAATTTTCCGAGTTAACACGTCGCAACATGCGTGTGGGGTTCATCGTTATTTTCATCTATTTTTTCCAGTTTGACAGGCTCGTCGCAACGCTTCTATTTTCCCTGTTTAATAGGTCTGTCGCAACGCGCAAAGATCGACTTAGTTTTTTTTTTATATGTTTTATACATAGGCTTTCGGTCATGTATTTCTCGTAAGACTGAGAGTAATAAAAAAAATCAAATCGCACCATCTCTGTAATAGAGGCATCTACCATTCATCTAATGAGATACATAACTAACGAATCCCTGCCATATTATGACGGGTGGCAATTCTAGTTGGGTAATGATTAATAAGGGGTTCTGAAACTCCATCCATTACACACATTTATATAATTCTATATTTCCTTTTTTTTAACCATTTGTTATATAACCACTAGAGGTTATATGGGGTTACCAATAAAAATAGCCTTAAAAGAAAAATAAATAGAACGATTTGTTCCGACACATTTCTGTATAATATTAGTTTTGTATTCAACTCATTTTCAGTGCATTCTAACACGAGTTTGGGGGCATTTTCAAGAAAAGAGTTCGGTGAGGTAATATTGTTGATGCCGATAAATCTAAGGAGCTGATGTTTTACCTCTTAATAAGGTTTTTAATGGTTTATACCTTTTAATGGTTCAGATTTTTATTTTACGAGCAAATTTTTAATGATTCAGACATTTCCATCTGAATGGTTAAACATTATACTGAGTCTGAATGGTTAAAACCTCTAATCTGAATTGGTCAAACATTTGCCTCTGAACAGATAAGCATTATACTAGCCATTAATGATTTATACATCTTACTGATTCAGCACTTAATAGTTCAAAGTTTTTACTGGTTTAACATTAACCATTCAGAATTTGTCCGCCCCTAAGTTACCCTAAGTTAAAAAAAGAATATAACCTATTTTAAGTTTTCACCAACCTTAAAATAAATTTATTCGACAAGATCGACCCGTTATGCTCCCTCATTTCCAGATCTTGAAATAACTTCCACTTCTTCAAATCTTTTTATCTTCTGAAGTGTCTCAACCCATGAATTCTTTAACATTCTACCAATTATTGCTTGCAATATTACTCTTCAAATCCCCGATTCTTAAATCCAAAAACACCACAGTTTCATCAAGATTTCTTGACTCGGTTCTCCAAGATTACGCATTCAAAACATTCTCCCAACACCGGCCGAAAACCGGCATCATCTACGACGGCAATGTGGCACCAGAATTCACTGGAATTACAGTCTCTACTCTCCGGTTGAGAAGTGGCGGGTTGAGGAGAAAAGGGTATTATGGGTACAAAGAGTTTGATATTCCGGCGGGTGTTTTAGAGAATCCGTACGTTGCACGTGTGGTTTTGGTGTACCATAACTTGGGGAATTGGTCGGAGGTTTATTATCCGTTGCCGGGGTATTTGTTTTTGTCGCCGGTGGTGGGTTTGTTGGCGTATAATGCGTCACATATGACGGCGGAAATGTTGCCGGAGTTGGATCTCCGGGCGTCTGAGAATCCTATTATGATAAGGTTTGAATCTTTAGGAGTTTTGGCAGATGGGGTTTTGGCGAAATGTGTGTTTTTTGATTTGTTTGGTGGGGTTGAGTTCGCTCGTGTGGTAAATGGGAGTGTTTGTTTGAGTTTAAAACAAGGGCATTTTGGGGTGGTTGTTGAAGAAAATGTTCCGGCGCCGGAGATTCCCATTGCTGTTGGTGGTGGTGGTGATGGTAGGAATGGAGGGAGGAATGGGTGGTGGGTTGGTGGGCTAGTGGGAGGGGTGTTTTTGGTGGTGGCGGCAGCAGTGGTGGTGGGAGCGTTGGTGGCGGTGCGGCGGTGTGTGGGCGGCGGAGGGTAGAGAAAATGGAGTATGTGGCGGAAGGTGGTGTTCCTTTGGCCGTGGCCGCCGTTGGAAACGGCAAGATGCCGGTGGCGATGGAGACTAGAACGAAACCGGCTTTGGAAAATGATTATGCAATTGTAAGCAAGGCTTTTCTTTTCCATTGTATATTTTTATTTAAACGGTTTCATGTTGTAGTTTTAAATTAAATAAATAAATATAACGACTTTGTTGCTAACCGGGTTATTAGTTAGTATCACCAAGTTAGTATTAAAATCTTCTATGCCGGGATTTAAACCCAGGACCTTCAAGAGAAGCAAAGGTTTCCACCTCCCCTTGACCAATAGGCCAAGAGATCATTGGTAACAACATTGTTTATTTTGGACTTTTTACATATTTCCCCCTGACTAAGCTGGCTTCTTACATATTTCCTAAAAAAACAATTACATATTTACTCTTTCTAACCTATATATACTAGTGGAGAACCCGCACATTGCCATGAAGACGACAATTAATAGTGTCTATTTGTTTTCCATTAATTTATCAATTATTTCATTTTATGTTTGGTTTTGCCAAAATTGCAGGGCCCTAACTATTCACGGATCAGTTGATGAAATGCTCAATGTTACACTAATAAGTCAAAATGTATCCACCCAATAGTTAAGAGCAATGCACCTGTGTAAATTTCAGAAAAAAAAAATACAATATGATATACAAACACATTTTATTTTAGAATGAATGTAAAGATTAGGAATATAGACTTCATTCAAGCAAAAACATGTTACATTTATATGAATTGTTATTGCAAACATACTCATTCTTACATGTTTGACCGCTGCTAGTTGAGGCACTCGCCCGTTGGGTTGTTGAATGGTAACATTATACGAAGTAGATTGTGAAAAGCAAATGACAATTGGCAATAAAAATACCATAAAAAATACAATATATAACCCCAATGGATCTTGAGAGACTATAGAATCGGAAACCTGAAAGTAACAATTAAAAAACGGTAGTGGTAATTTGAGTTAGGGATGTTAAAAAGACCATCGAAACCGACATAACTGCCCAAACCAAGTTAAATCAACCATCTCAGCTGGGTCAGGAGTAATATAGGTTGGCTTATGGTTTATGGTTTGTATCAGGGCGGGATAACCATACCGCCATAATATTAAATAAAAACAAGTTTTTTTACGTATATGAACTTAACATTACCATATATATAGATTATTAGTTTAGCCAAATACGTACTCTTAATTTTTTTTTTCTTTTTTACTTTATTCTTAAACCCTTTAATACTTAAACGTTTGGCTGGTCCGACAGTCCAGTCGACGTGCCAACCCGGCTGGTTTGGCTTATTTTTTCCAAAAACCGTAGTACTAGTTCCACCAAAAAACGCATAAAAACCGGCTGAACCAGACCGTAACAATTAAACTTAAGCAAAGTGGAACCAAAATCCATTTCAAATTTATCATATATACAATGTATATGTAGACTTCGGTGACTTCTGCCAGTTTGACCCATTCCACTTGCAGCTAGTTTTTTTTTCTTCTCATTTTACCTGTTTAAAAAAAACACAAACCATCGCCCATTTAGTACCCATTTGGTTAGTATACAAAATATTGACTTTGGTGACTTCAACCCGTTTGACTCAATCCACATTCAGGCAGTTCTTTTTTCAGTTGACCCAACTAACGAACACAAACCAAAATTGGCCATTCCACACCTCAAACTTTTATGATTCAAAAAATGAAGTCAGCTAGCTTGACCCATTTGGTTAGTAAGTTGGTATAAAAGATATAAACTCTAGTGACTTCAACCTAGTTTGACCCATGTGGGATTCTAAATAAATAAATAAATCTGTAGCCATAATATAATTCTTATTATTAACAAATAAGTACTGAATGAACATTAATCTTGTTAAATAAAAAAAAACTAATGACAATAAAGTAACTCAAGCCGAAAGGGATTAAGAACATACTCTATATATGCCACTAGTGCAAGTAACATTATCGACAGTGTTTCGAGTTCAAACTACTCTTGTATATCCTCTTGTGCTATCTCTGAAACACCAAATGTATTATTTAACCAAAGTTAATGGTGTACTAATCAATTCAGTTTTATAGCATGGAACCCGCCAGTGGCGAAGCTTGAGATTCCCGACCGAGGGGTCGGAAGTCACCGGACCTAAAGTTATACCTTAAAAATTATAAAACCGGGGGGTCGAAAATGAATATACTTAAAAAGTTCTATACAAAAACTACATACCGAAAAGTTCGGGGGGTCAGCCCGCCCCCACTAAGTTAAGCCCTTGGAACCCGCGCGTTGCCGCGCAGTCAACGATAGGGGTGGGAACATAATTCAAGCCTTTAAATGATTAAAAAAACATATAAGGTGTATGAGTGTGTGTGCGCACATGTGTAAAAGCACCCGCACTTCATGACAAGGTAAGTTTTTAACAGCTATGACGCTTGGTGGTGTGGTCTCACGGCCCCTAGCACCTCACCCATTTTGGCGCCCCTACACCACCCCGCCTCCGCCAAGGGGGCGCTATCATTAGCCTCCGCCAAAGCCATAGCGGGCGTGAAGAAGAGGAAGGGGATGGGGCCGCTGCTTGAACCAATCAGATTTGAGTTAATTTATTTATCTTTATTTTTAAAATAAGGGCGTTATTCCACACCGTTCAAGTTAACGATAAAGCCCCTCACTTATGTGTCGCCTACATGGGGCTTACGTGGTGTGATAAAGCCCCTAGGGGCTTGAGACCAGACCACCCAACCGAAGACAAGGGACAATCAACTGATGCGTGCTTCGTTTTATATACATTCTAGCACCGGAAAAAAGTTTAGAGGGGTCTTTAGTTTACATTAAACGTAGGAAGCGGAAGTTTTAATACAAAATAAAAAGGCGCAACCTCCTTTAATTTAGAAGCTTTCGTCTACAATTCTAGGTTTCCAAAAAAGCACAGGGCCTATTTCCATAGAGCACTTCTATTCAAAGACGAAAGAATACACTTATATTTCTAATGAAACGGTTAATATAAGATTAAGTTATTAAAACGATATATAAGATCAACATATATTTCAATACTTGCAGTCCAAATGATGCTATGGAAAAAATGTATTCAAAATGGCGATGACGATGACGAAGCACAAATAATACTAAATGGGGGCTAGAAGGTGATTTGCTTAGTTTAATGGCCTACCATCCAAACAAACCCATTTCACACCAAATAAAGCGTCAATCAAAACACAAGACCTAGCAAGACACTGGAAACCACAAAACAAAAATGAAAAACAACATGCTAAAGCTAGGAAAATGGTCTCTACAAAGTCTAAAGGCCCCAAACCAAACCAAAAGAACAAAAAGCAGCTGCAACCCAAAACAGCTCAGAGCATGAACTAAAGAAACAACTAATTCACCTTATAAACATTTGTATTTAAATTTGTTTTAAGTGACTTTACAAACCAATTGAAAAAAAAAAGTATTAACAAAAAAAAGATATTAACTGAACAATAATTATACGAACATATGATGAAGAACAAAAAATTTATGAGAACCTGTCAATTGCACACATATTTTTGAAGAGCATTCTTCCAATTGACGTCACCTGTTACGCACTTGATAAATCCACCGAAAGATTCAAAGCTTTCTTCAACGTTACTTGTGCTATTGTTCATATCGCAATTAGTAACCTAATCAAGCATACAAAAACCACTACCAAATAAATCCCATCTAAAATTTCTAGATTCCAGTCAAACACGCAAATAATCACACAAATCACTACTAAAACAAGCAAACAAATCACTTGCTAGTTCGAAAAATCAAACATATAAGATACATCGATTGAAACCTAATCGACAACACGTACTGATAGAATTTCTTCAAGAGCTCAACAATCAACAGAGCAACTTTAAACACAGATCCAAACTCAGAGGGAGATTGATAACAATAGTGACAAAAACTGAAGCAAATCGCTTCCTGCAACTCCATTTTTACTCGAAAACAATTGATTCCGCTGGATACATAAGATGTCGATACAGGTTTCATACTCACTCTTATGAGCCAACTTTCATCTCTCAAAGCAATATTATTTGCATGATGCAACAATGAAGCACTATTAAGTCTTGATCTAATGTGTGGATTAGATATTATATTATGTTGAAATACCATAAACTTTAGAAATTGGGCAAGACGTGTATTGCCTCCTCAATTATGGAAGCTGAGTTCATAGTACTAGATGCGGCTGGTAAGGAAGCAGAGTGGATTAGAGATCTACTTATCGACATCCGTTTGTGGGATGTTTCAATGCCGTATATTCCCATGTATTGTGATAGTGAGGCCACACTATCTAAAGTATACAACGCAGTGTATAATGGGATGTCAAGACACATAGGTTTATGGCACAATTATGTGAGACAACTTCTTGAAAGTGGTACTATCAAGGTTGTCTATGCCAAGACGAGTAGGAACTTGGCTGATCCGTTTACTAAATCTCTAACGAGAGATTTGGTAGTGAATACCGCGAGAGACATGGGTCTAAAACCACAATAGAATCGTTAGTGATGGAAACCCAACTTGAACTTAGTGCTCCTATTTCTCAAGTTTAATGGGTAAAAAACGAAGTCACTTAACGATAGAAGGTACTATCAATTTCTGATAGATCCATGTGAGGTATGATAGTATGTCGTTGCCGAGAACTAGGGTGAGCTAATGCTCTTAACAAAGTTTTGGAGGCCTCCAAGCAACGTGGATGATGTAAAACTTTGCTTATATGATCTAGGGGTGGTGCCGCCTCGAGTGAAGATAAGTGGTTTGTCTTCAAAAGGATCATGAAAGGGTTTATAGCGCACGGGCATATTCGCGCACAGTGAGAACGCAAAGTCGGCCGGTGATGTGTGGGGGTAAATCGAAGGGGGCTATCAGGTTAATGGTTTAATTCCATAGGACACCATCGAATCTGTCTCTTCTTGTTTATCAACATAAACTGGGTTTAATCTTCGTGACACCTAGTGACATCATTTGTCTAAGTGAAAGGAAACATTCCAACTTGGTGGGGGATTGTTGGAAATATTAATAGTGGGAACATACAAGTTGGTATGTTTCCTCCATCCCACATTGGTGGGGGAGGTGAAAGTTGAGTGCCTTATAAGGGATTACCCCTTATGGGCCTCCAAAGTGTTAAATGGGTTGAGAAGTGGGTCAAGCTCACACGCGCGCCGAGCCGAGCTAGGCCGTGAGCTTGCGAATGGGCGTGTTTGAGGCGCGTTTGAGGCGCACTTTGCACTTCGCACGTACGCATCGTCGATAGGAGTTGAGGAGCTTTTATTTTTAGCTAGGGTCCGGTTCAGGTGTGTTAGATCTGTGGATCGAGATAGAGCTGAGTTAAGATTGGGATAGAGATGAATTCGAAACAGTGGGGGTTATCTCCACCAGTTCGAATTCGTATGGGATTAGTTTAGGAATTCGAATTTGAGATGGATATCTCTAGGAGTTTATATTCGAGTTAGTTGATAATGTTTATCCCATTCCCCGTTTTTCTCATTCTCTGTTGAAATCCCAACCTATAAATAAAGGCCTCCTGCTACCCATTCATACACACAATTTTCGCAGCCTTCCTCTCTGGTGTTCCTGTTTCTTCTCCAGCTTCTGCGTTTTCTGGTTTCCATTGCTGTTGGAATACCAGATCAGTTCTGCATTAAATCCTGGGAGTTTACGCTGCAGCTCACAGCAATACGAGCGCGTAAAATCCTTTAAGGACAGGAATCATCTGTGCAGTTCAAGAATCTCGGTTTCTTAAATCGCCAGGTTGGTTTTAGTTTTTGCGTGTTATTTAAATTCGTCCGATAACGAGACAGTCTCCTTCTACCTTTCTTTAATCAGTTTGTTCAAGATGGAATAAACTGGTTTGGTCAATAACTCGGTAATTAATAATAAAATAATTAATTTTCTGTTTGATTAAATTGTTTTCAACAATCTTAAAGGATTTTAGTTTTGTGTTTAATCGTCAGAACTAATGGACGGTGAACTACCAACAGCTAATCTGAGATTCATGAATCAAGAGTTTGTCAAGTTGGACAGATTCGATGGCCAGAACTATACCCGTTGGGCGGACAAGGTTAAGTTCATGCTCGTTGTGCTGAAACTCTACTATATCCTTGATCCAAGCTTGCCCGCAATCCCTGATGACCCTCCTCTTGAGGCTGGAGAGGTCCCGAATCAAGATTTGGCTAAGCAAAGACTTGTCCGTAAGGAAGCTGAAGATCTTTGCCTTGGCCATATCAAAAATTCTCTTTCGGATCGTCTCTATGACTTATACGCGCCGGTAACAAGTGCTAGAGAATAGTGGAAAGCTTTGGAAGATAAGTACAAGGCTTATGAAGAAGGTACTAACAAATACCTTATTTCCAAGTACTTAGATTTTCAAATGGTTGATGACAAGTCAATCTTGGAGCAAGTGCATGAACTCTAAGTTCTTGTTAACAAACTGACCGCGCTTTCTATTCCGCTGCCAGAAATTTTTCAAGTAGGGGTCATTATAGCAAAACTTCCTCCTACTTGGAAAGATTTCTCAAAGAGAATGATGCACAAGTCTGAGGACTACTCTTTGGATGAACTATTGAAGCACCTTCGAATTGAGGAGGAAACACGCAACAGCGACAAAAGAGGTAAAGTCGGATCGAGTGTGAATCATATTGTTGGAGGATCTGGTCAAAAGGGAAAAGGGGCATCAAAGAATAGAAAGTTTACAGCACCAAAGAAAAAGGAATTCAAAAAGTCACATCAAACGACCAACCATCAACCAAAGAGATCGGGTAAATGTCATGTTTGTTGAGAAACCGGGCATTATGCACGAGAGTGCTCTCAAAGGAAATCTGGATCTATGGTTAGGTCTACAAGTGCTGTTGATATTGAGAAAGTCACCAATCTAGTGGCTAATGTAGGTCTTGGAGATGTTAACATGCTTTCTCAATATACACGCGTTGTGGCATGTAGAGGATGGTTTTTGGATTCTGGAGCAACTGTTCATGTTTGTGGGAATCATGGCTCATTTCTTACTTATGGTCCTGTTCCTCAAGGAACAGTGGTGGTATGTGCTGATGGACATCGAGTGGAAGTTCGTGGTAAAGGCACAGTGCGACAAAACTTTAAAGACGGTCAAACGGTTACCCTTCGGGACGTGTTGCATGTTCCTGGTATCACCAAGGGTCTTGTTTCTGCTGATAAGTTTGATCGAAATGGGTATAAGCTGGTTCTCAAGAATCTCCGTGTGAAGTTTTCTCTAAATGACATCTATGTGGGTCAAGCAAAGAACACGGGTGGAATGTATCGCCTAGACCTAGCTGAAGATGGAATTGATGAAGAAGAAGACTCGGATGAAGGTGGCGTTTCAGTGATTGATGGGTTTGGGAATGAAAGTGATAGTGATAGTGGTGATAGTGGTAGTGATAGTTTTTATCAATGTAATGCAATTGGTTTTGATTTGAATGAAATTATGTCTTCTGATTATATCGCTTGTTCAATTTCTTTATGGCACAAACGTTTAGCTCATACAAATATTAAAAACATTGAGAACATGCAAACTAAAGGTTTATTGAAATTAAAAGATAAAGACTTTGAAAAATGCGAAACTTGTGTGAAATCAAAATTCACAAAGAAACCTTTTCCAAGTGTCCATAAACGTAATACATCACTACTAGAACTAATTCATTCAATATTTGTGAACTGAATGGAGTCCTTACTCGTGGGGGTAAGAGATACTTTATCACTTTCTGCGATGACTTCAGCCGATACTTATATGTTTATTTATTGCATTCAAAAGACGAAGCTTTTGAGGCATTTAAAATATATAAGGCTGAGGTTGAAAAACAAAAGGAGAAACGCATTAAAATTCTTCGCTCGGACAGAGGCGGAGAATACTTTAATGAAGATTTGATGCATTCTGCGAAGAAGAAGGCATCATACATGAGAGAACTGCACCATATACTCCCCAACAAAATCGTTTGGCTAAGAGAAAGAACCGAACCTTGGTAGAGATGGCTAACTGTATGTTAAATCAATCGGGTCTACCTCGTAATATGTGGGGGAAGCTGTGTTAACCGCATGTTATTATAACAATAGGATCACTAGTCGTGTGATACCTACGAGTCCATATGAGTTGTGGAAAGGAAGAAAACCAAACCTAGAGTATTTGAGGGTTTGGGGGCGTCTTGCCTATTATCGCGTACCTGATCCAAAGACACTCAAACTAGGAGAACGAGCTTACAAGAGTGTATTCATTGGATAAGCTCCGCAAAGTAAGTCTTACGGTTGTTGGATGACGAATCAGGTACAGTTGTAGAATCCAGAGAGGTGGAATTCTTTGAGAACAAGTTTTCTAGAGATGATGAAAACTCAAATTACACCACATCTTCTAGTACTTCTGTGAAAAGAGTCGAACCTTCACCTATGGTTGAAGAACCGAGGAAAAGTACTATAGTTAGAAAAGAGAAAAGTTATGGAGATGATTTCTTTTCTTACCTGGTTGAGGGAACTCAAAAGAAAGTGACGAGAGAGGTCATTTTCGCTGTTAATTTGGATGATGATCCTAAAACTTTCAGCAAAGCAATGTCATCAAGAGATGCTCCTTTGTGGAAGGAAGCAGTCAATGATGAAATGGATTCCATTATGGGAAATGCAACTTGGGAGTTAGTTGATCTACCCAAGGGAAAGAAACCTATTGGATCCAAAGAGATTTTCAAAAGGAAGTATCATCGAGATGGATCCATCTCTGCCTATAAAGTGAGATTAGTTGCTAAAGGGTATAGGCAGAGAGAAGGGATCGAATATTTTGATACCTATGCACCTGTGGCAAGAATTAGTTCTATTAGAACTCTAATAGCGGTGTCTGCTTTGAAAGGGCTGTACATCCATCAAATGGATGTAAAGACTGCGTTTCTAAATGGGTATCTAAACGAGGAGATTTATTTGGAGCAACCAGAAGGGTTTGTGATGCCTGGACAAGAGAAAAAAGGGTGTAGACTTATTAAATCTCTTTATGGTTTGAAGCAAGCTCCTAAACAGTGGCATGAGAGGTTTGACACCACTGTGACTGCTTTCGGGTTTCGACACAATAGTGCTGATAGGTGTATCTATACTAAATGCGAACCCGGTTAGACAGTCGTGATTTGTCTCTATGTTGATGATATGTTGATCATTAGCACTCACCTTGAAGGTATTTCTGAAACTAAGAAATATCTGTCCTCGAACTTTAAGATGAAAGATCTAGGAGAAGTTGATACCATTCTTGGGATCAAGGTGAAAAGAACTGAAAGTCAGATTTCTCTAAGTCAATTCATTACATAGAGAAAATTCTCACTAAGTTTCAACACTTGAACATTAAAGAGTTTAATATCCCATTTGATCCAAGTTGAAACTTAATGTGAACTTAGGGAGAGCAGTGGCTCAACTGGAGTATGCGAGTGCTATTGGAAGTGTGATGTATGCAACACATTGCACTCGTCCTGATATTGCTTTTGTTGTAAGCAAACTGAGTTAGTATACTGTCAACCCAGGGACAGAACACTGGAAAGCAGTGGGTAGAGTACTTGGATGCCTGAAAGGGACCAGTAACTTAGAACTGACATACACGTCTAATTCTAGAATACTCGAAGGTTATTCTGATGCGAGCTGAATTGATCACACCAGTGATTCAAAATCTACAAGTGGGGGATTTACACTCTAGCAAGAGGAGCAATTTCTTGGGAGAGCAAGAAACATACGTGTATTGCCCACTCAATTATGGAAGCTGAGTTCATAGCACTAGCTGCGGCTAGTAAGGAAGCAGAGTGGATTAGAGATCTACTTACCGACATCCGTTTGTGGGATGTTCCAATGCCGTATATTCCCATGCATTGTGATAGTGAGGCCACACTATCTAAAGTATACAACGCAGTGTATAATGGGATGTCAAGACACATAGGTCTAAGGCAAATTATGTGAGACAACTTCTTGAAATTGGTACCATCAAGGTTGTCTATGTCAAGACAAGTAGGAACTTGGCTGATCCGTTTACTAAACCTCTGACGAGAGATTTGGTAGTGAATACCGCGAGAGACATGGGTCTAAAACCACAATAGAATCGTTATGATGGAAACCCAACTTGAACTTAGTGCTCCTATTTCTCAAGTTTAATGGGTAAAAAACGAAGTCACTTAACGATAGAAGGTACTATCAATTTCTGATAGATCCATGTGAGGTATGATAGTACGTCATTGCCGAGAAGTAGGGTGAGCTAATGCTCTTAACAAAGTTTTGGAGGCATCCAAGCAACATGGATGATGTAAAACTTTGCCTATATGATCTAGGGGTGGTGCCGCCTCGAGTGAAGATAAGTGGTTTGTCTTCTAAAGGATCATGAAAAGGGTTTATAGCGCATGGCCATATTCGCGCTCAGTGAGAACGCAAAGTCGGCCTGTGATGTGTGGGGGTAAACCGAAGGGGGCTATCAGGTTAATGGTTTAATTCCATAAGACACCATCGAATCTGTCTCTTCTTGTTTATCAACATAAACTGGGTTTAATATTCGTGACACCTAGTGACATCATCTGTTTAAGTGAAAGGAAACATTCCAACTTGGTGGGGGGATTGTTGGAAATATTAATGGTGAGAACATACAAGTTGGTATGTTTCCTCCATCCCACATTGGTGGGGGAGGTGAAAGTTGAGTGCCTTATAAGGGATTACCCCTTATGGGCCTCCAAAGTGTTAAATGGGTTGAGAAGTGGGTCAAGCTCACACGCGCGCCGAGCCGAGCCGCGAGCTCGCGAATGGGCGCGTTTGAGGCGCGAATGTGCGCGTTTGAGGCGCACTTTGCACTTCGCACGTACGCATCGTCGGCTAGGAGCTTTTATTTTTAGCTAGATTCCGGTTCAGGTGTGTTAGATCTGTGGATCGAGATAGAGCTGAGTTAAGATTGGGATAGAGATGAATTCGAAATAGTGGGGGTTATCTCCACCAATTCGAATTCGTATGGGATTAGTCTAGGAATTCGAATTTAAGATGGATATCTCTAGGAGTTTATATTCGAATTAGTTGATAATGTTTATCCCATTTTCTGTTTTTCTCATTCTCTGTTGAAATCCCAACCTATAAATAAAGGCCTCCTTACCCATTCATACACACAATTTTCGTAGCCTTCCCCTCTGGTGTTCCTGTTTCTTCTCCAGCTTCTGGTTTTCTGGTTTCATTGCTGTTGGAATACCAGATCAGTTCTGCATTAAATCCTGGGAGTTTACGCTGCAGCTCACAGCAATACAAGCGCGTGAAAATCCTTTAAGGACAGGAATCATCCGTGCAGTTCAAGAATCTCGGTTTCTTAAATCGCCAGTTGGTTTTAGTTTTTGCGTGTTATTTAAATTCGTCCGATAACGGGACAGTCTCCTTCTACCTTTCTAATCAGTTTGTTCAAGATGGAATAAACTGGTTTGGTCAATAACTCGGTAATTAATAATAAAATAATTAATTTTCTGTTTGATTAAATTGTTTTCAACATAATTTAGATAATAACAAGCTTTATATTTTCAATTAGGAAATTATATTCATAACAATGGAACATTTTTGCGTGGGATTCTCATTGTGTGTTTATAAACTGCTGGCACTTGCATTTGTAGCATTTTCTGGTTTAGTAAATTTGCATTATAACTAGTTGAAAAGATTATAATGTATTTTATAAAAAAAAAATAATGCTTTAAGAGTAGAAAGTAGAAGAATTGGGAAAATACTACATGAATCGGGAAAATATGAAATTGATTGATCATATTAGAAAAGAAGAAATATGTAAATATTCATTTAATAGTTCATTATAGGTAAAATAGTCATTATAAAAGTAATTTTAATGAAAAAGGAAGGTATGAATATATATATAGGTTAGGGAGGAGAAATCTGTAATTGTTTTTTTTGTTTGAGAAATACGTAATAAACCAGCTTAGAAGGAGAAACTATGTAGAAAAAAAGCCTTTATTTTTTCTCATCTAAAATATCTGTAGAACATTCTATATACACTAGAATGAAAATAAGAATACAATGGCATGCTTTCATTAAAACTAAAAAATATTAACCTTTAAACTTATTTCTCATTTAAAACAACCCATCTACACCTCATTTTTCATATCCATCTATATATTTTTCTTTTAAATTTGTTTCTCTTTCTCTTGCATCCTTTCTTGTTTTTATATGTATGTGTTGGTGTGTATGTAAGAGAAATGATATAGGGAGAAATAAGGAATTTTTATATTGTATATGTGGGTTTGTGCGTAGGAGAGATGATACAGGGAGGAATAAGGATTTTTTATATGATGAATCATTAACAAATGAAGGCCATAATCTCTACTACAAAGTAAGTGATACATATCAAAAAGTACTACCATGTGAGGAATGAGATTTCGACCTTAATCATGTAAATAAAAAATTGATAAAGTTGTAACACTTTCGTAATTTGCAATAACCTACATTATCATTGGATTCAAATTTGTGTTAGATTCTAGGTTTTGTTGTTTGGTGATATGTTTCACGCATCGCCTTTTGTGTTATAAGCGTTTCAAGTCGGTGCTGCTTTTGGTGTAATAACTCATTTAACCATCAAAATATTACTCAAATAAAATGAGGTTCAAATATATGATATAAATTCAAGTGATAATATTTATTGAGAGATATAACATATATAAACTGTTAGGTAATAGATCATTAAAAAACTAGTTTAAATGAGAATACCAAAAAACTAACTAAAAAAAGCCTAGAAAACATCCCTGATTTTTTTTTTTTTCTATTAAATTTTGCTATATTTTATATATAAAAAAACTTTAAAAAAAGTGGTACTACACATGTGCAATGATACGAAAAAGACTAAACCACTTAACTCACCCCATCTAACCCACCAGCCTAAACCACTTAACTCACCCCATCTAACCCACCAAAAACCTTACCTCCCAAACCCACCCCCCCCCAAAAAAAAAAAAAAAAAAAAAGCCTAACTCCCCCCTTCCCCCAATAAAAAAACTTAACCCTAACCATAAAAGATAAACTAAATTCAAAAGCTAACTCTAAGCATATAATGCACATTTGTAGCATATGCATATAATGCACATGTGCAATACACACATATAATGCATATGTGTGCGAAATTTAATAAAAAATTCAAAAAAAATTGGTATGTTTTGTAGGCTTTTTAGTTAATTTTTTAGCTTTCTCATTTATATATAGTTTTCTCATAATCCTATCCCTAAACTGTTATCATCTAACAAAATAATGTATATCAAGTACGTGCACAAACTTAATAAAAATAAATAAAAGTTGACTCAACAGTTAACACTTAAAATTAATCCGATTAATCAAGAAATTATTTTGTTTGTTTGAAAAAACACTCAAATACTATAATTAATAGGATTTGTGTTAAGTGTTTCATAAATCACAATCTATGTATGACTATTTATCAAACTATTAAAGATATTATAACTAAGTAATTGCGTTTTTAGTATACAATCTCTCCAAGCAAGGAAAGAACTTCTAAAACCCAAAATCCAAACCACAACTTCTAAACCTACTTCCAAACCTTCAAACTTCGAAAAATCGGAAGAAGATGATAGGCGAAGATGAATCTGTGGAGGCAACCAGAGGAAGGGAAACTGAAGAGAGAGAGGAAGAGTTGTGAGCTGAAATTGGAGGTGGGATTTGAGGAGCAAAGAGAGCGACAAAAACTAGTGTTGTATTTAAAAGATTTAAGGGTGTTAAAATTTAGGGTTTTTTTTTGTTTTAAAGCATTGTACACTATGGTTCAAAATTTGTACCCCTTATCAGACCTTTAAAATTTAGGGAAATTGAATTTTAAAGGTTTTATAAGAGGTAAAACAAAAAAAAACCTAAATTTTAACACCCTTAAATCTCTTAAAAAACCTTAAAATTTTAAAGATTTTATAAGAGGTATAAATTTTAAACCATAGCGCTTTAAAAAAAAAAAACCCTAAATTTTAACACCCTTAAATCTTTTAAAACAACTTAAATACAAAAGCAGTTTCCGTCTCTTTCTTAGCTCCTCAAATCCCACCTCCAATTTCATTCCAAACTCTCTCTCTCTGCCTCTTCAGTTTCCCATACTCTGGTTGCCCTCCAGATTCAACTTCATCCATCATCTTCTTCCGATTTTGCGAAGTTTGAAGATTTAAAAAGGGGTTAAAAGTTGTGGTTTGGATTTTGGGTTTTAGGCGTTCTTGCCTTGTTTGGAGAGATTGTATACTAAAATTGCAATGAATTAGTTATAATATTATTTACAAGTTCGTTAAATAATCTTACAAATAGATTGTTCTTTATGAAACACTTTTAACACAAATCCTATTTATTATAGTATTGGATTGTTACAAATATATAGATAAAAATTGGATATTCACGCAATGCGACGGCGATAGCAATTTATAACGTGATACTCATTTTCTATTAGTTTATCAATCCTCTCATGGGTTTACCCGCACTTTATGACGGGAAAAGAGGATCACCCTCTAAATAAGCTTTTTTAAACCTTACTAAGCTTCTTAATCTTTTAATTTCTCCTTTTAGCGTTATTGGTTCTTCCCTTTCGGTCCCGTCGTCTCTATAGTTCTTGGGTTTCAATCATTTTAACCCTTAAGTATGCTTGATACAAATGAAGAACTTCGCAAGAAAAACAAAGAAACAGGGCTTGAGCCTTTTTTTACTTCTATATCTTTTACCCACGCTTGCAATGCGCATAACATGTATCTATCTACCTTTTCAATTTTTTACCTAAAAGATTTATATATTTATTGATTAGTATTAAACTATGGGTTGTGGAGAGGGTAATCCTCAAAGAATGGTCTGTCACATAGGTGTCCACGTAAGCAAGTGTGAAAAGGGGATCGACCTAGGGCATGAGGATGGGCCTCAATATATATATATATATATATATATATATATATACTAGTAACATGTCCGTGCGATGCGACGGGCTCGGCACTTTACATTGCGACACACGTTATCAAGGAACAGAACATTTAACGAAGGTCAAACATTTATCCAACGAGATAAAGAACAAAGTCCAGTAGCAATTTAATTAAAAAAAATGAGCTAGAACATATGTTAAGGTCAACTCCAACCGACTTTGCATAAGTCGAGTGCAAGTAGCATTGTAGCACCTGCTTCACAGAGGGAGTTCCTCTCTGCATGAAGGAATGATGAGCAGGTTCAAAAAAATTCACATATTTCCTATAGTAGAAACTGCACCAATAAGTTATGATCATATATAAGATAAAAACACATTTTTTTCATACATAAAACAAGAAGTAAAACAAACCCAGATCATCATGGGTATACCAGATTGAACTGCTACAAAAGCTTGTATAAACATCTCCAATTAAAAGGCCTCTATAGGAATATCAAATGGGTATTGCTGCTTAAGATACAAAAAAAAGATAAACTAACGAAAAAAATCATGTAGAGAACTCAACTCAAAACAAAGAAAAATAAAGGTAAAACCATTTCTTGTTGATTTGTGAACTAAATAGGTCCAACCCTATACAATACAAACATCACAAGTCACCAAATGAACAAGAAAAACAACTGGAATAGAGATCCAACCATAAACCAGACAGACTGTCACGCTCGTTATACTCTTTTCTGATGCCTTTAGGTCATCAAGAGCTTCAACCTGACATATATACATGGCAAAAAAGTTGGCCCCTTGTGTGAACCGCTTCTTTTTTATGCATAATATTTAGAATAAACAGAAATTCGTTAATGGGACTACCTGTAGAATAATTCAATACAGATTCACACCACAAGAGTGATGACTCCACAGCTAACTGCCCCTACCATGCTGACGATCAAGCTCTCTTATATATGGGTGACTCCACATCCATGTCATGTTTCTTGTCCCAAAGAATCTCCTCAAGTTTAATTGCGCTTGTAAACGATTTATTATAATTTATTATTGTAAACGAAACAGGTCAAAATGGTTTATCAACTGGTTAAAAGGGTTTATCAGACATTAGTTTCTTTGCAATAACAGTGAATCAGAAAATACTAAAGTTGGAAAAAAAAAAAATTGGAGTAATTTTGGAAAGTGCAGCTTACATGTGTGAAGATTCGAAAGGATAATCATCCCCATCTTCTTCATCCTTCTTAAAAAAATAATCTATACTCATTTGCCATCTGCCTTACAACACCAACTGGTCCAGTTAGACCCATCATTCTCTCATAAATTCTGCACTCCATGTTTCAAAGAAACAATAATAAGTTACCAAACCACAATTATTACCTTAAATCAAAATTGGTAAAAGCTTTAGTTTTTATAGGTTAAAACAAATGCCCTCTACTGAAAGGAGAACCGACCTTTGAGATGGGCACGAAGGTGAGATGGGTATCGCATTGTGGATCAATACCAATGAAAACAGGTCGAACATTAATGTTGTGTTTTGAATCTGTGTGTGTCAAGAAGAAGAAACAAAACAAAAACATATAAAAAGGTCAATGGACTCATAATATGTGAAATTCATTATATTGCATCAAGAAAGCAAGAGAAAGAACCTAATGTATCGATAGCCTTGGCCAATTTGGCAAGTTCGGCTGGCCTCACATCAGGGGATGAAGTATAACCAAATTAGATAAGTATCCATTCTCCCTCTTTTCGGTCACTAATTTACCATCTGAACCAATCAACTTGAAAGGCCCACCGATTACTGGGTCGTTTCGTATACTGCATCCATCGTTTCTACTTCCTACACCGTGATGACTTGTAACATGAAGTGAATAGATAATGAATTTATGGATCTTTAAAACCAAATCGATCCACGATAATTTTGTATTGCATGTCTTTTTTATGGTAATTTTGAATTGCTAATATGACAAGAAAATATTGTCTGACATGAGACATGGTATAATACATATTTGTTCATAAATTTTGTTTAATACAAGAATCATACCAAAGAACATAAGCATAATATAGCAAAACTGGTTTTAATGCTTATAGCCTCCTGCATTGTTGTAAGTTACAAAAATGGTTTACGATAATAATAACATAGCATCAAGTATGCCCATCCTACACATAACAAAAGCGCTTTGACCTGTCACACCATAGTTGTCAATAGCGCCTGATAGCGCTACATAGCGATGCACGCATATGGCGTTATAAGGCATTTACCAACAAATAGCAACCTTTTCTATGTTTTTTATAAATATAAATAGCGATGCCCATTCAAGAGACGACACTGGGTGATTCAAGAGACCAAATACATACATTGAAGTTAATAGTAGTCCCATTGGAAAGACGACATTGGGTGATTCATGTTTCATTTTCATGAAATCTAAGAGTATTCAAATATGATGAACAAGTAGGAACTGGTGCAAGTAAGAAGATCTCACCCAGGAAAAAATGATTGGAAATACTGGTGCAATTGCAAGTTTTGAAGGAAAATTTTAACCGAAACGGATCAGCCATTGTGGATGAAAGAGAATTTCCTGCTAATGTATTCACGATCGGCTCTGGTCACGTAAACCCACCAAAAGCACATGAGCCAGGGCTTGTTATTGAAATCCAACCCGAGCACTACGTTCCTTATCTTTGTGGGTTAGGCTATACGAGCAACGATGAAAACATGTTGAAACACGTTTTAAAGTAGACATTTTCAGGATTCCATATATAAACCATAAGAAATAAACCAGTTTATTGCACACATGCGGAGCCAAATTTAGTCTACGGTTTTCGTCTTGTTCAAGATATGAAACCTGCAAAATAGATATCCTATTAGTTAAGCAATGGATACTAATGTAAATACATGGATAAATCATTAACTCGTATATATTTACAAACTACTTATGTATTCACTAATATTTAACAAACATGAAGGTTTAAGTTGTGAATCTAAGTAAGACTTAAAGTTTCAAATTTTTTACAGAATCACAATAAGGGTTTTGATTGCTTTCTTTTCTGGAGAACTACTATACAAAATTAAAAGAAACAATGGGCCCACTTGAGTTAGCTTATATCTATAAGATGGGTCAAGGAAAAATAACCAAAATAGTTTATGGCTGAAAAAAAAAGTGAAATTGATGTCGACTGAATTGTGAAATACTATTTAGTGCATGTGAAAAAAAGATAACAATTTTCCAATCTAATTAAACCAGCGAAATGCTATCTAGTGCAAGTGATAAAAAAAATAAAAGAATCTTTATACTTATTGTAAAAATGGCCTTGTGAAAGTGACCCAAATAAACAAATCTCTATATTTTGCACAAATCGCGTATTTGAGCTAGATAAAAATCATGGCCCAAATAAAAGAATCTCAATATTTTGCCGTCAAATTGATGATGTTATTGGCTTGATTGAAGGTTTTCTTGCAAGGTGCTTGGCTAGAAATGCATGATATATCATTCTCTTTATGCATTTTTTAAATGCGAGTTTCAACTATTCTAAAAAGGTTACCGTTTTGACAAAAAGAAGTTTATACATAAGCTGCAATGAGTACATACAGAGCATAAACATGGTAAAAGTTTTACCAGGCACAAATTAAACGTACAATAAAGATAAATGATTGAACAAGCGTATGGATTTGCTGTAACGAAAGTGCGATTAATCTATAAGTGAAGACTAATTATAAAAAATTACCCATTCCAAGGGCAGAAAGATCCACTCCATCATGTTCTTGTTCTTGCATATATCACTGGAATGAAACAAAAACAGTCTCCATTGACACATCACTCAGATTCAAACTTACAAAAGCGGGACCCTTGGTTTCACCTTTTCGAGATTAACATAGAAGAAAAAGGGCTTTGACGTTGAAGACCTGACTTCAAACACATAAAATCAGTTAGAACACAATTAAAAAAAAGTGAATGAATAAATTCAATTACCATCAGTTGCACCATCATATGAATGTCTATGCCATTTGTTCAAATCATCATACTTGATGTGTAACCCTAGATTTTATTTCTCCCAATTTGATTTGACCGTAAATCCTAAGACTTCTTCCACCATCATCAGAGAGAGAGAGCGCTTGGTTTTGGCAAGGATCTGAGAGGGAGAGAGATTTGGGTCAGTAGCTTTTGATATTTGAAAATGGATCTGAGATTTGAGGGGGAGAAAGCAACGTGATTTTAGGTTGTTCGTGGAAGGATTTTTGGGGTTTTGGGTTAGCTTATTTTGGAGCAGTTATAACTTATTAATTTATAAACTTAACAAGTTGTTTTTATAACGTTTAGGTTATCTCATTATTATTTTTGTGTGAAAAGTTATTTTGAGAAATTAATATTTGTAATTTATAACTTATGATTTACACAAGCTTGTTTTTGAAAAAGTAATCTCAAACACCCTGCGTTTCTGTTGTGTGTTAAATAATGCTTCTATAATAAGCTTTAAAAGTATGCACATGTTGAAAAATTGTGTAAATGACCATTTTTTGGTTTTTTTGATTTGCTTTGTTATAATATTAGGTTATAACCTCATGTATTATATAGCTTAAAAATATAAATTTTATATATTAAATAATAAAACAATCTATCTTTAAAAATCTCATTTATTGCACGAGTTAAATAAATGTAATTTTATATATTAAATAATAAAAAGTTATATCTATAAGAAGCATATGTATTGTTCGGGTTGAATACATGTAATTTTATATACAAAATAATAAAAACTTATATATTTAAAACAATGTGTATTACACAGGTTGAATAAATGTATTATTTTTACCATATAATAAAAAAGTTATATTTTTAACAACCCCGTGTATTACACGGGTTGAATAAATATGATTTTATATATCAAATAATAAAAAAATATTAAAAAATAACGGATATACTCGGTACGCGATAGATATGATGATTGCGAAGATGATTATTGAAAAGAACATACAATGGTTAAACATGTTACTCAATAAGCAAATAGGCAACTATTTGAGTGATAAAATATAAATCTAATTAAAAAACCTGTAATAAATCTAAATTTTATATATAAAGTAATATTGAAAGTTTTATACAATTTGTTTAAAAGTTATGTAATAAAACCGATATAATATTTTTTTAATATGAAATTAAAAATAAATATATATTATACAAAGTTTGATTTTGATGATAAATAATTTAATTTTTTTTAAATATCTTATATGAACAATTTAAATTTAATAATACTATTTTATTAGAAAACTAAAAGTATTCTATTTAACATTTAAAGTAGGATGAGATTTAATATTGTTTTTTATTTGTTTAGTTAATATAATATAAAAATAATATGATTGAATAGTTGGGAGGTTGTGTAACATTTCATAATAATAATAATAATAAATAAAGTAATATAAAGCTTATATTGTTATTAAATGAGTAGATTACGAGTAAGTTGACAGTTAGAAATATGAGGTATCTAGATAAACATTTACTTTTATAGGAATTTTAATAATTAATAATAAAATATATTATTATATTTGACATTACTCTGTTTTAAATGAAATCTAGATCAAAATGTAATAAAAATATGCTCGTTCTAATGACATATTCATCGTTTTATAAAACGTTATATTTTAGAAGTTATAAACGATAAATGAGTGAAGCAGCTGAATTAATTATATATATAAAATAATAATAATTTTTAACCATAAGAGATTTTAATACTTCGTGGTAGCTTTCAGGAGATTAGAAAGAATATAGTGACAGCACTTGATACTTCAAATATAAATAGAAGTAGTGGTAGGCATCCCAAACTGCTCACATCGTTTCTTTTGCTCTTTCTTTCTCTCTGCTCTTCTGTGTATACTCAATACTCTAAACCCTGCTCCATTGTAAGTGTTTTTAACCCTGATCACTGGTACGATACCCTATCCGATTGATCTGAAACCCATCAACGGATGTCAAAGTACTGTCTATATAATGCTATACTTTGTAAACTACATTGGGGTTTTGTCTCGTGATGTATCGTTAAAGTTTTAGTTGGGGTGTTACACTAACAAGGGTTGCATTGTATTTTTATTAGGAACCTAGGGTTAACACCAGAAAGCTTTAAGCTAAAACTCTAAAACTATAATGTGAGTCATTCTTTCTTTTTACTAAATGCTTTACAAAATCCTAAAATGTTTTTCAGTTATACTTACAGCGATTAAGTTTTTGTATTCTGAAATTATTGCCCGTATGTGGGGTTTTGTATACACTACTTGATAATCTTCACTATTGGACGAAAGTTAACCAATTATATGACCACCTCACATCGGAACTGCCACTGAGTGACAAATACTGATTGAGTATTTAATAGATAAAAAACAATGTAATCACCCTTGATACTGTAAATTATAACAATGTTTTTTTTATAAAAATGAATGAACTCTCCAGTATTTTTCGCTGACAAAAATGTTTTTTACGCGGTTCAGGTAACTTACTGTGAAAATAATAGAAGCCATGTTATGGAGGACTGAAGGCTTAAATAAAGTGGCTATGACTACCTGAGTAAAAGAAGAAATTTATGTTTTGTCAACTAGGATTTATCCCTATAAAAATATTTGAATCAAATATAGGTTTTATCCATTTGGTTAATATTAAAATTTAGTGTTTTTGCAAACTCTGAAATATTTCCTAACAACGATCCTGATGATAAATTCCGCTGGCGATTTAATAAACACCGATACCACAAGTGATTGGTTCACGGCTCCCGCCCAGGGTGTGGTCGAGGGTTGTGACAGTAGGTGGTATCAGAGCCACTGGTTTAAGCTATTTAGATGTTCTTTTAAATACCTAAACTTAAATATTGACATTAGGAATTTTATATAAAATGACTTGTGTGTCATATTTGTGAAAATAAATTTCAATATATAATATAATTTTTATTTTAACAACTTCTGTGTTCACAGTATGAATGACAAAAGTGTGTCCAACGCTTTTCAACATATGGCTGATTTGGAGATGGATGAAGGACCATCCGGAGCTGTATTAGGATATGAAGCAGATATGGAGGAACCTTTTGTGTTTCAAGCTAAACCAACTGAAACCATTCCACCCAAGAAAAAGGGTTGGTTTAATAAGGAAAAAAGAAGGAAAAAGAAAACTCAGGAAGCCACTATAAAACTAGCAGAATGACCAGCCCAAATAACCTTTACTAAACCAATGTGGGAGGAATTGGACCTAAGACTAGCAAACTGTGACCTTTTCAACCCATAGAAAGTGAGATAAACTTGAATCTATTAGCAGACCCTGAACCACAATTGCTACCATTTCAACCAGTGCAACCATTAGGACTAATACCACTTTACCCAGAACCTATCCAAATGTACCCAAAACCAATACCAGCATTTTTAACCCAGAGGAAATTCCCAGGATACCGGCGCCAACACCAAATCCAATGGAACAGTGGTGGACTAATGACTGGGAATTCCAAAATCTCATGCAAGACCCTTACCACCAGCCACCACAATTCCCACCATGCATACCGAATGCCTATCCAGCAATGAGCCCCGAGAACGTAGCTGAGCTTAGGCAATATGGAGAGGAGCTGATGTCGGTCAGAAAACAGATCCGTACAATTGAAGAAAATCTCGTTTGGAAATATGACTAGTGGGATGGATTGGATATTCAAAACCTGGTGGTTGCTCAACATATACTTCTTCTTCAACCACATTATGAAGAAATGCACTCTTCATATCCATTTGGTAAACGATAAACTTCTTGTAGGATGCATAATCCAAAAAGATTCTTATGGCCTCAAGACGTGCTACGGTGCATAAACTTCATTGTAATCAATGCCTTCTACCTGATTAAAGCCTTGGACAACCAATCTTGCTTTGTTTCTCACAACAACACCTCGGTCATCCTTCTTACACTTATAAACCCATCTTGTACCAATCTTCTTGTAGTTTCAGGCCTGTCAACCAATTTCCACACGCCTAACTTCTGAAACTGCTGAAGTTCATCTTGCATTTCCTCAACCCATGAGTCTTCTTTCATTGCCTCCTTCCAAGATTTCGGTTCAACTTGGCAGACATAGCAGGCAAAAGACCAATCATTTTGTTCCCAGATTCCCTAATAACCGAATACAAACCAACATTCTGATTATTCCTTAGCTGATTACGAGTCTACACACCACTCAGGACATCTCCTATAATATTCTGTTGAGAATGGGTATTATGAATTCAAGTTTTAGGAACATCAGGAACTCGAGAATTTATACCCAGGTTGTTGATATTCAGATCAGCAACTAATTCGTTTGCTGATTTGACGAAGATGTGGAAGCATGACCTTCAGCCGTCCCTTGATTTTGCACATTTGACGTGACATCTGAAATTCCAGGAACCGACCAGAAGTAGCTTCATTTGCATCATGGAACTCACCGTCCTTTGACGAAACATTATAATCGGCAGCATCTTCGAATTCCTCATTCTGAACAAGATTGTTAACCGAAGTAGACACTTGTGGTTTAACAATAATTGGTCGTACTAATGACGAGTCAACTGCAGTATCACTTTCCAGTAACATTTGAGCAGCTGCAGAAGCATCATCAAAAGTGGGTAGATTAAAGGAGTTAAACAGCCCATCGTAGTCAAACATCCAAGGAGCACCCGGAGCTCTCACTGATTCAGTGTATCTTTGAACCTTAACTTCACCCTATTCTTCAATCTTTTTCAATGACAGATTCCACACTCTGAAATTAGGAGTAGCATATCCAAGAAAGAAACCTTCGATAGCCTTTGGTCCAAACTTTCCACGTGGATCAATCATAGTGCAAGGAGCTCCAAAGGGTTCTAAGAAAGACACATCCGGTTTCCTTTTCTGTAACAACTCAAACCATGTTTTCCCATGCCTCTTCACCGTAAGAACTCTATTCATCGTATAACATGCAGTAGCCACAGCCTCCCCCAGGATTGAACAGGAAGTTCTGATTCTACTAACATAGTTCTTGCAGTTTCAATCAGAGTTCTATTTTTCCTCTCAGCAACACCATTTTGTTGTGGAGTGTATCGAGAACTGTACTCATGCAAAATGCCTTTAGAAGAACAGAACTCATCCATAACATGACTCTTGAATTCCGTTCCATTGTCGCTTCTGATTCTCCTTATCTTCAAATTGTACAAATTTTCGAGTAGTGTTAGGAGATTCTTGAGGATTTCAGGAACTACACTCTTGTGTGCCAACATATTTACCCATAAAAATCTTGAGTAGTCATCAGTAAATACTAAGCAATATGAATCACCAAAGGTAGTCTTGTGTTTCATAGGTCCAAAAAGGTCCATATGAAGACATTCAAGAGGCATATTCACCGTGTTGATATTCTTCACAGGATGAGATTTTCTAGCTTGCTTTCCTTTTTGGCACGATACACAGACGTCTTGTAAATGAAATTTCTTCATTGGTACACCACTCACAAGATTGTTTTCACTAAATAGTTCATTTTTCTCAAGTGAATGTGTCCCATACGTCTATGCCAAGAGATTGATTCCTTTTCGGTGGCTTTTGAGACAAAACATGTGACTTGTGCAGACGTGGTAATAGCTTGGCTCATGTCAAGAATATACACGTCATTAATTCTTGGAGCCGACAGGAGAATCCATTCTCTGGGAATCTTGAAACCAGGTTTCAGCACATAACATCCAGCATCATCAAAATGAACCGTGAACTTCTGTCGTAGATTTGAGAAACACTTAGAAGATTGTGATCAATTTGACGAACATAATTGATCTTATCAAAACTAACAACACCATTGGAAACCATTCCTTCTCCAGTGATGTATCCGCCTTTATCTGTAACATCCTGTAAAATCGTGTCCAATAATAAAGTGACACCTGTTGTATTTTTATATATAGTCTATTAAAGACTAATATGGACTAAAAGTGACAACATGCTCAAACTGAGCCTCTGAATGACTTTCTGATGTCAACATGCACAAACCTAGCCTCTGAACGACCATTAGTTAGCATCTGAACGACCATTAGTGTTGTTATGCATAAAACATAGCCTCTGAACGACCATTAGCATCGTCATGCATAAACTTGGCCTCTGGGTGACCGTTGTGTCAACATGCGTAGCCTCTAAGTGACATCGGAGTCAACATGCTTATACTGAGCCTCTGAGTGATCCTTTACGTAGTCCTAACTCTCATATGTCTCGTTTATTGGACGAGAGTGATTAAATCCATTATTATATGAAAGTTGGATAATGGTGGGATTAAAGTGTCAACATGTTAATTTATACCTCTGAGTGACCTTTTAACGAACCGAGAGCTCGGCAATGTCCGGGTATAATCCCTATGCCAAGTATTGGCTACGTAGGGCTAATTATGCCAAAAAGGTGTTTTAGAAGGCTTTTATAAGCTTTCATAAGTTAAGGGGTTAAAAGTGTCAAAGTTTGAAAGTGACCGTGGGGTGGTCGCGAGCCGCGAGAGACATGGCCTGTGTCTCTCGCGGGGCGCGAGAAGCCCTCTGCTGTAGAAAGTTTGCTTGGTCTCCAAACAAAACTCCAAATCCATTAAAACTGAAACCATGGCTTCCCAAACTGCTATGCCATGTTTTGGGACACTTGTAAGCTTCTTCTTACACCCCTAAACACCTGGCTTCACCTCCTTTGAGTTCTCCAACTATTAGGTGCTTAAGTTCACATTTCAACTTGCACCTTTCTCATGCGTTCACTCTTCTCCCTCCTTTGAAAGTTCCTAGCTAAAAGGAGCATCCAACATAGTTCTTTTGCACCTTAGGAATCACTGGTAAGTGTTCCTTCTTTGTGCATTTTCGTTTATAGGCTTTTATAGCCAAAAGTCAAGCGTTTTGCGGAAAACGATTTGACTTTCGGTTAAGACCATTATGGTCCAACCATTTTTCGAAATGAACATGGCTAAGTGATCATTATAAGGTAGGTGTTAGTCCCTATAAAGGGCACCTCCTGATGATCACATTTGCTAGACCAATTGACGGGTCAAAGTTATGATATTAAAAAGTCAAACAGGCCATTTTTCGAAAAAATCATAAAATGATCTTATATATGTTATAAAACCTGTTTTGACACTTAAACAAGTTGTTAATAATTATTAGAACATGTAAGAACATGTCCGGCTCATCAATTTTAGTTCTAGGGTCGGTTCGCAACCGAAAGTCTCGAAGTTTGACTTCTGCTTTGACTTTCGATTCTGACCTGATTTAGATTAGTTACCTACTGATCTAAAGTTGAATTATGATCGTAATATAATGTAGCATAACCCTCTAAGTTTATAATACATGATCATAATCAGAATCTAAGTTTATGCGCAAGTTCCATAATTATGCCATCTTTGACCAAAATGTCATTTTTGCATAAAACAAGGTTTTAAATGGTAATGAACTTGAAAATGAGTTTCCTATTGATGTAATATCATAAGTAGGATTATTTGGGATGTTAAACCAAGTTATAAATTGAGTTTTCAATCAGGTTCTTCAGCTATGTCGATAAATGACGGTTTTAGCCCTTGTGGCTTATAAAATGGTTTTAATCAAATATTTTCAAGGTAAATCATTTACCTACTGATATTTATATTAAATAACATATTTAAAACATTTTAATCTGACCTTAACATCAGTTTTTGTAAACATCGTTTAAAGACGTCGCTTTACGACATAAGCGCCATTTCGGCGAATAGTATGGTTTTAAACTATATTATTAACCAAGACTTGATACATACTGATTTTTAAAACTTATTTAAAACATATATACAGTAGGTACATGTTATAAACTCAGAATCCTAAATAATTTATAAACTATATGTAAAATACCAAAATGCCCCTTTGGTGCATAGTTTGGTCATAAAAGGTAAAGTACATATATGAATGATATCCTACTGATATTATCATAAATAAACTATTTTTTCCAGAATACTTTTGATTATAAAATTAAATTATATTCAAGTTCCTTTTATACGGTATGAAATTATCGAAATGCCCTTATAAGGCATAGTTTCGTTTTAAAACCTTAACGGACATACAAGTTGATATCCTACTGTTATCTTAACTTAGTTAAAGTATAATGGCATATAGAACTTGTCTATGACTTATCCGGTTACCCGATATCGCTAATATGCACACGTTAAGTATATATAACTATTTTACGAAAATTAACCGAAATGGGTTTAACCTTGTCATTTAAGTTTCAAAATCCAGAATGTTTATAAGTTTATCCGTATTATACAAGTCAAGTACTTGTCGGGTTTAAACTACATTCTATCCGATCATCATTTAATCAAGCGTTATACGTATTGATCATGTACACTACTCGGTCTAAGTCTATGACTTAAATAAAGACCGATAGTATTTAATTGGTTAGCTTATGCCATAATCCAGACTAGAGCCTTGCTGGTAAATGCTATATGCAATTAAGTACTTTTGTATACGGCTGAGCAATTGAAATTAAAAAGAAGACTAGCTCAGGTAAATGCTGTCGACTTATTTTCCCTATATGGGCTTGGGATACGGTAAATTATTACCGCTTGGTCCGAAATGGGGTCAATCGAATGCCCGTTTGTGGCCAGTAAACCCGCATATTCCGTTTTAATCAGTTTTGTTTGATAACTTAAACATCAGGGGTTAAATTACCGTGTCCTGGATATCCTCGGCTCAATACATTAGTATTGGCCACGACCTTAGCGCGGGGTGTAGGCATACACCTGACAGACGCTCATATGCAAATTACCCAAGACGTTGGGGATAACTCCTTCGTGAGTTTTAAGTGGTATGTATTTAATCATGTCTCGGTTTCTATAATGGGCCCTGTATGTATTGACAAACATGTGAATCTGATACAAGGTTGCAAGTCAACTTTCCCAAGTTAATAAAAGGTTTTGTGCCGTTTGCACTTAAAAATCATTTTAGAGTTTTCAAAATGAGTCAGTTGGGTGTATTTACCAGCGTAAGCTGACGTATCATCCAAAGGCTAAGTTGCAGGTACAATACGAAATAGGCCGGAAGCTGCTCGGTAGTGATAAGAGGATCTTGACATCCTTAGATCTGCCCTAAAGTCTGTTTTATATTCTTTCTTGTACATTTTATGATCCGCCTGTGGATCTTCTATTACGAGTCTGTGTATTATTTTATTTTGAACATTCGGTTTGTAATAGTAATTTTACTCCAAGACTTTCGCTGTGCTATGTTTAATTGACAATGATGTTATCAACTTACGTCACGATACTCCCCCCGGGCCCACTGGTGTATGGCTTTCGGGTTGGAAATCCGGGGTGTGACAGGTTGGTATCAGAGCCAACGTTTGAGAGAATTAAACACTAGCCTTTTGTTTTTAATCTCAAACTTACAAGCACATTCCTTAGACTTCCGAGTCTAGGCTTTGACCTAGGAATACTCATTTCATTATTAAGTTATTAGTATGTTTTCGAATTGATTTTAAAACAGGAAAATGCCGCCAAAAGTGAGAGGAAAAATGGAAGAGGAAAAGGTCCAATGAGGGGAGGACCATCGAGGCGCATCCATTCTCAACCTCATAACTCAGATGCTTACCAAGAATCAGGAGATTCATCTCCTTGGTAACCAGCGAGACACTCTGTCTCTAATAGACACTCGCCCTCACATTCCCAAAATTCTTACCACTCTCACCACTCCTATCATTCACACCATTCTCACCATTCCCAACATTCCTATCATGAAGAATTTAACCCTAACTACTACTTTAACACACCTCCAACCGATCAAATCAGTTGGACCAGCCAAACCCTATGGACGAGAACTCCGACCCGGAGATGCCGCCGTCGGGATCGAATACATATCCCATTGAAATTTCAAGCGATTCAAACTCTTATGCCGGATCGCCCTACCAAGGTCCTAATGAGTGGGACCAATACTGGAACCAATTTACCTTCGCCCACACACCTTCTCATCACTCTCAACCACCTTCTGTTCAAGAAGATGTCCACATGGAACCGGTGGACCAACCTCAACCACCACCTGAACCACTAAGGAGAAAGTGAGGAGCACGTATGTCAGTGCGTGCCGGACAAAGGTCGGGATCGCTGCCACATTTGCCCAACTCCTACCCCACATTTCAAGAGGACCCACAAATGGGTGGACCCTCTAATACCTCACCTGTGGTGGAACCAACACCTGTTGTTCAACCACCACCATCGGGTTATACTAACCCAATCTCCACATATCCAGACACGTCTGGATATGATCCTTTCAATCTGTCTACACCAGTAGACTATCAAGCATGGTCGCAAGACCCATATATGCAAGCAGTTATGCACAACGCACTTTACCCGTCTCCTTTCCCACCTACTTATCCACCAACTGGATATCCAACTTATGGGTACCAGTATCCGGTTATGCCACAACCACAACCACAACCTTCGCCACCACTTGAGGCCATCAATGAGGCCTTGGAACGGACGAAAGAAATGCAACAACAAGCGAAGAAAACGAAGAAGAAGACAAACAAGTTCTTTAAGAAACTCTCCAAGTTGGTCAAAGGAAAGAAGGACGAGTAAAGTCTCTTCTAATTATATGTAGTCTCTACGAGGACATTGTTATTTCTTTAGTCCCAGTGTGGACAAGTTATTTCTTTTTAGTCCTTGCATGGACAATCAGTTTCTTTTCGTTATTTATTTCAAGTATTGTAATTTCTAATTATCATTTAATGAAATATTTTGGAATTATATATATGTACTTATCCTCTTCAAGCGAGCATCTAGATTTTACTCGAAATTTATGCTCTGCGATATAATTTCAAAAAGATCTTAATGGTTTTGATTTAGCCAAGTGGCACAGACCACATATTTGGCAAAAATATACAATGATAGTTAAGAACGAAAGGGTCTTCTATCATGATAGTTAAGGGAAGTTATCCTTCTATCTAGAGGTGGTGGACTAAGTTCAAGCCTCCAAGTCATTAAGGTCAATGCGACAGGGACTATTAATCAACCATTAAGGTCCTCTTATGTTAACATTCAAGTAATGTTTATACTCATGGTAGTGTGACTTGAGGAATCACACTAGCCTTCAAGGTAATGGACTATGTCCTGACCTTATATAGCCCATGTGATCTTTTTGATCCCGGCTAAATATCACCAGTGCGGTGATGAATAAAACATCCATTAGTGATGTATTACCCTTTCGCGTTATGATTTATTTTATATAGCCCATGTGATCTATTTGATCCCGCTAATATCACCAGTGCGGTGATGAATAAAACATCCATTAGTGATGTATTACCCTTTCGGGTTATGATTTATTTATATAGCCCATGTGATCTATTTGATCTCGGTTAATATCACCGATGCGGTGATGAATAAAACATCCATTAGTGATGTATTACCCTTTTAGGTTATGATTTATTTTATATAGCCCATGTGATCTATTTGATCCTGGCTAATATCACCAGTGCGGTGATAAATAAAACATCCATTAGTGATGTATTACCCTTTCGGGTTATGATTAATTTTATATAGGCTATGTG
Source organism: Scalesia atractyloides (assembly GCA_947069175.1). NCBI lineage: Eukaryota > Viridiplantae > Streptophyta > Magnoliopsida > Asterales > Asteraceae > Scalesia > Scalesia atractyloides. The sequence continues at coordinate 38,376,973 of CAMTDV010000022.1, read as the reverse complement.
ATCAATTGGATCCCGGCTAATATCACCAGTGCGGTGATAAATAAAACATCCATTAGTGATGTATTACCCTTTCGGGTTATGATTAATTTATAATAGTACCTATGTATTCAATTGGATCCCGGCTAATATCTTCGGTGCGTGCATATAATAAATCCATTATGATGAAAGGCCTATGTGCCCTATTTTATGCCGTTAGTGACAGGCCTATGTGCCATATTTTATATAATTGATGCAGGCTTATGTGCCATATTTTATGTCCATTAGTGACAGGCCTATGTGCCATAATCTTATGTCCATTTGTGACAGGCCTGTGTGCCATGTTTTAAATGTCCTTTGTGACAAGCCTATGTGCTATATAATTGTCAAATATGACAATGACAATTGTGACATTACGATCCACTGTCTAGTAATATATGGACCTTGTCCAGATTGTAAATTGCCTATAATGGTCCTATTAAGACCTAGGCCAAATATAGATACTGTAAGCCTAAGAGTTGTGATGTTATTCACACTAGTTTAAATTAGGCAATGGATTATTATACCCAATGTTTAAAAGCCGATATGGTTGTTATACCATGGCTAAGAGAAATTTTATTGGTTTATAGAACCAAAGCTTTGAAGAATGGTTAATTCCAATGAAGCACAAAGTAGCCATCGGAACGTTAACTCTAAGGACGCCGAAAATGTAGCCATAAATGATAATGATTTCCAAGCTCGCATTGATGCGGCTGTGGAAAGGGCCATGGGTAAGGCATAGAAAAGCTAAGAGAGTCGAGTGCTACTCGCTCTAGACCACTATCAATTACCCCATCTCCAGCTCATAAAGAGAGCTCTGTCCACTATTCAAATGCGAAGAGTGAACCAAGGAAGGTAGTCTTTGCTGATAGGTCCCGTTCTGCTAAAGACGGGTGGTACCTACAAATACTTCGTCTCCTGTAAGCCCCAAGACTTTAATGGGGAAAAAGGAGATGTGGAAGCCCTAAAGTGGCTGGACAAAATGGAAACCATCGTAGACATCAACGGTTGTGATGATAAGGATGTGGTCAAGTATGTATCACAATCCTTCAAGGGCGATGCCCTAATCTGGTGGAAAGCCATGATCCAGTCGACAGGTAAGGTACACATGTATAATTTAGGGTGGTCCAAGTTTGTGGACCTTATTAAGGAAACTTACTGCCCACCTCATGAGGTGGAGAAATTAGAGACCGACTTCTTGTCTCTTTCTATGAAGAACCTAGATTGTAGGAAATATGTTTCCAATTTCAATTCCCTATCTAGGTTAGTTTCCTATTTAATTACCCTGGAGCCCAAACGCATTGCGCGTTTTATTAATGGGTTAGCGCCCGAGATAAAGGGTATGGTAAAGGCTGCTCAGCCTACTACCTACAGGTCCGCAGTTGACCTATCTCTCTCTCACCCTTGATCTAGTAAGACAAAAGTCAGTTAAGTCTGAAACTGATAGAAAAAGGAAGAGAGAAGATGACAACTCCCATAGATTTAATAAGAAAAATAAAGGGAGGTTCGGGTTCAAAGGGAACCAAGGCAAGTCGGGTGTGATGCCATTTTGCAAGACTTGCAATTGCAGACACTGGGGATAGTGTAATTCTGATTCACAAGCTAGACCTTGTGGTATTTGTAAAAGGAGAGGGCATAAGACCCTAGATTGTAAAGATCTTAAGGATGTTGTATGTTATATCTGCAATGAAAAAGGGCACACCGCAACTAACTGCCCTAAGAATTCAAAATATAATAATCCGAAGCCTAGAGAGGCCAAGAAGGGGAATGCACGCGCTTTTCGACTGACTACTAAGGAAGCTGTTAATGACAATAACGTCATAACAGGTACTATCCCCATTAATGATGTTTATGCTAGAGTTCTTTTTGATTCGGGTGCAGATAGATCTTTTGTTGATCATAAGTTTAGTAAACTATTAAACCTACCCATAAGAACTCTAGATAAAACCTATGAGATAGAACTTGCTGATGGAACGATAGAATACACATCTTACATTCTTGATGGATGCTCTATATCCATTAAGAATCATTCCATCCCTATCTCTCTTCTGCCAATGAAATTGGTGGGGTTTGATGTTGTCTTAGGCATGGATTGGTTATCTCATAACCAAGCCCGCATTACCTAAGAAGCTCATCGAAATTAAAACCCCATCTGGTGAAATGATCACCATACCCAGAGACTCACACTATGGATTGCCAGATAAGGTGTCGTTATTTAAGGGAGGTTGTGTCATCTACATGGCACACGTCACCATAAATGAACCTGAGCCGAACCTTGAAGATCAACCAGTTATCTCGGAGTATTCCGATGTTTTCCCTGAAGAATTACCAGGCCTACCTCCAGATAGGCAAGTGGAGTTCAGAATTGACATCATACCAGGGTCAGCACCCATAGCTAGAGCTCCATATAGAATAGCTCTAACTAAAATGAATGAGTTAAGAGTTCAATTGGATGAACTCTTGGAGAAAGGATTTATTCAACCTAGTTCCTCGCCTTGGGGAGCTCTAATCCTCTTCGTTAAGAAGAAAGACGGATCAAAGCGGATGTGCATCGACTACCGGGAGCTGAACAAGTTAACAATTAAGAATAGATATCCTCTGCCCAGGATCGATGATTTATTCGACTAACTTCAAGGGGCTAGTTACTTTTCTAAGATAGATTTGAGATCAGGATATCATCAACTGAAGGTTAGAAGTAAAGATGTTCCTAAGACAGCCTTCAGGAGCCGCTATGGTCATTTTGAGTTCTTGGTGATGCCTTTTGGGCTCACAAATGCACCAGCAGCATTCATGGACCTTATGAACAGAGTCTGCAAACCGTATTTGGATAAGTTTGTCATTGTCTTCATAGACGACATACTTATCTATTCTCGTAATCAAGCTGATCACGAGAAACATCTTCGGTGCATCCTAGAATTATTAAGGCAGGAGAAACTTTATGCAAAGTTCTCTAAATGCGAATTTTGGCTTAGAGAAGTCCAATTCCTTGGACATATTGTAAGTGAGCGTGGTATCCAAGTGGATCCCGCCAAGATAGAAGCCATAATGAATCGGGAAGTTCCCAAGACTCCATCTAAAATTAGTAGTTTCTTAGGACTGGCTGGTTATTATAGAAGGTTTATTGAGAACTTTTCAAGAATAACCACTCCTTTAACTACCTTGACCCGTAAAAATATTAAGTATAACTGGGGTCCAAAGCAACAAGAATCTTTTGAGGTTCTTAAACACAAGTTGAGCAATGCTCCTGTGTTATCTCTACCCGAGGGTATTGAGAACTTTGTCGTCTATTGTGATGCTTCGCACACCGGCATGGGCTGTATGCTAATGCAAAATGGCAAGGTAATTGCCTATGCGTCACAACAATTAAAGGTGCATGAAAGGAATTACACCACCCACGATTTGGAACTGGGTGCCGTTGTATTTGCACTAAAGCTGTGGAGACATTACTTGTATGGCACAAAGTGTATTATATATACAGACCATAAAAGTCGCCAACATCTGTTCAATCAAAAGGAATTGAACATGCGACAACGCTGATGGATGGAAACGCTTAATGACTATGATTGCGAGATTCGCTACCATCCAGGCAAGGCAAATGTAGTTGCTGATGCCTTAAGTCGCAAGGAACGGGTTAAACCTATAAGGGTTAACTCCAAGAGCATTAAGCTCAGAAATAGCTTAAATGAGAAGCTATTAGATGCGTAAAAGCAAGCCCTATTAGTGGCTAATATCCCTAATGAGGGATTAGGCAGAACTATGGATCAGTTAGTGCCTGGAAAGGATGGAATCCTTAGATTCAATGGAAGAATCTAGGTTCCAATCTTTGGAGGACTTAGAGATCTAATCCTCCAAGAAGCGCACAATTCAAGATACTCGGTTCACCCGGGAGGTGACAAGATGTATCAAGACTTGAAGAAGAATTATTGGTGGATGGGTTTGAAGAAATCCATAGCCATTTATGTAGCTAAGTGTCTGACGTGTTTGCAAGTTAAGGCTGAACATCAAAAGCCGCCAGGACTTCTACAACAGCTTGAAATTCCCACTTGGAAATGGGAAATGGTAACTATGGACTTGATTACCAAGTTACCTAAGACCAAAAGTGGAAATGACACTATTTGGGTCGTAGTGGATAGGCTGACTAAGTCAGCACATTTCTTGCCAATAAAGGAAACATATAATTAAGATAAATTGGCTAAGTTGTAAGTGGAGAAAATTGTGTCCCTACATGGTGTGCCGGTATCTATTGTATCTGACAGAGATACTAGATACACATCTCACTTTTGGAAAAGTTTCCAACAATCTTTAGGCACACGATTAAACTTTAGTACAGCTTACCATCCGCAGACTGATGGTCAAAGTGAGCGTACTATCCAGACACTGGAAGACATGCTTAGGGCATGTGTGATTGATTTAGGTGGAAGTTGGGATGACCACTTACCCCTAATAGAATTCTCCTACAATAATAGCTATCATGCGAGCATTAAGGCTGCTCCTTTTGAGGCCTTGTATGGGAGAAAGTGTTGAGCGCCGGTATGCTGGGCGGAAGTTAGGGAAGCCCAACTATCAGGACCTGAGATTGTCCTGGAGACCATGGAAAAGATTGTGCAAATCCGTGATCGTTTCAAAACTGCCAGAGATAGGCAAAAGAGCTATGCTGACAAGAGGCGTAAACCTCTTAAGTTCCAAGTAGGGGACAAGGTCATGCTGAAAGTATCACCCTGGAAGGGCGTGATGCGTTTTGGAAAGAAGGGCAAGTTGAGCCCAAGATATATTGGACCATCCGAGATAGTCGAATATGTCGGCACTGTAGCTTATAAGCTTAGGTTGCCAGAGGAGCTTAGTGGAATTCATGATGTATTCCACATATCTTATCTTAAGAAATGTCTAGCCAATGAGTCTCTAGCAATGTCGCACGAGGATGTGCAAATTGATGAAAACCTGAGGTTCATTGAGAAACCAATTTCGATCGAGGATCGACAGGTTAAGAAGCTCCGAAGAAAAATGATACCTATAGTAAAGGTTAAGTGGGACACTTTTAGAGGTCCCGAGTATACATGGGAGGATGAATCCACTATGCGACAAAAGTATCCCCATCTTTTTGAATAAATCTCGAGGTCGAGATTTCTTTTAAGGGGGTGAGGATGTAACACCCTGTAAAATCGTGTCCAATAATATAGTGACACGTGTTGTATTTTTATATATAGTCTATTAAAGACCAATATGAACTAAAAGTGACAACATGCTCAAACTGATCATCTGAATGACTTTCTGATGTCAACATGCACAAACCAAGCCTCTGAACGACCATTAGTGTCGTCATGCATAAAACGTAGCCTCTGAACGACCATTTGTGTCGTTATGCATAAAACGTAGCCTCTGAACGATCATTAGCGTCGTCATCCATAAACTTGGCCTCTGAGTGACCGTTGTGTCAACATGCCTAGCCTCTGAGTGACATCGGAGTCAACATGCTTATACTGAGCCTCTGAGTGATCCTTTACGTAGTCCTAACTCTCATATGTCTCGTTTATTGGACAAGAGTGATTAAATCCATTATTATATGAAAGTTGGATAATGGAGGGACTAAAAGTGTCAACATGTTAATTTATACCTCTGAGTGATATTTTAACGAACCGAGAGCTCATCAATGTTGGGTATAATCTCGGGTATGCCAAGTATTGGCTATGTAGGGCTAATTATGCCAAAAAGGTGTTTTAGAAGGCTTTTATAAGCTTACATAAGTTAAGGGGTTAAAAGTGTCAAAGTTTGAAAGTGACCGTGGGGCGGTTACGAGCCGCGAGAGACATGGCCTGTGTCTCTCACGGGGTGCGAGAAGTCCTCTACTGTAGAAAGTTTTGCTTGGTCTCCAAACAAAACTCCAAAACCATTAAAACCGAAACCATGGCTTCCCAAACTGCTATGCCACGTTTTGGGACACTTGTAAGCTTCTTCTTACACCCCTAAACACCTGGCTTCACCTCCTTTGAGTTCTCCAACTATTAGGTGCTTAAGTTCACATTCCAACTTGCACCTTTCTCATGCGTTCACTCTTCTCCCTCCTCTGAAAGTTCCTAGCTAAAAGGAGCATCCAACATAGTTCTTTTGCACCTTAGGAATCACTGGTAAGTGTTCCTTCTTTGTGCATTTTCGTTTATAGGCTTTTATAGCCAAAAGTCAAGCGTTTTGCGGAAAACGCTTTGACTTTCGGTTAAGACCATTATGGTCCAACCATTTTTTGAAATGAACATGGCTAAGTGATCATTATGAGGTAGGTGTTAGTCCCTATAAAGGGCACCTCCTGAGGATCACATTTGCTAGACCAATTGACGGGTCAAGATATTAAAAAGTCAAACAGGCCATTTCTCAAAAAATCATAAAATGATCTTATATATGTTATGAAACCTATTTTGACACTTAAACAAGTTGGTAATAATTATTAGAACATGTAAGGAACATGTTCGGCTCGTCAATTTTAGTTCTAGGGTCGGTTCGCAACCGAAAGTCTCGAAGTTTGACTTCTGCTTTGACTTTCGATTCTGACCCGATTTAGATTAGTTACCTACTGATCTAAAGTTGAATTATGATCGTAATATAATGTAGCATAACCCTCTAAGTTTATATTACATGATCATAATCAGAATTTAAGTTTATGCGCAAGTTCCATAATTATGCCATCTTTGACCAAAATGCCCTTTTTGCATAAAACAATGTTTAAATGGTAATGAACTTGAAAATGAGTTTCCTATTGATGTAATATCATAAGTAGGATTATTTGGGATGTTAAACCAAGTTATAAATTGAGTTTTCAATCAGGTCCTTAAGCTATGTCGATAAATGACAGTTTTAGCCCTTGTGGCTTATAAAATGGTTTTAATCAAATCTTTCAAGAAATCATTTAACTACTGATATGTTATATTAAATAGCATATTTAAAATATTTTAATCTGACCTTAACATCAGTTTTCGTAAACATCGTTTAAAGACGTCGTTTTACGACCTAAGCGCCGTTTCGGCGAATAGTATGGTTTTAAACTATATTATTAACCAAGACTTGATACCTACTGATTTTTAAAACTTATTTTAAACATATTTACAATAGGTACATGTTATAAACTCAGAATCCCAAATAATTTATAAACTATGTGTAAATGACCAAAATGCCCCTTCGGTGCATAGTTTGGTCATAAAAGGTAAAGTACACCTATGAATGATATCCTACTGATATTATATCATAAATAAACTATTTTTCCAGAATACTTTTTATTATAAACTTAAATTATATTCAAGTTCCTTTTATACGGTATGAAATTACCGAAATGCCCTTATAAGGCATGGTTTCGTTTTAAAACCTTAACGGGCATACAAGTTGATATCCTACTGATATCTTAACTTATTTAAAGTATAACGGCATATAGAACTTGTCCATGACTTATCCGGTTTGTAACATTCATGAAAAACGGGTTTCAAAAACCCGCACCTTTTATCAATCAAATATTCAGTTAAAAAGTTCGTTGCGTATTTAATAACTATTTTAAAGATTTAAGACCACAATTAATAAATAATAATAATTAATGAAAAATTAAATAAAGAAACAGAATGGGGTAGCCGGGTTTCGAACCCGGGTCTCCACCCAACCAACACACAAAATACAGCACTACACTACACACACATATCTGTTAAAATCCTAAAGCAATTAATTTATATACTAAAACAACGCTTGAATTTGAATTCCAAATTTCAGAACCTATAACAGTCGGAACATGATTCAAGCAATCAATCCAAATAACCGTTTTCCTTTTGATTAACGCATGTAACTGCTTTCAATCATCAGATTTAACGGAAATCTTGAATTAATTCGTCTGAGCTGAACGAAATCATTGACCGTTAATCCATGAATGAAACCGAAATTCAACATCCCCTGTTTTTATATAAATACCAGACGAATTCCCTTCAGAATTCGTTCATCTCTCTAGCTTACTCTCAAAAACTCGATCGCTTGAAAGGAGCTCTGCCCCACCAGAGAACCACCGAAATCGCCAAAATCCACTCACCGGAAAACCGAACCCATTTCATTTTTTTTGCCTTACTCTAAAATAAGACTTCTAGAGCTCAGACAGAAAGCACCGCACTCACCTCGAACTTCTGGTAGAGCCTCTGTCGCAAGTTGAACTTCGCTGGAATTTCTTTCAGTCGCCGGAGTTTCTGCACGTTACCGGAATCCAACTGGAACTTCCATCGGTATGAGATCTTAATCTTTTTTGTCAGTTTTATTCAGTTCATTTGTTTAATCTAAAACAGAAGATCTGTAAAATCAAAATGTTTAACAAATCTGTTTTTCGGTTATGAGTTAATGAAGAAGATGAACAGCGAGTCGTTTACAAATATTATTAAAATCAGTGATTTAAATGGGTAAGACACACAGTCCAGCGGTGGACTGTTTGCATTTTATATACATGATGCCGGGTTCGAGTCTTGAACATGTCCATTCTGCTGAAATAAAATCCATTTTTTTTAAACCAAAACAGATTGGCCCACAGTATGTTGTTAAATATAATACAAGAACTATATAATACGGGTTAGACACCCAGCCCAGTTGGTCGGGCTAGGTGCAAGTTACAGCCAAGGTCTCGGGTTTGAGACATGCGGTACGCGTCCGGGTCAAGCAGTACAAACCTTTTTAATTAATTAAATTCCAGATTTAAACCAGTAAGTATATAAATATAATTAAAATCAGAAATATTTCGGGTTAGACACGTAGCTCAGTTGGTAGAGCTGCGTGCACGTATACGAGAGGTCACGAGTTCGAACCTCACTCAGCGCATAGAATAAACACAGTCCGACCGGTCAACGGTAAAAAAGTCAACCTTTTTATTTTCTTTTTATTTATTTATTTAATTGGAAAATTATTTAAAAATACTTAAAAATAAGATTATTAAAGTTGGAAAATTTCCTTAAACTCACAAAAATAAATCTAACAATCCTATTAAGAGCATTAATTAAAAATATTAATTTCAAATGAACTTTATTTATTTATCGAATTATTACATTATTATTTATGTTAGTTTTCCTCGTCGGTCGAATCACAAATTCGTGCGCATTCATCATTATCAAGGAACGCACCCACTGTGAGTGAATCCTTACAAATTCCCCTTTTTATTCATGTTTTGGGGTGTATCATGTGTCGCTTTAATTATTTCGTTTATTCAAACTTGTGCTATTACCATTATATGACCTAAACTTGTAATGTAAATATTGTTTGTTGTAATGTGTGCTTATATTCTTGTCAAGTTGCGTGCAAATCATTCATTAGGCCCATCAGTTCCTCGTGGGAGACGAGTTGAGCATCAGGTGTCTCATTCGATCGGCTCCGTTTGATTGAGCCTTGATCTCATTGTTCATCATTTGGTGTGTGCGTGTGCATTATTTGATATTATGTGTTTATGGTTGAATTTACATTTACGTTTATTCATATTTGGTTATGCACAATTTTATTCAAATAACCAACATAACTAATCCTTTCAAATATTTAAATAAGATTCACTCGCCAACTTTTGTTGACCCAAAAACCCTATTTTTACACATGATACAGGTGATCGGTTGAGAAAAGAAACACATAGGATGGCCTAGAAGAATAAACAAGTTAATGCCTTGGAATGAACGTTTAGTTTTGTTTTGTTTGTAATTGTACTCTAGTTGTAATTTGAATGAAAATGTATTTGAAAATGTTGTGTTTGTATGTTTATTGTAACTTCTTCTTTAAAGAGAAATAATAAATATGAAACTTTATAGTAAATGTCTTGAGCTTTGATGAAAACCCAATCATGCCCCGACTACCATTTCCGCTGCGGGTCATGGTGTGACACGGTTACCCGATATCGATAATATGCGCACAGTTAAGTATATACTATTTTACGAAAATTAACCGAAACGGGTTTAACCTTGTCATTTAAGTTTCAAAATCCAGAATGTTTATAAGTTTATCCATATTATACAAGTCAAGTACTTGTCGGGTTTAAACTACATACTATCCGATCATCGTTTAATCAAGCGTTATACGTATTGATCATGTACACTACTCGGTCTAAGTCTATGACTTAAATAAAGACCGATAGTATTTAATTGGTTAGCTTATGCCATAATCCAGACTAGAGCCTTGCTGGTAAATGCTATCTGCAATTAAGTACTTTTGTATACGGCTGAGCAATTGAAATAAAAAAGAAGACTAGCTCAGGTAAATACTGTCGACTTATTTCCCTATATGGGCTTGGGATACGGTAAATTATTACCGTTTGGCCGAAATGGGGTCAATCGAATGCCCGTTTGTGGCTAGTAAACCCGCATATTCCGTTTTAATCAGTTTTGTTTGATAACTTAAACATCGGGGGTTAAATTACCGTGTCCTGGATATCCTCGGCTCAATACATTAGTATTGGCCACGACCTTAGCGCGGGGTGTAGGCATACACCTGACAGACGCTCATATGCAAATTACCCAAGACGTTGGGGATAACTCCTTCGTGAGTTTTAAGTGGTATGTATTTAATCATGTCTCGGTTTCTATAATGGGCCCTCTATGTATTGACAAACATGTGAATCTGATACAAGGTTGCAAAGTCAACTTTCCCAAGTTAATAAAGATTTTCTGCCGTTTGCACTTAAAATCATTTTAAAGTTTTCAAAATGAGTTAGTTGGGTGTATTTACCAGCGTAAGCTGACGTATCGTCCAAAGGCTAAGTTGCAGGTACAATACGAAATAGGCCGGAAGCTGCTCGGTAGTGATAAGAGGATCTTGAAATCCTTAGATCTGCCCTAAAGTCTGTTTTATATTCTTTCTTGTACATTTTATGATCCGCCTGTGGATCTTCTATTTCGAGCCTGTATATTATTTTATTTTGAACATTTGGTTTGTAATAGTAATTTTACTCCAAGGCTTCTGTAACATCCGTCAAAAAACCGGATTAACCAAACCCGATTCGTTTTATTAATCGAACAATCAGTTTTAAATTTTTGTTGTTTATTTATGATTAATTTTAAACAATACATAATTAATAAACAAATTAGGATTTAAAAGCAAAAATTGTTAAAAAGTGAAAATAAGAGAATTAAAAATAAAACAAGGCTGCCAGGATTCGAACCCGGGTCAGCCGAGAGTATCACACAAAGCCTTAACTCACACTCGCCCAACCACTCCGCCACTTGTGTTATTTGATAACATATCGAAACAATTAATTCAAATAACAAAACACAGAAATCAAATTCAGTCTTTGACGCGCCCTTTTCGCAGTCGCCGGAAATCCCGACGACTTCGCCAATAATTGACGGTTTCTATCGATTTAATGGAAGAATTAATCCTAACATCGGTTATAACCGACGTCCAGTTCCGCGACATCCGTCGTAACCGCCGGAGAACGGATGACCAACGAATCAAGACCAAATCTCTCCCCTTACTCAAAACATGATCCAAACATATCAACAACCCTAATACCCCATGTTACCTTATGTTCGAGCTTGCTTTAATTGTGGCGATCCTACCCATTTTAGAAACACGTGCCCTCGATTGGTTAACATCATAAACGCCCAAGCTCAAGCAAACCCAGTTAACCAAGCAAATCAAGAAAACCTAACCACTAGGCCACCAGCAAGAGGAAGGGTTTTCAACATCAACGCCACATCCTGTTGAAGATAATGACGGCCCAAACGAACCACCCAACTAGTCTCCTTCACAAAAAAATCAAGATTCAACTCTAACCGCTTAGTTTTTATGTTTTTCTTTATGTTATCTCAATTTTCACGTATCTCAATTATAAATTGGAAATTTATCCAAGGATCTTAATGTGAATTACTATTTCAATTTTGTTTTTATACTCATTGATTTAACATTCCTATCGTCATACCTCACGACGTATCTCAGTGTCATCATTTAGAGAAGTTGAGCTGTGTCTCACTTCTACATAGACTAACCTCTTCATCATAACAAACGAGAGAGGTACTGTCATCATTCAAACATGTATACTATCAGAATTAAGACTCAAGCTTTGGTTGATTGTGTTTGTTTATATTTTAGAGTCACATAGAACTAATCATAACTTATGGATAAAGCCAATGAAAATTTGACAAGAATATGGTGGATACGCCGCTGGTACTTCCTATATATAAGTATTCTTGCCAAAGGATCAGAGGCATTATCAGGCGGTTATGAGAAGTTCCATGTAGGATTTAGTATTGTCTTGGTTGAAGTTTGTTTTATACTCACTGATTTAGCATTCATATCATCTCATCACTTAAAGAAATTGGATTGTGTTCTATTTCTACATAGACTAACCTCTCCATCATAACAAACGAGAGAGGTACTGTCATCATTCAAATATGTATACTATCAGAATTAAGACTCAAGCTTTGGTTGTTGTGTTTGTTTATGTTTTAGAGTCACATAGGACTAATCATAACTTACTGATAAAACCAATGAAAATTTGATGAGAATATGGTGGATACGCCGCTGGTACTTCCTATATATAAGTATTCTTGTCAAAGGATCAGAGGCATTGTCAGGCGGTTATGAGAAGTTCCATGTAGGATTTAGTAATGTCATGGTTGAAGTTGTTTTATACTCACTGATTTTAGCATTCATATCATCATACATCTCAACGTATTTCAATCTCATTATTTAAAGAAGTTGGGCTGTGTCTCACTTCTACATACACTAACCTCTCCATCATAACAAACGAGAGAGGAACTGTCATCATTCAAACATGTATACTATCAGAATTAGGACTCAGGCATTGGTTGTTGTGTTTATTTATGTTCTAGAGTCACATCATAGAACCAATCATAACTTACTGATAAAACCAATGAAAATTTGACAAGAATATGGTGGATACGCCGCTGGTACTTCCTATATATAAGTATTCTTGCCAAAGGATCAGAGGCATTGTCAGGCGGTTATGAGAAGTTCCATGTAGGTTTTAGTTGTAGAAGTTTTGTTTTAGGATGTAACCTTATCTTTCCAAACATATCAAAACTCTTGCGCATGAAATCATATTTAGTCAATCAACTCTGTTTATTAATATTCATTATCATAGGCATCAAAAAGCGATTCCTGTAGGAGGGTACTCAACCCTTACAAGGAACGTTACCTCCTCAAACAAAATTTAAACTCTTACTCTCTTCTAAGTATGTAACTGTCAAATTAAACACCATCCGTTTGAGTCAAACATGCCACTACTTAAATTTCGAGATGAAATTTCTAAAAGTAGGGGATACTGTAACATCCGTCAAAAAAACCGGATTAACCAAACCCGATTTGTTTATTAATTGAACAATCAGTTTTAATTTTTTGTTGTTTATTTATGATTAATTTTAATTTTAAACAATACATAATTAATAAACAAATTAGGATTTAAAAGCAAAAATTGTTAAAAAGTGAAAATAAGAGAATTAAAAATAAAACAAGGCTGCCGGGATTCGAACCCGGGTCAGCCGAGAGTATCACACAAAGCCTTAACTCACACTCGCCCAACCACTCCGCCACTTGTGTTATTTGATAACATATTGAAACAATTAATTCAAATAACAAAACACACAAATCAAATTCAGTCTTTGACGCGCCCATTTCGCAGTCGCCGGAAATCCCGACGACTTCGCCAATAATTGACGGTTTCTATCGATTTAATGGAAGAATTAATCCTAACATCGGTTATAACCGACGTCCAGTTCCGCGACATCCGTCGTAACCGCCGGAGAACGGATGACCAACGAATCAAGACGGTAATCAGACCCAATGCGTCTCGATTCTTCCCTATAAATTCACCCACAAGTCTCTGGTAGCCTTTTCGCTCAAAATCGCACCTTTTCTCGAAGCAATTCCACTCGCCGGAAATATCCTGCCATCACCGGACTTTCGCCGGAAAACCGAGACTCACCTCAACACGGTAAACACCTCGACTCTTTCTGTTTCAATCCGTTGTTAGACTGTTACTAACTTCAATCCAACAATCAGAATCAATCCCAGACGACGTAACGGAATATTCAGCTCTCGCCGAAAAACCTCTGGAATTTCTAATCTCACGCTGTGAATCGGTATAATCATTCGAACTTCTGTTAATCCTTGTTTAGTACCCCACTTTCATAACTAATCAAACAAAACTGATAATTGATTCAAGCAGAAAGAAAACACAAATCAGAGCCGACGTTCATTGCCGGAATTCTGAAGAAATACAATTGATCGGTACATTCGTTTCCTGAGTTCATTTTATTCATCACATTTTAACCAGTAATATGCTCGATGAACGACCCAACCAAGAACAGTTGAAAAATCGTCGACTGAGTCTTTGAGCGAAGAAGACGAAGTCGACTGTGTATTATAAGATTAATTAAAATCAGATTAATAAACGGGTTAGACACACAGTCCAGCGGTGGACTGTGTGCAAATAATAAGAACACGTCTCGAGTTCGATCCCTACCCCAACCTCACTCCTTTAAACAAAAATGCTCTTTTTAACCGAACCGGGATAACTCACAGAATCATGTTAAGTATAGTAAAAACCGGAATATTAACCAGGTTAGACACACAGTCCAGCGGTGGACTGTGTGCGACACTAACTCGCACGTCCCGGGTTCGAGACTGGTTGACGGCACCGGTTCAATGCAATTAAAATCCATTTTAAAAATAAATGATTTCCGGAGTAAGTTAAAAAGTATATAAATATAATTAAAAACAGAAATATTTCGGGTTAGACACGTAGCTCAGTTGGTAGAGCTGCGTGCACGCGTACGGGAGGTCACAGGTTCGAGTCTCACCCCGCGCACACATACAAACGACCGAACCGGTCAACGGTCAACAATAATGGTCAACGGTCAAGTCAAAAAGTCAATATTTTTTTATTATTTTATTTATTTATTTAAATTAAAAATCAATTAAAAATACTTAAAAATAACATTTTTAAAGTTAGAAAATAGCCTTAAACTCACAAAGTTATATCCAAAAATCCTATTAAATTGTTAATAAAATCCATTTATTTACCTTACTTTTTCGTTATTAATTAGGTTAGTTTTTCCTCGTCGATCAATCCTCTAAACTCGTGCGCATTCAACATCATCAACCGAACGCACCCAATGTGAGTGAATCTTACAACTCCCCTTTTTATTACACGTTTTGGGTGTATCATGTGTCGCTTAAACTAATTCGTTAATTCAAACTCGTGCTATACCATATTATGATCTAAACTTAGAATGTAAATATTGTTTGTAGTTATGTATTACATATTGTCAAGTTGTATGCAAATTATTTGTTAGGCCCATCAGTTCCTCGTGGGAGACGAGTTGAACAACGCGTGCCTTAAAACTCATTCATTAGGCCCATCAGTTCGTAGAACAACGCGTGCCTCAAAACTCATTCATTAGGCCCATCAGTTCCTCGTGGGAGACGAGTTGAGCAACGCGTGCCTCAAAACAATCTATTATTGTATGTGTGTGCATTATTTAATATTAAGTGTTTTGTGAATAAGTTTACATCTATATTTACTCATATGTGGTTATGCACTTTATTTTATAATCAATTCAATAAACTTGTTCAAATGTTTTTCATAGGATTCACTCGCCAACTTTTTGTTGATCCAAAAACCATTTTTACACATGATACAGGTGAACAGGATGAAGCAAGGAAAACATAGGAAATGCCTTAGAAGAAAATAATGAAGTCTAGAAAGATGTGTAGAACATGTTGTAATTATGATTGTATGATCTCCTTTAAATTGTAATAATAAATATGAAACGTTATAATAAATGTCATGAGCTTTGATGAAAACCCAATCATGCCCCGATCACCTTTTCCGCTGCGGGTCGGGGTGTGACAGCTTCCGCTATGCTATGTTTAATATACAATGATGTTATCAACTTACGTCACGATACTCCCCCTCGTGCCCACCGGTGTATGGATTTCGGGTTGGAAATCCGGGGTGTGACATCATCTCCAGCAAAGGCAACATAGCCTCCTCGAATGCTTTTGACATCATAAAGGAGCCGTAAGTCACCTGCCATGTGCCTCGATGCTTCACTGTTAACAATCCAATGACTATTCACAGTTTCTCTTGGAACACCCTGCACATTTCAATACCCGATCAGTTTGAGATGAGGACCCAAGCCTTAGTGGTCTTGGGTCAACCCTTATCATCAAGAAATGTGATTTCTATTTCTTGATGGTTTGGGAACTTTGTGCATCCCCTGAAACATTACCGGATTTAGGTTTCCAAGATTGTTGAAATTTACCAGAATTTCTATTATTTACAGTTTTAAAAATTTCTGGTTTTAACAACCTTGAAGAACTTGGTTTCTTCTCTAAAACATCCGGTTTTAATGCTTTTTCAATTATTTTTACTTGTTTACGCCTCTGCTTTTCTTCTTGTTCTTTAACAATACGCTTGTCTTGTTTTGGTGATACAGATCGACGTTGCAAGTTGGTTCAGGAGGGATTTTCTCAAGAAATCTGGGTTTTGCTGGATTGGTACAATTTTTGATAATGTGGCCAAACTCTCCACACTTAAAACATGTTCTCCTTTCAACAAATTTAGGAGATCCTGTTTTATGACTTGATGTTGGACTTGTGGGTCTGGAGGTACTTGGTTCTTCTTCACACCCATTTGTATGTTGGGTTTAATTATTTTGACTGTTATGCTTCAAAATCTTGACTTTGTTTACAAAATCGATATTAGACATTCTTTCAAAAGTCTCGATTTTATCAGTACCAGTTGAACTCATAAATTTAACATTCTTTAACTTCTTCTTGTAGCGAGCGCCTTTAACTTCAACCTTTGGTTGTGATACCTTAGGTTTTTTAGCTCACTTTTCTTTTTGTTTTTCTTTTGAAATGGATAATGGTTGTGACTTGATTGGATTTTTCTTTTCTAAAAACTTGGTTGTTGAATTTTCAAAAACCTGATCAATAGAGGTTGGATTTACATTTTTGATCAGAAAATCTTTGTTTGAGTAGATTTTCTTGTCCCCAATCAAAGTATACAACACATTATCATTTTCATCTGTAGATGCATTTGTCTTGACAGATTTCATAGGATCATTCCCTTGATTTTCAACATTTTTCACATTGGGAGAAGTAGAAATTTCTATCCCTTTTTCTTCATCAAGAGATCGATCCTGATCAATTTTCTCTGACTCATCATCTGAAGAATCATCCTCTTCTATTGTAGAAGGATTCTGATCAATAACTGATGATGAGTTCACTGATTTTCTTGATTCAACGGAGGAATTGTCCATCTTAAACTCTAATCTTGCTGCAAACTCTTCAGGATTAAGAGGTACAGATGGTTCAAAGCGTGGCATTTCCTCTTCATCAGGCAATTTGGTATAATTGTATTTCAACGGAGGTGGACACACTTTGTACCCAATGCATTTGACATCTCCTTTCAGGTTTTGAACGTCAATGATATGATCAAGCACATATCGGGAGTTAGAGTAACTTTCCAATTTTAGCTTGATCGCATCATGTTCGCATTTGGCAATGGCTAACTCCTTCTTTGTTTCTTCAAGGATATTAATGTAGTTATTAATTCCTGTTTGCTTGTTCAAAACTGTCTATGTTAATTCAGAAACACTTTTCTTAAGAGTTTCTATTACAGATTTGAATTCTTTTTCGTTTCGAGTTAAAGCCAGATTTGCCTCTTTGAATTTTGACAGTTCAACAACTAGGTTTTGATTGTGACTATTTATTGTTTCAAATTTTATTTTTAATTCAGCACAGTCACTGCATATTTTCAGAGAGTCGGAGTTTACCTGACTTATCGAACCAGCAACATTAGCCATGAAGGCAATATGATTGAGGGAAGGATGCACTAATTGTAATATTTTCTCCATTTTCTTCGATGCAACTTCTGATTTCTTCATCAAACCAGCCTTTTGACTTTTCAGCTTCTCTGCTTCTTTCAGCAACTCATTAACCTCAGTATCAATCCTTTCCCTGACATCTGAATAAGATCCATAACTACCTGTACTCGAGCATTCTTCATCAGAACTACCATTATACCCTGAATTATCATCATCATCAGAACTGTCAATGCTGTGAACATGTTTGATTCGATTGATAATCTTGGCATAACATGCAGTTCCTCCTTGATTCTCGTTTCCAATTGTACTAACCAATCGCATCCTTCATCTGCTTGAACTACTAAAGC